>CM040089.1:36923394-38218906 GCA_022496805.1 Pohlia nutans | reverse complement strand
ACAAGATTTCATTAATTTTGAAAAAGATTTGTTCTTGACCACAATTAACCAATACATATAAAATCTAGGAAATAAAAAATATCAATAATACCATAAATATAATATAGTACTAAAAGAACATAAGTTAATTTATTATTCGCTTAAAAACGATTCGATACTTAAGGCTTTTTTTTTTTTTCTACATGGAACTTAATCTCAAAACATATAAATTGACCAACTAAGCATGTCTGAATAATTTCACCAATTCAAAAAATACACAAATACAAATCACCAAAAATGAACAATAAATAAGGGCTCTCATCCGCAGTACCACCGTGACGATTGCAAAAGACTTCGATATTCTTCTACTACGGCTTATATGGTCTCAAACAAGATAAGGAAAAAAATCAAAAAAGTAAAAGTAAAAGTTTTCCAAAACATTTCCTTCACTTAACTCCCACTTAGGAGTACTTTTGGAGAAAAAGTTACAACAATACAAGCAGAACTCGTACTGCTTTGTTCATAGGATTGATCGCTACCATTGCACCCTCTAATCTGCAACTATCACTAAATGCCTATCATTTTCACTAAACTATCATTTTCATCCCCACAATTTTCCCAGCTGCAGCATACAAGGTATCCCATGCATCTTGATAACTAGAAGAAGGTGCTGATGATGGAGGAAAAACTTGGGATGAACCTCGTGAGGAGCCTTCTGAGCTGCACCATCGTGTAACAGTGTGGCATATGATACTTGTCTGAAATACACTGGTAAGGGCAAGCTGCTTTTGTGACGCCTCTTGTGACAGGCATGAGGCAAATCATGTCAACTCAAAGTGGCTTTCAATTGCAGTACAGAAAACCCAAAGTACATACGAATCTTAGGACTACACCAAAATGTGCAATTACTGTACCTCAAACTAATTCTAATAAGTTTTTTTTTTTAAACTTTTAGTTGTAAGTTTGTATTCACCCTTAAAGGACCAAGGATTCACAGTTTAAAACGACAAATTCAATTGATCATATTGTGAAAAATATAATTCAATTGGGACCAAATTTTAAATCACTAGAACTAGTGAAGATCATTCCATGTGTTGGTTAAAAAACAAATAAATTCGAACTAGAGAAAGTCCAAATAGGACCTACTCAAAACTGTTAAAAAAAACATGGTGACCATTCTGGTCGCAGTGGACACTTTGGGGTTATACATTGTCATTTTTTAGTTCACCCAAATCTAAATAGAATAGTATAAGTTCATCTGTAACTATAATTTTGTCCTTTATGCATTTGAAAAGCCATTACAAGTAAACAACTATAGCAAGATGTAAAAAAAGATATAATTTCCAGTGTAGCCCACAGTAATGTACTCAAACCCAGAAATGAGATAAGAAACTTACCACAAGAATACATGTAATAAGCACGGCTTGGCAGTTTCTCTAGTGGACATGGCTTGCACAATTCAGGCTTCCAGTCAGTCTCATTCTTGAACGTTCCAACTGGACATTCCTGTCATGATAAAACTCCATCATCAGATTGACAAAGCTGATCAAGCCAGTTGTTCATGATGGATTGTCAATGATTGTTTTCTGTAGAGATGAAAATTGAAATCACAAGAGTCAAGTAAAATCCAGAGTCCTTCAATACCGTGTCGTGAGATCGGGCTTCTTGGATTCTCGAGAACCTCACGGATGTATACAACGTCGAAATGGATACGTTTGAGACCAAACTTTGTGGGCAATGCATTTGCAATGGTTGCTACGCGATTGCGCTTGGATATTCAAGGAGGCGGATAGAAGAATTGAAATCTGACATCAGAAGTAGGGGGATCGTTTCGGAAGTTTATGATGTCGAATGCAATGGCAGAATATCGGCGGTACACGGAAATACTGTCCATGTACCGCGTACATCATCAGGGGTACAATCAATGAAGACAATCTTTGAGAGATTTGTAAAGGAAGCTGGATGCACTCAACCCCATAGGCAATGTCGAAGAAGGAGTGATAATGAAATGGTGCCGCTGGTGCTACTACCGTAAATACTACACGAAAGGATGTTTTTCGAGCAATGTCAACAAACGTGGAGAAATTGACACTTGAAAATCACCAGGAGCTTGTTCATTTTATCGTATGTGGCGCACAGAGTATTCCTACTTACAGATACCACCAAACTCTCGATTTTCCAAATGCCAGACTTGTTGGGAATATCGAACGTGCTTGGAGTCAAGTACTACAAACGCAACACAAAAGCATTTGATTGAGGAAAATTTGGTACTACATTAGGCATTACAAATTGAAGAGAGGAAGGATTATTGGGACGCTAAAGATAATGCGAAATTGTTTCCAAACGAATCTCTTTGCTTTATCGTTGATGGGATGGACCAAAGTACTACAATGGTGCCAAAGCTACGACAATCGGTGAAGGGAATCGAAGGGCGGTATGTAAAGACACATTTGTGTGGTGTTCTCGTACACGGAGAAGGATTGTATTCCGATGTTTGGATTGACTCCCATCATAAGCATGATAGCAATCAGGTGATTACATCCATAATGTATGCAATTGCCGATGTGAAAGCTCGACGTGGTGGCATTCTTCCTCCAACCTTACGCATCCAAGCGGACAACTGTGGCAGAGAAAACAAGAACCAATACATGTTCGGTATGTGTGCTGCACTTGTTGGTTTGGGCTATTTTGCGGAGATACATTTAACTTTTCTTCTTGTTGGGCACACGCATGAAGACATAGACCAAAGATTCAGTGTTATATCTGGAACATTCAAGCGGCAAGACATCGATTCAATGCAACAGCTGTTAGACTTGGTGAAGGAAGGCACATCTCGTACATAAACATTCAGAACTTCTCGTCACTTGGAATACATCTGGGATTGGAAGAAATTCATCACTCCGTACCTGTTTACAGGTGCAGACGCACTTGTGGGAATTTCCAAACCCCATCACTTCAGGTTTTATTTGAAAAACAATAAGCCATTCGTTCAGACCAAGAACTATGCTCGAGATTCAAATTGGGAGCCTGCAAATGGCTATCAATGCCTGAATGAAGCGCCGGAACGAGGTTTAAAACTGGAATTTGCCAAAGTGGAGGAGGCAACTGAACAAGAGATGAGAGCATTAGAGGAATTTATCAAATGGAAAGAACGATGCGTCTTGAAGTTGATGCAGGTTGAGCGTAATCTACAAGCCATTGACGATACAAAGTGGTTGTTACAATATCTCAGCGAATTTCCTGAGAAGAGCAACTTAGAGGCGTGGGAACAATCGAGCTTTTGGCCCGAAAGTATGGAGTCGCAAAACCATGTTGAGAGGGAGGGGAATTTGAATGGATTGGGAGGACTTCAAGTAAGCGAGGGCAGTCCGAACGCACCAACACCGAGTGCAATTATGAACCATCTTCCAGCAGTACAAGAGAGGGGATATTTTGGGCCGAGACGCGACAAACCACGGAGCAAAAGCTCCAAACCTACAAGGAAGCAAGGACATGTTCGTACGGCACATGTTACATCTTTGGAGGAAACCGCATCGGATCCTTATCCGGAATTTGATCCATTTAACGATGTTAAAGTTGGACATTTTGTTGCTATGAATAGCAGCATTGATGATATGAGGTTGGGCATACCTTTTTTTCTAGGAAAGGTGAAGGCTACAAGAAATGTTTCCACAGAATCAGGATGCATGAAGGTAATATGGTATTGGCTGAAACCAACAATTCTGCAAGATGACCCAGGCATGTGGACTCACATATATGGAAACTGCCTAAAACGAAGATGGATTCCCTCTTATGAGCCGTCGAATTGGGTGGACTTAGATACAGCAATCACCTCATGGGTACCATCTCCAAAAATCGAGACTTGTATGGTTGAAAAAACCATCGTGCAGAAGGAGATATCCATTCCAAAAGCAGTGACGTTTCATTTGTTGGAGCACATGGCAAATCAATCCCAAACAACAAACGATGAGCAAGTGCACAACAATGCATTTGCAACAGAAGACAATGACTTTGAGTAGCTGCAAAATAGTATACAAGTTTTAGCAGTAGAATATATATTCAATATATATTGGTTGATTTTTTTCTAGTCTTTTTAGGTATTGATATTCCATTGTGTATTCCAGGCATATATATATATATACATGTTTGTGTATATATATATATATATATATATATATATATATAAATATATAATACAGAAATTTTTATTATAATTCTTTAATCTAAACATGTATAAAACTATGAGATGTATGCAAGGTTGCAAGTATTATATATATTCCGGGTTGCATTGATAAAAAGTGCAATTTTTGTCAATAATTTTTTGAAACCTCTAGTTTCACCAATATTCATGAGGGAGGGAGCAAGTGCGGTTTTCAAAGGCCATGGGCGGTTTTCCTCAATACTGTGTTTTATTTGAAAACAAAACTATTCCATGACTATAGTTCAAGTGGAGTTTTCTTCCTATTTTCACAATTTCTGACAAGCAGTTTTCATGAATAGTTTCCGTAGTCGGGGCTTTTGGCTTGGGGAACGCGTGGAAACTCTCATCTAGCATTAGGGAGGTCAGGAGTTCCTTCTCCACAATCGTGGAGGGCCTTGCTTTAGTTTATCCTCCAATTCACCATAGACTAGTTTTGCAGTCTTTTTGAACTCTAAACAAGTCTGAGGTGAGTTTAAGGCTTCTTTCTACTTTGAGACACTTTTTTCGGTTCACTCAATTAAATGTAATAAAACATGGCTTAAATCCCCAATTGTTAGCTTTCTAAAAGTGTAATCTTTATCAAATCTGAAGTGAAATTGCTTAAGAGACAATGCATTTTTTTGGCCATTTATTGGGAATGGATCAACACCCAATTCCCCATTTTTGCACTTGACCGTAAAACCATGCAATTGGCTTCCAGGCACACTAAAAATTCAGAAAGATAAAAATTGCATGAAAATTTTGGCCAACTTTTTCTTCTACAAATTTGGTTGCAAAAGGAATAATTTAGAAATAGACGAGTATGTTTTAAATATGCATTTTAGTATATAAAAACACTTTACTTGTTTACAATTTATATGAATAGTACAAACTTTTAAATCAATATGTTGACAACTAAACTAGAAAATAACATACTATATAGTAATGTACTCATCTACTCTAGTAAGCATCTAGCAACCTCTTGTCACCCATGCCTTCAATCTGCATTGCAACATATTCAAATATGTGCGACTTCACTTCATTTGGAATAGTGATTTGCTTCATCCGCACGTAATCATATAGTGCCATTGTTGCATTTGTTGCTTCCTCCTTCAAAATAGCAACTCCACCATAACATTTCCTTACAATGTTATCAAAATGGATTGTCCAACCTCTTCGAACAAACTTGTCAGAACAACGAGTTGAGCAATTCACTCCCCTATACAAAATCCATGAAATTCCACATGAACAACATCGTAGTCAACTGCAACAAGGCTTCCAAATGACCTAAGAAAAGGAGGAAAAAGAATGTGCGACCATGCACACCCAACCACCTACAAAAAAATAAAACAAAACAATCATTAAACATCTATCTATCTGTCTACTTATAAATAAATAAATAAATAAATATATATATGTGTGTGTGTATATATGTACACGTTTTGCGGGTCATTATTGATACATAGCCGATCCTTTGTTTTCTTCCTTTCGTAAAGAAAATATGTGTATGTTCTTGTATACCCTCCAATAGCCGCCTCAAGAGTAGATAAGGCGGCCATAGGAGCATGGGAGAACATAATTGTGTTCTCTTGAGGAAAGAATAGAATGGGGTTCGTGCGAGTCATGCCTGTATTGTGGCACCAACGAATTTTGAGAGCCATGCCTGTATTGTGGCACCAACGCCTTTTGAGAGCCATGCCTATATAGTACTTGGAAGTTCCAAGCGGAAGGAAACATTATTGAATTGCTCAACCCCTAATGATCCCAAAGATCATATTTGGGATGTTTTTTGGGCCGCTTTCTACTTTGAAGAGCTGTAGCTTTTGCATCTGGTGTTACAATTCAATAAAACTTGTTAGGAAATTTGCATTCGCTCTTCTAGTTTTTGTGGTAAAAGTTTCAAATCAATCTAAGATGTAATGATTTTTTTTGGGAAGTTCAATTTTAGTTCACCAAAGTGTATTTTGATGTCTACAACTTTGGGGGTTTGTTTCTCGTTCATCCAATGTCTGAATTCAATAATTTTTTTTGTTGGGTTAGATTCTTCTTGAATTTTAGTAATTATGGTAAAATTTTCATGTCAACCCAAGTTGTTATGAATGTTTGGGAATCATTCAATGTCCAAAATCTAAACATTTTTGGATTACAGTGAACTTCGATGGCATGTTTTTCCTTCATATGGTGTCTGCTTCCAATAAAAACTAGAGTGGCCATATGTTGTTGGCCCAAATGTTCCTTGTGTTCCCCTTGCTTATGATTTTTTTTTTCTTTTTAAAATAATTTATTCATAATTTATTCAATTTATGGTGACAAAATTCAATTAAAAATCCTCAACTTTCACACTGTAGGTCTAAAAGATACGAAACAAATTTAGTGCACCCCTCGTCGTCGTGAGCTTTTCGGCGGTACCAAGAATGATAGCAAAAACCTCCATATTACATTTTCATAGTTTAATTCAATTTACAATGAGGAAATTCGATTAAGAATGCATAACTTTCACACCGTAAGTCCAAACACAACAAAATAAACTCAGTGCATTCCTCCTTGCCGAGAGCTTTCCAACGATACCAAAAACGCAGCTAGGGTATCGCTAGAGGGAGGGGGGGGGTTGGGGGCACGGTTGCAGAGATATCAATGTAACAAAACAAATCAAACAATCCTCCTTAATGTATAGACTAGTGTGGTCCTGTGCCGTCCGCCCTAATGCTCCCCATGTTTCTGTGTACCCGTGCGCTTTTCATGTTCTCCATGCTTTGCTTTTGGTTTTTCTTTTTGGAATAAATTAATCATAATTAAATTCAATTTACAGCAACAAAATTCAATAAAAAATAATCCATAACTTCCACATTACAAGTCCAAAAGCTATGGCACGACTTCGGTACACCCCTACTTGCCAAGAGCTTTCCGATCCTGCCAAAAATAACATCCAAAACTCCCAAAGTCCATTTTAACAATTCAATTCGATTTCTAGTGACAAAAATCACTAAAATATCCATGACATTCACACCGTAGGTCCAAACGCAATGAAACAAACTTTGTGCACCCCTCATCGTCTTAAGCTGTCCCATGGTAACAAAAATGTGGTCGGCATGCGCACGATTAAATGATCTTGACGTAACAAAACTATGTATAGATTGTTGGGAATATTGTATATATATTAGTATACTTAGTGTCGTTAAATATTCCCAACAATCTACGGAATATGAAGTACCGGCTATGCAATATGGAGAACGAGCATAGGATACAATGATGAGCCTGCACGCTGGCTGGCGTCCGTCTTCCTCGCTCGCCCTCGCTGGTTGGCATGCTCGCCTGGTCGACGTTTCTCGTGAATCGATGTCGTTGTTGTCGTCGTTGTTGCAGCCGCTGCTGATCCTGCTGCCCAGTTAAGTTTGGTTATTGCGATGTGCGAGGTGCACCGATTTGTCTCTCCCTCCGCAATCCAAGCGTCCAGGTATGTTACGAGGCTTTCCTGGACTTCCATTGAATAGGACTTCCATTGAATAGGCCTTCAATTGAATTGCATCGCTGCTTCTCGTGCATCCGGCCCCGCACTCACGCTCCGGCACTGCCGCCCCCGCTCCACAGCACGAAGTTCCTCGCTTGTCGTTGCTGCTGCTGCTGGACGCGAGCGGTGGTGGACGGACGCTGTCCACATCAACTCTCTCCCATTCTCGTTTGCTGGCCATCGTGATCTCTTCTCATCATCCCTCTGAAGTCTCGCTTCTCGCACTTTCTAGGTCACAGGTAGCAATCGATCCATCCGTGTCCCGTCATACCGTCCGTTGCGCTGTGTCGCTCGTCTAGGGTTTCCCTCTGCAGCCAAGGCTCATGCGCCAGGGGATTGGCTCTCATTTCGTTACTTGTCTGCCTCGTGCGTCCTCAGGTAGCCGGCCAGTCCCTCCGCAGCAGTAGGCGGCCATGGCCAATGCGGAGGTGTTCGACTCGTACTTCCGGCGCGCGGATCTGGACAAGGATGGGCGCATCAGCGGGCAGGAGGCGGTGGGATTCTTTCAGGGCGCGGGACTTCCTCAGATGACGCTTGCCAAGGTTCGTCCACTCTTGTCCGTCGCCCTGCTTTTGATTGACCGTTCCGTGGTCCGAGATTCTGTCGCCTACGATCGGCACTTTGGTCGTTGTGGATGTCCCGTCTCCGATCCGCGGACGATGAGTGCGGCCGTCGTGGAGATGTCGGAAGCAGTGGCGTGTCTTGTGCTGCCACGAGGTGGATCGGTCGAGCGCAATTATGGTTTGGTTTTAGGGCTGAGAGGTTGTTTGGGCTCCGATGAGGTTGGAATTGCGTGGCGATTGCCCAGAACTCTCGCGGGATTGGGCGCTCTCAAATTCTCAAGGATCTGTCGATGGCTTAAGAGGCCGGCGTGGACTGTGACGAATGCTGGAAACGCGAAGGTGTAGAAATTGGAGCAGAGGTGGTGGAGGATTTCGGGTGCAGAGACGAGGTTCGCATGGTCGCTGTTGCGAAGGATTTGACGGGAATTGGAATCATCATTCCTTGTGCGAACGTAGATAGAATGGGGCACCTGTCGTTTCGTTGGTTGAATGTTGGAGTCGACGCGGTCGTGGAAGGGATTGAGGGCACGGGCCGATGCATGGACGGCTCTCTGGCAGCTCGGTCAGCGTGAACGAGTAACGCTGCATGTTATGTCCCTCTCCCGGGGTGTTTGTCATGAGTAGGAGAAGGTGCAGATTGCGTTCTTTCGAGTGCGGGCAGTCACAGTGTGGCACCGGGGTCGTGGAATTGCGTGTCCCATTTCCGTTCGCTGCAATCATCGAGGAGGGTCATTTTGCCAGATAATTGAGAACTATGAGGGTCAGCTGTGGAGAGGAACCGGAGCTGTGTCAAAAATGAGAGTGTGGTGTACATGTTGACTGAGTCTAGCCAGCAGGGGCCGGTTCAGCCATTTCATATCCTTCCTGTGAGAATCGAAGCCGTTCAGTTAAATTTTTCTGTAAAAGTTTGAGCGATGTGTCGTCTCTGAGAACGATTTGACGTCGAAATGAGTAAGTTCCGGTTTGTTGTCGAAACATCTTGCACGTCATCGATGAGGTCTAGCCCTGCCTGAGGCAGCATGCATTTTCGACTGTTGGTGGTCTATCCTTCTGGCCACGGTCCAGGCTGCACCTATCGAGAGGCTGTGGACCTGGATGTGGTTGTTCCGATAGATAGGTCCTAAGTTTGTTCGGGGCTCGGAGCATTTTTGTTCGACGGTCGAACGAGAGACTCGAGTGCGGGTTGGATGGACCCCTTGTTTCCAGTGGACGTGGGTGGCACAAGCTTTCGGAACGAGCGTCTCATGAGCATGTGGTTCTGGTCGGAGTGAGGCTGTGTTGACGTGGATTGTGTGGAAGCTGTGCGTGAGATTGAGATGGTGAGTGTGTGGGTTGGTTCAGATATGGCAATTTGCGGATCAGGGTCGGACGGGTTTCTTGTCTCGAGTGGAGTTCTACAATGCTTTGAAGCTGGTGACGGTGGCCCAAACAGGGAGGGAGATCACTCCGGAGCTGGTTCAGGCTGCGTTGACAGGTCCTGCCGCGGCACAGATCCCACCCCCTCGAATCAGCAGTCCTGCAGGGCCGGCCGGCGGAGCATCTGGTGGGGCGGCGGCTGGGTCGCAGGGGCCTGGTCCGGTGCAAGGTGCGGGAGCTCCAGCGGCTCAGGGCTTGGCAAACGGGCAGGATGGACAGGCACGTAGCGTGCAGGGCAGCAACGGCGGTGCGAGCGGGAGGCCGGCGAGCATGCAGGGCAACGGGTTGGCAGGTTCGCAAGGGGCATTGGGTGGGGCTCCAGCGGCGAAGCAGTTCTCCCCGCACACGAACAGTGCACCCAGTGCACCGATGGCGCAAGGCGGATACGGAGGGGCTGCGAAGCAGCTGGCTCCGCAGACGAACAGTCTGTCGGCGGGAGGTTCCGGAGTCCCGCAGCTGACGTCTCAGACGAGCAGCCTGTCGCGGTACCCCCCATCTGCGGGTCAGGTGCAGGTGGCACCGACGGGATTTTCACAGCAGGGGTGGGCGAGGCCTCCGGCCGCCGGAGGCCAGCCAGTGAGGCCGTCGCTGGGAAGTTTGTTCACCACGAACTCGGCGTGGCCGGCAAAGGAGTCGAATCCTCCTTCCGGCACAAGCCAAGGGGCGGGTTCCAGCGGCGGCGGATCGATGGGCCCAGGCCCCGTGCCGGTGATCCCGAGCTCGGGTCAATCGAGGTCCGTGACCCCTGCTTCTTCGGGCCCCGTGATGGCGAGCAATGCGAATGCGGGCAGCGGCAGCGCGGCGACAGTTCAGGGTGCGGGTCCAGCTGCGGCCGCGGCTCCTAGCTCGGCCAAGGAGGGGGTTGCGGGAGCAGGGTTCAATGGTGGGATGGAGCTGTTCAGCGGCGGGTTCAAGGCCAGTGGCGCAAGTGGTGTGGGCAGCGGTGCAACGGGATCTGGTGCGGGCGCGAACACGGTTTCAGGGAGCCAAGCAGTGAAGGCAGTGTCCGTGCCGGGTCCGGGTCAATCGAAGGCGGGTGGCGGCGGCGGGGTGAAGCAGCTGGAGGAATCCATGTTCAGCGCGCCGGCAGTGCCATCCATGCAAATTGCAGCGCAAGGGGGTGGGAGAGGTCCTGGCGGCGGCGCAAGCGCTCAAGGTCGAGGTCCATCTGGAAGTGGAGCGATGGGCATGGTGGCTGGGTCCGGGGCGATGGCACAGGGTGGTCCGGGGATGGGGGCATCGTGGCCCCAAATGTCCGGAAACGACGTGGAGAGGTACACCCGAGTGTTCACGAAAGTGGACACGGACAAGGACGGGAAAATCACGGGGGAGCAAGCCCGGGAGCTGTTTTTGAGCTGGCAACTTCCAAGAGGTAGTGTGGATGCATGTGTGGTGAGTGGTGAGGTGCAGATCGGGGTGGATGGCTGACGTGTTGGACTGGGACGACGGAGTTCTGATGGGCAATGGGGTGTGCGGTTGTTTCAGGGGTTTTGAAGCAAGTTTGGGATCTTTCGGATCAGGACAACGACAGCATGTTATCACTGCGCGAGTTTTGCGCGGCATTGTACTTCATGGAACGGTTCAGGGAAGGACGGGCGCTGCCACCCACACTGCCTGGAGGCATCCATCCTGCAGACACCTTGCAAGGTCCCGCGGGAGGAGCGGGCCAGGGGCCGGGTGGTCAGAGCGGTGCGGTTTGGCGACACATACCAGGTCTGGCAATCTGTGAAGCCCTGGGTGATGGTGGCGTGCAGTGGGGTGGGGTTTTGAGGAGGTGTTTAGGGCTTAGGGACGAAGGGAGGTGGTTGTCTGACAGTGTGTTTTGCAATGGCGAGCAGGTGGTCCGCAGACGGCAGTGGGTGGCACGGTGACGGGTCCCGCTGCCCCGGTGGAAGCGCCCCAGTTCCAGCCGCTGCAGATGCCTGAGAGAGGCGTTCCGGCACCAGGCGAAAGAGGTCCTGGGGCAGCGGTTGAGGAGGGTTACAAATCGAAAGTTCCAGCGTTGGAGGGTAATTTGGTGGATCAGCTGAGCCGCGACGAGCAAGAGATGCTGAAGACGAAGCATAAGGCTGCGGAAGAAGCAGACAAGAAGGTAGTGAGGAGGGGAGGGTGTAGGGGTGCGAATGGCGTGAGAGGAGTTTTGGTGTGGAGGTTTGAGGGATGTGAGTAGTGCGGTGAGGATGTTGAATGGGGGGAGTTCGCATTTGTCTTTGAGCGTTTGGGCGATGATGAACGGCGAGCGTTGTGTTTGGGAGTTGAGATCGTTTAGAGTCTATGTTGTACGGTACGTCTATTAGTGTGCTGTGAGAGGTTGACTTGGATAGGTGGGCGAGTGGTGGGGAGACGAGGGTCGTGGCAGGTTGGAGTCGTTGGGGCGGGTTCTGGACGTGGGTGCATGCTGTGTGTGGGAGTCGGTGTCGTCTGTTGTGGATTTGATGGCACCTGGTCGGACGCTGAATGATGTGGCAATGCAGTGGGTAGTTTTCATTGGTGAAATGTAATGGGTGTGGCGTGGCGGTGGGTTTGGTCTGATGACATTTGGCATTTGTTTTTTTTGTGTGTGGAGCCAGGTGTACGAGCTGGACAAGGAAATTCAGGATTACAAGGAGAAGATCGAGCTGTACCGAGCAAAGTTGCAAGAAATCGTGAGTGGTTGTTGGGGGATAGATCTGTCGAACGAGTGGATTTTGTCCTGAAGGGCTTGCCCACGCATGTCATCAAGCTCGTGGTTTGGACAGGATGGAGAGTGAGGGAGAGATAGGGAGGTTGTTGACTGAGCGTGTTGTAAGGAGGATGTGGATGTGCGGTGGAAGTTGGATGGGGCTGCCCTGAGATGGGCGCATGGAGTGTGTTGTGAGTGACGCGGATGGTTTGTGGTGTCGGGGACTGATTAGAAGGAACGGGTGGATGGTGGCAGATTTTGTTCAAGAGTCGGTGCGACAATCAGCTGGACGAGGTGAAGGAGAGGGTGGCTTCGGAAAGGAGGGAGGTTGGTGCACCGGGCGCTGGATGTATTTGGGTGTGATGAGATGTTTTGAGGTGTAGACAGGCGTGGATGGATGTGGTGGTTAGTGGATTGAATGTGGATCGAATGTGGTGAGAGAGGGTTGGAGACTTATTTGGCGATGCGTTTTGTGACTCAGATGGACACGCTGGGCAAGAAGTACGACCAGCGGTTCAAGGCAGCGGGCGAAGTGAGTTCACGGTTGCAGGCTGAGGAGGCAGCGTTCCGAGATATTCAGGTATTTTCGAGTTTGCAATTGTATCTGTGTGCGTGGGTGTGTGTTTGTTGCTGTTGTCGTTTTCCATAGGGTTGGTCGGCAGTTTGTCCGGAATGGTGACATTTTGGGTGTATGTGAATTTGGGCATTGGTGTTTGGTGCAATGCAAGACTCGGTGGGTTGAGTTTTTCCAGGGTAGCTGTGGAACAGTCTTCTGTGAGTTGACTTGCTTCGTGGTGGAGGTTATGTGAGAAGTGCAAGACCCTGGATTGGAGGAATACGGATTGTGGTTGTTAGGTGTGGGGAGTGAGGTACAGGTGTCGGTGGAGTGTGTGGTTGGGAGGAAGTGATGCACATGGAGGGAGACTTGATGTGCTGTGTGATGTGTGTTACAGGAGAAGAAGATGGAGTTATATACTGCCATTGCGAAGCTTGATAAGGGTGGTTATGGCAATGAATCCCTCGAGGTGGGTTTGTAGTGAGGAAGTGTTGCCCTCTTTATAGTCAGCTGTGTTTGTCAATCTGGGAATGCAGTCGCGGTAAGAAAGATGGACCTTCCATTGCACAGTGATGTTTGGACGTGGCTGAGCATGCCCAAAAGAAGTGGGGAGATGCATGTGTGCATTGAAATCAGGAGAGTGGCGGATGTGTTGAATAGTAGAGTTAGGTGCGTGCTTGTGACACAGTTGTCGTTTGGGGATTTCAGAATCGTGCCAACCATCTGTCGGCCAACCTGGACGATTTGAAGAAGACCCTGTACGAACGAGGCAGGGCTCTCGGGGTGAAGCCAAAGTCTGCAGTTCCCATAGAGGTGTCCACTGGTACGTTTTGTTCTTGAGCACGTGGTTTTTGAAGTGGGTTTTGATTGTGTGTGGGGTGGATGACTTGCTTTCAGTAGTACGATTTGTTGGTGTTGTTCGGATTTCAGTGCGCATGCATGGTTGTGTTGGTTTTCTTGTGATATATACGAGTGAGCAGGTTGTGGCTATATTCGTTGGCATGACGTGGAGTGGTTTGCGGGGTTTGTGTTGTCAGGTTTCGAAGGAGTTCCAGACAATGCCATGGAATGGGTTGAAGACTGGGACAAGTTTGACGATGAAGGTGCTTGGACTTGGGGAATGCTTGGTATTGGGAGGGTTATGTGGTGTTCCCTTGTTGTTGTGAGTGACACAGTATTGTTGTGGTGGGTATGAGAGGAGTGGACGTGCATCCAGTGAGGTTTGGAAGAAGCATGTTGTGAGAGGCGGAGGCTTTGCATAGGTGGAATTGGCATGGCGAAGATTGTCCTGATTTGCGATGTTTGTTCTGACATTTGATTGGTGGAGTGTGGAATGTCTGGCACTGATGGGAGGTGAATTTGGGCGAGGGCAGGATTCACAAATGTGCGTGACATCATGGACGATTTGGGGGACAATGTTCAGTCGTCGGCGAAATCCAGGTACTCTGCACCGTGGGGCAACGGTGAAAGCCTTTTCGACGACGGGTTCGACTTCTCATCAGATCCGGCTCTGCCGGGCGATCCTTTCAAAACAGGGCAAGATGATGAGCCTTTCTCGGCATCGGAGAAGGGTCGCACAGGCTTCGGATCGGCGGGTGAGAGCGACGACATGAAGAGAACGTTCGAGGACAGTCCCGAGCACGACGTGTCAACATCGGATTCTCGGCACAAAGACTATGCGTTCAACGCAAGTCTTCCCAGTGGAAGGTGAGTGGGCGGATGGAATGCTTTGACAGCAACATTGGGATGTTGGGAGTGGGTTCCCAGAGAGAGAGAGAGAGAGTGAGAGACTGGTGGGCCTGTGACTAAGCATGGGAGTGATGCAGGTTCTCGGGTGGAATGGAGTCGGAGGCTGAAAGTGGTGGCGACGCATTCCGTGGCGAAGCAACGTTTGACTCTGTAAACGAGAGGTGGGTTGATGACATTTCTCTCACCGTTTGGTTTTGTGGCGTGCGTCCGTGGAGGGTGGGTTTCGTTGGATGTATGAGCAGGTTATTGGGGAGTCGGGGGCCTGTATCATGTTGATCCGAGGGTTTGTGTCACCTTGGAACTTGGAGTTTGATGGTGTGGTTGTTTGACGAGTTGGTGTGTTGGTGGGGGCTACAGCTTTGGGCGAGGAGGGAGTACGTTCGATTCAAGAGACCCGTTTGGTGACGGCGCATCGGCATGGGGCTTCCAGGACGAAGATTCGAACGCAGATTTTCGTGGTTCTTGGGGGCAGGGTGGTAGCAGTGCTCTGAGCACTCAGGTACGGTAGCTTTTATTAGTGCTGAAGCGGTAGCCTTTTTGCTGTTAGAGATGGAAATGGTTGGCACGGTTTGTGAGCAGTTTTCGGTAATGGTGACTTTGTGGGGAGTGGTTCCGTTTGTACGGATTTGGTAGTTGGGGTCTTCCGTTTTCCCCCGTCGAACTGTACCTGCGATGAGCATGCAGTCGGATGCGTGGATATTGAAAAGCTCACTCGAGAGGGGAATGTAGGAAATCTATTTGGACGCGAATTGTGTGCATGCGAGTGCATGGATGGAAGGCAAGTTTTAGTAGGTTGTGTGATGAAGGTGTGGCGGTTGGTTGCAGACGTCAATGGAGCTATCTAGCTTGCGAGGGCAAACGCGGTTCGGAAGAGAACGAGGGTCCATGGCAGACTCTCTGGACATGGATGCGCTACGAGTGTCAAGTCCAAGGGGAGCATTGTTCGATGGGTCCATTCGGATATCCAGTCCGGGAGGTTTCGACAGCTCGAGGAGGGAGTCGAGCCCAGGAGCAAGAGGGTTCGGCGGACTGTCGAGCCCTGGGTGGAGCTTCGATAGGAATGGAAACGGTCACGACGATTACAAGAACGCGTTTGGGGCGTTCGATTCGCCCAAGTCAAACGCGTTTGGATCTCCAAGAAACGCGTTCGGTTCTCCCAGGCACTCTTTCGGTTCTCCCAAGAACGCTTTTGGTTCTCCGAGGGAGTCGAAGAACAACTCGTCGTCGTTTTTCGGCAACTCGAGCTTTGACGCGGCACCGTCCCTGTTCGGCGGAAGTCCGGGAGGCTCGAGGAGGGACGACCCGTACCGAGACGGGGGCAGCTTCTTGCGGTTCGATTCGTTTGGTCCAGGAAGCTCCGCAGCTCCGGCGAGAGTTCTAGGTACGGCCTTGATCTGCCACATTGCTCCTTCTCCCATGATATTGTCATTTGAATAACTGCGGTTGTAGTTTGTGCGCGGGGCAGCCGGAATATGGGTGGAATGGGAATGAAGATAGGACACATTTTCACGGCAGGTCAGTTTCTGTCGTGAGCTTGAAGTAGAATGGCGGTTTGGAGAATGTGGATCTGAGGCAGTGGCCCACGGGGTTTGAGTTTGTGCAGGAGGAAGCGAGGAGGGGATCGGACTGGGGCACAACGGAGAGAAGTCGTTGCAAAGATTCGACTCGTCCAACAGCATGAGGCCGGACAGGGACCGGAGGCGCGGGTTTGGGTCGGACGACGATTCGGACCCGTTCGGGCCGTTCGGCAGCTCGGGGCAGTTCGGTGCAGGAGCCCAAACAGCGAAGCAGAGCAACGTGTGGAGTGCATTTTAGGGTTTAGGGTCCTTGTGCGGGGGCTTGAATGGGACTGGGATGCGGTGTTGTCCGTGCATGGGCACCTGCAGGGACCAGGTAGGAGATCCATAGAGTAGGATGATCTGGATGGCGCAGTTTTTAGCGAATGGATGGGGCTTGCAGAGAGTAATTAATTGGGTTAGCTTGTACGATGGTCGTTTTGTGATTACGGGTGCTCCAGTCCCCCTCGGTACCCGTCGAGAGAGGTTGACGTACATTTTGAGAAGTGTAGCAGTAGAGTAAATATAGGCAGTCCTCCGCTGGAGGTGGCCGGATGATTCTAATTTGTTGTAGCAATTACAGTAATAATTGTGGGGTTTTGTGAGATGTTGTCGACTGGCCATTCCATTGGGTTGGAGTTCTTTATCCGGCATTCGAGTTAACTGAAAAGAAGCCCACCTAACCTGCCTTTTTGCTCGACTTCTAACCGCTTTCTTGAACTATACTTGGGGTGAATAGTGTCGTATCATAGATTGTCCCCTTGTGGGCCATGGGCTTGGAGCTTTTGTTGAAGGTGTGGGAGTCACCGCGAGGTGTGGAAAATAATGACAGTGGCTTGGTTTAGATTGTGTCCCAACTCATCATAGACTAGTGTTTGATCTATTTATATTTCAATATGAGTTCAAGAGGAATTCAACACAAGTTTGCTACAACTTTCCTCTTTGGGCTGAGTTTTCGGTTAACTCTATTGCTGCAGATTTTATACTCTACATTATGGATTTATGCATATTCATTCTAGAAATTCCGTGATGGAAGTGAGTTCGGCTGCTGTGTCTGTTGATTGGAATGTGGAGGTTTGGGATGCACTTCGTACTTGATTTTCATGTTCATATGAGATCGTGAGTTTCAGAGTCTGTTTTTTCTCTTTTGAACCATCTTAATAAAATTATGTGTTTTGTTTCAAAATTCTCAAATTGTACTTATTTGCCATTTCATGAATTGTTGTATAGCGGATACATGGAATGCAGTACTTCTGAGGAATTCAGTATTGTTGGTGGCACTTTTTTCATGGTAGAATATTTTTGTAGTTTTTGTGCTAATGGAAATGTCAGTCGAAAGAGGAATGAGTTTCAAAAGCCTCACCTAGAGTCTAGTGGAGTTGATGTAAGTGAGCTTGATTACAAGAGCATCACCTTCTCATCATTGAAATTCACACATGCCTCCCCACTCTAAGTTAAAACCTAGTGAAAAGTAACATTTCTGACTTTTTGACAAATTTGAATTATTGTTTATATAATATTTGGTAGAAGATTCCAATAATTTTCCAATATTTTAGGCATCTATTTTTAGAATTATTTTCTGCGGAACCTACTAGTAAGCTATCATATTCTAACAAAGATTGTTTATGAAGTCCCTTGATCCTTTCATGAAATACTCTACTAGCAATGGGGGAGGTCGTGAGTTTCATATGCCATGGTGGTGTAAGAGCATGGCCGCCAGTACATTGGCAGTTGTGGCCAGGACACCATGTTTGAGGGCTCCAAGAAACTCAAGGATACAACTAAGTGATTATGTAGCCACCGTTGCCCTAGACTGGATGGCCCGGCGCCGCCTATGTCGTTCGTCCGATAGCGCCTCAACACGTGGCACTTGGTTGACTTGGCCAAATGCTTATTCCGTCTAACTCAAAGCATAGGAAGTGGGTACCATTGCAGCAAAGCAGGCATCAGGTCATAGCTGCTTCTTTGTGTTAGAGACTCAAGGTTATCTCCGCTTCCGCCGCACAGTTCTGTGAATCGGGATTTTGCAAATGGGCGAGCCCACGAGTGTTTGTGTGGAGCCCAAATGTAATGTAACTAGAGATATTTGATGGATGAATGAATCCTAAAACCACATGTGGCAGTGTATATATAAGTAGAGGATGATGGGAGCAAGACTACTCCCAATTGAAGATGGATGGACTCGAGTTAAACAGCTCCTCATTTAGTGCACTGGAGTTAGACCACTCTAAGTTGACAACATGTGCACAAGAGTTAAACAACTCAAGATGAGGTGCACTGGAATTAGACCACTCTAGATTTAGATGGTAAAGGACTTAATGAATTAAACAACTCGAGATATAGAAGTGGAAGGACTTAAAGATTTATAGATTAGATCTAATTTTGAAATAGAAACAAAAAGACTAGAGATAGACTATTGGTTCCTATAAGGTTCGGAGGTGAGAAGGTAGGGGCTCTCTTTTGTTGAGATCTCTTCTCTATGGTTGGGTGGCTGAGCTTAGACCAAAATGTTGTTGGTCTATGATTGCATTAATTAGATGTTATTTAGAAAATAAATTGAGTTTCTTCAACAATTCCTCCCTGGCAACTATGGAGAAGACATGCACCAAGGGTTGTATGACTTAAAACAAGGAAGTTTGTCGGTTACCCAATTCAAGTCAAAATTTGATGGACACATTGTTTATTTCCCCAATTGACCCTTATTCCTCTCCACCCTATTATTGATTTCTCTCTCAATGTTCATAGCCAAACCATAAGTTTCGTCTAAAGTCTTTGGACTATGAGCACTAGCTTTAAACCGGATTGAATCCTTTAAGTTCCGAACAAAGAATTCAACTCTATCACTCTCACCCCAATTGGGAAAATAAACAATATGTTCATCAAATTTTGACTTGTTTTAGGTTACCGACAAACTTCCTTGTTTCAAGTCATACAACCCTTGACGCATGTCCTCTCCATAGTTGCCAGGGAGGAATTATTGAAAAGACAACTCTTTGAAAACACTCGATGCTGAAATAGGTCACAGTCCACGATTCTCTCGGTCCCTCTTCAAAGTATCAAACCAGACACGAGCCTTGTCTTGAAGTAAAATTATCGTGGCCTTGATCTTATCTGCATCCTTGTATTTTGAAGAGAAGAAGTCTTCGAGTATAGAAATGAATGATATAACTTCTTTTGACTTGCAATTTCGACCTCCAAAATTAGGTTTGATTGGATACTTCTTCAAGTCATTCAAAACATCAACTTCTCCAGTGCTTTCTATCCGTGATGTGGGAGTTATGTGCGACTAGGCGCTTTTGTTTTACGTCGCCTGAGAATACTGAATACAGTGTGGGAATCCCACCATTTCTTATATGAATTGGTCATGAGACGCAGTAGAAGTAGTCATGAGACTTGTAGAATTTTTATAGTGTGGAATTTTTATAGTGTGCACTTTTTGTAGTGTGGAATTTTTATTGTAGATTCTATGGGAAGTTAGCTTCATGCATACGTGATCCGGTTAGAAAGGGGATGATTTGTGAAAATTTTATGCCTCATTTCATGTTGTAGTGATTCACATAAAATTTTGAAGATTTCAGTGTAAATGTGCTTAAAAAAAAATCAACTCATAAAATCAAGCAACCAATTTTTTTTCCAAAAATCACTACACTTAGAGTATTACATTTCAACCAATCACAAAAGATTTCTTCTGTAGATTGTCAATATCTTATTCGTAATTGAATTACAAAATAATTTTGAATTTCACGTTTCAAATTTTATACAAAATTATTGGTAATAGCAATCATAGATCTAACCGTATGGATAGATTCTAAAATTTATAATGTACAGCTTTTATTCATATATCAAGTTCAAAATATCCCTTTAGGTTGCATTTTATTATGCATCTTTGCAAAATTGCCGAATTTGGAGAGGGTTCTAGGCATTTAGGGGTTAAAACAACCCACCTTCCATTTGGGTCCTACAGGTGCCCCTAGCTTTTGCCACCCAAGGAACCTAAATTTGGTCACTTGTAATCCCCAAAGAACCTGAAACCGACCAATTGTTATTCAATTATAAAGCTTGTACAGTGGGGCCAAGAAATAATTCAAATATTTCTCCAAGGTAGAAACCATGATCTTTGAGAAGCTCATTTTGGGCTCAAAAATGCATCAAATCACAAACCACAAAGTGCATTGGATAGGTAATAGAGTCTAGTTTGAAGCTTCAGAAATTTTGTACATTAGCATTTAATCTTTTTGATAAAAATTTCGAAATATGAAAAATTTGTTAGCAAAATGATTTGAAATTCAATCAATTATATTGTAGTCAAAGAATTCCAAAAATCGTGATTCTTTTTTGTATTTGATTCTTAAGTTAATTGCATACTTTCTATTGAAGCATTGAGTAACAAAATAGTATCCATTTGTTTCCTAAAGAATAGGTTTAAAATGGGGTTTTTTTTCATTTAATTGAAAATAGGTCATCGTATTCTTTTTTTGGATTGAATCTCATATGTATGTGTAGTGCATCTTGTTAACTATAACATGTCTAATTTTGGCTCATAGAACCTAAATTTCTCATTGTAATGGCAATACATATGGAAGAAAGAGAAATTTGTATTATTTCTTGATCCCACTGTACAAGTGGGTAGAATTGGGGCATTTTGGATGCAATTCATGAGACTTTTTGTGTTGGGAATTCCATCACCTATATGGCACAAGTAGGGTGTGACTACCTTTTCGCTTTCAATATTCATATATATATATATATATATATATATATTCACCTGGATTCCTAAATCTTATCTATCTAACAACCAAAATTAGTTCTAGTTTGATTTAAAAAAATTCTAACCATGCTTGTTTAAATTTGCAATTCCACCCGTGTAAGTGGGTGGTTTTTAGGCATTAAGGAATAGTGTTAGAGCATGATGCCCAAGGCCCATATTGTCATTATGCTAGTGCTAATATGGGTCTTGGGCATCACGCTATGACGCTATTCCTTGGTGCCCAAATCCACCCTTTCTACTAGTGTTGGGAGCATAAGGTAGATACTTTGACGATGTAATACGGTGTAATGAAGTGAAATTTGAGGATATGTAGGAAGCTAGAATGAATTGACTATCAGAGAAGGAAATATTTATACATGTATAAACTAGGCAAACAATGAACTATCTGTTGGACCCTATATTGGACTTCGTAAATTGACTATGTCATGTTTCTAAAATATGACACTAATAAAGAACTTGTTTAGTGATTGATGAATACATGTAGGTTTATCATCTTTGAGAGGACGGTTTAAATATATTTAAGTTGTTGTCAATATGTAGTGAATTTGGGCACCAAGCCCTGGCACTATTCCGTGGTGTTCAAAGATAACCTCTTTACTACATTGAGTGGCGTATTTAGTGTTCGGGACACTATTTTTCAAATTGGAATACTTATTAATGTTAGGGAAATATAGTGTCCTCGTAAGAAAAAAATGAATGTAGTGTTCCAATGACATATGGCAACTTTATAATAAATATGGCATGCCACCTAATGTCACTCTCACTACTTGAGAAGAACATGGCACTCTCAATGAAAGTGGGAATGACAAGTGGCAAACTCCTATGTAGCGTCAAGGGACACTATTTCTCTTCACCTTTGAACAAATTCTGGTAAAAGACATCAATTATCTCCGGACACTAAATACGCCATTCATTGTAGTGTTAAAAGTTGGCATGTGGAAAGTGTCAAGTATTTCAATCAGACGTGTACACAATAGCAAATAACAGTTGCAGATTCTGGAGTGGGATATTAAAGGGTATGACATAACATTCAATAGCTTGCAGTGGTTCCGCGTAGCCCCCATAGGAGAATGTAGAGCACATTCATCACTTCACATGGCCTTCATCAGTAGCTAATTGGACACATAGAGTCCCAAGGTGATGAGCAGCTGCATGGACCATCCCCGGCCGAGGGGTGCACTCTTTATTAAACCTTGGAATCACGTGCGTTTATGACTCCATTTAAAATACCCATTGTATAAGTTAGAATATTCTTATATTTTGTCATGTATATATGTGTAATGTAAATATGCAACCCTATTTTTAGTCCTAAATATGCTTTTTGTATGTATACATAGTACGGTAGTGTTCAAATTAACCCCCCTCTTGTGCACTTATGTGATTCCTTACACACATTGATAAAAGAATGAACCCCGGGGGACCATCAGAAAACACGACAAGTACCTCTCATGTTTGCATGACATTCATCTCTTTTTGCTTGTGGCCACAAGTGGCATGGATGGAAGGAATGGTAGAACGCATGAAGGCTATTGAATGTTATGGGTGATAATGAATTGTGAGTATATACACTTGACCCAAATGTTTAAATTCAAAATTTATATCTGAATAAAATGTAATGTAAGTATTTCATGTACATAGACATGAAGAATAGATCATGTGCAGAACAATTTGTGCCTCTAGGATCTTGATGCATTGATACCCGCTACCGTAGCTTCTTAGTAGCTTGGGTAACTTTTCTCCTAATAATTCCAGTGACGACGAAAGTCGGAGCTGGTTTAGCATGCATGGAATGGTAGGTTCGTCAGCACGACAATTCCATTTCGTCACAATGACATATCTTATTTCGATTCGTCTCCAAGAATATTCCACGCCATCTCCACGACAATTCCAAGTATCAGGGTTTCAAGTTTGGGTTTTGAATGGTTGGGCCTCTTAGTACATTGAATTCGATTCACCTCCTTGTGACCTATTGAGAATCACAATTTGCAACAAACTCTTCTTCTGAGAGAAGAAACTGTCCTACAAGATATATCACAAAACCCACTGTATCCAATATCATCATGAAACAAATATATTGATCATTCCTCTTCTTTCTTAGCAATTTCTGGCCTTTCCAGCTCCCAGCTTTGCATGGGAGAAAATTGTACTGTCACTTTGAGGGAGCTGTATTGGGGTCTCCCTGAAAGTCCACACACTACAAGGAGAAGGCGTCGCTTTTCACTCCTTCTGAGTGAAACGGCGCCATTTTGCACTAACCAATTTTTTGGTTGGACTTGGTGAGTGCGATTCGTCACGTAGGACAAGCGCGTAGAGTGAAAAGCGACAATAAAGAGGATCCTCCAGAGTGAGAAAGGACGCCTCTGTAGTGACAACGTACAAGAGTTTCACATCATGGTCACTGTCAACGCTTCACCACGGAGATGTTCTGCACATCATGAGCTAGAGGTTCTCATCTTGAAAGCTGAATGCATCATTCAGGAAAACGGAATATTATATACCATTCTCTGGCTACTAATTCAGTAACAATAATTTAATCGCCCCCCTGTTTTTTTTTATTTGAATGTATATAAAAACAGAATCGAAAAAACTGTAAAGTAGTAAGAATAATTATACCAGGAGCAAACTGAAAGACGTAGATAGTTCCTGGTCCACCATCACCCTGGAGTTTCTTGACTGCGATAAAGAGGTTGCGGCCATGCTCAGCCAGCAAATTTCGAAGAGCCTCGTTGCTGAGAACAGCTTCTCAGGAGTTGTCAGGTACAATTTTCTTTTTGTAGGCGTGATTTGTTACTGGAATTCTTGCTACCAAATTTCTGGACAAATACCACGGCAAGCAAATCACTAGTAATGTCGAGTGTTGCCCTCTTGCTAAAGTTGCCTGGAAGGTGGTCTTGTGTATTGAAGGGTAAAGTTAATTAAGGAACTTGGTTGAACCTCCTCCAAGTGATCATGGGATGATGAGATGAGAACCTTTGATCCATATCGATGAATTATTATTCTATTACACTAGTAAAAAACTATGCCAAAAAGAACCACAGCCGAAATTGGTTGCGGTTCTTTTGACCAGCCTGATCTACAATCATAAACGACTGCATATTTGTTTTTTGATTTAGCAACTAGAATTTAAGGAATTTGGGGGCTTGTAATACACCGTTGGAAAGGTCTTGAAAATACCTTTCCAACAGTATATTTCATGCCCCAAAATTTTAGAATTGTAGTCGCAACACGAAATAGAATAATTTGTAGTCACTAAATGACTACAGATCAGGCCGGTCAAAAGAACCGCAGCTGATTTTAGTTGCGGTTCTTTTTGGCATAGTTTTCTACTAGTGTCAGAGATGCACGATTCCATGGTGACTTTAGCAAGAAGCCCAAGATTCTTGCCTTTATTTCTTGGACAAGATTCCTGAAGCTAAACACGTACACAAAAGAATATGTTTTGGATCTTGTGTTTTTTGGGAATGGAAAGGACTAGTGATTTTAATTTTCTAATTTTCTAAAACATCTTTGCTGGAGTGATTCCGCATTTGTGTCCGTGAATATGAATGAAACAAACATGTAGATTCAGGATGAAGCATTTTTATTCATCTAAAAACATGAGCACTTATCCAAATATTTCAATATATTCATCCAAAAGAGGTGACACCACTCTAGATTTTGGCATTTTTTCTACAAAATCTTCATTGATTTCTTAATCGCACATAACTTTCTCAACACCCTACTTTTCACCTTTGAATCTCAAACATCTGTCAGGGGATCAGAAGAATCATATAGAAGTTTCTCTAACTTCATCTAGACCAAGCAAAGAGGGTTGCAGAGTTGAATTATTTTATTAGTAGTTTCTCTACAATGCAGCTACAGTGTAAAGGGTGTGGTCTAGCAAGGGCTCAAGAACGTTATTCAAAGATCCAATCTGAAATTGCAAAATAATAGCCATATATCGCTCAAGGAAAAACACTGGGAAAGGACTTCTGGGGTTCCGCGTAAATATTCGGTGATGTAAGAATGAGCACAGGACAGAACGTCATTTGCATCACCAATTCTAATCAAAGAAATAGCCACTGCAGTCCTTTGACTCCTTTCCATCCCAAGATTCACACAAGATTCACAACATATTCTGAGATTCTTCTCAGATAAGGTATGAAACATGCGTCCTCTTTTAACCCCTGAAAGACCAAGGATTCATGGCTTTAAATTGACAAATTCAATTCACCATATTGTGAACAATATAATTTAGATGAGACCGATTTTTATATCACTATAATGAGTCAAGAACATTGCATGTATTGGTCAAACAATAAATAAATTTGAACAAGAAGAAGTCCACAGAGGACCTACTCAAAATTGTTGAAAAAAACATGAGGCCCAATTTGGGCTTCTTGGTCCTTGAGGGGTTAAAGCTCATTTTATAGTTAGAGCATCCAAACCTATGCATTGGGAGGGTGACACATCCAAACTAGATGAAAAATGCTCACAGTTTTTCCCTCAAAGGTCTCAATCCAACATAACATTCTTTAGAGCCCACTATTGCACCTTCCAATTTCAAGCATCTGTCAGGGATCGGAGGAATCGCAGAGCGTTCTCTCTAATTTCAACTGGCCAAGCAACAGGGTTGGAGAGTTGAATTATTTTATTTGCAGCAGTGTAGAGAGTATAGTCCAGCAAGGGCTTAAGAACGTTATGAACTCGGATGAGAGACGATAAACGGGTGAACACGGTGAGACTCGGAACAAGTCATAAGTATACGTAAGCGCCATTTGAAAATTGGTGAGATCATGTTTATCTAGTGTATGTGAATTGAAGGATTAACTAAAGGAAGTTAAATAACACTATGGTTAACAATTAAATGCCAATAAATTTTAACGATCCTTAGATAGATTGTATTTCAGATATATATATTCCAATGTATCATATGATATCAATCGTCACTGGTATTGCGGAGCACAACATATCCCTAGTTAATTAAAGTAAAAAAATAAATTAGGCAACACGAACTATAATATATTAAAATTGGGTAGTAACATATAAAAGATAATATCAAAACCGTTGGCCTTTTAATATTCATTAAAAAATTGGACAAACTAAGTCAGTAATTTCCCATTAATTCATGTACCCTTTTAATTATTTATTTTTCTGACCAAGTTGCTAGGAAGCTACGGTACTAGTGTCCGTACTTTGGATCACTAAATAATTATGTTCCTCATTACCCGTAATGTACTGAACAATGTCCTCCAATAAGTCGTACAACCCCACTTTCAAACCTCACACTAAAACATTTATCACACTCACTTCGACAATTTGCTCGCCACGAAATTTTGCATATACCACCAGTTGGACATGAAGCATTTTAGAGCCAAATCTGGTACCTTGAAAATGGGCGGTTTATGAAATAATGCAAATTTGCCAACTCTTAGGCCTCTGTTTAAAAAAAAATCATATTTACTACATAATAGCTGCCAAGGATCCAAGTTTTTGGTAGAAGGTAGAAGTCGTAGTAGGGAACAATATGGTGTTATAGAAGATAATGGTATTCCTGGGTATTTTTGTGTCCACAAGCAATTCAAAATTTTAAAAAGAACGGTAATTTTTTTTGGTTTAATTATATAATAAAGTAATTGACAGTTTTTCTCATTTTTTTGTAACACCATATTGTTCTTTACCGTAACAACATAGTGTTACCAAAAAAGTGACAATTAAGAAAATTAATTTATTATATAATTAAACTAAAATTTGGTGTTACTTAAAACAATTTGAATTTCCTGGGGACATAAAAATACCTAGGAATACCATTATCTTTTAAAACACTATATTATTCCTTATCGCGACCTCTACCTTCTACCATAAACTTGTATCCTTGACAACTATTGTGTAGCAGATACGATTCTTTTTAAAGAGAGGCCTAAAAGTTTGCAAATTGACATTATTTCATAAACCGCACATTTTCAAGGTAACAAATTTGGCCCAAAAATGCTTCATGTTTAAGTGGTGGTATATGCAAATTTCGTGATCAGCGAACCATCGTAGTGAGTATAATAAATGTTTTAGTGTGAGGTTTGAAATTGGGGTTGCAAGACTTATTGGAGGCCACTGTATTGTCAAATACATTAGTTGTGCATCCACTGAAGACTCTTGAAGTCACAAAGGTTGGGAGGCATAAAATCTCCACGTTTTGGTACAATTGTCCATTTCTATTATGACATGTTTGGAAAGCTGTAATTTCAAGATGGTAGGTATGGATTAGTCATAGAAATGTCTTGTCACATGGATATTGTTGAAAACAATAATCTTGTCATATTATGAAGTGTTATATTATGGAGGGTAAACTATAGTGAACACTATTACAAAGACCTCTTAAAATCACTGCTATGAGTGTCCACAAGGAAGGCCCAATTTCTTATTTATTTATTTTGGAAGTCCCATGGGTCATTTTTGAAAATTTCGAATTCCAAATCGGAGCAATTTTTTTCCTTGAGAAATGTTTGTAGGGGTGATTTAGAGAACTCCCTATTATAGTTTCTAGCCTACTGACAACCATTAGGTTGGAAGTGGTTTTATTTAACATTGATGACTGTATGTTCCCTTTGTTGGATGAAATGAGGCATGCCATATTTTTGAAATGAGCATAACATATTCTTTGAATCTCAACATTTTTCATCATTGTTTAATAGAGTTCAACAGAGTCCATGCATGTGTTGTGCGCGTTGATCACAAAAACACTGGAAATATAACATTGTGTTAATGAAACATTACCTCCAGGCTCTATGGCATTAGGTGAGGACTAAGGCCTTTGAAAGAGCACGACAATGTGATCAGATTTGAAGAAAGAAAAATAAAAAATAAAAATCCAATCTAATGTTAACAATTCATAATCAAAGTGGTTTCAGAACTAAGAAAACTAAACCCAAAGGACTCGATATGTCTTTTAAGGGTTTACTTAACCCTTTAGTGCCTAGGTAACCACTAAGTGGTTACTAGATCACTAGAAAATGAAATGCCGTAAAATCCGTGAACCATCTCAGTCCGATGTCTGAAGTTCAGATGTGTAACTTTTGATTTTGCAGATGATGCAAAAAGAAAATTTGAAATCTGACTTTCTTAGCTATCCAAATACCTATGTACAAAACACCACAATACTGCAAATACCTCAAATATATAGTAAATACTTACAAATACAACACATGTACCATGTGGTATTTGTTGTGTTTGCAAGTTTGTTATCTTGTATTTTTTTTGGATTGTGTTCTCTTATTCATGTTCCATTAGTGTATGTAGTCTGATCTTCATCAGTGTACCAACTCCTTTCTTATTTTAACGTATAAATTTTGTCCTAAACCGTACATGGGTAAGTCACTCTCACTTATAAAATTCACAATAATTATGTATGAGTCCGTTCTTGACATGAAAGATTGCAATGGAGAGGTGTTGACACAGGTCATTGCTGAACATCTTCACTTTCATTTTAGAAAATTTAACCCAAATTCTATTTAACCTTGAAGTCACACACCCCCCAAAATCTCATTTTTGAGTGTGCATTATACGGTTCAAAGACATACTATACTCTTCCAATCCAATGGTCCGATCTTACCAAGGTTTAACCGACATTTGTTTGATTAAGCTATGCTTCCATTTATATGGTTGAATACTATCAATGGTATTCCTAATTTCAACAGAGAAAGTTTTAAAAAAACATCACCCAAAAAACTGTGATTTCTTCAGAACCACTCTAGGCAGTAAAGGGTTAACTCTTTAACAATTTATCTCCAAAACATGAGGACCCAAGGTTTTTTTTAAAATTGACACTGTAGCAATACACCATGCAGACAAAAAATTCCGTGAGTGACCATGACAGGAGTTTCCAATCGCAAAGCAGCAAAGTTGAGATTGCAACATGGAAAACTGCTCAATCACTGATGAAAGTGACTAGACTCTGAAACCCTAACTGAACTGGGAGGCTTACAAAAATAGACTGAAGTACCGGTATCGTGTAGTCCGCTTTCAACTTCCACAGTCTGTAGTGTCAGAACAATAATGAAGTACTGTCAAGGAATAAGTTTGTATCGATTCCGCGGTATCCACAGTGCTAGTGGAGATGCTCTAATTTACAGATAAAACAACTGAAGCGTGAGCCCATCTCGCCCATCCCTACTCAAACCTTGAGACCCAAAAGCTCCCCACTTTAAACGTGGATAGTGACTCATAGTGACCGTCACTTATGCAAGTTCATGGAATTGTGCACCAGTTCATGGTCGAGTATGAGACAAAATGTAATACCACTTTTCCTCTCCTCTTGCCTACTTACATGGACAACTTTTGTTGTGAAATCCATGAAAATTGGCTCTGATAGTGATCACGATTCTTGGTCCTGATAGCCTAATCATCATCACTTCCGTAACAGACTCTTCATTCACACCGGCCCTTGGGCCAGACATTCTCTCTCTCTTTCCCAGAGACCTCTCTTCGTCTTCTTCAATTCTGGACTCCCGGAGCCACTGCTTGAATGTACGTTGCAGGCTAGCTTGTACCGATCAGGCCGGGTGTTGTCCTTGCTCCGAGCTGGAGGAATGAATTATTATTCATTCCGAGCCTGTCTATGTTCTTTGTGTTTCTGAAGGATTTGAAACGGGAGATCAGCTATGGCGCCTGGAGCTCTGACCTGCAAGAAATGGAGCCACATGTTTGTGGCGCTTATTGCTCTTCTGAGCTTGTTGCCGGAGCTTGGACATGCAAGCTATGGCGGTAACTCAGGATCCCAATCGTTAAGGCGGAGCGACTTCCCTGAAGGTTTTGTGTTCGGAACCTCCACCTCCGCTTACCAGGTAAGTTACGCCAAAAGTCAGACTGTACGTTGAAAAATCCTTCCACTGTGATGGTCTAGGTTTCCTTCCCATTTTTATCGATCTTGTGTTTGTCTACGTCATAGACTCTGTACCTCCAAGAGACGAGGCACCCAGGGTAGACAATTCGGGGAATACGGCAAAAGTTGTATCGCCGGCAAGTTGCACTGCACCTGGTAAATTGCCTTGCATTATAGGGCGTTTTTCATGTTCCTCTGTTGTGGGATTTTGTTTACCCATGTTGTTCTTGAGGCATGGCATCTCAAATTTGTCACCCCACTTATTGCCAACATAGGTTTGTGTTGTTTCAGTTGGTCATAGGTTCGTGTTTCAATGACACAAAAGCAACACAATATTTAGTGCTATAACAACAATGACTGAATCAGAATCCGATAGACAATTATCTCCAACGGATTCTTTATTCACGATGGTCTTCAGGCCAACATTCCGATTATTATTACAATCATTACTAGCTTGTGTTCAGGTGGAAGGAGCCGCGACTGAAGGAGGGCGAGGCCCAAGTGTTTGGGACACGTTCAGCCATCTCCCAGGTTTCACTAATTCCCACTAATTCCATGGAAAATTCAACCCTATATTTGTTTGTCAACGTTGAGTTTTGAGGAACCGGAGCCATTTTGAGTGAGAAGTGTCCGGAGCCATTTTTGGGCACAAATGAAAGCAAGTTTCATTGCGAAAAGGAAAAAAAGAACAGCTCGCACAGTGGAGCCATTTTGAGTTCCTTAACTGAACCCAGCTGAACCTTGGATCTATATATATTTTGAGAGCTCAAAGCTTCATTTGGCTGCTTGGTTTTCAAAGCTCTAGTTGCCAGAAGTTTGGGGCTCTGAAATCCGCCAGTTTAACGAATAATAATTGCTGGAATTCATGCTAAGGTAGACATCCCAATTGCCAATAGTTCATTAAATTTCAAGGCCTGCTTGTGTAGGGTCAATTGTGGACAACTCAACCGGTGATGAAGCTTGTGACCAGTACCACCGCTACCAGGAGGACGTGAACCTCATGGCCGACGTTGGCATGGACGCGTACCGCTTCTCCATCTCCTGGTCTCGCATCCTTCCAGGTTCGCTCTTTTCCATCACTCTGCAAGCTTGAAATTAATTCCATGCTATCCGAATGTCACTAGTAGGAAATATGTCGTTTTTCACTTACTATAAATGAAAAAGGAATGAAACCACGCCAGGCACATGGGTTGTGTCAGTGCTGGTGAGTGGTTTTGGTCACAAGAAGACAGAAATATAAGCATAATATTCAACCACTGTTCACTGTTCCCTCAAAATGGGGAATGAAAAACGATAGGTCTTCTACTAGTGAGTGTTGATTGAGCAGGGTTGTCTTATTTTCTTGTATAGGTTTAGGTCTACTAGATGTCGTGTTAGTGTCAAGAATTTTTGCCAGCCAAAGCGCTCGAGTTTGGTATTTTGCTTCTAGATACCAGCCAAAATCTTCTCGGTTGACAAATTTAGGTCTAAGCTAGTTGGTATATGCTAATCGGTGGACTTGCTCTTAGACCACAAGGAGAAAAACTACTTGAATGTCCCTCAATGGGACATGGTGCAACACTAATAAAAAAGATGGTCTGTGGGCACCAAGGAATATTGTCAAAGTGTGGTGCCCAAGGACATTTGGACCTGTACCTTGGCTACAACGAACGTACCTTGGCTAGATTACCACACAGAAAGGACGATTTTGACGAGGACAAAATGGAATAGTCTTAGACGACCATCCAACCCCTATGGTCGCTAAGACTTGAGAAAAACAAGTTCTGACTAAACATCGTCACTGGAATAATAATAATAATACTAATAATTATTATTATTATTATCATTATCATTATTATTATTATGATCATGGTTATTATAGTGTTGGGACATTCTCAACAAATACTAAATATCAAACATATTGGTTGTAGGTTTTTGGTTTTGATTGTGATTGTGGTTGCAGAGGGACGAGGAAAAGTGAACCCAGAGGGTGTGGCTTACTACAATCGATTGATTGATGCGCTTTTGGCTCGTGGAATGCAGCCATGGGTGGTGTTGTATCACTGGGACTTGCCCCAAGCATTACAAGACTCCCTCGGTGGCTGGATGAACCCTGACATTGTGTAAGTACTCTTTTCTTCTTTAAATTTGCAAAAAAAAAGTGAAAAAAATTCTTGAAATTTCGGCCCTTATTAAAATAACATAATTAGTGCCGAAGCCAATCATGTACTACGATAATATTCAAGCTTTGAGCCATGTAACCCTTTGTTTGTTGGTTCCGTCCCTTTGGACCCGGACCACCCAATGATATGCACTCCTGGAGAGTCCACTTTCTATTGAATATCCTTTCATAATGCTCACTTTAGAATGGTTCAAAATATACCTTTTCACAACAACGTTAATTAAGATTAAAAATAAATAAAATTTGCAAACAACGAACTATCCTAATTCAACATATATATAACTTCAATAAGAGTAAAATAATCTAATTTTTCTTCCAATATTTACAACAAATAAAATGAAAATTTGGACAGAGCCTCGCGGTTATACCATTCTTGTTTCCAAATCTGGTTTATAAGATTTTGAACTTAGAATCTCATCTTCTCCCTTGTAGAAGTTTGAAATTTGCTTGCCCAATACTCAGTAGGAGCACAAGTTTGACAACCAATTAATCCTTTTTCTAAAAGCAACCAATTGCTGCAATTTTACTTTGACTCCCCTGTTTGCAAATGTAGCAATAGCAACTGCAATGCACAAAATTTAATGATTTTGCGACTTGCTTCACAAGTAGGGTAGTAGAGATAATCATCCATCAATAATCAAAATCCTTTCTTTTTTTTCAATCCTAAAGTGTAGGAAGACATAATGCACCACTACGTTGGATTTGATGATTAGGTAACTTGCTTCACAAGCACGATTATAGTAAAGATATTTAACCCCTAAAGGACCAAGGATTCATGGTTTTAAAATGTCAAATTCAATTGATCTTAATGTGAAAAATATAATTTAGATGAGACCAAATTTTATATCACTGGAATCAATGAAGAACATTGCACATGTTGATCAAACAATAGATAAATTTGAACAAAAAGAAGTCCACATAGGAGCTACTCAAATTTGCTAAAAACAACATGAGGCCCAATTTGGGCTTCTTGGTTCTTTAGGGTTAAGATAATTGTAACTATCAATTGTATTTTAATCTTAAAGTGTAGGAAGACATAATCTTAAGCTGGTGAAGGCATAATTGAGGTTTGATAACCACTTTGATTTGATCCTCAATGCAAAATCACCGCGCCTCGATTGATGGATTGTGTTGAGTTGTTCTTCTTTGCAGTTCAATCTTCGGAGAGTATGCGGAAGTCTGCTTCTCCGCATTTGGCGACCGGGTGAAGCATTGGGCCACGTTCAACGAGATTCATCACATTGCGTTTATGTATCCGAGTGTAGGCTGTCGCTCAGCATTTTGCGGCGATGTCCACCGCCAGCCTTACGTCATCGGCCACCACATGCTCCTTGCCCATGCCAGAGCTGTGCAAAAGTACCGAGCTGAATTCCAGGTACACCCATGATGCTCTTGCCTTGGAAGTTGTGAAGATTAACCCCCGAAAGGTTCCTTGGGCTCCATATGTATGACCATTGTATATTTGCCCATACATAACATTCAGTAGCATGCACTGTCTCTGCCTTGGCTCTACAGTAGATGGTGTGGAATATTCCACACCCAACAATACTTCATCAGTAGCTAAGTGGACAAGTGGAGGCTCAAGGTAATGAGCAAAGTGCATGAAGGAAAGGCAGTGGGTATGAAGGGTACTGAATGTTATGTATAATCCATCTTGAGTATTGAAACACACAAATGTACTCAAATATGTTGGTGTGGTGAAATATGGTAGAAATCATCTGCTTGTATGCAAAAAAAAAATGTAAATATATGGCTATAACGAAATTTTACATTGTGTAGGAGTTGAGGCTTAGAGCTCACAGTGCGTTTCCAGAGACCCCTCCAATAGTTTAATATAGTTTATAATTCTAAATTAATAGACATTAGATTCAGGTAGTCATCATACTAAGTTAATGTTAGATTTATGTTTGTGCAATACAAATGGTGTTAATTCAATGCTTGTATGATGTTAATGTTATTGGCCTCAACTTGATATTACATTGGTAATTGTTAAGGTAACATTAAATCAACATTAATTTAACATCGTATTAAAATTGATTTAATGTTAATATTATGTTACCACATATACATATATATATATATATATATATATATATATATATATATATATATATATATATATATATATATATATATATATATATATATATATATATATATATATATATTTTTATTTATTTATTTATTTATTTATTTATTTATTGTGTGTGTCAATCTAATAGGAAACCTTTTGAGATGTGAATTTCATTTTGTCTCTAGATATGAGTTTTGAAGTATGGAATTGTGACACAGCATCAAAAGGGTTCAATTGGAATTATTTTGGATGTACAATGGTATGAGCCCATCTCAGATTTGCAAGAAGACATTGATGCAGCCGAGCGGATGATGGTGTTTCAAAACCAATGGTAAGTCATTCTAGAACACTCAAAGGCCTCTTAAGCATTTAAAAACATTCAAGATCTCTAGACTTTACTATGATGTGTTAAGTGGTTGTGTCTGTCTCTTGGTGGAGAGAATTTCAATGGTAAGTCATTCTAAAACATTCACGACCTCTTAGCCGGTTTAAAACATTCAAGACTTTTAGACTCCCATTTAGATTTTACAAGAATGTGTTAAGTGTCCATGTTTTTCTCTCTTGATGGAATAGAATCCGATGGTAAGCCATTCTAGAATGTTCAAGACCTCTTTAAAACCATTTTAGAACATGCAAGGCCTCTAGACTCTAACATGTTTAGATTTTACTAAGTAACTTCATCGTTCTCTCTCGATGAAACAAAACCCAATGCTAAGCCATTCTAAAATTTTCAAGTTCTCTAGGTCTTACTAGAATGTGTAAAATAATTATCTCTTTAATATTCATATTAGATGTTTGTAGTAGAATCCAATGGTAAATCATTCTATACTTTTCAACTATTTTAGAATATTCAAGATCTTTAAATCATATTAGAATGTGTCAAGTGGCTGTATCTTTCTCATGCAATGCAACAAAGAATGCGAACCCGAGGGGTGCACTCTTTATTAAACCTTGTAATCACGTGCGTTCATGACCCCATTTGAAATACCCCTTGTACAATTAGTATATTTGTTCATGTATATATGTATAATGTAAATATATAGCCCTATTTTCAGCCCTAAATATGCTTCTTGTACATATACATAGTACAATAGTGTTCAAATTAATCCCCTTCTTGTGTAGTCACGTGATTCCTCACACACATAAAAAACTGCACCCTCCTAGAACGCGAAGATGTAATTTTGTTGCATTGCACATGGATTCACTTGCAGGCTCATGGACCCGCTTGTGTATGGTCGTTACCCTACAACCATGTACAATTTAGTCCGAGACCGACTTCCCACCTTCTCCAAAGAGGAGGCCAAGGCATTGAAAGGCTCCTTTGATTTCATTGGATTGAACCATTATACCTCCCACTACGCAAAGTACGAGCCAAATGGGCCCGAATTTTCGGTTTATGGAGTGGAGTTATATGATGCAAGAACAGCCAGTTTCAGTTAATCTCTCTTCCCTACCATGTAACCAATGTAGTCTAAGGTAATTGTGAAATTTACAAATTAATTTTATTTGTCGGATTGTCTTCACCAAATTCACTCTTTGTAATACTCCAAAAAAAAATTGGTTCACTTTTCCTTCACTTTATTCTTACACAATACATTACAATCATTATTAGTTATGGCTCATTTTATTTTTCACATATAGTTGTGAGCTCCTATCTTTGAGTATGAGGGACACCATGTTTCACTTTTCAAAAAATGTATCAAAAAAATTTATAGAGTAATTTATGATGCAACTTAATTGTTTACCGTACGATTTGGTGTAACGATTCAATAAGGTTGTAATGCAACGATTTTGTTTATTTTGTCCAAATCCATCTTCTCATGGATAGCGTGTACTTGCAGATGTCAAGAATGGCGTCCCCATTGGAAAGGAGGTATTTGCCTTCCTAGATGAGCATTTATAAATAAGGGTACAGTGTCACTAGTAGAAATCTTGTCTTGTGTGACAGGTCTTTAATGACTAAATGTCTTGAACAAGAAGCTCATAATGACAAAAAATGGTCTTTGCATCATTATGGACTTCTTGTTTCAAACATTTAATCATTAAAGACCTGTCACATAAGACAAGATTTCTACTAGTGTGCATGAATTGTTTCACAAAATACTCAAATGTAATTTATTATTATGCTTATTTTATTTTATGTGGTGATGAATTGTGATTTTCAGGCAGGATCACCATGGCTGCAAATTGTGCCATGGGGTATGGGTAAAGTATTGGATCGAATCAAACTCCTTTACAACAATCCACTCATCTACATAACAGAGAATGGTATGTTTCTCACACCAACAGCATTTATTTAGAGGGTGCCAACTCTACCTCTATCAATGTTTTGGCTCCACATTTGAAGGGTTTTACAAAGTGGTACTCCCTCCGTCCCGCAAAAACACCTTGTTTCTACTAAAATCCATGGATTAAGCGTTGTTTTCACTGAAATTTATGGATTAAGCTTAATCCTATGATTACAGAGAGGAGTATGTTGACTGTGATGCAAATCCTTGGATTAAGTGAGTACAGAGGGAGTATTTTGATCGCTAGAAAGTGTATACATGACCAAAATCCATGACAATAATCCATGATCAACATGATTAAAATTCATGGATTAAGGTGCCAAATTGTCTGCAATGCCCTAAAGCACGAAGTATTAATTGTCAAGCTCACACAAAACTTAATTGCCGGCGGTGAATGAGTACAGTTGGAAATCATGGTTTTATTTTGGGACAAAATTTAAGTCGATATCATGGTCTTTTTGCGGGACTGAAGGAGTAAGGAATTTGAATGAGCTTTTGTGCCTTGGATTCCCAATTATTCAAGATTTAAACCTTAGTAGAAAGGGTACGTAAGGCACCAAGTTATAGTGCTAGAGCATAGTGCCACAAGCTTTTTGGACATCATGATGTGGAGCCAAAATGGACCTTTGATATTATACCTTGGTGCCTCAGGTACCCGTATCTCTACGAGTGAAAAAAGTTCAAAACTTTGTCCAAAAATATGACACTTTTATTAAGATTTCAATTTCTTTAATAAATGAAGGAATTGTTTTTTTACTATATTGAACAAGGTTAGCTTTTTCTTGTAGGAGTGGACACGTCAGATGACCCTAGATTGCCAATAAAAACAAGGCTTCAAGATGACTTCCGCATTCAGTATCACCATGATTACCTCATCTATGTCATTGGCGCTATGAGGTAATTAGAATAGATTCTTAACCCTTCGTAACTCAAAAACAGTGTCAAACTACGCTTTCACAAGCAATTTGGTTATCAAAATTTATTAAAATCATTTTTCATATATTGTCTCTAAGCCTTGAAAATTTTAGTTTTTTTGGTTCAAAATAAAACTAGTATGTTTTATTTTGAGTCAAACACTTGAAAATAATCATATGTAAATCTGAAAACTCCAAAATCTCAAAAAAAAACAAAAAAAAAACAAAAAAAATATTTAATAATAAATATAATTAAATAAATAAAATCTTTTGAAGGAGGTGCAATTTACAAGGAGGAACTATATAGTATTCATTTCATACCAAAATTAGATTTAAACTCGGAAAATCAAAAGATGTACATGCTAGTGTATTTTGAATATAGATCCACATATAGCTTTCAAAAGTAGTAAAATGCTCAATATTTTAAAAAAATCCTGTTCATAATGGAGCTAAAAGGCAAAAAAAGTCATCTTCAAGATAATCATTTTTGTGAATAGTAAGCATCCCCTTTCAAGGGTTAACACTCAAAATTAGTTCACATGAAGTTGATTTGCACCAATTTTAAAATAAAATAAAATTGGGCAACTGAACATAAGGTTCTTTAGCAGTTAGGGCTACTTTACACTTAGGGTCGGGCCCGTCGTTCTTGGACCGAATGCAACAAAAAATCAACCCATATTAGCCTTAGGCCCAACCTTAAGCACTCAATATTATAAGATTATAGTTTTTAATGAATTGTGCAATCGGGCCTAAGTCCAAAGTTTGAGATTTCATCTGGTGAACCCAATGAATTGAGTTAGGCTCGTATAAGAGCTTGTCGATTTTAATGTAAATTTTTTTTGGTTGCATTGGGCTCGACTCTTAGTGTAAGGGGTTGGCTCAAAGAATGGCTTTTGACTAATGAGAAGTGAGGATTTCAGCCCATTTGCACATTAGTTTGGGCCCAACTCCTAATGTAAAGCGGCTTATAGTGGAGTCCACCATTTTCAACAGTAGCACTATAGAAGCTTTAATATTAAATACAATGTGTCACCACCCAATCTTTAGCTAAAGAACCTTGTGTGGAATTGTTCAATGCAGGAATGGGTCCAACATTGGAGGGTACTTTGTGTGGTCGTTTCTCGACAACTTTGAATGGATGGATGGTTTGAGTAAAAGATTTGGGCTTTTCTATGTTGATTATCAAAATGACCTCAAGCGTATACCGAAATCCTCCGTGGCGTGGTTCAAGGGGCTTCTGCAGCACCAAGACAGGAACAATCATTCCATGATCTAATAGCCCCTCTCATGAGGCACTCGGTCCGTCCTCACTTAACCCTTAAAGGTTCAAATAGCCCTTTCCGATCAGTATTATACATCAATATTGCATTGTATTTGGCATAGTTCCACACCTCCTATGGGTTTAAGATCAAAAGTGAAGTTAAAATTCACGTCGGCGTGATTTTAATGAGCTATTGGGGTCTCAATTTGGAACTTTCTATTTACAACAAATGTCAAATATATGCCAACGTATATACTATCCCCATCAGCCCTTTAAGGGTTAACCCTAAACGTCCTCACCCCTCTCCAGATTGGAAGAATTTCAAAGAGGTCTTATAAAATGTAACTAAGAGGGATATTTTGAACTTGATGTATGAATAAAAGTTGTACATTATGAATTTTTGATTCTATCCATATGGCTCGATCTATGATTGCAATCACTAATATTTTGTATAAAATTTGAAACCTCAAATTCAAAATTCTTTTGTAACTTGATTACGAATACAATATTGATAATTCATACATGAAATTTGTTGTGATTGGTTGAAATGTAATACTCTAAGTGTAGCGATTTTTGGAGATATTTTGGTTGCTTAATTTTATGAGTTGACTTTCTTAAATGCAGTTTTACACTAAAATCTTTGAAATTTTGGGTGAACCACTACAATATGAAATGAGGCATAAAAATTTCACAAATCATCCCCTTTCTAATCGGATTACATAGGCATGAAGCTAATTTCCCATTAAAAAATTCACACTGCAAAAAGTCAATAATGGATGAGAAAATTGTGTGAGGTTATGTATATCGTCCACTTTTTCTAGACAGCTGGACGTTTAGGGGTTAAATAGATGTCAGGTTTTCTATTCAATCACCTCTAATAAAGTTAGTTGGGTCCTGTGAAAGACATCGGCCATGTAATGAAGAAGCTACAAGTCTGTCCAACCCGTCAAGGGGGCCGGCTACTACATGGTGCGGTTTAGGGGTGCAGGGTGCAGGGGGTATGGATGCAGGGTGCAGGTGTGAAATATTCCTAGAATATTTTGTCCTGTCAGCATTGCCACGTGGAATTTTGCACATTGCATGATGACGTATCAGTCCAGTCACCGGATGACATGGTGCTATGTCAGCCTCCCCGGGGTGGACTCCACAGTCATAGCCAGTTACATAGTAATAAATTCTTGCACGGTTTTAGAGACTTTGATTTCTAAATAATCCCTCTAAATCAAGAAAAAAAGAATTTCAATTGTTTCAAAATATAAAACAAAAAATAATATTGAATAATAATAATTATTATTATTATTATTATTCAATAAATAATGCATAAAAATGTCCACATCATTTGAAAATTTTGAGAAAAGAATCCATATTAGAGTTTCAATTCTTAACCCCTAAAATTCTGAGCTACCATATTCTGGTCGTTCCACTTTTTGGGCAGCCTCTAGGGACCTCATACTTTTAAAAATTTCAATGAAAATTTCAGTGTAGCTTCCAAAAACTACACTCTACATGTCGCACTTTGTTTCATGTCATTCCGATAAGTATTGCAAAAGTTATAAGCATTTGAAGTTTTTGAAGCGAGATCGGGCAGTAAGAATTTTTTTATTTTTTACTCTTTTTCAAAATTTCTTTTTTGATTCATGATTGGTTGATCTTTATTTACAAATGAAGCTTTAAATCTACCCATTTTGAGCAATGGGATAAAAGTTATGAGGAGATCTGTTTTTTGGGCAGTTTGGACAAAAAAAACTTTGAAGCTCATTTCTAAACTTAATTTTCAATATTTTTTAATGAAATAAAAGGCACTGGGTGAAGATTTCCAAGTACAACATTCTCACCGTTAAGATTGACATTTTACAATTCCATGTCAAACTTATTAATGATTTTCTTTTTCCTTTCACTTTGTACCCACTTCTAGTAATTGTTTTATGAAAAAATTAATATGAACTTTTTTTCTTACAAGATTTTATATTTGAAGACTTAACTCAATTGTTAACATGGCCTTGCCATTCAATGAATTTCTAACCCATTCAAAAAAAAGATATTAATTTCTAAAGTTCAAATTTGTCATCGGATTGAACCCCAAAAAATCTTCTTTTGCAACTTTGATCCTTATAATCTAAGAATCTAATGGTCATTTTGCTCTCAAATTTTGTGCTCACATGAAAATTCAAGTTGGGTATTAGATCTTACGGTTAAATGATGAAAAAAATAAAAATAAACATATGATTTCTTCTGCAACTTCCAAATGCTGCGTTTTTCATGATTTTTTGTGAGAATACGGTCAAGGAATTTTAGGGGTTAAACAAGTGATGGACAGTTTACTAGTCAACAAGCTTGTTGAATGTTGAGACCTTTATTGAAAATGATACGATGTGCAAGATAATCAGGAGTTCTGTATTAAGCCTCCATAAACACTAGTTACAATGCATCATAATTTTTTTGTCTTAAAATTATTCTAATTTTTATTTTATTTTATTTATTGAAAATAAAGCAACAAGATACCAATAATTGATGAGAAGGCCAATAGAGTGAGTTCACCACGAATTGACTAGTTTCGAAAAGCGACTTGAAACAAGTCTACAATGCACTAGTCACAGCCCAAAACTGTGAAAAAAAACGTACGTAAGCTTGACAAATGAACATTGAATGAGTGAGGTGGTATTAAATTGACTAGATCGTTGACGATCACAACTAGCTCGTAGTTCCAAGCACAGTCGGCTCGCATCCAACTCGTCCGCTCATCCGTCTCTTCCATAGACTGGTTTGGCAATCATTGGTGACCATTGGCAATCACAACTACCGTACGTGGAAGTCAGGGTCAGCAGAAAATAATTCCCCAAAAAAACGCCGAAAAAATAAATAAATTTATTAAGTATTTTGTCGAAATCAACAAAAATAAAGTCAACAAAAAGCCAAAAAAAAAAAAAACATAACACTCAACGAAAATTGTAGACAAAAAATAAATAAAACGTTTAGCCGCCGGAAATTTTTTAATGTTAGCTATTAATAGCCAATTTCTTAATAATTACTTTTGAAAGTGCCGACGTCCTTTGTTTCAACTTTTATTAATTATTCGACATGAAAGTGCTGACCGTGCCTTCCACGTACGGTAGTTGGCATTAATTGGCGTTTAGAGTTTGATAGGAATTGAAGGCCTTCCTTACGACCAAACATATTCTATGACAAGATACCCACAATGATCATTTTTTCAATATCCAAGCAGATTGACCATAGAAAGATGCGATATCCTTGCTTCATGTGCAATATCGTTGGTGATGTGGGCTCCTTGAATCATGCCAGCCCACTGGCCTACCTCCACATTGAATTGTTTAATTGTTGACGATATGGGCTCTCTATCTAATTGATATTCAATCTGAAGAAGTACATCGTTCAAATTGCATTAAGATTTAATTGTGGCACCTGCAAAACCCGAGGGGGTGCACTCTACATTATGCTTGAGAATCACGTGCGTTCATGACCCCTTCTAAAAACCCCCTTATATACGAGAGGTTATATGTTTAAATACCTTTGTATACAAATATATTCCGTTTTAAATATATGTTTAATGTAAGTATACGTGAATATTTTCAGTTCTAAATGTGTTTATTGTATGTATACGTAATACGGCAGTGTTCAAATTAATACCCTTTCTGTGCACTCACGTATACTCGTACATATTTAGTACAGTGCAGCCCCTGGGCTACAGAATACCATCAGAATCGATGGTGTTTCAAAGTAGTCCCACATTACAACTCTTTAATTTTTAAAAACTTTTAGAAATTCATAAATAGAAATTGGGGTAAAAGTTATTAAAATAAATGAATTACTTTAACTAAAGTGATGTCTTCTACCAATGCCAAAAAGAGAGGTTAAAAATAACATATACATTTAATCTAAATTCATGTTTATGTATAAAACTTGTGCCTCGTTGCAGTGCCAAAGTGCACTCAAAAATGCTAAAAGAGAAGGAGAAAAGAGGGTTGTGGATAAATTTTTCCAATGTGAAGAAAATCATGTTCCAAATTCCTAAATTTAAGTTATTTTTATAATGTGCTATTTTTTATAGATTCAAATTGTTAGTATCTCTATTTTAATAATAATAATAATTCAAAAAGATGTTTAGCTCATCTAGATTAATCGAGTAGTCAACATGTTATGTTACACCAGCACTTGTACACATGTAAGCACGTATACCACTCCATAAAATCATTGAAAATTGATCTGTCATTAACCCTTAAAGGACCACATTCAACTATGTTTCTCTCCAAACACTCCAAAGTTGCCTAAGAGTACCCTTTCTCATAAAAAAGCAAATAGTTTTTGACCTAAAACCTTTTTGACCGCTCCAATTGTAGGATAATTCAACCAACTTGAATTTATTAGCACCTACAAATTTCAACCGTTCAAAGTTCTTCAAGTTCTTCAATAGTAAGATAATGAGCAACAAAATTGGCTGCACTTTTTTTTTGGCATATTGCCCGAGTTTGAAACTTTTTGAAAATGTCCAAAATGCAAAGTTTAATCTCAAATTTGGTAAAATGAATCTAACAATTGTGTATATGGGGGTGTTAGCTCATTGTGTGCAAAATTTCAGATGTGTAGCTCATTGTATAAAAACAAATTAGGAGCTGCTCGCAGTTAAGTTTTTCACCTTTACATGATTGTATTTTTTGATCTATACATCACCTACGTACTCAAATTACCATCCCATCTTCATTACAAAGAGTAGAATCACTACAAAAAATCTCAAAAATTGAGGATCAATACTCATTCCACACTGAGCTGACCGAATTTGGAAAATCAACCGTGGTCCTTTAGGGTTAAAACAGAATCACCCGTTAGGTACAATGAGTCCATAGCATGAAAATGTTGATAACTTGGTATGATCAATAATGCCCCCATCATGGTATACGACAGTTAGCGACTAATGTGCTGAGGCGAGGGATGAATTATTTCCTTCTAACATAATTGCAGGGATCTACAAGCCCTTATATAAACTAAGGTATAGAGCTGCAAATACTTTTTCCATAGTTGTAGTGAACTACATATCTAGAGAGAGGAGAGACTCTCAAACCCGCTGCTCGATTGGAGGTGCAAGCCTCGTCTCCAAAATCTAACACTAAAAATCTAACACAATAGCATCTTGAATAATATCCTTTTGATAGTATCACGACAAAATATTATTTAAATATTATTGAAAGGATATTATTCAAGATCAACAACCATGACGACGACGACGACGACGCCGACGACCACCATTTCCCTTTAAATATTTCTTGGGTAAAACCCTCTCCAACGCCGAATATACTCGTCAACCGGCGGTGGTCAACATTTCTTCAAGGCTCGAAATAAGTTCCTCAGAATTTGGGGTCCCTACCCTATTAATTAAAAAATGCTGTCCTTGTCTTTCGTGTTACAAAAGAGGTGGTTTCCCCATAAGGGAGCTTGGATGTCTGGTTGTGGAAGTGGCAATGGCCACCTTCAGAAAAACTTTCATTCGTAGAAGCTAACCTGAGAATCAAAAAACACGTTCTTCTTCGAGCGGGCTTTAGATCAGCACGTAGCATGGCGTGATCGCCATGTCGTCTTCCCGCGAAGAATCTCTTGTTGACGTGCATCTTGAGTCCGGAGGAGATGCGTGTATTCACAACATCTTGCACGTGCAGCCTGAGTCCCGTCCATGGCCAATTCCACGTCGATTCCTTCACCACAATCTGAACTCCCTTGTGCATTAATATTGATGATGGCCTTGGAGCTCGTCAGAGACTCCACTATGTCGGTGCTGTGACATTCTCTGCGGTATTCCAGCACTATGCTCGCCAGCTTATGCGTTTTCATGTGCTCCACGGGTATGCTCTGCAACGACAACCATTGACGTATCCTATGTTAGTAACGCGCACAAAATAAGATTTCTCGTTCGGAGATTTCAGCGACAGTCTAAGTCACTGTACGTGATAGATATACACAGACGAAGTCTTTGAAGGAGTGGAGATTGGAGTGAGCCGGGACGTACTTCGAGGACCCAGTTGATGTACTTGAGGTTGTTGACGTGCTGGTTCATGTCGAGATCTGCCAGAGTGGACGTGAGCTGCGAGCGGTGATGTTCGGCGGAAACGTCGTCCAGCTTGGAGATCCTGGGCACTGCGCATTCGTGTTGATTGTACGCAGAGAGCTCGTTCACGAAGCTGGGCTGGATTTCCGAGCGCACGTCGTCGGGGATCTTGGACAAGCGCCGCGTGGTGGCGTGCATCATGCACCACGTGCTGGTCGCGCGGGCCAGCACTTCGCCGGTTTCGCATGAACGCATGACCCAGTCGCGCCGCATCCCGTTCTTCCCCGCCTGCGCCACCCACGAGTCGATTTCGATCACCTCCGGCCTGCGCACGCATGTACACAATTAATCATCGGATCGAACTGCGCCGTAAGCACGAAACTTTTCATAATTTTTTATCATCTGGTCTGGTGGTTTGGGATGCCAAGAAAAGGATTTAAGAATTCAACAGCATGGCTATGGAATTACCAGGCGGGATATCGGACCACGTCCACTTGCATTTTGGTGACGACCCAGATGAGGCCGAGGCGGTTCATGGCTCTCGTGGCGCCGAAGCCATCGCCAGCTATGCCCAAGAGCTGGACGTGATTGAGCGCCATTTCCTGAAACAAGCTGAAAATCTCTCGGATGGACGTGGACTTATCGGCGCCCACTTCATAGGACCGGATGACGAAGAGCTGTCTGTACACGAGAGCGTTCTCCTCCGCGAAGCCACCCTGGCGGAGCTGGTGCAGCGGGATCGACTCTGGCCGCACTGATCTCTCCAGTGCATCGTAATTGGCCTCCTTCAACTTGGCTGCGTGAGAGTCCAGCGGCTCTTCCACTGGAAATGCGCGCTCCAACAACACTGCCTGCACTGGTCCAGGCTGCTGACGCCGCTTCTTACAGTGCAGGCCACGAATCGATGATGACTTCGACAATTTCAGAAACTCCGAAAACTGCCTGGTGAGGCCTGAATTCCTCGTCGCAACTGACTTGGCCGAAGACATGAATCCAATTGCTTCCATAGTGGAAGGTTAAAGGAATCTTCACCAGTTTCACAGAGCGCAAACTATCAAGCAATGAATGTATCTGACAGTTTCTATTCTCGAATGGACTCTGTCAGAGCACGGTTCAATTCTATCAACACTTCCAGTAGTTAGAGCGACAAATTTAAAACTCCCACTAGTGAGCGTGTGTCTCTTGCCAACGGCTGAGTACATGCAGAGTAATCAATCAATTGCAAGTCCTGATTGGTAATGAAGCTTTCGATTCCTGCAAGTTGTGACGGTGGGAATGCTTGACAAACTGCTCATGAATATATACTGAAATCTCAACTGTCATGCATGCATGGTTTTCCATGAAACGTTGAATCGGGATTCAATAAACTAATGCCTTGGGCGGTTGCTGGGAAAGTGGCTGCCCACTGGGACTTGGGAGGAGCTAGACGCCAAGTACATCTCACCTAATTTACTCAGCAACCCCATTGAAAAGAAGGGCACCACCGCCGACCCTCATCGATTCGCTCCTGTGGTCCAGAATGACCCCGTGACTCTAAGTCCCCCGACTTTAATGCAAGCACTCTTCACCCATGGGCCCCATTTTATGAAATTTCCATTTTGGGCACCCTAGGATCTTTTTTTGGCAATTTTTTTGTAAATTTGGGGCCTACGATTCCAACTTGGTCTAAGGGGACTGGGGGACCCTGTTGGGAATTTTAAACCCTTGGAAGAGGGGGTTAAATTTTAAGGTGGGCCCTTACATGTTCAAAATAGGGGCAGTTTTTGTCCTCTTGCATTAACGTCCGGGCATTTAGAGTCTTTCCAGAATGACCAGTATGAAATCTTCCGCTTTGATAAATCTTCATTACATAATGTTATGATCAGAAGCGACCAACGATTGAGATCGATTATTAGTCAAATATCAGTCCACAGCTCCTTAGGTAAAAAGGACCACACAAGTGATTCTGAGCACATGTCTAGGTTTCACTAAACAGTGTTGTAAGTACCGGTAGATGTCGCTTGTCAGACACTACAGGCATTACGAGAGCTTTTCCAGAAAATAAGCCTAGTCAGTCAATTCTACGGAGCAATGAAGAACGTTTACATCTGTACTTTTTGGTAGATTTGAGTGAGGAAAATATCATCCGTTTTCACCCACTTTTCACTACCCAATGAGACATTAGAGTTAACCGAAAAGAAGAGAGAATACATGTTAGGTAAGGTGGGTCTGACCGGTATCTATGTCAGTCAAGAAAATTGGCATAGTTTCTAAAGAATCCAAAATAGGAAGGAGGGTAAACTAGTTTTTCCATCACAAAGGTGGCCAGTCTTAATCTAAGGTGAGTTCATAGAGAGCCGAGGCTTGGGGGCATTCGGCCACATTCAATTTGAGATAACAGCAGGGCATGTGATAGGCTTGAGATATAATTAGGTGGTTGGTTTGATTAGGTGGCTCTGACAACTTGAACTAGCTTGCAAAGCTCATGTTTAAAATTGAAGGTAGAGAGTGTTGGGTTCACTATTTGATTTGATTTAAATTACACTCAAAGACGACATAGACTCTGGTTTCCTTGTGTTTAAGGGGTCAGATCACATGTTCTAATTTCAGTTAACTCAATTGATATAGTTTCTTTGAACACCTATTTGGCATTATGAGATTTAGTTCTAATATATATTCATTTGGTTGACGGTCAATGAGACAGAGTGATATAGTTGCCTTGAACACTTGGCATCATGAGCTTTTGTATTTTCATATATATATATATATATATATATATATATATATATATATATATATATATATATATATATATATATATATATATATATAATTTATTTATTTATTCTCGTTTGGTCAATGAGACATTGGGTGCACTACATAGCATAATAGAGCAATGGGACCACAATCTAGTTGCCATTAGAAACTAAGTTTACGTGGCAATGACAGGGTAGTCCCAAAATTCATGGAATACAAGTGACATTCTTTCATTATTTAGAAAGTGGATTTAAATGAAGATTCTCTTTCAATCCGATTTTCAAAAGGGTGCTCCATTGCGCTGCTCTACTAACTTATGCTATGTAGTTGCTTGAACACCTGACTTAATTGGCATTATGAGATTTAGCTCCAACGGCATAAAATTCATTTGGTTGAATGTAGAGGTGCATGCAAGGACACTGTTTCAAGGACATTCTAAATTGTTTCCACTTGTGATTGTTCATTCCAGTAGTCACTAAACATTGTGTAACACTTTCACTACAGTGTGGTTTTAACCCTTTAACACCCAGCCCTGTTTTGAAGAGAGCTCAGATTTTTGGTGGTTTTTTTAATTTATTTATTAAACTCTCTATTGAAATTAGACATACCATTAGTAATATTCAACCATATAAATGTAGGCATAGCTTAATCAAAGACGTGTCGGTTAAACCTTGGTAAGATCGGACCGTTGGATTGGAAGATCATAGTATGTCTTTGCACCGTATAATACACACTGAAAAATGAGATTTTGGAGGGTGTGTGACTTCCAAGTTAAATAGAATTTGGGTTAAATACTTAAATTTTCAAAAATGAAAGTGAAGATGTTCAGCAATGACCTATGTTAACACTTCTCCATTGCAATCTTTCATATCAAGAACAGACTCACACATAATTATTGTGAATTCTATAAATGAGAGACTGAGAGTGATTTATCTATGTATGGTTTAGGACAAAATTTATACATTAAAATATTAAAGGAGTTGGTACATTGATCAAGATTGGAATACATACACTAATGGAACATGAACAAGAGAACACAATTCAAAAAAAAACAAAAAAACAAGATAACAAACTTCCAAACACAAGAAATACCACATACTACATGTGTTGTGTTTGCAAGTATTTGCTGTCTTTTTAGGTATTTATAGTATTTTGGTGTTTTGTACATCACTATTTTGAAAGCGGATCACTTCAAAAAAAAATTGTCCAGCTGGTGTGGTATACAAGGCGTCACATTTGAACCTCGCAACTCAACTTCAAATGCTTCATGGATTAACCCCTAACTGCCTGAGCGTCCATTTTTTGGACGATGTACACATTTCATCCATAATTTCTCATTCGTCATGCACTTTTTGCAGTGTGGAATTTTTATTGTAGATCCTATGGGAAGTTAGCTTCATGCATATTTGATCCGATTAGGAAGGGATGATTTGTGAAAATTTTATGCTTCATTTCATGTTGTAGTGATTCACCCAAAATTTTGAAGATTTCAGTGTTAAAATGCTCTAAAAAAATTCAACTCATAAAATTAAGCAACCAAAAAATCTCCAAAAATCACTACACTTAGAGTATTACATTTCAACCAATCACAATGAATTTCATCCATAGATTGTCAATATCTTATTCGTAATTGAATCACAAAATAATTTTGAATTTCACGTTTCAAATTTTATACAAAATTATTGGTAATAGCAATCATAGATCTAACCGTATGGATAGAATCTAAAATTCATAATGTACAACTTTTATTCATATATCAAGTTCAAAATATCCCTCTAGGTTGCATTTTATAATGCATCTTTGCAAAACTGCCAAATTTGGAGAGGGCTCTAGGCATTTAGGGGTTAAGAGATATGCCATTTGCAAGAGAAAAAGTGACTCGTTTATGGTCACCTGGGCACTAAAGGGTTAAAGTTTGCAAACAACGTTAATAGTGGTTTGGTAATCTACATTTGGCATATGTTAGGGCCGCTTACATGATGGGCAAAGGCCAATTTGGAGCGTGAATCCTCGTATGTGATTGGTCTAATGCACAAAATCAACCCCAAGGCCTTTGCATGATGGAGTCAAAGTCATTTCCTGAAATTCATATTCTAATGGGCTGAAATTATATTCTAATGCACTAAAGACAAAATCTAACACAACCCTAAGGAAGAGAATTGGGTTGAGAAAAGTGAAATCCCAATTCACTTCCCTTGGGGCCGTGTCAGAGCTCCCTCCCTTCTTGGCTTGAGCCACTATTTCCAGTGAATTGACTTTGGCCTTGGCCCGTCATGTAAAGCGGCCCCATCAATAACAATGTGCTTTTCAAAATTTCAGATATAAATTAATTCCACCGGAAAAAGTGCTGAGAAATCGGAACATAGTTTGGAGACCCCTGGTTCACACCTTCAGCACTTGCGGGTACAGTATTGTCATATCCGGCATCTCTCTGTCAAAGACAATTAGTTTCCTGTGTGCCGTGCAAGGTAACAAGAAGCGCCTCCAAGAATTCAGCGCAGCGTTAGGAGCACCGCTGAATTCTCGGAGGTGCTACTTATATGGAAACAGAGGGTTAAAAAGTTTTGAAATATAAATCATAATAGAGAAATTTGCAAAGTAGCAAGTTGAGTGAGCCTCCATTTTGTCCTTCATCTCAAGTTTGATAGAAAACGAAAAGATTGATCTAAAACAAGATTCCAGGTGAGTAAGGGGCTGCGTGCACGCCTAGGATTGGTGTTGGCCAGCATTTGAAGCTGGTTGGAGTTGTCAGATCTACAGTGGGTTACTAATTGACTTATTGAATGCATGGAGTTTTATAATCCTTGATACACTATTGTAAGTTGGTCGGGTAGGACAAACAGCGCCATCCCCGCAGCGCGCTTCAAAAGGGCCATGAAACTCAACCACCCAACTTTACTTTCTGTTTTTAAATCTCATATTGTTTTTTTTTAAGAATCCGATACAGCTTTTATTCTTGGAATTTGTCCAGGGTTTTTTATTGACACAATATAAGAATCCAGTGATTTTGCTACTTTGCGAATTTCTCTAATAAACTCAAATTTCTTCTCTATTATTAATTTATGGCACCCCACTGTACAGAAGAGTGCTATATTTTTATTGGGATCTTTGGCAACTTGTCTACAAGACTGTATTTCAGACTAATATCTTTTACTTGATACGTCAGTTTGTACACTACCTTCCAAAACTAATGAGATGTTTAGAAACATTTGATTCAATCAATCACAGGGGAAAAATAAATCCATGAACTTGTAGATAGTAATTTTATTGAGATACTATATGTCAGAACATACATGTTTCAAAAAGATTCCTTCCAAAACAATGCCTAAATAAGAGAGATTTTTTTCAAAGTTCACATGTACATTTGATCAGTTTTGTAACTCCAAGAAGAGAATCACTCAAATATTTTGTCCACTTTCCTTTTGCTCCTAGCATAGTTGCAATTCGGCATAGCATGCTTTCTACAAGCCTTCCGCAATCATCTGAAGTAATAGAATAGAAAACTTCTACCACGCAATCCTACAATTCAATCATTCCACTTGGTGGATGCTCATATCGATTTAATCATCATTTGAGAATTACCCATAAATGTCCTATGGAATTCAAATCGGACGATTGAGCAGACCAAGGTAGAAGAGTGAAACGTTGTTGAGAAAACCACTCCTGAAGCATCTTAGTGGTATGAATGCAAACATTGTCCTATTGGAAAATTACAAAAGAAGGATCTAAGTCAAACTTCTGAATTGTCCTATAGACATTCGACTTCGCATACCAAACCAAGTCCATGAATGCACATACTTCTCCAAATCATAATTCCCCCACCACCATGTTTCTGTCTGAATAACAGTTCGTGATGACACTCCTTCAGATCATGTGTCCAACACCAAGTTATTCCATCTAAACAAAATCGGTTGATTTTAGACTCGTCTAAGATGATTACTCGACTCCAATCATCTACTGTCCAATTTTGGTAGTTTTGTAAACTCTAAACGTGCCTTAACATTTTTGCTAGAAAGATGCAATTATTCTTCTTCAATTGTGCACCTAAACCACCTCTACGAAGTACACGCCTTGCACTTTGAGCACACTTCTACCTCTAAGTCTTTGTGGACTTGTCTTGTTGCAGTTACAACAATATCTAATCTACATCTAGTCATTTTTAGCACACATGATCGTTCCATTGCACTCATCATTAACCGTGGCCTCTCTCTGTATGCACGATTTGCGTTGGAAAGATGTGTCTGTTGAGGGTTATGCACACTTCCTACACTAACATGCAAAGTTCTTGCAATTTCTCTATGTGGACACCCTCTTTGAAGCATAAACTGAACTACATTCTCTTGTTGTCATCTAGTTCGTGCTTTCACCATCTTCTTTACTAGTAAAGAAAGCCTACACAGTGGAGATACTTATGCACACAGATGCAAGATAACTAATAGTGTAAAGCTCTAAAAGTACAAGTTGAAGTTCTATGCAAATTAGCTCCCATCATATGCAAACTCACTCTCTAACCATGCGGTTAGAAAACTGATCAAATAAGGAGAGATGACTCTTGGGCTTCCAAATGTACACATGCATGCATTGTCATGTGTATGACCTACTAGAACTGGTAGTTAACTTCAAATAGAGGCTCATGTGACTTTAATTAATGATGTTCAAATTTACACTTATCAATTTACACATAAAGATGTTCAAATTTCAGATTCAGAAACACCTGATCAGTTTTGGAAGGCACTGTATATGTCAATATCTTGCGGCTGTTTTTTGCAAGTAAAAGTTTTGCAATATGGGCACAGGCTCTTCAACTGATAATTCTTGGTAGTGTGTTTTGACAATTGCTTACAGTTCAACTAAGCAGAGCAAGTAAGGATCAGTGTGGGAGCATGAGTTTGCATCAAACAGAATTTGAGCACCACAAGCATTAAAGAGCACCACTGACACCTGAGAACATCCCAGCGCCCACATAAATTGCACTGTGGCAAACATTACTAAGATTGCACAATCATCATGCAGTCCAGTAAATTTGAGCTTGGCTTGATTATGTTGCATGAAAATACATGGTCCGCCTACATGGAGGACTAGGACTTCAGACATGCACCAGACAGGAAGACCTACGCGATTTGTTGAGACTTGTTCAGGATAACTCCCTCATACTTCACTTGGAACCACTTCATGGCATCCTCCTTGGTCACCCGGTGTTGGATACCAACACGGGACTTGGCTCTCCTCCTCCTTCCAACTCTGTATCCTGGGCGTTCGAGAACGACGTAGAAGTCCATTCCGTAGATACCAGTGGAAGGGTCGTACCTGCAGGATAACGAGTAAGCATGAGAGGCTACAAATTGCAACATTAACGCCTAAAGATCTGCTCTACATTTCACGTCCTGTATTTTTCCACTTTATACATGGTAGTTGCGTTTAAAATGAGTACTACTAGCACAGTATAAAATTGTATAAACATGATACTCATTTTTCAATCTGATTTTGATATTTATTTTTATGATGTCTCTGGATTTTGATAGTTATTGACACGAGGTGAATACAAATAAGTATATAAACCCAGGAATCAGTCCTTTAGAAGTTAAACATTGGTCATTGAATGAGACACAGTTCCCTGCAATGGCTCTGTACACAAACATAATTCAAATAGAAGCGACCACCTACACAACGAAACTTACTTGATTCCCAGATCGATGTGCTCCTGGATACCGAATCCGAAGCACCCTGATTCACTGAAGTTACGGCGCAGCAACTCGTATTCCTTCACCTTCAAGCCACTCTCAAGAAGCTGCATAGCCTTCTCACCACGGACGGTGACATAGCATGCAATTTTCTCATTACGCCTGATTCCAAAGGAACGCACAGTGTACCTTGCTGCACACAGGACGAGAAAAGAATGCTCACATCAGTAAACCCTAAACCACTGGTGTGTAATCCCAAGGTCGTATTTCATGAAGACATTTGATACAAAACTGCCATAAAGAATAAAATGCATGGAAAACATACCCTTAGAGAAGACAGGGGTCTGACCGCTCAGCTGCTCCAACACCTATACGAGAAAGGAGTTCTCAATGAGGACACAATCGTCACTCAGATGTTAAGCAAAACAAGAAACTTGGAGCTGCCATTTCACTAACAATCGCCATGTAATTCGACTAAAATACAATGATGTAGCCAGGCATACAACAGTGACCTGTAGATACACGCAGAACTCTATAATGTCATACATGTGATTAACGATGACTTGCTACTTCGGGTCAAGAAGGTGGTCTAAAACCCTAACACTTGTCGACCTTCTTATTATGACATACATATGCACCATCTTGTCACACACGAGAGTGTATTGGTGAGAGTAAAGAGTGAGATACATCTGTTCCCTAGAACATTAGGGTTTGGTGATATTAAGGAGGCATGAGTGTACCTTGGAAGCACGAGTCAGTCTGTCTCCACTCTCTCCCACGGAGATGTTGAGGACGAGCTTCTGGACTTTGATGTCCCGCATAGAGTTCTGCATCTTCTTTTCCGAAGCCTGCGGCATCGTTTCCACCATTACTGCCGCTTCCCATTACATTTGTGCCGCCGTAAACCCTAATTTCTTAAATTCTGATAATCGGACCGAAATAACAGAACAAAACACCGCGAGAAATGGAAGACGAAATGAGTAGGGAAGAGCGTTTGCATACCATTGCGGCAGATTCTGCTCACGCGATGCTGCCGAGCCGGAGACGAGAGCCGAAGGCGAGAGAAAGAGTGAACTTGGTCCCGCCTTCGTCCTCTTCACAGGCTCGTGCCGCTCATCGCTTTGAATGAATGATAAATGAAATGGGATGTGGATGATATTCATCCTTATTGCGATCATGGGAGTGAGAGCGATCAAATTATTTTTCTGTCGAATATTATGGTGGAGGGCAGGTTCGGCAGAAAAATATTTCTTAAAATATTTGGGAAATCATCTTTTCAAGATTTTTTTTGTGAAAAGGGAAAATTTTAGAATATTTATGGATATTACATCATTCAAAAATTTTAATATTTTGTTTTATTTTATTTTATTATTTATTACTTATTCTTTCTTTCTTACTTGTTTCTTTCTTTATTTCTTTCTTTCTTATTTATTTATATATATTTATATTTATATATTTATTTGATATAGATGTACTGACTTTGCCTTCCACCTAAAATTAATTATAAAAATAGACATTGAAAAGTTTTGGAAGGTGGTTTTTTTTAACTTAGTATGGTAAAATATTTGTAATTTCAAAGTTTCAAAGTTGAAAATTATTATTATTTGGCACTAACGTGTCAAGTTAGCTATCAACCTTCAAAAGATGTAAAATTTAAAGTAGATTAACCCCTAAACGTCCTCACCTATGTCCAGTTTAGGCAGTTTTGCAAAGATGCATTATAAAATGCAATTAATATGAATATTTAGAACTTGATGTATGAATAAAAGTTATACATTTTTAATTTTAGATTCTATGACTGCTATCACTAATCTTTTTTTATAAATTTCGAAACATAAAATAAAAAATTATTTTGTAATTCAATTACGAATAAGATATTGACAACATGTGGATGAAATTTGTTGTGATGGGTTATAATGTAGTACTTTAGGTGTAGTGATTTTTGGAGATTTTTTGGATGCTTGATTTTAATAGTTTTTTTTTTTCAAGAACACTTTTAGACCAAAATCTTCAAGATTTTCGGTGAAACACTACAACACAAAATGAGGCATAATTTTTTCAAAAATTATTTCCTTTTCGATCGAATCACACATACATGAAGCTAACTTCCCATAAAAAATTTAGTAAAAAAATCACACCACAAAAAATGCATGACGGATGAGAAACTGCGGATGAAATCTGTACATCAGGCCAAAACGGCCTGCTTGAGCAGTTAGGGGTTAAGATAGATATGAAGTAGTGTTTTTTTTTCCTAGCAATTTTTAGCTTAAAAAACATTGATATGAACATCAGTCCTCTTTCGAAGCCAACATGAATAAAGTGTCTGTCCGATCCACCTAAGAAGTAGATTCATAACTAGAAGCAACTCAATACCTATACTATTTTTCATGTGTTTTCATCTCAATAACTACACCACAAGTAGTTATTTTGCTAAAAAGAATGTGATAAATAATTAGTGTTCAACCTACCTCGTACTAGAGTAATTGGAAATATTAAAATACCATTATTTACACCTATTTTTGTATTATCATATATGGTTGTGGTTTTACATATGATGTCAAATGCCCATATGAAATGTTAACCCCATTAGTACACCAAAACCACCATATATTGTGGGCCACAATATTTATGAGACGTATTAGCAATTTATATTTGTCATAAATGTTGTAATACATCTACAACATTCATTTGCCTACCATGTATATAGTGATTTTGGTGTTGTAGAAAACTAAATTTTGAATTATAATTAGAGTATTTGTATAGTTTCAAAGGAAAGTAATTAATATTTAGGAGAATTCATATATACCGGAAAGATTTTAAAATTTAGTCATGGCTATTTTAAGAATTATTTCATCAGCTCTTCTTAGTATATAGTTTTAATCTTGGACTAAACTTCAAGAGATTTTTTTTATTGGTTAACAATTCATTGGAATATACACCGTTCTCGGAACAAATTCCCCCGCAAATTTCACCTCTACAAATCTAAATCTTCAATCAAAATAAATATTGGAATTTCACCAAAAGGGTTGTACGCATAAAAAACAGAAGAGGAATTGATTCACATTTTTTGAATTTGTTATTTGGCATTTTAACCCTTTAACGCGCTTGCGTCCATATAATGGACGACGAACAGATTGAAATCCTTCTCTTTACTACATCCTGTACAGTTTTTCATCCATCCAAATTTTCCTTAGTTCTTGTGCTAGTTGACTACCATTTGTACGGTATGGATCTTCAAAATAAGATATTGTGATTTTTTGAAAAATAACAATAGTGGTTGATGTCAAGTTTCATTCTTAGTTCAAAAAGTGAGACCTTCAGCATGATTTTCCAAAATAAGTAGAATCAAATAATGGAAAGCATACCATCTCGTAGTGTATGTTATTTCAAATTCATTACAACAATTTTTAATTTTTTTGTGTTACTTTGGGATTTTTAATTGAATTTCAAAAGAAAACCTTGAAAAATTAATTTTAAAAAATTACTAAAAAATATGATAAATCCAACCATACAGATGTGATCTAAACATTGACATTTACAACTTTGCTTTGTACATCAACTCCATTTTTGGTATTCATCAAACATTTTATAACGGATCTTTGAAATCAGTGATGAATCGGGACATTAAAGGGTTAAGAAACAAATTGAGACCTTTCTTCCTAGTTGTGAGAAGTTGTCCTTCATTGTATATCACAATTAAAAAAAAGATTCAAAAGTCTACCATTCACTATAAATAAAGAGTATGCATGGCACTAAGTGAATGGCTCACAACTATAAATCTTCTTCGTCTAGCTTTAGGTACCTCCACGTAAAATGTGCTAAAAGATGTTGCACAGAACTCAAGGCACAAAATGAATTTTGATTTCAAGATTTTCCAAAGATATTGAAAAAGCTCTTCAAGAATGTTGTGTAGTTGCACCTTAAGAATGAATGTATAGTTGTTCCTCAAACGTTTGGTGTACATTTTTTATTCTATCTAGTCCTATTCATGATTTAATGTAATACAAAAGTAGTGTAATATAGAGTAAGTGCATTTTTTTCTTATTTTATGTATCATGGGACGACAATCAAGAAGATTTTGGTGAATAGTCCCTAAAGTAATGTACGGGGAGATCCATCAGTAGGTGTAAAATCAACCGAATGAAATTGCCAAATTATCCGTTGAAACTCATAGTTGTAGGCTAAAATTTGGATAGAATTTGTGATACTCGGGTGCTACTTAGGTGACACATAGGTAATAACCGGACGGGTTCTTGTACGAAACCAGTTGTTTTGGAAAATATTGGATTTTTGTTGGTTCCTTTAAAAAACTCCCCGTTCAATGCCCTCAAGTAACAAGTGCCCAACATGAGACCTAGATCTAAATGAATGATGTTATCAATACAAAAGGGATCCAAAGAAGGGTATCATAAAGAGTAAATGTAGAAGGAATATTGGTATGACATTTGGTGATTTTTTTGTTGCATTAATGAGGGAATGTAAATTTCTCCAAGACAATGATTCAGATGGATACTTTAAGTCTCTACCACACATATTTTTTAAATCGTGATTTTTTTTTTGAAAATGATTGAATATTGAATGAGAAGAGAAAGATAAAGGAAGACTGTCAACTCTTTATTGAAAAGATGAACACTTTGCAAAACACAAATTAAACAACGATGAAAGCATGTGAAGTTGAAAACTAATCCATTCAATGAAAATAGAGTCTAAAGATGTTTAGTATTGTTGACTTGGATTTGTGGGGAAAATATTTATGACTATTTTTATGTGGGCCTAGCCATTTAGATTCTTGATTCCCCCTTTAATATAACAAAAAGTGGGGGAGGGGGGGGGTTAAGTGTCATATTATCGGGTGTCATAGTCATATTAGAGAGGGAGATTAAGACTACAGAAGTTTGGTAACGCAAAATGTATCACAATAATGAAGTTGTTATATTATCGAGTGTCATATTATCGAGGGTAGACTATAGCAAGAGCCCAGGATTAGCATAAAATATTAAAAAATAAAAATGCCTAAATTAATTGTTGATGAGACCGAGTCTAATTTGTTTTTGGAGATCAACAACTACTAGCATGTTACAAACAAAAGATTAGAAACAAGAGAAGAAGTTTTTAAAAATTGGTCTTGTGGACTTCAATATAGTGAGGGTCTTAAATAAAATTATTTAAATATATAAATAAATATATATATAGATGTTATAATCTTTTGAATTATTATTATTTATAGATAATCATAATAATCATAATAATCATAATAATGTTGATGTTAAAACCATCGGAAATGAAGAATCTATTGGAGTAGTTCATCTATCAATACTCAAGGACATAAGTAGCGAGGTATCTTCTAACTTGATGCCTCCTCTTAGGGGTATTTCTATATCATATCAATCATTTAGATAAATGGTACATTCAAATTCCTTTAGTTGCACAATCATAAGAGTTTGCAATATAAATATGATGATAAAGGATACATACATACATACACACACATATACACACACACATATACATACATACATACATACATATACATACATACATACATACATATATACATATCTACATATCTACAAATACATGTTGGATCTACTAACATGCATATACTCTCCACCCACATCTCTCTAATAGCTTCTTCTCAATTAATTAAATTTTCACTCGTTGTACGTCTTGTTTATGATTTTGTTTCTTATTTTGTAATATGTGATCTTAGGGTTTACTTTCGAAAGAAGGCATCATGGATAGCGAGCATCACCTTGCTGACAACACTTCCCCTAACAAACCCTTCATTCACGTTGGCTCTACGGATCAAAGTTCGTCTCTCTCACAATAAAGGGAATTAAATTTAAAAAGGGTTGGGATTTTAAAGGTTAGGGTTTCAAAGATTTTTTTTAACACTTTCCCTCTGTAATGTCCATGTCACACAATATTCTCACACCGCAAACATTAGTGCTCCTAAGGCAGTCAATGTTTTTATTTTTTATTTTTGACACAAATGACGGACATTTCATTGCAAAACGAAACAACCATCACAGAAACCAAGCGGCAAGCCGCCGGCGAAGAAGAACCAAGAAATTCAGTGTTTTTATTGTGACAACACAAGAAATGGCCTCGTGTAAACGGGACCTAACGTGGGACGGGCCGGGTGAGGCAGGGCCGAAGGAAAAAGCCAATATAGGCTCACCCGTGATAGGGGAGGCAGGGGCCTCACTCAAGAGGGCGGCCAGGGCCCCGGAGTCTTTCTCTTTGGAGTTTTAGGTTTACTCCCTCGCGTCCCGTCGGCGACACACCGCAAGACTCCGCCATAGCCATGGTGTCCCTCAAGCTGCAGAAGCGGTTGGCCGCGAGCGTGCTCAAGTGCGGCGAGCGCAAGGTGTGGCTCGACCCCAATGAGGTCAATGAAATCTCCATGGCCAACAGCCGGCAGAACATCCGCAAGCTCGTCAAGGACGGTTTCGTCATCCGCAAGCCCCAGAAGATCCACTCGCGTGCCCGCGCTCGCCGTGCTCTCGAGGCCAAGCGCAAGGGCCGTCACTCCGGTTACGGAAAGCGCCGTGGTACCCGCGAGGCCCGTCTCCCCACCAAGGTACCCCCGCCGCTGAATTTTTAGGGTTTCGTCCTGTGTATGTCGTTTGGTTGTGATCTTCGTTTTAGAGTTCGTGACTACTTTTGAGGTTTTCGTCGACTTTGGCTGCTGTCTTTTTGAACTTAGGATTTCGCAGAGGATTTAGGGTTTGGTACTTTCAAATGGCGTATTTGGTACTGGTGATTAGATGTATGTACCGTATTCGTTCACTCCGTGCTTAGTTTCGGGTTTGACAATATTCTTGGGAGCTTTAGGATTCCTTATTACTTTCTATTGAAGTTGAGAGCATTCTTCGGATGCGGATGACTCATGAGAGTGGCTGTTGCCCATTTTAGGGTTTAGATGTCGTAATCTGACGATGTTAGGATTTCGAATCGTTCCTTGTGAAATTCTGGTTATGAAGGTCGTTATTTTCATCAATGATCTTCTTAGTGCGGACGCATTCAGTGTACCTCGTTGCAGAGCTGGATGTTGAAGGGAAGGTTTTACTTTTTGTAGGTTACTTCTGGTTGTTAGATTTACTACTTTACCAGTACTTTGGTTTGTAATGTCATTGAGATGTGAAAACAAATTTCTTATTCAACTGCAGGGAGTTATCCAGATTGTGACTTACTGGATTGGTGGTTGTGTAGGTGCTGTGGTTGCGGCGCATGCGGGTGTTGAGGCGTCTTCTCCGCAAGTACCGTGATGCCAAGAAGATTGACAAGCACATGTACCACGACATGTACATGAAGGTCAAGGGAAACGTCTTCAAGAACAAGCGTGTATTGATGGAGAGCATTCACAAGACCAAGGCTGAGAAGGCCCGCGAAAAGACTCTGTCTGACCAGTTCGAGGCCAGGCGTGCCAAGAACAAGGCTACGCGGGAGCGCAAGATTGCTAGGAGAGAGGAACGTCAGGCTCAGGGTATTCCTGAGGCTGCTCCCACTCCGGCCGCTGAGGCTCCAGTGAGTGCTGCTCCAGTGAAGAAGTCCAAGAAGTAGAGTGTGACTGATTTTTTATAATACAAAAATTTCTTGGTTCTTAATTAACATGAAAGGGAAAGCACCTTGCCTTGTGTTTGTTGCTTGTGAGTTTTAAAGTGCTCTAGCTGCCTAGGCTTCTCTCCCTTTATTTTTGGATTCTTGGATGGCATACTTTTACGACCTGCATTACAGAACTGTTTGTTACGATCTTGAAATGTGTTGTTCATCTACTTTGAATGCCGTTATTAATCCTTAAAAAGGCCCAACCGACCCCTGTGGGGTTGATGGATGATCTAAAAACATTCATATCTCCTTCACCATGAAACATTTTTTTGGAGATACTTCATTAAGGGCCGCTTCACACTATGGCCAAAGGTCGAGAGGCCGTCGATTTCCACCAATCAAATTGCAAGAAACCATAGTTTTGGCCTCTCGACCCTTCACACTAGAGGCTGTGGACCTTCAAAATGCTTACATGGCAACACTTTTTGACCAAGGTGACGGCCTCTCGAGAGGAAGTTTGGGTCCTACATTTTGCAAGACCCGTCACTATGGTCGAGAGGCCGTCGATTTCTTTTCATAAAAAATGAAAACTATATTTTATGCCTATTTTCAGTAGATTTCTTTGGACTCTCAACAAAGTTTGGACTCTCAATCCCACGTCCTCTCGACTTGGACGGCCATAGTGTGAAGCGGCCCTAAGTTGTCCTATTCAACGGTTGGATTTGGTGTTATTGGAGTACATACTTTTCTTCGTTACTAGTGTGATGTTTGTAATCTGTTGTTGTGCAATGGAAACAAAGCATTCATTTGTTTCAAAAAAATAAAAATAAAATTACAAATGTATGAGTATATAAAATTTTGATCAAGCCAAAATTGCATTGACTTTAGTGCAAAAGTGGCCATGCAAAAATGAGGTCATTTGAGAAATTACAGAGGGATCTAGTGGTAGTTCTGGAATTTTTAAATTTTTTTGTGTTACTTTGGATCTCATTTTTGACTTTCGAGAACTACCACTGGATCCCTCTGTAATTTCTCATGAAATGAAGGATTTGCAGTATGAGAGCCCCGTCTCTAAATCCCCCGGTGGTCTTGAATGCGGGCACTATTCATCCATTCCTCTTTTTTACTGGAATTTCCATTTTGGGCACCTTTGGTGCTTTTTTTGGCAAATTTTTTTGGTAGTATGGGACCGTAGGCCCCAAATTATCCTAGGGGACCTACTTGGGAATAAAAAACCATTGGAGGAGGGGGTTGTTTTTAAGGTGGGCTTGAACCGGACAAAAATAGGGGGCACTTTTGTCCCCATTCATTCAAGACCACCGGGGGTTCTAGAGAAATCCGTATGAGAGGAGTTGCAACCTCTTACTCCCATTCCGTAGAGGCGTTACCTTAATTCGTACAGGAAGCAGACTTGATGCAATTAAACCAGTCCCGGAAACTGCCCTATTCAGTGTGCCCTATTCACTATGTATCAATGTCTTACATTAATTTTTTTTTAATAAGGTGGAAATAGGGCAATTTTTGGATCATGGCACAAATAGGGTACACTCATAGGCGCCTCCCACCATGAACTCAAGAATACTCATTTTTTCTCAAGAATACTCAAGAATACTCAAGAATACTCTCTAAATGAATGAGTTTACTCCTAAAGGAGCAACCATCATTCTTATGGATGTTTCTTGGTCAATGGCCAAAAAATCAATTGTTTTAGCTTTGTTGGAGTTGGTGTTTTTATTAGATGTTTTGACCATTGGGATTGGAGAATAGACTTCATTTGAAGATTTTACATAATTGAGAAAATTGAACCTTGAGTATCCAAAATATAAAGGACTTTCTAAAAATGCTCCAGTCATGCATCTCTTTTAACCCTTAATTGACTAGGAGTTCATTTTTTGGACAATGTATACATTCATCCATGTTTTTAATCCGTCATGCACTTTTTGCAAAGTGGATTTTTTACTATAAATTTTATGAGAAGTTAGCTTCATGCATGTGTGAACCGATTAGAAAGGGGATGACTCATTTCATGTTGCACTGATTCACCAAAAAATTCTAAGATTTTAGTTCAAAATGAATCAAAAGTGCTCATGAAAAAGTCAACTCATAAAAGTATGCAACCAAAAAATCTTCAAAAATCACTACACTTAGAGTATTATATTTCAACCAATCACAGCAAATTTCATACACAGATTTTCAACATTTTATTCGTAATCGAAATACAAAAGAATTTTGAATTTTGAGTTTCAAATTTTATACAAAATATTGGTGATAGAAATCATAGATCTAACCGTATGGATAGAATCTAAAATTCATAATGTACAACTTTTATTCATGCATCAAGTTCAAAATATCCCTCTTAGTTGCATTTTATAGTGCATCTTTGCAAAACTCCCAAATTTGGAGAGGGCTTTAGGCATTTAGGAGTTAATTTTCTTCACTTTCATTTTTTAACTACTGTAAACATAACTTATATCTACCTTAAATATACTTTTTGATATTCAAATATATATATTTGAATTTTTATCTTGTTTACATGACAAAATTTGTAAATATTTCAAATATCTTCAAATCATGTTGAAATTTTTGTCATACTTCCATAATGTTGATGACTATCTATGAAAATTTATAAATCATACAATGTGATATTTCAAATATGCAAATTTTTGACTTCTACAAAACAAGTGAGGACCTTTAGGGGTTGATCTCTATGCAAGCTAGAGCGTAAAACCATTAACCTCTGACAACGTCTCTTTGGTATCCTTCAAATCCAGCTTGCAATGGCGTTGTGTAGTGAGCAAGCCGGGTTGGAAGACCAACATACAACCACATAATCCGTTGGTTTGTGCATGTTGACTATGTAGGCTATCCCCTCCCATTTCATTTGCGCCATTTGCACCCCTCCCCCCCCCCCCCCCCCCCCCCCCCCCCCCCTTTTTATGAGTCTCTTTCAAAGTCTTCATCCTTTCTTTCATGCACGTGAACTGGAAATCTCAAAAGGACGCTCAAAATTTGGAGACCCTTGGCCATTTAGTGGCAGCTTTGGTTGGACCATTTCTTTTATACAATGCCCGTTGGAGAACAGTTATGGCCCCGCTCCTTTCACAATGCCAGTTTTAAGCCTTACAATGGAGTGGCATGAGACGCTCTAAGGGACAAAGTTAAACTTATACATCTTTCACTCTATCTCCTCCATTTTATTACTGCACATAAATGGAATTATTTGTATTTCCCCATGACTTCTATGAGCTATAGATTTTTCCAGATATGTTTCAGTAGATTTGAAGTCATTAAGTGAAGAAACTTTATATCAAATACAATGTGCTATATAAACTTTGAAAGTTTCTCTCTAATTGTGTATTATACTATTTTTAGTGTATGATTGTGTATAAAAACTCATAGTTGCATACAATTGATTAACATTAGAAATATAAACTAGATTTAGTAAGATTCATGTCATATTTTTTTTTGGTTTCAATTACTATTTTTAAAATGAATTTTTGAATAACTAGCATTCTGTCTCAAGAGCTGCGAAAAGTCTCAATATAACGAATATGGCCTTTCATCAAATTTTAAAATATCATTTTAGTAACTTAGGTTGAAATTAAGAGCATGAATCTACATAATATTCTATAGTACTAGTCAATTCCATTCTCTACAACATTGCCAAGAGCCCTTTTAACATCCAATTCCCTATTTTTGCACTTGGCCATATAATCATACACATGGCTTCCAAGCGCACTAAAATTCAAACTGGTAGAAATTGTATGAAAAATTTGGCCAATTTTTTTCTCCCACAGATTTGGTTGCAAAAAGGATAAATTGCAAATTCTTGGAAATTGACGAGTCTTTTTTTTTTTGAAAAAGCCATTACTTGTGCTTTGAATATTTTCTAATTGGATTCTAAACGCAACAAAACTCTCCTTTGAAATTGATCTTGACACATAGTATATTAAAAAAACACAAGAGGTTGGAGTTCTCAAACAACAAGTTAAGTACACATCTTACAAAACCATATAAACATATTGTAAGCAATTGGAAGTAGGCCAAAAATAGACGAATATGTTTTAAATATGTTTTTTAGTACACAAAAACACTTTACATGTTTACAATTATAAGAATAGTACATACTTCTAAATCTGTACCTTGACAACTAAACTAGAAAACCACATACTATAGTAATGTACTCATTTACTCTAGTAAGCATCTAGTTCATTCTGCAACCTCTTGTCACCCATGCCTTCAATCTGCATTGCTCATGATGTGTGAATGAGAGTGTGTTGGAGAGCATTTGAATATTGTTTTGAAGGATGGAGGAAGGAGACGCACCCTTATGTACTTTTTGGCACACAAAAAAAGAAATAAGAAAAAGGAAAATAAGAAAACAAATTCATGTCTTCTCCCATACACTCTGGCAACGGTGTTTTAGTATCTTAATCTATTCATAATTTGTAATAGTTTTTAAATAGTCAATCTTGCAATATTAAAAAAAAATGAAATTCAAATTTTTGTTATGAAAATTTTGAAATATTAGTGGTTTATTGCAATTTTACTACATGTTTCAACAAAGAAAGAAATCGATGTTTTTTCATCAATTTTTTTGAAAAGTTTTTTTTTTTAGCACAATTAGGTCCCAAAATGATTGCACTTGGCCAAGTGCAAAAATAGGGAATTGCCTTTTTTTTAAATTCCTAACAACTATTTGTTATTTTGTTCTTTTAAGTTCCAATGCCTTTAGTTTTCTACAAGGGAGTGCCATAAGCATGCTCCGTCTATAGTGAATGTAAGCCTTTAACCTTTAAAGGACCAAGAAGCCCAAATTGGGCCTCGTTTCTTTTTTAGTAGTTTTGAGTAGGAAATACCACTACTTTTTTAGTAGTTTTTAGTAGAAAATACCACTACTTTCCTTATGCAAGATCAAAGACACTTCATATCAAAAACACTTGATTTACATTGTAAAGATGTGAGCAGGTGCTAGACAGATTCAGCACTTAGAGTGCCGGAGAATTACACATAAAATCAAGTGAAACCACAAGTAAAAGCCATTATTGAAAACTTTTGAGTTCAATTCATATTAGAAGAAAACTTTGCAGATCTAGATCATTCAGTTCCCAAGCACACTTGCACTCTGAACTCCTTTCTTATCAACTCTCTTATGTCACATTCTTGTATCTGCATGGAACATACGATGCTGTGTACACATCATAACATTCAGTAGTTTGTAGTGGCTCTGCCTTGCCCCACAGTAGATGGTGCAGCATTGTTCCACACCCAACAAGATCAAATCAGTAGCTAAGTGGACAGGTGGAGTCCCAAGATGATGCATGAAGATAAGGCACATGAAGATAAGGCAGAGAGGATGAAGGCTACTGAATGTTATGATGTGATTGGAGAATCTTCACGTTATGTTTTGAACCGATGTGCATTGATGCCAAAGGCATAGAGATTGAATGTCAGCAAGAAATTTTCGGTCAAGTAGTACATTTGTCATCTTGCAAAACCAAAAATTCTCCAATTGTAAGTCCTTGGGAACTAAGAGTCTTGGGGGCTAAATGACTACCCTACTACAAGGTCAGTTTGGGACAAAAAAAGTACAAAAACAAAGCATAGACTTCAGTTGGGCTGCTAAGAATTCCGAAACTGACCTGGCAGTAGGGTATGGGATCTGTTCTAATGAAAAAATAATGACAATTCAATAGGTGTCAGAGTGCGAGCTTGGAAGGCAAAGACTCTGCAATGCAGTTCCTCCTGTAATCTACGATGACATTTGCGAGACTCTCACCAAAACAACTGCCTTCTCCTCACATGGGTTCTGCCACAGCCCTTCAAGGAGACAAATGCCACGTCCTTGCTTGAAAGCTCGTTGCAAATACTCGCACTGTGTCACCCCGGAAAGACGAGTTGTTGAGGATTTTCCGCTCGACTATCGAGGCTCAAGGACGCTGACAACTCCACTGTTGTTATTACTACAAGCAGAGTTTCCCCCTTGGGAACTGTAGGATCGGCTCTTGGAATCGGTTTGCTTGCTGTTGGCTGACCCGGAGAATTTGAAGTCCAAGTCGGCGTAGTTACGAACATCGTACTTGGCCACTTTGGGAATGGTCACTTCGCTCCCGCCAGTCAAGATCGACACCACCGTCGTCATGGTGGGTCGCAACGTGGTGCGAGAATGTGTGCACAGCAGCGCCGTTTCCACCACACGGAGGCCCTCCTCTGTGGTCTCTGCGGACCACGTGATGGCGGGGTCTAGAAGGTCGATCAGCTTCTCCTCTTCGTATAATTGCCATGCCTGCATCACTTCATCTCCATCAGTGACAGAGCCTACTCCAGGAAATCAGCATCAGATTGATTCTAAGCAGTACAGTCACAACCCGTAATGGATTTTCCTATGCACACAATCTTCGTAGTGTATTCCAAATCTTTCTCAAAACTTTCTCAACTCTTTCTCAACTCTCCATAGTGTACTCCTCAAAATAAGACTACTAATGTGTGACTTGTGTCGTAGGCTATGGTAGATAGAGTACTCTATGGGCTAGCCATGTCGTGTATTGGGTGCATGCTGTCTCTTTGCAACTCGGAAATTGCATGCATCCGCTACATGCGGTTGCAGAGCCCATGGAGTACTCTATCTAGTACATAATGAACAAACAGAGCTCAAAAAGAATACACGGTGTTGTGGAGGAGATAGACGTTGTAGTACCCAATCGAGAAGATAGATTGCATGAGGTTGCAGATGGAGGTCGAGGTTGCCCCGACCGCTGACAAGCTCCAACGCAACAACGCCATAGCTGAACACATCTGCTTTCTCTGTCAGTTGTCCTCGCATTGCATACTCCGGGGCCAAGTAACCTCTGCGGCAATCAGGGTAATCAGGGTTTTGAAAAACGAATTTGCAAGTTTGTACCTAGACCTTGCAGCTCGGATGTTTGTAGATGCTAACTTGCGAATTTATTATTCATAATCTCAATGCAGCCTCTTCTTGCCATTGTGTCAAGAGATCATTGGACTAGAAGAGAGGGAAATCTTAGAACTGATAATGCTAGAGAGCATTAACTTCTTGGCAGGTAGCATTAACTCTCCACCAAGTAGCAACAGTGACTCACTATTTGGCCTCTACATGCATGCTCAACTTCAATTTTTCTTTGCTTTTTTATTCAACTACCACATTGATCTCGAAGTGGCTTGCATGGAGATTATGTCCGGTAATTCAAAAGCATAGAGGATTATGGGTGACAATCGCAAGTCGGTACCTCCCTCGCCTTTGGAAGGGAACTTACGCTGTTCCAGCGACACGAGTGCTGACATGCGTGTCATTCTCCGAGAAGATGCGAGCCAAGCCAAAGTCCGCAATCTTGGGGTTGAGATCCTTGTCCAGCAGAATGTTGCTCGCTTTGATGTCGCGATGCACGATGCGCGTGTGGCACCCCTCGTGCAGGTACGCCAGACCTCGGGCTGTTCCTTCCAGAATCTTCATCCTCGTTTGCCAGTCCATTTGCAACCTCGGTTTATCTGCACGAGCTCAATGCGTCCATATTAGCTAATCAGTTCCATTCTCTCAAGCAATTGTAATTATGCCAATTCGAACACCATGTATTAGTGTATCTCTGGATGCATAAGATTGGAGAATCTTGCTCCCAGTCACTTGTTCATTGAGTCCGTGTCTTCTCTTTTGATGACGATCTCAAGGTTACACTCTTTAACCCTAAGCGTCTAAAACGCCCAATATGGTCATCTGCATCACTGAACTTTGCAACGGTGGCATTTTCTCATTCTACGTCTGATTGCAATTTATCATTTTAAAGCTCTTGTTCTATACAGTTACAAGAGCAACAGTATCGATCGTGTCAAACTGAAGCCATTTTCACACAAGCAAATGATTTGCAGCAGGGGGTCCAGTTTTCCTACACTACAGAAAATACACAGTGGATGCTTAGGGTTAACAATACAAGTTCATTTATCGTATCGTGCGCACGCTATTTTGGTGGCGAAAGAAAGTGAGCGGTGTAGCTCCAACACTAACAGCAATTGCTTGGAATATATATATGAGAAGAGAGTTTTGTTGGAGGAGAACTTACGCACCGAACAAGGCTTGGTGGAGGCTTTTGTTTTCGAGGTACTCGTAGACAAGCACGCGCTCCTCGGCTTTGAGACAGCAACCGCGAAGCTTGACGAGGTTACGATGCTGGACGCTTGTGACGAGCGTCACCTCGTTGAGAAACTCGTCGTTTCCTTGTTGAGATTTGGCTGATAGCTTCTTGACCGCTACTTCCGTTCCATCCGGAAGCACTCCCTGATATATATCAAAGCCACAGTGATTACCCTCATCTTTCTTTACGAAAATGAAACAACCGATCTGCTTTTACAAACATCTCTGCACTCATCTAGGGCTTGCGCTTTGGAGACGAGAACCTAACCATCCAGTGTCTCGTTCAAATGCCTTTGTCGATTCTGATTTTTAAGACTATTCTTTAGCTGTAGGAATACATACAAAGACTGTTCAAATTGTTGCTGAGTTAGAAACTTTGTATTACCTTGTAGACAGAGCCGAATCCGCCTTCTCCGAGCTTGTTTTCGGGATTGAAGTTCTTCGTCGCATGTTTGAGAACATGGTAAGGGAATATCGTCGGTCTTCCTTCGATGTTCTTGATATCTGAAGATGTCATTCAGCAGTAGTAAGAACAGAATCTGAAGCAATATATCCAACAGAAAGAAATCAAGAGGTTGACTGACTGCATGGCAAAGACTTTGCATACCATTACACTGCTGAGTATATTCTTTATCCTCGTAATGTCGGCGGAAGACTCTTTTCCGAAAGCACACAAGGAAGATGCACCCGATCAGCAAAAGCACGGCGATTATGCCGCCGGCGATCATAGCCACTGGCGCAGTTGTCTTCGGACTGCGACTCTCTACAGAACCTGCAATTAAACAACAGCACATGCATTCGTCACCAGGTTGAACATTGCTATTCAAGACCACAAGCTGGCATGGCTTCAATGAAATCTTGAATCAGTTGAATGCTATCCTTTCGACATCGAAAGCTCGAATGGAGGAAGGGCAATTTGCAATGGTTTAATCGCAATGATTCTCCATCTTACTTGCAATTGTTTTCGACATGTTTTAATCACTTCAGTCTACACTAAACACTTTAGCAATGATCTTTAACGTTGCTGCAACTGTTGTTCACCTGAGCCATCAACTTGTCTTGGGGAAAGTTTCTGATATGGGTTCCAAAAAGGACTAATATGGGTTTCTGATAGCAATGGTAACAATTTTGAAATGATAACAATTTTCAAAATTGACGAAAAGTATTGCAAAATGATTCTGGAGGTCAGTGGTGACGACATTACCGAAGAGTCGGGGGCAAGTATGGCACATGTCATCGGTGATGTTGCACATCCCAGGGCGCGCAAGGGCGTTAGTAGGGCCAGGGGGCGGGAACTTGGAGAAGAAGGTGACTTTGCAAAAACACGCCGGGAACTTGGACCAGACATCCTGAACGCTGGTACAGCAGTCGGCTGACGGAGCCGTGGAATTGCCGTCCATGAAGTCCGAGCATTTTCCGAGCTCGGAGTATGCAGTCGTGTTGCCGCAAGGGTCTGTGTCTGGGAACTTGGACTCTGCTGTAACTTGTGCGGCGCAGGAAGCAGTGGAGGGATTCGCGGTGAAGTAAGAGGGGCAGGTCAAGCACAGATCGTCGGAGATGTTGCACAGCTGAGGGCGCGCTCGGGCGAGAGCAGGGCCGAGGCCTGGAAACTTTGATTGGAAAGTGACTTTGCAAAAACACGCCGGATACTTGGACCAGACATCCTGAACGCTGGTACAGCAGTCGGCTGACGGAGCCGTGAGATTGCCGGACATGAAGTCCGAACATTTTCCGAGCTCTGAGTACGCCGTCGTGTTGCTGCAGGGATCTGTCGCAGGCGGCGGGAGCGAGGCGATCCTTTCGCTGCAGTTGAAATCCGGCAAGCTTGGTGACGGCGCTGGCGCCTGAGCATCGGCCATGGCCAGGAACATTAACACCAATGCCATCACCACACCCCACATCATCACGATTTATAACGCGTCCCGAAAGCTACCGATTCCAGATACGTTCACCTACGTCCAATCCGTCTGTTCACCAAGTTCGCGTTTCATCCATGGCCAGCAAACGGCGCCATGGCACCGAGCACTTCCCTTGCATCGTCAAGTGATACTGTGGTCTCATTGCATCTGAATGCTGTCGACATTCCATCAGTGGATATGCTACACCGGTGAAGTTTCGGCTTCTCCAGAAAATCAGCTGCTCCTTGCTGCAGATATATCTAAATATATAGTTTTTGCGGACCTGGGAACGGCGAAAACAATAGCGATGTTCTCGTGCCTCCAGTTACTGTACATTCATGGCTGTTTGTGGAGCACCTGTCTGCATTCTGCAACAAGCGCACGAGATAAAATGTCAACAAGCTGCGAGGAATGCAACTTACAGTACTTTCGCAGAGACGCAAATGCTGATCATGTGTCGATCATGTAGACATTCCGCATTTTGAGCTGACAATGATCAAAATGACACAGACGGAGATGAAGATGATGATACACAATGCCGATCGAGCTCGCTCCACACAATCGACCATCACCTGCATTCACGAAGGTTGTCCGCGATAACCACAGCTTCGATCTGGACGTAGACTGAATCCATTGAATTTCTGTTGCTCTCAGCGGCAATGTAGCTGAAGAGTTTGATAGCTTGAACTTTCCATGATATTTCCTCGAAACTCCAAGGGGTTGAGGCACAGTAAGTAATGACGAACCATGGGAGTCAGTGCAAACTGAATAAATTCATTGCGGCTGCCACTGTAGACACAAATGATTTACTCTTCCGCCATAACTCACCTGTCGGTAAACTCACGCAAAATCGCCTCTTTGGCATTTTTTTATTTTTTTTATCGGTGTGCAAATGAAAGTAGTTTTTTTCTATTTGTGACAAAAGAAATTTAAAGATAAATGAAAGAAGTTTTGAACAGACTAAAGAATAAGTTATTTGGATACCGTATGCAAAAGTTACGACAGTTCAAAATTTATTGGTTGATGACCTAAGTTTGATACTTGAATTATAGATGTTTGGGTTCGGGGTCTATGTTCTCATAATCAATATGTAGTAATTATTTAAGATGTTTTTAGAAATAATTGCTGCAGGCAGGCATGAACTTAGGACAACTTTTCATGTAGAGCTTGAACTTGCATGTGTGACATCATATCAAGAGAAAGGTTGATGCATGAATAGTCATTCAGATTGACATGCAGGTGTTCTCGTCTTGCATTTTTAGTTTACAAGATCGATAATAGCTGAAACTCTATTCAGAAGGGCCTGCTACACCAAACATGTAATGCCATATGGTAGAAGTATTAATGAAGGACCTTAAATTTTGGGCAAACATGCTCTGCATGACTTCAGCCTGTGGGTTCAGGCTCTACATGGAAAGCCGTCCTTAGGGTTGAGTACTTGAGTTGCAAGCTCTTTGCAATTGTCCGTTTGCCGTAACGTCAACAATTAGTTCCCACTCCGTATTGTACTTAAATTTTCAGGCCCAAACAGGCACTTATGGCAGAGTCACTGCCGCAGCTGCAAATGAATGATGTTGAGAGGATGGGTTGGGCCAAAGTCCACTGGTGGTCGTCTTTATGAACATAATCGGACAATGAGAAACAGACCCTGAGCTTCGTCTCATGTGAATGATGTTGTGCAATAACCCCTGTTGATACTGCATCCAGAAAGTTAATAGCTCAGCCGGTTTTTGGTGGTACCATACTCCCATATACTTCCCATGCTCCCATATACTTCTAAGAGCAAGCCCAGCAGTTTGATTAATTTTTTGGGGTCCAACGCCACCTTGGTGGTGACATAAATTTAGCTTGAACAGGTTTCTTGAAGAGAGCCCCAGCAACCATGCATTGTGAATCACTTTGAATCACTGTTCACGAACAGTCACTCCCACATGTCAGAGCTTTTAAACCAAGCTGCGTCATACATGCAATAATCAACCTCGGTAGTTCCCACCGCGTGCCATGTGTCACCCCCACGGCGATGCACTACTGCTGCTCACTTCTATTTCTTGGGCATCAATTGCAACATACATCACATTGAACTCCAGAGTCCCTGGACGGCTTGTGCACTCTCCATAGCACCATTTTTTTTTTGCAGATGAACTTTGTATCAATGATCAAGTTAGCAACACTTCTCCCATTAGACTCTTCAATAACACAAGTGCTCCGGAATTCCCATTTTACTCTCTCTCTCTCTCTCTCTCTCTCTCTCTCTCTCTCTCTCTCTCTCTCTCTCTCTCTCTATATTTATAGATATATATTTTAGAGTTTTTTTAGAGTTATTTTCAAGCGTTTTTTGTAGAGTGTATTTGTCAAGTTTTTTAGTACAATTTTCTTGTCACTATCCCTCTCTTTTTGCAAAGTTACTCTCTCCCTTTACAAATATAATTTTTTTTTGTAGAGTTATTTTGCAGTGTTTGTTTTGCACAATTTTGTGGAGGGGTTATTTCTAGACTTTTTGGGCATGCAAGGATTAATCTCTCATTAATTGCTAGGATTACTCTCCTTCTCTTCTTGCTAGAAAGTTGTTTAATTTTTTGGTAGAGTGTTTTTGTTTTCCTTAAATTTTTTAAATCTCTCTTTGTAGACGTTCTCACGATGGCAAATGCATGGAGGACCAATCTTGATGCACAAATACACGCAAATCTTTTTGAGTCAGATTCTGACGAAGAGCTATTGATGGGCGTTCTTCTCCCTCAACTAGAAGAGCATGCCAATGAGGTGGATGAACGCAAGCGGTGGGGAGGCTCTACAATCGGACGGTTGCATGGTGTCAAGAGGAATCGCAGCGATGGCCATGAGCGAATTATGCGAGATTACTTCACCGAAACTCCCGTCTATGACGAGCGATTCTTCCGGCGCCGCTTTCGTATGAGAAGGTCATTGTTTATAAGGGTTATGGATGCTGTTGTCGCTTTTGATGATTATTTTCTGCAGAAACCAAATGCGGCTGGATTGATGGGTTTATCGAGCATTCAGAAGTGCACTGCCGCTTTGAGAATGCTTGCCTATGAAATTGCAGCAGATGCAACTGATGAGTATGTTCGTTTGGGTGCCAGTACAGCTATGTTGAGCATGAAACGATTTTGTGCTGCTATTCGTGCATGTTTTGAGTCCACGTATTTGAGGTCACCTACCAGAGTGGACCTGTCCAAACAAATGGCTATCAATTCTGATCGGGGTTTTCCTGGGATGTTTGGCTCTATTGACTGCATGCATTGGGATTGGAAAAATTGTCCGGTTGGATGGCAAGGGCAATATCAAGATAAGGACGGCAATAGGAGTATCATATTGGAGGCCATCGCTGACCAATCGTTGTGGATTTGGCATGCCTGCTTTGGCTTGCCTGGCAGCAACAATGATATTAACGTGCTTGATAGATCTCCAATTGTACGGGATATGCTCCATGGCTCACGGGCGGACGTGCAATTTGTGGTAAATGGGACCGTTTACCCTCGCTACTATTTGCTCGCCGATGGGATCTACCCCAAGTGGTCATGTTTTGTGCAAACAATTCATGAACCACAAGATGAGAAACGGCAACACTTTTCAATGATGCAGGAGTCGGCACGTAAAGATGTGGAGCGAGCGTTTGGAGTGCTCCAGTCACGTTGGGCTATTATTGCCAACCCTTGTAGGCAATGGGATCTGGGAACTATCTCTGACATTATGTACGCTTGTGTAATCCTCCACAATATGATTATTGAGGATGAGACTGGCAAAAATTTGGAGGTTTTGGTCAACCCTCTTGCCCGTATAGAGGTCCAACGGGGTTTGACATTCCAAAATTTGATGGAAGGTACCCAAGAGATTGAGAACTATGAGTCGTATTTCAAACTCCGGGGAGATTTGGTTGAACATCTTTGGAAGCACAAAGGCGACACTTACGCGTGATTAGGATTTAGGAGCGAGTGATTGCATAGGAAGTTTGTAATGGTGTGTGTGGTTTTTAAACTACAGTCAGAGTCTTATAATATATTGAAAATGTGTATTGAGTTTTTATTTGAACCCTGTCTCCTACTCAAACTTGTTTCAGCCTCAATTTCTAATTGTTAGCCCCTAAAGGACAAAGACTATTTTGCTCAAAACACACTACAATTCTGCCATGCACAATCTTTAGGGCACAATTTCCTTGTCTTCCACAATCCAAATATAGAAACTTGCCCTTTCATACTAGAAGAATGTGTACAAAAAATTAAAAGATATTGAATGTAGATTAAAAGATATTGACGTTTGAAGTTTCCGGCTTTGTATTTCTCTTCCTATTTTGAAAATGGTCGACTACAAAAACTTGTTACTCTTGACTTCCACAATGATCTACACAATGTTAGTTAATTGTATACCAAATTTGGGTTTTGAGAAAAAAATTAAGGATATCTTGCTACATGTTGCCTACATGAAATTATTGAAATTTGTTGTATTCAATGTCCTATATGTTCTAAAATCTCACACCAAGTGAACCTTCCTCCGGGCCACAATAAATATAAAATGCGAGGTTTTTTAGATTATTCAAATAGCACATTACTCATAGCGTTCAAATCGCTTGAAGTAGAAGCCAAACAAATAGCTCTGTGATATTATTAAATTTTGAAACCTTGCAAGTATTTCAAATTGATTTTACCTAGGCTTTGAGTTAGTTTAAAAGCTCTTTGAAATCCTTTCAAGATATAATAGAAGATAGAGTGTTTTTTTTTTTTTTGAAAAGTTTATTTTTAATGAGGGTTGACACTTGAAGATGATTCATTGACTTGCTTACAACGAAAAAAATTTGACCGTGAACATCTTACATGTTCTTCTATTATATGAGCCAAATCAACATTCTATCTTCAAATACATCGTGATAGTATTCCAACAACCCTACGGTAATTTTTGAATTCCAAATGGTGTGAATGCTATGAACATATGAGAATTTGTATCATTTAAACCATAAACGTTTAACGGTCTTGAAAATGTACACAGTGAAACATAGTTTTCTCATCCATTTATTGACTTTTTGTAGTGTCGGCTTTTTATTTTATGGGAAGTTAGCCTCATGCATGTGTGATCCAATTAGAAAGGGGATGATTTGTGAAATTTTTGTGCCTCATTTCATGTTGTAGTGATTCATCCAAAATTTCGAAGATTTCTCGTGTAATGATGCTCTTAAAGAAGTTAAATCATAAAATTAAGCAACCAAAAAATCTACAAAAGTCACCACACTTAAAGTATTACATTAGAACATATCAAAAAAATTCATGTACAAATTTTCAATGTCTTATTTGTAATCAAATAAAAAAAGAGATTTCAATTTTAATTTTTAAATTCTATTTAAAAATATTGGTGACACCAATCATAAATCTAACGGTATACATAGAATCAAAAATTCAATATGTATAACTTTTATTCATATATCAAGTTTAAAATATCCCTCTTAGTTACATTTTGTAAGACATCTTTGAAATCCTCCAAATCTAAGAGGAGTGAGGACGTTTAAAGGTTAACCTTTCAAGGTCACATAGTGTCCCTTGAATTAACAATTTAATAAACATCATTATGAAGTAATATTTGGAAGAATGTTTCGAAATTGATGTACAAATAAAAGTTGTAGATTTTGAATTGTAAATGAAATCAATTTTGGCTTAGTCAAAATGTCACATCCTATTATGTTTGTGATATTAGAGAAGTATGTATTCTAATAACACCAAACCCAACCGTTGAATATGATAAGAACTTGAAGTATCTTTAGAAAATGTTTTGTGGTGAAGAGGCTCATGAATAGTATGAACCAAAATAGGTCATTGTACCTTTTGCGGTTAAATTGGGGAAAGAAAATCCAAAATTGCCAAGTAATATGGGATTGAGGGAGTATAAGCTTTAAAAAACTCGAACCTTTTTATTTTGACCATTTCGAACATGAAATTGGAGAATATCCTATGAACTTGCAACCATTCAAACTATATCATAATGTAAAAGTTGAGACATGAAGCGGCAAGGTTTCTTAATTCCTATATGCCTAGAGGTTTTGGAAAATACCTAAATGTATTATAAAATGAGGCTAGTTTAACCTTTTGGAGCTTCAACTGTACAAAACATAATTATGTAAGGAATCACGATTCAAAGACAACTATATGGTTGTATTTGGAAAAAAACACCTAGATATTTTCCAAATTAATTTTTAAGATTCTTTTTAGAAATTCACTTAAATCACAATTTTAATGCTCTGATCTTATAAGTCATTATATTGGTTGAAGTCATTATGCTTCAATTGTGGCGAAGTTGTTCAGATATAATATATTATGATGGGCATGAGATCTCTATGTAGGCAATCAAAGATAATTGTATAGGTTGGAATATTGCACATTATAAAAAAGATGATTCAATGTTGTAGAATTTTCATTGTTGGCCGATCATTTTAAAATTCATAAGTTAATGAGATTTTTGAATTTTTTGAATAATTAAAACGATAATCTTTTTTACAATCAAATTTAAACACATTTTGATACTATTACTTAATCCAAACACATGAATGTTATAGGAAAGTCATCATCTACAACATTCATTTATTTGCAAACAATTTTAAACTAGATTTATTGTGCATACAAAAACATCTCAAAACTCAAGAATTGTTTTTATCAAAATGGATGCTCATATGGAATAGAAAGACCTAGTGAACTCAATTTCTGTTTTTTACAACTAAAAATGAAAAAATTTAAAATGCGTAACAAATTTTTTTTAACAAAATTTGTAAAGATTTGGGCTGTTGATTTTATAAATACCTTTTTCTAATCATGATGGTGGAGAAAGGTATGGAATTTTAAAAATAAAGGAGTGTGAGAGGAATTAGTGGAACTATAGATTAGGCTCAAGGTAATATTGGTACCACCATTGTTGATGGATTTTAACCCCTAAGGGTCCCTAGGTTTTTTGAGCTTAAAATCATCATCGCTTTTGATGTGTTATAGCTCTAAATGTAAATCAGGTAAAGAGATCTCAACCATACAATCTTGTAACATACATGTTGTAGATCATGTGGATGAATTTTGGGGTCATTTGGCCATATAGATTGCAAGATCATAGTGTTTTAGTACTTAAAAGGATAATGAAATTTTCCTAGCAACATAGTTAGAGGTGAAATTCGTTCTCCAAATTTACTCAAATGAAAAAACAATCAACTAGAAAGTAGTTCAAAATCATCATATACACACATTGGTACCAAAAAGGCCTCATGAAAACATTTTAATGTGCCCTAAAATGGCCTTGCAATGTCAAAAAGTAGCCCAAAGAGTGACCCATTTGACCCAAAAAGCAATAAGTGTTCAAACTAGACCCGTGCACTAAAATGACTCCCAAACATTCACACCATCATGGAATGAGTTGAAATTTTTTCCAAGATAACTAGACTTCAAGGGGAATTTAGCCCAACAAGTTTTGTTGAAAACGGACTTGGGATGAAGGAGATACAAGCCCCCAAAGTTGCTGCCTCAAAATTCACAGAAACTGTCCGAAAATGATACCTACTTTCAAATGATCACCAAAAATTCAATTCAACTTGGATTGATTTGAAATTTTTACCACACATTCTATACATCATGAGAAGAGTTTTCTCAAAATTTCAGCAAAACCGAACACGTTTTGCAAAAGTTACAGGTCTTCAAAGTTGACTGTTCATCAAAATCGTCCAAAATATGTTAGGCAATTTTGATGTCCAGTATGTTCCTAGTGAACCGAAACGACTGCAAGGTCACTTTTACATTAACTGAATTCATACATCACAAGGAAAAAACTCTGAATTGAGGTCCAAAGAACGAGGAGAATCCTCAGCCAACCGAGTCTCACATTCAACCTGCGTACCATCAGGGCTATGGGATTCTACGTCGAGGGGATCGGTCATGGCAGGCAAGACAAAGGCCGGACGGCTTGTGGCCTGGACCGGTGGACTGACGGAGACAAATGTTGTGGTTGCAGGTGGCGGTACGGCAGCCACAAGAGTAGCAATGCGAGCGGCCGTGATAGCAGATCGGAGAGATGCTGATGCCGCATCATCGGCCTCCACCCTGCGTCTGACTTTGTTGATCTCCTCGCGGCGACGGAGGCACAAATACTCGCGGGCATCGTCCCCCACCACAGAATCCACTGGCAAGCTGAACAACTGCAACGCAGATTGATCTGCCATCAGCTGCACCTTCTCCCTGTTAGTATTAGCAATATCAGCAGTTGCCTTGGCTTGGACATAGGCCGAGTTCTCGCGGGAGCGAGTGAGACGGAGCTGGTCCTTTGCAGCACGCGATCCAATTGGCCGCGCAGTGCCAGTTGGAGGTGGCAGCTCTAAACTGTGATCGGTGTCCGTGCCGAACTCGCATGCGTTGCCGCCACCTGCCACAGTAACATCAGACAAATGTTGGCCTCCCGCTCCTGTAGTCGATGGCAACGCCCTGACACTCCCGCTAGCCGCCATCGCGGCTTTGTTACTTTTTCGCTTTGAAGTTGATGGCGGCGTCCCAACTGTAGCCTTCGTTGCATCGACAGGCAACTCTTGCCAGCAGGGAACTTCGCGCAACACAAACCAACAATGCAGGTACACAAAATCAGGTTTGGCTGCATTCTTCAAACGATATAATTGAGTGGCTCTCTGAATGTTATCGTCTATGGATTTTCCCGACTCTCTTAACGCGACCACCTGCTCGTAGCATCCATTGAACTTCGCCACATCGTGTCGAATGTGGCCCCACTTTGTATCCAAAGAACGAGCGGGCCGATTGGAACAACCTTCAAGCTTGTGGTGGTTGTAGTGAACAAAGACCCGATCCCAAAACACAATGGCTTTCTGGCCCACTCCGGTGATTGGATCTTGCGAAATGGCCAAGAAGGAGCGGCAGACTTGACGCTCCTCATTGTCTGTGAAATTCTTCCCTTTTGTCCCGCGTGGCTTTGTAGCTGTAGAAGCCACTAAAGCAAGAATTGAGATGGAGAAAAAGTGCTTGTTGATTTAGACCATCGCAAACACTAGAAAAATCGAATAAAATTGAACAATCCAACTAATAATTCAAAACAAAAGAAAAATCAATTCAATGAAACGGTTCAAACATGTTTCCATAAGAAATATATAATTAATAGTTACATAACCATTGATCAATGCAAACAATACAAACAAGCGGATAGTCGCATAGTCTCTACCTTAGTATTACCCTATATGTACTTTTATACCTTGTTTGTACTGATCAACTATGCAACTCCTTAAAAACGAATCGTTTATATAGTCTCTCCCCTGAAGGGCAGAGACTACAAAATTAAGTGTTTCTTTTGCATAATTATTCATCTTTCTTCATGTTGCTTTATCAGAGGAAAAAACCTGTCACACTAATATCCAGTTATTAAAGATTAATTGCATCATTGTTCAGTTTGCACAACAAATTAACATTTGAAAACAAATAAGATCTAAACAAGTAATTGCAACTACCAGCAAGTCCATGATATTGCATATCTAATCTGTTCATGTTGATTGCAGATTGTAAGTAAGAGCAATTTTTCCAAATTTTGTAGTATAATGAATTCATATCGAACTTCACTTTGTCAATTGAACAACTTTAAAAATTTGTATGATCATGACCTCCATTCATACTGTGGATGACTATGTAACCCTAAGTATACTGGTTGTGTACAGATTTGATTCAATTTGATAATGTGAGTGTATTACCATTGGCAAATGAATATTTCAATTTGTTAAAGCTAAACCGCAAAATGAATCAATCTACACGATAAATTTTGATTGCAGTAGGTCCACAATGATATTGCATGTAATCCAGATAAAGAAATGAAACTTCGACAACATTCGGTTCTTAACCCTTTAGTGCCCAGGAGACCATAATGTGGTCACTCCGTCATCGGAAAAGGGAATTCCGGAAAATCCGTAAAGATTCAAGTTTAATACTTTGAGGTTCAGAGTTGCGAAATTCTTAGTGTCATCTTCTGGGAATTTTTTTTTTCAATTTAGAATTGTGCAACTATCTTAATACGTATGAACAAAACATGAAAATACAGTAAATACTTACGAATACAACACATGTACTATGCGGTATTTCTTGTGTTTGGAAGTTTGTTATCTTGTTTTAAATTTTTGGATTATGTTCTCTTGTTCATGTTTCATTAGTGTATCTACTCCGATCTTGATCAATGTACAAACTCCTTTCATATTTTTACGTATAATTTTTGTCCTAAACCGTACATGGATAAGTCACTATCACTTGTAAAATTCACAATAATTATGCGTGAGTCAGTTTTTGACATGAAAGATTGCAATGGAGAGGTGTTGACATAGGTCATTGCTGAACCTCTTCACTTTTATTTTTGAAAATTTAACCCAAATTCTATTTAACATATGAACCATCACTTCCATCAAATTCTATTTAACATAGGAACCATCACTTCCATCACCTCCATGTTTCACAAAAAGCTGGACAAATATGATCAGAAAAATAGAAATGAACCTACCCTGAGTGACACGGAGTGTGCAAAATAAAATATAAGAAATCAATGAACATGTTCCGGCTCCAATTGATGATGCGGCTCCACGTGCGGCTCCAACGGAAGCGGCTCCAGTCGTCGGAATATCAGGTTGAACAGGTGCCACTGACGCATACAAAGCTTCCCACGGAGTATCAGGGCGTTGATTGGCCATGTTTAAGCTTGGTGTAACAGGATTCATGTACGCCAAGAGAGCCTTGCTTGGTGCAGGGAAACTAAAAAGCACTCACGCCAAGGGTTGCATGGCGTAAGCGAACGTGCTGCTGGGGAAGATATTCAGGTTGCCGCCGCCACCCTCTGCCAAACTTGGCGTTAGGTCAGCTGAATTTGCTGCTGCTGGGGATGCTCTTAGTAAGGGTTTGAGTCACTTCTGTAAAGCTTTGGCTAAACTTTTGTAACTAGTGTTTAATAAGGTAATTGGGCGCCAATTTCCTAGGTCCTCTTTTTGTCCAGACTTGAAGAGAAGTGTGATCAAGCCTTGCGTCATATTTCTTGGCAGTTGCTTGTTGCGAAGAGACTGATTAACCATCTTGAGGAAGTCCGGACCAAGGAGATCCCAGTGATGAGTGTAGAACATAATGTTCACACCGTCCGGGCCAAGAGCACGGTCTCGAGCTAGATCCTTTGCGGCTTCTTTGAGTTCGTCCAGCGAAAGTTCTCTTCCGAGATTTTCTCACAAAGCTTGGGAGATTTTTGGAGAGATGTGACTGAGAGCTTGCTCAATCACTGCTGGATCTGTGGATGGTGGTGACGCATAAAGCTCCTCATAGAAGCTCCTACAGATTGCTTGTAAGTCTCTCCTGTCTGTTTTGATCTGTCCCGATCCATCTCGGAGCTGCGAAAAAAAAAACAAAAAAAAAAAAAACAAAAAACAAAAAAAACCATTTTGTTGTAAGCACTTGCTCCCACAGCTAGTTGAATTTGAAGCTTGAGCAATTCTAGTACCCATTGATGATACCTTAACTGTCTGAAATACTTATACCATGGTCGATCTCTATTCATACTGATTGGTGGATTAATTTAAGTGGCGTTCACTGAGACCCCATCAATTATTTGGACACCCATCAATGACAGAACCCACATGTGTTAAAACTTGTGTTCCTGACAATGAATTAAAGGCAGGCATTTAATCAGTGTCCACGACATCACATCGGGCAGTATGATCACTCATTTGTTACGTCCTTCACTGGCTGCTACCCAAACAGATCAAATACATTTGTAGAATAGAAATCAGTGCAGAAACAGATCGAAAAAAAATATCGACCAAATACATAGGTATGCGTTCGATCAAGTGATTCATGTCAGATGATCAAATAAATGTAGAAGTTGCTTGTTCCATCCAGTGTGGTCGGACTCATGACGCTCTGGCTCAAGTGTTGTGCTAGTTTTTAATTGCTTTGAGCTGACAACCTCAACTGCCAATTCTGCACACTGGTCTCTGATCACTCAGAAGCTGTAAGTTAGTAACTTAAGTTGGAACTCCCACTGAACAGTCATATGTATATTTAAAATCGCCGTCCAATTCCTGTCAGAATACGATACTCCCTTCACTGCAAAGTTTTTTTTTGTTTTTTGCTTTTATGATTTTTATTTTATAATTTAATAGTTCAAAAAAATACACAAGTAATACTTTGGCACCAAACATTACATACTTTGGCACCACACTCTCGCACTGTAGCGTGCTTTCAAAGTACGATTTTTTAATATCCCGGGTAGAATACAACTTGGAGACGTTAACCCTTAAACGTCAAGGTAAGCCCCATGGGCTTATTTAAACGAGAATAATCAAGAAAAAAGTAGATTTTCTCAACCAAATCAAGCGTGGATTGGTGCGTTGGAAAGCTACTGAAAAAGCGATCTAAATTCCAAATTGTGCCTCATTTGGGAGATTGTAGAAACATTAGCAAGCAATCGAAGTTATCAAAATGAGCAGGAGTTGAGGTTGGGGCAGTTGAGGTCGTTTTCTTGAAAAGTGCTGCAGTGCTACAGTGCCGCAATAATGCTGGCCAGCAGAGCCGTTTTTCCAAAAAAAACCAAAAAATAAAAATAAAAATAAAAATAAAAATTAAAAAAATTCCTCCTCCAAAAATTTAGATTCCTTTCGGGTTGCCCCGCCCAGGCCCTCTTGACGTTTAAGGGTTAAGGTTGGATGTCCTAAAACCACCAACTTAAGAAATATGGCCTCATTTTAACAAGGTTATTTATGAGAAATATTTTTGGTCATTTGGAAGAAGATTTTTCACGGAATGCACAAATTTTTGCAATTTCAAATTCCCAATATTCAAATTAATACAAATTTTAAAAGAGGAAAGAACACCGGGAGTCAATATCAACATATAGGTTCCCCCATGACCACACCATGTGGTAATAATTTTCACTCATAAGGATACCTAAAACCACCAACTACTTTTTTGCAATGCTTGACATGCCATTGGTTTACTTGAATAGTGAAATTGGTGGTTTTGAGTCTCAACTGTGGTGGCCCCAAAAAAACTCTACATGTCATAGGTGGTGGTTTTAGGACATCCAACCTTAGTAAGTAACAATCACAAATGACAAAAAATTAAAGTTAGTATTAATTAATACACGGCATACATCAATGGTTTTTGATAACGGCATCACTGTGGGGACCACGAATGTCCCCACCCTGGTCCAATCATTAGCATCGAGAGAGCCAAACTCAATGCATTGAGCACTGAAAGGATTTAGGTTTTATTTAGAAAGGAAGGAGTATTTTTGAGTTTTAACCTCAAAATTTAGAAGTAATTTACATTCTAAAAATGTATTTACATACTATTCTTGTCACAAATGATGCTTGAAAAAACAATTCATAAAACCATTTCTCCACCATTAGCAATTCATGGTTAAAGTGGTTTGAAAAGTAACTAAAAACTAAGCCCGAGGGGGAATGGTCTGATATGGGTACTACTTTTATGCGTCTCACATAGTGTGACTTATGTCTAACTCATTTAATGTGTGCTAAAAATTTCGTCTTTAACACCATGTATATAGTGGCAGCCATGATGCCTATAACACCCTCTAATTTTTGTAATTTTCCAATGTTTTTATCTCACCAAAAAGATATTTATCAAAAATCACACTATTTTTGGAGGGATACCCATATCAGGCCATCACCCCGAGGGGCTTAGTATGTTCTTTAACCCCTAAACGTCCAACCATTCAGAAAGTGGATGATGTATAGAATCAAACACATATTTCTCATTCGTTATTGACTTTTTGCAGTGTGAATTTTTTACTATATATTTTATGGGAAGTTAGCTTCATGCATGTGTGATTTGATTAGAAAGGGGATGATTTGTGAAAAATTTATGCCTCATTTCATGTTGTAGTGATTCACCCAAAATTTTGAAGATTTCAGTGTAAAAGAGCTCTTAAAAAAGTCAGCTCATAAAATTAAACAACAAAAAAATCTCCAAAAATCACTACACTTACAGTATTACATTTCAACCAATCACAACAAATTTCATGTACAAATTATCAATATTTTATTCATAATCAAATTAAAAAAGACTTTCCAATTTTAAGTTTTAATTTTTATACAAAAATATTGGTGACATCAATCATAGATCATCTAATGGTATGGATATAATGTACAAATTTTATTTGTATATCAAGTTCAAAATATCCCTCTTAGTTACATTTTATAAGACATCTTTGAAATTCTCCAAATTTGAAGAGGGGTGGGTTAGGACGTTTAGGGGTTAACCTTTAAGCATCCACACTATAGTTACCCAGTCAAACCTCATCAATTTCTCACTTTTTAAGAAATATTATATTTTCTGGTATTTTTCTCATATGAATTATTGCTAAACCGATTTATCCTGATTTTTTTCATAATTATGTAAATAATTATGAATTTCCTAACGTTTTTCAAGTTTTTCCTTGTAAAAATCTTAGTAATTACAAAAACGCTTAAAATTGTGTGTAATTTTTAGGGAAAATGTAAATAATAGTAATGAACAACAAGGAGTAGGTGGCATGCTTCTTGAGCTTACATAGAATGAGCTTTTGTAATGTATATTGGAATTTTAGGGTTTTGAGCTTTAACTCCTAAACGTTATGTACAACGTCTAGTTTTTGGATGACTGACATATTCAAATTTACTCTACATTCTCATCAATGCTTAGATGAAAGTCATCCAATTTTTTGGAAGTACTTCACCAAGTTGTTGTCCTATCTAATGGTTGGATTTAGTGATACTTGAGTACATATTTTTCTAAAATTACAAATGTGGAAGTATGTCAAGTTGTTGACCAAGCCAAAATTGCATTGACTGTAGTTCAAAAGTGGCCTTGCAAAAATGAGGTCATAGATGTAAGGAACACAAAAGTTTCAAAGAATCACCACGTTTAAGAGTATCTCATTTCAAATTCATTCCAACAAATTTTATTCAAAAATTATTAAAATCTTGTTTGTAATCAAATTTAGAAGGAATTTTTGATTTTAACTTTCAAATTTTATTATTAAATATTGGTGGTAGCATTGGTGAATCGAACCGTACGGATGGAATCTAAAGTTCAAAATCTAGAACTTTCATTTGTATAACACTTCCAAAATATCCTTCTAAATAGTACTTTGTGATGATTTTTCTCAAATCGTCAATTCCAAGGACACTCTAGTACGTTTAGGGGTTAAAGTGCTCTAAAAAAACGCAATTTTAATAATTTGGAAGAATGGTATATTGGACTAGAAAATAGAAGGTAGCCCCTACACTTTCTTAGTTGGGACCATTTTCATTTGAAATTAGGAACTATGTGGAAATCAACATTTTACTGAAACACGACCAAATATGGTCCAACAGGCTCTTTCAACGCTTAGGGGTTAAACCTTTATAACTCGGGCATCCACATTGTGGTCACTGAAACATGTTTTTGCAACCTACTGTGAGATCTACTCCAATCCTAGCATCAATGTTTGAAGTTCAGATGTGGAGCTTCGTTTCACGCGCACACATCAAAAAATAAAGTTTTGATTTGGAGTTGTAAAGCTATCAAAAAACCTATCCACAGAACACCAAAATATTGCAAATACCTCAAAATACTACAAATTCTTAAAAATACAACACATGTACTATGCGGTATTTCTTGGGTTTGGAAAAAAATTATCTTCTTTTATTTTTTGAATCATGTTCTCTTGTTCATGTTCCATTAGTGTATGTATTCCAATCTTGATCAATGTACCAACTCCTTTCATATTTATACGTATAAATTATGTCCCCGGGGAAGTCACTGTCAAGAATTTAGATAACTATGAGAGAACAAATATAGGGTCTCTTTTATTCAGTTGAGATAAAAATTATAAATTTATAAAAGTAATATAGGGTGTTTTGAAACCAATTTGGGAATATTCTAGGAATATTCCTAGAATATATGGAATATACCCTAAATATACTATAAATAGTAAAATATTCCAATTATTTCATAGCCCCCCATTAAATACCCTTTGTTCGCTCATATGTACCCAAAATTTACACTAAGTGACTTCCCCGAGAATTTGTCCTAAACCGTATATGGATAAATCACTCTCACTTATAAAATTCACAATAATTGTGTGAGTCCGTTCTTGACATGAAAGATTGCAACGGAGAGGTGTTGACATAGGTCATTGCTGAATTGCTTCACTTCATGTTGAGAGTGCCAAACATGTGGCAATCCATGTTGTCTTGTCCCCCAATCTCATTCCAAAAGAATTAAGCCACCCTAACCGATTCCCCATAATCAGTTGCCTGAAAACAAACCTCCACTCCGCACAATGCATTCCTCTAAGCTCACAGATCTCCACAAATTTTTAAAACAAGTGCAACTGGAGAATCTAGCTTCGCATTTCCAAACCCTTTCCAAAGCACCAATCCATTCTTCTTTTGGTGGTCAATATCAGAAGTTTTATCCATTATTCTCTCAAAATTAAGCCCAATGGGCTTACGTTTAAAGGCAACATTTTTTTTCTGACTATATTTTGCCATATTTCTCTACAATATATGGCATTCCTCTTTTGTTAAGGAAAAAAATGAGAAAATTTTAAATTTTTTCGCCAGATTTCTCTATATCTTTTGTGAAGATAGCCAGATTTTGTGAAGAAAACTACCAAAAATATGAAGAAATTCTATCAAAATATGATTGTACGCTTAAGATTTCGCCAAATATTCTTTCCCAATTTTTCTTACGTTGCCAGTTAGTCTTCAAGAAAAAAACACAGGAAAAACACTGAATAGCAGGATGCCAAGAATGCCTGTGCTCACACAAAATGTACAACAGCCAGCTAGCCCAAATCCATGACAAGCTCTGCTGTCCTGTCAATTCTAGAGACAAAGACCGTCACATAACTTACTGGCAGGCGACTATGCATGCATGATTCAAGCATGTGAAAATATCAATTTTCAACCAGTCACATAAGATTGAAGAAATTAATGGCCACTGCATGTAACTCTGGCTACAAATGGGAATCAGGCTCTTGAATCAAATTTGACCGACCCTGAAAACAAGTTACAAAGGATGCTTCATTCTCTGCTATTAGTATTATTTGCCGCATATGAAAAAGTGAACAAGACTTGCCTCTGAAAGTGTTTTCAGTAGACTTCATGCTAAGTAATATATGCACTGCCCATCAGTCCCATGTCCTAGGGTAACCATCTTTCACAAATCCTTCTAGTATACCAACACCAACATTTTACATCCTTTTGTAGCTACTATCCTCTAGATTCAAGGGCCAAATTAACAGCTTTCATGAGCCTACACATTATTAAAGTGTGGGACAAAATTCTTACTCTGACTCTGCTTCTGACTCTGCTTCTGTTTCGAGAGAGCTTTCTTTTTGCACCAGTACACAAGCCACGCACATCCCACAATGGCAAGCGTGACGATCACACTGATGGTAACAACAGACGCTGTGTTGAGCTTTCTCGTGTTCCCACCGCCGTTTCCTGCATACAAAAGCAATCCAAAGTCTGTTGTCAAAGCAAAAACCCTGCCACTATTCAATCTATAGAACACTAACTAAGCTAAGATTAGCATTTCTGAGGGAGAGACACCATCCAAAATTGACTGAGGTTCAGCATTAATTAAAAGGGATTCACATACACAATCTCCAAAAACTGTCACAAACTTTCAAAACTAACCAATAGAAGATTGAAGCTCTTTGAACTAAACAATGAGTGTTGAAGCATTTTAGGTAGTCTATTGTTAACATTAGTTTTTCTACAATGTCAACTTTGAGAACCTGCAGAATATTATTGAACTATATATCAAAGAACTTTGAAGCATTTGGTAGTTTAGCTTCAACGTTAACTTCTCTACGATTTCAGCTTTGAGAACCTGTAGATTTTTATTGCACTATATCGCAGAGTTGAAGCATTTTGGGTAGCCTAACTTTAACATTAGAATCTCACCGATTTCAACTAAGAGTGGAAGCTGTAGAATGTTATCAGGAAAATTCGTTATTATTCTCTTGCATTGATCTAAAAAAATTCCCATAGTACTGTCAGTCAGTGAAATGGTGTTTGTGGTTAATGCAACACTGAGGTTCAGCACATACACAATCTCCAAAACTGTCACAATTTGCAGTAGTACCCAACTGATAGAAGATTGACGTTTTTTGAACTAAACAACGAGAGTTGAAGCATTTTGGGTAGTCTGTAGTTAACATTACGATTTCAACATTGAGTCGAACTTGTAGAATAGTATTGGAGTATCAGGAAAATTCGTTATGATTCTCTTGCATTGATCATCCTGTCCGTCAAACGGTGTTTCTGATTGCGGTGATCGATAGACTTACCAGACTGATACGGGGACATGTAGTGTGGGCAGGTGGTGCAGAGGTCATCGGTGATGTTACAGAGCGGGGGGCGAGCGCGAGCGAGAGCAGGGCCGTCGCCGGGGAACTTGGAGAAGAAGGTGACTTTGCAGAAACACGCCGGAAACGAAACCCAGACGTTGTGAGCGCTGGCGCAACAATCAGGCGAGGGCGTGGTGGTGTTTCCGGCCATGTAGCTGGCACACGAGCCGAGCTCGGAGTACGCCGTGGTGTTCCCGCAGGGATCTTACACCGGCATAGACAACTTGGCGAAGCTTTCGCTGCAGTTGTACAGTTCCGGCAGAGCTCGTGCAGGTTGCGCCACCCACACTAACACTGCCACCATCATGCAGCTCCACCTCTTCACCGCCATTACTCGATCGCTGTAAGTTACCTCAACCTGCACACGGCATGCATGTTGTACTCACTGACCCCGCCATAGCCAAACTCAACAATGCTGGTACAGACAAGCCATTGCAAGGATCGATATAATTCTGCAGCTTAATTCCAGCCATGATCAATACATGGAAGCACAAGAAAAGACCCCGAGCTTTCAGGATCAAGTATGAACCTTCCCTTTACAGTCACACGATCAAACAGAGCCTGTATGATATATGAAAGGATTGATATGAAACGTATATTCTTGCTTACGAAATTAAGCAACGATTTGACATGAAACATGATTCTTGCCTAAGACCCAGGTGCGCGAGCATGAATCAAGTATGTACCTTAGTTCTCTTTTGCAAAGGATTGATATGAAACATTCTTGCCTGTCTGAGGAAGAATCCTGTCTTGAAGTCTGTTGCTGTCGTCCACTGATTTCTCCTCTTGACGAACCCCTTCAATTGAAATTCACAGGAACCTCAGGTAAAGTGGAGTGGAAGATTCGACTGCTCAACATATACACAAAAATCGCTTTATTTGCAACAGTAGCTAGCTAGTGTGGCCGGATCGACGAGCTCCAGGTGAAGTTATGATCTGGTTTGACAATTGTGGACTAATCCACCATACTGGCCAGTGCAGATTTTTCATTCTCTAATTAACCCTCTCATCTTAGTGACTGGCAATCACTTGGGAGTTACTAATTAACCTCCCCACCGCTGCACAGACTTTACGATGCTTGCCAGCGAGCAGTCGAGCACGTACTCAAGCAGTGCCTAATCTTAGAGCATCCTCAATGGTCACACGGTAAATAGCCACTGCAACGCAACGGCAATGGGAGGGTCTCGTGATGGGCTCTTGATTTTGGCGGGGAGATGCTGGTTCATGCGCCCCATTGCTAGCCGTCATCATTGTTTAACCCTTTAACGTCCCATTCCTTTGTAGAACAGTCAAACTACACTTTTATACAAAGTTTAGCTTTCAAGATTTGTTAAAATATATATTTTTAATATTTTTCATGCATGAAATTGTATGTTTCCTATTGGTCCTAAAATTTTCCAATTTTTCTGATACAAAATGAACTTTTTACAAATTTTTAGGTCAAATACTTCAAGAAATTCATATTAATTACAAAAAATCTTCCAAAAATATAAAATTTCTAGAACATGTGCAAATGACAATGGAGAATCACATGATATATTTTCTGTAGAATTTTTTAATTTAAAATTTAAAATTCAAAAGGTGAACATCCTATGCAGTGTAATTCAAACCTTGAGCTACATAGCTTGCAACAGAAATAAAATATTCAAAACTTGAAATTTATAAGATCCGAAAAGTGAAGTGAAAACTAGACTCAATAAACTTCATTTTCTCAATTGAAAGCAATAGCAAAAAACTTCATCTTCAAGGTCAAAATTGGCTTTGACCAACAAACATCCACTATTTGGATGCGTGGTCCTTAAAAGGTTAAAAAACTATCATTGCCCACGTTGGGACACAAGTGTGAATAGGACTTGGCTGAGGTGGTTTAGGGTTGGGTCGCAAGTTGCCTCTTGACTGTGAAATAATTCCAACAGTTGTTATATTCCAATAACTACACTTAGATTATTACATTTCAACCCATCACAACAAATTTCATCCACAAATTGTCAATATCTTATTCGTAATTGAATTACAAAACATTTTTGAATTTCAAGTTTCAAATTTTATACAAAAATAGTGGTGACAGTAATCGCAAATCTAATCGTATGGATAAATTCTAAAATCTATAATGTACAACCTTTTATTCATACATCAAGTTCAAAAATATCCCTCTCAGTTGCATTTTATGATTCATCTTCAAGAAAACTGCCGAATTTGAAGAGAGGTGAAGACGTTTAGGGGTTAATCCCCTGTCAAATGATTTAATTAGTGTAGTTGGTGAATAGTTAGTCCGCTTGTGTACTGGAACCTACTATGACAGTTGCAGTGTAGAGGTGGTGTATGATGATAAGGTGGGTGCTTTTTGCTTAATTAATATCATAACTTATGAATGGACTATATGATCATGTGTTAAGCTATGGTGATGAATGATGGTGGCTGGTGCATGCAGCAGGGTTGCAAGTTACAAGTTGCGGATCGATGGCCGGGGAAGTCAAAGATCAGTGAAGAGCGCATTCAATCTGCTTTGGGGCTCTGCCACCTACTACTCTGGGGATCTGATGCGGTTGCCTCAAAGTCACCCCATCTATTGTCAGAATGTTATTGCACTTCTGCAACATGGCGGGTTTTTCTTTTGGTGGAAATTAAGCAAATGAAGGACTTCATTGCAAAAACTCCATCTGCCTGAACCCGGCCGCAAATGGAACAGAGTTTGGGATTTTACCCTAATATGTGAACGTACGAATATACCTTTTGGCTCGCGAACCCAGAAAACCCTGCAACAAATTATCACTTAGTACAGCCAGTGAGTCTGTCAGTTAACTTGGATGCTGTGATCTGTATGGGGAGAAACACCGCATAACTTAACCCCTAAACGTCCAACCGTCCAGAATGTGGACGATGTACAGAATTGAACTACAGATTTCTCATTCGTGGTTGATTTTTTGCAGTGTGGATTGTTTACTATATATTTTATGGGAAGTTAACTTCATGTATGTGTGATCCGATTAAAAAGGAGATGATTTGTTGAAATTTTTATGCCTCGTTTCATGTTGTAGTGATTCACCTAAAATTTTGAAGATTTCAGTGTAAAAGTGCTCTTAAAAAGTCAACTCGTAAAATTAAGCAACCAAAAAATCTCCAAAAATCTCTATACTTAGAGTATTACATTTCAACCAAACACAACAAATTTTCAACATCTTATCCGAAATCGAATTACAAAAGAATTTTGAATTTTGAGTTTCAAATTTTGTACAAAAATATTGGTCACAACGATCATAGATCTAACGGTATGGATAGAATCTAAAATTCATTATGTACAAATTTTATTCATACATCAAGTTCAAAATATCCCTCTTAGTTGCATTTTATAATGCATCTTTGCAAAACCGCCAAATTTGGAGAGGGGTGAGGACGTTTAGGGGTTAAGTTACCGTAGCAGCTGCAGATCAATATGACTTCAGTCAAAGTCATAAAAGGCTTAGTTTATCAAATATTGAATGTAATAGCGTTATCTGTAAAGTCTAGAATTTTTTTACTAGAAGAGGAAAGACAAGGCAAGGCAAAACTGGATTTTTAGCTTCAACGACAACAAAAACAAGTTTTGCTTCCGTCTTTTCACCATGCTCTGTGTTGATGAGAGATGTCACCTTCCCAATGCAAGAGATGCTCTTCCAAACCAAACTTGAGTTCTCATGGTGGAATCTCATCGTGCCCCGACTCCGGCCTCGTGTTCAACCAAAGTTGACTACTTAGCTTACATTGGTGGTGAAGTGTATTTCAAGCATGTAACTCTAGGCAACAAACAACCTAGCCTCAATTTACTTCACATATAACTCTAATGTAACTAGGGATTTATTTTTTAATTTTTTTGAGTAGGTGACACTAGTGAAATAAACATTGTAGCACTTTCATCAAAATTTCAGATGAAATTGTCATAATTGAATGAAAAACTGCTCAAATGTATGAAAATATGTCAATATAGATGAAATTTTTGGTAATAAAGAAATGGTAATAAAGAAATGTCCTAAAAATAGTTTTCCTTCTAGTTTTCCTTCTAGCTATATTTGGCTACTTAAAAAAGATATTTGTGCTGGTACTGTGGTTTGATTGCGGAGTTCCCCAACTTTACTCTTTACTTTGCTCATTCATAGCCTCGACCCTGTCAGATTGGATTTTTTTAATTAATTTTTAAATATTTTTTAATGAGATTTTGGCAGCCCTTTTGAGGCCTCGTATTTCTTGTAATGTTAGTCATTCTATTGCCTTATAAGATGAATGGACCTATTATCATTCATTTGAATGATAATAATACCTTACATAAAGCTCTAAGATATGTGCACATATAAAATCACCAATATTATCAACTGAGCATAATTACTATTATTAAACACAAATTATATTTATTGGATCTTATTCACAAATGGAAGATGATTCTAATACACTTTAGCATACATTATGTGGACACTATATGAATAAGTTATGAACATGGGGAAGTCACTTAGTCTTATTTTTTGCATACACGCTAAATAATGGGGTATTCAATAGGGGGCTATTAACTTGAGGTCAAATTTTTTAGGGAACCCTATATTTATTAAAAAATATCTACTTTCTTACATTTTCAGCCAACCTATGAGTAATTATAAAATTTAAATAATTGAACAAGTTTCCCCCTATTTTACTGATATTTTTTTGAATTTGGCCTTTGAATCAGTGAAGTTGCAATCAAGGCTCTTACTTTGCTAGCACACATCACGACAATATTCCATACTACACAACAGGACATGAGTTATGCCATAGTGTAGGAAGATCACAACTTATTTGACAATTCCCATAATCTGTAGAGCCTATGACAAATAGCTAAGGAATACTGCGGTCCACTATTTGCAAATGGAAACGACTACTTTTCATCCAAATACTTCTTCTTCCAGAGACTATACTCACTTTAATATTTTATTTTTTCAAACACCTCTGTTGCTATGGTATTTTATATTTACTAAAAAGTAATTTGAGCCATAAAAAAACAACCTGAATTATATATAATTATGTCTTCCCCATTTCTTGAGGCTATAGTAGATTCGAAAATAGTCTAATTTTTATACATCATGAATAAATGGCACCCTATTTTTTTAATCTCTCATAGTTTTCTAAATTTTCAAGAGTGACTTCCCCGGGGTTATGAATTTTCAAAGTATTATCTTTAAGTGTACCTAAAATCAACGGTATCATTAGAAAGCTCTCAACAAGAAGGGGTGCACCGCTTGGGGAGGTCATTTCCAAATATTACGTAACAACGTACGAACAAAGCTAGGATTCAACCAAATCTTTGAGGGTAAATTTATAAATGAATTACATCAATATAGGATGCTCAAAATTGATTACAAGAATAAATATGAGAATATTCTCAAAATATTACTAATTATAGTAATGATTATTTTTAAATTCTAAGGTGCTTTTAAATACCCTTTGTTTTCACGTGATACTCAAAAGATACAAAGAGTGACCTCCCCGAGGTGCACCGAAGTCATTTCGTTGCTTTTTGGACTTATGGTGTGAAAGTTATGGATTTTTAATCAAATTAAATTAAATTGTATGGCTAAATCACTGGGAACATTTGGACCAACGGCACAGAGCCACACCAATAAGGTACCATATTATAAAAATATGAATATGTGATATCTCATTAGGGAAGGTGCAGAGTTTGGAATACAAGAATCACTATAATTAAGGTAGAAGCACTAGAATCTGTTAGAGACCAATTCCAGTCACCTATGCAAGCACCTATTTCAACTTTGTGAGTTCCTAATCAAATTATCACAACCATTAGTTGTAGCAGTTTGGTGATCAATTATGAATGTCAAGTTAGCAAATTGATTAATGAAAAGACGAGTATTGGTTCCCCTACTAACAACAATAGTGGTGTATGCAGAATAAGTTTGAAAATTCAGAACACAAACATTGTTACAAAATTAATTAAAAATTGGGCTTGATTATTAAACCCAAAGTTTTATGTGCTGCAAATTTTTATCATTGAAAACCATCGCTCTGAAATCCTTAAACTGACAGGTATTAGTGCCTCCACCTTATTGGTGACTGAGATTCCGAACTGTTAGCTTCGCAAGTGGAGGCCTGGACGGCGGAAGTTGCAAAGCACTCAGCCGTTTGCTTTTGGTATGTAAGTTATTCATCAAATATTCAAATCCCATTTGTACAGTACTACAGTAGGACGGTAATCTAAAATCAGTTTACTTTCAATTAAATTGTACAGTGGGGTGACAATTAAAATGGCATTTTTGAATTTGCAGTGAAGGAAATTTCACATCTGCCAACTTTGACAACCTCCGGAGGGCTGAAAATTGGTATTTTACCACGAAATGTTTTTCACAAGATCATCTCTAAGTTAATAACATGTGTACCAAATTTGAAATATCGAAATGTTGTAATATCAGATGAAGGGTCCGAGAATCCACGCTCGTCTCGATCGAGGTCAATCCAAATGGAGCTCACAATCGAGTTAAATCACACCAATCTACACGAAAAAAGCTTCAAATAAACCTAAAAAACTGTTCTATGCTTGGGGAGGTCACTTCCAAATATTACGTAACAACGTGCGAACAAAGATAGGGTCCAAATAAATCTTTGAAGGTAAATATTATAAATGATGTACATTAATATAAGATACTTAAAACCAATTACAAGAATAAAGATGAGAATATTCTCATAATATTACTAATTATAGTAAGAATTATTTTTAAAATTTAGGGTACTTTTAAATACCCTTTGTTCACATGTGATACTCAAAAGATACAAAGAATGACCTCCCCAAGGTTCTACAAGGAGGTTGTCTTGTTCGATGGAAGAGAGAAGAAATTGGCGCACGGAGCGAGAGAGGGGTTGTCATAGCCGGTAGACACTCTTCAAAAACAAATGAATGGCCAGAGAAGTGGAGAAGCTAGCTTGGGAGATTGTCAACGACTACGGCGACTCGGAACTGTTGTGCAGATATCATGAAACAGTCTTGGAGACGAGACAAAAAATAGAATTAGTCATGGTGACGAAATGGAACTGTTGTGCCGAGGAACCTACTATCCTATGCATGCTAAACCAGCTCCAACTTAGGTCATCATTGGAATTACTTTCTAATAGGAAATCAAGTCTACTTTCCAACCCAATTTGAATCATGCCAATCCAATTTCAACTCCAACTTAGAGGGGAATTTTTCAGAGACAAATACCTCTACATTCTCCAACGTTACAAAATTTACTTTTTGGAGAAAGTATTGTTGTTCTTTTCATCAGTTCTTTTCCTTTTATTGCTTCTAGAATGAAAAATACAATTATAACAAATAATACCAATAAGAATAGAAGAAATACTAGCTTGAGTCGTTTTGAGGGCCTTAAGAGCTTCTCCACCAGAACACTAGAAAGGTTTTGACACATGAAAAAAGGAATGAAAGCATGTATTTTTTGCCTCTTTTGGAATGTGCTTAGAGAGGAGGCACATACAAAATGGAAAATATAGTCCTCTCAACTCCCCCTCTCAACTATGTTAAGAAGAATATATATTTGTTTGGTTAATGATGTTACACCACCTTTTTAGCTTTCACTCTACATATGGTGACTTGTAAGTGGCTCATCATCTTGTAAGGGCCGTGTTGGGTGGAGGAGTGCAACTTCGAAGACCTTTGTTTTGGATGTAGCGAAGGCTAGTTTTCCATATCGTGGTGGAGATGCTCTAATTCGGTTGTTGTATTCAGTGTCTCCCTCCAAACAAATTATTGTCCAACCCATGCACATCCATTTTCCAAAGCCAGAGAACTATCCAAAGTCCTTTCACAATTAAAATTGACGTAATAATAGCTACAATAGTTAAATATACTAACTCCGTCAGGGTATAGTTGTCGATGCCTTCAGTCCAAGACACCATATATGTTTGATTTATGTTCCTCCTTATGAGTTTCCCGGTCACTGAAATGTCTGAATATCCATAACATTGTTAAGCTCTAGATTTTGTACCCCTACTAAAGTTTCCAAAATTCTCTTTGATACTCTTTGTTTTCACGTCTTAAGTAACTTGTCTTACTTGCTTGACTCCTACTAAATTTTGTCATATAATGGCAAGTGTTATCTTTCACTCTAGTTTCAAGGAAAGTTACCATATCAGTAAAAATCAAACAAAGCAGTAAAGGGTGTAGAACCCTACTATTTTAGAATGTAATGCCAAGCTAGCTACAAGTTAACCCCCAGCTGCCCAGGCGTCCATTTTTTGGACATTGTATAGATTTCATCCAATTTTTCTCGTCCGTCGTGAATTTTTTGTAGTGTCGATTTTTTACTATAGATTTTATGGGAAGTTAACTTTATGCATGTGTGATCCAATTAGAAAAGGAGATGATTTGTGAAAATTTTATGCCTCATTTCATGTTGCATTGATTCACCAAAAATTTCCAAAATCTTAGTTCAAAAGTGTTCAAAAGTGCTCTTGAAAAAGTGAACTTATAGAATCAAGCAACCAAAAAATCTCCAAAAATCACAACACTTAGAGTATTACATTTCAACCCATCATAACAAACTTCATCTAACAATTGTCAATATCTTGTTCGTCATCAAATTACAAAATAATTTTGAATTTTAAGTTTCAAAATTTATAAAATGATATTGGTGATAGCAATCATTGATCTAACTGCATGGATAGAATTTAAAATTCACAATGTACAACTTTTATTCATACACCAAGTTCAAAATATTCCTCTTAATTGCATTTTATAATGCATCTTTGCAAAACTGTCCAATTAGGAGAGGGTTGTGGGCATTTAGGTTAACCCCTAAAGGTTCTCACTTGCTTGTGTAAAAACCAAGCTCTGGGCAATGGTCTCATTGGGGTACCCCAAAAAGCCCTTTGAACTCTAAAATCACATTCTAAGGCAACTTTGAATAAGTCTCTCTTTAAAACAAAATAAAAAATGAATCGACCAGATGTGGTTTTAAATTCCTACACTCATGCAGTGCACAAAAAAAAAAAAAAAAAAATCACGTAAAAATTGAAGAGGTTTAAAGATTTTAAAAGAGACTTTTTGTACAAAAATCAGAATCTGTCCCAGCTGCTTAAAGAAATCCAAAACGTTTGTTTAAAATATCCAATGACGTCATTTTGGTACCAATTTTTGATATGAAGAACATTTAGATATGTGTTATTTGAAATGATTAATTTGAACGATTAAACATATTATTTATTTTGTACTACAATGCCTGCAAATGCTAATTTTTGGCAATTTGTGGCACAATGCATAAATACATGAAAATTAATTTATTCAATTAAAATTTTAGACTTGAATTAAATTATTTCATGTCATCTAGGTGTGGATATTTTCTTAATTAAAAATAGTTAATTTTATTTAATTGAAATGGACAAATTTTTTGAAATTTCAAAATTTCAAAATTTCAAACATATAGTTGTTTTTTCCAAATTTTGACAAATTTGTTCATTTCAATCGACTAAAATTATAAATAAAAATATTCACACCTAGATGACATGAAACACTTTAATTCAGGTTCAAAATTTTAATTGAATAAATTATTTTTCATATATTTATGCTTTGTGCCACAAATTGCCAAAAATTAGCATTTGCAGGCATTGTAGTACAAAATAAATAATATATTTAATCGCTTAAATTAATCATTTCAAATAACACATATCTAAATGTTCTTCATATCAAAAATTGGTACCAAAATGACGTCATTGGATATTTTAAACAAATGTTTTGGATTTCTTTAAGCAACTGGGACAGATTCTGATTTTTGTACAAAAAGTCTCTTTAAAAATCTTTAAACCTCTTCAATTTTTACGTGATTTTTTTTTTCGTGCACTTCATGAGTGTAGGAATTTAAAACCACATCTAGTCGATTCATTTTTTATTTTGTTTTAAAGAGAGACTTATTCAAAGTTGCCTTAGAGGGTGATTTTAGAGTTCAAAGGGCTTTTTGGAGTACCCCAATCAGACCATTGCCCCTCTACAATCTTCATACTTGAAATATCACATTATATAATTCATGAATTTTCATAGATAGTCATCAACATTATGGAGGTATGACAAAAATTTCAACTTGATTGAAAGATATTTGAAATATTTACAAATTTTATCTGGTAAACAAGATAAAAATTAAAAATAACTATATTTTTAACAAATTTCATATCAAAAATTGTATTTAAACTAGATAAAAGTTATGTAACTTACAAGTAGTTAAAAATGAAAGTGAAGAAATTATCGGAGCATTCTTATAAAAGCCCTTTGTATTTTAGACACTCAAATTTTAGATTCCTTAATAGTATAAAATCTTCAAATGAAGTCTATTATCTAATCCCATCGGTCAAAAGATGTATTATAACTCAATTTAAACATCTAATAAAAACACCAACTCCAACAAAGCTAAAACACTTGATTTTTTTAGGCCTTTAATAAAAAACCATCCAAAAAATGAATGGTTGGTCTTGGGTGATGGCCTGATATGGGTATCCTTCCAAAAATAGTGTGATTTTCGAGAAATATATTTTTGGTAAGAAAAAATCATTGAAAAATTACAAAAATTAGAGGGTGTTATAGAAATATAGACACCATGGCTGCAACTATATACATGGTGTTAAAGACAGAATTTCTAGCACACATAAAATGAGTTAAACATAAGTCACACTATGTGAGACGCGTAAAAGTGGTACGCATATCATGCCATTCTCCTGGATAGGTCATGGAGTTTGAGTACTTTTGAGAAATTATATCAAACAAATCATCAAATGTTTGTGAATCGACAACTCAACATGTGCTTTTCTTTTGCTATGCCAATGGCCCCGTACATTAACATTTGTAGAAAGGGGATGATTTGTTAATTTTTTATGCCTCATTTTCATGTTCAAATGATTCACTAAAAATGATGTGTCCATGGAGATTCCTCACACCCTCATAGCAAGCATGCCCAACCGCATGAAGGATGTAATTAGTGCTCGAGGTGGTAGAACTACGTGATAGACATTGTTCTATAAAAAAAACTCTCGTATTATTTTACAACATCATAATAAATTCTTGATATTTCTGAAAAGAAGACTCAATCACCTATACACCACACTTTACAGTTCTTGATTTGGATTATTTTTGAGGAAGTCTATATGGCATTTTGAATTTTCTGCCAAAACACCATTTTGGGACTCTGCAGCAGGGTGAACCTACAGTATCTTTACTGCCCCAGGCTACAGTACAGTATTTTTTACTATTCTTCTTCACTAGATCTGGTGAGTGTTTACATCCAATGGAACCGAGAATCGAAGTTGCAAATTTTTCACTTCAGGCACCTCCAGATTCATGCAGATTCATCCAGATTCATTCGAAGTCGGGCCACCACAGCAGGTTACCGACTAGCGAGAGCCGTGTTTCAGACCACTACGTTACATAAGTCCTGCGTAATATTTTCTCTAATTTCACGATAAACCGGCCTTTTGCTCAATTGGCAACTGGGGCGCGGCATCACTCCCACGCTGCTGCATATATTCCATGCTCAACTCTATCAACGCTGACACATCTCTCTAATTTCACAATAAACCTTAATGAATTCCATGCTCAATTCTATCAGTTGACCGGTCTCAATGTCAAAGCCTGCCTCGACCAAGTCAACGTGATGGAGGTCTGTATAACTCGATCCCCACCCAGCAAGCTGACTCATATACAGTCTGTACAAGTTCATGAGAACCGCTTCTCGTCTGGGTTTCTTTCATTTTCTCATTTCATTCATCGATCAATTGATCTCGCCTTGGGCCAGCTATGGGTTACGATGCGCAGCAAGTCCGAGTTAAGATCCGTGACAATTCCTGCAGGTGCAGGAATTCTTATGTGGGCTTGCTCTTGCTCTGCCTGATCGAACGGGGTGCCGCGCAGATGGTCGGGGGCCTGGCGTTCATGTTCAACGCACCCAGTGGCGCTACCGTCGGCTGGGACAAGTTCAATGTGAGCCTGGGGCACGTCGGGTGGGGGTTCCAGGTATGAATGCATACACAATACATAAAATATATGTATGTAAAGAATATATATTGGTGTCATCTAATAACGCTCAAGGGAAGATGAAGAGAGAGTGTCTCCATATCGATAGAGTATAATTCGGTGGAATCGGTGAACCTTACATTTTTCTAGATAGAGATGTGTGGGACAGAGGGTAATAACGGCGTTGGCATTGATAATTGAATGGAGCTTTTTTGTACTATGACTGGTTTTCTGAAAAACTTTTTAATAACTTTCTAGTTAAATTATATATTAAATAGGTTCTTTTTGCGTTTTGGATATGAAGTGTCTCAAGAACATCTCAACGTTTATGACTTTCGGTATTCTCCGAAAGCGTCGTAACCTTTATCTAATAGGTATAATTATGCAACTAGATTATTTACCTCACTAGTTGACATGGACACAGGACTAACTATTAGCCCCATATTCATTAAATTGGCCAATTTTATTTATATTGACCGCCACACTATTCAAATAAAGAGAGTAAATGAACTGAAATCACACTATTTGAGCGGCCAATATAATCAAAATTGGCCAATTTAATGAATATGGGGTTTTATTGTCCTAATTAACACCAGGACGTGCCGTCGAACAACTTTTACTTCGGGGCGACAGAGAATAGGGGTGGCAATTTCAGTGTGCCGGCTGGGACTGCAGAAGCCACCCAGTCGTGGATTCAGTACGGGGACTCGAACACCATGTACGCGGCGTTCAAGAATGCCGGATTCTACCACGTCGCGAACTATTACGTCTACTTCCGCGTGAAGGATGTCCTCGTGGTCGACGTCAACGGCGCCGTCAGCAAGGCCGTGGAGATGGCGCACAATGGATTCGATGCATCAATCAACAATTGCCTCACCAAGACGGTGGATATCCTCAATGCCTACGGCGCTGGCTTGGGCTTTCGCGGCAATGATTTTCCGCCCAACATTTATTTCAGTAACTTGCCATCGGACTGGAGCGGCGTCAGTACCTTGTGATCGATCTATATATTAATTCAGCATGCAGCCATGCAGGTACTAAAGATATCTCCACATCATTCTTGATGTGGAGAATCACAAAGTTTAGTTCAGAGTTAAAGGGTGCATTCATGGTGATAGGAGCCAAGGGTGCCCAAATTTAAGGACTCTTGATGAGTGCTTAGGATATGATATCTTCAATATATGTAGATATTAGAAAAAAATTAAGGACGTTCTAGTCCTTATAAGGACTGGTTACAACCATGTTTTAGTTCTTTTGGAGTATGAATAATTACTCAAACATTGTCAAAATCTGGTATATGTTAGAATGACATATAATATATGTAGGAAATAATTTATATTGCATTATCAATTCAAATGATAAAGTTATTGCTTAATAGTTCATAAAATAAGCACTGGTTACACTTATGTTGGCTCATAATACGATGAATGCATCCCAAAATCACTCTCATGTGGTGATCTTCAATCACTCTCTAATAAATATGATGTGGAAATTCATCAGCACTTGTATTGCTGTATGTCAGTAAAGGGCGTTTGTCCGATCCAGTTTTAGACAATTTTATGAAAGTTGTGTGTGCATGAATGTTGTGGAAGTCAGTCGTATGTAATAGTGTCACTTTCAACACTAGTAGAGTGTCAAAATAGTTTAGTTTTCGCATTCAGACTATTGTTTCTTTAATTTTCAAAATTTGGACATTTTATTGATCATGGCATTTTAAATTTCACAACTTAGAACTAGAAACTTTCAAATAGAACATGCTTAAATTTTTTTTACGAGGTAGGGTAGTGATCATCCCAGAACTGCTGGTGGTAAGAATTTGAATCCAATCACTAGTAAGCTATTAATGTTTGTTGCTTGGATATAATTAATAATGTATATCCAAAGTGTGTCACATTCCAATTTATTTTCATTGAGAGTAGGTTGTCAATAATTATCCTGTTGAACTAAGTTAATATTACAATACGATCGTTTCTGGATTTGGAGCTTCAGGGATCATTGGATAAATGATATGATAGGATGTGGATCAAGTGCATGCTTTGTTCTCTTTGTACATTTTACAATGAAAATGGATGGAAACCGACCTTGCAGTGATTGGGCATGAAAATGCAATGTATTAGAGCGAGCAAAGCTATGGAACTTTGATTCTACTCATTGAACTAACTCTGCAAAGATGAGTTTTCTGAAATCCATTGCCAATCCGATCCCTTGCATGTACATACATGGCCAGAGTTTTGATGTCACATGAATAAATATTAATTGCAATCACTTAGAGTTAGTTGTGTTAACCCTTTAACGCGCCAGCGTCCACATAGTGAACGACGCACAGATTGAAACTGCTCGATTCTCATCCAAATCGGACAGTTTTCATCCACCAAAATTTCTCTTAGTTCTTGAGCAAGTTGACTATCCTTTGTACGGTTTGGATCTTCAAAAAAGGTTATTATGATTTTTAGAAAAACAACAGAATTGGTTTATGTCAAGTTTCATTCTTAGTTCAAAAAGTGGGACCTTAAATATGATTTTTCAAATTAAGTAGAATCAAATAATGGAAATCATACCATCTCGTAGTGCATGTTATTTCAATTTCATTACCATATTTTAAAATTTTTTTGTGCTAATTTTGGATTTAAAATTGAATTTCAAAAGAAAACCTTGCAAAATTAATTTAAAAATATTAAACAAAAATATAATAAATCCAACTGTACAGATGTGATCTTCACATTGACATTTACAACTTTGCTTTGACCATGAACCCCATTTTTGGTTTTCATCAAGCATTTTATAGCACTTCTTTGAAAACAGTGTTGAATCGGGACGTTAAAGGGTTAAGTACTGAAACCTCTGTTGATTAATTGTCAAATTAGAGCTACAACAGCTTGGTTGATATATCTGAAATTCTGAACTTGGTGGCCCGGGGGGAGGTTGTGGTACCGTAGTACCATAGCTGGGTCGCAAAATTATAATTCAAAAAAAATAAAAACCTTAAAAAAATGGAAATTATGATGACAAAAAATGAAAATAGAATAAATTATTTTCAGCTATATTTTAAGCTATTTTGGGCCATTTTGGGTCATTTTTAATCATTTTTTTCTCATAAACAAAAATCAAGAAATTCATGTTTTGAGGAACGAACCTTATTTTTCAAAAATATTAAATATTTGTTTGTGGGTGGCAACCCAGCTATAGTATTACTGTACACTATGGTTGACCCACCATCACACCCACGTGTGACTACACAATTTGTAAGAGCATATCCACCAACAACTCTGAATTGCACTCTGAAGGTTTGTCATCCAAAAATTGAGACCTCACCATGTAGTTCCCCACCAACATCACTCAACTAGGCTTTGAAAATAGTAAATGAGCCACTCACAAGTCACCACGCATGGATTGTGCAACATGATGTGCAATATAGAAGAGAAGATACACTATTGACACCAATTATTGCCATAATTATTGTGAGACACACTAACTATTTATTCAAGGCTATAACTTTTTACAAAAGGCAAACATTTTTACCAATGTCAAAGATATTTGTACTACTCGTTGATGTAGTAGAATGTTCATAATTTTATATATTTCGTAAAAATGTTCACCTTAGGTAAAAAGATGTAGCCATTTTAAAACAATTAGTATATCTCACAGTAATGGCAATAATTGGTGTAGCTTGACTGACTTTGAGGGTCCTAGACTCAGTTACATTTTCCAGTGTCATAGTCCAAATAAATTGTTCACCAACCTATGCACATCTATTTTTCCACAAAGCTTTTGAACACATATTTCTCAATCGAAATATTTCAATGTGTGTCAAAAATAAAATAAATAAATAGTTTCAAAGGTTGACCCTTTTGAGTTTTGGTCGGGTCTCTTGGTTTGGGGGAACTTGTGGGAACTCTCCTTTAGCATTGGGGAGGTTACGAGTTCCACACCCCATGGTGGTGCAGGGCCTTGCTTTAGATTATTCTCCAACTCACCATAGATTTGTTTAATTTGCAGTCTCTTAGAACTCAAAATGAGTCTAAGGTGAGTTTAAGGTTTCTTTCCACTTTGAGACACTCTTTTTGGTTAACTCTAATATCATGTTGCACATGGTGTGTCTGGCATATGGTAGCATGGTGATGTTCGTTGCAATGTGTTCTCTCATACAACGAACATATGATAGCATTGATTTTAGCTAGCTCATATGTTGTATAGACATAAAACACTTCATGTGCACTTGCCTTGTGATTTTGCTTTGTTAGAATCTATAGAACAACGTCAAATTGAATAAAATGATTCGTACGAAGTAATATGGGACAATTTTTTTCCTCAAAAGTATCATCTAGTATGGGACGGAGGGAGTATTCTTTAGTAAAAGGTTCAAAAGAAAATTTGCCTTTCTTTTGAAGGGCTCTAATTTGGACACTGCAACTTTAAAAAAATCCGACACTGGCTATATGGAATCCCGGCAGGGAGACTCCACAGATTGATCAGTGGGATTGAGTGCCGGTTAAGTTATTCCCACTGCACCGATGCCGGAGCAACATGGCCCTGAACCGACTGTCGGTATTTCTTTGACCACTCTTTGGTAAATCAGCTCTAACTTTAGTATCTAAACCCAAAGGTCGATATGAGAAGTGGACTCAGAAACGGTCCAAACAGCCAAAAAAATTCTGGCGAATTTTTGCCAGAATCTTACCTGATTTTGGGTGGCTATTTTTATAAACTGGCGAAAAAGTGATGAAATTGTCAAATCGTCTCTAAAATCGCCTGTATTTGGATGAAAGTAACTTATAATATAAATTTTTATGAATGAACACTAATATGTAGATGATTCCATCCATTTTTTTCCCTACCTGTCAACTATACATTCCAGGGTATGTGTCGTTCTACCGAAGGAAAAACCAAAAAAATTGGCTGGGTCCAAGTGTCACGTGCGAATTAACCCCTAAATGCCTAGAGCCCTCTCCAAATTCGGCAATTTTGCAAAGATGCATTATAAAATGCAATCTAGAGGGATATTTTGAACTTGATATATGAGTAAAAGTTGTACATTATGAATTTTAGATTCTATACATACGGTTAGATCTATGATTGCTATTACCAATAATTTTGTATAAAATTTGAAACGTGAAATTCAAAATTATTTTGTAATTCAATTACGAATAAGATATTGACAATCTACGGATGAAATTCTTTGTGATTGGTTGAAATGTAATACTCTAAATGTAGAGATTTTTGGAGATTTTTTGGTTACTTAATTTTATGAGTTGACTTTTTTTAAACCACTTTTACACTAAAATCTTCAAAATTTTGGGTGAATCACTACAACATGAAATGAGGCATAAAAGTTCCACAAATCATCCCCTTTCTAATCAAATCACATATGCATGAAGCTAACTTCCCATATAATCTACAGTAAAAATTCCACACTGCAAAAAGTGCATGATGAATGAGAAATTATGGATGAAATCTGTACATCGTTCAAAAAATGGACGCTCAGGCAGTTAGGGGTTAAGCCGGATTGACTTCAGCTGAAACCGGTCCAGCTCCACCTTCATTCCCTCAAACTGGGGCTTCCGCATAAATACCCCGGATTCTCTCATCTTCCGAATGCCTCCTGATTGCGCCTCATGTTTCTTTTTAGCAGTTCTGAGTAGGTCTTATGTGGCCTCCTTTTGTTTGAATTTCTTTCTGTTTTGACCAGTACCGGTACATGTAAAAATAAACGCTCTTCGGTCTTTACTGACTCTAATGATAATAAGCTTAGTTCTATCTGAATTGTATGATTGATTGAATTCGTTTTTTGAAAACCATGTAACCTTGGTCCTGAAGGGGTCAGTTCATCAAGAACAGTTACAACTTTATATACCGTATTACCGATATCTGGGTAAGATGCGTTGACAAAATTACGTGCACACCTGGTGACTGATATTCTCAAGAATCCACTCGATCAAGGCAAGTGGAGCCGGCGGGAGTGTAGGAAGTAAAGTTGCAAAGCACTCGACCCTCTGCTTTTGGTTTGCATTCATCAAATGACACTAGCTAGTCAAGCTTCCCGTTACACGTACGTTGTTTTTTAGTTCCAAGCTCTTTTGCAGGGTATTAGAAAATCATTCTGCTTAATTAGTATGTACAAGTGATAGTACGTAGCGGGCGGGTGTCAAACTACAAGCTTCTGGTTTTAAAAATGAGAGATGCATGTGACTTGAAAGTACTTTGGAGACAAGAGTATGGACTCGAAATATATCTCGTGGGACCAAATTCCGAAAGTAGTGAAATCTTGCAGAAGCTTTGTCGTATTGTGTAACTAATCTGTGCACATGCTGCGGTCGGTATCTTGATATTTAAAATGGCTTTGTGATCGAGGTGGACTTTTTACCGAGTTTATACAGTCAACTCTGTGACGATCGACGATGATGATGATCAGATTTCTAGTGGGCATACTGTTTCTGATTCTGTGTAGACTTAGCTCGGTTGACGCTCAATCCAGCGGGAATGCTTCAGTGGCGTTTCATTCCTCCCCCTCTGATTGTAAGACCCTGTTTCCTGTGAACTCGATCTCTCCAGCAATAATTTTTGATCTGATCGGACCACTGCCAGTGAGGGATTGTAGAAACTGGTGATATCAAACTAGCAGCCAGGGTGACGTGGAAGGTGTATGAAAAGAATCACAGGATGAGTTCGTGTCATAGAGTCTACATATCTCTGAAAGGAAGCATCAAGGGTAGCATGTACATTTATGTGACATAGTTAGAGCACAGCCTGGAACCTTGTCCAATTCACTAGGAAGTAAATTAAACATTACTGCCAAACTGATGTACAGTACATAGCAAAGTTTGCAAGTGGCTTTTCAATTCAGCAAGTGATTACCAAGAGTTTATCATCATTCTTGTACCCATTACTGCGTGGTAATATGGTCCGAGTTCCTTAGGGAGGCACATATATAGAACTTATATCAAGATGTTGCGATTAGTGAAAATGTTTTGTGCAAATTTTAGCCAAGTGGCTACCAAAAAGAATTTGATGCTAATTTTCACTCATTTTTTATGGAATTAGCCACTACTTTTTAGTCAAATGGCTCCTCCCAATATGGTGAAATTAGCCAGTTTTATACTATATGTAGTAATTTGCTACAAAGGTATCAACGAATCTAGAATATTTTGCCAAAATTGGCTATCAAGTCTTCACATCTATGGCAATTTTGCTAAAGAGGCTGAAATTCCTCACCTTCACTGGTTGTGATTTTGCGATTGGGACACATGTAGTATAGGGAACCTCACCTCGGCAAATGTCTCCCCCGGCGACATTCTCCAAAGGGTGCCGCACGGGAGGTTCCCGATACTACATTCTAGCCGAAGAGGACATTTGTGATTCAATAGAAGAACTTCAGTTGGCATTAGTATATGTTCGACGACCTTTTCCATACTCTCAGTTGTTGAAGGAATTCGAGTCCTTAATTGTAGCGGAAACCAGACAAACTGATATTGATCCGAGGAGTTGGATCGAACTGATCAAACTAATACAATTCTTCTTCTTCTTCTTCTTACAGACATGATTGGGTTTGTTTTTTGTTTTTTTTGGGTTGCCAGTGGATGCATTGAGGCAGCTATGGAATGCATGGAACAGCACTCCAGATGTGCAGCCCAACCTGGCAGGATGGAACGCACTCCCGAACGGGACCACGATGACGCCCTGTCAGCCGTACAGTCCATGGCGAGGAGTGTTTTGCAACGCCAGGCCCAACTTTACGGCCTTCGCATATGATCTCGACATTGTTGGCTTGTAAGAACAAAAACCTTTTCTGCAGCATCTTCCACTTAAAGGCCATATTCGTTATATTGAGACTTTTTGCAAATTTTGAGACTGAATGCTAGTTATTTAAAAATTCATTTTAAAAATAGTAATTGAAACCAAAAAAATAATAATGCTCAAATATTGATTCTACAATGAAATTCTAAAAGTTGGTGTTGTTACCTATTTATAAAAAAAATACTGGTAAAGAAATAAAACGGTTTATCTTTGAGTTAAGGATAAAAATGAGACTCCGAAAAGTCTCAATATAATGAATATGGCCTTACTTGTTAAATGTGATTTGTCTTTAACGACTAAATGTCTGTTGTGACTTGTCTCTAGTGACTCAAAATTTCTTAAAAGATTGAATGAAAGCACTCATTAAAAAATAAACCCTGTGAATGGCTTAAATGTCAGGTACGTTACAGTGTTCAATGTACCATGATAGATCCACCATGGAAAAGACAACATTCTATCATAGGACATTGAACACAACGTCACGACTTTTACTTCCTTTTTGGGTTCACACACAACCTTATAATTGTATTTTGAGAGCTTCTCATGTTGTGTCATGTCAAGTTCTAATCTTGAGTACCATTTAAAAGCCTATTTTTTTCCCTCTAAGAGCATGCACACCTTCCCGGGGGTGCATTCTTTTATGGGTGAGGATTCACGTGAGTGCCCAAGAGGGGGATTAATTTGAACACTACTGTACTATGTATACATACAAGAAGCATATTTAGGGTTGAAAATAGAGTGTATATTTACATTAGACATATATACATGAACAAATATAATAATATTTTAATGTATATAAGGGGTATTTTGAAGGGGGTCATGGACGCATGTACTTGATTCCAAGGTTTAGTATAGAGTGCATCCCCTGCACGCATGATCCTTCTCCCTTCAATTCACCCCACTGCAAAATAATCACATCCAAGATTTGGTGTCAAAAGCTATACTCTCCACACCGTTGAACCGCTATAATCACCCTTATATAGTGCGTGAACCAATCACAATCACTATACATGGATAATCATTATTGTTCATCAATTTAGGATACCAAACCCATCCTTGAATTAGCTATAGAGGGATAGATAGATAAAAACTCCAGTCCTCTTTAGATGCCAGCGTGAATAAAGTGTTTGTTCGTCTCGCCAATGACTCGATGTTCATCAGACAAAGGGCCATTAGTGAACTATAGAGGGACTATAGAAGAATCACTATATTTGGTCCAAAAGGCGTGGCTCTCTTGCCTACCTTGCAAAAACAACATTAAATACAAGGATGTTACATCCAAATTCCAGAGTCAAGAGTGGATACATACGTAGGGTGTGTATGCTCTAAGTAGTGCAATTAGAGAAGGTTGAATGTATTGTTTTTTTTGCCGCCCATGTGTTTCTTGAACTAAGGATGTATTGTGCATTTGTTTTTATTTTTCACTGATTTTGTGAACTGGAACTGATTGGGTTGTCTCATTTGGCAGGTCGTTAACGAATGCTTCTCTCACAGGCACTATTCCAGCAGGCATTGGGAATCTCACCAACCTAGTGACCCTGTGAGTTCAGAAGGCCCGTCCTCTAAGAAAACTAGGTCATTTTTTCAAAACTAGGTCATGCCTGAATCCCGGGTGCACTCTACATTATGTTTGAGAATCACATGCATTCATGACCCCCTCTAAAACCCAATCTATACGAGGGGTTATATGTTTAAAAACCTTTGTATACAAATCTATTCCATCTGTATACAAGTAAATGTCAATATTTTCAGCTCTAAATATGTTTATTGTATGTATATACGTCATACGACAATGTTCAAATTAAAACCCCTTCTGTGCACTCCCGTATACTTGTACGTGTTTAGTACAGTGCACCCCTCGGGGCTTGTATTGGTAGATGCTCCAGATTGCTAAATGTAGAACTCATCACAATTGTCACAAACTAAGTCAATTCTGCTGGGGACCTGCAGCTCATTAACTAGAGGGAACTAATTACGCTGGCCTGCTTTTCCTCGGTGTGCAGACAAATAACAAACAATCCGGAATTGACTGGCCCTCTCCCTATGGAACTGGAGAATTTGAACAGCTTGTTTGATCTGTGAGTACATTGCAAGGGCAGCTCCATATTTCCTGTGCGGATCAGTTTCATTTTGGATGGTTGTGCTTTGATTTCGTTTGCTACTGACGGCATTGTTTTTCCATGGCAGGGATGTACATGGAAATAGTATCACCGGCGGGATTCCCAGTTGGGATCAATATTCATTTTTCTTTCTTCAGAACATGTAAGTTTTGATCCACACGCACATCAGATTGAGCTCTTATGAGGATCATGCATAATTTAGGGTTATCAGAGTGCACGCTTTCTCTTCCGAAAGAAAGAAGAAGGGATTCTCAAATGCAATTTGAAAACTCTATGCACGGGTAAAACCCCTACTTGAACATCTAATTAGGGCTTTGTCTAATGAGTGACTCAGTGGGATTTCCTATTAAAAAATTCTGAAATTTCTTAGGACTTTATAAATGTGCGTTTGCATCTTCTTGACAGAAACCTAGGTGACAACAAGATGACGGGCGGGCTTCCACGCAACGAATCCATCTCCTTTGGAGCTATTCAAACATTCAACCTTTCTTATAACCTGTTCTCTGGGGATTTTGGGGTCCCTGAGATTATCGGCTATTTCTCTAAAGCAGTATCTATGTCAGCGTTCTTACTCTTTTCTTTTGAAATTTCAACGGTCCTTTAGACTTTCAAAAACTAATGGGAACGTCCATTTCTTCTGATCGTCTTCATTTTGAAACGTGCAGCGATTTGTCTCACAATGCGTTCAGTGGAGTTATGCCCTACATGGTCAATTATACTGCAATTGGAGATACTACAGAAACACCAGTTACAGGACCTTTATCTTACTTGTACGTAATTAAAGCTGGCGTTCTCATTCATTGATGACATTTTGCTGATGATGCCGACCTACGATATTGTTGTTCCTTTGACGATTTTAGGGTTTTTCCATCAAGATCCTGATCTGATGAATTTATACTAATTGTGACGTACAGGGATATTTCAAGCAACCAATTTAATGGCACTCTGAGAAAACTGTCTGGACACCAAACCCTTCAATACTTGTGAGTACATTCTAAGTCTTGCACACTGTAAATTCATCGCATCATTTCTCTAGATAAAATAATCATCTGATAATTAGTCACTTTAGGGTTTAATGTGGTGGTACTAATTTACATTTTGCATTTCCTGTGATCAATCAGCAATGTAAGCCATAACCTGCTTACCCATATCCTCAATCCGGAATTGTTAACCAATGTTCCGACATTAACAACCATGGATCTTTCCAACAATCTCTTCAATGGCTCCATTCCCAATTTATCTGGCTTGACAAATTTGCAGCTTCTGTAAGTTCATTCCATTCTTGAAATGTCCCTTGCATAAAATAACGGAGTGGCAAATTTATATGCCCACAATTTTGCTTAGATTTCAAGAGGGAACCAAGTTGTATTGGTAAAGTATGTTATGTTGATTTGGACATTCCATACACTTTAATGTGGTATTGTAGAATGTCATTTTAGAGGTCATAATAAAAAGGCTTGCGCTTAATGTGATCAAAGCCTGTCGTGTGCAGAGATCTGAGCTACAACAAATTCAACCCTGGGCCATTTCCGAGTTGGACTACGAGCCTTGACAGCCTACATACTCTGTAAGTTCAAAATGATGCATATTTTGAGTTGAATGTCACCCAAATATGGCTAGCCCATAGTCCTTGAACACTTTAAGTTCTTCCTGGATTTGGTTTTAAGGTAGAGGATACTATTTGCTTCACTTTGAGCATTTTAGCATGTTTACGAGTGTGCTTGCATCCTGCCGGGTGCACTCTACATTATGTTTGAGAATCATGTGTGTTCACGATCCCCTCTAAAAACCCCATGCATACGAGCCTGGGTTATATGTCTAAAAACCTTTGAATACAGATTATATATTTAATGTAAGTATACATCAATATTTTCAGCTCTAATGTTTATTGAATGTATATGTAATACGAAATGTTCAAATTAATACCCCTTCTGTGCACTCACGTATACTTGTACGTGTTTGGTACAGTGCACCCCCGGGGCTTGCATTGGGAGATAACTAGAGTTGGATACACAAATTAAATCTGTTTGAGAAAAAAAAATTATCTTTGTTAAAGAATTCTGAAAAAGGAGATTGTAGACTACTATAAGTGATAGTTGACAAAAACCGCATTTTCTATTTAAGTTGAATCATGCTTGCGTCACTCATTGATAAGTCCAACTAAGTGTATGAGTAGATCCATTAACAAGGCAGTATAAGAGCATCTGCAAACTTCTCCCTCAATTCACCCCTCGACCACTATCATCACATCCAAAATTTGGTATCACAAGCTAGCGTCTCCACACCCTTGAACCGTTTATATAGTTGATGAAACGATCACAATCACTATACATGGATATTAATCATTATTGTTCATCAATCTAGGATACCGAGCCCTTCTTAAACTTAATTATAGAGGGACTTATTAAAGCGTCTTTATATCGTGCTTATATTCAATGGCTCTCTCACCCTCCCTGAATATGCATGCTGAATTTTATCCACTTTTCAGAGAATCTCGAGAATTTAGCGGTAGGGTGGGCATGCTCTAAGAGACATGATCACGTCCATGATGTAAAGGGTTACGCTCACCTACGAGGGTGCGATGGTCTTTTACCGGTTTGAGGACGGTAGCCCAAGAGCGGGTAACAGAGCAGAGCACCCGAGTCGTGATGAGTGTAACCCAGCGTAAAGCGCAGGTTGCTTCCCGATCGAAAGTGTGCACAAGATCGTTAACAGGTTAACGATGCATTGCACTGTTAAACTCGAATAAGCCTGATAACACCTTGTTACATGCACACTTTACAACGGACTTAAAAGCAACCATTGCTTTCACTACTAGCAAAGGCGTCGCTTCTCACTCAGAACAATGTCAAAGTTCACTATACACACTTGTCCTACGTGACAAATTGCACTCACCAAATCTTGAGCGCCTGGGCAGTGAGTGCAAAGTGGCGCCGTTTGACTCACCTACCGAGTGAAAAGCGGCGCCTTCTCCTTGTAGTGCTTTACGGTTTTAGTATCCTCTACCTTTCCTTAAAGATTTGTCACCCTGAGTGATATATCATCACATCATGTGCAGAATATTGCAAGGAGTCTCGTTGACTGGTGATGTCCCAGCATCTGTCTTGGCTGGATTCAAGAGCTTGCACACTCTGTAAGTGTCTCCTATACTTCCATTCTCTTCACTAAATAAGGAGTTGCAGCACATCAACGACCCACTTTGTGAGCATTGTGTATTGTAGATTTATGAGTAATTATACTCAACCCTCTCTAATTGCACTACCTCAGGGGACAAATGCAGGGTTGTCATGTCTGATACTATTATTGTCTTGACATTGTATTATGTCGGTTGTCTAATTAGACGAGTGTCAAATATGTTAAACAACTTGGATGAAATGTTTTTGAATATCTAAGAATATTCTAAAATATTTCAGGTATATTCTAGAATATGTTTGTTCAGCAAACGGGGAGGTCAACTAGACGTCTTCGACGTCGTGTTCGATACTTTGTCTAGTGAACAAACAAGACAACCCTGGACAAATGGGCTTCTTTCTTGTCATGTGAAAGTTGTCTAGTCAGACATGTGTATATGACAAACAAAAGTTCCAATGGCCCTTTGTCCGATGGGCATTGGGTCATTGACAGTACGAACGGACTCTTTATTCATGCCGGCCTCAAAAGAGGACCGGAGTTTCTATCTATCTGACAAACAGATTCTTAAGATTTACTTAGAATGTGCAATTAATTAGAGAGGGTTGATACTGATCCTCTGGTTAATTTATGCAAACCCTTTTGCAGAGCTCTAGATGAAAAGAATCTCACAGGGACTCTAGACTTAGACAACATGCTTGTTGTGCTGGGCAATCGAAGTCGAAGTCTGCAATCAGTAACCCTCACAAACAACAGAATACAAAATGTGGCCTACTCTGGCCGGATCGTCAACCTCAACACCAAGTTCAAGTGAGTTCTTTTTATTTGAATGTTCACCCCTCCACTCATTTGTGATACAAAAGTAGTCATTTGATTATTTTGTTGCTCTAAGAAAAATATTACACTCATGCAGCCCAGGGGGGTGCAGTCTACATTATGTTTGAGAATCCTGTGCGTTCATGACCCCCTCCAAAAGTCCCCTGTATACGAGGGATTATATGCCTAAAAACCTTTGTATACAGATCTATTCCGTCCTAAATCAATATGTTTAATGTAAGTATATGTCAATACTTTCAGCTCTAAATATGTTTATTGTATGTATACGTCATACGACAGTGTTCAAATTAATACCCCTTCATGTATATTTGTACGTGTTTAGTACAATGCTACCCCGGGTCAAGCAGCAACTAATTCAAAGTGGCTCCCTGACATGACAGTTTGTTGGGCAACCCGTATTGCGACAATTCCACAAACACGGATTTGACACGCTGTGTTTGGCTGCAAGAGTGTGCAGATACTCGTAAGTGTTGATCATTTATGACTTGGTAACTTTACAGATGTGAATCTGAGCGTAATTTATTGTCACTAGTAGAAAAGGTGGTGCTCCCAGAGAGATGCCCAGGCAAAATCACTGTGCATGCGTGGAATTGGGCACCACTTGCATGGGCAACTCCCTTGGCAGTGCCACCTTTTCTACTAGTGTGTGGAAATCGATGTATGGTCAGGACTGTCATTAACAGTATATTAGCGAAATCCCACGAAATTGGCATCCATTGTAAAGGCTTACAACAAGGAACCTTGAATTGCACTACTGAGAGTCCCTCATTTTAACTTAGGCTTAAATAGACTCCCGTCATAGAATTTTATGCTTTGGATACTTGAACGTCACATTTTTGGTGCTCTAACAATCTGCCATTTTAATATAAAGAACCATCTAAGTTTAGACTTTGGATGTCTGCACAAAACGTCGGTTTGGTACTATGAATTATGTATGTTGTGATCAATGTTGTACTGGTATTACACAATTCTCAATGAAATGAATGAACAAGAGTCACTATGAGAAGCAGTGGAAGTCAAATGGATATAAAAAATGAACCACTTTGTCCAAGGTTTTATTGTAGAAAAATGTCATACCAGTCCAACATTGTAATCGAATGGTTCAAAATAATCATTGCAAAGCAGTGGTGATCCTTTCAGCCCTTCTATTGTTGACCTCAAAATCTTGGCCACTATTCCCGAATCACTGTAGCAGATTCGGAAATATGGACAAGTCCTCATGAATCATCTTTAGCTAAAGATTGGGTGGTGAAACATTGTATTTAATGTTAAAAGCTACTACAGTGCTATTGTTGAAAAGGGTGGACTCCACTAACTGCTAAAGAACCTTATGTTTGGTACTGATGCATTTTTATGTTTACTTTTATTTCTTTGGATGGCAGCGCGTCCTCCAAGTAACAGGAGATACATCATAATTGCAACTGCGGTTTGTGTACCCATTGTGGCAATTTTTATCGCAATCTACATTTTGCTGATTTGGCGAAGTAGTAAACAGAGATATCAACTTATTCTCGGTGCTGAGAAAAGTAAGAAAACCTCAAACCCATAAAAAGAAAACTCTTTTACGAGTGAAATCGTGTCTCGTAGAATTCGCCTAATTTGGCTTCCCGGACATAAAATGTTGTCATGATTATTGCCATTATAAATCATTGATGCACCAATTGACCATTTTAATTTCTGACTGCAGAATTCGCAGAGTATGAAGTGAAGCCCACCATATACACCTACAGTGAAATGCAGTCTGTTACAAAGAATTTTAGCATGAAACTGGGACAAGGAGCTTTTGGTGCTGTTTACAAGGTCTGGGCAACAACTTATAAAAACGTTGAAAATTGTTGGTTTTAAAAACCCAAATTAATCATTTCTGCATACATTTCACAAAAAAATTGAATAAAATAAAGACATCCTTCAATTAATTATGTCAAAGTAAGGGTGAGTACACGTAAAAGTACTCAACAAATATTAATATGACCTTGGTGGAATCTTCAAGCACTACAAGTGAATGGATGTTAACCCCTAAAGGATCAAGGATTCATGGATTTAAAATGACAAATTAAAAGGATCATATTGTGAAAAATATAATTTAAAAGGGCCAAATTTTATATTTCTGGGATGGCTTAAGAATATTACATATGTTGAATAAAAAATAAATAAGTTTGAACAAAAGAAAATGTACATAAAACCTACTCAAAACTATTAAAAAGAACATGAGGCCCCATGGGGACATTATGGTCCTTTAGGGGTTAAGACATGTGCACCTTGAAATGAATACACCGTGTACATTTTGGGTGCACAAAAATATCCCTCTTAGTTGAATTTTATAATGCATCTTTGCAATTCTCCAAATCTGGAGAGGGTTGTGGGCATTTAGGGGTTAAGATATGTGCACCCTAAAAATGAATGCAACATGTACGTTTATATGGCATGTTTATGTGCATGCAGGGAACTTTACCAAATGGAGCTGAGGTGGCTGTGAAGCAACTCTACACAAAGACTCAACAGAGCTTAGACGACTTTCTGAATGAGATTATTGTCGTTGCCGCAGTGAAGCACAGAAACCTCGTGAAACTAAAAGGATGCTGCATTCGGACCAATCAGCGTCTCCTGGTCTATGAGTATGTAGAAAATGGTGACCTGGATCAGTACTTATTTGGTATAATTCACATCTCTCAAAATGAAATGTTCAAAGCCATGATGGTCGGTACATTCGGCAAAAAAATTCTTCCATTGTTCAATCATCACCATATTTTTTTAATTGGAAATTTCCGCCATATTGGGACTCTTTGAAATCTACAACTGATATAGATTCAGTGGGAAATTCTATACCAATTGTAGATTTCAAAGAGTACCAATATGGTGAAAATTCCCAATTAAACGAATATGGCGATAATCCCTCAACCCTCTGACCCAGGGTGCACTGTACTAAACACGTACAAGTATACGTGAGTGCACAAAAGGGGTATTACTTTGAACAATGTCGTATAACGTATACATAAAATAAATATATTTAGAGTTGAAAATATTGACATATACTTACATTAAACATATAAGACAGACTAGATTTGTGTACAAAGGTTTTTGGACATATAATCCCTCATATATAAGGGGTTTTTAGAGAGAGCCCTGAACGCACGTGATTTTCAAACATAATGTAGAGTGCACCCCGGGACACTAAGTTAACTCGTCATTAACTCATTATGAGGTTGTGTATGTAGGGCAAGAGAACATTGGAAAGAAGGATACTTGGTCTATACGCAAAAACATTTGCTACGGCTTAGCTGAAGGCATCAATTACTTGCATTTTGCATCCCAGCCAAAAAATCATCCATCGTGACATCAAGGCATGCAACATCTTGCTCGATGCAAACTTGGAGCCAAAAATTGCAGATTTTGGTTTGGCTTTATTGTATCCTGAAGAAGAGAGCCACATTATGACCGTCCACGTGGCAGGCACCAGGTAACGCACCATCTCATATGGCAGTTATGATATAAGTTTGTCTGCAAAGGATAGCACTTCACATAGTAAAACTATTCCCAACAAACTCTTCATTCTTAGTCTTTAGGTCTGAGTTATTCTTCTTCTTCTATAAAAGTCAAAAGCATAACCTGGGGGGTTGCAGTGTACTTAACACGTACAAGTATACGTGAGTGCACAAAAGGGATATTAATTTGAACATTGTAGTATTACGTATACATACAATAAACATATTTAGAGCTGAAAATATTGACGTATACTTAAATTAAACATCTATTTAGGACGGAATAGATCTGTATACAAAGGTTTTTAAATATGCAACCCCTCATATACAGGGGGTTTTTTAGAGGGAGTCATGAACACACGTGATTCTCAAACATAATGTAGAATCCATCCCCGGGAATCATGATGGGTTTGTAAAATTTCTTTGAGAAACAATTGGTAGAAGCTATCTGAAACTATATATTTCATTGTGTTTATTTGACATAGTTAGTAGAACTACCCAAATTTTAGGTCTAAGTTATTCTTCTTCTATAGAAGCCAAATCATCACGAATTTGTAATTCTCTGAATCTGCTTCTCTTGAATCTACTGAGAAGCAGGTGACGAAGTTAGTAGAACACCCCCAACAAACTCTTCCAATTCACGTTGATCTTTAGGTCTAAGTTATTGTTCTCACTAGTAGAAAAGGTGGCGTTCTCCAGGGAGATGCCTAAGCAAAATCACTGTGCATGTGTGGAATTGGGCACAACTTGCTTGGGCATCTCCCTCGGCAGTGCCACCTTTTCTACTAGTGTCTTTTATGAAAGCCAAAATCATCAAGTTTGTAATTCTCTGAATCTACTAAGAAACAATTAACCCCTAAATGCCTAGAGCCCTCTCCAAATTCGACAATTTTGCAAAGATGCATTATAAAATGCAACCTAGAGGGATATTTTGAACTTGATATATGAATAAAAGTTGCACATTATGAATTTTAGATTCTATCCATACAGTTAGATCTATGATTGCTATTACCAATAATTTTGTATAAAATTTGAAACGTGAAATTCAAAATTATTTTGTAATTCAATTACGAATAAGATATTGACAATCTACAGATGAATTTTTTTGTGATTGGTTGAAATGTAATACTTTAAGTGTAGTGATTTTTGGAGATTTTTTGGTTGCTTAATTTTATGAGTTGACTTTTTTTAGAGCACTTTTATACTGAAATCTTCAAAATTTTGGGTGAATCACTACAACATGAAATGAAGCATAAAAATTTCACAAATCATCCCCTTTCTAATCGGATCACATATGCATAAAGCTAACTTCCCATAGAATCTACAATAAGAATTCCACTCTGCAAAAAGTGCCTGACAAATGAGAAATTATGGATGAAATCTGTACATCGTCCAAAAAATTGACGCTCAGGCAGTTAGGGGTTAACGGAAGATAGCTAAAGTTATCTCTGTTTACTTGACATAGTTAGTAGAACTACCCAACAAACTCTTCATTCATGTTGGTCTTTAGGTCTAAGTTATTGTTCTTCTATGGAAACCAAATTATAATGGGTTAGTAATTCTCTAAAACTATAACAAGAAAAAGTTGGAACGGGAATTGAAAATGGTAAACCCTAACCCTAAACTTGCTTCATGCAGGGGCTACTTGGCACCTGAGTATGCCCATTTGGGACAACTGAGTGAGAAAGTGGATGTCTTTAGTTACGGCGTTCTGCTCCTTGAGATTATAAGCAAAAGGAGAAGCATGCAAATCAAATCAGCCGAATCCGAATATTTCTATCTTCCTGATTGGGTGAGTATCCTCAATTTTATACAAAATTGATGAACAAATGTACACCACTTGTAGATGGTGGTTAGGATTTTAAACTTTTAAGATATCAAAAAATAATAATAATTTTGATTTTTTCAATTTAGATTTACAAATCTTTTTTTTTTTAGAAATATGTGATACTCCATATATTAGCAATTGTTTAAAGTGACCCAAATGGCCTTTGCTACCTTATATGTTATACACAGGTTTCTTATGGTGTCTATCAGATATCTATCTGTGTCTTGTTCCAATGGCCCTTTGTTCGGTGGGCACTGAGTCATTGACATTACGAACAGACACTCTATTCACGCCGGCCTTCGAAAGAGGACCGGAGTTTCTATCTATCTGTGTTAGAGCTTTGATTTGGCATTTAAACGTTGCTCTGAATAACTCTGAGTGTATCAAAAGGTGCCATGACATATAACATGTATGTATGTATGTATGTATGTATGGGTGTGAGCAGGCATGGAGCCTGGTGAGTGAAGGAAGAATCAAGGAGCTGATAGACCCGACGCTGGAGCTGCAGCCACGAGAAGAGGCGGAAGCGCTCCGCATCCTCAACATCGGCTTGTTGTGCGTGCACAGCCAAGGCGAGAGACGGCCGGACATGAAAGACGTGGTGGCCATGCTGCACGGCGGCATGGACGCCGAGTTGGCCAACCTTGTCCTGGAGCATGAGAGTGAGAAATTGCGGCCCAAAAAGCTTTCCACTGTTACCAGCGGTAGTCAATACTCCATCTCGGGAATGAGCTCCTTGATGAGCCAAAGCCATGATCCTCCTGCCACCACCTCTACACCTCTCACTCCCTCGCATGTCTCGTCAGATTCCCCTGCACAACATAGCACTGCACTGTTGATGAATCCTGATCCTAGATAAGGAATTATACGAATTTCATTGAGTCAGTCTTTCATGATTGTGCATAGTCGTCCAACTTCACAAGATTAATTGTTTTCTTGAACATCACACATTTAGTCAGCATGCTATGACGTTTAAAGGTCAACTATAGAGATTACATCTTGCATGAAGTAGCGTTTTGAGTTTGGAATTTGTAAATAATAAAATCTGAGATTCGATTTTCCATGCATTGTCAAGGTGTTTACCTTTCGTTGCCGTCGCTGGATCGCACTTGATTTTGATTCGCATCGCTTAATCCTGATTTTAAAACGACCAATTTGATTGATTATATTCTGAAACAGAGTACACCCACATCACTGGTGAGGCCTCACATTCCACAGCTTGCACGCATTCATCTTCACGTTGCAGTCATCTTAGCTAAATACGTGCACTGTACCGACTTTTAAAGCCAAAGGCTCTCTATACCATACCAAGTAGAACAGTAAGCAAAAAGCATTGCCACAAGCAGGAAACTGTTACCTGTCGACCAACGTAATCGATGGAGTAATCAAGGGATTAAGAAAGTAAATCCATCTAAGTTCCCCCCATTGAATATTTCAGATTCATGTCCACAGTGGAATGGTACATGACTTCTACCGACACAAGATCTATATGCACTGAGAACGATACTAATGCTTGCATTGAACCAGATACTCGACATGGAAAAGGGATAACTTTGTTTCTATACAGCGTTCACCAATTGCTAAACATTGATAACTTCATTTCTATACCAATTGCTCTTATGGCAACCTTACAGAATTAGTACAGCAAGTCGAGCATTAGTTCAGCAAGTCAAGCATTAGTTCAATACAAAATTCACTCCGTTTCATTCTTTATACTTAATCAAAAATAGGCACAGCCAGAAATGATACTCCAAAAGTATGCGAAAAGATGCTTCTTAAGGTTTCCAAAATTAGCGACCATCAGCAAGTTATAGGAATCCTGAGCATGGATCTAAGTACAACTGCAAGCTCACAAAGTTTAGAAATAAGAACATCGGTAGTCATCTGATTAGCTACAACACAGAAGAGAATGATCTCTGTATAACAACTTACAAATGGTCGCTACAATGATGACATGATGCCTGGGATTGCAATTGCACTTAAATATATTCAGAAAATACATTTCAAGACCAGCTTACACTGACCCAGCAATATACATTGATACAACAGTTATCCACATACATGTATGAACGTAGTGCTCTGAAGCTACTATTTAGGGCCGCTAGTTTTAGAAGGACCAGCACGCTCCACCATGACATCATACAGCTGCTTTCCATTCTGCACAGTGCCAAGAATCAACATCTTCCATGCAAACAAACCACATAATGTCATCACTAGTGCTACGGAAACCGAAAAGGCACATTCTCAATCTCAAAAAATACGCAGAAGAGGCAAATGGAAAGAACCGGAGGGAAGAAATTGTGCCAATAAAGGTCTTCCAGAAATAACTTACAAAGATAACTGGGAAGAAGTGAATCTGGCCTTCTGGTTTAGTCTGGGTCTCCTTGAAGTATACCAGTACAGGGAAGTTTGGCCACCACAGTTCCCAGTTTACAAAAGATGAAAAGCTGTCAAGGGACGATTCCCGGCATTAATTTATCACCATAATCATAAGAAAAAAAAAAAAACAGAGCCTCAATGCAACCTGTTTGAACTGACTCACCTCCACCTATTCTTGCCCCCAACAAACACATTCTCTCCAGATTGTTTGAGATCCTCTCCAACCTTCACTTCCTGCACAATCACCATCCTCATCCTCATATAACCGTATGCAAGTACTAAACACGACACTAAGTGATACAGAGGTAGTGAGAACCGATTCACTAATAGAATTCATTTAGTGCAAAAGTTATGAAGGCAAAAGGTCTTAGGAGAAACAGAGATGGCAGAAAGAGGGTACGCAAATTATTCTTCCTGTGCTCCTTTGCGAGTGACATCGAGGTATAAGAAATCTATCTGCAATTTTCATGTATCCTAACTACGGATATTGGACTAATCACATGTTGATAGCCTTCCTAAGCAGAGTGGTTCAATGACTTGCAAACTTCATAACATTCTAGAGTAGTGTTGATCGCCCACTGTTTTCACTGGTTGGCTGAATACCAATGTTTTCACCCTTGAACTCGCAGCAACTTTCAAGAAAATTATCACAGATTTGAAGAAATGAGCAATTACAATCGTGGGTGTAAATAGAGGACTTACCAAGCCTTCGTCGTCAAAGACAAATCTCACTCGCGTAGTCTGTCAAGTCCATCAAAAACCAAGAATACGTTACATGCAATGTAGCGGTCTACACAATCAACAGTCATGGCCATGCTATGAGTAAGAAAAGAATCCTAATTGGTTGGTGGAGGCCAAAACCTGAACCAAGAGGAGTAAGCCCAAAAGACCAATTGGCGCTGCAGGAAGCAAATTGTCATTGTAAACGAGTGCTCCAGCCGTTCCTGCCCAATTCACCACACAAGACAGACACATAAGGTAGAGACACCTAATTGCAACAACCCAAAATCTTGCACAAAACTGAGAATGTACACCACCTCAACATCAAAACACGTTGTCACTTTTAGATCATATACCAACAAAAAAAGTGAGCTCCTGTAACTTCTGTATATGGTTATTTAAATAATGCATTCTCTTTGCTAGCAAGAATCTGACCATTCTATATGCTCAACATTTCAAGTGTCGAGATTAGGTGTGGTTACCTTAAAGGACCAAGAAGCCCAAATTGGGCTCCATGTTTTTTTTAACAGCTTTGAGTAGGTCTTATTTGGACTTCCTCTTGTTTTTTTCACCGACACATGCAATGATCTTCACTAGTCCTGGCGATATAAAATTTGGTCTCATCTGAATTATTGATTTTTCACAATATGATCAATTGAATTTGTCATTTTAAAACTATGAATTCTTGGTCCATTAAGGGATAATGTGGCAAGAAAAGAGATTCAGGCAAACCCTGTTCCAGACATTCGTCTACATCTACTAAAAAATTGCGAAAGATAATTGAGAAAAAAGACATACCTAGGAGCACGAGAGGAATGCGATAATCAGGGTCAGGAACGACGGTTTTGCGAATGACTTTAGGCGCGGCTTTCTTGCCTCCAAACTGCAACACAAAACAAACCATGTGTCACCACCAGCACGCACGGGCGCAAACAAAGAATGGCAGCAAGCATGTGAGACAAGTTAAGAGTGCAAGCGTACAAGGGCTTGAGTGGTGACATGATTCCGAGGCTGAAACCGAGTGGTGGGTTGATAGTAGGGTTTGAGACCGTGCGGGTGGAGAGAGCGCAATTGGTGATGAAGCGAGGGCGTCGCGAGACGAGCATTGTGCGTTGGATTACCTGAAACGAAAGAAAGGAAATGAGGATTGGGACAGCAACAATAGAAACCATTTGAGCTGCATGAAAAGCATCTAAGAAATTACTAGAGCAGCCAACGCCTACAGAAGATTGATGTAGCAAATGGCAAAGAAGGATTGATTTCTCACATTTCAGAGCAGGCAGAGCCACCGAGAGCAGCAGAGCTGTTGAGGCTGCCATCGCTGAGAGCCGAAGAGTGACAGTTCGAAGCGCAGTGAAGAAAACGAAGAATGTGAGTGATTTTTGTCACGACAATGAAGAATCAGTCGCATCAAAGGCCCAGCACCGAGAATTGGGTTCCTGCCCAAATTCTAGAGCAGGCGTGTGAGGAAATGCTCATCCCCCACCCGAGGAAATGCTCTGCTGCAGAGACTCATCCATACATTAAAGTAAAGGACACTGTACAGTACACTGTATACTGTAGACTACGGTCGGCCATGAACATAACAATTACAGTATGTAAGAGCATGGCCACCCATGCCCTCCCAGAGTCTCTCATACTCAAGAATTAGATGAAAAGTGCCAAGGGCCCTTCATAAATGCCTCTTGACTCTCAATCCTAGCGTGTTAAGAAATGGCCCTTCAAATCACTGTTTAATCTACTATATCCCCACATTCTGCTTGTGATTGGTCCATTGACTATTTGATGTGCACTTTGATGTGTGAGGGGCGTGCAAGGGTCATAACATTCAGTAGCCTCTGTGACTGTTGCCTCCCTCCAACAGAATGATGTGGAATATCCCACATCATTTCATCCCCCAATGAAATGATGTGGGATATTCCACATCACATCAGTAGCTATGGGGGTACGTGGCATTAAGCAAGAGCAATCAACCATGGTGAACAATAATCAAAAGCACTCACTCAATCACAATTCAACAGTGTTTTGTAATTGTTTATTTGATTCATTCACAATTCAACAATGTTTTGTAATTGTTTATTTGATTCAATAGTTCATTCAATTAGAAATCATTGGTCACTCCATATATAAAGGTGGATGAAACTAAAAGGTAGTCTAATCGAAGGCTACTGAATGTTATGGTGGGGGAGTGTAAGTGCAAGGGCTTTTCAAATATAGATGAATAATTTCAGCAAGTTGGCTCTAGCATGCATGGGTGTGAATGTTCTAAGGTCCACTGAGCATGGTTAGTAACTTGTCTAATTTTTATGTTTTCTAGTCGATAACTGAAAGCGGATTTTAATGTATCAAACATAACATTCAGTAGAATGCATTATCTATGCCTTGGCTCTACAGTAGATGGTGTGGAATATATTCACACCATCTACAATTCCACATATATGTACATATATTCCACACCCAATAGTACTTCATCAATAGCTAAATGGACAAGTGGAGGCTCAAGGTGATGAGCAAAGTGCATGAAGGAAATGCAATGGGCATGAAGGCTATTGAATGTTATGAAGAATGTCATTGTCATTTGGATGTTGTATGCAAAAGTTATTAAGGGGCAAAGTGTTTTTTTTAATAAATGTTCTAAAGTCGTTTGTTTTTTTTTCTTAAAGAGATGTACACTAATTAGAAATGGTGCTTTTGGAAGTCCTATGGGCATCGTATCAAGGGTGGGTCAAACAGACACTTTATTCATGCCGGCCTCAAAAGAGGACTAGAGTTCTTCTTTTGGTGCTTTTGGGTTGAAGCCATGGTTGTGAATGCGTGCCCCACAATTCCTATGTTTTTAATGAAGTTTGTTTTTTACATGACCTCAAGGGTGAACATAATGTACCGGTACCGGTATGTACTCTACATTATGTATATTCATGGTTCTTTCTTAACTCCTAAACGTCCTAACCCTTGTCCAGTTTGGGCAGTTTTGAAAAGATGAATCATAAAATGCAACTAAGATGGATATTTTGAACTTGATGTATGAATAAAAGTTGTACACTATGAATTTAAGCTTCTATCCATATAGTTAGATCTGCGATTGATTTCACCAATATTTTTCTATAAATTTTGGAATATAAAATTCAAAATTATTTTGTAATTTGATTACGAATAAGATATTGACAATTTGTGGATGAAATTTGTTGTAATGGGTTAAAATGTAATACTCTAAGTGTAGTGATTTTTTGAGATTTTTTGGTTGCTTAATTTTATGAGTTTTTTTTTCAAGAGCACTTTTAGACTAAAATCTTTGAATTTTCTGGTGAAACACTACATCATAAAATGAGGCATAAAGTTTCACAAATCATCCCCTCTCTAATCGGATCACACATGCACGAAGCTAACTTCCCATAAAAAAATTCACTTAAAAAAAATTTAATGCAAAAAGTGCATGATGGATGAGAAATCGGAGTTTGATTCTGTACATCATGCAAAATATGCATGGTAAGGGTTAAACTATTCCTTAAAAAATTATGAAATGTACTATATTTATTGTATGAATAACATGTCTATTATGAAATTTAATATGTTTAATATATGTATACTTTTTACATTGATATTTTTATTAAAATCCTTTTTATGCACTCACATGATGTCAAAGTCATACACACAAGTCATCCCCAATCACATGACGAAGCCAGCTATGCATGTCACAAAATGAACTCACTACATGTACAGCCAGTTCATTATGTATGTAATAGCAATCAAATAATGATTATAAAAAATAATTGGTAAGTTAGTACATGGGGAGAGAGGTAGGTACTAACTTGCAAATAATTTTTAATAATTGTGATTATGATTCATATCACCAAACATAACGCTAATACAAATGGCATTTTGAACTCCTCTACAGTTCATCCCTAAAGCAAATCAATGGTGTACATACTCAAAGAATCTTTGCCATTGAATTGATTTAAGCAAATCAATGGTGTACATTCTCAAAGAATCTTTGCCTTGAATTGATTTAGAGGTGAAATGTAGGGGGGTTGCATTGGAGATGCTCTAAAATTATTTTTGGTTCCTATCCTCAAATTTTATCAGTCGTGTGAAGAGCCCTTACGACTTCGCCTACATGGCAGCTTGTTCTCTTACGACTTCACCTACATGGCAGCTTGTTCTCAAAAAAACCTACAACAAATCCTTTGCCACTGCCACTACACTAAATGGCATATTTAGTGTCTGGAGATAATTGATGTCTTTTACCACAATTCGTTCAAAGGTGAAGAGAAATAATGTCCCCCACTAGTAGGATTTTGGTTCTTTATAACTGGTCCTTTGTTACTTAAATGGTCCAAAACAACTCTTTTTTAAAGAATTGAGTCACAAAGGACCATTGAAGTCACAAAGGACTAGTTATAAAGGACCAAGATCCTACTATTGCCTTGACACTACAAAGGAGTTTGCCACTTGTCATTCCCACTTTCATTGAGAGTGCTACATTCTTTCCGAGTGACATGAGGTGGCATGCCATATTTATTGTAAAGTTGTCATGTCATTGGAACACTACATTCATTTTTTTCTTACGAGGACACTATACCTCCTTAAAATCAAATAGTGTCTGGGTTTGAGAAAATAGTGTCCAGGTTTTAGACACTAAATACAGCATTCAGTGTAGTGTGAAATGGCTCTGAAAAGTTAATCCTCCTCTTCACTATTGAGACTTCCACGTCAGCTTCAGAATCCTTGTAGGCTTTTTTGAATTCAGTCAGGGCAAATCAAGAGGTTGCAAAAATCATAACAACAATCACCAAGTTCCTATTCATGTGACACCATCAAAATTATTTGTTCTCAAACTTTATTATGCTCTACATCCAACAGACAAGAGTAGCAGAAGATTGTTCCCACTACTCTTTCGTTCAGTACTGCAACATCAGATTTAGGTTGCTTCAATCTAAGAGCTGCGCTATTGGAATTGACTGCTTGCAGTACAATCACCGAAAGGCAACCTGATCACGTCAACACGAGGTGACTTCCGCAGTAGATTACTTCACTACTCGTACCCAAAAAAAATGGCTCAAATCTAATTGATCACACCACATGAAAGCTTTGAAAATTTCATGTGGATTCAACCAATTCACGTATGAATAGATGCTAATAACAATCTTTACACCGAGTCGACATACATGCGAGGACAACAGGAACAGCCTCGCCTACAAGCCATAAATATATGGAATGTTCAAACACAAGAAAGCTCAAGGAGTGCGAGAAATGGAAGGAGCGTCCCGGTCCCTCTGCGCATCGTTCTCAATGTCCCTAACCATCTCCTCTGAGGCACCCTCAGATGGCCGAGCAGGTTCTGCACCGTTAACGATGAAGAAAGGGTGCACATCCTCAAGCAGAGACAACACAGTGCTCATCTTGGGCCGCTTCTCCGGTACCGAATCCACACATTGCATTGCCACTTGCAGCATGGACACCATCTCTCCTTCAATGTTCTGGTAGCGCATCAGCTCCAAGTCAAACACTTCAGCTGTCCATTCTTCGCGAACAGTGGACTGAACCCAGCGTGGCAAGTCGATCGCTTCACCGTTGGTAGATGGTTGAATAGGTGCCTTCCCTGTCAGAAGCTCCAGGAGTAGCTACAAAAAATAAACAAAAAAAAAAAGCATAAGCAAATAAGTTCCTGATAGTCTTGCAATATCAACATACAAAAAATAAATAAAGAGAGAGTCAACTGTAAGGTAGTTCTTGTACCACTCCAAAGCTGTAGACATCCGACTTCTGGGTTACTTTGCGAGTCACGGCGACCTCCGGGGCTCGGTAGCCAACTACTTTGGAAGCAGAAGTGGAAGAGCTCAATAGTTGCGAAAGTCCAAAATCAGCAACACAAGCTTCACGGTCTCTGTTGAGCAGAATGTTAGATGACTTGATGTTCCCATGCACAAAATTTGGACCGCCTTGTGCGTGCAGATACGCAAGCCCCTTGGCAGCTCCAATTGCAATCCTTACTCTAGCAAGCCAATCTACAGGGATGCTATTGGGACCTCGATTGCCTACAAAAAACACAAAACTCACAGTTAGTCTCTTCTGAAAGTGTTTCTATCACAAGCAGCCACACTATGAGAGGCTCTGTACCGTTTGTAATGCAACAACAAGCTACAGGAGGCTCTGTAGTTTATTTCATAGTGGAGCTGCAATAAATTATTACATGTTAGGGACTAGGGCTCCAATTTCAAGCAGCAAGAAACACTACACATAAGAACAACAAAGTCTAGAACCTACAAAGTCTTAACTCCACAAAAAACTACGGTTGAAGGCAATGCCTTGGAAAGCTTACCGTGTAGAATTGCAGCGAGACTACCCATGGGCATGAAATCAGAGACCAGGAGCTTCTCGTCCTTGGAGTAGTAATAAGCTCGCACAGGCACCACGTTCCGATGCTGCAGCTTCCCCACAGCCTGGATCAGAGTCTCAAACTCTTTCTTGCTGGTAGTCACATCTTTCAACCTCTTCACCGCCATGACGGTCCCATCCTCCAGGATCGCCTTGTACGCAGTCCCCACACTGCCTTTGCCCAGCACCTCCGCCGAAGCACGCAACAAGTCCTCTAGATCAAAGGAAACCAGGGAGAACGATACCAATTTGCTGGCGCTCGTGGGCTCCCCTGCAACTGCGATGGCATACTCTTCTCCGTATTGCTCTATTGCTCGACTCTCTTTGTTCTTATCGCCACGAGCCGCTCCAGCAACATTGCCAGCCCCCTCATCGCGTACTGAAGATGATGGTGAATCCTCGCGCTCCCTTGCTCTTACACAGAAGCAGATGAGAACTCCGACAACCAGGACCAGAAACACCACTCCTCCCACAACAATACCCGCAATTGCACCTTTGGATAGACCGTGGTGTTTTGAAGATGAGGGTGCTATTGAGGATGGACACACCGATCCAAGAGGAGCCCCGCACAAGCCAGGATTGCCAACATAGGAGTCCGCCGGAAATTTAGAGAGAGTCGCAGGTATGGCTCCAGACAAATTGTTGTAGGAGACGTCAAACACCGTCAGATTCGCCAGCCTCACGGGTGGAATGCTCCCGGAAAATGAGTTGTTACGGAGGATCAGCAACGTCAGCTGAGAGAGAAGCCCTATTGACTCCGGAATGGTCCCATTCATGCTGTAGACACGCATACACACACACGAGAGCACATCAATCACTGATGTCCATTGCCAACATGGCCACTAACCTGTTGAAAATACACATGTACAGCATACAACACACGCAATAATTGCCAAAGTACACTTTACATAGAACAACGACATGAAATATGACAATGAGAAACACTGGCCTGTTGTAATCCAAGCTCAAGCTGGTCAGTCGTGGCCAGAGGGCAGGAAGATTGGGTAGAGATCCGACGAAGTCATTGCCTGCCAGGTACAACTGCTGCAAGTTTTTGCAACCTCCAAACTCGTCGGGGAAAACCCCCGTCAGCTTGTTGCCGCGCAAGCTCACGACCTGGAGTTCGGTAATGTTGCTCAAACTCCCTGGCGGTATGATCCCCCGGAGACCTTTACCTGGTAAACGAAGTTCTGTAACCCTATTATTGGTACAAGTGATGCCAAGCCAGCTGCACGTCGAGCTTATGTTGGTCCAGTTCAATTTCAATCCTTTCGGGTCATGCAGAGCGCCGAATGCCAGGAGTGCTGTGGTGTCAGATGCCAGGTCTTGGCCTGCCACCGACACCACGCTGAGGACCACCATGATCAAGGTGGATGCCACCTTGGCCATGATCGACTCCGATTCATACTTTCTTTTAGTCATTCTGGGACCCTACAATTGCAGAAGACAATGCAAGTATGACATTCTTTGCCTTCACTTCCACATACACCGTAAACCCTAATTTCAAATTCGGTGATCCTCCTTGAACCCCCGTGAGAACACTCTACCTGACGCAGTCAACAAGAGAATTCAAGTATGAAACCAAAGCACGAGATAGAAAGTAAATGCGCACTGCAACGTTCAGCTACACCCTAAATTCAAAGACGGACATGGAACTCCTAACGGACGTTACCGAACAAATGCAGCACCTAGAAGTAGCCATCACTGCGAACTGTAATCATGGCCTCAATGGCGTTACACAATCCACACGCGCCAATGTGAAGTCCATCCACTTGAAAAAGACCTAATTCTAGGTCGAAAACTCGAGAGAGGTCACACAATGTCGCTGCAACTCTTTGACGTGGTGGTACTCCCATAGTAAACCTGGTCACATTCTAGTGCTTGGATCCAAAACCAAGGCACTAACCAAACACTCCAGTCAGAGTACATGTTCTTCTCCGTCGCCCATCTGCACACACGAGCTAGAGCTGCAAATGCAACTACGGGATGTAAACCCACACGACCGCGCCATGGCCAGTGCCATGAATCGGCATTGCTCTGAGCCTCCAAACTCGAGGGCATCGATTGCACAAGAACGAAAGAACGCGTCTGCGAATGCCCAGCCATTTTAAAATTTGCCGTTTTCCAAACAAAGGCAACGGATTTGCGGAGGAGCTTGGCGCCTCTCGCGCATGCATCCGCCAGACTGAAGCTCCGGAAATAGATTGCGGGCTAGCTAAGGCGCCATTGACGTGGAGAGCTTGCACCGAACGACTGACGGACATCGATCGACCGACGACGACGACGACGACCGAGTGCTGCGTCCGTCATGATTCTCTCCGTGTTTCATCCGGCCAGTTACTTGTTCTCCGGGTTCGGTTGTGCCAGTGTGAACACTGATTTCATTCATAATCGTATTTTTTCATTCGTTGATCTTTCATTCGTTCGTGTCAGTCATCCCAACTGAGCAGATGGGCTTTCGTTGGGATGAGCCTGTAGCGTTTTTATTTCCGGTCCTTGTGGGAGATAACTCAATTTGGGAAAATGAGAAATTGGTCTTCTCGGTTTCTAGGCCCTCCATTGGCTGAAATGTCTCTCCTCACAGCTTCTCGCCTCTAGTTTAAAGAGGCCCTATTAACCCTTTAAGGTCCAGATGATGCATAATCTCAAAAGATGTGTTATAAAATGTTTGATAAATAACCGAAATGGAGTTGATATACAAAGAAAAGTTGTAAATGTCAATGTGTAGATCACATTTGTACAATTGGATTTATCATATTTTTTACTAATAAATTTTAAATAAATTTTCGAGGTTTTTTTTTAAAAAAATTCAATTAAAATTTTCAAATTAAAAAATAATATTTAAAAACGTTTGTATTGAATTTGAAATAATATGCACTATGATATAACATTCTTAAGCCCTAGACTTTGAATATACCCCTACTATTGTTTTCAAGATTCTCTCCAATATTCTTAGATGCTTTTTGTTTTCACATCTTAAGTAAATCTTACTTGCTTGACTCCTACTAAATTCCCTCGTTTAATAGCAAGTGTCATCTTTCACTCTAGTTCCAATGAAAGTTATTCTATCAGTAAAAATCAAACCAAGCAGTAGGAGCTAGGTGTAGTCCTCTACTGTTGTAGAATGTTATGGATGGTATAATTTCCATTATTTGATTCTACTTATTTTGGAACATCATTTTTAAGATCTCACTTTTTGAAGTAAAAATGAAACTTGACGTAATTCAATTTTTTTATTTAAAAATAAATCTCAATATTTTATTTTGAAGATCCATACTGTACAAATGGTACTCAATTAGCTCAATATTACATTACATAACATTGACATACATCCATCTAAATTTCTCTTCAAGGGTATCCATTACATATAATTGACATACTATTCTACAGTAGGGGGTGTAAGAATGCAAGTATTTTTCCCAACTTTTGTGCATGCTTGTGCAACAAAACTTTGAAGTGAGGAAGTAGCCCATGTGGGAGTGACAGAATCTCACGATTTCAATTTGAGAATAGAAAACAATCGTTTTGGTAAGAGTCTTGCCTCACTCTAATACTCCTATTGTTTAATTCTCCTTTGGAAATTTAGGGAGGGGAGGGCTTTTGTGGTGTGATTGGCAATCACGTCAGTCTAATGCAGTGAAGAGGGGATGTCAAAGTTCAAGAGTGTAATGTAAGATTTCAATATTACTTTCTAAATGAGGCCCAACACGATGATGAAACCGACAATTGCAAACGAAAGTAATAGTCTCAGTAGTGAGATCCGAGTCTCGTTTCTAAATTGCCTCCTTTTACGGGACAAAAGTTGCAAACTCCGACACCCCCAAGGTCCGTGGTTTGAACCCGGGCAACGACACATGTTCTCTTTCTCGACAATTTGTAATTTTGGCGGGAATTTAAACCCCACGTGAACATCTCCCCAGTTCATTTGCTGGACAATTTGGAGATTTGGCGGGAATTTACCCCACGTCAACAACACCTCCCAGTTCATTTGCTGGAGAATTCGTAATTTTGGCGGGAATTTTACCCCCACGTCAGCAACTCCTCCAGATCATTTTATGCTCCGGCGTTCACAGGCTTGGTGCTGTACCTGCTTTGGGGATCACAGTACCGTACAAAGAAAGCCCATAGCCGCTGTATTTTATACAATACTCCTAGCACGTCTTCCGTGAGTTCATTAATTATAATAGGAGGTGACTTTCTTGTGTACAAAATGCAATTTTTCTTTTCCTTTCTTTCACAAAAATAAGATATTTCTTGCATTGTGTACCAACTATTCCATGGCATCCAGGTGCTATGCACCGGCGTTGCAACTGCCTAATTTGTTCTAACGAATAACATTATACTATTCTGATAACTTATAATATTGAAACTGGGACAATTTAACAACATCCTAAACCTATTCCAGAGCAGTGAAATTAGCGACATTGCGCCAGAAAAATAATAAACATATTCCAGAATTAGATTATGACAGGTATGAATGTATGATCAAGTCAGCTTTTCATCTGTCCTCTATATTTGAAGAATCTACAATGACCAGTAACCAGTTTTTCTGCTTTAGTTACCCACTTCATGTTACTTTCCAGCGATTATTTTTTTAGTATTTTCATCTTTGCTTGCAGACTGACGAGTCAGAACATTTCAATTTTTTGCACATCCCAACGTATTATTCAATATAGGCAACCTGAATCTAAATTATGGCAATATTGATTTTCTGAGATGGTTGACAAATAATTCTAAAACAAATCTCTCTTTGCAATTGATTCTTCAATTTGTGCCAAAATAATAATAATAATAATAATAATTCTCAAAAATTAAAGGATCTGTTATTTTCAAACAAGTTGGAAGTTATTGCTCTTTCTGTATAAAAGTAAAACAATCAATCCTCTCTAACGACACACTCTATGATTGCAAGAATCTTTCATGAATGTCGCAAGAATCTTTCATGTCGTGTCCATTATCAATTAAACAACCTCCACTTATCAAGTTCTACACACTGAATGGGGAGTTTTCCAAGGAAATCAGCTAAAATCCAATATTTTACAAAAGCGACCGGTTTTAGACAAGAACCCATCCGGTTCTTACCCATGTTTCACCTAGGTAATACCCGAGTATCACAAATTTTATCTGGATTTTAGCCTAAAACTATGAGTTTCAGCCGATAATTTGGCAATTCCATTCGACTGATTTTACACTAACTCCCGAATCTCCCCATACATTGGTTCTACACACATGTGAGTGCATTTAGAAACTCATTTGTGCATTAGAGAGGGTCAAGAGTAAACAATGGAGACACCCATTGGACTGACAACTGAAGACCCATGGAACTGTAAGGATTCCAAGATTTGATTTCTTTAGAATCAAGAAAATTTCATGGTACATTTTACAAATGAATTATAACCCTGATCACACCGTGCAGAAAAATGAGCTGCTGGTGTAAGTGGAACCTCCACGTAGATCGCTCTGCCCTGTCTACGTGGCAACAACAATCTACATGAACCTTCCACACCTTCCTCACTAGAATAAAGAAGATCATCACTTCACTAAGTTAGAATCACCTTTGCAACTTCACTTAGTCAGCCTAGAGAATAAAAAACGAAGTCAATTTCCTAGTGCCTTATCAGAACAGCTACACTGCTCTATCAGAATGATGGCTCAGATCAGTACAGTCCCAATGCGGGAAAATGAATCAACCTAGAAAAAAGAAAAATCACCAAACTTGGCTCTTGTTCAACTCTTATTGATCAGACCACAGGCACTCGTCCCATGGAATTTGTCAAAATCACCAAGGACCCAAAAGCGCCACTTGATCAAATGCTCAGCTCGTGTACATCTCCTTAATCAATATGTACCTGTCGTCAAAGAACCAAGATTTTAGAATGTCTACCAATTAAAACTTCAACCGTTCACAATCAATATATCCAAATAACACAATGAAAATTTGACCAGTAGCTCAACAGCAAAATCAGTCGATTTGAGAGTGTCTATTGGAAACTTCTTAACTTTTGCAAATGGTATTCAAATAGTGCAGTCTTTGATGCATTGGAATCCTCTTTCAATTCGTGAACAAGGAGGATGAAATGAAAATTTGAGCAGTGAAATAACAGGAACTGTGCTCAAGATAAAAATTTGGGGTTGAATTTGGGAGTCGCTACCTTTATCAAGGAGTGCGAGAGACCATGTATTGTTGTTGTTGTTGTTGCGGCGGAGAGGTCTTGTCTGTGTCGGTGGATCGTGGTTTCTCGTCCCACGCGTGTTCCGAGAGGCCGTCGGCGTCGACGTTGTTGATGGAGAAGGGATGTAAGCTTTCGAGCAGGAGCAGCACGTTGTGCATGGTGGGACGCTTGTCCGGGACTTGGTCCACGCATTGCATGGCGATTTTGAGCATGGACACCATCTCCTCTTCGATGTTCTGGTATTTCAGAAGCTCCAGGTCGAACACCTCGGCCGTCCATTCCTCCTTCACCACGGACTGCACCCACCCGGGCAAGTCGCGGATGCCTTCCTCGCCTTGCGTCGGCGCTTTCCCCGTCAGAAGCTCCAGCAGCAGCACGCCGAAGCTGTACACGTCCGACATCTGCGTCACTTTGCGCGTCTCCGCGACTTCCGGCGCGCGGTACCCGATGATCTTCGCCTGCGCGGACGAGGACGACGACAACAGCTGCGCCAGGCCGAAATCGGAGATGCAGGCCTGTAGGTCGCGGCTGAGCAGAATGTTGGACGACTTGATGTTGCCGTGCACGAAGCGAGGACCTCCTTGTGCGTGCAGATACGCAAGTCCGCGTGCTGCGCCCAGTGCGATCTTTACTCGCGTCGCCCAATCCAGCGGTGTCCGACTGCCGCCCAAATTTCCTGCGCAACGAAACCCTAACACACCATCAGCGCACATCACGGGATGCAGAGCTTACGGTCCACATAATAAGAGCCAATTTTCATGGGTTTGAGAAGTTCCCCTTGCAAGTAGGCAAGAGAAGAGGGGAAAAGTGGAACTTGGGTTTGTCTCACACCCAGCCATACTTCACCCATGGAAAAGGAGATACTTCACCCATGGAACTTGACTCTTAAAGCATTCCCACAAGTGACTGTAATCCTCAAATTTTTTGCTAAGTTTTAGGACTTAAACCTATGGAACAGTTCACATGCAGGTTGGTTGGAATGACTGTACGTACCGTGAAGGAGCGCGGAGAGGCTGCCCATCTGCATGAAATCATAGACCAGCAGCTTTTCGTTGGTGGAGAAGTAATACGCGCGGAGCGGCACGATGTTGCGATGCTGCAGCTTGCCGACGACCTGAATCTGCGACTCGAATTCCTTCTTCCCCGTGAGGACGTCTTTCAACCGCTTCACGGCCATGATGGTGCCGTCCTCCAGGATGGCCTTGTACGCGGTTCCCACGCTGCCTTTGCCCAGCACCTCCGCAGATGCGCGCAACAAATCCTCCAGGTCGAACGTGTACCGCTTCCCGTCAAAGAACACCAGTTTGCTGCGATCCAGCTTCTCCCCGGACGCGCTGTAATACTCTTCCGTCGTCAGCGCGGCCGGCACGTCCAGGCCCTTGTCGCGCGTCGTCACCTCCGGTTTCGGGGAGCCCTGGTTCTCGCTCTTGCTTCGTCGACGACCGGCACCGCACAGACAGAAGAACAGTCCGATGGCGACGATGGCGAGAAACGCGACTCCGCCTACGACGATACCTGCGATTGCGCCTTTTGATAAGCCGCCTTTGTCGTTGGAGGATGTCAAGCCTAAGGGGCTAGCTGATGGCGCGATTGGTGATGGACACACTGTGAGAGGCGCGCCACACAACCCTGAATTGCCCAGGTACGAAGCCGGTGGAAAACGAGCTAACGTTGCGGGGATGGGTCCTGAGAGCTTGTTGTTGGAGATGTCGAACACTGTGAGGTTGGGCAGATTCAAGGGCGGAATGCTCCCGGAAAATGAGTTGTTGCGCAGGTTTAGTAAGAAAAGCCCCGGGAATAGCCCTAGCGACTCCGGTATGGTCCCGTTCAAGCTGCAGCACACCACAGACAAGCCACATGATCAATGCTCACCATCTCAACAACGTATTCGTGAATGTGACGTCTTCTAGCTCAAACATGATCACTTGTGACATTTTCACATCGCATATGACATTATCGTGATATCGATCGACATGGGAAAGAAGGAAAGATATTGATTCACACAAATCCCGACCTGTTGTATTCCAAGCTCAAGCGTTGCAGTTGCGGCCATAGTCCCGTGAGGCTCAACACAGGTCCAGAGAATTGGTTGTTTGTCAAGTAGAGGGATTGCAGCTTGTTGCAACTGGCGAGATCGCCGGGAAACGCGCCTGTGAGTTTGTTGTTGCGCAGGCTGAGAATGCGAAGCTCCGAGAGCAAGCCCAAGCTCCCGGGCGGAATGATGCCCCGGAGGCCCTTGCCCGGCAAGCGCACTTCCTGGACCCGATTGTCCACGCACGTGATGCCCTTCCAAGTGCACACGGCCGTCGCGTTGCTCCACCGCAGTTTCGTCCCTAGCGGATCGTGGACGCTGCTGAACACCAGCAACGCCCGCGTGTCGGCGGCTAAGTCTTGGCCCACCGCAGTCGTCACCGCTACACTAAGCACCATCAGGAAGATGGTTGCGACCGTCCCATGGCGTCGACTCTTCGTCATCTCGAACTCGCTGTGATTTCGATCACAAGGCAGTAACGAAATGGGGAATCATCGTATCAGCTCGGGCGTCAATCATAATTATCTTTCAAGTTCTTCGTTTTCTTCTTCCCGCATTTTTATCGGAAAGCTCGGGTAGATTGGGACTTGAGGCAATGTAGGTGGGGTGCGAGACTCTAGTACCTGAGAAAACAACCAACCAAAAAAAAGCTCAAAAAAAGCAAACATACCCTAGATTTAATGCCGAAGTTTACGGATCACGTTCGGTGTGAATGCCATTAGAAATCAGTTCCTGAACACAGAGACTCAATACTGATACACACTACCAAACGAACTGTGGTCGCGAATGTCACCGCAACCAGCTCTAGAGACTGGACGTCCACAACACCAATGAATTCCGAGTCCGGAGCACTGACTCTATGTGAAAACGAAATGCCGCATTTCTAGGAACAAGTTGCAATGCCCAGACGGCCACCGCTAAACCACAATGCAGGTCCAAAAGCCGAAAGAGATTCAACGTTCATGATGCTTCGTTTTACACACACACTCGTACCCGTCCATAGATGACTGAAATGCCGGATTTCTAGGAACACATTGCAATGTCGACACTAAACCACAATGCAGGTCCAAAACCCGAAAGAGATTCAACGTCCATGATGCTTCGTTTTACACACACTCGTACCCGTCTATGGATGACTGTATCCCCAAAAGTTTATCTCGTCCATGCTGAAAAGCGGTGAAAAACGGCGTTTTACGTCAATGGAAGATTGAAAGGCCAGATTTCTAGGAACACATTGCAATGTCGACACGGCGAGCGCTAAACCACAATGCAGGTCCAAAAACCGAAACAGATTCAACGTTCGTTTTACACCCGCCCATAGAAGACTGAAATGCCGGGTTTCTAGGAGTTCACAGATTGCAATGTCGACACCGGCGAGTGCTAAACCGGGTCTAGAGATTCAACTTCAAACACTTTTACAATCGTACCTGTGCATAGAAGCCAGACTTTGCACTCGCTCCGTTCACAGTCCTGCCTGTCGAGAAATCCAGTTCCAACGCTGCAGCTGCTGCCCAAGCTCTAGCGACGCGGTACTACCTGTTGTGTATAGCTGTGAATGTGGGTGCTTCCGGTTAGCAATCGACACAGATCTTCCAAAGCAAAACGCAGACCCGGGTCCTACAAGCTTGCTTGCTGGGTCCCCTGGCTCTCCGAAATCGTGAGCAACAAAAGAGTTGGTTGCCGTTGCAGGAGGCGAATGAGCGGAGCGAGGCGGGCGGGAGTGAGGCTGCTGGTGCGAATCTGGAATCGTTTTTCGGACGCTTGGCGCCCAGTGCCGGGGAATTCGGCTCTCGAAGCTCCGGATATAGGAGGCCACTGCGAATCTGAGCAAGCGCATGGCTGTCTCTTTCCGTTCTAAGGTCGAGGCACCTAAAACCGATCAGTTAAGACATTCACTATACATGGGATAGATGAATCGATATTTTAAGTATTTTCCTCTTTTAGCAATAAGAAATTAAGAAGTTTTCATATTTAATTTAAATTTTTTGATAATTATTTAAATAAGTACAAATTTTCAAAGTGAAAGTCATAGGTTTACCTAAAACCGATCACATGCTCTAATGTACAAATGAGGTACATCTTCCCTTTGAAAATCTAGAAATTAGGCAAGAATCTAGGGTGGTTGGTTTTGGATACCTGGTCGGTTTTAGGTGCCTCGACCTTATGCCGCAGCTGCTGCTATGTTAGTAGCTGGAATTTTCATTCTCACTTAACTTAAGGTCCCTTAGATTGCCCAGCTCCCAACAGGTTTAGATGCTTTACTTTTGTTGGTGTAAAATTGTTCATTATTGTTACTATTATTATTCCATTGATTATGTATCTATTGAGATCGTTCCGTAAAGTAAGGGGCGGTTTACACTATGGACCAAGAGCCATGACCAAGAAAATTAAATCATTTTCATGGTCATGGCTCTTGGTCAAGAGCCGTGACCATGAAAAATCAAAAATGCAATTTTAAATGACTTGGTCACTCTTTGTAGTGTAAAGTGGATTTAGACCGGGACAAGTTTAAGCTCATCATTCTCTCTTTTATCCTCCCCTTTTTCCTCCTTTCTCTTTAAATAATTGAACACTAGCCAATCAATGATTTTTGAGCCCCATGGTCTCCTAGATTATAGTTGAGTCGAGGCATTTGCTTCGACTCAACTATAATCAAGGAGACCATGAAAACATTATCCATTTGGGAAATTTTAGCATTTTTGGGGACCTCAAAGTTAGTGGTCATTCTCCTTTTTTCAAGGTAGTGTAAAGCCAAATGGGACCAAGAGCTCTTTTTGGGCCAATATTAGATTTTAGAATTCCATGGTCATGGCTCTTGGTCCATAGTGTAAACCGCCCCTAAGAAAAATAAAATACACTAGTGTTTTGTTTAAATGTAGTTTAGTGCATCCTCAATGGGGCCTCTAAAAAGGCATGGTATATTAAAATTATTTTTTAATGTAGATGGAATTAGAAAGTTTTATTATTATTATTATTATTATTATCACATTTTTATAATGGACCCAATAAAATCTATCATAAGGCCCTCTTTACACTACAGGCGAGAAGCCGTGGAGAAATCCTCACAAGGGCCATGGCTCATCCTTGAGAAGCCAACTTTTGAACTTGACAGCCTTTGGATATAGTGTAAAGTGAGAAGGGGCCACAAAATAAAGTGCCGATTTTTTAAAATAAAGTTCTTATATATTTCTTAAAAAATAAAAAATGATTGGTTGTGAGAATTTTGGCCAAATGGCCCCCCGGATTTTGCATTAGACCCACCTCTTGAGGTGGGCTTGACGCAAAATCCGGGGGCCTTGAAAAATGTCCACTTTTCTTACCGCGAAGGACAAAAGTGTTGTCCATGTCATTTTCTCCTCCTTTCATCCCTTGGACTGAAAATTTCGGGTGTAAAGTGACATTCTTTGGTCTTCTCCGTTTTTAAACCTCCCATTGGCTGAAATTTCTCTCTTCACGGCTTCTCGTCTCTAATGTAAAGAGGCCCTAAGATAATAGACCCAATAAAACCTTTTGCACTCTAAAACATCTTTAAATTAGATTTGAAGAGCTCTCTAATATTTTTGGAAGTTGGCTAGTCAATTTAACCCCTAATTGACCATTTCTTGGTCCCAGCCCAAATAGCAGTGACTGCCCATGGTCAGGAAATGACATTTTTTTGAGTTTTGATTTTTTGTTGAAATTGGGGGTAGAGATCATGTTTTAGTGTTGTTTGATGCATTTCATTTGCAATATTGAGGTTCACTAAAGAAATTTTCAAAGACAGAGACCTCTATATTGTCCTAGTGTTATAAAACTTTCTATTTCGGAAAAGTGATGATGTTTTCTCCTTTGAAATTTTTGCCTTGTTTAATTTTAGAATAGAATGTCTAGTTTTGATCAATCATACCAGATTTCAAATTCTAAAAAATTTAATTTTAATTATGATGAATATTAAAAGAAAAATACTTTTAAATTCATTAAATGAGTATCTAAAAATATTTTTGGAAGTTTGACCGTACTAATAATTATTAAACATCATGTTTCTTATTTTCTATTTTGGAGAAATTTCATCAAAGTTGTAGAAGTAACATTTTATAACACATCTAAGTTTTCTCATTACCCCTATGTCATTTAAGGGTTAATCCCTAAACGCTCAAACGACCAATTTTTGGTCGTTGCTTGAATCTAACAGGCTGACTAGAACAAAAAAAATGTTTTGGAAAAATTAAAATATATTTTAAATACTATATCAAGTCTACTTTCCAACGCAATTTGAATTATGTCAATCCGAGTTAAACTCCACCCGGGAGAATTTTTCAAAGTGGATCACTTCAACATTGTCTTAGTGTTATAAAATTTGCTATTTGGGAAAAGTAACGATGTTCCCTCCATCATTTCTTTTTCTTTTCTAAAGTTTACAATAGATAAACCAACTTTAACCAATCATGCTAAATTTTAAACTCTAAAAGTAAAAATTATATTTTCTACAAATTTACAAAATTTAATGCTTTTAAATTCATTAAAAAAAATCTAAAGTTATTTTTGGAAGTTTGATCATACGGATAATTTGTAGAGATGATGCCCTACATTTTTTCTATTGAACCAACTTCATCAAACATATGGAAGGCACATATTATAACACATCAATGTTTTGTCCAATTCCCCTCGAGCTTTTAGGGGTTAAAGGAGTTTATTTTGGTCATTCAATGTCAAAATCAAGATTTCCTTAGGACTAGTATATTCATTTTAAAAATGCGAGTCTAATAACAATAAGGTAACTTTCTAATTCCATCTATATCAAAATATAATTTTTATTTATCAAGCCTATTAAAAAGTCCCATTGAAGATGCTCTTAGACCGGTGACCTGGAAAAATGAAGGGCTTAGGATGTGAAAGGGTTTACATGTGGAGGCTTTAATATTCAACATGTAGTGAAGACAACAACATTCAACATTGGTATGAGGATGTGAAAGGGTTTATGTGAAGGCAACAACCTAAACCTAATGTTCATATCTTAAAATTAAATAGTGTCATCTTCTGTTGTTGGCCCAGATGTTCCCCATGTCGGCCACATGTCCTCTATGTTCCCTATATTCCCGTGCGATCCTTGTGTTCTCCATGTTTTTGTTTTTGTTTTTGTTTTTAAGAATAACTTATCTATAATTTAATTTAATTTTTGGTCACGAAATTTGATTAAAAATCTATAACTTTCACACTATAAGTCCAAAAGCTACAAAACAACTTTTGTGCACCCCTACTCATCGGGAGCTTGCTGAAGATGCCAAGATTGATAACAAAAACTCCCATTTTCCATTTTTCAGAATTTAATTCAATTTATAAAGATAAAAATCACTCAAAAATCCATAACACTCACACCGTACATCCAAACGTGTCAAAACAACTTTGGTGCACTCCTCCTCGTTCAGAGCTTTCCGATAGTTATAAGAACACAGCTGACGGGCGCTTGGTCAAAGAGATCTCAAGGTAACATTCAAAACAAACAAAACAAAACAAAACAAACTTCCTTCCTCAACCCCTAATGCTTCAAGAGACCATTTTTTGGTTGTTGTCCTTTTTAATGGGCTACCCAAGGTAAAAAAATTAAAATTATTTCCTAATACGAAATCAAGTCTACTTTCCAACCCCAATTTGAATCATGTCAATCCAAGTTAAACTCCACCTATGGAAATTTTCAAAAAACAAACACTTTTACATTCTCTAATGTTACAAAATATACTATTTGAGGAAAGTAATGTTGTTCTTTTCATGAATTATTTTTCTTTCCTTGCTAGTAGGATGAAAAATGCAATTCTAACCAATGATATCAAAATTTGAATTCTAAAAATACAAAATGTAATTTTGGTGAATTTTTAAAGTTAATTGCTTCAAATTGATTAAATGAATATCTAAAACTATATTTGGAAATTTGACCTCATGTATAATTTTCAAACATCATGTTTGGCATTTTCTTTGTTGGGATAAACATCATCAAAGTTATGGAAGTCACATTTTATAATACATTAGAGTTTTGTTCTATACACCTCAACCTTTAGGGGTTAATACTTGTAAAAAGTCCTACAAAAACCAAAAAATATAAACCATTTTCCCATGTGCACCAAAATAAATAAAGCTTTCCAAAAAAACCAAATAATGGGGGGATGCGTCCAAAAGATTATAAACATAAAGAAAGAGAAAATGAGATGGCAACAATCAACGGTAGACCAAATGTACGATAGCCACGTTAGATAACTTTACAGAAAGTGTGTTGTGTGCAAGTTTTGAACCGTTTGTGTAACCATCTATAACACTTAGAGCCACGGTTTACAATTCATGCCACAAAATGGCCCACTACGACTCATTATGTTGATGCTATAGATGAAGGAAAACAATCAAGTAGCGATTCAAAGAAAAAAAGAGCAAAGTTTCAAACTATGGGAACTTGTGTCATTCTATGAAGGAAAGTAATGGAAGAAGTTGGTAATCTTTTTCTTAAGATAAAAAGTACTTTGACTTCTTGTTGTAGTAAAAAAAGCTATCGTTCTTGAAAACAATAATTATGCATTTATTAAAAATAACTTTATTAATGTAGGCCGGTTCTAGTAAAAACCCAACACCAACTAAAGGTCTTGTTGCTCTAAGCACTATCAAGTTGTAATCTTTATAACTTTATGTATACCGGTAGTGCATGACTTTTCGTTTGCAGCTAGTTTTGGTCTTGACATACGTAGGATTGTAAGGCTCACTTACTGATTATTCAATGACTATATGATCATCTTGTTGTTCAACAACAAGACCTCTAAATTTTTTTCTCAAAGCTTAACTTATTTTGATTATAAAAGAGCTCTTATGCCACAACATTTCTATATTATTTTCCGTTTGCCACATTCACTTGCCATTTGGATAATGCCAAGAAAAAAAAAAAAAACAAAAAATTAAGAAAGTACAAATTCCTTCTTCCATGGAAAAACACCAACCACGTGAATAGGTAGCACAATATAAATGAAGAGATAACAAATGAATCCAAGTTATTTCATCTTGAAAAAAAACGAAAAACTAAAAAAGAGGTAAAATAAATAAGTCAATGAATACAAAGAAATTTTCAAAAGCAAAACTTCAAAAACTATAAAATTCTGAGAAATTTAGAAATGATAAATTTTTAATTTAATTTAAAATTAAATAATTAAATTAAAAAACCATCGATACAAGATTAAAATGTAGCTTTAAAAATGTCATATGTAACAATATCAAAGCTAGGAACCTTACAACTTGAAAATAGAAAAAAATTATGATAGAAAAATAAATAAATTACAAAATGAAATGAATAGAATATCAATAAATGAAAAAAAATGGAGAGATGGTAACCAAACAATGATGGTGCCTCGGATTTAACAAATTGACAACTTGAATCTAGAAAACTGATAAAAATAAATACATAGTGAAGAAAGGGTTTGCACAAAACAGAAAAATTATCCAAAAGTTCACAAGAAAGCATCAAGGCAAATAAATTGAAGGCTATGAATAAATGAATAATTATTCCCTTGCAAAACGAATAAAATAAAGTGAAATTCATTGATGAAATGCATGATTTTAGCATATACAATATAAAAAATTAAAATCTTAAAATTTGTTTGTTATTGGTAGTGTAGAGAGCATTAGAGCCGTTGGATCGACAATTGCCTCTAAATACCCTTTTTTAAAACAATGTTGAAATCTTTGTGTCTTTTTTTAATTCGTACATCCAATCTCATGGTTTCTTAAATACTTTGATAAAGTATGTATTCTTAAAATTTTAGGAATATAAACTTCACCAATTTCAAAATCATAAATAATGGTTGAATTTCAAATTTTAGTTTTTTCCAACCCTTAACTAAAGTGAAGTTTCATTTTTCAAACCTTTTATCAAAAAATGCATATGTCCTACAATGTGTGCCCAAAAATCTTACGCTAAGGAAACAAGTTGAGAATGCATAGAAAAACTCAATAATGAATACTTGATATTCATTCATGAAAAAATATGAATTACAAAGTGGTACGTGTTGAAAGGAAACACTAAATTACTACTATAATTCAAAAATAGCATTGAAAAATGTCAATCCCAATAGTGAGAATGTTCTAGTAGGCAATGTACTCTCTATTTTTTGTTATTTTCTAAAAATATATTAAAAAATCAGAAAAGAAGTTCAAAGAACATAGCATCTTATAGCAACATGAGCAAACACCCTTTTCAAATGGGACCACAATCTAGTTATAATTAAAATCTAAGTTCACATGGCATTTACAAGGAAATCCCACAATTTATGGGATACAAGTGGCATTCATACATCACTTAAAAGAGTGAATATTCTTCTTGAGACCCACTTTGAAAAGGCTGTTCCCTTCTTATGCTCTATTATGCTATGAAGTTCAATAAAGTTCTAGAATTTTTTTTGTGAAGAGATGCCACATTTGCCCTCAAAATTAAACATTTCATAACTTTCATCTCATGAATCATATTGAAATGATTCAAAGCTTCCTATAATTGATTCCCTTCTTATACTCTATTATGCTATGAAGTTCAATAAAGTTCTAGATTGGTTCAAGTAAATACAATTTTTTTGATTCTGTTTGTAATAAAAAAAATTATGCTTGCATTAGGTGCCCACATTTTGACAAAAAAATAAATAACATGTAATTATTTATGACATTATTTTTTACATAATATTTTGATTTTTTAACATTTATGATCTTCTGATTTTTTTATATATCAATAAAATAAACAGTCAAATAATTTTTAATTTTTAATATATACCTTGATTTTCTTATTTTGAATTTTAATTATTAGACGTATCTTGTCAATAGCCCTTTTAAAGCTTATAACACATTAGAGATTTTCTAATATGCTGATGTTGGTGTAGGTTTTATGATTTTGACTTTGATATTGTGTGATAAGAAACAATGTTTGCTATGACATTTGTAAGATTGAAGGGAGGATGGATCAACATTGATACAAGGAAATCTTGCAGAGAGATTTGATGAACACAATGATGGCGTATGATCTCAATCTTGCATTTATGAATTTTCAGTGCTGAAGACAATCCAGTTGTACTATACATATTGCAAAAGATGTGCTCCAATAGTTTAGATCGCAAGAATTTAATCTTCTTCAATGGCATGCACACTCTCTTAATCTAAACCCAATTGAGCATTTTTGAACGTGCTAAAAATAACATCTTAACTAATATGAAAGTCTTCCAAGAGAAATGTTAGAATTGTGGAAGCGTATTAAAAATTGATGGGCTTTTATCACACCAGAGTATTGTAGAAGCTTGTATGAGAGTATGCTAGAATTCATCCTAATAATCTAAAGGCAAGCGAATAGATTATTAGGTTGTTTTCTAAGAAAGGGTGCAAAACTAAGTCAATGACATAGTTTGCTTTAAATGTGATATTCTTGTACACACTAATGTGCCAAGGAATTAGTCTTTCCAACCAGGGAGGAGAGGATGGACAGCTGAAGCGCTCCGTGTTGTGCGGTTTGAGGTGAGGGAGATGGACTGAGGTGTTAGTCTCAGGGAGCTCTCTTGGAACTCCCTGCCCCGTGAGGAATGATGTATGTTTTTGTGTAGTGACTGAGTGTGTCTAGAGATGTGCTGGGACATCGTACGAAACAAGCAAAGGGTCGGATGGAGACGCTGGGGTGTCCATCTGTAGGGTGGAGTTGTAGATCCAGATCCAGATCTGTTGAATTTATGACTCGTTCGTTGGTGATGTGTTGCACCAAAATTATAGTGTGTGTTGGCAGTAGATGTGTGTTGCATCAATGAAGAATAGGCTGGGCTATTCCCTTTAGTACCTTTGCTTGTTTCATCTAGATCACTGTCTCACTTACCCATTTATGTATTTCTTTGCTCATAGACTACTCCTTGGTCAGATCTGACCAATCCCATCCGCACAGCAACAATGCAACATGATTCAACTTCCAACACACAGGCTTGTGCATTTTTACACAACTTTTGCTATACATTTTTTCCTTATCTACATTTGCCTTAGATCTACTCAAACTAATCTCATGTCCCTCCTAACCCCGCATTACAAGTATGCCCATAGAAGTATGTGCATGCCGCATCAGCAGCCCACACAACGATGCAACTCTCATGTGTTGCATCAACAGCTACCCAAAAATCAGCCCTCTTGCGCGATTGATGTAGCTCGTTCATCAAGTCACGAAGGCACGCAACGTCAGCAGATCGAGGCCAAAGAGAAATACAAGCAAATCCAGCCCGGTGCACACAATAGAGTGTACCAGTGGATGGACCCCCTGACGCCATCAAAGAAATGCTCAATCTGCAAAAAACGCTACGCTGCTAGGACGAAGAATTGCAGGAGCATCTCGGACAACGCCTCCTGCACACACAGCACCAAACGTAACATCAGCAATTCAAACCAACACCAATGTGTAGCAACAACAAGCACAGAGGTAGCTGTAGCTACCACAATTCCAGCAATTTCAAGAACAAGTGAGTCTATCACCAATACCATCAATGAGGCTGCAATTAGGGTTTTTGATAGCGGCTTCAATGCAAACAGATGCAACCTGGATACTGCAAAGAGCAAAGGTGCAGACCCCGTGTGGGATGAATAGAGGAAAGCAATGCCGGACAATGTGATTGACGACAACAACGTAGCAGCGGAGGGAAGAGTAGTTCTAATGAAGCAAAAGACCACCCCAATGCAATCAGCTGCGGAAGCAAGAATGGCCACAAAACAGAGTATGAAGAGGAGGCGGATCAAAGCAGCAGCCTGGAAACACGCTAAGCAACAAGTCAATGAAAAACCAAGTTATGCGCAGCTCGAGACTACTCAGCAGAACGCAACGCTGGCAAGCAAGTGCATCAAGATCAACTGCAGAAGGAGCTATCAACGCAACAAAAACAAGTGTGCAAATTGTAATACAACAGGTACAAGCTCCGGAAGCAGAAACGCGGATAACAAAGACACAAGAGAAGACACCAACGAGCGTAGCAGCGGCAACAGTAGATTCGACGCAGCGCTTAAAGACCGAGATAATGCTGGGAGAAGCAACAGCGTAAACAAGGGAGATGGCGCAAGCTGCTGTGTCGATGGCGACATAAAGGAAGGCCGCACCTGTAGAGGAGCGGAGAATCGCAAAAATGTGAAGCTCATCTGCAAGAGAAATTGCGAAAGCGGTCGCAGTGTCCACAACAGAGTAGGTCGAGTATGGAAGGACAAAATCGCCGCGGCAGGGCGAGTTCACCACACCGGTAGGGCAATTCAGGAAGGACGGGCTAATACCTGCAATCGAAGCAGCAACAGCAAGGATCAGGAACGTTAGAAAAATCAGCGGCACGAGAGCACTAATGCTCGAAGAAGCCACAGCGGAAGCCAATGCTACCAAAACGCAAGCCAACATTGCAGCAACAATCAAGACAGCAGTAAAGGAGACCAAGAAGACCGCATGAGCCACGGAACCTACAAGGGGAGAGCCGTTCGTGAAGAAGCAGAGTCCGCCGCGGGAGCAGTAAGTCGCCTTGAAGATGTTGCCGCTGCAAGAAGAAAGCGCTGCTGGAGCGGCCGAGCTCCTCACCAAAACACCGGTGCTCAGGTAAGCTTCCTAAACCTAAATTGCTTGCTCTCTGATTTTGCTGTGTCCATTGGCCATGAGAGAGATTCTAAGGGAGGACCCCAAAACCCTAATGGCCAGTACGCGCCTTCAAGCCTCCAATTCCGTCCCAACAGGGAAAACGACAACGAGAGCAAGTTGCACATGGTGTGCAAAGTTCCCCCGAAGCCGCAGAACCACTGCCAAGGCGTGTCCTCTTCCAGAATTAGCTCAGCTAGAGTACCTTCATCATGCAGTGACAGATGCTCCAAGACAAACGCAATGCACACCGCAACAGCTAAGAATATCGCAAAGTGGCCAGGCACGTTGCACATGCTTTACTCCATCGGCTCCCATGCCACTAATAGGGTGATAAAGGACGCCACGCCCGAAACCAGCAGCAAGGAATGCAGATTCTTCAAAGCTGCCCCAACGCGCCCTTCAATAGATTCCCAAAAATGGGTAAGCCCAGCGCCACCCCACGAACTACGTCGCCCCAAATTGCGCACTGCCTTAGAAATCAACGCGGCGCCACCTGCCAACGCGCCATCAAAATACAGACCATCTCTAAAAGGAGCATGCGACTATTGCGTCCAGCCCTGCAACAAAGCTTATAAGCAACGCAAGCTGCTTGGAACCCCTCATCTTGCTCCTCCCTTGCTGTATTTCTTACCCCTCTCCCCTGAGAATGCTGTAAGCTCCATTCAACCTCTCTGCATTCTGCAATCCCCATTTGTTGTCTTGCTGAATCGCCCTTTCTCTCAATTGCACTTCCATCCCCTGCCTCCACTGAAGCTCTTCCTACACCCCAGTAGCTTTTCCTGCTTTGTAGAATCAAAGCACCACGCTAGTAGTACGAGGCAATTCGACCCAGCTGTTGGAGCAGACAAGGAAGCTGACTTGAACGGGAGCCCTGCCCCTGGTGTTCGGCTGAGGAGGAGAGCTCGCCCAAAGAGGAACCGACAACATCAACTGTGGAACAGCTCCAGCAAACTCCACAGCAACCCCAAGGGACAGTCATATACAAGCAAACAAGGTACTCCACTCATTGTTAACTACTACTTCGGTACCTTCCTTAGGAATATTAATATTTCTAAAGCTTATTTTGAAAGCTTCAAATTGTATGAGGAAGTTATTCTGAAAAGGGAAAAAGCCCCGGTATGGATGCTTGTTGATGGTTTTCAAATCACTGTCTTAAGTATCACAGTAGGTACATACAAGGAGTATATGCATCTGATTAGTACTTATGACCGAGATAATATTCTGTGGATGCTTGATTATAATCTTTGTCCTAGTTGTAGAACCATGCATAATCTCATTATTTGTCATATTGAAGTTATAGAGAAATTATGCACCACCCATGTTCAATTAATTAGGTTGTATGACAATATTTACTCTATTAGCATGAATGGTTGGGTTAACATAGCCATTATGCTGAATAACCACGCTTATATTAACTATGTCAAACCTTATAATAATTGTTCCATTATGTATGAGTATTTGTATAGCATAAATACCAATCTCAACACCTTCTTCTCAAAAGTCATACTCCGTGCGACCCCACAAATTAAGTTGTGGGGAGGAGCAGACCTTGTGGTGATAAGAAGAAACTCTACTTCTAAAATCTACACTTTTTTGACAAAAAATACTTGTATTTTCAGAATGTCACAAAAACCCTCCAGCGCTACGTCCGCCCAAAGATACAAGGATAAATTCTTAGCTCTAACGAACGATCCAGATGTAGAAATGTTTATCACACAAAAGCATTCTTCACAAAGTGCCACACAAGGAGCCACAAGCCAAAAGAAGGCCAAGGGCAAATCAAACGCTGAAGCTTTGAAACGCCCTCCCTTTTGGTTTGGTTTCCAAGCCATGAATTGGACCAATAGAGGGAAGGATTTACCCATGGATGGCAAAGAACCAGTCTCAGTCCTAGTAAAGAATGGCATGTCCGAAAAGGAAGCATACGATTGTCAACATTGCACCTCTTGCTTCCCTTTTGTCATCCAAGAAGAATGGCCAAACTCTAGGGAAGACTTAAAGGATGGTCAACATTTTAACCTCACACAAGTCCCATCAGATGTCGAAGTAGACAAATTTGGTTTTTCTTTAGACTACCATGTTGCCATCCACTTTGAGATGGGTGAGATTGAGTGGCCAAAGGAAACCATCGTGACACTAGTAACCCGTAGGCTGAAAGAGATGGCAATCGAGCTTGGGGATGAAATTGGTGAACCCATAGCCCTCATGTGCTACCATAAGAGCACCAATTGGAGTGGGGTTATCAAGTTACACTTGAAAACCCCCGAGATTGATGGCATTGGGCTTCTCCGCCCATTCATCCTCAAGCTTGATGAAGGCAAGCTCATGAGAGGTAAAGTATGCAAAACTTACGATTCTTTAGCTCTCAACAATCCTCTTTCCGTCAAAATTACTAGTGAGCAGCTTGAAATGAAGGATTGGTATGCCATGTATGAGACCATAGTAAAAGAGAGCTTTCAAAGAGGGGTAGAGTATGAAATAACAAACATACAAGAGAAAAAAGAAAATACCTTTGCATGGGTAGTAGCGGCCTCACCCGAACAACTAAGAGGATGAGAGAGCATAAAATCACCTTTAACAATGAAGTCTTAGAGGGAAAACTAGCTGACCGCACGTGGGCAACGGCCGATGATATAGCGAAGAAGAACGCCCTCATCCTCATCGCCAAGAATCTCAACAAAGTCAAGAGCATTGAAGAAATAAAGAAGAGCATTGGAGAGCACATGGGGCCCAAAAACGTTGTCAACTTCTTCTTCAAGCTTGACGACAAGAACGGCAAGCACCTCGGATCGTGCAACATCCAATACTTGAACGCGGCGGTGTACAAACAGTTTGTCAAGAAGTCAGCAAAACTTCTTGGTAAACACGTAGAATTCACCCCTCATCCTAGAAGTCTTGATGGTGCCAACGCACCCAGCGCATTGGAACTCACTAGGCTAGGGTTTAGTGATGTTAACACTGCCCTTGCCAACACCATCGAAGCTCTAACGAATATTCCTCTAAAGGAAAAACCCCAAAAAAATTTCTCTAGAGAAATAGCAGTAATTAGAGAAGAAATGTCAACCTTAAAAGAAGATCTAAGGAGTGAGCAAAAGCTAATTGCAGAACGAGTAGTGGAAAAATCCTCATCTAGCCTCAACAAGCAGATCACACTCCTCAAGAGGCAACTAGCCACAACCATACAAGCCCTTGACAATGCCCACCCAGGGGGGTCCAGTGAAGCAGAAATGGACACGTCAAACTAGCTTGGTCAAACAACGCACCACCAAGAGTATACATATATACTATAAAACCTAGTAAAAAACCAAAAAGTTCAAAAAATATATACCAAAAAATCAAACATAATCTAATTAAATTATTGAATACACCAAAAATAATTATAATCCTATCTCCCTAAAAACCAATAATAATAATAATAATAATAATAATAATAATAAATAAATAAATAAAAACCCTAACACAAATATAGTATATATCTATACTATCCCAAAAATTCAAAAAAAAGAAGTAAAAAAGCACACATTCAAACCATCTTACAAAAAACAACATACAAAAACCACCAAACCAAACCAAAAAATTCCAAAAAAATTGAAAAACATCCCTAAAAATTACCAACGTCAAACATTTACCACCATAATAAACCCTAAGTGGCCTCGGCCAAAAAACACATACAATAATACCACTCTACAAATCAAACAAATATATATCCCCCAAAACGATATACAAAAACACTCCCTCTAGAACCCATCTAAATAATACTCGAAAATGCAATAATCCTCAACATCAAAAATATAAAATACACACTATTAATAAAATAAATAAAAAGTCTTTAAATCCCCTCAGAAAAAACAACAAAAAACACCTTCCTAACAAAACCAAAATTACCACCATATCAAACTATAAAAATAACGATATCTCAAAACTTCTACTACTCCTTTGCGGTGACATAGAAACCAACCCGGGACCAATACCAAACATACTGAAAACGCACTCACCATCACATAAAAATAGAAACAAAACATATTTTATACCATGCACAATAAATCTACACCCAGAATATCAACATTTAGCAAAAAGGTTTGCTCCTTGTTTAAAAATAACACACCCAAACCACCCAGAAACATCTACAGATTACCCATACCTCTCAAAATACATACATGAAAACCAACACCACCCACCTCCACGCATGTTATACGCACTCATTACCACGATAAGTCCATTAACCCCCCTAATACCATTCATAAACAACTATATGATTTTATCAAACAAAACAATAATCCACCAAATCTACAAATACTAATAAACAAGTTTCCATTCCTGCCCGAAAATTTACTAAAAGAATCTCTCAAATGCAATGAACCTATAAATGAATATTCACACCCACCCCCACTACTCAATATACCATTACCGCAAACCCAAGAGACACAAACAACAAACCACAACACACACATCATTACATGGAATGCCTCATCTTTAAACACAGCCCTACCTAGTCTACAAAACTTAATTTCAAACAATACAACAAATCCAACAATTATCACAATACAAGAAACCAAACTAACCGCAACAAAATCAACAAAATATATACAAAACCTATTCCCAAGATACAAGTTAATTTTCAACAACACACACGCCTTAACAAGATGCATGCAACAAAGAATGCCGTATACCCCTGCAAGAGGTGGACTCCTTACTCTAATAAATAACAAATATGCATACCCATGAAATATCACCAATATACCTACTCCAGCCGAAATCTCACTATATTTACAAATTATACAAATTAAAAATGCACCATTACAACCTTGGCTAATTTTACACATGTACATGCCTTCCCACTTAGAAGATATTCAATATAGTACAATAATACAACAACAAATAACACAACAAATCATAGCACATCCAAACCACACATACATATTATGTGGTGATTTTAACAGAGACATAGCCCTTATAGGAAGACAAAACGAATCCAACATAACACCTCCGCTAACAGAAGACATAGAATGGCGGGCATTTACAGACACTCTACATTTAACTTACGTTCCAACAAATAGCACATTCACCAGACAAGGTGGACAAAACTACACTCAAACAAGTTTAATTGATGGATACTACATCAAAACTCCCAACAATACATTATATACTTCAATGACAAACCACGACTACAACTTAAACTCAGATCATTCACCAGTCACCCTACAAATACCACCAAACACACTACTAGCTCGCCCCACACACAACCAAAAACAATTAATCCACCAAGGATTCTAAACCCCATCCCACAAGATAACATTGAAAAATTCAAAACAATATTTTTCGAAGAAAATTCACTCCAAATAAATGAACTCATTACAATATTGATGAATGAACAATTAACAAGCAACCAATGGCAAACATCTTGTATAAAATTAGACCACTTAATACAACAAATATCAGAAAAAATTCAAGAAACTTGTAGTGCTCCACCTCTACCTTCACTAACACACCGCACAGCTCAACAAGGAGGATTTCTGCCGAGAAAACTCCAAAAACAATGGAAAAAACACCTATCTACTTACCACCTAATCAGAAAAGCAATATACATAACAAAAACCATACCAGATTGGCAAAACCACCCAATAATAGAAGAATTAAAAAACCATAACCATATTACCATCCTAGCACCCCCTAGCCCAGAATTAAATTCACAAGAATGGATTAAAATTTTAGCAGAACTAGCTAAAACCGCAAACAAACAAGCACGTAAAATTACCACTAAATACACCCAAGAATGTGTTAAAAAAGCCATCACAAAATATAGACAACTATATGAAAAAAGTCCCAAGAAAATAAATAAAAAAGTTTTCAAGAACCAAGAAACACCACCATTAGATTGCATTATGGATAGAAACAACAACATATTAACCAGCCCAGAAGATATAACAAATGAAATTTATATCCAATAATCAATTAGTAATAAACCTACAGTCCCAACATGTTACTACCAACCAGAACACTCAACCAATTGCACATGTGGAGTTAAACAATACCCATGGCATGATCTAGACGGATTTATAATAGATAAAAGAGGAGACCCTCAAACACCACTGCATAAATACTTCGACCAAGAAACATACGACTTATGTTTAAAACACCTATCCAATAATAAAACACCAGGCCCAGATAAAATCCCGAACTCAATCTTAAAAAATATGCCCGATAGTTTTCATAAACTACTATACCTATTTTTCACCCATTGCTACAAACAAAAAAAAATCCCAGCATCATGGAAAATAAGTTTAACCATACTTTTGTACAAAAAAGGGGACCCATCACTATTACCAAACCACAGACCTATAGCACTTGCAAATACAATTTATAAATTATTCACTAGCACACTAACACTAATATTATCATCATATGGAGAAAAATATCAAATACTACATGACAGTCAAGAAGGATTTAGAGCAGAAAGAAGTACATCCAGACAACTACAACTACTCATAGCAGCCCTAGAAGACGCTAGATTTACAAACCGAAACATATACTTACTATACATAGATTTTAAAAATGCATTCGGCTCCCTTGACCACGCTAGACTATTAGCTATAATGAAAGACCTTGGATATCCATCAGATGCAGTAACACTAATTGGCAATATTTACTCACAATCTACCACCATATTTACCGGTGAACACTTCGGCAAAACAAAACCAATACCCATTCAAAGAGGCACCATCCAAGGAGATACACTAAGCCCATATTTATTTCTGATATTCCTTGAACCACTACTTAGATGGTTACAAAGAGGAAAAAACGGGTACACATTTGGTACATCGAAATTAACCATTAGCTCTGCAGCATACGCTGATGACCTAGCAGCTATAACAAATAATCTCCAATCACTACAAACGCAATTAAACAAACTAGATAAATTCTGTGAATGGGCCGGAATGGACTTAGGTGTACAAAAATGTGCCATCACTGGATGCCCCAACAAATCCAAACTAAAACCTGAAAATTTTTAAACCCAAATACAAAACCATAACATATTTTACAGAAATCAACCAATACCCGTTCTACACCAAAACGAACCCTATGTATACTTAGGCATTCAACTAGTACCCTCTCTAAAATGGAAACTTCAAACGTACATCACCACAAAAAAAATAATAGACCAATTCATACAACTAAAGAAATGCCCTGCCACAATCAAACAAAAAATTAGCATGGTTGACACCGTCATTAGAGCAGGCATTGCATACAGATTTTATGCAGTCCCATACTCACTACCGACCATAAAAAAACTAGAAAAAAAATTTATAGGAATCCAAAAAACAATATGTGGACTACCAAAATGCACAGCAAACGTAATAACCCAATTACCTCACTAACTCTTTGGTCCTGAAGCTTTCTCACTAAAAAACGCATACTTACGATGCATTGGTGAACAACTTTGAAACGCACTTAACGACAAGGGGAGACTAGGTATAATATATAAAGGACTTCTACACCACATATATAGCTAAATATGGAGGCGCGGAAGAAATCCCAAGAATAACACAACATGATTGCATTAGATCACCAACCATACGTACATTATTTCTCTTAAAAAATGCTGGAGGAATTCACCTCAAAAGTACCTTGAAATAATGACAACCCAATTTCCCAACATTAGCAAATGGACTATGAACCCAAACATCGATAATGAACTATCCAATGCATTTTGGTCCAATCCTACAATCACAGACTCACAAAAAACAATTATTTTAAAACTTCGTACTGGCCAATACATGGGTAATGCTAGAAAACAACTATTATTTGGTAGAGAAAGATTCCCCTCCATCACATATTCCATTTGTAACTCTGCAGATGCAGACACATGGCTACACGTACTTTTAAAATGCAACCATCACCATATACACGCCATTAGAGTCAAAAGACATAATAAAGCAGTATGGGAACTAAGGAAATTAATCCTTTCATCACAAAAATCTAGATGCTACACCCTCATGAACGCAGGAACATTCAACAACAACCCCCAAGAAAACACAGTACCCCCATGGCTACTACCATGTTCATGTGAACAACAAAGATGTCATTGCAACGCTAGATTCAAACCAGACATCCTTTGCGTAAAAGGACTCTCATACAAAAATGACCCACCATTACATCCATCAGACAACCTCACAATTCAATTTATTGAATTTACATATTGTAATGACAGATTCCCACAAGAAACAATAGATATCAAAAATCAGAAATACCAACCACTTATCAACAACATTATTAATTTAGGATGGAAAGTCGACCCACTCATAGTCATCACGGCAGGAGCTAGAGGCACAACACATGTTCCCTCGATGAAACTCCTGGAAACAAATTTTAAGCTACCAGAAACCGCCATTAAACACACATTCAAAGAAATAAATACCATTGCTATACATCATGCCGGATCAATTATTCTATATAAAAGAAAAATAGAAAATAACCAACCATTACCAATAGATTACTGAACAAAACAAAACTATCAAAGAAAAGGAGGGTAATGGTGAAGACCACCACTTATTTCTTTTGTATTTTCTGTTTAAGCTCAAAGTACACGCTTGTCTCAGGTAGATGGAACGGGGCCGGTTGGTTGGTACAAACTTTCCTGCCTATGATTAATTCACTAGTAGCACCAAGCCACGTATATCACAACAAACGCTCAGACGGACCCAACGGGAATCGAACCCGGACCGTACATTTGTAACATAAACGTCCTTCTCCAACCAACCTTGGAACCATGACTTGGCGACCACCAGCAAAACAAACACCAATTTATACCCGCGCTAGTTCTAACTAATGAATTTTACTAGTGTTACTAGTATTTATCTTTGGTCACTAAAGTGTCTATTCTCGAAAGAGGGGAGTAGTCTTGTACCAATGGCCCTTTGTCCGGTGGGCACTGGCTCATTGTCAAGACGAACAGACACTTTATTCACGCCGGCCTCGAAAAAGGACCGGAGTTCATATCTATCTATCTTTCCAACCAAAATATAGTCCATTAGATCTTCTATCTACCACAATTTATGTTTTGTAAGAAGCTATTGTCAAATGAATATTCCTACGTTGTTGATTGAATTTGAGCTTTTGTGAGTTTGACTTAGAACATCTTTACCAACACTTTGGATAATTGTTTGGCTTTGGAAAAATGGATGTGTATGGGTTGGTCAACATTTTATTTGGAGGGAGACACTTATTAACCCCTAAACGTCCCCACTCCTCTCTAGATTCGGCATTTTTGCAAAGATGCATTATAAAATGCAATTAAGAGGGATATTTTGAACTCGATGTATGAATATAGGTTTGTACATTATAAATTTTAAATTCTATGAATATAGTTAGATCTATGATTGCTATCACCTATATTTCTCTATAAAATTTGAAACGTAAAATTCAAAATTCTTTTGTAATTTGATTATGAATAAGATATTGACAACCTGTAGATGAAATATGTTGTGATGGGTTGAAATGTAATACTCCAAGTGTAGTGATTTTTGGAGATTTTTTGGTTGCCTAATTTTATGAGTTGACTTTTTCAAGAGCACATTTAGACTAAATCTTTGAAATTTTAGGTGATTCACTACAACATGAATTTGAGGCATAAAATTTTCACAAATCATCTCCTTCCTAATCAGATCACACATGCATGAAGCTAACTTTCCAAAAAATCTTTAGTAAAAAATTTACTCTGCCAAAAGTCAATGACGGACGAGAAAACAACTTCGTTTTTGTACATCATCCACTTTTTGAACAGTTGGACGTGTAGGGGTTAATAGTGTAACCCAGTTCAAACCCCTTAAAACGACTGAAGCTAGTATATCTTTTCTTTGTAATTGCACATCATGGTTGCACAATCCATGCGTAGCGACTTGTGAGTGGCTTAATTACTATTTATAGAGTCTAATTGAGTGATGTTGATTGGGGAACTTTATGGTGTGCCCAATAATTTTTGGAGTGCAATTCAAAGTTGATGGTAGAGATGCTCTTAGTTTTGCTAGTCACCGTAAGTGTCTGAGTTAGTTATCTCTCTCAATTCAATTGTCAGTGCAGGGACTTAGAGCATCCACACCTATGTCCTCCCACAGTCTGACACACGCAATAACTAGGTAAAAAATGCTAAGGACCCTTCAAAAATGCCTCTTGACCCTCAATCCTAGGGTGTTAAGAAATGACCCTTCAAATCTAAGTTTAGTTGACTATATTGAACATTCTACTTGTGATTGGTCCATTGACTATTTGATGTGCACTTTTAGTGTTTGAGGGGCGTTCAAGGGTGGGGGAGTGTAAGTTGAAGGGCTCTTCAAATGTAGATGAATGATTCCGATCGAGTGAAGTCACAAATCTCGACGGAGTTCACGGTGCTTTTGTGATCGACGCATTGTTTGGGAGGAACCGGCGGTTAGTTACAAGTCAACCGGTTGATTTTTCAAAATAACTTATTGAATCTCAAGAATAGAGGCAAAAGACCGGACTAAATGACTAAAAATTAGTTATATTTAGTATTTATAGACGAAATATACAGGACATATTCTTAATAAACCGATTGGTTTGGGAAAATAATGGAAATTGACTGGTTGGCTCAAAAAGTATCCCGAATACTGGATCGATGAGGTCTTCACGACTTTGACTCTCGAAGTCCACTGTATACATTTCTTTACAAAAAGGTGGGTAGAGTCTCGCTTGCTGTTGCCGGCCGGACGGTGTTCCCGAGACGCTGATCTAAATTTGGCATTCAAATTTGAATTCCTTGGCTTGTTTCCGCTGAGGGTTTGCTACTGGTTCCACATGTGCAGCGGAGGGTCTCTTTTTCCCAGTTACCAATGCCATGCAGAAATAATTAAATTGGTTAAGCCAAGGATTTCTTGGTTCATTGAGTGGAAGAGGAATGAGATGGTATCCTGTAGCCAGGAGCTTCAGTTGGAGACTGGTCCGTAACCCTTAACCCCTAAAAAGTTGGGCCTATGACCATGGAATCATGTTTTATTTGTCACACTCAATTTTGCTACTAAAAATAATACAAGAATTCAAATTTATATTTTTAGTAGTTGAAGTCACATGTCTACTACAAATCATGATTTTTTCATAAATTTTGGTGAAAACTTGAAATTACTATGGTTTTATGAAGTGATTGTAAAGAAAATCTATATCAATTACAAAATGTACTAGAAAATTCCGAGTTTTTTACCTAAGGTGTAAATTACAATGAAGAAAAGTTTAGTTGATGAAAATCATATGTGTATCTAAATTTAGAAATTTTGCTACACCTTGGTGATACCTACCGAACTTGTAACTACAATAAAACACTCAATTTTCAAACTTTTCCAAAAATTCAAAGTGGAGTAGAAACTAGACTTGGCAACTTCATTTTGTTAGTTAAGCTCAGATGCAATGGAACTCATTTTCATGGCCTAAATTTAGTTTAAGTAGAACAAGCAAAAAAATTCAAAATACACTACACGGTGAACCGTTTTTACGACTCTTTTTGTAGTTGGGACCCCATGTAAAATCTAAAAATAGCTTGAATGATTTGAATTTAACTTGAAGGGGTGGCATCACCAAGCAAAGCCCTTCACATAAAGAATTGGATGGAAATCATCTACGCAACAGTTAGAATTGAACAGTTGACTTCATTCATAAGCCATTTTTTGGTCTCGGCAGCGTTTAGGGGTTAAACGTCAAAAAAGTCCCAAGGGCTTGTTTTAAGAGAATAATTAAGAAAATGTGGATTTTCTCAACCAAAACTGAAATGGATTGGTGCTTTGGAAAGGTGATGAAAAAGCGAGGCTAAACTTAGCAAATAAAACTATTTTAATAAATTGTACATTATGAGGAAATTGGAAAGAGAATTGGTGGGAAGAGAGGGGAGGGAGTCGAGTAGCTTGAGATCTTGATGGATACCAGCGCTGGTCAACATTGTTTTTAAATTATTTAAAATTTGAAATTTATTTTATAATAAATTTTAAATCAAGAATTGTAGAGCCCACTGCAGAGCTGAAATCTCATTGTATTTTTTAAATTTGTTTTTGGAGTGACAATGTTCACTCCATTCACTGTTCATAGAGGATTTGAGGAATTCTCATTGGTTGTTCACGTTACTCAAGGGGCTACTGTTGGAGGGAGTTCTCTTGATTTTTTTTAATTCCTTTGGGCTGTTCATCTAGGACTTTGTTCATGTTTAAGGATTAAACTACCTAGGTGATAGTTAAGAGGTGGGCTCACTTCAAAAGTGCTTATTAGCACCAAAGAGGGCGGCAGTTCAATTCTGGTCGAATGGACGTCATGAGGGTTAATACTTTCTTGTTTGATAGGAACCCCGAGCATGACGGAGATTGCTCCCGAGCCTCATGTTGACGATGGGGGCGTTGCTCTTAATTGAAAATGATTAGGAGCTTTGGGTGTAATCCAAATATTGTAAGAAGAAAAATCCAAAAAAAATCACCTGCGGGAGAGCACTGAAAATGTGCTCTCTTTGTTTCACAATGTAATGTTTGTAATCTGTTATTGTGCAATGGGAATAAGGCATTCATTTATTTCCAAAAAAAAAAAAAAAAAAAAAAAAAAAAAAAAAAAACTTTAGTTGGAGACCGAGGTGCTGCTTTACTTTCCTCCATAATTTAAATGCCATGAAATCAAAGTCTTTTGCCATTAAAACCATTGATGAACACACTCAGGCTCACTTTTTGAGGTCCCTCAAAAGATGGAGCTGGTGTCCCGATTGGAGTCTTTAGCATGCCACGCGGTGCGACCCTCTGCAATGAGTTGGAATTATTCTTCCCAGTGGATGCTTCTCATGGGAAAAGTGAGGACTTCATTCAATGCTCTCAGTAGATTGTTACCAAAATCATCGTAACTACTGTGGGTGCTTTTCACTACAAAAAAATATCTACATAAGGTAGGAACACCGAACCAAAACCAACAGTGTCCCCATGCCAATTCCCATAATTTAATTAATTATTTTTTTTTAATTTTTTTTTAATTTTTAATTTTTTTTAATTTTTTAATTTTTGACACAAATTGAAGTCAATTCAATTGCATAAAGAGAGGTACAAATGGAGCAACCAAATTTAGCTGCAGCCAGAGGAGACATTCCCATAATTTTTAGACACGGTAGTCATCCTACAACATAAATCTAGCCGGTAGACCATAGATAGCTTATCATTTTGGTCAACAAACAATAAAGGCTCTATGATGTGCTTAGATTTGCCTTTTAGAATGACTACCATGTCTAAAAATTATCGGAATTGGTGGGTCTAATGCAAAATCCGGGGGGCCGTTTGGCCAAAATTCTCACAACCAATCATTTTTTATTTAAAAAAAATATGTAAGAACTTTATTTTAAAAAATCAGCACTTTATTTTGTGGCCCCTTCTCACTTTACACTATATCCAAAGGCCGTCAAGTTCAAAGGTTGGCTTCTCAAGGATGAGCCATGTCCCATGTGAGGTTTTCTCCACGGCTTCTCGTCTCTAAAGAGGGCATGAGTCACATGAAGACAGTTGAACTGATTCAACAGAATTGAAAACACACTCGAAGAAACCAATGGCTCAATTCTTTCGTTGATCAGATCACATGAATGCTTCGAGAATGAATGTCCAATCGACCAACGCATGGAAACAAAAAAAGGTAACAATCTGTCAATGAGTCTTCATGCACCTCAAAAATGTTGTGAAAATTGACACAAGACCATCATGCACACTTTTAGAACTGCATCGATCGATCAATTGGCTCCCTGAGATTGATGAGTCACAACACGACAACAGAACTGTCTATCAAACACAAAAAACCAATTCATGATTCAATTCTTTTGTTGATCAGATCACATGAAAGCTTCGAGAATGAATGTCCAATCGACCAACACATGGAAACAAAATGTGGTAACAATCTGTCAATGAGTCTTCATGCACCGCAAAAATGTTGTGAAAATTGACACATCATGCACACTTTTAGAACTGCATCGATCAGTTGGTTCCCTGAGATTGATGAGTCACAACACGACAACAGAACTGTCTACCAAACACAAAAAATCAATTCAATTTTCTTTTGTTGATCAGATCACATAAATGCTTCGAGGATGAATGTCCAATCGACCAACACATGGAAACCAAAAATGGTAACAATCTGTCAATGAAAACACGGTGAATGAGCCATGATGTTACGGTGCAGGAGGCTGTTGAGAGCCTGGGTTTAGGGTTTCGGAGGATTCAGCCTGAGCGGAGGGATTGTGGGACGGGGTGGTTTCCTGGGAGTCTTTGTCCTTTTCACTGCTGACCTTGGATTTGTCCTCGGACGACTGGCGCGAGGCTTCGTCGCCGGTACCGGTGCCGGTGTCGGAGGAGAAGGGATGCACGTCCTCCAGCAGGGGCAGCACGTCGCTCATGTTGGGGCGCCGGTCCGGCACCACGTCCACGCACTGCATGGCCAGTTGCAGCATGGCCACCATCTCCTCTTCGATGTTCTGGTACCGCATGAGCTCCAAGTCGAACACCTCCGCCGTCCATTCCTCCCGCACCACCGACTGCACCCACCGCGGCAAGTCCATGCCCTCGTCGTTCACCGACACTTGGTTCGCTGCCTTCCCTGTCAGAAGCTCCAGCAACAACTGCAGACAACACACAACATAACATTCAGTAGTGAACAAAGTTTGTCAAAAGCTCCAGCAACAGCTGCAGACAACACACACTCACAAACAAACATACAATCCATCAATTAGTGCCACCATGGCCACTCTCTCCAATGTCACATTGATTTTCAGTATGAATCTGTACATATGTGATTCGACACTTTCCACATGATGCCAAGTTTCTTGAATTCATATACACCGGTTACGAAACATGCATGTGACACAAAAGAGTTCTGATAATGCTAACTCAATGGACAATGGTGGTCCCGAGGTTACACTATTTAACAAAGAAAGTTCACTACTAGGATCATACACTGATTGCTAGCAACGATAGGGGAGTAGCTATATAACAAGATTACGGTTCCTAAATGTTGGTTAACAAGTTGTAATGTTGCTAGCACACAGTGTATGATGCATTTTTATTGTACGACATGCTAAAATTGTGATGGGGCATTCAATATATGCACACGGTTTAGTGCAGAAATTAAAGGGGTGACATGATATGTACCACTCCAAAGCTGTAGACATCTGACTTCTGTGTCACTTTGCGAGTCTCGGTGATCTCCGGCGCGCGGTACCCGACCACCCGGGACGCAGCCGCGGTGGAGGTCAGCAACTGCGCCAGTCCAAAGTCGGAAATGCACGCTTCCAGGTCTCGGTGGAGAAGCACGTTGGAAGACTTGATGTTGCCGTGCACAAATCTGGGCCCTCCTCCTTGTGCGTGCAGATATGCCAGTCCTCTTGCCGCTCCCAGCGCAATCCTCACCCTGCTCACCCAATCCAGCGGTGTCCGACTGCTACCCCTGTTGCCTGCCAACACCAAACCAATTAATTTCCCAGCCTAACACCCTCTTTCTTCCTACATTTTTGCACTGATTCTGGTGATACAAAATTTGGCCTGACATCGAATTGTATTTGATCAACCATGAATCCTTGGACCTCTAATGATTAACAAAAGCGCAGCAACCGAATCCGGGCACAATTACCAGATGTTGAAGACTCACCATGTAGAAGGGCAGAAAGGCTGCCCATGGGCATGTACTCATACACCAGCAGCTTCTCGTCCTTGGAGAAGTAGTAGGCTCTCAAGGGCACCAGGTTCCGATGCTCCAGCTTTCCAACCATATCAATCTGCGCTTCAAACTCCTTCCTGTACATCCAGTGCACAAAGTCATGTACACTTTTTCTTGCGTTAACATCCCATTTCAAGTAACTATACAACCTTTGCTTTTAACATGGCAACGGGATCTAGATAGCCATCCATTCCTTTTCTCAATATCGATCATTTTTGTGCTTGATAAGAAATTACGCTGGATGCATACTTTTCAACGTTTCTTGACGAGTCTAGGATCAATTGATGCTCATACACTATTGGTAGAAAAGAGATTGCATAAGTTTGTCATGTGCAGTTTTTAGACCATCTTGGATAAAACATATGTAGAATCTTCATTTGCTCATTGCGAGTGCAATTTTTGGAATTACCTGCCGGTGGTGACATCTTTCAACCTCTTCACCACGAGGACGGTTCCATCCTCCAACACAGCCTTGTACGCGGTGCCCACGCTGCCCTTGCCCAGCACCTCGGCCGACGCGCGCAACAAATCCTCCAGATCGAATGAGTATCGCTTCCCTTCAAAGAACACCAGCTTGTTGCGCTCCAGCTCCCCTGGAACCGAGCTGGAGTATTCTTCACCGTGCTCCTCCACTACCCCCTTCCCCTTCTCACGCGCTGATTTCCGTCGTCGTGTTGTCGAACTCTGCCAGCGCTTGATTCGTTTCCAACAACAGAGGAGCAGACCGATCGTGAACAGCACCAGCAAGGCCACGCCACCGACGATGATGGCCGTGATTGCAGCCGCGGACAGCAGCTTCCTTGAACCTCCGGGTTCTGGCCCAGGACTCGGTGATGGTGGCACTGTGCAGACGGATGCTAGTGGAAATCCGCACAACCCCGCGTTCCCGAGAAATGACGCAGGTCCAAATCTGGTCAATGTGGCTGGAATAGCGCCAGATAAGTTGTTGTTGGCAACGTCAAAGAGCGTCAGATTCACCAAGTTGAAGGGCGGAATGGTTCCGGAGAACGAGTTGTTGCGGAGGTTCAGCAAGTACAGATGCGAGAACAGGCCTATTGACTCTGGAATGGTCCCGTTGAACCTGCAGGCAGAGATTCGGACTACAAGTGAGCTCCCTGGCTATGGCAAATTTTGCATGCATCCTGGAGAAGTGAAAATCAATATGAGCCCCACCTGTTGCAGCGAATTCTTTTGTGGCCAACTTGCTAGTTGAAAAGTGGGCTTGTTATGTTGCTATGAGAAAAATTGGGTAAAAAAATTAGAGTATATCGCCATAACCTTCCCTTATCATTGGTATGTATAGCCAACTATTCCATAGAAAGCTGTGTATTTGGAGTAAAAAATGCTTTCTATGTTTCAAGTTTCAATTTTGAAATCGCCAATGGGACTCCCATGAAAAAAGAAAAAAGAAACTCTGAGCTGCATGCATGCCCCACCTGTTGTACTCCAAGCTCAGGTGAGTGAGGCGAGGCCAGAATCCGGTGAGATTGGGCACCGGGCCGTAGAAGTCGTTTCCGCCGAGGTACAAGGCATGCAGATGGTTGCAGTTTCCAAGCTCACCAGGAAATGGGCCGGTCAACTTGTTGTTGCGCAGGCTCACAACCCGAAGCTCCGACAGCAAGCTCAAGCTGGAGGAGGGGATGACGCCCGCGAGTCCTGCGCCTGGCAACCGGATTTGCGTGACGCGGTCCCTGGAGCACACCACGCCATTCCAGGTGCAGGCCGACGTCGTGTTGGTCCACTTCAGCTTCGTGCCGCGCGGGTCGAAGACGGTTCGGAATGCGAGTAGAGCTCGCGTCTCGGCTGCCAAGTCTTGAGCTGCAGCTGTGGACATGACGATAATGAACGTAATGCACAGCACCATAATGAACGTGGTGGCCATGCTGTGCTCCCGGGGCTCATGGCCGTTTCTCTTGGTCATCACAACGTCGAGCTTGCACGAGCTCAGTGTCTATCATCCTGATACCTGCCTGGATTTGCTTCGCTCCGGCTGAACTGAATCATCAGCCTTGCCCTGCTTACACTTCGACATAGTGGAATCTCAATGCACTAACTTCCCAACAAAACCCTGCGCCAACACCAGAAAAAAAAACACCAAAAACCAAAACAATTCATCAGCGGTAACATGAAACGACAACATGCTAGAAAGGAAACCATGTCAGAACGACGAGCTAGCCATCTATTTTATGCCTGTGATGGTTTCAAAGCCCAGGGACCAGGCTCTCTGATCAACACACGAACGTCGATTAACCTACGAACGGACTGTAAACATGCAAGCAAAGTACATTGATTTTCGTGTACCGCCATGGCCACAGAGGTACACGCACAAGGTGCGTTTCAACACAAGCACTGCGTAAACAGTGGCCTAATGAAATGACTCCAGGTTTTAGCAATCGTCGGAGCGCAAGTGGGAAGCTAAACAAACACAGGTTCCCAGAACAAGAAAAAAAATACATCGGCAGCCAAGCAGTGAGGAGGACCGAGCTGCACCTTCTTCTTTACAAAAACTCATGGTTCTAAACGACAATGCCATGGTTCGCAGCATGCAGACCAGAGAACCTCCAACCGACAAGCAAACCATGAATGGTACGACGCTCGCAACGGAAACAACAAGCTAGTACTCACATTTACCATGTAATGTCGAACAGGCTCAGGGGCTAGACATGGTGTACAGTCTAAGCTGGTGTCCCTAGCTCCTGCATGAACACGCGCCGGCTCGCCATGACCAAACCCAAACCCTTGATCGAACGAAAACAAAACAAAACAAAAAAAAAAAAAAGCAACAGTAGTAACTAGCCTTCACAAACTCACCACATTGATGCCTTGAACAACCTGATTCGGTTGTCACCCCGAACCCACCGACACCCACTCTCGTTAGACTCGTAACTGCTGCCAATCAAAACCCCTCGGAAGCAGGCCGCACTGAATATAACTTACTAGACAGCCTCACAGCCACGACGAGTGCCCCGGCTTGTACAACAGTAAGTCCTCCATGCAGATAGTTCTGCCAGATTGTTGCAATTATGCCGTGGAAGTTGAGCTGTCCAGCAAGGAGACCGTGACGAGTGACTCGCTCCAGTGTATGAGTTGACCTGTCGATAGCGGCCATTAATTATGACTCAGTTCCTAGTAGTACTTACACATCTGGTGAGTGCTTGAGTGCAGGAGCTGGCTGGCTCCAAGCCAGAGGTTGCACCGTTGCAGGGATCCTCTGACGGTCTGTGCACACGATTCGAGAAAGCTCCCAACTAGATCACCGAAACTACTGCACACGAAGATCATGTCGAGAGCAGAGCCTGGCAAGGAATGCTCAGATTCCAGTTGCGAAGAAGAAGAAGAAGAAGAAGAAGAAGACAAGCGGTGCAGCCCTCGGCAATCGGACCGTATGATTTGTACTGTACTAGCTAGCTCGGCATGCAGGGAGAAATTAAAGCTATGAGGCGGAACCGACGACCTTGAATTGGCTGTGCAGACATGTACTAGAGGTACTGTAGACATACTGATACTGGTGCAAGTGGTATTTGGAGGTTTTGGTGGAATTGGTAAGTCTACTGTGGTTGAAGCAGTCGGACGGCGGGAGGAGTGAGATGAGCTCAAAGTAGAAAGTGGATAATAAAGCTCAGATTCAGTCCTTTCCGTGCTGGATGTGAGTCAGGGTTTAAGCAACAGTGAGTGAAGCTGAATGCTGGGCTGCTCTTCTTGTACGGAGTTGGAGAATTTTTGGGAAGGAGTTTCCCCTTTTTGTAATGGTTCAAACTTTGGAGGTCCGTCTTCCTTCATGTGCTTGACTCCACCATAACATTCAGTAGCATGCACTTTTTCTGCCTTGGCTTTACAGTAGATGGTGTGGAATATTCCACCCAACATATTCCACGCTCAACAGTACTTCATGAGTAGCTAAGTAGATCGAAAGAGAATCTTCACTTAGATTCACATTTTTAAGTAATGAAGGAATGCCATTTGTATTCCATGAATTTTGGGACTACCATGTTATTGCCATGTAAACTTAATTTTTAATTGTAATTAGACTGTGGTCACATTGCAAAAGCATAACATTCAATAGCATGCATTGTCCCTGCCTTGGCTCTACAATAGATCATCTAGAATATTCCACATCCAACAGTACTTCATCACTAGCTAAGTGGACAGGTGGAGGCTCAAGGTGATGAGCAAAGTGCATGAAGGAAAGGCTATTGAATGTTATGACCCTGAATTCAACTGCACTTCATAACCGGTTGTTGACTTTCAACGCTAACGTGGCTCCATCCCATTGGCAACCCGTCACCATCGCCACCACAAGTTGCAACTCATAACCTTCTCTTCTTTCAACTTGCATCTTACGCCCTTGGATCATAAAAATCAAGGGTTGTGATTGAAAAGTGAACAACCAGTTATGTATGATAACATACGTACTCGCTGCTACCGTGGCTCGTCGGTTATCTAATACATAACTTGGTGATGACCCTTGGTTTGGTAGGGTATCTTTGTACCTCGGAGTTAATTCCAAGTCTCTCCATACTACACTGAAAACACCATATACTATGGCCAACGATATTTATGGAGGCTTTACCAATGATTCTTTTTCCAAAATATTGTGGTAACATTCATCCAAATATGATGAAATTTTGTTCAAAATAAATAAATTTTTGTTCAAACATATGAGAATTTGTCCAAATGGATGAATGTACCCACAACAATTATCCACCGGGTTATCCACCCACAACATATGGTGATTTTAGTATACTACTAATGTTTTTTCAAGCGGGAGGGTCCAATTTTGAAAACTTTTCATAACCTACTATGCCCTTTTTTGAGAAGATGTGTTACAAGATGATAGACTATTCACTCATGGAATCATAGGTTAGAACTCATAACCAAAGTTGTTCTTTTGAACGACTAGATCAATCAAAAAATTGAAATTGAACAATCTTGATTAAAAGAGTGAATAGTAGGTTAATATGACCCATAACTGGTTTGGGATTGTTGTCCCTCGCCGGTAATGTAGTTCATTTTGTTGGTCCCATGGGTTATTTTTGGAAATTTAGAATTCAAAATTGGAGCTACAATCCCAATTTTCCTGTAGGCACTAGTAAAAGCAATTTTTGGGTACCACACTTTGACACTATTCCTTGGAGTCCAAAGACCACCCATTCTACTAGTGAGGGGCTATTTTGAGAAATTAAGAAGACTTGTACAAGTTCAAAATAGGTGACAATTTTTTATGAAGGCCCCACAAAATCCCATGTTAACCCTTAAAGGTCCAACCATTCATTTTTTGACGGTTTTTGGTCAAAGGTTCAAAATATGAAGTGTTTAGTTTTGTTGGAATTGGTGTTTTCATTATATGTTTAAATGAAGTTATGATACATCTTTTGACCGTTGGGATTGGAGAATGAATTTCATTTGAAGATTTTACACTGTTGAGAAATCTCAAATTTGAGTGTCCAAAATACAAAGGATTTTCTAAGGACGCTCCAATCATGCGTCTCTTTTAATTTCTCCACTTTCATTTTTTAACTACTTGTAAACATAACTTTTATTACCTTAAATTAAAAAATTGATATTAAATTTGTCAAGAATATATTAATTTGAATTTTTATCTTGTTTACATTTCAAATATCTTCCAATGATGTTGAAATTTTTGTCATACCTTTTTCAAAAATTATAAATTATACAATGTGATATTCAAATATGGGTATTGTAGGGCTTTGACTTTTACAAAACATGTGAGGACCTTTAGGGATTAACCCCTAAATGCCTATAGTCCTCTGTAGATTTGGAGAATTGGAAAGATGTATTATAAAATGCAACTAAGAGGGATATTTTGAACTTGATGTATGAATAAAGTTGTACAATATGAATTTTAGATTCTATCCATATGGTTAGATCTATAATTGCAATCACCAATATTTTTTTATAAAATTTGAAACGTAAAATTCAAAATTCTTTTGTAATTCAACTACAAATAAGATATTGACAATTTGTGGATGGAATTGTTGTGATGGGTTGAAGTTTTGGAGTTTTTTTGGTTGTTTAATTTTATGAGTTGATTTTTTAAAGAACACTTTTAATTCGTTTTGAATTAAGATCTTAATTTTTTTTGGTGGAAATGTGTGGACAAGGCATATAATTTTCTCAAATCATCCCTTTTCTAATCAGATCACACATGCATGAAGCTATCTTGCCATAAAATTTTTTAGTATTTTTTTTACTTGCAAAAAGTGCATGACGGATAAGAAAACAAAATTCAATTATGTACATTAGACCAAAAACACCTGATTAAGCAGTTAGGGGTTAATAGAATTAATTTACAAAATTTAGTTAACCCTCAAAGAGCCCTTTTTGAATGTATGTACTTATTTGTATTTTTTTGTGTGTTAACAAGATTCATAAGGGATTCATCATAAGCACAAAAAACCACCATATGCAATGGTATATTTCTCACTATTTTGAGCAATTTTTTTTTTGAAGGATCACATTCACATATTGCCATTGCTTACAAAGTAACGTCTGATTAGATTTCATTGAATGTATGGAAGGGCCAAGGCGTATATTGAATGAAAAAAAAAATCCGTATACGAGACCGTATATAACTTTTCTTTTTCTTTTTCTTGATTTTGAAAAAATTCATTAATGTGCACAAGACGGATATCTTTGAGAAGCTCCGAAGGTATAGTTTTACGTGAAATATTGATTTCAAGGGTTCAAAAATACAAGTTCTTCCTAGAATGATTTCATCAATCGCATAGGATGCATCACAGTTTTGGAATAATTGGATTCTCCTCAAATACAGCTTAAGCTCTAAATGGTTACTGATTCAAATTTGGAATTACAAGGATGGGTACATTCACACATTACTGTTGTCACAACAGCAAATTAAACATCGCTCTCAAAGAGTAGTACCCTTGAAGGTTACATCATCTAGCAAGTCCAGTTTCATGTGGTCTGTCCTCCTCTCAATGATGACACAATTTTACTCAATATAGTCGTTGCATATATTGTCCTGTTTACCTCATAACATGATTTGTCCAATGGGAAGCTAGAGTTAGAATCTACCGCAGTACCGTAGCTGGGTCGCCAAAAAATAATTAAAATAATTAAAAAAAAGTTAAAATCGGAAATTATGAGGACAAAAAACGAAAATAGAATATATTATTTTTAGCTATATTTTGATATTTTTAGCTATTTTGGGCCACTTGGACCATTTTTAATCATCTTTGGCTCAAAAACAAAACCAAGAAATTCCTTTTTTTGAGGAACGAACCTTATTTTTCAAAAAATATTAAATATTCATTCGTGGGGTGGCGACCCAACTATGGTACTACCGTATCTAATTTCTTATGAATCTAGGACACAAGCAATATTTTTTTTGGGTATATATATATATATATATATATATATATATAAATGTATAAATAAAGTGCATAGCATAATAGAGCAATGGGAGCCAACACCTTTTTGCAATGGGACCACAATCTAATTACAATTAGAAACTAAGTTTACATTGCAATGACAAAGTAGTCTCAAAATCCATGGAATACAAATGGCATTCTTTCATTATCTATCGTACCTCAAGGGCCCTTGGATGATTGATTGTTGGATAAATGTACTAATCATGTTGTATCGTGGCTAGTGTACAAGCAGAGGTTAGCTAGAGTTAGCAATTTCCATGCGATGAATGAATACACAATTCATATGGATGAGATGTGCGAGGGAGTGAGACAACTCCGTTTAGATGAAGGGTGCGTTGAAAATAAACAAGATGATCTACGCACTAGAGTGAGACATCTCCTCATTTAAAGTAAAGGGATAGAATTCCTTTTGATTGGTTGATAGTAAATTCTGTGAATAGAATTCAAGTAAAAGGATAGAATTCCTTTTCGTTGGTTGAAAGTAAGTTCTACGAATAGAACTAAAGTAAAGAGATGGAATATAGTGGTTGTCAATAGAAAGCTCTATGAAGAGAACTGAAGTAAAAGACTTGAAAATCTTGTAGCGATAAAGAATTGGGACTCTAGTTCTAAGTATGTGAACGAAGAGCCATTTGGGAATATAAATACTAGGCTTGGCCGGGTGAGGAGAGCTCTCTTTTTCATGGGCTCTCCTCTATAGTTGGGAGGAAGAGCCACCATTGTTTTGAATTGCACTGTATTGTATTATCATAAATTTTAGTATTGAACCGTTGGAAGTTCCTTACACATTACTTAGAAAAATGGATCTAAATGAAGATTCTCTATCGATCCACTTTTCAAAAGGATACTTCATTGCACAACTCTATTATGCTATGTGTAGTTGAGTTTCCACCTCTTCATTTTAGAGAGGATCTTAGGGAGAATATGGATGGTTTTTGTCAAATAGAAAAGATGTACAGTACTACAAGTAAGAAGTTTTTATTTATTGTAGTGTAAATAAAAGCATGATTCTACTAAATAAAAGCATGATACTATACGTAGACTACAAGTTTGGTGGAAAATACTTACAAGAATAAATACCAAGATTTTTGAGTAAAAAAATAAAAAATGGGTGAAGAAGATAATCTTGAATGATATTTATAAGTTTTTTCTGGTCTAACAAACCTTATTTTTTGGAAATAAAATAAAATAAAACATTCTATGGCAGAGTTCCACATTTGTTGAAATCTTTCATTGTTGAAAAATATTCAAATTATTGAATTCATCAACAAAACCACCAACTCATAAAAGTGGATCAAAAGGTTAAATTACGGAAATTTAAGTAAATACCAGCCATAACGGTTCCACACTTCCACAGCCCTGCCTATACAATTTTTTAAAATGGACAAAATTATTAGTGTCACAATCTCAGGTACTAAGGGGGCTTTTGAGTGTTGCAAGGGTCCAGCAGCCTGATGGTCACCCAGGAAGCCAGGTAATGGAAAGGGACCTTATTCCAAGTTTCCAATCCTTCATTGGAATAAAGCTCCCTTTGTGTAAAAATTTAGAATAAAATATAATAATAATAATAATAATAATAATAATAATAATAATAATATTATTATTATTATTATTATTATTATTTCAAAAATAAGAGTTTCCAATCCTTTTAAGGATTCTTTTTCATCAAAACTGATGTACTGTAGGTGGAGGGTACCCATCAGGGTTTTTTCTGGCTTTTTATAGCCTATTGCCTATAGCTTTTTTTGCTACAAAAATTCATTGTGAGAATCACCATATGGGAACATAATGAGAAAACACCATCTCATGTAGCCACCAAGGTAGTGGATTGCGCCGATTGCAAGTCAGGGTGGGACTTCGTGAGCCACACGCAGTGAATGAAAAGGCCAAGATGTTGAATGAAAAAGACATAATGTACAAAGGGTATCACAAAAGGCCAATATGTTGAATGAAAACATAAGATGTATGAAAAAACAAAGATCCGTGGCAAGGTTTTTCAAATTAAAAAAAGCCACCTCATTCGCTTGCACGCAAGCTTTGTAGCCTAAAGTCAACTAATGACCCGAAAACCAAAAAACATTCCATGGTACCCATAACACTCTTTAGCTAGTACTACAGCACACCTTTTGCTTGTGTACAGAATCAACATATGAATAGGGTCCAATTGATAATGTGGAACACGTAGAGACTATTAAAAAAACAAAAGTTTGTTGAGCTACCAAGCCATCATTAACCCTTAACTCCTAAATGCCTAAAGACCTCTCCAAATTCGGCAGTTTTGCAAAGGTGCATTATAAAATGCAACTAAGAGGGTTATTTTGAACTTGTTGTATGAATAAAAGTTGTACATTATGAATTTTAGATTCTATCCATATAGTTAAATCTATGATCGCTATGACCAATATTTTTGTATAAAATTTGAAACTCAAAATTCAAAATTCTTTTTTGTGTATGAAATTTGTTGTGATTGGTTGAAATGTAATACTCTAAGTGTAGTGAATTTTGGAGATTTTTGGGTTGCTTAATTTTATGAGTTGACTTTTCCAAGAGCACTTTTGATTTGTTTTGAACTAAGATCTTTGAAATTTTTGGTGAATCACTCCAACATGAAATGAGGGATAAACATTTCACAAATCATCCCCTTTCTAATCAGTTTACACATGCATGAAGCTAATTTCCCATAAAATCTACAATAAAAAGTCCACACTATAAAAAGTGCATGACGGATAAGAAGACATGGATGAAATCTGTACATTGTCCAAAAAATAAATGCTCATGTAGTTAAGGGTTAACCCCTAAATGCCTAGAGCCCTCTCCAAATTCGGCAGTTTTGCAAAGATGCATTATAAAATGCAACCTAGAGGGATATTTTGAACTTGATACATGAATAAAAGTTGTACATTATGAATTTTAGATTCTATCCATACAATTAGATCTATGATTGCTATTACCAATAATTTTGTATGAAATTTGAAACGTGAAATTCAAAATTATTTTGTGATTCAATTACGAATAAGATATTGACAATCTACGGATGAAATTTGTTGTGATTGGTTGAAATGTAATACTCTAAGTGTAGTGATTTTTGGAGATTTTTTGGTTGCTTAATTTTATGAGTTGACTTTTTTAGAGCATTTTAACACTGAAATCTTCAAAATGTTGGGTGAATCACTACAACATGAAATGAGGCATAATTTTTTTACAAATCATCTCCTTTCTAATCGGATCACATGTGCATGAAGCTAACTTCCCATAGAATCTACAGTAAAAATTCCACACTGCAAAAAGTGCATGATGGATGAGAAATTATGGATGAAATCTGTACATTGTCCAAAAAATGGACGCTCAGGCAGTTAGGGGTTAAACATCATTGTAGCCATATATTGGTAGATGGATGTAACTTATCCAAAGTGAACTAAAGTATCACAAATTAGATGACGATTTTTCATCCAATTTTTTTCTTGAAGGCTCTTCGTTGGGTCATGCCACTTCTTCAAGTCAAATTATGGTCATTTAAGCTATTTTATGATTTTACACGGGGTCCCAACTACAAAAAGAGTAGTAAAAACTATTCACCATGTAGTGTATTTTGGATTTTTCTATTTTTTCTTGCTTAAACTAAATTTAGGCTAATAAAGTGAGTTCTATTGCATTTGAGTTGAACTAACAAAATGAAGCTTACCAAGTCTACTTTCTACTCCATTTTGAATTTTTGGAAAACTCTGAAAATTGAGTGTTTATATTGGAGTTACAAGTTTGGTGGATATTACCATAGTGTAGGGAAATTTTCTAAATTTAGATACACAGATGATTTTCATTTATTGTACTATTCTTCATTGTAATTTGCACCTTGGGCAAAAAAAATTAGAAGTTTTGAGTACATTTTGTAATTGATACGAATTTTCTTTACAATCACTTCAAAAAATCTTAGTAATTTCAAATTTTCACCAAAATTTATGAAAAGTTCATGATTTGTAGTAGACACATAGCTTCATCTACTAAAAATATAAAATATAATTCTTATCTTATTTATAGTGCCAAAATTGAGTGTGACAGGTAAAGCAAGATTCCATGGTCATAGGCTCAATGTTTAACCCTTTAACGTCCCAATTCAACACTGTTTTCAAAGATGCGCTATAAAATGTTTGATGAAACCCTAAAATGGAGTAGATGTACAAAGAAAACTTGTAAATGTCAATGTGAAGATCACATTTGTACGGTTGGATGCATCATATTTTTTATTTAATTTTGAAAGGTTTTCTCTTGAAATTCAATTAAAAATCCCAAATCAATACAAAAGAATTTCAAAAAATTGTAATGAAATTGAAACAACGTGCCCTACAAGATGGTATGATTTCCATTATTTGATTCTACCTATTTTGGAAAATCATGTTTGAGGTCTCACTTTTTGAACTAAGAATGAAACTTGACATAAACCGATTGTGTTATTTTTCTAAAAATCATAATAACCTATTTTGAAGATCCAAACCATTCAAAAAATAGTCAACTTGCACAAGAACCAAGAGTAATTTTGGTGGATGAAAACTTTCCAATCTGGATGAAATCCGAACAGCTTCAATATGTTCGTCGTTCAATATATGGACGTTGGCGCGCTAAAGGGTTAAGGGTTAACTAGAGATGACTTTTATTCTCCAGAAGATTACAATTCTTGCAATGATTCTGGTATAGGATGTTGATTCCCAAAGATGAAAGTGGGACTACTAAAGAATGTTATGACAATTTTATTTTTTGTTTTTTATTTTTGTATGGTGAAAGAGAATGTTAAAAAATATTTGCAAAATTCCATGTGTCAAATCTTAATTTCCATATACAAAGAATAAATATTTCACACATACGTGTCAACCTTACTTTCTACCTATGGTAATAAATTTGAAATTTTGATGAAGCATAGGAAGTTAAATTGATTGATTTCACAAAAGTGACATCTCACAAAAATCGTTATTTATTCTTTTTGAAAATATGTAAACAACAAACTTAAGTTGGGCCCTACGTTCAACCTTCTATACCAACCATGTTGATTTCTCAAACATGACAAAAAAAAAGTTTGAATGATCATTGATTGATGAATGCATGTGGATTTACAATCTTGAGAAGGCGGTTTAGATGCACTCTTGGGGTGTGCTTTTTATGAAATGACATTGGAGCATTTATAAAATAGAATAAGGTCCCTCTACCTTAGTAGTCACTCAAAGATTATTAATTGAAGTGATTCCGATATGCATGAATATAGAACAATAGAGTAAAGACATTAAATGTATACACATTGAAATATAAGTGGTCACTACATCAAAAAAATGGACATGGATTGATTTGTGGTTTGTAAAGAGCTAAAGACAAAGGAAACGAAATGTATATTGGATGCAAATTGTGGCAATTATCATATTATTTTTTGCTACATCATACATCTTTTGATCTTGATTGATTGAAGTTATGTATCACATAACTTATATAGATAGATAGATAGAAACTTTGGTCCCTTTCGAGGTTGGCGTGAAAAAATTGTTTGTTTGTTGTGCCAATAAATTAGTGCCTACCGGACAAAGAGTGAGCTATGGTCGGAGATACAATTTATGTATAAAAGGTGGAGAAAAGTATAAAAATGTGAAGCATGAAATTTGAAATCTCAACACAATTTAGGAAAAAAAGGTCATGTATAGTATCATATAGGAACATCTATCTAGTTTTGTGCCCAAATAGAACTTGATACAAAGAAAATTATTAAAAATTTCCAAATTATTTGAAGCAAGATAATGTCCAAAGACATTCAACATATTAATGCATATGGATACATGTTATGATCTCTAACTTGAATCATTGAATCAAAATTATTTTTGGACATGTTGTCTCAATAATTATTTTTATATTTAAAAAAATCTTTGTACAGTTGGATTCATTATTTAGCCTTTGAAGACATCATGATAGGGACAACAATCCACAAGCTTGTGCAAAAACTCAATTTGTTGAAATCGTGTTTGGGCATTAAAGGATTTAACAAAGTTTCTTTTTATAATAAAAAAATCAATCAATTTGAATTATAGTAGAGTTAACCGAAAAGAGTGTCTCACAGCGGAAAGACTCCAAAACTAGCTTATGGTGAATTAGAGAATAATCTAAAGCAAGGCCCTAGACCGCCCATGGGAGTGGAATGTGTGACCTCCTCAATGCTCAAGGAGAGTTCCTATAAGTTCCCCCAAGCCTAAAGGACCATTCATAAGGGGACCAAGGCACTATTCATGAGGAATCTTTGTCAAAAATTGGTAATATAAGGTCGGAAACTCCGCATAGACTCAACATCCTTCCCTGCTTGTTTTCAATTAACTCAAATGTGACTAGTCTTACCACTTTTTATAAGTTAGGAGTGATTTCAAGAACATTAACATTTTAGAATTCCAAATGTAGAAAACCCATTTATATTAGGATGCTCAATTTCGTTTCTACTTTATAAATAGGCAAACAATTAAATACATGTTATTGACAAACAATAATCAAAATCTAATGAATTTGACAATATACAATTATTAAAGCTTGAGCTAAAACCAACTCACGATATTATAAAAAAATAAATTGAAACTAAAGACATGATCCCTATTTTTTTTTCCATTCTAACCTCTAAGCCAGACCATAAACTTGAAACCCTAGTTGAAATTGAAGGAGATACCCTGTGAAGTTTTGGATGTCAAAAAAACACTCTGTTAAAATTTTATATGTCTTTAAACCAACCCTATGATTTGATTTTTTAAATTTCAAATAGTCATATATTCTACAAACACTTGCTTTTATTCCAAATTTTCCATTACAAACCAAAATAATCACAAATATGTATACTATGCAACACAAACAAATCCTAAATGCACCAGTTTTTCATAGTACACCGCTTTATTCACACTTGTTTAAAACCAATGGTTTCTATATTAGGGATATGTGCCATTGCAACTTTCATTTGGGCCTACAAAGTCTTAAGAGCTAAACTACACTGTCAAGATGATTTCATGTGGTTTTGAGTCAAAAAGCCTCTTTCACGAGAAGTTGTGCTATTTGTAATTGTGAGCACAACCTGCCACAAACTAGTCATGTGTGAATACATTGGAAGAGTATACCATCTAAGTGTTATGCATTTTCAAGCGAGCATATGAAACATGAAGCATTCATCAAAAAGTCTCCTCCACAAGTGCATCAAAAAAACTTTGAATCCACAAATGAGCACTTTTTTTACATAATGCCTAAGATGAAAAATAATATTTAAAAATAAATTAGATGTGTCATGCGTCATGATCTGTTTACGTGGTGAATATCTTCGTTGGAGGGGTCTGATTATGTTGAAATTTGAGTCCCGGATTGTAGCACAAAATTTATGTGACATAGTTACTTTCAATCGCTTTTGCCTGAAGAGATCAATGACCTCTGTTTCGTAGATGTGAAAAATAACAAGGATGTGTTGTAGGGTTTGAAGAGCAATGTGAAGGGTTGTTTGATGGGCAGCGATTCGCTTACAAGCTAATTCACGCCGCATCTCAATTTCCACGATGGCATCAATCCACTGGAAGGAGAAGCGACGCTTCTGACTGCCGTTGGAGGTGCTCTTCAGTCGGAAAGGACACAACAGACAAATTAAAGTGTTGCTTGTCAGTTGGGGAGGACACAACAGACAAATAAAAGCCGGATTCTCCGTCGGTCAGAAGCATCGCATTTCCTACTAGTGATCATATATCGTATTGAGCTGCATAGAGCGAACCGCTTAGTAGTTACCGAACTTCACTTCAATATACCAGTGGCATAAGCAGATCTAAGCACACAGTGGGAAGTGGTTTCAAGTGTCGTTAATAATGATTCTGCTTAGTAACTCTTTGTTTTTTGGTGCATGTGTTCGCGGTTTAGTCATAATTGTTTAATGGCTTGGTGTGGCAGTCAAAGCACGACCTCAAGGAACTTCTGATTCTCGTGATGAAGCTGTCAGACGGGGTTCCTATGGGTGATTTGGAAGACTCATGATATCCTGGAATTGCCACTGATGTACAGATACTAATGGTCAAGTCCTAGGCATCATTCACTTGAATTTTTACAAGTGGTTACCACATTCAGATAAGGGGAGATTCAGACCCGGTCTTGTTGCATGGAGTAAGTTTACGTTGTAGATCATAACACTATAGGACACACACTGTAAGTCAGGAGGCAGAGGTGTGTGTAACACTATATCCCAGAGCTGGAGTTTCCCTAAACCTACCTATAGTACAAAGGACTTCTGTCTCATGTCTAGCACCTTTTCATCTTGAAAGTATTCACATCAATGTATTGGCATTTATCTACTCAAGGCTTGCATAGCAATTTCGGCTTACACTGTATGTACACTTCTGCAGGTGCTCAAGGCAAGTGGAAATTTCTGGGTGTTGGTGAACAGTGACATTGTCTACCTGAATGATATTGTTTTCAAGGTGTTGTATTCCTGCGTCCTTTTGCTCTTACTTGCACTTTTTACTATAAATTAGAATGTGTTAATTATCGTTATTGACTATGTCGAGGTTTGCTATGGTGGTAATTATTCTCTTTTGGTTCAAAATGTCAGTATTGCGTGTAATTAACAAAGATGAAGGATACTTTTGTGATTTGAATATGTTTGATATTAGTTGAGTTTTTGTTGTACATACAGCTGACTTCGTTGTACACAATGGTCATTTTTTTTCTTCACAATGGTCAGGTGGATGAAGACTTGATTAGAGGGATAGATATACCGCGAGAGTTTATGCAGGAATTGCAAAATGCAAGCATGAAACCAACCACGAACTTGGCACGAAGAGAGGTTTCACGTTCCCAGATTCCAAAAGCCAGAAATGGAGGATAGAAGGGAATCAAAACGGAAAAAGTACACAAATGCCTACTTTCCCGAGCTTTTCAAATCTATCGAAGTACTGTAAGACTAATAGAATCTCTCCATGTCTTGTAAACTGGGAATTGTGGTGGCTAAACTTTCCCGTACTGGTATACTTCAAGGAGACCCAACTAAACCAGAAGGCCAGATTCAATTCATTATCTTTGTAAGTCATTTTTGGAAGACGTTTATTCGCTTTCTTGAGATTTGGATTGTGCATTTTGGTTTACGTAGCACTAGTCAGGATGCCATAATGTGGATTGCGTACATGGAAGATGTTGAGGCAGCTGGTTGTTGGGACTGTGCAGAATGGAAAGCAGCTCTATGAGGAGCGTGCTGGACCTTCTAAAACCCTAAACCCTTCATAGTTAGCTACTTTTTTAGGGGTTGTGAGTGATCTGGAATGACGGGTGAGCAAAGAGAAATTGGTTAGAAGGATCCAATTCTACATTATCATTCATGATATCATCTTTTATTGGAAAACTGAACCAAAATTTGGTGAATTATACATTTTTTTGAGAGGATTTTGACAATTTCATCCATTTTGTTTCCCAGTTTTGCTAGTGTATTAGTAGCCAGTACCAAAATGTGGCAAGATTTCTGCCAAAGTTGGCCAGTAAGAAAATGACTGGTTCATACATGTATGCGGATAACCCAGTGTTTACAAGCAATGTATATTGCTGAGCCTAGGTGACTAGCTTTTGGTCACTGCAATGTTTAAAATGTGAAAATTTAAAATTTGTCACAAATTGGACTTTCATTCTTGAAATGTAGATTGGCTTTGTTGTCATACGCATGCATTGCAACAATCCTCACTTGATTTGGATGCCCACAATTCTCAAAACATTTACAAATACAACATGGTTTTCGGTACATATTTGCAAATACAACAATTTGTACATTGACATATTTCTCATGGCTATAAGAACTTTTGTATACTTTTGGAGTATCAGTGCATGAACTAAAAATAAAAGTGCACTTAAAACCTCAATCTTTAGTAATAGAAACCCTTTTGAGTACATTACACCATCCAATATTGCAAAAAAAACTCTCTTTTTCATTGGTACGCAAATTGTTTTTCTTAGATCTCTTGTAGTGTAGCTACTTGTTATTTTTGTAATAAATTTTTTATCTCAGATTTTAAAATATTTTTAAAAATTTACAAAAAATTATAAAAAGGAAAATTCTAAAGTTTTTGACATCTATTTAAATTTGATTTGTTGGCATTGGACTAATTTAGGATTTAGAATCCCAATCTCTAGTTCAAAATTCCCAAAGAAGAAGAGACCAATGTTGTATTGATATTATATAGTTCTCAATGAAATGAATGAATTAGAGTCATTATGAGAAATAGTAAACCTCAAATGGATATTTAGAATGAACAGTGTCCAAGGTTGCAATGTAGAAAGATGCCCTAGACGAGTCCAATAGTGGTGGAGACATTTCAAAATCCATCACAAATGGAAGAGATGACATTCAAAATTTTCTAAATCAATGTTATCAACATTTTTTGAGATATAAAGATGTCCCTATTTTGAACTTGTATAGGCACCAAAAATTTCATAGGATGGCTCCTTGAGAATTCAAAAAGATCCAAGGACCCCAGAATGAAAAAATTACTACCTCCAAATTACCATATACTGTGGGTGCGTGAATGGTATGGGCACATTCATCTATTTGGGCAATTTCTCATCCGTTTGAACAAATTATCATCCAATTTGGATGAATTTTACCACAGCATTTTGAATTTATTATTATTAGTAAAGCCTCTCATATATACCGTGGGCCACAGTATATGGTGATTTCTGTGTAGCATTGATGTAGAAGAGTAAAAAGTTCGTCGTTGCAAAAAGTAAAAAGTTCCATTGATCATCATCATTTGCTAGATTTCACAGAAACCTAGATGTAGAAGTAAGAAATCTACGAAAGGGTCTTGATTTGCTTCTATCACTTTTTGAGGACCCTCTCCTTCTTCTTCCTGACAATTCCTCGCAGCGGGAAACAATGTCATGGTGGACAGATTGAGATTGGGATTGAGAGCTCGAGCTCGCAGATCGCCATGGCTGCAGCGTGCTTGGGTGCTTCCAAGCTGTCCTTGAGCTCGGCCGGCTGTGCATCTCTGAGACCTAATTCATTGCCCATTGTTTCTCTTCAATCAAGGCATAACTATTCTGGCGCTTCTTTGCCAATCAGAGTAACGCCTCTGCTACAACATGGACGAGACAACAGGACGCGAGGAATCGTGCTCAATTCATGGCGCAGAGGAGGAAGAGAGGAGGAGCTCTACGGGGACTACGACCAAGTTGATTACGCCCAGGTTGTTTACAATGCCGTATTTAACCTAAGTAGGGTTTACGATGTTCACCTTCTTTTTTATGCATTTTGTTATTATCACAATCTCATTCGACATTCTTGCTCAAAATGGTATTACAAAGACATTGATACTACCTTTCGGTGTATTAAATCCTGCGTGCCATTTCGCGTTGTTGACGTTGTTCTTAGTGCGCGAGCTTTGGAAACAAATTCAGTTTCAGGATCCTTTTTTGACGATAAGATGTGTGCTGTATGAATGCCAGTAACTTTTAGGGTTTGGGGTTATAGGTGAGATGGAACGTGCTTGTTATCATTTTTCATAGCTTCTTGATGAGCTGTTAATCTTGATTCCTTACTTAGCCCTCAAGGACCAAGAAGCCTGAATTAGGCCTTATGTTTTTTTTTTAGCATGTTGGAGTAGGTCCTATGTGGAGTTCCTTTTGTTCAAGTTTTTTTTATCAACACATGCAATGTCCTTCATTGATTCCGGTGATATAAAATTTGGTCTCATCATAATTATGTTTTTCACAATATGATTGCTTGAATTTTTCATTCTAAAACCATGAATCCTTGGTCCTTCAGGGGTTAGTAAAAGTTTTCATTTTAGATGGCACAGGTGAGGTCAAAGCAACAAGCTGAAAATTTCAACTAACATCACAAAATAAATCAATTGCATTTATGACACCTGATGATGCATTTGAGGCAACAAGTGTCAATCCTCCTCAAGGAGGTAGCCTTGACAGAAGTTTAGCATGGCACATAGGAGCCATGTAAGTGCCACCTCTTGTTATTTAGATTAGTGTTATCTCAGGCTTGTTGCTTGGACCTGTGCAATGTAAAGTGACCCTGAGTTTTCTTGAAATTCAACAGTTGTTTGTTGTTTTCTTTTTGTAGGAACGGAATGTAATAAATCCTACTGAGGAACTGAAACTCATAGATGTCTAAAATTATGATGAATTGACAGATTGATGCATTCACAGATCGAGCTTACAGTGGCAATCCAGCAGCTGTAGTGGTGTTGCCTGAGGACAGGGATGACAAATGGCTGCAACTGGTGGCACGTGAGTTCAATCTCTCTGAGACTGCATTCCTGGTGAAGAGAACCAGCACGCGGAATGGCGTCCAAGGAAGGAAGGGCAAAGGTCTTGTGCAAGTGGATGAAAGCGGCACAAGTTTGAAAGCTACCAAAACGTACACCCCATTGCGTGAGGAGAATGAGTTCAATCTGCGCTGGTTCACTCCCACAGTCGAGGTACCCATTTCTAGATTTCTGGACCTTTTCGGATGTTGAGATTGCTGCCAGTTGCCGTCCTTTTCAGTTGAACAGCCAAGGACAAACTCCAATTGCTTTACATCGAGCTTTACATTATAAGATAATCTAAAGTGTTACGGTTTCTTTTAAGCTGGAACGGCGGGCATAAAACATCATTTTAAACCCTAGCCAGAAAACTTCAATTGGTCGCTGCGATCTCAATCTTGAAAATCAGAACATTGGTGATGGCTTGCTAGAAGCACATTGTTCAATGTTCATAACTGTCCAACAAGCCATCACTCATCACCCAGAACTGAGCAAAAAACCTCAGAAAACAAACTGCTTGTCCGCTCTTTGTGTAGTCTGCTGTCATATTTGCTGCGCACCTTTCATTGCTTGATGTGATCTCAATAGTCCGAGTTAAGTGTATTATAGCTCATTAAAAGCATATTTTAGTAGCATTCCGACAAGATAACATTTGGTTAGGAATCGAGCACAAAATCTCAATTTGAAAATTTGAGTGCAACCATTGATTACGTCATCTCTGGTTACCAGAGCCTTTTATATCAGCGTTCTGGTTTAATTGTATACTGTTATGTTTGGTCTGTATTTTGTTGACTCTTTCATACAGTGCCCTACTTGAAAGTGGCGAAGTTGTTTTCTGCAGGTTGACCTTTGTGGACATGCAACGTTAGCATCTGCTCATTTGTTATTCTCATCTGGGATAGTGGAGGGAGATACAGCAATTTTTCATACAAAATCAGGTGTCTTGAAAGCCAGTAAAATCTCTGGTTATCGGGAGTACAAGGAAGATCCTGATGAAGAAGAAGAAGAACCGGTTTCTGAGAGAAGAAAACCATCTGACCTGGGAGTGGTCCAACTGGATTTTCCTTGCGCGCCGCCTACTGCCTGTGACGACACTAGTCTTCTTTCGCAGGCTTTAGGTGGGGTTGAGGTCAATTGGGTTGGAACAAGCAGCGTTGGCGATTTCCTGGTACGAGTTCTAGATCTCACTTGGTGTTGATGTGCATAAGTTGCAACCCTGCCCTTCATTATTTTCATAAGTTTCTCAACCTTTGCTGAGCTCTGCCTTTTAGGCATGGACTATCCATCGTGTTCAAAAAACGACACTTCTGCTAATATAATCCTTTTTACACTTATTAGGTTCTGGTTTGGGATATTTGGACTTAGGCTTTCAGTGTTCTACTGGTTCAGCCGTCTCAGTCTCAAGGTTTATCTACAAACTCTTGAATTTTTTGGAATAATTTTTTTTTGAGTTTGGAGAAAAGAAAGTTGTGAGGAAAAAACAAGAAAATACTACCAGGGCCCTTTGTATCTACCGATACCTTGTTCATTCTCCTTTAGAGAGAAGATGAAGCATATTGGTACTGCTTTTAGTTTTTTAAAGATACGAGAAGTTCCTGACCATCCCCCAACTATGCTTTTTCAGTATTACAAACTCTCTGAAACGGAAGTTTCTACTGTGCTCTATTGTTGGCTGTACAACAGAATTGACCAACCAACTTGGTTGCTGGTTTTTTTCTGCAGGTAGAGGTGCGGAGTAGTGAGGATGTGGAGAACATGAGCCCCAATTTTGAACTTATGCTAGACCTTCCTGGTCGAGGTGTTATAGTCACCGCTCCTGCAGCTGCAAGTAGCGAGTATGACTTTACATCGCGCTTCTTCTGCCCTAAATTTGGAATCAAAGAGGTACTGCCTCTGTCTGTGCCTGTGTGTCGTTTTAATTGTCTATGTTTTATTTGTCATACTGAAGGTATGAAACTGCAAGTTCAACAACCCACGGACTAGTAATGTCATCCTTTTGTTCTTGAGAACGTTGTGGACTCATTGTTCATTCTCACTAGATTTGATGGAGGCTGGCTGAACTTTGTTACCCTTACAAAGATGTCTTGAAAGCTAGGCACTGTTTCAACATATTATCACCACTCACAATTTGTCTAGTTCATTTTTTCGTAAAAGCATGCATTATGTTCTCTCTCAAATTTGACAATAGTTGAATTGTTTCTTCCAGGATCCAGCATGCGGAAGTGCCCATTGCACGTTGGGACCATACTGGGCATCTAAGTTGGGCAAAACTGAGATGAACGCTTATCAAGTGAGTCCTTTTTCCTGTACGCAATACTCTTTTTGAAGCAAACAGCCACCAAAGCTGTTCACAATTCTGTGTTAATGTATTCATGCAGTCATGAGAGTTAGCTGTTTGTGTGTTTTAACCCCCCAAGGACCAGAAGGCCGAAATTGAACTTCATGTTTGTTAAGCAGTTTTGAGTAGGTCATATTGAAGCTCTCTTTTATCTAATTTTATTTATTTTTCACGAACTCATGCAATATTCTTCAGTGATATAAAATTTGTCCCTACCTGAATTATATTTTTCATAATACAATGAATTGAATTGGTCGTTACATAACCATGAATCCTTGGTCCTTTAGGGGTTAAGGAGATTGCCTATTGGAAAGCAGAGGTTGAGGCCTTGAGGGGTGTTGGCTAACCTTCACATGTATGGTTACCAAGAAGTAAGGTTTCAGTAAATAACAATCTCGTAGTTGACTTTATTGAAGAGAATGGCTAGTTTATGCAAGATTCATGACTGTTTGACATGTCATCAATTTTGAACAGGCATCACAACGGGGAGGCAAGTTCCTGGTCCGCATTGATGAGGAGGCAGGACGGTGCTACTTACAGGGTGGCGCTGTTTTAGTCATGGCTGGAGTTGCTGGGATTCGTTGACAAAAGACTTTTGACATCTCTAATGAAAATTTTGGAGTACCAGTATTCACTAAGTTTGGGCTTTGGAGTATAATCTTTGCTAAAATTTAGATTCTGTGTATTTTGATAGTCATCCCACCTGATCTTATCTCCGTTATCTTTTACTTGAAAATGATTGCCAATAAGAATGTGGAGATGCTAGTACGGTGGTAGAAACTAGAAAGTACACTATGGACTAAGTAACCGGGGTTGAGAGTTGATATGGTATGCTCCCAAAATTGTCCCTTGAAATGAATGCTCTCTCTACATTTTTGGGTGCACACATATCTTGGACTGAGGTACTTATCAAATGTAATCAATTGCTATTGTGAACATTGAGATCCTACTTTTTGGTTCATCGAAGGGTCCACAAGAAGTACCTTGTCTTGCATAGTAACTCCTAAACGTACTGACCCTTCGAACACAAGTAGATGTTAGCCTCAAAAATAGATATTAGCTTGGTTCAAATGTACATGAGGTGTACATAAGAGGACCATTGTAAGCATAAAATCTACCCAACAAATTTGACATACTTGCATTTGGAGGCCTCTCCAATATTATCAACATCTCATCACAAGAGATTTATTTTAATTGTTAAATTTTTTAATAGGCTTGCAAAGGTGACTTGAATGAAAGTCATTTGAGATTGTATGAGAAAGTTACAAGGCTTTTAACCCCTAAGTGACCAAACGACCATTTTATGGTCGCTGCCCTTTTTTGACGGGCTGCCCGAAACCGAAAAAAAAGTTTTTGAAAAAATAAAAAATATTTTCAAATAGGAAATCAAGTCTACTTTCCGATCCAATTTGAATCATGTCAATCCGAGTTAAACTCCGTCAAGGAGAAATTTTCAAAGACAAACACCTCAACATTGTCCTAGTGTTACAAAACTTACTATTTCGGGAAAGTAATGATGTTCCCTCTTTCTAAAAAATTTCTTTTTTGAACTTTAGAATAGAATGTCTAGTTTCAACCAATCATACCAAATTTCAAATTCTAAAAATAAAATTTGTAATTTTAGTGAATATTCAACAATAAATGCTTCTAAATTCGTTTAATGAGTATCTAAAACATTTTTTGAAAGTTTGACCGTACGGATAATTGCTTGGATGAAAGTCATCCAATTTTTTGGAGATTCTTCACCAAGTTGTTGTCTTATCTAACGGTTGGATTTAGTCATACTTGATTACATATTTTTCTAAAATTACAAATGTAGAAGTATGTCAAGTCGTTGACCAAGCCAAAATTGCTAATCAAGTATTTTATAATTAAATATTGGTGATAGTATTAGTGAATCGAACTGTACAGATGGAATCTAAAATTCAAAATCTAGAACTTTCGTTTGTATATCAATTCCAGAATATTCTTCTAAATAGTAGTTTATGATGATTTTCTCAAATTGTCGATTCCAGGGACACCCTGGTACGTTTAGGGGTTAAAGAAAGATAACTTTCAAATTTGCCAAATATGAGATGATTGTGTAGCATGACATAGAAATAAACAAAAAGAAAAAAATTCAAAAACTCTCCATAGATTTGCATTTCAAATCCATTGCAACAATTTTCTTCCAATATTTTTTTTGGTGGTATGTAATTTCCTAATCTAGATCAACTTCAGCTTCATCTACAAAATAACATCTACGTTTAGCACAAACTGGCCTATCTTTGCAAAGCTCTTCCTTGATATCAATGCAAAGCTCTTCATTCCGTCTCACTGCTACCTCAAAGTAGCATGGGGTAAGTTATCTGATGGCCGGTTCACTTGGTAGATTGGGTATAATACTCTTCAACAACAAAAACTTGAAAAAAAACAAATTGATGGCTTTGACATTTGTTTAAGACTACCATCGGTGGAGATCAAGGTCGACATATCCATGTTGAATATTTGATTTTCTTTGGCAAATAGAATTTGCGCAAATTTTATTCACTATTCTCTTTTTAATCATACAAAAAATAATTTTCCACAAATTTTGGCATTTATTTTTAGAATTGTTTTTAAGCAACCTTAGCTCCACCTATGATAGTGATGTTGGATTTCTATAATCAAGTCTTCATTCCATTTCAAACTAGATGTTCTTGGTGTTGACAAAGTGATGTCTACAACCTATGTTCTTTAGCTAGTAGAATGGTTATGTTTAGGCAAACAACACATGCAACCTTGAGCTCATTTTTATTTCAAAATTTACTTCATTTGAAATTGTGTCTATATTAAAAATCTACAATTGTTATCACCAATCATTTAATATAAATTTTGGAACTTAAAATTCAAAATCCCTCCCAAATCTCATTCAAACAAAGTTTTAACCCCTAACTGTACCAGCATCCATATTTTGGACGATTTTTGAGTTACTTTCACATCAAAGAGCTGTAACTTTTGTATACACTGCTTGATTTCAATGGAATTTTGGAAAACCCCCCCTCATGATGTCTAGTTTGAGTGGTAAAATTTTAGATCAATCCGAGATGTATTGAATTTTTGGGAATCATTTGAAGGCTAGGGGTCTTTTTTTGGACAGTTTTTGTGCATTTTGATGGCTGCAACTTTGGGGGCTTGTATCTCCTTCATCCAATGTCCGTTTTCAATAATAAAATTTTGCGTTAGATTCCCCTTGAAGTCTAGTTATCATGGTAAAATTTTCATGTCAATCCATTTTGTTCTAAATGTTTGGAAGTCATTTTAGTGCACGGGTCTATTTTGGACACTTTTTGCTTTTTGGGTCAAATCAGTCACTTTTCGGGCTACTTTTTGACATTGCAAGGCCATTTTAGGGCACATTAAAAAATTTCATGAGATTTTTTTAAACCAATGTGTTTATATGATGATTTTGAACCACTTTATAGTTTAAAGTTCTTTCATTTGAGTAGTTTTGAAAACAAATTTCATCACTAATGTGTTGCTATGAAAATTTCAGCATTCATTTTTAACACTACAACATTATGATCTTGCAATCTATGTGGCCAAATGACTCCAAATTTGAGCCACATCATCTACATGTATACTACAAGATTGTACGGTTGAGATTTCTATACCTCACTTACATTTAGACCTATAGCACATCAAAAGCAATGACGTTTTTAAGTCCAAAAGAGCTAAGGATGCTTAGGGGTTAAGAGATAGCTTTTAATATTAAAGAGTTGAAACCACATTAGACAATGACAATGTTTACTCTTCTACGTCTAATGGAGTCGATCTGGGTGAAAGCATGGTATTTTGTACCTAAAAGTTGCGCCACTATGCTGAAATCCGATTTTTTTGCCAAAGGCTATAAAATTATACCAAATTATCTTTTATTTTGGTTTATTTTTTCATCGAGCCCTTTATTGATGTTCTATATACTTAAATCCAAAGTTTCAAAAGAATATCTTCAAAAAAGTTTACTAAAAGTAGTGTTTGAAAAAAATGTCTAAATCTGGTTTCAAACGCAAATTTTATGACGTTAATTATTTTCAATTTTATTTTATTTTTAATATTCTTGAAGTTCATAACGATGTTGAGGGCTCCATATAGAAAAAAATAAATAACAAAATAATTTAATGCACTTTTAGCCTATTTCTTGCAAACTTTCTTGATTGTCACCAAATTCTTTTTCAATTTGTGCTACTTTTTCAAATTGTATAGACATATATAAATTCATTTGAAGATAATTTTTTCCAAAAAATTGTTTGACTTTGTAAAACAATACATATACTACTTTCTTGGAAAAAAAGAATTCAAAAATTTCAAATTTAATATGCATTTTTGAACCCTACATTGTTGGATCTTCATAGTGTAAATTAGTGGTCCACTTTACCTTGCTTTCACCCATCTATTGTCCACAATCATTTTCTCGACCTTGCGCATATCTATAAAATCTAGCAAGTTCTTGAAGAGATCCAAACCCAATTGATCTATCCAATCCACTCACTCACCTCTATTTAGAAGAGGAGAGAGGGACCTAATGCAACAAGTTTGCAATACAAGAGACGAGTGTTTGCCAATCCAATATGATCAACATGCAAGAGAATGTCAACAATTTGTTAATCCATATCACATGCATTATATAGCGCGCCAAGCTCAACGATGAGTGTTTCAGTGCCCCCCATTATACCATTGGGCTAAATGATTAATCATAGGGCAAAAAAATGTACAATTTTTTGTGACTATCTGACGACTTGTGTTAAAAAAAATTAAAAAAAAACTACTATGTTTTTGTATAGTAATGATAAATAATTTTATAGTGTGAAATGTCGATAAATTAGTATAGGTCCCTTAATACCCTGTAGAAGTGAAGCTTTTTCCACAACAGTGACAATGCAGAATTCCACTTGCAAGGAAAAGTTATTGTTACTAGAAGGCCTAGAAATTTGAAGGAAGTGCTGAGGGTTTTGAAGCTTCAGCCGGGAAGCATCTTCTTTGATAGAACTCTCACTACTAGCAAAGGCGTTGCTTGTCACTCAGAACAATGTCAGAGTTCACTGTGCACACTTGTCCTACGTGACGAATTGCACTCACCAAGTCTTGAGCGCCTGGGCAGTGAGTGTGAAGTGGCACCGTTTGACTCACGTACCGAGTGAAAAGCAATGCCTTCTCCTTGTAGTGTCTTCACTTTTCTGTTCCGTAGTATTAATACAAAATTATCACGATCTTATAGGATTGCTTGAAATTAGACATAGTAATTAAGAGTTCACATACCAAGAAATGTGAGATGGTGCAAACTTGGTTCTAAAACTTGTTCTATGTTGTATGGTTTAGGGTTTTGTGCATAATCATCATAAGGAATGTCACCGTCTTCCAGTGAGAGGTGACGGGTCACAATGTTCACCACGAGCTCTTCATGCCTTTCACTAAAAACCTTGTTGAAATGTCACAAGATTTTGTTAGATTTGAGGACAAGAATCAAGCCCAACTACAGTGTCAAACCTTACCTCCAAGCTTCTTTAGCCCGTGCACATTCCGGAACTAAACCCTTAAAGAACATATGTTTTCCCGATTCCACACCCAAAATCTCTTTTAAACTCCGTTTTAAGCATGATTTTCTTTCTAATTTACTTTGGATCTATTCTAAAGAAATATAAATCTATCGAAGGTGCTTTGTTTGACATTTACAAAACCCCATTTGATGCAATGGAATAGAAGTTATGAGCAAGATTCTCCCAAAATACTATCAAGCTTGTGAGGCTTGCAAAGTCGTTTAACCCTTAAACGTCAAGAGGGCCTGGGCGGGGCAGCCCGGAAGGCATCTAAATTTTCGGAGGAAAAAAAAAATGAAAGAAATGAAAAAACGGCTCTGCTGGCCAACATTGTTGCGGCACTTTTCAAAAAACGACCTCTGCTGCCCCAACCTCAACTCTTGTTCATTTTGATAACTTTGATTCGGCTCGCCAATGACTCTACAATCTCTCAAATGAGGTGCAAATTTGCAATTTAGATTGCTTTTTCAATAGCTTTCCAACGCACCAATCCTCGCTTGATTTGGTTAAGAAAATCTACTTTTTTCTCAATTATTCCTTTATAAAATGCCCGTGGGATTTTTTTGACGTTTAAGGGCTAAGGGTTAAACAGTCCTGGAGGAAACATGAGAGTCAGCAACTCAGCATATGATACCTAAGGAAACAGTCTGTGGTTTAAGGTTTATGCTAATTTTGTGGCCTTCCGGGGGAGGAATTGCCTCATAGGATCTTGATTGCAAGTCGGAGTCTTCTTCTGGAAATAAATGGTCTTTGCTTGAGGATTTGAGGCATTTAAGGTGAGCTTCTTCTTCTGGTGTTGCAGGATAAATGATCATAACATCCAATAGCCAACACTAGGTCTGCCTTGGAATGTTAAGAATGTCCTCCATCATCATCCACAATGCAATATGTAGCTACACTATTTGATGAAGCTTCTTTAAAGTGGATGGAAATATCCATTATAAATACTATAGGGTGTTTAAAAAACAATTTTAAAGAATATCCATAGAATACATCATGCATATTCTTTATCATAGAATATTCTCATTACTTCATAACCCGGTTTATTTTCAAACCTCACGGGAAAGAGAAAAAAATGAAAATGAAAAAGAAAAAGGAAAAGAAAAAGAAAAAGAAAAAAGTCGTGTGGAAATTTCGGAACCGATGCTTCCGCGCATCAGCAATGGCGACTCGTCGAGATGCCAACAACAACAGCCACTTTGCCGACATTTCCTTTGCACACGACTGACGCGTTGCAGCAATTGTGGGAGTGTGACGAGGTCGGCATCAGGCTTCGCAATTGCAATAACTTGCTCATCACAGGTCGACGTTTCCGAGTTGAGAATCGAATCGCAGCTTGTAAATTCATCAGGAGCCTCATCAGTTTTCCTGAACGGGATTTTTGTCGGTGAGTCACAATTTGAAGCGCCCTTGGTTTTTCTTTTGGTGGTGGAGAGAATCTGTTAACGTAGGTTGGTTGATCACGGAGCTGTTAAGTACGTTTTGGTAAAAACCCATACTTGTTCTTGTGGAGGATTGAAAGATTTCGTGCGCGATTTTCATACTGATAGGGAGAGTCGGTAGAATCTTAAGTTATTCGGGAGTGGGGAGTGTAGGATTTGCTCTGTTTCGATGATAGTTGCGTGATTTTGCGCTCGATTAAATTGCAATGGGAGCCTGCCTCTCTCGCGGGTACGACCCCGCCCTCGAGAAGAAGAAGAAAAAAAACGCAGAGTTAGTATGCCACCATCACTCATCACCGAAGGATTTGAGCTTCGCGTACAACAACCGGACGGTCTCCACCGTCGTCACCAATCGCATGCTCCTCAGCGAGCTCAATTCCTTTCTGATGTCCGCGTTCGGACTCGACGAATCCACGTACGCCGCGACCGGCGTGCTCGTCACCGTCACGGGCCCCTTGATGCCCTTCTTCATGTTACCCTACCTGCCGCCCAACGGTCCCTCAAATCCCTACCGTCTCGTCGTGGCGCTCGTCAAGGACTTCGCCATCAACAACTGGGGCTGCGCGCCCGACGCGCAGGAGCAAGCCTTCGCCACAGTGGAATGGGCCGAAATTTCCCAACTCGGATCCGACCTTTTTTCTTCACGGGATGCAGGAATCATGGCGAATCGCGTCTTCGATCTCCTTCGCCGCTACGGCTACGTCCGTCTGCACTTACCCCCGGAGTCGCCCATTCTCACCACGTTCCAAGCCGCGACAAAGAATTTCCAACGCTTCTGCGCGCTCCCCGAGGAGGAGAAGCGGAAAACCTATCTAGGGTTTAGTCATCAGAAGTTCATTGGGTACAGCCATGCGAAAGGAAGCGCGCGGCAATTCTTGCAGCTGAGGACGACGAGGGCGAACGTGACGAACACCGGCAAGGAGGTTCCGAGATTGGACAGCGAGCTTTACGAAGCGTACCTGGCGTTGCAAGATATTGCGTACCAGTTGTTCAAGCTTTTGTGTCACCCGAGCCTCACGCCGCAATCACATCTGTCACCGGAGACTTTCTCGGTTCTCGATTCGCCGTGTCCGTCTGTGGAGGCTATCAAGGAGTGCGCGTCGGTACCGGAGGGGCAATTCATCGGGACGAATGTGTGTAGGATTTACCAGTATCTTCGTGAGAGGGATCAGGAATCGCCGGGGTTTTTGGGCGCCGCTACGAGTATGCATTCTGATATGGGATTGTTGACGGTGAGTCCGCATTCGAATTTGCCCGGGTTGACGGTTCTGAAACATTCGGATGCGAGCAAATGGGTGAACGTGGAGATGCAGCCGGATGGTAGCGATGGTAGCGATTCTGTGCAGAAGAATTTCGTCTTCGTGTTTGTTGGTGAGACGATGGCGCAGCTGACGAAAGGCGCGCTGCTCGCGCCGCTCCATTTCGTGGACGAGCAAACCCCCACCAAGCCCCGGTTTAGTATGCCGTTCTTTCTCCGCGCTCGCCAAAGGTCTGTGTTGCCGCCCGTGGAGGGATTTTGTGAAGAGATGACGGTGGAGAGCTTCATGCGGGATCTGTTGCCGCAACAAAAGCAAGTCTGGAGTCGTAAAGCGACCACGGATTTTTGATTGCTCAGGTGCACAAAACCGAACTAGTTCGCTGGCGGAAATCCACTGCCTCTTGTATGTACAAAATTTGTGATCTATCCCATCATATTCTTGATGCTGAAATGAATAAGACGCATCAACAACGACGTTGATGCTACTCTCTGCTCTTCATGAGCTGGTTCCATGTAAAACCTTGACGTTTCTCCCACTATGTATTTTCTGTAGTGTAGGAAAATTGGACCCCCTGCTGCAAATCATCTGTTTGTGTGAAAACGACTTCAGTTTGACACAATCGACACTGTTGATCTTGTAGTATAGAACAAGAGCTTTAAAATGATGTATTGCAATCCAAAAAACCGAGGTAAAATGAGAAAATGCCACCGTTGCAAAGTTCAATGATGCAGATGGCCACATTGGGCGTTTTCGACACTTCGGGATATTCCAATTTTTTTCAAGAGAATTAGATGGTTTGGAATTCGAACTCGTAGCCAGTGCGAGACGACAACAAATGGAATGAACACATTCTTGCGCAATTGAAAAAGCTTTGATGCCAATTATTAGAAAAATATCTGACAAAAATGATCTAAGGAGTTCTGTTAACAAGCACGCTCGGAGATCCAAAGCGTGCCAGAAGCAACTGAATGTACAATTGGTATTGACAAGCAACCCACACTCATCACAGACCAGTTTCCCGAGTTTGCATCGACAATGGCTGCCACCACAATCACCATGGCTGCAGTGCTCTAGAGCTCCACAGTTTCGTCAAACAAGGTGGCTATGACATAGTTTGAATGTGTGCAGGAAATCTACAGAGGTCATATTAACGAATGATAGTGTGCAGGATATTCTAGAACGTCTTTACGGTAGAGAGAGTCATATTAAAGAGGTCTGAGTGAAATCTCCCTCGGTCAGAGTGAAGAAGCCCTATCAATATTGGCACATGTGCAATAAATATATTAATTTTAGCCTGAGCATCTCACGTGGCCATGTAACTTTCAGTACTATAACACTCCAAGTAATAAACCATCCTCTTCTTGTACAGCTAGTCACTGGTTCTAAATATCGTCAGATTTCAACAAATTTTTCTGGATCTAGAGAATTTACAATCATTTAGTCACAACAAAAAATAATGTTAAGTTAGATTTTGTATTGTAGCTACTAAGCTACAAGTAAATTATGCAAAATTCGTCAGAGTTTGAACCAAAATGTTGGAGCCACCCTCAGCGAAAATGAAAAGGCCTGCATGCAGTCAGCTGGAAACGATTGTCATACAAGTACTGATGTAACAATGGCAGGAGAAGAACAAGGCATCACCCGAAATGTGTGGGTTGTAAGAAGTACGAAGTGAAAGCATCTCTTACAGTGACCGTTCTCCAGTCACTGACACATGATGAGTCAGTGAAGGGACTGAGGCTATGAACGTACTAGTGATGCTTAACAATAAAGTGACGACGCTGTTACTGAGTTTGTTGACTACTCCCATAGCTCCGGAATTAAGTTGAGCACACGACTAACCTTTCGTTTGAGTGCATATCAATTGTTTTCACTGACAGACAAGCAGCTACGACGGAGCTTATGATCATCATCATCATCGTCAACTCTTGACTGCATGCATGGTTGGTGCTCCTGGCCGGCCCTCTTTGCATTGCAACAAAACTCATCAGAAATCGACTGATTGTTGGGCTATGGCAGATGTTTAGGGTGAGCTATGGAGCTCTGGTGGTGGCAATGCTTGTGCAATGGAGCCAGGCCAAGTCTGTGGATGTGGGCGGAGCGGCAGGGTGGACAAGCTTCGAGTCCAGTCGCGTCACTTCTCCCAATTACGCAGCGTGGGCGTCGTCACAGAAGCTGTACATTGGCGACAGCTTAGGTTAGTCACTACTTACCCTTCCTAATAATGTTTTGTATTTTTTATGAAAAAAGGATTCCAACGCACTTTATTGTGCATTATTTGGACACTGAATGAATAAGTTATGAATTTTAAAAGTAGATTGAGTCTAGGCTCTCACAGGCTATCATCTTTTTGATTGTGTACATCTTACAATGTAATCAATATTGTTGCTTTTGGGTCCAAATGTAAGGTTGCTTTTCGTGATGAAGAGGGCACATACCTTACGCATTAAATTCCAAAAAAGAGCTGGCATTATTTAGTTCTCTCTCTCGATCGTCTCTTTCAATGTTTTCTGTATTGGTTGTAGTTTTCAAATTTGCAGCAGGAGCGCACAATGTATGGAAACTGCAATCACGGTCCGCGTACCAAAGCTGTGATTTCTCCGGCGCGACGCTTCTTGATGCTGGGGACTCTGGATTCTACACCGTAAGTCAAACATGTCCACAGGTCATTAGTTAATAATAACCAAATTGGGCCTCCTGTTTTTTCTTAAAGCACTTTTGAGTGGGTCATATGGAGACTTTTCCTTTCGACATACACATGCAATGTCTGAAGTGATGATTTTTCACATTTTGAAACCACAAAATGTCGGTAAATGGTTAGGGTTTATACTCCCTCAGTCTGTCCCATAATAAGCTTCCTTAACCCCTTTTCAGTTTGTCCCAGAATAAGCTTCCTGTTGCTCAAACTAACAACTCAAGGTCCACACCATTGTGCTCAAGGTCTACACCATTGGACTGCAATGGCAGAGTTGATTTAGGAAATTTCCTTCAACATGAAGCTTTTGTTTGGGACAGAGGAGTATTGATTGAATGATTGCAATGGTGCAGTGGAAAGCAATGCAAGCAGGAGAGTACTACTTCTCGTGCGACAAAGGAGCTGAAGGTGTGGGAACTCACTGCGACTACAACCAGAAGCTCGCCATCGTTGTATCAAAAACTGCAACAACGCCAACCTCTGCTCCATCTCCATCTCCATCTCCATCTCTGCCATCACCATTGCCATCGCCGTTGCCATCGCCATCGCCATTGCCATCGCCTCCCTGGAGTGGTGGCCCTGCGCCCTTGCCTCCAACAAAACCTCCCATTCTTGCACCGTCTTCTTCGTTTTCTTCGCCTGTTCCAGGTCCATGGCACTTCCCTGCTCTTGCTCCATCATTCAGTCCCGTTCCTGCACCGTCCATTTCTCCATCTCCGAGTCCTGGACCCTCTCCATCGTCTTCACCGGATTCATATGCTCCTAAATCTGATCTTCCCGACGGTGGGGCACCAACACCTCTCGTTTCTCCCTCTCAGGTACAATGAAAAAAGCTGTCACAATCTTGTGGTTTAGGGTTCAAGTTTAACCCCTTGGAAGGACCAAGAAGCCCAAATTGGACCTCATGCTTTTCTTTTTTCTTTTTCTTTTTTACAGTTTTGAGTAGATCCTCATAACATTCAGTAGCCTTTGTGACTGCTGCCTTCCCCCAACACAATGATGTGGAATATCCCACATCATTTCATCCCCCAATGAAATGATGTGGGATATTCCACATTATATCAATAGCTATGGGGGTAGGTGGCATTAAGCAAGAGCAGTCAACCATGGTGAACAGTAATCCAAAGCACTCACTCAATCACAATTTAACAGTGTTTTGTAATTGTTTATTTGATTCAATAGTCCATTCAATTACAAATCACTGGTCACTCCATATATAAAGGTGGATGAACTTAAAAGGCAGCCTCTTGGAAGGCTACTGAATGTTATGCATGTGTAAACTTCTTTTGTTCAAATTTACTTTTTTTAAAACTAACACATGCAATGTTCTTCACTAATTCTGGTCTCATCTAAATTATATGATCAATTGAATTTGACATTTTAAAACCATGAATCCTTGGTCCGTTAGGGGTTAAAAAGTTGAAAAATAAAGTTATGGAACATTGCAATTTCTTGATTGGCAGATCTTTGATAAGGTGCGAGAGACATTGGATGCAATCTCGATGTTTTGTGCAACTTGTGAAAGTTTTAGGCATTCATTCATAGATGGTTTTTGCTCACTGTTGTGTTGTTGGGTGTGCAGAACGGCGGGATGTTTCTGAGTGCAATGCCACCATTGTTGTCGCCGTCTGTGCTATGTTCTCTAGTGCTTTTATGTGTGTTTCTGGGATGATGGATTTAAAATTGTGATGATGGAAACGTTTATATAGGATTGAGGTAACATAACATTCTATGGACTAGGTAACTTTCGAGAGAGCAGGGAGACTTGAGAAGGTTATAGGACATAATGTCAAGTTGTTTCATTGAATTTTAAATGTACTTATGTATGGAATATAATTTGTTACATTTATTAAATCATAATCCCAATACCAGAATGTTTTGTGCAAATACCACATTGCCATAGTCAAATTCCATGTTGCCCTAAACACGCAATTCGTTATTTACGCACTTGATCATATAATCATGCACTTGGCCCCCGGGCGCATTAAAAAAGTTGTTTAAAAATTCTCTAAGAAACATCGATTTTTGTTTTTCTACAATCCCTTACATTGTAAACAAACAATTCATCCCACACTTGCATCAAGTTTTTTTTTCTTCCTGCATTATTAGGGTTTAGTTTGCCATTTGTGTTGCTGATCAGAGTGGTAACATAGCCAATGTCTATTTTTACCGCAAGAAAAATGCCATTTTGGAGGAATCGTGTAAGAGTTTGAATGAGCCTTTTTCTCTGAAAGCCATTCCTTGACATGGTTTGGATAAGGATCAATATCTCCATGATAGCAAATTCATTTGTACTTGACAAGTATAATATGGGTAAGACTTGCGATATGGCAATGTTGTACATTTGTCGTATGGGTCGATTGGAACGGAATTTAATATACTGTGTATATTTGAATGGTAGGTCCCTCCGTTTGTCATATTTTTGGAAACTATAATTGAGTGGTAGAGCCTCATTGACTTTGATTTCTACATTCATGAAATGAGCCCGAATACCCTGAGAGGGATTGGTTGTGGAGAATTGGGTTGTTTATTTAATTTCCAAAACATGAAGAGGGTATATCCAATATGGATTTTTTTCCAGTCTTTCTTGGATGGAATCCAAAAATTGCTTGGGATTGGTAGTATTGATAAGACAAAGGTCATCAATATATCTAAATGGAGTTTGGAAGTTTGCCATGAGGTCTCGTTGGCCTAGAGCGGCCAATCTTTGGATGAATTTTACCTCATAGGATAGTAGGTAAATATTACACCAGATAGGTGAACAACTGAATCCGATTGGAATACCTGTTTTTTGTCTCCATACACGATCCCCTAATGTAATGAAACAATTGGCCATGAGCCAATTATGGAGGGAGATCAAACGATCCATATTCAGAGGGTACCAATTGGGTGATTGGGAAGGCTTTGATGTGGCCCATGTTGCTTTGACTGGCGTGCCTTCCATGTCAGTTCTAAACTATAGCATGCATGGACTTCTAGGGTGACTTTTTCCGGCTTCTTTGTAGGCAATTTTGCTACAAATCTAATTGCGTCCAGTAAATTGTCTGGACCATCCAATGGAATGGATTCATAGCACCTTGTGACATCGGCAACAAAAATGTTGCTGATCTGCTTTGGAAAGTTTAATATTGCATCATTTATAGAATCAATGATCCAGAACATTGAGCATTCAACTTGCAGGAAGTTTTTCTGACCTTGTTCGGTAGTTCGAGCCCATGTTTTGAGTTGTTCGAGCAACAACTTCGAAGTTATGGTAAGCAAGGTTGCAATGTTCGAATAAACTGTCTAGAACACATTTGTTAGCTACCGATATTTGCCTTTATGTTGCTTGAATGATACCATTAAATATGGCAGTGATTTGAAGGCAATAGGGCATTCGGGTAGAATTTGAAACAAATCATGAGAAATTTGGTCAAAAATGTATGTTGGGAGATTCCAAATTTCCTCGGTTTTGCATGGTTCAAAATCGTTTCCACTCAATCGTTCCAACGCTTGTAGGCGGATATGTTTGATGCAGATAAAACATGCATTATTTGCAGCTTTATCTAATCCTGAGCAGTAGAGGTGTTTTAAAATCCATTGTAATTCATTTTGTGCAGCCTTGTCACAAAGGACGGAAGGTGCGGACTGTCTAAAGCCTTCCCTATTTTGGGAGGATGAAAATTTTAATTTTTCCAAACAGAGCTTGTGAAAAAAGTTTCTAGATTCCGTGATTGGGAAAAAAAGTGTTTCAAGCCTGAGAAGTCTAATCATTTGATGGAATGCATCCATAAGAACTGCCATGGTTTGTGCAATTGATGTCTTCTGAAGCGGGATATGGTTTAGTCCTTGTTCCAGACATTCCCGTAAACCTTTATGCTGGATAATTTCAAGGTCCATAGTCCAGACATGCATGGATGGTTTACAATAAGATGAAGTTTCATTAATTGTAGTTGGGTCCAAAAACCGTTTAAAACGATGCATTTTGAGATAGGAACATGGATCGTCTTGATCCAACAGTTGAATGAAAGAAAACTTTCTAAAAACTTCTGAAGGTTTGTAAAAGCTACAAGACAAGTTGTCTAGATACGTCCAAGCAAATGTGATATCATCCACAGCTAAGCATAAATGGGAAAAATTGAACCTGGTCAATAAATCTCAAAAAAATTCCTGTAGGTTGATCCATTCCAGGGCCCGGCTAGTATATGCTAATTTAATAAAACCGGTAGCTCACCTTAGATTAGAACGTAAAATCCTCCGTCTTCCATATGAGTCTGTTGTGAGTTCCCGCTCCGGAATCTCTGCATGTCAGTGCCCACTAGTTTATACTTTACAGGTCATTCCAGTTTAAAGAACGGCCTTTGATTGGAGATCGAACGCGGGATCTCGGGCCGCGTGATGAGACAGAAGTAGTTTGTGGAGTGCATTCCAGAACCCACACACTAGAAGTCTTCAACGCGGCTGGAGGTGACACAAAAGAGCCCTCATGCAGGTTTGTCTATCTTTGTTCCTGACTGCCACAGCTAGTAGCTAGATGGTTGGAGTTTTGTCCCTGACTTCGCGTTGGATTCGGACAGAGTGAGGGGTTTGTAACTTGAGCACCATTGATCTGTTTGCTTGGTCGATCAACATCATGGATCAGGTTGTATTCTCATCTAAAGCATCTTTTTCTTGAGTTGGGGCGCGGCAGTGCAGAAGGACTGGGGACGAATTGCTCGGAGAAACTTGCAGGCTTGAATAAGCGTTCGGTTTTCCTTGCGCCCGGCACTTCATAATATTTTTCCAGGAGTTTGGCACTAGAATCAACAGCAAATTCGAGGGCTGCAGTGGCCATAAAGCGGCGAATCTCCTTGAAGGTGATTTGTACCCGGACGGCGGTGCGGCACGTTCCTTTGATCCAGATGAGAAAAGCTCCGTACTTTGAAGCTAGTGTAGGGTAGCTAGTATCATTGTAAAACTTGTCTAGATGATTGATCATGAACCAGATCGCATGATCGAACCAAAACATTGTACCAGTACACCCAGATTTGACGTTAACCTGGCACGAGCAGCGGAGATATGGACGTTGTGAGTTCCACAGCTAGGAGCAATATTTGGGATGGCGTGGTGATGTAGCCATCACGTCATTTTTGACGTGCACCTTGACCGGTGTGGTAGAGCATTTATTTCGATCAAACAGCACTAGAAGAAATGCGTTCAAAAGCTCAGTCGGTTCCCGTAATAGTCCCTCGCAGCTAATTGCTTTGGTCTCATAGTTTTTGATGCCTTCCTTGTGCAGATCTGTCCACAAGCGCCACATCGGAATGGTGATCGGGGCTTCAAGATTACAGCATGACGACATCCAGACTTTGTGGTCTCGATCCCGCAACATTTCTTCTGCTTGTCGTGGTGGAAGGAACGGTATCCTTGGTCCTTTGTTCCTCGAGTCTAGTGTCGCCATTTCCTTTTCTTGATGTGTCGCCATGATACACTCCAAGTAGTCTTCAATCGTTGCTTTCTGCTCTTGTGTGATGTTTAGTCGTGCCAGTAGCGGGTGCGAGTGAGATCCCTCCGAAGTCATTGAGAATACTGAATCCGATGGAGGTGGTAAGTTTTCCCAGTCTTCGTGCGGGTTAGTGAGGCCTAATGCTTGTTCAACAGCACGTGTGTTTCGCATGGTTTCATCGAAGTCTTGCTCGTCGATTGCCAACAGCTTGGTCAAGGCTCCATGTGCTTCATCTAGGCGAAGGAGACCTTTCTCTTTGTCTGCCGTTGCCACAAACATGATGAAGGTCCACATCATAGTATGTATGTGGGCCAGGGTTCACAAGAGCATCCAAAATGTCCAAGACTCAACTATGCTCACAGAACTACAAGGCTGAAATGACTAAGGCTGGTTGCATTCTATGATTTGATTGCATCTTGCCTTCAAGTCTATTCATTTCGAAATTACCACATGGTCAAAAAGTTCTTTTACTGTGCATAGAGTTTAAATACGAAATTTACCTTTCTGGCAAAGATTTATGAGATCGTATCTAAAGGATTTGGCCGTCACTTGGTTCCATCACATTCTTAAAATATGGACAATAGAATTAATAATAATAATAAAAGAAAAAGAACTTCTTAATATTAAAAAGAAGAAGAAGAAGAAGAAGATATATCCATTGTTTAGCCAATTTTACATGGAATGATTGAACGTTGATTGATCAACAACATATGGTTATTTTTTACATTTGCAAATAATATCTACATGAATAACATCAAAGATATTGTCTCCAAAACACCAAGCGAGACAATGTGAGTAAGAGATGGATGGAATTTTACCTATAGTGACAACCATTGGTCAAACTTGGAGACTACAAAAAGTTTTGTAGAAAATGTGTTGGTGTTGTACTTCCAAAACCAAATTCAAAAGCTTCAGTTACAAAAAAACTCAAAAGATGGTGTGGTTGTTACATTGTTGGTCAATCCACAAAAACAAGGAGTTTGTAAGGTGGATGAAACAAGAACATCTAAATATCATGGTTATTTTTGTACCAGAAAATTGCACAAGTGTTCCATAACTAGTTGATGTAATAATTCAACGTTCACTAACGGATTCATTCAAGATGGAATTCAACACATGAATAACAAACTTGATCAAAGAGCAAATTGAACTTAGAAAAGATCCAAGTGTGAATTTCAAAAGGAGAAATTTGAAATTATGTATATATGGCTCGTTACACCATGCATAGGCAGAAGTATGAAAGATAAACACCATGATTGTGAAAGGTTGGGAAAAAGCAGGGCTTACAAGACTATAAGTGAACAATTTTCAATTTGTTGGCATGAAATAAAACACTAAGACTTCATTTTTTTACTAAGTCTTATGGTATTGAAGAAGCCTCAAAGAACGAACTACCTTGCAATGATCCATTAAAAAAAGTCATAGTAAAATCAAAAAACTAATTACAAGTGTTGGGGAAGAGGGCTTCTAGGATAATTGTTCTATGGTAAAAGCTTTTAAACATAGGATGTGCAAGGTAGATTTGAAATCCACCAACGTTGAAGTGTGTTAAAGTTCAACGACCAGTGACCATTTTAGAAGATTCCCATTCGTCTTTGATTATAGGTATTTACAAAATAATATCTTCTCTAGAGGAGATTTATGATTAATTACTAGGGTTACAAGCTTTTTAGAAAGTCGTGTAGATTATGTCAGTAGATCTGGGGTTATTCAAAGTTCTAATATGAATATATATATGAATATATATATATATATATATATATATATATATATATATATATATATATATATATATATATATATGGCATGCGTTGGGCGTGGGAGATCTTGGATGGTGAAGATTTATTGTTTTTATTTTATTTTCCTTTCTTTTCTGTTCTTACATTATGTCATTATAGATTGTATTTTTTAATAAAAATATAATTTGTATATAATTATTTGTTTAGAATTTTCATTCTTATTGTTCATTTATTGTTTTGTAGGTACAACCATGAAAATACTAATGTTTACAAAGTTGCGGATGAATTCATTTTCTTTATTTTGGACAAATTGGAGTTGAAATATCTAATGTTTTAGAACACTTCTAGAAAATTCAATAAGTGGAAGGATGTCGATAGATACTTTTTCTGGAAATACAATGTTCACCTCATTTTGTGTTACTAAGGATTACGATTGTTGTCTCCTAATCGATGAGGATGATTATGATTTATAATTTGATTTATAGTTATTAGAAGGTGTGTTTTCTATATGACAATATTGTTAATTTTTTTATTTTTAAATTCCTCCTCCTAGAAGAATTCCTTACTAGAAATGACTTAGTTAAATAAATGGTTCTCAATTTTGATCAAGGTTTTTCTAAGATGTTTCGCTCTATAGAGTATGGACTGTATGCATTCGGATTAGAGTAATTGTTCAGTTACTTGAAAATATCAAGATAAAGATGAAAACATGAATATTCAACAAGTGGAAGAAAATTCAACAAGTTAGAAGCAGGCGTTGAGTATTCTTTGTAGATTTGACTTGTTTGGATGCAATAATTATATTAATGCTCTTAAGAGGTCATCAATTGTACAAGATATGTTGCAAAAATCAAGAGAAAATGATTAGTTTGTGATGAATAAGACTAGTTTTCATCATTATTATTTGCTTGTCGAAGATGTTTAGTCCTAGTGGTCGTGTTTCGTGCAATTAATACACGAGTTAAAAATGAAAAATGACAACACTATATCATGGTGTAGAAGTCGACGCATATTAAGGATGTGGAGTGAGCCTATGGTATGCTCTAATCGAGTTAAGTTTTTATCGCCAACCTTTGCAAATAATGAGATTGACTACTAGTATACTATATCTGATATTATGAATGCATGCATAATTCATCACAATATAATTATTGATGACGAGGTTAGAAAAAAATATAACGGCTTTGGTTTTGGTTAACCCTTTTAACGAGCTCCATAAAATGATTAGAGAAATCAAGATTAAAATCTTGTGCAAACTGCGCCGCTGCATTAGACTTGAGGTACTCCTTGTATGTTTTGGTTGGTCTGCTTTAGGTTGCTTCGAGGGCATCTCAACTACATGCCCTCTCTCAATTTCCAAAAGTATCTTGTGGAGAATAATAAATACTCTACATATGTGCAAAAAATATTTTAAAAATCATAACATTTGTGCACAATATGTTTAGGACAATCCCTGGTGAAGTTAATGGAATCAAAGTAAAAATAAATAGAATAGTATAGACTTTGTGATAGAATTTATTTGATGTTCTTGTCATGAGGGCATTGGGATATCTTTAATTATTTATTTCAACCAAACCAATACCACTATTATCAAATAATCATCGTATTGACACTTGCACAATGGAACGTAAAGAATGAGTGACTTGCTCTCTAACATCATATGTGCACAAATCTACCACAATCATAAACAAGCAACAAGCACACACACTTTCTTATACACAACAATTTACTAATAATGTTAAATGGTTTGAGAAGATTAAATAATTAAAAAAAAGGAATGAAAATGCACTATAATGAAAGGTAAATTAAAATGGAACACAACGGAACATTAACCCCTAAAAGGACTTGAATTTTTTTCTTCCAAAAACACTCCAGTGTTGCCATTTTTACTCCCCCATGCAAATATTCCAAAATACTGTTATTTTCTACCTTCTAACTGTAAGATCTTGTCCTGAAATACTTGAAAAACATCCACAAATTTTTTTGTTGAATTTGACTGCACAAATTGCAAGATAATTGTGTGATGGAAAAAAACACCCCAAAAAACACCTACCCAAAAAACACCTACCCAAAAATTTCAGATGCATTTGACTGTGCCTACATCAAAAAACTTCACTACCGAAACTTGTTGCACTTCACTTTCACATTCTATATGATGTTACTTAGTTGTGTACCAATTTTTGTTGCATTTGGAGATGTTTAGAATGTTGAAGACCATCCTATGCTTATTGGGGGTTTAAAAGTTTAGAAAAGAATCTCTGTTTTTGGAATTGCAATATTTTAGACTTTCATTATTTAAAATACAAATCCGAGCGGTGAAACATAAGCACATTCCACCCTCTATAGAATGGCGAAAAAAATTTGAACAAAAATTAAATCTTCAAGTTTTAAAAAACATGTAGCATATTTTCTAAGAATTCTGGGGGTTGGGGGGAAATAAAGGGTGGAGAAATGGAATTGAAGCGCCTCCTTATCCAATGTTCATGACCCCACTCACTTCCAAGAGGGGGTTGAAGATCCTCAAAGTGGACTGCCGCATGGAAGTCCCTCATTAGACGATTTTCCTTTCTTCTTTTAATTTTAATTTTTTTAACAAATTTTTAATTTTTAAAATAATAAATTTTAATTATAAAAATAAATTATAAAAAAATTTAATTTTAATTTTTTAAAAACAATTTTTAGTTTTTAAAAACAAATTAAATAATTTTTTAATTTTAATTTTAATGGGAGTTGTTTGCTGCTTCCCACAGTCCACTCCATTTTCCACACCCCATTTGCAAATTTTCTTGTTGCCCACCTACCCCCTTCCCTCCCTCAAAATTCAACCATTTTTCTACTACCCCGTTGCCCTTTCTCTTGAAAAAAACATATAACTACCACATACGGTGTCGGAATTCAAAAAACAATAAAAAAAAATCCCCATTTTCTTGGCACATTGGGGAATCCACAATTAAATTTCCTCTAAAAATTGATTAAAAATATGTTCACAAGAACTTACCTGGTTCTCTAAATGTCCTATTTAGGACACTTGGTCCTTTAGGGGTTAAAAGATGATTTTTCACTCCTCGATCTCATATGTCCACAAGCCTATCACAATCGTACACAGACAACAAGCGCAACATAACGAAATGTGAATCAAAATGAAACACTATAGAACTTAAAGAATGAGTGTCTCACTCTCTAATCCTACATATGCACAAATCTATGACAATCATAAATAAACAACAACTGCAAACATTTCTCACATTACTAATAATATTGAATGATTTGAAAAATGTATCAAAATGCAACATTACGAAATGATTGACCGCACGTGTAAATCAAAGTTCAAAGATTGAACCAAGAAAGGTAGTAAGACTAACGCCTTCAAGCATGGATTCCTAGGACTCAACATATCTAATTTGAACTTAGAAATAAAATTCAACTACTAAAATAGGGTGAAAAGGTAAAACATGGTAACTTGGAGTAAAAAACATTAACATAGGCTAAAACCGGGTTATCTAGGATGAACAATAGGTAATTAGTGTTCTAGTAAAGTAGATAAAACAACAAACATTTTTGCAATTTCTATGCATAGCAGCATTGTAACTTAGAGATCCTCCCCCTATGTCACATACAACTTCTTAACCCCTAAACATTCAAACAACCATTTTCTGGTTACTGCCCGAAACAAAAAAAAAATGTTTTTGAGAAAATAAAAAATACTTTAAAACACTACATCAAGTCTACTTTCCAACGCAATTAACACCCAATTCCCTATTTTTGCACTTAGCCATATAATCACGCACTTGGCTTCCGAGTGCACTAAAAATTCAAACCGGTAGAAATTGCATGAAAATTTTTGGCCAATTTTTTCCTTCTACAGATTTGGTTGCAAAAAGGATAATTTGGAAATAGTCGAGTCATTTTTTTTTTAAAAGTCATTACTTGTGCTTTGAATATTTTCTAATTGAATTCTATACGCAACAAAACTCTCCTTGAAATTGATCTTGACACATAGTATATTAGAAAAATACAATAGGTTAGAGTTCTCAAACAAGTTAAGTACACATCTTAAAAAACCATATAAACATATTGTAAGCAATTAGAAGCAGGCCACAAATAGACGATTATGTTTTAAATATACATTTTAGTATATAAAAACACTTTACTTGTTTACAATTTATAAGAATAGTACAAACTTTTAAATCAATACCTTGACAACTAAACTAGATAATAACATACTCTATAGTAATGTACTCATGTACTCTAGTAAGCATCTAGCAACCTCTTGTCACCCATGCCTTCAATCTGCATTGCAACATATTCAAGTATGTGCGACTTCGCTTCATTTGGAATAGTGATTTGCTTCATTTGCACGTAATCATATAGCGCCATTGTTGCATTTGTTGCTTCCTCCCTCCAAATAGCAACTCCACTATGACATTTCTTTACTATGTTATCAAAATAGATTGTCCAACCTCTTCGAACAAACTCGTCAGAACAACGGGCTGAGCGATTCACTCCCCTATACAAAATCCATGAAATTCCACATGAACAACATCGTTGTCAACTCCAACAGGGCTTCCAAATGCACTAAGGAAATGAAAAAAGAATGTGCGACCGTGCACACTCAACCACCTGCACAAAAAATAAAACAAAAAAAATCATTAAACATCTATCTATCTGTCTATTTATAAATATATAAATATATAAATTATATATAATATATATAATATTTTATATATATATATATATATATATATATATATATATATATATATATATATATATATATACTTTTTGCAGGTCGCTAATAATACATAGCCGCCCCTTTGCTTTCTTCCTTTCGTAAATAAAACATGTGTATGTTCTTGCATACCCTCTCATAGCCGCCTCAAGAGTATATAAGGCAGCCATGGGAGAATGGGAGAACATATAGATGTTCTCTTGAGGAGTCGCTTGAAATGAAGACGAAAGAGGGTCCGCAAGCATGAACCCTATGCCCTCGAAAACTGGTACAATTTTTTTTTAAATAAAATAAAATAATATATATATATATATATATATATATATATATTTGGGCGTGGCGGAGGGTACGCGGCAGCGCACCCTCTGTCCTCCAGCCCTCATGAAAACAAAAATATGTTCTCTCATATCCTCCCATAGCCACCTTAAGAGTATATAAGGCGGCCATGGGAGCATGGGAGAACATGTTTGTGTTCTCTTGAAGAGAGAATGGAATGAGGTCCGCGCGCGCAGACCCACAGCCCCCAAAATCTTTGAAATTTTGGAAATTCCAAAAATCCCGGTAAGAAAGGAAATTTTTATTTTATTTTAATTTTTTTGGACGTGGTGGCACACTCTCCATACTACAGCCCTGAAGAGAACATAAATATGTTCTCTCATACCCTCTCATAGCCGCCTCATGAGTATGTAAGGCGACCATGGGAGCATGAGAGAACATATTTGTGTTCTCTTGAGGAGAAAATAAAATGGGGTCCGCGCGCGCGGACCCTCAGCCTCTGAAATCCCAGAAATTTCGGAAATCCCGAAAATCTTGGAAAAAAGGAAATAATAATAATAAAAATAATAAAATAATAAAAAAATTGGACGTGGCGGAGGAGCTGAGGGTATGCGGTATTCGAATGTTGTTTTGAAGGATGGAGGAAGGAGAAAATGCAACTTTAAGTACTTTTTGGCACACAAAAAAAGAAAAAAGAAAACGGAAAATAAGACAAAATAAATAAATTTCTTCTCCCATACACTCTAGCAACGATGTTATAATTTCTTAATCTATTCATAATTTGTATTAGTTTTTAAATAGTCAATTTTGCAATTTTAAAAATAAAGGAAATTTAAGTTTCTGTTATGAAAAATTTGAAATATTAGTCTTTTATTGCAATATACTACAAGTTTCAACAAAGAAAGAAATCGATGCCGTTTTTTCGTCAATTTGTTTTGAGAATTATTATTTTTAGCACAATTAGGTCCGGAAATGATTGCACTTGGCCAAGTGCAAAAATAGGAATTGGGTGTTGAACTGGTCTATCTTTGCAAAGCTCTTCTTCAATATCAACACAAAGCGCTTCATCTCGTCTCGTTATTGCCTCAGCGTAGCATGGAGGTAAGGTATGTGAAGGCTAGTCCACATATCAGATTGGGGATAACGCTCTTCAACAACAAATTAAAGCTTGAAAGAAAACAATTGATGGTTTTTACATGATTTGTTTAAGTATACCATTGGTGGAGGCTAGGTTCAACATATCCATGTTGAATATTTGATTTTTTAGCAAATAGAATGTGTGTAAATTTTATTCACGATCCTATTTTTAATCATACAAAAAAAAAATTCCACAATTTTTGGCATTTAAAAATTAAATTAAATTTAGGCAATCTTTGCTCCACCTATGGTAGTGATGTTGGATTTCTATAATCAAATCTCCATCCAATTTTAAACTAGTTCTTGGTGTTGACAAAGTGGTGTCTACAACCTATGTTCTTTAACTAGTAGAATGGTTATGTTTAGGCAATCAACACATGCAACCTTAAAATTATTTTTATTTCGAAATTTACTACATTTGAAATTGTGTCTATATTAAAAATCTACAATTGTTATCACCAATCTTTTAATATAAATTTTGGAACTTTAAATTCACGCAAATTATATTGACAGTAATTCCTTAAATTTGGCTTCATTTGATGATTTTTTACACAAGGTTGAGAAAATCATTGTGGACGATAGATCGACTTCATTAGATGTATAACAATAATCATTGTCATTGTCTCATGTGTTTCAGTTCTTTAATCTTAAAAGCTATCTCTTAAAACTTTATTGTAATCATAATCAAAATTATAAATACAATCATTAATTAAAATCATTCTTTTTAAAAATTTGTAAATTAATAACATTTCCAATAATTCTCTTTCAGAAATCGAACATCATTTATTTTTTGATGAAATGCATTCATGTTGTGCAATGTATTTTTGGAGAATCGCATTGATGAAAATAAGCCCTTTGCGTCATTTTTAGTACCTATTTCATACTATATACAACATCAAAGACAAATGGCAATGAAAATAACATCGCCATGTAAAATATCATCAAATTAAGCCAATTTTGCATTTCAAATTCTATCAAATTTTGCATCGTAAAGAAAAAAACATTGTAAAGTGACATGTTTCCACTATTGATAATTGGGATAATCTTCACTACTTCCACCACAACATCACTATGAATCAATTTGTGATTTCAAATTCACTTCAGTTTTGTATGATTGTAAGAAACTCTGGTACTATTTTCTCTTACATCAACAATCCAAGGCTAGGGAGTGCACTGGCAAAAATTTAGAAAATGACGCGTGCTAAAATAAAGGGTGGGTTTTATTCATCGGGAGGTGAAATTTCTACCAAATTATAAAATTTTAAATGTAATATAGAGTGCTTTAAAATCAAATAAAGAATATTTCAAGAATATACTTATAATTTTCTCTTTAGTTGTAGAATATTCCAATTATGTGCTAGCTCCCAATTAACTATTCCTTAACCACACGTGGATCCTATCCAAAAGTATATGTATTCCTCCCATGGTCCAAGGTGGTGTTTTATTTACACATTTTTCAAAACAAAATTTCAATGAACTCAAGATTCAAAACCAACATCAAATGATTTGTTTCAAAATCATTTTTGTAACAAGAAAGTGAATAAACATTGAAACAAGAGTCCTATACTAAATGCCACATTTATATTTTAGGAGATTCTACCACTTTTTTGAGCCCAATATTAGATATGAATCTGGAACTTGAAGGTTGAATTGTATATTAGGTTTGTATATGTGGTATGATGTTTTTTCAAAAATATACTAATTTTTCATCTTCTATATGTGTCCAAAATGTCCATCTTTCCTTTTATAATTTTTATCATATGAAAATTAATTTTTGAAACTTAAACGATTCTCTCCTAGCTCTTTAGAGTTGAAAAAATAGTATGCACACACACACACATACATACATATATGTATATATATATATATATATATATATATATATATATATATATATATATATATATATATATATATATATATATATGTATATGTATATGTAGATTCAAAAATAGGAATAGCTTGTTGATTTGGAAATTTGGAAATCAATACTCTAGTACGCACTATATGAGTTGAATGATAGAAAAAATTAAATTTGACACATGACTACTACATATGAAATCTTGTAATACTAAAATTACTAAAAATATTGTATACTACTATGAGTTTTAATAATATAAATACCATGACCATATATAATAATTTGAAAAAAATCATGAAATTTGATAAATTTTAGCAAAAAGATCAAAAATTGTTTGGGCAAACTTCCTTTTCACCAATAAGAACACTTATAGCCCTAAAACCGTTTAAATATATTGTATTTTTATTTCATTTTTTAGTATTCTATCTTTAAACTATATTTTAAATAATGCACAATAGTGTATATACGCATGCACGCTCCCCACATCATTTTTGTTGTCAAACAATTGTGCTAGACACTGGTAGGTGCCATTTATAAATGTTTTACATAAACCATATGTAAAAGTAATTTCTAAAAAATCACATTTTTCCTCATTTTTGTATTTGTCAAGTTTTAATTTGACAAATCCCACAATGTGAATTGATTTGTCTTTGAGATTATCCTCTTTTTTTATTTATTCTATTTTTAATATGACAATTGGTTAATTTTTCACTCATGCAATTTGTCAATATTTTTAGTAGTTGATTTAAAAGAAAGCAATTTTGAGGTTTTGGAAGATTTTTTGTTTTATAAAGATTCAAACCATGTTTATGATTTTGACATTAATACTTGTGATATTTCTTCATCATTAGTACATCAAGCTTCATTAGAATGACCCATTTCTAAATTCATATTTGTCAATTCTAAATTTTTGGGTTTCTCATTATGTCAAAGTTTCCAATTTATTATGTTCAATATTCTAGTTTTTGAAATTTTATGTCTTAAATTTTTATTGTAATCATTGTCTTATTTTGTATTTAATGTATTCTTTCACTTGTTCATTTGCTTTTACAAGACTACATTTAATATAAAAAAAATCCAAGTTCTCAATATAAAATTCATTAAAGCACTTTGAGTCTTTTCATGTAAAAGGCAGTTTATATTTATTTATAATTTCTTTAGTGCATGGCAAATGAATCTGGAAAAAATGCATATATTGAAATTTTGTGGCAAAAATATTATTTTTAATCAATATTCTTTTTATCAAATTGTTGTAGCTGAAGAACAAACCAACTTCACATAAAAAAAAAATTGACATTTGAACTCTAAATAAAACACCAAATTAGCAATTTTTGCTCTTGACCAGGTGCATAGTCCGATGGCTACAATAGTGCAAAATTTGGACTTTTTTGAAATTTTACCCCCTTGAAATTTTATCCCCCCCTGAAATTTCATATATTCTCATTTTTTAAATAGCAACAACACATTCTTTCATATCAAATTTGCCATGTATTAAAGAAAAATAAACATAATGTGCAATATTGTTTTATTACTATTTGATAGAAAATAAAAACAAAACGCTTCATTTCATATAAAAATGAAGGCACACACTATAAAATAAATAATATTTGCACTATCTTACTACATCAAACGGTTCTCCCTTGAGTACTTTCCCGATCTATACTATTGTTCCATCTCTTGGGTCTCATGAATCACATCAGAAGACGGAGTTTCTACCACTTCTCGTGTCTCGCTCTCCAAATGTTCTTCCTCGATTAGTGTTATAATTTTTAAAGGGGTCGCAGGATCAACATAACTCAATGCTCTCATGACCATGGCTTTCGCCACCAGAGACGGAATGCTACCCGTGTTTAAATCGTACTCTAAAATGGAGGCAACCTGCTCATATATGTAGTTACCCTCTTCTCTCAAACAATGATACTTCACTCCTTTGAGGTCATGGTATAATCTATCAACTCCAAATGTCATACAATGATCTATTAAAGTCCATGTAAATGATAGTGTTGCAAACTCTGTACCAGTAGTCATTCCATGTAAAGATGACACCCATGAACTCGGTGCAACAATTACATTTGGAAATCAACAGCAAATTCATATATGCATTGCGAAATATGCTAAATTTAGTTTCTTTTAATTGTAAATCTCGGATTCCAAAATGAAATTTAGATGTCTCTAACCTCTAGGGGGCCTACCGTGTTGTTTGTCTTTCAAATTGCGAAAATCTACATCAAATTTGAACATATATGGCAAAATATACTAAGTTTAGTAAATTCTAACTATAAATCTCGAAATTCAACATGAAATTTGGATGCCTTTAACCTCTAGGGGCTCTAACGTGTTGTTTGTCTATCAAATTGTCAAAATTTACATCAAATTTGAGTATGTATGGCAAAGTTTGCTATACTTAGGAGCTTTTGATTATAAATCTCAGATTTTAATATGAAATTTGGGTGCCTCTAATCTCTATGAGCCTTAAGGTATTGTTTGTCTTTTAAATTGCGGAAATCTATATCAAATTTGAGCATGTATGACAAAATCTCCTAAATTCAACATCTTTTGAATATAAATCTCTGAACTAATATGAAATTTCGGTGCCCCTAACCTCTAGGAACCCTATCGTGCAATTTGTCTTTCAAATTGCGGAAATAAACATCAAATTTCGGAAATAAACATCAAATTTGAGCATGTATAGCAAAATGTGTTATATTTTAACAGATGTTAGCCTAGTTTTGTGGTCTACAAAACACAAGAACAATTTAGTATAGGGGTTCTTTTTCAAGGAAAGGTTAATCAGTCTATCGTGTTGAGACTAAAGTCACTATCAAAATAGAATTTTTAGTTTTAAAGAATAAAATAACACTCTTATGCCTAGCGTAATCAATTTGGTGGCTAGTCCATTAATAATGCCGTGATACAATGAAGTCCTAGTCCTATCTAGTATTCTATCGGGAAGTCAAATAGTCTAGTCAATGAGTCAGTTTTGATCAAATTGTCAAATGCATTATATGCTCTATCACTTAATCAAATGCCAAGATAATACTTTATAATACATATAATTCTTTATTTTATTTTATTTTTATATTTGAGTCAATTGGTCCAGTAGTTGCTCTTTTGAGCCTATCTAGTCAATCTTTGTACTAAATGTCTGATCGTGTCCTTAAAGTCAAATAATCTTGCAATTATCAAATTGTCTGGCTGTTATGTAATGCAAAGCTCAGAGTTTGGAATTTTACCAAATTTTGTGTTCCTTGGGTCTTTAGGTCAATTTGTTTAAGCACACAGTTAAATCCTACATATACGGACACATATAATCTAATAACTATCTTTATTTGAATTTAAAACCAGAAACCAGATCTAAGATCTAAAACGATGCAAACAAAACTTATGTCCGTACTTTTAAAAGAAAATATAAAGTATTAAAATAACACTATGTTTATGTTTTCGTTCATAAAGATAGGGTTACTTTTAACTTTGAAATTTTACTTTTTAATTCCTTTTTAGATTACTTTAAAAGAATTCAAAATTAAAGTTTATTCCACGCATCCACTATGGAATTAGGTTTAATGTGATTCTTTTCCTTTTGCATTTATGTTGAGTTTAAAAGATGGATTCAATTGATATTCAATTTTGTTTTATAAGTGTTTTAATTTGATTCTTTCCAAATGATAATATAGAATTTTAGTTTACTAAATATTTTATACCATTCCAAAAAAATGCAATGGAATTTTAGTATATAACAGCACTTTTCAAAGTGCGTTAAAACAATGAATTTCAATTCTTTTTAAAAAATTTAAAAACTGAGTACAACCAATGATCTAAGTTCTTGGTTTCATTAGGTATACCATATCACAAATAATACCTTTTAGGTATTTAGAATCTTAGTCAAAAAGAAGAATTAATCACAGTTTTCCAATTTTCATAACATTTAATCACATCACAACAAGCATCATATATACACACATGACACCCTTATAAGTTCCTTTTATTTCAAGGAGTACAATGGAGATTTTTATCTTGTTCTAAACCTTATTTGAAAAATTCAAATACCTAATATCTACAATGCAAACTAGGGCTAGCTATAGATAAACTCCTAGCACTAGATCTTACACCTGCAGGTGTAGAATTTCACCTTGCAATCCTGCAATCGGTTTTAACTCAATTCCAACATCACCAATTCACACAACATCAATGATCACCTCAGTCCAGCTAATTTCATATCCGTGATCAATGTGTACGATGGATTATCAAGATCATAAAAAAAAAACCTTGAGAAACACAAAACTTGGCATGTTATCGTCAAGGCAAACATGGCCGACTCTAGCTTCGTAAGCTCGGAAACACAAGAATCATCATTATAAACTCGAAGATAGGTCGACACTCTCAATTTCTCCGGCTTCACACCTCGCAGCCTCTGCCTGCATCACCGTTCCAGCCTTTCATAGCATCACACTCAAACTCCACACTCGCAAATACCAGTATTCCCGAACTCACGGGCTTCGATCAGCACTTCACGTTGTCGCATTGTAAATATTTATACAATTTAAAAGTGGGTTAGTATCTTTTATTTTTCGGATATTGATATTATGTACTTAGGAAAGAGTATTAGAAAAAGAAGAAGACACTACTAGAAAATCCAAGTGTTCTGTTGATTCGGTCGCGTTGATGCATGACACTTTTCTGTTGATTTGAACAGAAATCTGTTGATTTGGACAAAAACGCGACCATATCAATGCGACCGAATCAACAGAATAGTTGGATTTTCTAGTAGTGAGATTTGGGAAAAAGGGGTCGTGGTGAAACCACGGTTTAAGTTATCTTGGGGGGGGGGGGGAAGAACTGCATTTTGTCATAGCTCATGGGAGTAGGAGGCCGGTTGGCTGTTTTATTTCCTGCTTGCAAATCTCGCTAGCAGTACTAAGCCACGTGTCGCCCATGCCGCTCAACGAGTCTGATGGGAATCGAACCCGGACCGGTTGGGCGATTCGAACTTATCCACATAACGACAAATTTGTGACTTGGTGTATGATTCTATACTGTACATTTTAGATTATCATTCCTCTCGTTGGACCCCATTTCCTTCTTTTATTTTCTTCTTTGTATTTTATTTCTTTCCTTTTCTTACTCTGAGTTTTCTCTTTTCTTTATGTAGTTTGGACAAAATTGTTTTGTTGCAAAGAAAAGAAAAGAAAAAAAGATATTAAAAAATTAGATTAATTTAGGGACTGAATAGGTAAGTATGGGTGTGATGTGGAATGTTAAGGGGCTGATGTGGGAAGATAAGATGCTCTCCCTCTCGGATTCTCTTTCTTTGAGATAGGCAGTCCTTCTCTCGTCGAGAAGAGTTCGAGTTTTTATCTTTTGGGTTTGAGATTTTGAAGGTTTCTTCCTCGTTGTATAAGCTTTCCAAAAAACTATGGCACGTTCCATTTGGAGTCAGTATAAATCAGTGGTGTTTATTTTAATAAAGAAGAGTAAACTACCTTAAAAATACTATAAGCAAACCTTCTCTTGTTTATAGCAGTTAGAATTAGTATCTTTTGGTTTTGAAATTTTGACTGTTTCTTCCTCTTTGTATAAGCTTTTCAAAAAGCTATGGGATGCTCCATTTGGAGTTATTATGAAACTGTGACACTCTTTTGAAAGTTGATAGGTATATAGGGGTAATATGAAGACTTGAGTTTGAGTATTACATTCGGTTTAAACTTATTATGAAATTAAGGGTGTGTACAATGACTATGAGACTTGATTTTATGTAATAGAAATGGAGGAATAAAGGTGTAAAGACATCAAATGAATTTTTTTTAGTCCTTGACCAAATCTAGCTGTAGTCAGAAACCCTGTGTTTTCCTGAAGCAAACACTTACTACACGACAACGTTGCTCCGATCCCATACACCTGCTCTGCTGCGGCTCAGTCGTTACTCCCAAGACTCGCTTCACCGAACACTAATTGCTCACAAAAACCCTGCAAAAACACTCCTTGCACCATCGATGACACCCGAGTACTCTCCTCCAATAATCACATAATCAAATTGGCAGTCTTCTGCCGAGGAACTAAAATGGCAAAAATCCGTTTGAAATGACACAACTCAACTAGAGTCTATACCGCCACATTTTCTAAGAAACCCCCTTCCCAAAAGCAAAGGATAACCCCCCTTGTCATCTTTTATGGCTACTACTTCAAAATTTAGCGTGTAGTCAACGCCCGCACTTCTCATGCGAAGGCTGTTGATCCTCCCAAGAGGTTTGCAGACCCCCTGATCTGCAGTTCTTATCGTGGTGTACGAGGGGTCAGTAATGAACAAGCCTAACTTGTTCATGGTAGTCTATGGCATGACATGAAATCAAATTCCTCGTCTCCATTAGGTTCGTGTTCAGGTTCTCAGTTTTCATAAAGGTGATGGATTTTAGACACTTTCCTATCATGTCTTCGATTAGTAGTTCCCTCTCTCATACGTTTTCTAAGAGAAGGCGTCAATTGCATCAGCTGATCAAACGAAATGTCTGCTTTAGCCCTAGCTAGATCTGTCCACAAATCGTAAGGTTCAGACGGATTAATAGCCTTTTCGGGGCTGATTTTAACTTCGAGCGTTCATGAAAGATGAATGAAAGGTTGATAGTCCTCTTTGTCTGGTTCTACGTCTAATGATGACTCTCTTTCTAAATTTACTTCTCGTGTAACATTTTTCGATGCTTCCATGAGATCATAAATTTGAAGAGAGTCCTTAGAGGATTCCGAGAAAGCGTCCTCATCGTCCCTCTCATTGTCTTCTACAACGGTATCAAGACCCGTTTTAAGACCCTTACGAGTGACCACAAAAGATGAAACTTCTCCATTTCACATATCATGGTTAGGTAGAGACATGATGATCATGTTTGCTCGATGTTCTATTGGTGTTTCATTAATTTGGGCAGTAACTACATGCACATCTTGCGGAGCGTGAGAATTTTGCACGTGAATCGTTCCTTGATTCATTTGCAAAATTTCTGGAGCATTTTGCGTTTGTCTATAATTTTGATGGTCATAATAAAGGTTTGGAGGACCAGAGGGTTGTATAGGAGTTTGAAATCTCGCTCTTCTCATGTTCTCTTGAGCATGTTTAGCATAATCAACAGTAGGCATTGTAAGGGGTATTATCTTGTCAAACGCCTTACAAAATTGTTCCGGATGAGGTCCGCCACAATAGCTACACACAACCTTGTTCTCAATCCAACACCCGCCTGGAACATGTTTTTTTCCACACACGTTGTATATGAGGTATTGTGGCCTTCCGTTGGACCTGTCGTTAGTCCTCCCTTGCGGTCTCTGATGCGGAGGTTGGTATAGCTGGGATTGACGTGATGGCTGTTGTTGTACTGGTGGCTGTCGGTATTGTTGATTTATCGTTTGTCTCCCTTGAAACATCAACATCGGACAGAACGGGGCCGTAGGACCAAGTGGATTAGGACAATTAGGGTTAGTACGTCATAATCTTGACGTATGAGGTCCTGACTTATGGTACATTGGCATAGATTTCTGGCCCCTTGTCAAAGACGCAACTTGTTCGTTTAAGGACCTCATCCCACGCATGAATTCTTCTCTAAATTCCTCCGTAGCAGACTTAATTTCATTCCTTACCTGTTCTGATAAGCCTGAATTTAGCAATTGTGTTGGTTCTTGAGTAAGCAGGGATATTGGTTGATGAACCTGAATCGTCTTTGCACCATTCCGATATGCTTCAACATTGTGATGGTACAATAAGGGTTCAACGGCTTGATAATCGATGGGAATGAAGCTAGAAATAGGCTCACTAACCCTTTTTTCCATACGATCATTTTCCTTGCCAAGTATCTCCACTTGAGAAGCGGTCTCAAATGCATCTTTTAGATTTATTGGCCTTTACGTGAGCACCTCCTTTCGTGTAGAGTTTCTATCAAAACCCTGCAAAAAGTAATATTTGATAGTGTCTTCATTAAGCAAAGTTCCTACATACCTTATACAAACCACACGAAATCTTCTCACGTACGAAAATATATCTTCGGTGGGCCTTTGTCGAATGCTGGTTAACGTTGCCAAAGCTTGTTGTTGTTCAGTTTCAGGTCTAAATTGCTTTAAGAAGGCAACTTGCAGCTAAGGCTATGCGGTAAAGGTTTTTGCCGGATGCGACCGATACCAAGCATATGCCATACCGGTTAATGTTGACGGGAACCAGATTAGGTAATACTCTAGTTCGGTCACCAAGTTGGTGATTAAGAGCTCCTCGTATTTCTCTATGCACACCGTCTCGTCTTCATTTCGAGAACCCGCAAATTTTGGCAGATTCGGAGGCATTTGTCTTGCGTTGTCTAGTATTTGGGGTACTTGGATAGGTAAACCCTTCGGGAGCATCATCGGGTCACTTTACGGCTGCAAATCAGGCAGAGGTTGATGAACTCAGCGCTTCCAGTAGCTCCGTCCATCACTAGTTCATGTAGATTAACAGATTGCTTATGAGTCAATATTTCTGTTTCCACCTTTACTTGTTTTTCTACTCTAGGTGTTTTGCTTCCAAGTACCCTATCACTAGTAGGTATGTGTGTAGATACTCTTCTAGACATTCAACTTTTTACCATTATGCGTAAACGTGTAAATTTATTGTAAACAAATTCAATCTCAAACAACTTTATATATATATATATATATGCCTACCAGCCACTTCTCACTAAACTGCTTATTGGCCACACCAATCCATATTAACACCTTTATTAATACATTTTTGAGTTGTGAGCTCTTATGCGTGTAGACCTCCGAAGATTTTTCGCTTGACAATAATCCCGGAATGTTTTTTTTTTTTTTTTTTCTCGGAACACCACTGGTTTAAATAGACTTTCACTAAGGTCAAGGTCGTCGATGTTGGGGCCTCGTATCGCGGAGGGTATCACAAAAATTTCTTCCGGACTTGTTGGAATATACTCCTCCGGTAATTGCGATATGTTAGCCTAGTTTTGGGATTTCCAAAACACAGGAACAAAATAAGTATAGGGGTTCTTTTTAAAGAAAAGGTTAAGCAGTCTATCGTTGTGTGACTAAAGTCACTATCAAAATAGAATTTTTGGTTTTAAAGAATAAAATAGCATTCTTATTCCTAGGGTATTGAATTTGGTGGCCAGACCATTAATGCAGTGACACAATGAAGTCCCAATCCTGCCTAGTATTCTATCAGGAGGTCAAATAGTCTGGTCAAATTGTCAGGTTTAGTCAAATTGTCAAATGCATTGTTATGCTCTATCACCTAGTCAAATGCCAAGATAATATTTTGTATAATATATATATATAATTCCTTCTTTATTTGATATTTATGTTTAGGCCAAATAGTCCAGTAATTGCTCTTTTGAGCTTATCTCGTCGATCTCTGAACAAAAATGTCTAAACGTGTCTGTAAGGTCAAATAGTCTGGCAGTGGTCAAATTTTCTGGCAGTCATGGAATGCAATGCTAAAGTTTGGGAGTTTACCAAATTTCCGCGTCCTTGGATCTTTAGGTCAATTGGTCCAAGCACACAGTTAAAATCCTACATTCATGACACACGATTTAATAACTATATTTGTGAATCTAAAATCTAAAACCAACCCCAAGACAAACAAAACTATGCAGACAAAGTTTATGTTTTTGTTTTGTAATGAAAATATATGTTATACTAAAGTATTAAATAACACTATGATTATGATTCCTTCATAACATAGGGTTACTTTAACTTTAAACTTTAACTTTTTGAATTACTTTAAAGAATACACAATTAAATTTAATTTCATGAATCTACAAATGAAATTAATGTTAATTGTTTTTCTTTGTCTTTAGAATCAAGCTTTGTAGAACCTACTTAGCACAACTTCCCCACCATCCCATGCACATATATATTTTTGGTTTTCCTTTTTCAAAGAATACATTTGAATTTACTTTCTAATACTAATTCTACAATAATAGAACAAAATCATTACCTATCCTTAACCTATGTATGTGCTAAACTAGAATGCCAAACTTCTTTCTCCTTATTGCATAAAATCTACACATACAATTCTTTCAACTACACAAATTAGGGTTTATATAATTTTACAAACCGTACAACTTGATTGTACATTACATACAATCTTTAACCCCTCAAAGACCAAGGATTCATGGTTTTAAAATGACAAATTTAAATGTTCATATTGTGAAAAATAAAATTCAGATGGAATCAAATTTTATATCCCTAGAATCAGTAACGAACATTGCATGTGTTGATCAAATTTAAACAAAAGGAAAACCTCCTCCAAATTGCTATAATAACCGGAGGTCGAATTCTGGCTTCTTGGTTCTTTAGGGTTTAATCTAATGTGATAATCTTGACCCTAAAAAATTTCCCACTGTATATTACACCTTAACCCTAACAATGATTTTCTTTGCTACCGAGTCCTTCTGATCTCACCGGTACTTCCAGAACTTCCGATCACAGAGCTAGTAACGCCCAGAAACTAAAGAAAAATAACATATCATAAAAAAAATCAACAGACTCTGCTCAAGCAATCACAGTTTACAGTCAAAATCAAATTAAACACCCTGGACAACTTCCCATCTTTCGAATTATTTCAGTTTGTATGTCCTCTCACTCTCATACAGGAATCACCTTCTACACAATAAACACAGCTTCTATTGCAATCATTGGGTACACTACATGCAATATCACTAAAATGGATCATATCTAGCATCTTCAGCATCCTCAGCATCCTGAACCTTTTTCTATATATTCAAGTTCATGACAGACTACCCTATGCATGGCCTCTTCTATGTTGGGCTGTCAGAAAACGAACAAAACATCATCTGACATGATTAAAAGTTATCAATACACAAAGAAGCAGCATTCAATTTATTGAAACTCACATGTCTTCTCAGTTATCAATTACATAGCCGGGTTACTGGAAAACGGAATATATTCCCGTTCTCACGATATTTTCTCGGCTGCGTTTTAATTATGCTTTGCCAATACTCTGCTCTTACTCTGCTTGTTCTCAATTCACTTACATTGGAGTGCGTTTCTTAAGTTCTATTTTTCAGGACTTCATTCTTACCTTACTTTTTATTTCAATCCTAATTGAAAGACATTGTCATACAAAGATTGGAACACGTTCAAACATAGAAGCATGTGCAACCACTCTGCATTCACCAACGCACTCACCAGAACAAAACACCGTTACTGCCTACTTTCACACTAACTCCAATCGCTACGCTCCCGTAGAACCCTTACAAAATTGACGAGTTCCGCTCTCTATCTGTTGTGACCAGGCTCACACTCCGATCACACATTCAATCAAATTCTGCTGTGTATACATTCAACTCTAATGTGCAAAGTCTATTAGCACGGTTCGGAAATAATTTACAGAGAGATAAAATTAATGCGGCAGATTGACGAAGCATACAACATCCAACTCTCGGCACTCACTGCTTGCGATTACCACACTCCGTAATTGCACACCGAGTTTCTCCACAATACTTGCACTCTTACTACAGAAAAAATCCTCTGGCGCCTCTATCTTGCACCTGAGTCACTCCGTCTTCACCAGCAGTACACCGCTCACTCACTAACTCACCCAATTCAATTTCCGATTACAGCAGCACATCGACGAAGAGGAATGGAGATTAATTGACTGGCGGTACCAAAAAAAGCAGGCAGTAATTACTGTCGTGATGTGTCCTGTTGGCTCGATTCCAAAGATCAAAGAACGACGGAGACAAAGGGAACTACGAAATAACAATAACAACGCAACACCAGCAAACTCAAAACTCCAGGCGCATACACCGTTCTCACCACCGTCTGAATCCTTGTCTTCGAAAAATAAGAATCAAGAAACACACCGGCTCTTGGCTCTGACTCCGATCACCCAGTTTAGTTCGATTGTTTGCTCGTAACTGAATCACGCTTTGCGCCTCTTCCACTCACTCCCGCAGCCCTTGCTTTCGCAGCAACACACTCTACACCAGCAACTCCGTACTCACAACAACTCTATCAATGCTCCGATACTCTGATCACGCTCCTGGTGCTCAGCACTTCTCCGATTGCACCGCCTGGGTCGCCAGCTCCGCTCAAAACAACAAAAATCCAGCCCTCACACTGATTACACCGTTCCTTGAAATTTACGCTCTACGCTACCTCCTCGAACTCCACAGCCTCCGCACTCAATCTCGTCGCAAAGAACTCAGTAACAAAGGAAAAACAATTTACAGAATTATACCAGTAGGAACGCTAGAATCACAACAAAACAAATTGACGACACACGATTGAACAAAACACTTTACAAGCTTGCGAAGAAAAAAAAAACACATTGAACCACTGCTGCTCCTGGCAGTTTTTTCAACTATCTAAATACATGTCGCAGGAACTGTCGTGCCTCATGCCTTTTAAGTTTTTAAATCTCTTTTTTACTTTTAGTTTTCATGTCTTTTACTTTACTTTACTTTACTGCATTTTCTTTTTAGATTTTCTACAGTTATTTTTACTTTTTTTTAAACTTTTTCCTACTTTTTGAGTTAAGTGCATCTAATTCTATCATTATAGAAATTATAATTTACAAAATATGTCAAATTGTTTATGAATTTTAAAACTAACATCATAGCCTATTAAAAAGTCTAACTACACGATATCTTCAATCGAGGTTGTAAGATTTGATCTCGAATCAGCGTGAAAATGATGAACGTCCTCAAGAGCCGATCCCGTACAAGACTTGAAACGTCATTTGGAGTAAGTCCGGCCTCCACGCATCGTTTCGCTTCCCCGTCACAAAAAATAAGGCGCTTTTGCGTTGTACAGATCGTCCTCTCATTTCTTGTAATAATGATAGAACATTAGATGAAACCTCGGTTGATGAAGATGAAGATAGCCGTCGTTAGCGTACCTTCTCATGATCCGATCTGCCTCCTCTTTGCAAACGTGACAAGCTCGTGAGTACTCCTCGATGTACTTGAGGTGTTCCGCGACGTCGAGGTGCGCATGAAAATTTAGTGTAGAAATTATCTCGACAAACTTCTAAAGATAGCCTCGATTCGTAATGGTAATTGTACCACACTTTGAATTTCGACAGCTTGTGATATCGGTAAATCTGCGGGTAAATTTCTACCGGTTCTTCAAGTCCATTTGCAAAACGGTACAACCCCCATTGTGCCCACTCATCTACGCATTGGACTTGATGCTCCTTGAACTAATGAACCCCTCAGCCTCGTCGAAATTATGTAGATACCGGTTATATGCAAACCGGCTACAAGCACAATCCTCTCTGAACTTTACCTCAAATTCGGAATAGGCACAAATTACGGTGTAATAAAATGTGAGGCATTTAATGATTTCACCAAATGTCACACCCTCCTCACCTTCCACAGTCGCTTGTTTAATTACCGGAAAATGAAAATTAAGTTCTCGGAGGAAACTTGTAACAAGATGCTTTTAGAACTGAAATGAAATACTAAGATACCACGGTCCTAACAAAAGGTCTTCAAAGTTAAGAACTTTACAAATCCTAACTCCAAATTTTTTCTCCTATCCGTTAGTTTCGATGGTAAGGTAAAGTAAAAATGATTCATCCACTCCCGGCAGACGCATCAATTATGTGAATAGAAGATAATCCCCTTATTTCACATACAAGTTCTTGAGTGGGACAAGTGACTAATTATCTGATTTCTTTTGAATTCGTATAAGTTTTTATCAAATATTAAATTAATTACCCTAGTTTTTAATATCAAATATTAAGTTAAATATTCTAGTTTTTAGTAATCAAGCAATGAACACTTTTACTATTATAATTTTTTGTTAATTTTTTTGCATCATGTTAAAATATAGTTTATGATGTTTCCAAAATGCTAAAATACATCTAATTTGAACAAGGTATGCAAAAGTTATGAGTTCTTATGTTTTGTATGATTTTAAAATCAAAACCACAATTTTCAATTTTATCCTTGGACTGCCGATATGATTTTTTTCAATTTCAATTATTTAAAAAAATAAACTATACCACGCTTTTGCATCTCTTATACCATTTATAAAAATATAATTTTATTTAAAATGAATGTACGGATTAGAAGTTACGGATAGATGAAGTTTTACTACGTTTTTTCATCCATTTTACTTTCTGACGACAGTGTGTGATAATTTTTTAATTAAATTAATTTTCTCAATTAAATTAGATCATGCTTTTCTATCTTTCATCCCATTTATAAAAATATAAAACTCGTTTCTATTGAATGTATATTTTTACCGATAATTTGGATGGATGAAATTTCGTTGCAATTGTTTATTTATTTAATAGAAGGTGTTTGAAAGTGGTGAGTGTACATATCATCTTTGAATGAGTTAAATTCTTCAATTGAAGTATTTTGGCTTCCCTTCACGCCACTCATATGCTCAATTTGAATATCTCTCACGATACACTACCCTTATGTTAAACATAATGCTATTTTTTTACACAATTATACACACACATGTTACTCCTCACAATTCACTTCATACTCTTCACAATCTCTCACAACCTATAGATTAGTACATAAAGAGAAGTGAATGAGAAGAAAGATTAGTTGAACAACAAAAAAACAAAAAAACATCAATAACGGTTACATTTGCACCACATACAAGGGGAATGAGGTGCCAATTGAAATGTTCTCTTCATTGGAGTGTTATACAACAACTCACGATTGAAGAAATTTTTCACTAATTGTAACCAATGTTCCTTGAGGATTCCGCAACAACGCAAACAAAAGTCACAAGTCTTGCCAAAAAAGATGTATTGAATGAGAAGAAAAGAGAGGGATCATAACATCACCAAATTCAAGTGCCCAAATTAATGATTTTGAAGAGAAAATGAACCTCTGATATTAAATGAAACGGCCCAAAAACACGGTCCACGACCAAAAATCTCACCAATTACACGAAAATTGAATCTAAAACCCCAATCCTACGAACCCTATAACTTCCGGAAGCTCTTAGTTGGCGATCTTATCTATATTAAGTTAATTGAGAAAGAAACCTAATTAACTCCTAAATCTAATTTACTACTAGATATAAAATGTAACTTTCTAAATATAGCTCGGATTGACAAACGGATTTACCGCGGAATTCAAAATGTTAAAATAGAAACTTTCACTGATTTTATTCCATTTTAGCCTTTTACCGCTCGCAGGTTTTACCACCAGTTGATAAATGTAACTTTTGCTCCAGTTGATTTCACCATTGATTTTCAAAGGCTTCTTTTAGTGGAAAGCGCCTTTCGTAAACCTCCAATCGGACTCTCGATTAGTCTTCTACGACCCCGGCTGGCTTTTTGATATTTCTGCAGAATTTACGGGAAAATCCTACTTTTAAAAAAAAACATAGTTTCCTAACTCCGATTATTACCAAATTTGGCAATCTTCATCAAAGTACCTAAAGGTCCTTATAACAATTTTTTAGCCAATTTAACATCATTTTTTTATTTTTTATGAATTTTCAAAACCTATTTATAGTCTATAGTAATTGCGTTTAACCCCTGTAAATACGCAAAAACTCTACAACTTTATTGAGAGTTCTCAAAGTTTATTCTCAACCCTTTAGAAGTGATTTTACTATGTCCTTCTTCTTCTATTATTTGTTAAATTAATTACCAGCTATTCAAAATAGTAATTAATCATAACTCCTTCTAACTTCCTATTCCATGTTACATTTTTACCCTAGAGGGCATTTCCTCTATATAGGATCCAAATGAAGTTTAAATAGTCACGACTTCGAGTAATTTTTATCTCGGTCGCTGATCAAACTATTAATTTTCACAACATTGTATTTTTTACGTAAAATTTATCAATATAAGTAGTTTTTTACTTTCACAGTTTTACAAGAAAAACATAAAAATAGGTAAAAAAAACCCTTATTTGCACTTCCCAATTTTTTTTTTCCACTTTTGTTTACTATTTTTCCATTTGTTTACATAAACACACTAATATTTACGAAAAATAAAAAAAATGGAACTCTGAACATCAAGTGCCGACTTGACAGCTCACAACCGATCCTGAAAATATGAAGTTCCCCAAAAAATAAATATGTAATGTAGATATATGAATGAATGAAGTTTTGTTTCAATTTTTTGTAAATGCGTGAAACTACTTAAGGTTTACGGATGAACGTATTATATTTGGATGAATGTATGATATCGGATGAAGAATGTTGACATTTTTTTTTTTCACACACAACTTAATTCAATTCTCTTATACAATTTTTTTTCACACACACATATTTACACAAATCCTCTACGCACTCACACAATTTAGTTTCACACAGAACTTTTTTTCACATACACATACATACTATTCTTCTTCATACACTCTTCAACCTCTTATTTACACATGGAATGTCTCAATTGAACACAAAGAATCCAAAATAAATATGAGTAAGTATGAAAATTAGTATAATTAGAAAAAACGCTCAAAGTTATCACAACAAGATGAACATCAATTGCACTACAATCGAGGGAAATTGAATATTAATTGGAGATTTCTTATTATTAAAATGTTACACAAAAACTCACAAATGATGAACACTACTGAATACAGTGTTCACTTCAATAAAATAAAATAAAGTAAACAAAATTTCACAAAACCCTAAAGATGTTCCAAGAGAATATGTATTACAAGTGAGAGAAAACAAGAGCATAAACACCACCAAAATCATCAATTCAAGTGATCAAATTGATGATTCTGAAGAGAAAATAAGCCTTTTTAAATACTAAATAAAATGATCTTTTATATAATTACGTAATAACAGCATAGCTTAATTGAAAGTCTTCAAAGTTTATTTTCAACCTTTTAAGAGGAATTTTACTATTCACTTCTTTTTTTACCATTTATTAAATTAATTATCAGTTAGTTAAAATGATACTTAATCATTTTATTTTTTCTAATCTCTTATTTCTTGTTATATTTTTACCCTAGAGGACATTTTTCCTATTTAAGACCCAAAATAAGTTAAATTAATTACAACTTAGAAAGATTTTATCTCGGTCGCTGATTAAACTATTAATCTCCACAATATTATTTTTTATAACATACCTGTTTTTTTACTATTAGATCATAGTTTTACAATAAAAACATCAACAGAGGTGAAAAAATACTTTTATTTATACTTCAAAAAAAAATTCACAAATTTCTTTACTATTTTTTTTCCTTTGTTCACGTGAACACATTAATATTGACAAAAAATTAAAAAATTGCAATTCTGAGCGGCAAATATTAGTTAGGTGACTTACAAGCTTTTAGAGCACAATATGCTAAATTTTGCAATTATTACTTATATGAGATGAAAACAACACATGAATAAAACGTCTTCATAAATATACAAATTTCTGAAAATAATGCTTACCTTTAGTTATTTTGCATAACGATGTTTGCTATAATGAAGCATAATTGCAAAGTATTAAAGAAATCAATGTTAAAATCATCATATACATGCGTTTTAAAAATAATTGGTGGAAAAAATATCACTTGTACGTTGTAAAATGCTTATATATTGAGTTTTGCGAAAAAACAAGAATAATGAGAGCATACCTTTTAGAGGTAAATTTGAAATAAAAAATATGAAGTGGGAGGAGAGGTCTTAAATAGTTGAAAGAAAGAGATGAGTTTTTGAACATATTATTTGTAGCTTGAGTACGTCTTCCTATAGGACGCGCCTACCAACCTTGCGAAGAGATAGTAAGAATTATAAGAATATTACCTTAAAGAGGTAAAATGTTACACATGTGTAAAGAAGGTTAAATGGAGGTTATATGTGTAGAATATGAGATGGCGTGAGTATTAAATACTATGAATACATAGAATGGGCTTTTAAAAAAGTCATTTCATAGTTGGGCGCACCCTCGTAAAGGACCCGCCTGCCAATCCCGAGAACTTCGCGAGGTTGGCAACGGTCAACCAAAGTCTTTGTCCTTGATCAATCAAATTCAAAGTTCAAATGAGATAAATTTTTATACATGAGAATAATTTGTTTAATAAGTTCATGTGTCAGAACATGACTATTAGCGAAAACACCGGTAATATTTAACAATCTCGTAATTTTGCAAAATTTATTTATAATATTTCAAAACTTATTACACACCGGTATATAAATAAATTGATTGAAACACACTTTATTAAGAAGTTGCTAATGCACAAATTACAATTAGTTTATACTTATGGATTGTAAATTCTCCACATTCATACAAGTTGTGCATATTAACGCAAATTTGATTACGAGTTAATTTTCAATGAATTTTAATTTTCAATGATCTTAAACTTAGGGCTTTACAAATGTAAATGCGAGAACGCATAAATAAGGAGTTAGTAAATTAATTAATTTAACGAACACTTAAGAGTTCATACGATTTGCTTCTTAATACTTCTAATGTAGCATCTATGAAAAAATGTGTTGAACATCGTTTTCTACAATATTGTAGTTAATAAATTAGTGAAGTTCAACTCATCATGTTTAATGCCAAAAAACATTATCTTTACGTCATCATAACAACAATTGTAAGTAATTATTTTGTTTTGTATCATGTTCACTTAATAAACGAACTAATAGATATTACTTTAAAACATTACAAATAATAATCGTTAATAAAAAATAAAAATTTTAAAGAACTTTGATATGGAATGAATGCAAGTTACTTATAACACAAACAAACTCAGTTTAGTGGAAGAGTATGCACGTACCCATCCCTTAAAAAGTATCAATATACCCTCCACAATTCCTTTCAAAAATCAAAAATCATTATCATGTTATTTGTATTGTATAATCCAATTTAATAACTAAAATTATTTTCTTGTGACTTCAAAAATCTTTTACATGCGCGTGATCTCATAATCTCCATTGCATTATAAAAGATGATTTGTATATAATGCATTGAAATACCTTATAATATCAAAAAGCAAAAACATGTCATGTCACAAGACAATGACTTGTGATGTCACAAGACAGAGTCTTATGACGATACAGAAGAATGGTTTGAAGAGTGTCAAACGAAAACTTGTAAGTTGCGAAATTAACACTTGGTGTTTAGAATAGCAAGTTTTAAATTTTTATAAATATTAAAAGGCATTAATGATTAATTACTATTTTAACTAGCTAGTAATAGGATTTACGGTTTAGGATTAAATGTGTGTTTTTGTTAAAAGTACATACTTTATTAGACTTAACAGATATCCTACTCTTCATTTTCGACCCTTGTGAATCCAAATATGTAAGAACATTTTCTAATTTTACATGATTTGAATGCAATATACGATTTGACTTTGCGATTTGAGGGGTTGCTTTTTGAATTTTTTGGTTGACGTTTTTTATTTTGAGGAAATTGCACTTTTGGAGGTGACCTACACCTCCGTTTTAGGACATTGTAAATCTAATGATGTGTTTAGTTTATCTTAAAATTCTACAATTTAAAAATGACTTCTATGGTTGTTAAAATATTCTATTTTTATAATTTGGAGTTTTAAGAGTGATCTATCCTTCTACCTTTTACCCTTACGAATCCAGTTATATAAAATTATTTTCCTAGTTCTTTTTTATTTGAGAGATATTAAGGAGTTGATTTTAGATTGTCTTTCACTTTTGATTGTCTTTATTGAACTAGCTGTAATTAAGGCAACATATTTCAAAGTTAGAGTTCTTAAACAAATCTTAATCAATTTCTGAAGTCAAAATGTATATATTGAGTAATTTTTGAGTTGAATTCAATGGTACATAACGCTCTATATAATTTTTTTTAAACTTAATTTACGATCAAACATATGAAACATACGTTTTTGTAAGATCAGAGACTTTCAAAGTGAGATTTTACGAAAGTTGATCAATTTGCGAGTCCAAGATATGTATCTTGTGTACTTTTTAATTGTAAATTCAATAGTATGTACCGTTTTTTCTAATTCATTAAAGAACTCAACGTATAATTTAAAATATGAATCTGCCTTTTTTATGATCTGCGATGTTCAAAGTGTCGAATTTTTAGAAAATCTTGACCAATTTGCAAATTCAAGGTATGTATTTTTTACATTTTTTCTTTGCAAATTCATTGATATGTCTTTCATCATCTAATTCGTCCTAGAACTCAAAATATGAGCAAAAACAATAATCTCATCAAATATGTGAGCGCTTTTCAAAATGCAATTTCTCGTGCAAATCTTGATGAATGTCTACATTGAAGATGTTCATTTTGTGCAAATTTTTTGAGGCAAATTCACTGTGGCGTTCGTTATAATTCTTTATAAATCTAAAATTATAAAAGAAATATTGACTCGGAAACACTTTTTTAGTGAAGTCACCAAACTTTAAGGGATCATATCTAGGTCAAATATTGTCTGATTTAAGTAATCGTTGTGTTCATGTTGAGTGTTTTTATGTTATGAATCCATTGATATGTCTAACTTTTTGTGGATCCTTTTAGATTAAAAGTAATGTTCATTTAATGTTTCGGGTTCAGTTAAGAGTTAAATTTCGTTAACTCATAAGTTGGATATGTGTATTTTGGGTAATTTTTTAATGTATTTTTTTATTGTATCACAAATTTCCCAATATGATTCGTATGAAATATACAGCGCACGATGGTATCAAGCTTAAAGTTCCTCTGATCGAGATTATCAACTCGGACAAGGGAGTATTTGCTGCTCCGGTGAGGCCATATGTTGCAGTTCTGCATGTGTTCAATTTTAATAACTCCGACTTGTATAAAGAGATACCATTTATATTAGTGCGATCACCTGTAATTGTCTTGTGACTATCGGTTGTTCCAGTGCGCCCGCCAATAACTCAAGTGCATTTATCTACTGCTCAGAAGTGGCCAGAATATGCTTTAGTGCACAAAGAGCATACCTTGAGGCGTGTGTAAGCTCCTACACCGTTAGCCAACTATACGGTTTTAAAATTTGGGGTTTGAGGAAACATAGGTGTATTTGTTAAAGTCAATTTTTTCTAATTTAGGGTTTACAGTTTAGTTAATAAATAGTAAAAGAACAAGGAATAATAAAAACTTTCTTGAAAAGTCAATAAAAAACTTTCAGTCTTTAAAAGAGGTCCAAACAAGTTATAAAGTTTTCGCATAATTACAGTGGGTAAACGCGAATAACACTCAATTCGCTATCTATACACTTGATCAAGTGCGTTCATTTCAAGAGCAAATTTGGCTTAAAAAAATTGTCAAAAAATTTCTTTCACTTTTAGAATTTCATGACTAAATCAACAAAAAATCAACTAATTTTTGTTTTAATTTGGAGCATTGCAATGGCTGTTTTAACTGATTTTGAACTTTTTGTAAAAAAACGATAAAACGACAATTTGTTTCTGTTAATTTGAATAGTGCAATGGCCAAATTAACATAAGTCAATCAAAATTTTAAAATAATTAGAATCTTTGTAGAATCTTCTAAAACATTTTCACCCTATTTAACATATTTATAATATTTTTGAATATTATGCTCGCGAGCAAAAGTTATGCCATCCAAAACATAATTTTCACATTCTCAGGCTCAAAATGAAATCTTCGAAAACTTTAAAAAATTAAAAATTAAAAAAATATTATAAATCATATTTTGTTCACATGTGAAATTTTGATTCATTCGATTTAGACTAGTGATGAGAAACTTATGGACAATCTAGTTTTTAGGACAATCTAAGCATCTTATTGAAAAATCTTTTTGTCTAACTTTGAATGCTATTATTTTTCAATCCGTATAGTCAAATTTGATGAAATTTTTACCTCATGATCTTAGAAAATTAAAGTACAAGATCTTATTAGATTCACCTGAAAAAAGAATTCTAATTCTTTGAGTGAACGCAATAGAATGACGGTTTTGAGTGGTTTTGAAAAAATAAATAGTCTTAGTTCTTCAAGGGTTAAACTCAGCAGACTTTGGCAGCCATTTTGGTATATTGAAGTATCTTTTTCAAAAAAAATTGAAATACAAAAACTTGGAAAAGTAAACTAACTCTTACCTTCAAAGATCCGCTTGAGATTTTAAATCTCCTATCAAAAGTTATGAATAAAGTTCAGAGAGGGGTTGGAAAAGACATGTACTTGACATTTTCAAACATCATTTTTGAAATTTGTTCATAACTTTTGATTAGAAACTCAAAATCTTAAACGGATTTTCGTGGATAAAAGTTAGCTTCATTTATCAACTGTTGTAGTTCAAAGATATTTGAAAAAAGTTAATCTATTATTCTAAAATGATAGCTAAAGTCTGTTGAATTAAAAAAATCCCAACTTGCAAATGCATAATGAAAAAAAGAAAAGAAAAAAAGACTTTATTGTATTGTACATTAAATTTTAGTGGTGATTAGGTGGTTAGAGATTTGTGCTCTTAGGTATGAGGTCTCGGATTTGAACATAGTGGACAACCATGGGTTGTTCATGTAGCTACCCATAATTTCCGGACAGTAAAAAAAGTTTTTAATTTTTTTCTTTAAGTTTTTTAATTTTTAAAATTTGTTTAATACAACAGCAAAATCATCAGATTTTGGTTGAATTTTGTCCAGAACATCGCGACCAAAACAACAGGTGCAAACAACAGTGTTTTATAGTTTTGGTCGCATATTCTTCTACTAGTGTTTAAAAACAACAATTTTTGTCTTTCTATAATCATTTACATTGTAAACAAAAAATTCTTTTATTTATTTTTTATCCTTATCTTTATTAAAAAAATTATCTTATTTTTTTTCTTGTCTTTTTTTTCCTCACTCCATGTCAAATGTTCTCCTTTCTCCTTTTCTCTCCATATGTATATAAGGGAGAGGGGAGGGAGAGTCTCCTCATATATTTAAGGAAGACAGAGAAAGGATGGGAAGGGGAGAGCGACATATGATGTGCGGCCATGCATTCCACTATTGGAAAAAGCAAAAAAATAAATACAAAAAAAAAAAGTAAAAAAATAAAATAAATAAAATAAAATATATATATATATATATATATATATATATATATATATATATATATATATATATATATATAATTATTTTTTCCTTTGCGCCACTGTTTAGAGTTTAGCCAGCGGCTGTGAACCGTCGAGACAGTCCACTTTCACGGTAAACCTTTGCCGCGAGGTTTTTTATTATATTCTATCATTTATTTGTCTAAGTGCAGCGTTTTAGCTAATCAGACATTTTGGCATGTGGTGTGCCCTTTGCTTTTGGTTTTAGTTGGCCTTTTTTATTATGCCTTTTTGTCTGAGTAATTTTAGCTGCGTATTATTTTCTAACCGATTAACCGTGGGATTTTTAGTGTTTGTACGGTTTTGTCTATTATTTTAGTAGGGTGATTCTTAAATTACCAGGGTGGAATTTAGGACTTACTCTTGTGTAAACTCCAAGTTCTAAGTTTTAACCCCGGTTTTCTATGAGTAAAGTGAGAGTTTAGATTGCATTAGAGTAGGAGTTATTTTGGACGGATGAATTCCGTGTGGATGAACCTTATTTTGGATGGATGTAGTTTGGGGTGGGATTTTGAAACCCACCCCTGTCGCAAGGTCACAGTTGAGTTAGTTGTGGTGCCGATAGTTTTTTGAGTACGAGACACTAGTTTTGAATCTAGATCAGAGAAGCGTTGTGGTAGAGAAAATTAGAGGATTATTGTGAATCAATGACTAGTGGCCAATTAGTGTAGGGATCGCATATGCATAGTTTGCTGAGATTAGCGAGGACAAAGTTTGGAGGTCGGCTGCGAGGTTGAGTACCAGCAGCGGTGAGCAAGCGGAATTACGCTGGCGAAGGAAGTGCCGGCGAGGAAGAACCCAAGTGCGCGGCGTGGAGATCTGAGCATGGCGGGGTCGCAGTGCTGGGGTCCCGTATTGCGGCAGCGGCTTGATCATCGTCACAGATTGTTGGGTCTTCAGGGGAGTTACGGTGCAGACTAGGGCGACCGGGATTTGGTGTGGCAGGGTTCTGACGGCGACGAGATCACCAGGGCTGGCGGGGCGGCGACTGCAAGAGCAAGGCGGAGCCGGCGAGCTGCGGCATCGACGTGGGCGCTGCAAGGATTCGGCGGATTGAGAGGCGCCGTACGCGAAGGTGAGAGCACGGCCGAGTACAGTAGGACGACAATGACGGCCGTTTTCTTTTCCTTGTTGCTCCAGGATTCACGGAGACAAGGGCGACGTCGCGAATTCGCAGCGATTGTGATCAGCAAGGCGAAGAAGACGGAAGGAACGAGCTAGGCCGCGACGGCATCGAAAGGGCCTGGGCGAAGTGAGCAGAGAGCGTCGACGAATTTGGCAAAGTGAGCACGGAGACCACGGCGAGTTGATCGCAGGGTGCTTGATCAAGGCGCCGCGGCCAATACGGTGAGCGTACCTCGGCAAGGCGATTACGGCAACAACGGAGAGGACGAGGAGCAGCGCCAACAAGGGCGCGGCATCGGAACGACCTCGGCAATCTGCAGAGACGGCACGACGGCTGCATGTACTGGAATTCAGGACGAGCAGCAGGGAGATCAGGGGCGACCACCGCGAGCAAGGCGCCGTCGACCACTGCGAGCAGGGAGATCAACAAGGCGATCACGGAAAATCCAGACCAAGAACGCGACGACGATTCGGAAGGCGAACCGAGTGCAGGGCGACGGGATCCGCAGGCGCCGGCGCCACCCACAACCGACGACGCCATCGCGGAGGAGAAGCAAGGACCTCAGGCCCTGTCTCCCTCCCCTTGTGATATTACGGAGGGGGACAGGGTGACATTACAGAGGGGACGTCTTCCCACCCCCCTTCTTTTCCATTTGAAGTTGTTTGGTTAGAATTTAGACATTGATGCATGAGTAGGATGATTAGTAAGTAATTGTGGAATTGTAAGTGGTGATTTTTGTCACCCAAAACCTTTGTGCGTATTTCATTATTTTGTCCAATTATTGTCAATAGGTGGTGTGTGAGAATTGTTTTTTGGAATTGGTGTGGTGTGGTGTGAATTTTGGTCCGGTGAGGGCTATAGCGCAGAAGCGTTGCCCAAATTCCACCGGGCCAACTCATACTTAATTCTAAAAACTTAGGAGTAAAAATTAGGTTTTTTGGGCACGACGCGGAAGCGCTGCCCAAATTTCCTCAAAATCCCTCATCATCCCATGATTATGCTATTCAATTGTAAGGGAGTTTGTTGTAGGTTTAGGGCTCAAAAGAACTCCGATTCGTGGAGTTTTGATGGCCGTTCTAAAACATACATGCATGCTGTAATTTCTAAACTCACGTGACTTGTGGGCACTTGGGAGTACAATTGAGCAATTTCAAGCCCATTTTGACCACCTAAGTATTCATAGGCCATTTGGTGTTGACTTGGGGTGTTCTGTGATCATTTTTTAGCCCAATTATTGGTATTGTTGTGTGCTGCCATTTTGGGTGGGGGTGCAATTTCACCTCACCCACTTGGTTTTTCTCACCAAATTAGGCCCAAAATTGAGTACTTAGTTCCTAGGGGCAAATTGGTGTAGGATTAAGGCTCTTGTGATCATTTTTTAGGTCAAATTCTCACGAGATTTTGTACTGCCATTTCCTTGCACACACCCGTTTTGGCCATTTAGGCATTGTTTTTCACTCTTATGTCTAGCCCTTTCACCACATGCATTCCTAGCTAAAAGGCATCCATTGCTTGGAGTACAAATACCCACCCCTCAGCCGGCTATGTGATACGTTGACCGGGCAACCGGTCAAAGTACTCATAGCGGCTATATATTCACTCTACATTTTTAAATTAATATATATATATATATGTGTATATATATATATGTATATATATATATGTATATATATATATGTATATATATGTATATATATATATGTGTATATATATATATATATATATATATATATATATATATATATATATATATATATATATATTATTAGTAGGTTTCAGTGCAAGCTAAACTATAACAATGAAGAAAAAAAATTAATTCTTTTATGTTTTATTTACTCTACGACGTCGTTTAGGGTTTAGGTGGCAACTATATTCATCATGAATTTTTATTTTATTTATTTTATTTTTGGGATTCAACGCCACAAATTGCAAGCTGAACCTTAATAAAGAAGAAGAAGAAGAAGGAAGAAAATTATAAATTATAAAAACCCTTGGTGCGAGTGTGGAATCTGAGTCAGCACAAGAAGAGTCAAGAATGGAAAGAAAAGTATTAAGGAAAAAATACAAGAAAAGAAAAGAAAAAAACAAGAAGAAAGACCAAAAAGATGACAAGAAATTAAAAATAAAAGAAATGATAAAAGAAAATATAATGATAAGGATAAAAAATAAATAAAAGACTTGTTTGTTTACAATGTAAGGGATTGTAAAAAGACAAAAGTTGCTATTTTTTAGAGGATTTTTTAGACAAATTTTCAATACGCCCGGTGTCCTACTGGAACTCTGGAAGTGGCATAATATGTAAAAATAATATGAAATTGTATGAGAATTTGACTTGCAATGAAAGAAATAGAAAAAGAGAAAATAAAGTATAATGTAAGAATAAGAAAAATGGATGGAGGAGATTAGAGGAATGAATTGGTGAGAGAATGGATCGTGTTGATATCCACGGATCTTAAGGTCTCTACATCTTGTTGCATGCTTAAAGATGGTAGGTGGGTTGGCTAGTGATTTCTCGCCTAGTTTTCACTAGCAGTGCTAAGTCGTGTGGCCATAGTGCTGCTGAGATGGGTCTGGCGGTTTCGAACTTAGACCAGTTCTATAGCAGCCTGAAGCACTTCACCAGCTGGTCTTCTGCGACTTGACGATTGATATTGCAGGCTCAAGAGTTTTATTTCTCTTTTCATTATCGCGTTGTAATTTATTTACAATATTTAGTTTTCTTAATATTGAACTAATAATGACCTTAGTGTTGTAGAATTACGTTCTTAGTGTATCAGTGGTTTATAAAAGCCTTAATTTGTTTTAAGTTTTGTTGTTGAACATAGAAGTTGTATTGTTTTTTGGTAAGAGGTTTAAAGGGCTTTGGTATTAAACCGATAATATTTTGACTCCTAAGTCAGCCCATGTGGATGGATAAGGCAAATTGATGTACTGCTTCATCCCATTGATTGAATGTTATGCTGAATAGGCTTCAAAATGCTAGCCGAGTTCACATGTTGAGTTTGAGGTCATTTTAGGGCGAGCATTCAAAGTTTTAAAGTTGGAGTGGGCTACAATTTTGGTGCAATTCCAGACATTTGTAGTGTTTATGAGGAAGAAATAAACGTTTAAAGTAAAGATTTTGAAACTGTACCTACTATCATTTATTTGTGGATACAAGGAGTTGCATGAGAGTTTTTGGAGATCCGGAAGTGAAATTGGAAAGTTGACTTAAGGAGCTATATGTGCAAAAGAATTAATGAATTCTGATCTGTGACAAACAAGAAAGAGCTATTGAAATTCAGGTTTCCTATACTGAAGATTGTAAGTGAGTCATTTTTGTTGAGATTATGATTTGAGTCATATCTTGAGTTTTAAAACAAATATTTGGCGCAAAAGTTCAACAAATGTAGATGACTATATTAGAAAGCTATATATAAAATTTTATTGTATCTGATTGTGGAATTTTTGAGATATGGTGGATTTAGTGTGCAGGTGTCTGTAAATTAATAGATTTAGCACTGCTATATATTAAACAATATCTGAAGATTTATAATGAATCTACGGTTGATTTTTGTTATGAAAGAAGTTAATGGTATTAGTTAAAATGTAGAAAAGTTTGAGCCTACCTAAACGGTTGAATTAACAGATATTGAGTGTTATAGATTTGGATGAATTCCTCATAATGAATATAAATGGGTTTAGAATATCTAATCACATCTTGGGCACTTTGTGCACCGAAAACTTATGTATTTGATCTGATTGTTCTCATGAGCATGCTATATATGAGATTTGTATTTAAAATCTTGCAACTTATTTGAGCAATTACTGACAGCTAAAGGTCCAATGCTCTCTTGAGGCAACTCTCTCTAGCCTGACACCGGAGGTCAAGTGCATGATTATATGGGCAAGTGCATAAATAGCAAAGTGTGTGTTGAATGTTGTAGACTTTGAATAGAATTTGCAAATTTTTCTGAAAATTGGATAGTGCTAAATTGAACACAAAAATGTTATAAGAACCTTTATGCAACTTGGTTAAAGTAACTAAATTTGGGAATCATTGGGCTCAAAGAAATATGGATTTTTTTAAAAGGTGATATCTTGCTATAAATTCTCCGGAAGTGTCAAAAAGTTAGTCACAATCACATAAGACCAATTGGGAGTCGGATTGTAGATTAACAAAAGACGTTTTTTTATTTAAAAAAAACCTTTAGAACTCAATTGTGAAGACAATTGAAGCAAAAGTTACAATCATCAACTATTGCTACATCTTACAGGCGATAAAGGCTAAATTGGACTTTTTTTTCTTGTAATTTTCTATTGTTAGTTTGTTAATAGTTCAACATTGGCTAAATTTAGCTTTATAAATCCAACGGTGAAATTCGTTTGTAAATCTGAGCTGTATGTTAGAAGTTACATGTTCGTCCAATAATAAATTAGTATTTTGAATTTTAAAGCAAAAAAATTAAACAAGATTATGTAGATTGTAGATTTAATTCGGAGAGTATTTTAATTTTTAGTGATTAAAAAAAATTAAACATTGTGATTATTATTATTTTAAGAAGAAATTGAGTACCAATTTGAGTAGTTAACATGTAGGAAAGAGAGTTGTGGATACAAGAAAATTACTGTGAATACATGTGTAAAAAAATTAAATGTGAGGAGAGTGTGAGTGATGTATTAAGTATGGAGAGTAGTGGAATTAGATCCCTGTGATTCCCCGGATAGACCTTCAAGAGGGCAAGTGGATAAAAGATTATTTTTGTTATTTATTTATTTAATCGAGAAAAAAAAAACCAAAAAAAAAAAAAAACTAAAAAATCCTTTTCAGTAAACAATTATACCTTTTATTCCTTTCCCGTTCCCTTCTCTATTTCTGAATTACGTAGTCGTGTTTTCGAGGTGTTTCCAACGGATTCCTCCAAGTACAAAAGACATACTTCATTCAACGTTTTTTATTCATCGAAATATGAAACGTTCATCCGCAACTCTTTTGTTTTGTTTTTGCATGACTGAACCATTATAAGCAAACTTTGTCCATCTGTATCTTCTACAATAGACATTCATTTTTAGTAAATTTCGTATTTTCATAAATGACAAAAGAGATAAAATAGCGTGACGTGGTTGTTTTTTTGAACTAATTTAATTAACAAAAATTTGAATGTTGCAGTCCAAGAATAAAATCAAAAATCTGGTTATGACCTTAAAAACACCCAAAATACTAAAAACTTATAACTTTTGCATATGTAGTTCAAATTTAATGTATTTTAGCTTTTCGTAAACATCATGAATTGTACTTTAACATTATTAAAAGAAAACATGAAAAACTAATAGTATTAAAGGAATTCATTTTTGGAAGGTGTACTACAAATTAATGTTTAGTATTGGCTTTAGACTTTAGTAAAACCATAAAAACTCCACGACAACTATGTTCATAGTTATTTGTCCCACTTAACTTCTAAAAGCCCGAGGGCTATTGGACAAACATAGATGTTTTAAAATATATGCCTTCTATATGTTTGATGAAGTTTGGTTCAATAGACAAAATGTAGGGCATTGTCTCTACAAATTATCCATACAATCAAACTTCCAAAATAGCTTTAGATTTTTTTAATGAATTTAAAAACATTAACCTTTGAAAAATTGTATCAATTATAATTAAAATTTTAGAATTTAAAATTTAGCATGATTGGTTAAAATTGGTTTATCTTCTGTAAACTTCAAAAAGCAAAAGAAATGATGGAGGGAACATCATTACTTTCCCCAAATAGAATTTTTTATAACACTAAGACAATGTTGAGGTGATCCACTTTGAAAAATTCTCCTCGATGGAGTTTAACTCGGACTGACGTAATTCAAATTAACACCCAATTCCCTATTTTTGCACTTAGCCAAGTGCAATCATTTCCGGACCTAATTGTGCTGAAAAAAAAATTCTCAAAAAAAATTGACGAAAAAACATCGATTTCTTTCTTTGTTGAAACTTGTAGTATATTGCAATAAAAGACTAATATTTCAAATTTTTCATAACAAATTGCAAGATTGACTATTTAAAAACCAATACAAATTATGAATAGATTAAGACATTATAACACCGTTGCTAGAGTGTATGGGAGAAGAAATTTATTTATTTTTTCTTATTTTCCGTTTTTTTGTTTCTTTTTTTGTGTGCCAAAAAGTACTTAAGGCTGCATTTTCTCCTTCCTCCATCCTTCAAAACAACATTCGAATACCGCATACCCTCAGCTCCTCCGCCACGTCCAAAATTATTATTATTATTATTATTATTTTTATTATTATTATTTCCTTTTTTCCAGGATTTTCGGGATTTCCGAAATTTCTGGGATTTCAGAGGCTGAGGGTCCGCGCGCGCGGACCCCATTCTATTTTCTCCTCAAGAGAACACAAATACGTTCTCTCATGCTCCCATGGTCGCCTTACATACTCATGAGGCGGCTATGAGAGGGTATGGGAGAACATATTTATGTTCTCTTCAGGGCTGTAGGATGGAGAGTGTGCCACCACGTCCAAAAAAATAAAAATTAAATAAAAATTTCCTTTTTTACCGGGATTTTCGGGATTTCCAAAATTTCAAAGATTTTGGGGGCTGTGGGTCTGCGCGCGCGGACCTCATTCCATTCTCTCTTCAAGAGAACACAAACATGTTCTCCCATGCTCCCATGGCCGCCTTATATACTCTTAAGGTGGCTATGGGAGGATATGAGAGAACATATTTTTGTTTTCATGAGGGCTGGAGGACAGAGGGTGCGCTGCCGCGTACCCTCCGCCACGCCCAAATATATATATATATATATATATATATATATATATATATATATATATATATATATATATATATAATTTTATTTTATTTAAAAAAGAATTGTACCAGTTTTCGAGGGCATAGGGTTCATGCTTGCGGACCCTCTTTCGTCTTCATTTCAAGCGACTCCTCAAGAGAACATCTATATGTTCTCCCATTCTCCCATGGCTGCCTTATATACTCTTGAGGCGGCTATGAGAGGGTATGCAAGAACATACACATGTTTTATTTACGAAAGGAAGAAAGCAAAGGGGCGGCTATGTATCATTAGCGACCTGCAAAAAGTATATATATATATATATATATATATATATATATATATAATATTATATATATTATATATAATTTATATATTTATATATTTATAAATAGACAGATAGATAGATGTTTAATGATTTTTTTTGTTTTATTTTTTGTGCAGGTAGTTGAGTGTGCATGGTCGCACATTCTTTTTCCTTTCCTTAGTGCATTTGGAAGCCCTGTTGGAGTTGACAACGATGTTGTTCATGTGGAATTTCATGGATTTTGTATAGGGGAGTGAATCGCTCAGCCCGTTGTTCTGACGAGTTTGTTCGAAGAGGTTGGACAATCTATTTTGATAACATAGTAAAGAAATGTCATAGTGGAGTTGCTATTTGGAGGGAGGAAGCAACAAATGCAACAGTGGCGCTATATGATTACGTGCAAATGAAGCAAATCACTATTCCAAATGAAGCGAAGTCGCACATACTTGAATATGTTGCAATGCAGATTGAAGGCATGGGTGACAAGAGGTTGCTAGATGCTTACTAGAGTACATGAGTACATTACTATAGAGTATGTTATTATCTAGTTTAGTTGTCAAGGTATTGATTTAAAAGTTTGTACTATTCTTATAAATTGTAAACAAGTAAAGTGTTTTTATATACTAAAATGTATATTTAAAACATAATCGTCTATTTGTGGCCTGCTTCTAATTGCTTACAATATGTTTATATGGTTTTCTAAGATGTGTACTTAACTTGTTTGAGAACTCTAACCTATTGTATTTTTCTAATATACTATGTGTCAAGATCAATTTCAAGGAGAGTTTTGTTGCGTATAGAATTCAATTAGAAAATATTCAAAGCACAAGTAATGACTTTTAAAAAAAAAATGACTCGACTATTTCCAAATTATCCTTTTTGCAACCAAATCTGTAGAAGGAAAAAATTGGCCAAAAATTTTCATGCAATTTCTACCGGTTTGAATTTTTAGTGCGCTCGGAAGCCAAGTGCATGATTATATGGCTAAGTGCAAAAATAGGGAATTGGGTGTTGTTTGTGACCTTGACGTAGAGTCGTAAGGTAGAGGGCTCCAAAACCAATAGGGTTGTAATTCCAAGAGAATCTAGACCATGCATTTATTTTTAGAACACAAATCTAGGCACATCATAGAGCTCTTATTGAATGTTGACCAAAATGATAAGCTATCTATGGTCTATTTAGATTTAGGTTCTAGGATGATTATTGTGCCTAGATTCTCTTGGAATTAGAACCCTGTTGGTTTTGGAGCCCTCTACCTTAGATGTTATTTTGTAGACGATGAAGCTAAAAGTCAACTCCTGATCTAGTGTGGGAAATTAAATTTCTTTATTTTTGCCAGATGGTACTTCCATTTGTTTATAGTTATTGCATTTCCCCATTGGAAACATGTTTGACCATGTTTGACTAAACAGAAGAAACCTTCACTCCCAAAATGTGCATTCTTTCCCAAAATGTGTCTGCTTGCCATGAAATTTGGAAAATCTTAGAAATGGCAGTTCATGGCCAGTCTGTTTGGAGGGCTCCTAGATCAAAACAAATTGGTATTTTGATCTCCAAAATGATGTTTTTAGCAAAAAAAAATTTAAATCACCCCCTCCAAAATGTCCCAACTCATCTATTGGAATTACTTATTTTTTAAAATAGTAAATATTAAGTGAGATATACACATCAAAAATTTAGTAGATCCTAAAATCAAATAAACTTTGACTATGCATAGTTTGCATGAGGTTTTGTCCAATCATTTTATTTCATTTTTCCAAAGTGTAACAAATGAATCTTTTTTTTTGGGTCTTTTAAATTTCTAATTTTAGGTTCATCGCATCATCCAAATTAACGAAAAACCAAAAAATGGTCTCATAAACTCTATTTGATGACCTACTTTGTAGCAATAATTTTTTTGCTAATTAAGGTAATATATTACATATATTGCTTTATTTTGGTATAAAAATTGTCACCCCTTTGCACCACCACTCACAAAATTGCATGTACACTGCTCGGTCATAAGTTTTCGTCACTTCCTTCTAAATAAAAAATGGACATGAAAATTGATAAAATTAGAATCTTTGAGAGAGATTTAGACCAATCGAAGAACACAAGATACACTACACATACATATGAGTTTTGACAAATAAATATTTCATTTTGAACAATTTCTATTTGAAATTAAAACCCATTTGTTGACCTACTTAATTCAAACATTTGTAGCAACATGTTTTGGTTACTTAAAGGATATAATAATCATTATTGAAGGAATGAGGATCCTTTTTAGAATCATGCGCAAAAACAATTTGCATTTTGAAGCATTATTGATTAAGATTTCAAATTTTGAAGTTTCAAATTTAAATTTGCTCAGTTTATAATCCATTGTTTTTTTTATTTCATCTCATACAAAAATATCAAAATATTGAAATTTCTCATCATACTATTAAAGAAGACTCAATTATCTCACTAATACACTTTACGATTTCAGATTTGAATAATTTTACCACCTGCAGTGTCATTTCAAAATTTGGAATTGTGCAGTGTTTCTACCTCTGTAATATGATAGATGATCTAAAAACAAACAACTTTCTAGTTAAAAGAAAGCTCCAAAAAATTATACATTTTCATATAAATCCAGTGAAATAAAGATTGTCGCCTACTACATATGAGTAATCAAAGCTCTACAACTATTGCATGTAAAGTGATACTAAATCGTTTTTCCTAAAATATTTAATCAAGACTTCAATGAAGCAAACATTTTAATCACTCACACCAACTTTTGACTTTTCCAAAAATAGAATGTTGATTTTTGGTGAAATTTTAAAGAGTGTTTTGGTGTTGTTTTAGAAAATCATTTTAAAATCATCATGGATAGATTTTGAACATCTAATTGAGAGCATGTACGAATGACTTACAAATAGACATCTTTCTAGTAAGAAAGATTTAAAAAAAGGTGTAGAATTACATATAAATTTAGTAAACTAAAGAGTGTTTTTTACTACATATGACTACTCAAAATTCTACAACTATTTGATTGATAAGGCTTCTCACTTACATTGAAATGATCTAATGATTACAAAACTCTATCAATCTACCAACGCGTATGTCCACACTTTGCCTTAATCATTGCTTTCAATCTAAGAGGCATAGATCCGCACAACTTGAGAAGATTCTTGAGTTTTGTTTGCAGAAACAACAATATTTAAAATTCAAAACATTCCAAATAAATCCAATATTTTAATAGAAAATAAAAGTCACAATAAGAATTCACATGGTAAAAAAAAACATTTAGGATATTGTTTTCTAGAGAAAATATAGCGAGTGAAGTGCTATAGAATATAGCATAGATCTTGACCCACAAGGATTGTAAATGCAATAGAATGCACAATATTTAGAATTTTCTAAATTTAAAAAGTAGACTATAAACTAGAGTTGATAAGTTTCAGTCATGAAAATTCCTATTGAGAAATCTTGAATGATCATGAAGATATGTTGTTTTTTTTTAGTACAAAATTTATGGGTTTAGTAGAGAGGCAACAATGTTTCCTTGAGGGCACTTTACAATAGAGTTATCCGTAAAGTGAGAATCAGGTAACCTGTCTACCACAAGGTGTTTTCAATCGTGATATAGAATTTTCTGACATCCACTCATACAAACCACCAACTCCTTCCTTTGGGGAAGCACGAAGGTATGTGAAGGATCCTCTGTGGAAACTCAAGTTAGGTTTGGGGGAGCTGCTCTTGCATTGGGGAGTTTCAAAGTTCGAATCTCTCTGACAACGCAGTGCGATTGGTCGAAAAAAAGAGGGGCCAAAACTCATTTTCGCCTCCTTTCAAGCTAAAAAATCAGTTCTGCCTTGTCTTTCTTCTAGTGGAAATTTTTTTCTCGACTTTACAGATAACTCTAGTATAATGGAATTCTTTCTAAAGCCTCCACCATTCAGCATGCTCATTCAGAGGATATGGCAGAAGAGATTGAATTTTGAGATGCAATTAGTTGTTCAGTGCAGTCCAAGAAAAAAGTCCAATTTACATGTGAGCTACAGACCAAGGGCAGAAACAGCAGCGAGAAGCTGGATCACTCTGATGCAAACTGGGGATCTCAATAAGATTTACTGAAAAAAATGGGAAATAATTGTACGTAACAATGGCAAAGCCTGCCGTGATCTCTCGGAATTGCAGCACATACTCTACACATGGGAAGCTCCAGTTTCTCCCCATCACACTCAACTAAGTCTACACGTATGTCAGCCGGCACAAGCCCACTTGTAACTCTCCTATCTCCATTAAATTTGAAGCCACATCCATATTCAATTCAAGTCACAGCTGCAACAATACCACCCCAAAAACAAACATCAGAACAACAATCAATTATATAATGCAGGCCACGCACACGAGGACAATTCTACCACCAAAACTGTCGTGCCAGACTTCAACACAGGCCAACCTAGTCAATTATATGCGAGAGCTGACCTTAGCCTATATGTAACCACATGACAGTTCTGACTTGGAATCTTTCCTCTTCAATTGACTATCCAAAATATACTAGCCACAGATTAACCTACAAATCTTGCCAATTCAGAATTATGCATAGGTGCTGTCCAGGCCAAAGCACCTGTTTATTTATTTTATTTAGTATCCTAACCTAAAGCAAGTTACTAGTGAATTAAATATATAAATTATAGCCTTGTGATACTAAAGTGAAAAAAGGAGTGTAGTTTAGACGCCCAATATGGCCATATGCATCACAGAACTTTGAAACAGTGGCATTTTCTCATTTTACCTTGGTTTTCTAATTGCAATACATCATTTTAAAGCTCTTGTTCTATACTACAAGATCAACAGTGTCAATTGTGTCAAACTGAAGTCATTTTCACACAAACAGATGATTTGCAGCAGGGGGTCCAATTTTCCTACACTACAGAAAATACACAGTGGACGCTTAGGGGTTAACGCAAGGAAAAGGTAAGTAACCAATGATTTGGAAGGAAAAATGAAACTCACCACACATTCAAGGATGTTGGCTACAAGAATGTTCTGCCTGGTGACAATCGTTGCGAATCCCTTGTTGACAGACCGAGTCCTCGGCGGCCCAGGACGACGATGTCAGAGGATTCGAAACTGTGCAAGAGGCGACGTCGGTGATGGTTGGGATCATCTTCCGTTGACGTTGTGATGAGCTCGTTGAAGAACGTGAGGGCAATGCTCAACAGCGTGTCCACATGCTTGGCCTGCGCTTCCGTGATCTGGTCACTTCCAGGAAACGGACCCAAATCGTCGATGCCGTCTTGGCATGTGTCGTGGTCCGTCATGGCGGCGTCCAGCGCCACTTGGATGTCGGAGGCGGAAGTGCCCGGGTTGTGCACGTCCATGTCCGCCAGCACGTACATGGACTCGTTCACCAGCACCAGCGCCTCGGAAAACACGTCGATGCATTGCTCCAGCGCCACGTTCTCGTAGTTGGCTTCCTTCAAGCTCATCGCCAGATTGAACGACTCGTTCAACGCCTGCTCTGCCGCTTCCATGGTCATGATCGTCAATTGCTGGAAGTCCACTTTGGCTGAATTCGGGTTGCTCGCGAACAAGTTGTTGCACACGGCAGGATCTCTGGTTCAAAAACCCCACGAAACTGCATATGATAAGTATACCTAAAACAGACACCACCCGAATTGCAACGGTCCCTAAATTTAGTACTCCATTTCTGTAAAGGTGGAAACCAAGCATTGCATACGAAGAGCAGGGTTACATAATCATAATTCTTTTTAGACCCTTGATTGATTGAGCATGATTCAACAAGATCCACACCCTTGAGGTTACATCCATTAGTGAAAGTAGAGCTCATTGTCAATTTCACATTACATTGTCCAAACCTGTCACGAGAGTTCTTTAAAGCAAGCAATGAGAGTAGAGGCATTAGGATGTCAAATTTACGATGACATTAGGTTCCTACTGTGCATTCAACTTTCAAAATTCGCAGAACATTTTTGGAAGATCAGAAAACAACGAAAGGAATTGCGTTTATGATTTGCTAATGTGACAATCGAAATCTTTTGCCCATACCCTCAATCCAGAAAAAGTGTCACTTTTTCTGGATAAGTTGCTTCTGAATTTTCTACTACAAGATTCAGAACCTGAATCTCAAGACAAACCCTAGAAATGCAACCTCGGAGAATGAGTGATTCTTGCCCTGTCTGCATTGTGAAGGCGGCACGATCTAAGACTTTGTAGCATTGTTGAATGGACTTACATGGTCTTGTTGCAGATGGTTTCGTAGTGGATGAGATCGTAGCCCAACGAGTAAGGCGCGGGGGCGAGAGCCGCGAGTGGAGGGGTGGGTTGAGGAGGTGGAAGAGGAGGAGACGAGACCGGTGGCTTTGAAGGTGAAACAGGGGGCGCCGGTGGTGAGCTCGCGACGAAGCCAGGCTCTTCGACAGGACTGGGACTGGGAGCGGGTGCCAAGATTGTCCGCTGGGGGCCAAGCTTGTGGCTCGTGGAATCGTCGTCATCTGGCTCGTCGCTGTGCTTGGTCTTCCCGACGGAGACACTCACAATAGCGACCACGGCGATGAGCGCAATGCACACGCTGACGGCGTAGCAGTAGCGTGACCGCTGGCTGCTCTTGGGTCGCCGCAGGGACCCGATGGGCACGTCGAACTCCGACATGCGCATGGACGTTTCCAAGCTGGAGTATTGCGTGGACGGGTTCAGCAATCCCGCCTCGCGCGAATCGTCTAATCTCATCATCTCGACAAACTTTTCAAAATTTGCTCAAGTCCAAATCCACACCATACTATGCGCTTCGGGATTGACTCAGTGCGCCCCAACGCATTGTGCATAAGAAGCAAGGTTGCGCACACAGATACTGTGATGAGTCCAGTCTCTTGGCACGATCACACGGCGGGCCAAGTTGCAATCCAACTGGCTAGAGAAGCGCAGCTAGAGCGCATGGATGTGGAGATGCAAGAGGTTCGGAAATCACGCAGCAGCGGCGATTGATCGCAAAAGGCGGAAGGAAAGCGAAGGAAGGCGAGCGAGCAAGGGAGCAATGAGTGACCAAACTGAATCAGAGCAAAGGGACTGACGGACGGAGCCGGGCGAAAAGGCCGAAACTGGCTTTCCGGGATCCAGCTCACCGTGGCTGCCACGTCAACGCGGCCCGGATGACTGGACCGTCAACCGAGGGGGACTTTTTCTGTGGGAAATTGAGTTACATACACATAATATTACCGTCGGTTAATGGACAAATTAATTCAAAAAATAAAATTTGGAAAGTTTTGGAAATCATTTTTTCAAAAAAATATTATTTAATTTGGTGAAAAGGGGAATCTCGAGGAATATCGTAGTCGTCAGGATTGGCAAAAAGTATTACTTATAAAAAGTGAAGCGAGGAAATTATTTTTTCAAAAATAAAAATAAAAATAATTGTATGGTGAAGAAAAGAATCTTAGGGAATATCCATATAAATTGATTCGACATGACTTGCATACCCTGACAGCCGGTTTTAGTATTTTTAATTAGTGTCAAAACGTAAATTTTCAAAATAATGATTATTTGGGACATTAATGTCAAACTACTATAGGTATTAACTGTATGGTATGTATGTGTATTGAAGGTTATCTTTGTTAAAATAGGTAAATTTAGATTATTTTCCTATCAAAATGTTGGTTAATTATAAGCACTAGGAAATTAGAGTAAAACTCAAAGTGATTTTAGCTTAGTTTTGCATCATTGAACTTGGTGGATTATAGAGGGCATTCTATATGCGATTGGTCAAAAACCAAAATTCTTATAAATCTTGAAAATTAGAGCAATTTCAAGAAAAAAAATCTCACCATTATAGCAAGTCTAATATACTTTGAACTCGGCAATATTCCAATATCTTACTATCTTACTCTTCAATATTACATTCCAATACTTGTAGAGAATTTTTACTATTGTATATACATGTAAATGTATCAAAGGGGTGACATAAAAGAGTTTTGCCAATGTAATCTACCTAAGGTATATGTTGCCATTACAGTTAAGGATCAAAAGCTATTTCAAGAACATTGTTGATGTACCTTTTACTTTGATGTAAAGAGATTATTTTCAAAAAATTGTTGAGCACTAGTAATTTAAAATTACCAATGAAAATTTCATAGCCCAAGATTCCTTGTCCTTTAATTTTGAGGATAAATGGGATAGATGGATGAGTAAAAAAATAGGAGATTTAGGGAGTAATTATGATTCCTAAAATAAATTACGTATTCTAACAAAATTTTGGTGACTAGATATGTTAAAGATTGTATTTTTCAACATAGACCTTATGACTCAATTAGCATTTTTGATATTATGTGTAAAAATCAAATTTTCTTTACATTCTATAACAGTAGGGTTCTGCACTCCCTACTGATTGGTTTGAATTTTTACTCATACAATAACTTTCCTTGGAACTAGAGTGAAAGATGACACTTGCCATTCTAAGAAGGAAATTTAGTAGGATTCAAGCAAGTAAGACAAACTTAAGGTGTGAAAACAAAGAGCATCCAGAACAGTCATCTGAGAGAATCTTGGAAATTTTAGTAGGAGTACAAAGTCAGGGGTTCACAATGTTATGTGAGGTAAACCTTTAAAACAAAGAGCAAAACTTTCAAGAGCCATTAGAGTTAACAAAAAAGAGTGTCTGAAAGTAGAAACTCACCTTAGATTCGTTTTGAGTTCAAAAAGATTGCAAAACTAGTCTATGGTGAGTTGGAGAATAATCCAAAGCAAGGCCTTGCGCCACTATGGGGCATGGAACTTGTGACCTCTCCAATGCTAGAAGAGAATTCCTATAAGTTCCGCCAAGCCTAAGGGACTATTGATGAAGGGATCAAGGAACTATTTATGAACAATAGAGTTATCCAAAAACAAAAGAGGAGTTTTCAAACTTCTATGATGTGTTCACATGCCAATATAATCATTTTTTGACAAACATTGTTCATGAATAGTCCCTTGGTGCCTTCATGAATAGAATTTTAGGATCAGAGGAATTTTTAGGAACTCTCTTTTAGCATTGGGGAGGTCACGAGTTCCATGCCCCACGGTGGCGCAGGGCCTTGCTTTAGATTATTCTTCAACTCACAATAGACTAGTTTTGCAGTCTTTTTGAACTCAAAACAAGTCTAAGGTGAGTTTGAGGTTCCTTTTCACTTTGAGACACTCTTTTCAGTTACCTCTAATGGTTGTTAGAAATTGATTATATTGTCATGCAAACACACCATAGAAATTAGAAAACTCTTATGTTTTTAGATAACTCTATTCCCTAGTATATCGTAGTACCATAGCAGGGTTGCCACCCCGTGAACGTATATTTTTTTTTTTTTGAAAAATAAGGTTCGTTCCTCAAAAAAATGAATTTATTGATTTTCGTTTTTGAAAAAAAATGATTAAAAATGGCCCAAAATAGTCCAATATAGCTTAAAATAGTTTATTCTATTTTCGTTATTTTGTCCTCATCATTTCATGATTTCAGATTTTTTATGTTTTTTTTTTTTTAAATTAATTTTTGGCAAACCTGCTATGGTACTACGGTAATAGAGTAACCTTCAAGTTTATACACTGCAAGTAAGACGAAACCGCTGCACGAGAATTGAATTGATAGCTGAGTGGGCTCGCTTTCTGATTCGTCCTGCCATCATCATTACAGTGTATACGTCAACCGTGATGACCGTATCCGTATGTCATACACTCCCTGGCCCAGTCGGCGGGTCGTTGCGCGTCTTGGGACTTGGCACGGGATCTCGGCTCCAGACGTCGATGGCGTTCCATCACGGCCATGGCTGTGTGAAAGGGGCTTTGCCCCGCCAGGATCCCTTCATTGTCAACTCCGTCAATGCACGTCAAAAAAATCGTCCGACTACATTCATCCTAAGATGAATGAACTCACGGATTGAGACGTTTCTTGCGTTCGCCTGAACCGCAGCGGTTGTAATCTCAACCCTAAAGGACCAAGGATTCATGGTTTTTAAAATGACACATATAATCAGATGAGACAAATATTACATGTGTTCATTAAAAAATAAATAAATTTGAACAAAAGAAGGTTCACATAGAATTTATTCAAAACTATTTAAAAATTATGAGGTCCAATTCGATTTGAACAGGAGTTGAGGTTAGCAGTTGAGGTCGTTTTTTAAAAAGTGCCACAGTGCAATAGTGCCGCAACAGCGGCTAACCAACAAAGCTGTTTTTTTTTTAATGCCTTCCGAACTGCCCCGTCCAGGCCCTTTTGACGTTTAAGGGTTAACACAAGTGAGAATGTTTTTTTTGGGTTGCAAGGCATTCTTCACCATGTACAGTACTGTACACACACATCCACTCAAGCTGTGTCATGTGAATAGATGTGCAAGGCATTTCAGCTGCACGTGCATGAGACACAACACTAGTAGCAGGCTTGTTGTTTTTCATTTCCCACTTCGTGGAAACAGTGAATAGTGGCTGAATATTATGCTTATATTTTTGTCTTCTTGTGACCAAAACCACTCATCAACACTGACACAACCCATGTGCTTAGCGCAATTTCATTCCTTTTTCATTTATATTAAGTGAAAAACGACACATTTCCTACTAGTGCAATTCCATGCAACTGGTGGGAAGCCATTAATACGAGGCCATTAGCACCCAATATCAGTAGTCAAAGTGCCCTGCTTTACAAGGAACGCTACTCCAACCAGCTTCAAGCTGCAGTGGCCTACTCCGTCGATGCTCTCTGGAATTGGAATTGCGGACAATGCCATCCGCAGGATAGTCTCGTAAACTCCTCTTCCATAACTATACCCACCCCCAATCAATCTCACATAACTTTTCTTATTCCACGAGTTAGGCCTAATAAAATATGAAGCCGTGACCCTATTTGTTTGTACTAGTAGTGTACATATCAAAATCTTAAATGTCAAACACTGATACACAGTGACAACACTGATACACAGTGACGATAAAGTGGCACAAATATGGTGATTTACTTTAGATGTAGTGTCATGTTTAATGTCTTACTAACAGATAGGTAATGATCAAATATGTTAAACAATCTTGTCCTTATAGAAAATTCATAAACACTTGTAAGAAGTTTCCAGTACTTTTAAAGAATACGCTTTGTGTGAGAAACAAGGGAGCTTGTCAGAAGTCATGTCAAACTTACTAGACATTGTATTTGTATGGGACTTCAGACAACCTTGAATCTTCCCATTGAATGACACTCAAACCTCTTTCTTATGACCTTGTCATGATCATGGTCAGTGATTTGTTTTTGTCAGAAGACAGTTTAGTATTTTTGCTACTTTTCATGGCTTGAAGAGCAATCTAGGCTCCTTGGATGCTCTTTTTAGGTAATATCAGGGTAATACACATGTGCTACTTAGATGCTACTTAGGCAATACCTGGGTGAAACCTAGGTTTAAAGAGACTACACATCTTAACTCCATGTAGGAAATCTAGCTATTTCTTCTGCTTTTTCCAAAAATCCTGTGTATCAATTAGCCAACCCAAATTATATGTAGCAATTTGGCTAAAATTAGCAACAACAAAAATCGCTGATTATGATTATTATGGAATGAGAAACTGGGAAATGAGCTGCAGCCTGTGTCACCTGCGTGAAGCGCCCGACGGGGATGTGGTCCGAATTCGAGTCACAGCAATCCGACTGAGTCTCTGAGCTCGTCGTCGGCGTCGTCGTCTGCTTCCTGTCAGTGGGATTACGCACAGTCTGCGCATCGATGGTGTCCTTGCGATTTGCATTTCGTGTCGAGAGCTGCGGCCACCACAAGTTGCTTTTCACGGACTAAAATTGCGGAAAAGGTATGTATATTTTCCGTGAATGTTCTATGTGACCAAAAGCACTACTAACCAACTCTGGAATGGCTCAGAACAACAGTGAGAAGCGACCTGTATCCTTGTAGTGGGCTTCTTCGCCAGCGACGCAGACGTTTCCATCCACAGAGGCGTATTGGCAGGCGATTCCAGCTTGATCACTGGTTTTCTGCTCCCGCCGTGCGCTAATTCACCACTGACCAGCTTGCGCACCTGCGCCGGAGAATGCAGGACGTCGACGAGTTTGTCCAGCGCTTCCTTCACATTCCGGGCCGCGTACGCACTGGCGTAGCTGTCCTTGAAGAATTTCCCCATCCCGGTCGCACTGATCGATCTCTAACTTGTAGCTGAGCTTCCAGTCTCTTGATTCAACTCTACGCACTTCTGTGAATCAACGCAAGAGCTAGCTCATCTGTAGAGACCGTCATTTCAATCCGCTTTGGCAGGCCTGGCCTTGCAATGGTTGAATAGTTTCGTCACTTGCTGAACCGTGGCAGCAGACGTGAAGGATTGTAGAATTGATCATGTATCTCTTGCCAACAAGGAGTCACGTCTCCTTCCTTTGGCTTAAACCGTTTTCCTCAGAGATTCATGGGGACATCATCCATTCTCCCATCCTTGAAGCGTTTCTTTAGTGAGTGATACTCCCTCTGTCCGGAAATAACTCTCCTAGTTTTGGCATTTTTAACTTAACATATTTTTTCGTCAAAAAAATTCATCTCATTACTCGAAAAATGGTCTATCTTTAAAAGTAGTATGTAGTTTTTGTATCCCTCTCATTGTCTGTCCTGTTTAAAGTAGACAGGGATCACATAGGACAAAAACTAGGACAATCATTTCCGGACATAGGGAGTACAAGAGAAAACAAGGAGGGACATTGCCCTGAGACACTATTTAAGTGTCTTGTTGTGGTTAATTAATGTCCTAAGTGCTTGCAAAAAATTTGAACTAGCTAGTAACTCGGACATTAATCATGACGCCCGGACACTTGCTCCGAGTACGTTCCATCGTGGGACATGTAGTTTTTTCTCTTGTGATAGTATTGGTAGTGGATATATCTCAAGCTCTCAATTTCCAGGTCATGTAGAAACAGAAGGGATCATGAGAGATTGATGAAACAGGATGCAAGTGAAGAACTTTTTTACTTTAGTTGCAAGGTCATTTGTCACTTTTGTTGAAATGTACAAACATGTTGACTAAAAATATTAATCTTCAAAGCTAGCATGTAGAATAGCGGACCTTAGTAAATCATAAACCTATGGAGTGGAGCAAGTAAGATTTATAACAAGGTTGCAAGGGCTGATAAGTAAGGCAAAGGTAGTGCATTTGGTCGTTTTTGAGTTATGTTGCCCAAGTCCCACTCGAGTGGGATGAATGAAAATGGACCATAATAAGACAACAGAGTGGAGGTGTACATATGCCAAGCATGTGCTTTGCAGTCAACATGGGTGGAGACTATAGGCTCCCAACAATCAAGACCCCATCCCACTATTGAGTGGGAAGCCTCAATTAATTTAACCAGGATTTGAAGTAGTGTAGAACAACGTATTGAAATTGTTCATAAGCGAAATGCCAAATAAACACTACCACAACTGACTACTCTACACAAACAGACACAAACTGTGTTCATAAGCGAAATGCCAAATAAACACTACCACAACTGACTACTCTACACAAACAGACACAAACTGTGTGGAAGCAGGCGTCAGATAGGAGCGAAAGACTAATTTCTGAAACTAATCAAAGCCGCAGTCCGGCTCATTTGAACTATGCTAAATCATCACCCGCCTGCTTCACATGACCATAAAATTCTTTAAAAAGTCCAGGTTTCAAGACCTCAGATTGTCCTAGTCAAATGTGGTCATCAATATATTATTCAGAGATAGTTACCATGATAAATGTTATCATCACCGATCAAAGCAAACAAGGAACGCATATTATATATCTCAGAAGGAAGGCAGTTCGGTTTAATCATTTGTATGCAACTTCTTGTGAAAAAGCACACTGTAATAGTCAAAGTACATAGTGAGTCCTAATTGGATGTCCATTCACCAGGGTTTGACGAGAGAACACATGATGTGATATTAGACATTGATATAGAAAGTGAAATTTGCCTCAACTTTTGTTATATTTTGCCAAAATTCAATTGAACGTTTCTTTCAAAACATCCAATCGTTCAACACTAAGAAATTTAATTAAAAGTACATTCTCATAATTTCAACCACTAAGACCTTTTAGTCAGAAGTTAGGTACTAACATAATATTACATGGAGCTGGTCAATTCAACCACTGGCTGCCATTATCCAACCAGTGGAGCTTGCCAGGAACAATTGCAGTCAAGATTACGTAGTCATGAAGAAAATGCCTCATGCTGGTAACAAAATCTAGAGACGGAAATTCAAAGAATTAGCATGAATGAAGAAAATTCTTTGAAAAATTTATATTACATGCCACCCTTAGTTGCTTGTTGTCGAGGAAAACATTGAGTCAAAAGGGAAAACTCCCGGCCATTTTTATATTTCCTGCTTCCTCACTCAACGCAACTACGTTACAATTGGACAAATGCAAGAGATGCCACACCCTCAATTTTGGGCGCTACTGACATTCTTTATTGGTAATGCTAACAGTCTATTGTTCAAATAGCTCCCATCCTTCATAGGCTGTGCGTCCAGTTTTACCTCGGACGATATTCAAAGTGCTTTTGCATGCAGCATACAAATTGAAGGAGGTGAGAGCGAACAGGTCTACCATTCTCAGCTCTTCTGATGCTGGCTCACTGCCAGCCTCACCTTGTCTGCCAGAGCTGCTCAAAGCTCCTGCTTATCACACAACAAAAACTTGGCATTCAGCTCTCACAATTCATATTCATAGCAATGTCGTGAACAGTCCATATAACAACAGCTTCAGACAAGGATCCTTAAATATGTTCCTGATACTCAGGTCTTGAGGACAAGCAAAAGGTCATGAGGTGAAGACATAGCTATTTGACCAAGATGGCAAGATATTTAAAAACATAATTAAAATAGGTCATGTGGCGTTGTCCAATTGACCATTTCATGAGTTGATGATATTTGGAGCACTTCACAAAATTCTTTCTTCATGGCCATTTGGACGAAGTGTGAAGCCCGTAAGGAAATCTCCAAATATTGATCGCTAGATTTCTTAAAATATGGTTAAAATGTCTTCTCGTTATTCGGACAAACGTCAGCCGACTCTCAAATCCATGATTTCTCAGATAAACACTTGGGACATACCAGGTATCAGTTGCGTACAGATCAACTTGTCATCCACCAATCCTGCGTCTATAAACTTCATTACACCTTTCACTTTCACTTTCCCTGTGTAGCCATATTGGAGGTGACCACCGAGGATCACAGCGTCTAAAGGATCACCTGCACAAACAGTGCAGTCTCAAAACTCCCATGGACCGTGATACAACTCCTGTTCCACCAAAACAACATCACCATTCAAATTGATAAGACCATAGATTTATCCTCAAATTCATTCAAAGTGGGGGTGCTGATATTGTCTCAGTGAAAAGTAGGGATAAATCTAATAAACATGTAATGCCATGAACAGGCAAGGCACTGTTTGACAAGCTTTTTTTCTGTGGTTCAGTCACGTAGTGCTTGACTCTCAATTTGCAAAGAGGATCGTAGGTTTTAGTACCATCAGGGGCAGGAATGGCAGGCACAGAGCCATAGTTGAATGGAGAAGGCATCGGTCCCACATAATCGACGGCACCATCTGGCAGTCGCTTCACAAAACTCCCTTTCGGCACTTCCACCACAATGTCCACAAATCCTGGAACCTTATCTGTCTGCTGTCATCAAAACCCTTCAACCATGTTTCTGCCATCTCTGAGTTTCTGGAGGCTAAGCTAACCACTGTACACTTTAACCCCTAAAAGACCGAGGATTCATGGTTTTAAAATGACAAATTCAATTGGTCAAATTGTGAAAAATATAATTCAGATGAGGCCGAATTTTATATCACCGGACTTGGTGAAGAATATTGCATGTGTTGATCAAATTTTGAATAAATTTGAACAAAAAGAAGTCCACATAGGACCTACTCAAAACTGAAAAAACATGAGGCCCAATATGGGCTTCTTGGTCCTTTAGGGGTTAAGCGCTGAGCATAGTTAATCTACGTACCAAATCAACGAGAATTCCAACGCATTGTTCGGATAATTCCATACATAAAATTTACAAGGGTTCAAAACTTTATTAAAAGATGACCTAAACCCGAGTTGATGTGCAAATCAATATGTACTCCTTAAGCAAGATTTCAGGGTGTCGCAGGCATTTAGGTAGGTGTGACAATTAGGTACCTCTACCTTAATTCGTTATGTGCAAACATGATATCACAGGAAACGAAGAATCTCGACCAGTATCAATTCATGCAGACAAAACAGTTTGGTTTTCTGGTTACGAAAGAAGCAGGTGTCACTTGTTTAGTAAGCAGATTCAGAGTGTTCTTCTTCTGGTTAGTACCAAAAGCAGGTGTGATTTGCTTAGTACTAAGCAGGTGACTGTATCTGCTTTTTAAGAACACTGATGTTTCCAGAATGTGATGATAGTAGCGCCATTCGTAAAACGAATTGGTGCAATTACGCGAACGCTAACCCCCGGGTGGGCGATTTCTTGCAAGAACAGAACAGAACCTGCGCACAAATAAATTCTTGAACCCTGAGACGCACCTGGAGACGAGAGGGGCGCGAGTCGGAGAGGCGGATGGACGGACTGGCGGAGCTCGGGCGCACACAAGCGAGCGTGACGACGGCCGCTCCCCCGCCCCACAGCGCCATAGCTCGATCCATCGTTGTTCCCCCGCTCCTAAACCCCCCACACGAGAATTTATGGGTCCACGATTCATTCCACGCCCCAATTCCTCGCAATCTCATGAGTGTAATAAGTTAAGTTAGTACGTTGTGAGAAATCCAAAGCTGCTCGCTCTCGACCAAAAAGATCGCCGCTGTCTCGGCCCGGAAACCGGGAGCTTCAAACCGGGTGCAATCGACGTTTGAGCGACCGCTGCACGATAGAAATGGAGTGATGCCGGCCCGGGGAAGTTCGCCCACCCTGGCACGGTACAATACCGCCCCTGGAAGTCTTGGGAAGGGGGTGGGCTGCCCGAATGGGCAGAAAAAAATTCGCTAGGGTAATGCCATGGGTTACCCAAGCGGACGGTCAAGGGTCGTTTACACTTACCAAAGTAGGTGATAAGACTAGTTGTATTTCTATTCACTTGATTGTGTGAGCTTTTATTCACCAATTATGCATGTGGAAATCACACATTATCTTTTAGTACGTTACTAACTTCTTTAGAATAGGGATAAAACAAGACAATAGATACTCGTGAAAATTATGCAGGTTTATCAACTTACATTTGCAATCTAAAATAATAGATGAGAGTTTTGGAGAGCCATATTTAGAACTTTTTAGCCTTCTAGACCCATTGATTAAGCAAGTGTAAATAACCCTTCACTCAAGGGTCATTTACATTTAAAGGTAGGCCTACACAAGTGAACATAAACCATAGGTTCATTTGGCACTTTTATAAGTTAAAAGATGCAACTTTTCAACCTATGTAGGTGGCGTGTGAACCTATATTTTTGGTTCACTTGTATAGGTTCGCTTGTAAATGTAAACGACCCTTGAAGTACATAATCACCCAGCCGTGATATAACCCAAGCACATGGTCATCCAAGCAATTAAACCATGGTTATTCAAGAAGACGCCCGAACTCTAAATCCTTCCCCCTCCCCTTTTTTTTTAATGCATGGGGACAAAACTACCCCCTATTTTGGACGGGTTGGGAGTTCACCTAAAAAACAAAACCCCTCCTCCTATAGTTTTTATTCCCAAGTACGTCCCCCTTGGATAATTTGAAGCCATAGGCCCAAAATTTGCAAAAAAAATTGCCAAAAACATCCCCTAGGATGCCCAAAATCAAAATTCCAAGAGAAATGGAAGGAGGATGAATAGTGCTTGCATTAAAGACATGGGGGATTTAGAGTCAAGGAAGCGGATAGTCAAGGGTCGTTTACACTACTGTAAATAGGTGACAAGACTTGTGTTTCTATTCATTTGATTGTATGAACCTATACTCATCAATTACCCATGTGGAAGCCACACACAATTTCACCCTAAATTTGTAGTTTTTAGGACATTACTAACTTTGTTAGTACAGAGATTGGACACTAGACACTTATGGAAATTATGTTTGTCAACCTCTGTTTGCAATCCGAAATGATAGTATCTATAAGCATGCTTGATTTTGGGGGAAGAAACACAAAGATTATATTGAAAAAAATTGTATGTTTTCGGGGTTTAGTTGAGAATAGTTTCAACCAAGGGTCGCATAAAGAGAGTAATTACAACCATTGAGAAAAATCTTAACTATAGTTGAAAAAAATTCTCAATCACAATTCCTTTTCCCTCAGGTAGAAATTTACACTATTGCATCCAACAATACCTCCCCCATCATTCAACTCAACTCAATTATAACCCAACCCAACCCCCTATGTGGCCCTTAACCCCTAAATGCCTAGAGCCCTCTCCAAATTCAGCAGTTTTGCCAAGATGTATTATAAAATGCAACTAAGAGGGATATTTGAACTTAATGTATTAATAAAAGTTGTACATTGTAAATTTTTGATTCTACCCATATGGTTAGATCTATGATTGCTATCACCAATATTTTTATATAAAATTTGAAACTCAAAATTCAAAATTCTTTTGTAATTCGATTACGAATAGGATATTGACAATTTGTAGATGAAATTTGTTGCGATTGGTTGAAATGTAATACTCTAAGTGTAGTGATTTTGGATATTTTTTGGTTGCTTAATTTTATGAGTTGACTTTTTCAAAAGCACTTTTACGCTGAAATCTTTGAAATTTTGGGTGAATCACTACAACATGAAATGAGGCATAAAATTTTCACAAATCATCCCCTTGTTAATCGGTTCACACATTGATGAAGCTAACTTCCCATAGAATCTAGAGTAAAAAATCCACACTACAAAAATTGCATGACGGATGAGAAAACATGGATGAAATCTATACATCGTCCAAAAAATAGATGCTCATGCAGATAGGGGTTGATTGGATTGAGTTTCGCTAAAAAATTCAACTCGACCCAAACTCAACATCTCAACCCAACCATCTTTATGACTCCCCCTATCTTAGTTGAAAAGAATAAAATAGACTTGAAACTTTTAGATTCAAGTTTTAGTTGGAAAGGATGAAAGATGAACATGAATTTTAATCCTGTACTTTGGTTGCTGATGATTTCTATAACCATAACCGGGTGTTGACTTTTCAATGCCAACGTGGCTCCATCCCATTGGCAACCCATCACTATCACCATCACAAGTTGCAACTCATAACCTTCTCTCCTTGCAACTTGCATCCTATGCCCTTGGATCATGAAGATTAACCCCTAAACGTCAGAGCGTCCAGAAAGTGGACGACTAACAGATTCAAACCCTTCTCACGTTCTCATCAATGCTTGGATGAAAGTCATCCATTTTTTTGGAGATTCTTCACCAAGTTGTTGTCTTATCTAACGGTTGGATTTAGTCATACTTGATTACATATTTTTCTAAAATTACAAATGTAGAAGTATGTCAAGTCGTTGACCAAGCCAAAATTGCATTGACTGTAGTTCAAAAGTGACCTTGCAAATATGAGGTCATAGTTTAAGAAACACAAAAATTTCAAAGAATCACCACGTTTAAGAGTATTTCATTTCAAATTCATTCCAACAAATTTTACTCAAAAAATATTAAAATTTTGTTTGTAATTGAATTTAGAAGGAATTTTTAATTTTAACTTTCAAATTTTATAATTAAATATTGGTGATAGTATTAGTGAATCAAACTGTACAGATGGAATCTAAATTTCAAAATCTAGAACTTTCATTTGTATATCAGTTCCAAAATATTCTTCTAAACAGTACTTTATGATGATTTTTCTCAAATTGTCAATTCCAAGGACACCCTGGTGCGTTTAGGGGTTAAGGGTTGTGATTGAAAAGTGAACAACCAGTTATGTATGATAACCTACTCGCCGCCACCATGGCTCGTCAGTTATCTAATACATACCTTAGTGAAGACTTGTGGATTGAAGAAAGACCTAAATGCACATTATAGATATCATTATTACACTGTCACTACATTCAAATGAAATTGTGCTCCATAAGTGCATTGAAAATACACTAGAAATTTTTCCACATTCCTGTACGCATATTTAACTAATACATGTCAAACTTATACATCATTGAGTCTTCAAAATAAACTCAATTTCGTAATATACAAATAATGAACAAAATTGCAAATAGGAAGCATTGGCTTTGCCTGAAAATCCTATGATTTCAACCAGTACTGGACCAACCTAGGAGGTTTCTACTAGTCACCAGGTCATGTCCCCTCTTCTGTATACTCACGGGGAAATAAATTGGTTGTAATCCTCTCCTGTCAACACAAAAAGAAGAAAAGAAAAAAAGCAATTGCCAAGCCAAGTATCTAATGAATCGGGAGCAATGAATCGTGTTCAGTAAAGCTCAGTTCCTGTGTATGGAATGGACGCACTATGGCGTAAGCAGAAGAGATCAATGCGATCCCAAGCCTCCTCAAGCAGTGGCAGAGGCGTGGCAAACACGATCCTCAACCAGTTTGGGATGCCAAAAGCAGCACCTGCATGCATCAAATGCAACTTTAACATATAAAAATCCTAGCATAAAAACAAAATAAAATAAAAATCTAAAAACTGTGCCAAGATGAGAGTACACAGTTGTAGGACGAAGGATTCATGGTTTTAAAATGACAAATTCAATCGATCATAGAATTCAGATGGGACCAAATTGTATGTCAAAGGAATCAGTGAAGAACATTGCATGTGTTTGATCAAAACACGAACAAAAGAAGTCTAAATAGGACCTGCTCAAAACTGCTTTAACCCCTAAAGGACCAAGGATTTATGGTTTTAAAATGACCAATTCAATTCATTATATTGTGACAAAAAGAAATTCAGATGGGACCAAATTGTATACCACAAAAATCAGTGAAGAACATTGCATGTTTTGGTCAGAAAACAAATAAATTTGAATAGAATAAAGTCCACATAGGACCTACTCAAAACTGGTAAAAAAAGCACGAGGCCCAATTCGGGCTTCTTGCTCCTTTAGGGGTTAAAGAAAAACATGAGGCCGAATTCAGAAGCGGTGTTCACCTGGTAGTACAACAACGGACTCTTCCTCCACCAGCAATGCAGAAAACTCCAAATCGCTTTTGATGTCGGTGAATACGTCGGGGTCAATCCTCACCTACAGGAAGAATTAAAAGAATGAGAATTGGGTAATTTAAGGGAGTTCGAAGCAATATTCTCTTCAGTCATTGACTCTAAAATGAAAATGCAAAGTCAATTGTTAGTTTGTTTGTGGATTTGTGAGAAGCTGTCAATGCTTCTTACCATAATGTACATAGCTCCTTGTGGCTTTGTCGGACAATGAAGGCCTTTGATGCGTTGAACTCGTTCATAACACAATTCAGCCCCTGCCTTTAATGACTTTATCGTCTCTTCAAAGAAGCTTGAAGGTGTGTTCAACAGCATCCCAGGCACCGCAGCCTATTCAAAGCAAGTCAGTAAGTCACAGCACAAAGTCTTCCTAAATACTACGCACGCACTTTCAAGCACAAACTGTCATAATCTAGAATTGAATATCATAAATACATGCGCTCGTAAAACACTTCACCTGTGAAGGTGTTGAAGTTCCTATAGTCATCTGCATGAGTTTTGTAAGCGCCTCGACAACCTAGAAGCACCAAGCCAGTGAAAAAAAATCAGCGATCTGCACAACAGCAAGCAACTAGTGATGGTAATATTACAAGATAGGGAAATTGCCAAACAATGGATGTTGCTGAAAGCTCTACAATGCACCAAATGTTGTAAAGTCTTTTAACAAATGAGCAATGAATTGGTAAACTATTTTATAAACATAGACGACTTACTTTCCCTCTAGAAAGAATTCCTTTCGGGTCAGCAACAATAATCCAGCCGAGACGCCAACCAGGAGCCAGCCATCTCTTGGAAATGCCTCCAACTGTCAACACAGGCACTTTCAGAGAGAAAGCGGCCATTGGGGTGAACTCCGCTGGGGCAAACACCATGTCGGCATATATCTCATCAGATATTATTGGCACCTTCAGTTTCTCAGCGGTGATTGCAATCTGCACCAAACAAAAAGGTTACACATGATTCATCACTTTTTATAACATGTCTCACAACTACCAACAGTGTAGTTTGATCTGCTTGAGGGCTACACCCATTATCTTGTTTACCCACAATTAGTCCGAGTTTTTTTACAAATCCTCTGCTAATTCTGGTATGTACTATCCAAATTAATCCGAGAATATAATAATATATTATTATTATATTTAGATTATAATATTTTATTTTTCAAACAGCTAAAACTAGTAATATCAGATTATTTTATTCATATTCGGCATGGTAAATTCATAGCAATTTGGATTATTATTTTTTAATATAGGCCACACTATACCTATATTACCACAATTACTACAAGCAAAATGATGGTTGCGTTAATAAGAAAGATCTCTGGGAAAAGCGCTAAAAAATTATGTTCAAACATTTCTTCAAACCTCTTTTTTATTTTGAAATTGATGTATCCATTTTGGTAAAGTAGCTATCAAAGATTTGAAAAAAGATTGGTTATCCACAAATCGTCTCTTTTTTTCTAAGAAGTAAACACATTAGAACATGAATTACTCAATTACTCCAACTCGGACTTTCTTCTAATTCCACAATTAGTCCGAGTTTTAGATAATGGGTGCAGTAAGTAAGAGGCCCGACAAATACCTTAATCAAGTGTTGTTTTTTGTATACAGACCCGCATGGATTACTTGGATTGCAAACAATCCATGCCACTGTGTGGTTGTCTGCAAGAGACGAGATTTGGTCCAAGTTCACTTCCCAATCCCGCTCAGGAAGAAGGTCGTAGAACCGGCAAGCTACGCCGTAATACTTGCAAAAAGTTTCGTAAATAGGAAATCCAGGTCGAGGAATGAGTATGTTGGCGCCTGGAGTGGCCAAAGCCGCTATGCACAACTGTATGGCTTGGGAGCATCCCACTGTAATGCTCACATCGTCTGCAGTAAGCTTCAAGGGCAACGATGACGAATGGTAATCTGCAACAGCCCTGCCATCATCCCATCACAAACAGCTTTGTAAGAAATTCTTATCTTGAAGGAGCCTTTGCTACATGTACAGTGAATGTGAGGAAGTTGGCATTAAGGTAAACCCACCCTATTTGTGCCACTATGTATCAGTGACTTACATTTAAAACTTTGATAAGGTAGAAACACCTAAAACAGTCAAAATAATAGTTGGGGCCATTTTTTTCAAGGTAGAATGTTTTTGTAGTAATGATGATTTTACAAGAAGAAAATAGAATCATATAATTGCTATGAATTTTCAAAGTCGAAGTTGCCTAGACCACTTAAACCGTCCAATAGACTTGTCAAAAAACCAATATAAAATCCAAAATTAAGTTTGAGGATGGTTTAAAAGCACTTTATGGGATGGTTTCAAAGCAAGTGGCACAAATAGAATAACTTCGGAATTATGGCACAAATACGGTGGCTTACCTTACTCGAAAAGCAAGCCAGTGCTACAGGGACAACCTGCTTGTTTTTTTAAAATAAATCAAAATCTTCTACTCGACACTGTTGAGAGTTAAAGGAAATTAAAGGTCTTACTTGCGGCATTCATGAGATCCAGCGGAGTGTGTGTAACCATTGCACGCAAAACTCATGGTGGCAGCAACCATGGCCTCCACCGCAGCCTCGGGGACTTTCAAGTGGCCAAAGGCAGTTGGGTCTCCTTGTGCCAAAGAGATTTTCTCCTTCTTCTTTGAAGAGACGACGCATAAGGACTCCAAAAGCTCACGGATTGGATTGGTGCTCTCTGTGGCAGCAGGGCACGCTCGGATATTCCACTCCGCATCCAACTTTGCTTCCTACACACCCAAGAAAAAAAATTGAAAAAAAATGGTTACAATAGACCAATAACACCGCAAGAATGGAAAAATCAGGTAACTCAATAAAAGAAAAGAAAAAAAGACTTAATATCTTCACAAGTTGATGGTATACAATAATATCGTACCACAAGAATGGAAAAATCAGGTTGCACATCAGTGGAAAGACTTTAGGATTTCAGAAAAAGCAAACTAATCCGTCTCTGAGGTACTTTGAAGATGTGAAAGTGAAAAAAATTGAAAAAATGGTCAACAAGTTGATGGGACACGATAACACCACAAGATGGAAAAATCAGGTTACTCTTCAAGGGAAAAAAAAGACTCTAGGATTTCGGAAAAAACAAACTAATTGGTCTCTGTCCTCTGGAGGGGGATTTGGAGATCTGAAAGAGAAAGAAATTCCAAAAATGGTTACAAAGTTGATGGTATACAATAATACCCACAAGTTTAGAGAAAGAAATGGTTACAAATCATCTTCACAAGTTGATGGTATACAATTACACCACAAGAATGGAAAATTTCAGTTTACTCATCAATGGAGAGACAAAATTTTAGAATTTCAGAAAAACAAACTAACCCTCTGAGGTACATAAAGAGGCTTTGAGGCAAATAATGGTTACAAACCCTTGGTATACAATTACACCACAAGAATGGAAAAATTCAGGTTACTCGTCAATGGAGAGACGAGACTTTAGAATTTCAGAAAATCAAACTAACGGGTCACTGTCCTCTCTGAGGTACACAAAGAGGCTTCGAAGATCTGAGAGGCGAAAAATGGTTACAAATCATCTTCACAAGTTGATGGTATACAATTACATCACAAGAATGGAAAATTTCAGGTTACTCATCAATGGAGAGACAAGAGTTTGGAATTCAGAAAAAACAAACCAACGGGTCTCTGTCCTCTCTGAGATACATAAAGAGGCTTTGAAGATCTGAGAGGCGACAAATTCTTGGTATACAATAACACCACAAGAATGGAAAAAAATCAGGTTACTCATACAAGACTATGTGATTGGCAGAAAATCAAACTAATTGGTTTTCTGTGGTGCACCTCAGACAGCACACCGTGGTGGCGGTGGTGGTGGTGAGGTCCATCGACAACTTGAAGCTCAGGCAGTAACGGCACCGCCACGCCATTGCTCGCTTGCTTCTCACAATGCAATCCTTCCTTTTCTTGAATCGTCTTCTGCGGGACGAAGGTGACCATACTCACAAGAACAGGAAACCAAGCACTACAGTCTCCACTCGAGAAAGGACCCTGCGCAAAAGCTTCACGATATCCACGGTACCTGAGGCTCAGAATTCAGGAAGAATGTCTTTGTTAAACCTCGCTATGGCCAAGCAGCTGCGAGCCAAGTGGACTTGTGTGGGGCTACAAATCCAACACCCAGTCACCCTCGTTACAAATTCACAAACCCCACAAGTCACAGCCTGACACATACCTTCACAAGCAGACAGAAAGTGGCACGGCAAACGAAAAGTGTAAAAACACAACAAACTCTGCTGTACATACCTTGATTGATTGTTTGTTTACACACTGCTGATGAGTGCCGCAGTGAATTGAAAGAGCTCGGATTCAAGTGAGCATGGAATGCAGATTGTTTCTCTGCTTTTGTTGCAATTTCCTGCACGAGAGGAATGTGATGTGCGAGGAATGCGAGCCACGCTATAGCCAAGACATGCGTGGGTTGTCATGTGGCGTTCAATCTTCGGTGCTGAATCCTAGATTCCAGGGAATGTACGAACTGAGTAGATTCGGGGGCTCGGAGTTTTTTAATGGAAGGGAAATCCCAGAATCCAGCCCTTTCATAGATTTAGTCTTCTACTTCAGGACCCGAGAAATGCTTAGGCGCGTTCAACACAACTTAATTTTTAATATTTAATATTTTTAAAAATATATGTCTGAAGTCAAACACTTCTAACAAACACTTCTAACAAACACTTCTAGAAAACCCTGTTATAGATGACTAGTAAACCGCTATCACTTTGTTTGTATTATAGATAACAAAGAAACGTAAGAATCTGTTAAGTGTCGAAACAAAAAAAGAATTTTGTTATTTGTGTTATCCATAACCGACAAACAAAGTGACATTTTGGTGTTATCTTTAACAAGGTTTTTTACTATAGTAGTGCAATTTCTCTATCTTGTAATAGTTATTTTTTGCATTTTTTCATGTGGCTACCCCATTGGTTGCTATAAGTCATGTTAATTTTTAAAATTGTGAATTATGTGGGTTTGAAATCTTCATTTTGTAAAGATATCTTCAACTTTTGTACAACGTAAGCAATTAAGGCAAGTCGCTTATCCAAAGTAAAGAATGTAGAAAAAAAATTATTAGTGTTTCTTGCATATATTGTGGGGTTCAACTTTTGCTACATGGGTCACAATTAGTTTGACATGGATGAAAAATAATTATATATGGGTGACGAATAGTTCATTATAGGTGATAAATAGTTCTATTTGGTCCAAGCATTAATGTGGTAAACTATGTAATCATTATTCTTTATTCGAATGCAAGGGCAAGTTAGAGAGTTGAAGAGGTTATATATTTATGCTACAAAGCTTGTATGCAAGTGAATGAGGTGGCTTTTTTATCCCTTATTTTTTATATTTTTATTTGAAAAACCAAGAGATGGATCTCGGTTTTTTCATACATCCTATCTTTTTCATCCAAGATATTTGCCTTTCGCGAAACCCTTCATACATAGTGTCTTTTTCATCCATACATAGTGTCTTCTTCATACATAGTATCTTTTTCAAACATCTTGGCCTTTTCATCCATTGGATGTGGCTTACCAAGTCCCAACTTGACTTGCAACCAATGCAATTCACTACTTTAGTGGCTACATAAGGTGACATTTTTCTCATTACATTCCAACATCGTGATTCTTCCAGTGGATTTCTATAGCAAACTGGCTACAATAAGCCTGAAAAAAAAACCTTGACCCATACCTTTAATGCATAGATGGATGAACTACCCCCAACAGACTCTCCATTCACAGTGGTCTCTTAGACCAGCATTAGAAGACGAATTACGTTTTGAGGCATATTCCTATATAAAGAGGTCATTGTTTTTATTTATTTTACTCTTATTTCTTCTTAATGTAGTTTAGGTGACATTTAATTTTGAAACTAAATCCAAGAATCAAGAACAAAAACCACCCGGATGGGAGAGGTTTTTTAATTTTAAATTTCACTTCCCATTTCCGGGTCCTTTTCCCAGAGCATACTTTCAATGACTTCCAATGGTACTGAAAGATTTGGTTTTGGGTCGGCATCGCCTAAAGGTAACTATACCTTAAAGAGAGCACTTACCTTAAAGCGTGCGTATTTACTACAGTGTGACATTTCACGGTTAAAATGTCACATTGTAATAGATATGCACACTTTATGTAAATGCTCCCTTTTAGGTATAGTTATCTTACTGGACAGTGACCTTGCAATGAAGACTCCTGCAATTCACATGCTGAGGTGGCAAGATTTAATAAGTTACAAAGAGACGTCCAGGGTTCAGTTTCAGAAATAACTTGAAATGGTTATCCAATACGTCTAGCTGATGTGGCTACAGCTACAAGCTACAGCTGAGCTGGAGAAACTGCTGCCACACCCCGCCACGTCATATGGCAGTCAGGTTGCTCAATGCGTATTGAAAAACAGCTCATTGCCGTAAGTCAGTCAGTGTGTATGAAAATGCAATTGGGTCAGTCAGTTACCAATATTTCTGTGAGGAGATATATGCTAACTTAATAATAATAATGATAATGACGATGACCAACATTGATAGCATAGCAGAGCAAGGGAGGCCCAACATCCTTTTGCAATGGGACCACAGTCTAAGGTAACTATACCTTAACCCTTAACTGCCGGCGAGACCAAAAAATGGCTTTTGGATGATTTTAGGACATCGGTGGATGAAGAAGAACAAATGAATTTCATCTGTGAAAATTTGAGATGAACGGAGGGGTCATCTTCTTCTCGATTCCGTTCATAAATCCAGCGTTGAACTCTCCAATATTTTTAAAGAATTGGGAATGTGCAGAAAATGGCAAAGACTGCTCATTATGAGACACCCAATGTCGTGGAAAGTTTGGACATGGGCAACGTCATTTTGGGTAAAGAAAGAGGTGACAGGTAGGATGGGCAACGTTACAATTTCGTTTAATTTTCTTTCAGGAAGTGGACACGTCATGGAACGGGCAGTCCTTTATTGTGGGTCCTTATATTATTCATGAAAATAGTGTCATAGTCATGGGAATGCACAAACTTGGCGGTTGGACAAAGTGAGGGCCAGACTACAAGTGTAGCCTGTTGATGTGTGTTTAGCTCCACACTGACAACCATAAATTGGCTAGGCAGCTCTACGAAGTAAGCAAAGTAATATCCAATGCAAAGATGAACACTTGTTACGCTTACAAAGCACATTGCCATTGCTTGGAGCTTAGTCTGTTGTGAGGAATTCTGTTTTGCAAATTTAGTTACATTTTGGTAATGACGATCACAAAGGGCACTTACAATCTCCCACCTCCACCCATAGTTCCTCCATGGTGCAAGAAAGAGGCAACAGAGATTGCCTTACACTTGAAGGAAGTACATGGCGCACGAAAATGGCAGATCGATTGCATGATCGGTATGCTAGATGAGAGTTATTTGATTAGTTTGCCTAGACTAGCAAAAGATAAATCAGAATTGGGCGACACTTCTCCAGAACACTTACGCTGGTTATGGTATACATGGGGAGCAACTTTACTTGGCTGTTCAGAGTGTCGTAGTGAGGATAGTCCAAATGGATACTCGAGCGCTGTTTACAACATTTTGAGGACAATTGTATACCCCAAACCAAAAGTGGAGAGGGTAGCTCTATCTCTGCGAGAGAAGTATGACAGATTGCCCACATACGCAGTTAGAGAACCCAGGCGAAGTGATCGCTTGTGCAAGCGGCCAATGTCTGAGGCAATGCAGGGAGGTGACAAGGACAACGTCCTGCACAACAAGCGAAAGACCGCAGCAGCAAGGACTGCAGTGTTCCCCGTCAGCACAACAGATGGCCGGCCAGTACACACAGCAGTTGGGATTGAGCAGTTCAGATTCATCACTTGCGATTCAGTTGGGAATCAGCAGTTCAACTTGGATTCAGAACTTGAATCAGCAGTTCAACTTCGGAACAACGAGTACCCCGCTGGAGCAGCAGGAATTGCCGACGCTGCAGATCCACGAATCACAGGAATTGCCGATCACCAGGAATTGCCGACGCTGCCGAGTGCTGCCTCAGGTGCTGCCTCAGGTCCCTTACGTAAAGATAGATCCACTCCGTAAAGACAGATCCACACGGAAGATAGATCCACTTACGTAAAGACTGATCCACTCTATCTGACTCAGGTCCCTTACGTACAGATAGATCCACTTACGTAAAGACTGATCCCTTCCGTGTGCTGCCTCAAGATCTTCCAGGCCCTCTGGCAATCGCATCCTCCCTGCTTGGTTCTACGTCGCGAAACCTAGCAGCAAGCCCTGCAAGAGCGAGTGCACTACGACTAGCACGATCAACCCCAGAATCACGTGCGGTGGCAGCCACGGCACGGCGGAAGTCCAGGCAGCGAGTGAAGGAGAGGACAGCAGTGTTGGCGGGCGGGAGCGTCGCTGCACCAAGTAATCACACACAAGGGGTAAGTCCACCACATCCTGCATATGAAATAGTAAGGATCCAACGTTGCCTATCCCGTGACAACGTACCAGACACTGAAGTTGACGTAGAATCATGGAGTTCCGCTGAGCTAATAAGCACACGGATAGATCCAGACACCACTGAAAGCCTTGTAACCATAAGATACGTAGACGGCGTACAGGAAGAAGTTTTCCTTGGTCAGATTCATAGGCCCAGCGTACCTAGATCAGCGGAACTCTGTGAAGACGCACTTCCTGAAACTGAAACGCTTTCTGCCTTGGCCGCGCATGTCCGCCGGTCCTCCTCACCCGCCCCTTCGTATGATGGACACCCGTCGTCCTTCGAGGAAGGAACCGATACATCCTCTCATTCCATGAGCACGGGCTCCGACGGCCCTCTCCATGAATCCTCTAAGGCCACAATCAGTGACTACGGCAGAATCCATGAGCACAGAAACTTTGAACTCCACAGCAAGCAGGTAGTGCAGGGCGAAGACTCCGAGGCCACACTGTGTGACTTCAAGGCCACAGTCTTTGACTCCGACGCCACAGATGATCAGTCCGACGCCACGCTGAGGAATTCCGACCCTGAGAGAGTTCAGAATGTTGCGATTGGGCGACTGTATTATGGGCGTGGTCGCATGCAATCCGGGCGCTGGACTTCAGGACGCGGCATCGGCGGAGTGCTGCAGGACGCGGCACTGCAGGCCGTTTGCATCGGCGCAGTGATTCACGTGGGGCTGCCCGATCTACGCATGCTCCAGCGACGGGCACGGACATACCGGCCATGGCCCATGCGGACTGCAGTCAGAGCATCCCCAATCAGTTCACGGTAAGCTCACTCCAAACCACAACCTATCTTTTGACTGACCTAAAATTAGAGAATACAATTTCCATCATTAGAAGCGCATCTAAATAAACGTGAGATATTTCGCAAGAAAAAAAATTGTGAAAACTTGACGTAGGTGAAATCCCTCATTGAAAACACCACATTTTCAAAATTTAAAGGGAGTGTGGTTAATTTTGCTTAAAAATGGAAAGATCCTCCCTTACTCGCTCTATATTTCTGAAATTTAGAGGGAGTGTGGGAGGATCTTTCCATTTTTAAGCAAGATTTGGTGCACTCCCTCTAAATGTTTGAAAATGTGGTGTTTTCGATGAGGGATTTCACCTATGTCCCAATTTCACAGCTTTTTTTCTTCAAGTGTAATTTCTGTAATATGAACTGCGCTTCTAATGATGGTAATTTCAGTTTCTAATTTTAGGTCAGTCAAAAGATAGGTTTTGAGCTTTACCGTGAACTTATTGGGGATGCTCTCACACCATCCCCAATGAACTAACGGTAAATCTCACAGCATCGTAATTATTATTTTCTTTATAAAATGTGAACGCAAAGAAGAAATTCATGTATATATTTAGGAGTTCTAATGTGCCATTCACTTCTATGTTCTATCTTGTATGAGCCTGGACGAGTCTGCAAGGAAGTTGTATATTGATCAAGCTTATGCAGAATGGATGATTTGATTTGGGGCTCCCTTCCATTGTGAAAATGAACATCAATCAATGGCAACGCAATTTTTCCTAGCTATATTTTGTCACATTTATCTAAAAAATTTGGCAATTTTCTGTTGTTAAGGAGAAAAAGAGAAAATTTTGAATTTTTCAGCTACATTTTGTGAAGAGAACTACGACAATATGAAGAATATCTATCAATATATTATTGGAAGCTTAAGATTTTGCGAAATCGTGTTTCCCACTTTTTATTTTGTCGCCATTTACGGTTCAAGAAAATAAACACAAGTAAAACACTGATAAGTGCTGTCCTTCACCAAGCATGGACCTTGTTGGAAGAAAGTAAAAGCAAAATTTTGTTTTTAAGAAAATAAGAAGTTAATTTCAAAATAAATAATGTGGTATAGTACATCGGCCATTTGGAAAAAAGAAAATACTGAGAATCACAGAAATTATATTACAAAAAAACAAAAACCCCACTTTTTAATTTATTTTCAGAATTTTAAAATTTTTCATTTTATTTTAAAGTTTTACACTTTTTTTTCCTCGTTGGAATATGTACAAGCAAAATGGCATAGGAGCCCTACACTTCATTGTTCTATTAATTGTTAAGTCTACATTTATGGTACTGGTGTCAGTGACCTATAATTAGAGAGTAAAAGTACCATGATTAGAAGCGCATGTAAATAAACGTTAGATATATGTGAGGAAAAAAAAACTGTGAAAATTTGACGTACGTTAAATCATTGAACGGGGAGTTCTCCATGGAAACCACCTATAATCCAATATTTAACAAAAGCAACCGGTTTTATACAAGAACCCATCCAGTTATTACCCATGTTTCACCTACGTAACACCCGAGTATCACAAATTTTATCCGGATTGTAGCCTAAAACTATGAGTTTCAACTGATAATTTGGCAAGGACATTCGGTTCATTTTACACTAACGGTTTGGTTTGGCAGGGCCCTGGCCATCAACGTGGACGCCTGCAAACACTCGGCCGTGGGGTCCTCGTCTATAGAGGTGGACGAAGCCGTGACGAACGTGTATGTCCAGTGAATGTGGCCAGTTCTGCTGCACAGAAAAAAAAATCAATTCTGGACGCTGTAGAAGGAGTTCCCCCATCCAGCCGACGATGTGCTGACAACTCTGTTGAAGAAAAGCGAAAAACTCATCCTTTAGAGGATGAATATGCACCTTCTTCTTGGAGTAAGGATGGGCCGTCGTATGCTATGCCACCGCTACCATTCACCGGTAGGGAACATGGTTGTACTCACCCATACGGTAGATTGGCCTCCTGTCTGGGGTTATTTTATATATTTATATCCCAGAAAATGCTCAGAGACATTGTGCGGGAATCCAATCCTTATGCATCTGAAATAACGGATGTGGAGTTGGGTACGATTCGCGGTGGGAGACATTGGGTGCCACTGGGTATTGAAGATTTCAAAGCCTATTTGGCGGTATGTTTATATATGGGCTTAAAGAAATTGCCAGCCACCCGGTTGTATTGGTCACGCGAGGAAAAGCTTTTCCAATGTCCCATCATTTCACAGTTGATGACTCGGGATCGCTTTGAATTGATAACACGGTGTTTCCATGTCTCAAATCCACCTCATATTGTTTCTGACCGTCAGAGCCCTTCCTACGACAAGTTGAACAAAGTTAGATGGTATTTAGAGGCCGTCCGTGGGAACTGCCAAAACATGTGGGCTTTGGACTAGCAAGTCACAGTCGATGAATCCATGATACGATATAAAGGGAAATATTGTCCAGTGCGACAATATATGCCCAAGAAACCAGTGTGATTTGGCATCAAGGCCTGGGCCTTGGCTGATTCGATTTCAAAATACATATGGAATTTTGAAATCTATTGTGGGAAAACTGGTAATCCCCATGAAGTATGCATCAACAATGATAGTGTTGATGAGGAGGTACTATTGGACGGACAGAATAGTGGCAAAGGTTTAGGGTTGCAAGGTCGCAATGTTGTGAAGGAGCTCATGAAAGATTTGACTGGCCAAGGGCACATTGTAACAACGGACAATTTTTACACATCGGTACCCTTATTTGTAGATCTGCTACAGAATGGCATCATGGCGACTGGCACATTGCGTGTGGATCGGAAATACATTCCAAAATCCATGTTTGCAAAATCGGTCACCAAGAATCAGAAGATGGGCTGGTTAGATTATCGTATGCATCGATCCCGCAAAATCTCTTGTACAGTGTGGAAGGACAAAAAAAATGTTTTGCTACTTTCCACTCATGCAGAAGCGACATCGCCACCTGGCACAAAACAATATGTTCTACGATGCGTAGGGGGGATCAAGCAGAAAATAGAGACTGGTCCGATGCTTTTACAGTATACTCAGAACATGCGTGGTGTCGATACCGCGGACCAACTGAGGGGCACATACTCTTGTGTCACCCGCAGCCATAAATGGTGGCATCGCATTTTTTGTTACCTATTGGATACGGTTGTCGTGAATTCGTAGATCATCCATAGTGATCTGAGCTTCCGTTTTGTGCGGGATCCTCTGTCTCATATTGCCTTTCAACTCAAACTTGCGCAGGAGCTGTCAGCTAAATGGGGAGGGAGAAAGCTATGTTATTCGAAATTTTCACCGCTTTTCCCTAGTGTGCATGGTTCCCAAGGCATGGGCAAACAGAGGAAGAAGTGTCGAACTTGTGGCGACCGCACTAATCAAATGTGCCCGGGTTGTCATGGGGCATTCATCTGCAACAATCCTTGTTATTGGTCATGTCACTGGTAGAACATATACTATTCTATATAGCAAGCGTCGCTTTGTGGTTCATTTTGTATATTTCTAGTATTGTATATTCTATAGAACAGATTTGCGTACTAACACTTTGTAGTGGTTCTAGTTGTATATGTGTAGTGTATTCTATTGTTCAGTACGACTTCACGTAATTCCCGGCATATGTGCGTGAAGTTGGTATTCTATAGTTCCTTCTCATGTAGAGCTGCAATTTCTGAACTTCAGGTATCGTGTGCTGGCAGTGGGATGGGTATCAGTACTTCTCTTATATAGGTGTAATTTTCAGTTCCACGTGTTTTTTTATATAGATTTATACATATATATATTTCAATATGTTACAGAAGAATAAGAAAAACCCAAAAAAATCTGAAACCGGAAGTAACCTTCCAAAATTTTACAAATCAGCCAGACTGACCTCAGCCTGTACGCCTGCTGCAACGCGCTGATCTGCACTGGAAGGCCATCCAGCGTGGCGGGCGTATGTGGACTTCCTATTCTTCATGCGTATGTGGACTTCCTACTCTTCCGAATGGCAACTTTAAATGAAAAGTAGAATCTCAAAGAATATGTACAAATATTCCATTTTCAAACCTTATTTTAAGAAAAATAAAATAAAATACTCCAATTAATTAGTGGCATGACATGTCACCACAAATGACTTGTCACATGTGTATGCTTGAAACAATAATATGATTGTATTATGATTGTATTGGAGAGTGATAATAGGGAGTTCATAGTATCCTGGGTCCTGGTACTTCATCTATTTGTGGCCAATCATGGCAAAGCACCAAAAGCTTTGTAGCTAGCCACACTAAATTTCAAAATTATTTTTCACCTGGAATAATAGTCAGTGTGGACACTGACTACCATAATTAATTTCTTTATTCTTATTCCCGCATTAGCAGCCATTTTATGCACTCACTAAGATGCCTGTTTCCAAATTAGTTGAGTCCTTATCCATGTTACAGTATTACACAGAAATACATGGATTGGGTCACTTGCTAGGTGCCACATCTCAAGGGATAGCCGGGGCTTCCAGCTGGCGGACCAGCGGTGGCGGTTGGTGGCGGGCAGCGACGGTGAACAGTGCGCTGGCGGACCAGCGGTGGCGGTTGCTAGCGGGCAGCGACGGGGAACATAGCGCACGGGCAGCCCGGGCAACTGCGGCTTCCGGAGCCGTTGCAGGAACATGCACATGGGCAGTCACTGCCCTTGAAGGCCGCCGGGTTTGCTTCATCTCTGGTCCGTTTGTATTCTCTCCATTCTCAGAAGCATACTATTCTCTCCACTAGATCGGAGAGGCCACATCTGCTGCACAGTTGTGCAAGCTCTATTTACAGGCTCTGAAGAAGATCATGCCTATTATTAGAAGGGCCGACCTTCTTCAATTTTTGACTTCTTCGCAATGCAAGGACTTTTCTGTACAAATTCTGGTGCTTTACTATTCTCGCACTATGTAACATTGATTACTACTATAATCTCCTGCTATTCACAATGTTCAAAGATCCGTGTCGAGAATCTGTCGCCTTGCATGTGGAATTTTGTTGACCTGTCCAACACTCACTTTTTGCACCTACTGCATTTCAATTTGTCATTCCATCAATCTGCATGATGATTCTCCATTTTTTCTACCCCTCTGCCGTAGTCAACCCCCTTGGCCCCCTTCTGCATTTCTGACTGCACCCTTTACTCATGCTTACAGGACCCAAAATTGACACCGATGTTGCACACACGGTTACAGGTCATGACCGCTCTTTTGTGCACGGCTGTAGGGTCCGGCAGTTAAGGGTTAAAGGGAGCATTTACCTTAAAGCTTACGTATCTACTGCAGTGTGACAGTTCATGGTTGAAATGTCATACTGTAGTAGATATGCACACTTTAAGTAAATGCTCCTTTTAGCTGATGTAGCAGTCACATAGCATAATTGAGCAATAGGAGCAACACCCTTTTGCGTTGGGCCCACAATCTAGTTACAATTAGAAACTAAGTTTACGTGGCAATGACACGGTAGTTCCAAAATTCATGGAATATAAATGACATTTCTTTGTTACTTAGAAAAGTGGATCTAAGTGAAGATTCTCTTTTGGTCCAGTTTTCAATAGGGTGCTCCATTGCACTGCTCTATTACGCTATGAAAGACCATTGTGAAATGAAGAGTTTATTGGAGGTAGTTCGCCTATTTGTGCTTTGGAGGCATGAGTAAGGAAGTTTACTCTTGCACTAATAGAAAAGGTGGTGCTCCATATGGAGATGCCAAGGCAAAATCATTGTACATGCGTGGAATTGGGCACCACTTGCCTGGGCATCTCCTTCGGCAATGCCACCTTTTCTACTAGTGTTGGTGCCTCTTCGCAGGAATACTCTATGACTCTGATCAGTATTTTACTAAGTTACAATTGATTTGTCTTATGGCAAACCTCCAAGTTTGAAGTTCTCATGCATAGCATCTAGTTGTTTCTTAAAGGGTAATTGAGCTCCCATCTCTTTATACGTGGTACTTTTTAGGGAGGATCTTAGAAAGAATTTGGTTTCGGTTTGTGGGGAAGCATTGGATAGCATTCTTTAGATTGGGATTTTAAGACATTGGAATTGGAATCACCATTTGAGAAACAGTATTATTGCAATTAGTGAAAAATCCTCACAACATGCATGTAACAAAAAAAATTAAAAAATCACATGATTGCTAATAGCCAATGAGAGATGGCCTTTTGACAATTTGATACTCATAACCTATAGTCTTGGATTCATTTCAATTCAATTTTACTAGCATGATGTTGTAGATTCTATTCCAACATATCATTCCTTTAGTTAAAAATGTTATGTTTACATCGCAATGTGATTGATGTATAAAAATTTAAAAGAAAAATTCTTAGAGAACCATAGGTATTTTTTCTCACAAAAACCCTCCAAAATTGCCATTTCTAATGCATTGAATCAAAACAAAATCAAGAGTTCTTTTTCCATGTCTAAATATATGATCTTGTACAAGACTAGTGATAAAAACAAATGGTTCAAATTTAAGCATGACTAGTTTGAAAACATGTGGCAAAATTATCAAGGAGCTATGCAAATGCTGAAATGCATCCAAAGATGTTTATTCTTTATTCTACTACATATCAGAGTATGTACTTACAATTCTTTACAAAGAATGCACAATTTGTACAAACAAAGGCAACAAGAAGAACAAAATGGGTATAAGGAGGGAGCGTGGGAAGCAATTGTGAGAGCATGGGTGGAAATGCGCTAAAACGCACCTCTGCCACACCGTTGTCAAGACCAGGTAGTCATTGCTTTGCCATGTCCACTATGAGAATTTGACAACCCCAACAGTTGCCGAGATCAATGGCCTCATTATACCGAGCAAGCAAATTTGCCTAAAGAGTTTGTGCGCTTGAGTAACTAAGATCTATCACAAGTTTTGATGTATAGCATACACAAATGTGTATTTGAAAATCCTTTAATTAATATTCAACATTAACACATTTTATGTTTGGATCTTGCATGATTACACTATACTAGAGCATTATAGATCTATTGTTTTTTGAAATGTTTTACTACACCACTCCACAACTAAAATTTGAACCTCTTTTTTCATTTGGTACGAATAAAAAGTTTTTTCTTAAAACATAAAATGGCATGGCATAATACAAATTAGTATACACTTCTTATGTGTCTTAAATCTTTTGTAAATTACTTTGACACATGCTAAATGAATGTACACGATTGTAAAATTTGTATGTAAGTAATGTATAAATTAGCTTTGCTATACAAGAAAATTGATTGAAAAATGAGATGTATTATAAAATATAGTTTTTTTCAACTTTCTTGAAGTTTACAATAAAAAGGAGATGTTAGGTATTGTGTTTAGAAATCATTTATGTGATCATACATCAAAAAGTCTTTATAGATGTTCACTAAGTAAATTTAGAAGCATTTAAATTTGAATTTCACCAAAAGTGCATATTTTAATTTTAAAATTTGAAATTTGTTGTAAATAGCTAAAATCAAAATTTACATTGTTTGTTAAAAAGGAATACAAGGATCATATTGGACACTTTGACTTCATTTCTCCATAAAAAAAATTATAATCATAACAGTCTTCATTTGGAACATACCAACTAAAGAATAAGCTAATTTATTAATTTAAAAAATAAATAAAAATGTGTACCCAAAAATGCTACCCAAAGTAGGGGAGCAACGAGAAAATAGTTATTGTTATGTCACTTAGGAACTAATAGCAGACTTCCCATTCATTAGAGTTATCCGTAAAGTCGAGCAAAAAAATTCCACAAAAAGAAAGACAAGGCATAATTGGTTTTTTAGCTTGAAAGGCGGAGAAAATTGGTTTGAATCCCTTTTTTTTTCGACAAATCACAAAGCACTGCGCCATTGTAAGAGAAGCTCTCCAAAACTTACCTTGAGTTCCTATGGAGGAATCTCCACGTACCCCCACAAAAACTTCATGCTCACTCAAAGAAAGAAGCGTTTGGTGGCTTGTGTGAGTGAGTGTCAAAAAAAAACTATATTAAGGCCGAAAACACCATGTTGCATATCGGCTACCCTTTGCTGACTTCATGGACAACTCTATTCTATAAGAATTTTCTTCCAATATTTTATGTGTAAGAAATCAACTCAAAAATAATAATGTCAAATTGAAATAAACCTCACCGCTAATGCACAGCAAGGTCAATCCTTTACACAAATTAACCCACGCTTACAATTTAAATATCCATTAGTAGAAACTTTGGACAAGTAGATCAAAGAAGTGTGCCCAAAAAGACTCACAACTGGTCTAGTTCGTCATGTGGATCTTCTTGTCGGTCTTTTCTATGATCTATGCGCTCATGATTTCTACAAGTGATCCGTGCAATAAATTTTCCAGTATAGATCAGGGTTTAGATCATGTAAATCCTACCGTTACGATGACAAAATTCTTTTCTCAAATTCAGGAAGTCTTACACAAAAAAACCTGCAAAATTGATCCCCCTGAACATGTGCGACTGACCAGGTTAGTAACTTGATTCATTGAGAACCAGAGAACATAGTAAACTTACACTGTTTTTACTATTTGCTTATGCAGGAGGTTGAATTATTTATTATCGTCTTAACACTGTACTCAATATAAGGTATTCCCCGACTCTAAATCCCCCCCTCAACGTTAACCCTTTAACCCCTAAACGTCCTAGCGTCCAGTTTCTGGACGACGACCAGATTGTAACTCATACTACGTTCTCATTACGACTTGGATGAAAGTCATCCATTTTTTTCCGAGAAGGCCCCAAAGTTTACTATCATTTGCTGTGAAGAAATCAGGAGTAAGTGATTGTGGGAATTTTGTAGAGGGCTGTGAGCACATGGATGTGTAGAATGAGGTAAAATTTTTGAAAGCCCATACTGAAATTCAGCATCGGGTAGTGTAGGAAAAGCCTTGGAGGGCAGGTATGGGAACTTGAAATTTTCCCAAAATGGGCGGCTCTGCCCGATAGTCAGACACGCTGACCCAAAGAAATTAGGAGCACGGGCAATGTCCAGCATGGACTCTGACAGAATTCAACATCCAATGACAGTAGAGGACGCGGTTCATGGTCCCATGACTGTACAAACAGTTTGAACTTTGTTGCGGCCGTTTATGATGCTCCATCATCGTGTGGTCACTTGGACTGCAATTTGCAGATCTCATTCAATCGTTTTACAAAATGACGGCTCTTACAGTGCAGCACTCTTGAACACAAGTGCAACACCTACGCTCATAGAGAGCTACAACAGAATGCGTGCATGATGGCAAACAAGAAAAACTGGAAATGATTTTCTTTGTGTATCGTGACATTGCAAAGTAGCATTCCAAGATGTAAAGCTAGCATTATAGATTGAAGAGTTACAAATCGAAGTTGTTGTGTTTGTGAAAGAGTGGGTATGTGTACAAAATTATGGAGGAAGTGAAGTAGCAAAGCCGATAGAACTTGCAGAGAAAACGTGTTTTTTCAGTTTACAATACAATCTAGAAAGTGTGGTCGGATGAGTAGTAGAAATCTAAAAGAAGCAGCGCGGCAGGTCCGTCAACGAGGCGTGAGTGGACGACCAAGCACATCCACGCATCCGGCAGTATGTCAGGGGACAGCAGAAACGAAGAAGCGCATGGCGGAGGTGTTACAGAATCCAAGCGCAGCCGCTGCAGAGAGCTTCTGTATAGCAGAAGAAGGGACGGTGCCGCCTATATCGATTCAGCAGCCCCTACAGTCAAGACTAGAAGGCTGTTCTGAAGGCCGGATTAGTAATCTTCGTGACACGCCCGCCTCTGACGTTCTAGCAGTGAAGGTTGCGCAACCTGCAGTAACAAACAATGACATTAGGCGATCTGTGCATCAGCCCGTACTACTTAGAGTCCCCCGATTCGCATTACCAATAGATGCACCATTTAGTAGTGAAGATACATGGATATATGGTAGGAGTGTGAGATCTTACTTACACCCTGTAAATATGCTTCTAACGTATGAAATTGATTTTGGAAATCACTACATCTTCCACGTAGCTGCTGGATCTGTAGAACCTTGTCTAGCAGACAGAGAATCGCCAATGCAAGTAGAAGATGAAGGTTTTGGAGATATTTCTGACCATGGGAATTCCTCATCAGCTAGCATAACCTCTGATAGTGAATTTGAAACTTTGGACGACATGCTGCAATCCGAAGGTCAACATCACTCCAACAACGAGCAGTATTCAGAAGAAGAACTAGTACCTCAGATCGTCTCCTGTAGCCGTCATCGTCCGCCGCTACAAGACCTCAGCAACTCTGGAGAACGTGGTGCCGCTGCAAATGCAGCCTCCTGCAGTGGCGAAAGAACTCTGGCGCCTGCGATTGTAGATGTGCGAGCAAGAGACGCCTCGCTGTCCACGCCCGTGCTGCGTGGCCGTGGTGCTGGAAGAATACGTGGTGGACGCCGAGCAGTTCGCAATGATTGTCAGCCTGCTCCATCACTAGCGCTGCCGATTGCAGCTGGGCGAGGCAACGCGCCACATACTCAGCGCCGAGGACGAGGGCGGAAGTCAGCAGTACAAGTGGCATTTTCAGATCATGCCGATCATGCAGATCCGGCAGTGCGTGAATTGGCTGAGGCAGGGCCTGAATTGGCTACGGCAACAGATCATGCACATCGAGAAGGGCCTGAATTAGCTCGTGGAAGTGATCGTACCGATCATGCAGATGGAGCACGGCCTCAATTCACAGAGTCACGGCCTCAATTCGCGGACGCAGGCAAGAACGCAGCACCGGAATTACTTCAGGCACCGGCTGATTTCCAGGGCACTGTACTGCAACGGCCTGTGCACAGTGACAGTGCAGTTGAAGCGGCAGACGGAGGGCCTGATTTGGCAATGCGTGCTCATCGTGGGCAAGGTGCACGCCGACGTGCATGTCGAGGAGCAACTGTAGTGCGGGCCCGAGGCAGAGGGCGTGCGACAAATGTGGCAGTACCTTCTGTGAATGCTGCAGCAAAGACATTCAGAGCATTATACAGTGACATTGAATGGAGTCAAGAGTCCGATGTATATGTACATGGAAATATTACTTTTACTGGGCCAGAGCCAGGAATTTGTTTTCCATGTCGACGATTACCGTCGTTCAAATCCATATTCGAAAGATTTTGGTCGCCAATTACCCTACGCCGCATTTGTGACGAAACAAATTCATATGCTTCCCAATTGGACAAAGGGCAAAAAAGAAGATATTGGAGCACGGCACGGCGGGCAGCTGCAGCTGCAGAAGAAGCTGCAGGACCTCCAGATATATCAACGGCGGCAACGTCTTCAGAGCCGGTATTTCCTTCTTCCATCTACTCAGTCTTCATTCTTACGATATGGCCACGTTAGAATGATTTGGCCTCTCGAATGCGCTCTCTATTGTGAATATGGAATGTGCATAATGACGTCCCGATTTCATCTAAAAGACATGGGGTACCACATTCGGTATGTATGGATAAAGGGTTACATTCATGTCATGTGTAACATGTATGTCATGTCCAACATCCAAGTATATGCAAGACTATTTGTATGTGTAGGAAACATAGGTATGTCAACATCTAATTATATAGGCATGCTTTTATGTGAACAAAATAATGGTATGTATAAGTATAACCAACAATTCTATAGAAGTGTATGTATTATTAGTATATACTTCTGCTAACTATTGGAGACAATAGCAGACGATTATATATGAAGTTTGGTATTTATCATATAGTATGGAATGTTCATAAATAACGTTTGCACAGAGGTTTGTATACGTAGTAAATTAGGGTTGCTACATAGTCAAATATTCATGCCACTATAATTTATACAGCGATATGTTTGTTGTAGATATGGGTAGGTATTGGCAAGTATCCGAACAAATTCTCTGTATGGGTAGTATGAATTATTATAGCAATGTTTGTATGTATAGTCTTGCATTGTACAGAAGCTATATGGGTGTCGTATATATTTTTTTGTCGAATAACCTATTATGTCGGGACACATGCTGTCTAGAAAAACCAATCCGTCATGTACGTCATAAGTCTCAAAATCTATGAACATGTGTTAGAAGCTTATATGTCCATCCATAACATATATACAAAGGGAAGATAGAGGTATATATACGAATATACAAAGGACATGTGAATTGTACACATGCTATGTATGGAATACATTATTTGCTAGACATTTTCTTGTTCTTAGAAAATTATGATATGTAAGGAGAATGATGCGATAAAATGTGTTCGTATACTACAAAAACCATGGCATGCAGTGTTACTAAGGTCGAGGCACCTAAAACCGATCAGTTCAGACATTCACTATACATGGGATAGATGAATCGATATTTTAAGTATTTTCCTCTTTTAGCAATAAGAAATTAAGAAGTTTTCATATTTAATTTAATTTTTTTGATAATTATTTGAATAAGTACAAATTCTCAAAGTGAATGTCATAGGTTTACCTACAACCGATCACATGTTGTACTGTACAACTGAGGTACATCTTCTTTTTGAAAATCTAGAAATTAGGCAAGAATCTAGGGTGCTTGGTTTTGGGTACCTGGTCAGTTTTAGGTGCCTGGACCTTATAGTTGGTCTGCATGGTACTACTTGTCTGTAGAACGTGTTGTCGCTGCTATACTAAATTCTATGTTTCTATAGAACAATGGTATATCTTCTAAACACAGACGGTGTGTACTGTGACGAAGTCAATTTCTTTATGCAAGCAGTGCAGAGAATAGTGTCTGTACAGGCATGCAATAAATAAAACATTGTAGTCATGAACAAGTGTCGAGCACTAGTGCTATGCTATGGTGCGAACAACAGGTGTTGTAGGAAAGAAGTCTATGGAAAAATATGTCAATAGCATAGAGCAGTAGGTCTTCCTTCTCAAACAATTAGTTGATGGTGCCAACAACTGTGAAGCGATTGCTATGTCTTGTACTTTATCGTACAAGTCAACAATGGTACCTATAGCCAGTACGTAAAAGCATGGAATGTATAGTGCCCACAAATAAGTGTACGTTCATTCAGGTTTTCAAAGAAGTGAATCAAATAATTAAATTACTAAAACATAGTTATATTTATATTTATATTTAGTAAACCATTTGAAGTGTGAGAAATTATTTTTGTGCACAATTTTTGGATCAAATATGAAAGAATTACAAAATTTGTATTCAAATTGATCATTTATGAACTCAAAACTGCTAACATTGATATTTTAGTAAATATGACCCCACAACTCATGATGTTTGTTTTTATATGATTCTACAAAGGATTTGCATTCTTTCCATTCAAAGTTTTATAAACCATAAGTAACAAAATTTGTGTACATAGTGTTCTGAATAAAGCGTAAAAAATGAAGGTATGAATTTCAAATACAAATTCATTTTAGAATTATATTTTATTATGAAAACTGAATTGTATGTGTGGTTCATCTTGTGCACTACAACTTGTCCAAATTAGGCTCAACGCTTATAATTCTTGTAAATTTTATTGACAACTCTCTGAAAAGTAGAATGATCGTAAACTTCTTTGTGGGCAGTGTACAACCAAGAACTATGTCTTGTCAGAACCAAATGAGTGGTATATATTGTAGACATGACATGTATGTTCGGTAGGTAGAAATGGTATGTCGGGTACAAATCAATGGTATGTGATGTATGAAATTAGCAAAGAAGTACAACACGGTATGTGGTTTCTCTAAGAATGATGTGACGTGTAGTAACGGTTGTAGTGTTCAGTACAGAATACTGGTATGTCATCAACGAAATAATGGTTTTGCGTGTATTATAGCCTCGTACTTGCTGTACTACATATTGCTATGTGTTATAGTACAACATGGTACGTCTGGTAGTAACGCAGGCTATATCATGTAGGATTGCATCGTATGTATATGTACGAAGGAAAACTATGATGTGTACTAAATAATTGTGTGTCTTCTAAAGGGTTATTATATATATATATATATATATATATATATATATATATATATAAATGTATGTATATATGTATAAAAGAGTGGATTGGAATCTGGCTTACTAGAGTACTATATGTAATTATAAAGGAACTATGTAATAGATAAACTAGTACAATATATAGAGTACTATGTAATTATAAACAAACCTTGTATGAAGAAGGAACAATAATATCGCATGGTCAATACACTATCATATAGAAATGACAGAGGCAAAGGCAATAATGTTGCATAGCTTGGAAATGGCAAGGACAAAATGGCGAATGCTATAATGTTCACAATATGGATTATGCATTCTAGGTACAGCCCGTACATTGCGAAGGACTGGGATCCAATGTGCAGGACGGGGTACCGACTGTTGCTGCACAGGAACCTGTCCTAGGCAGCCAAGAATCAACAGTTCTCGAGGATGGAGACGGTACGCGACACATATCCGCACCAGATTTGACTGATACACGCGGTGGCAAATATTGGTGGCGATTGGAGGTCCCTGAACTCTTAGCCTTTCTAGGCGTGAATCTATTGATGGGTATCAATAGGCGTCCCAACCATCGCCTGTATTGGAAGAAGTCAGATCCCGCTGTGTATTGCGCATTTATAGCTGCAATAATGAGCCGCCGAAGATATGAGGATATTACCCGTTGTATTCACCTCCCACCGGACAAAGTGGAGGCAGAACGTCGCGTCCGTACAGGTTCTGATCCGGACAAACTTTGCAAGGTTCGATGGCTAATGAATGAATTGCGCGTGCAATTCACTAGACAGTGGAATTTGCATCAAATGGTCACAGTTGATGAACTTATGGTGGGTTACAAGGGAAAGTATTGCCCCATCCGGCAATATCTTCCCAAAAAACCAACCAAATGGGGTATAAAGATTTGGTGTCTTGCAGATGCAGATTCAAAGTACGTGTATACATGGGACGTCTATACGGGGTCCGATTTGAAAGGAACGGTGTGCAGCAGCAGTGCAGGTGAAGCAAAAACTGGGTATGCAGTTGTGATGAAGTTGATGCATGGATTGCATAATCGCGGGCATGTGGTCTTCACAAACAATTTTTTCACCAGTGTGAAACTGCTCATCGACATGGCTGATAGAGGCACATATGGCACAGGCACAGTTCGCTCAAATCGCATTGGTTTACCATCCATGTTGGCGAACACAAAGTTATGGAGTAAGAAAGTGCAAGGAACATTGGGGTGGCGAATGCACAGCAGTAAAAAAATAGCATGTGTCGTATGGTGCGACAAAAAACCAGTACTTTTGTTGTCCACTCATGCACCACCAATTATCCCGGCTGGTTCGACGCCAGTGACAGTGCCAAGACGATCTGGTGGACTGGTACTTCATGTACCAACGTCACCTATTCATAAAGAATATACAACGTGGATGAGGGGTGTTGATGTAGCTGATCAAATTCGGGGGTCTTATTCCTGTCAGGTTTGATCCCATAAATGGTGGCATCGATTGTTATTTTTTTGATTGATACCACTGTTGGAAATTGCCATGTTGTATACAAGGAATTATGTCAGTCACTTGGAAAAGTACCGGTAGATCATATGAGTTTTCAAGAGGCTTTAGCAAAGGAATTGTGTGACGACTGGTGGGTCCGACGAGGCTGTTTGTCCCAGTGGAATCTGTCACGACCAGAAGTGCACGTGCTAGTGAAAACAAATAAACGGCGCCAATGTAAGCATTGTGGAGAAAATCCACGTGCACGGTATCAATGCGCAGCTTGTGGTGGGGTGTTTTTACATGAAGGGATTTGTTTTTACAAGACGCATTACTCTTTGCGAAGGTGAAACTGCGACCTCAGGTACGAAATGCTGGTTTGTCTTTCTCTTTTCTTTGTGGGGGTAAACATGGAGTAATCGTATGTAGCACAACCTGGAATAAAAAGTGTATGGGTCGTTACTATATATACTGTATACAGCCAGGACATAATTTTGTTTTCAACGTGGTAGCATTGACGATTATTTTGAACATTGAATTTACAGAAAGAAGAACCTCATTTTTGGCAACAGACGCATACATAGAGAACTGACGTGTGCTATAGTGAGCAATGATTTGGGAATATTATAGCAATAAATTTTTTTTTCACTGTTTTTGATATAAACGACGGAAGCACATTTGTAATGTATTGATATGTACAAGACAAATAATTCCATACTGTACATGTCCAAAATCAGTGCATTGTCATGCGTAATATAAATAGTATTCTAAAATAGAAGCATCATGTGAGGTCCTTCTTTTTGGCAATTCCACTGTAGCTGTTGGCACGAAGTTTTTAGATTTCTGAGCGCCGAGGTCAACTGCGATCCAGTTTTTCCAGATGATTTCTCTATTGTCCACTGACAAGGCCGTTCTCATTCAGGAAGTTGGACGGGCACTGGTCGTACCCTCGTACTGCATATCCTGCCTACAAGTCCGGCCATAGCAACAGCGTCCATCGGAGCTCCACCGGCATGACCTGCAACAACTTCCGCCGAGGGCTGCGTTCTCCAGCATTTCCATATGCTCACCTCGGCCACCAGAGTACAACACTACAGATTCCAAACCTTACACTGATTTCCTTTTCTTACGAGCTGAAGGCATTGACAGGATTGATTTCTGAGCGCGTCCTCATTATACAGTGACAACGTCCTGCAGCAACAAACGACGTGCTGGAGAAACCGCAGGCACTCTACGTTTGCATCTACCGGGTCAACTACTGCTCTCAATCGCTTGTACCATACTGTGCATCTGTAGATCTATCGCTCATGTTGCTCACGACACATACTAGTCCATTGGGTTGTAAATGTTTGTATATTTCATACCGGTTGCATATGAGGATTTCGGCACTCCTATCTGCCACAGGAGAAAACTAGGAGGCTTGTTGTCCCCGGATCAACTGTCGGAATGGCCTCCGAGGGTGGACGGTTCAGCGTGAGAAGAAGTGCAGGCGCTGCAGCTACAAGTTACCGGACAACACACCCACAGCCCAGCCACGTCGGTACAGGTCGCACTCCACGTCAACGGCCTGTTGGGCAGCAGGACGCCCACTCCCGCCAAATTTTCTTTTTTTCGTTCAATCGGGCAACATCCTGTTCCTCATAACGCCTACTTGCCCGCCTACCTCTCTCATATCTTTGCTGTGCTGACCACCTGCCCAACTTCTGCCTTCTGAAATCACTGCTTTTTTCAATCGGATCGTCATGTACTACGTACTAAATCTTGACAAATATGATCAACATCTGTAAGTCTATATCTTATAATTCAAACCACCACATTCGATTTGTAGAATACGTCATGTTTGTTGATATATTGGACATGGCAAAAAAATTCTGCTCATTCTCAGTTCTCAGGTGCTTTTCATGCTTCCCTAAGTGCAAGGCCTCCATTGACGAGTATTTTCATCATTTTTCTGAAATTTTTGGTGGTTTTCAAAGCCAACGATGTTTTCAACTATATGCAAGTGGTTTCAGATTTTTATCATTATTCTTCTGCACGGAATTTGTGTTCAAAGTTCAGGAATCTAAACTGCCCGCCTTGGTCAACGCAGCATTTTTCATGGTCAATCGCTATAATCTTCTAATCCACCATATATTTGTTTCTGAAATTTTCACCCCCCACAATAACCCCAATAAGTAGTAAGATCTTACGGTTTCATCACGAAAAATCCAAATTCTTCATTTCGCTAGATGCTACATTGTATCTCAGCGTTTTTGGCCAAATTTGCACCTGCTGAAGGATTGGTACGTTAAGGGGTTAATGTCCCGATTCAACATTGTTTTCAAATATTCGTTATAAGATGTTTGATGAAAAAAACATGGAGTTGGTGTACAAAGCAACGTTGTAACTGCCAATGTGAAGATCACATCTATACGATTGGATTCATCATATTTATTATTAATATCTTTTGATTAATTTTGCAAGTTGAAATTCAATTTAAAATCCCAAATTAACACAATTTAAAAAAAAATACTTCAATGAAATTGAAATAACATGCACTACAAGATGGTATGGTTTCCATTATTTGATTCTACTTATTTTGAAAAATCATGTTTAAGGTCTCATTTTTTGAACTAAGAATGAAACTTGACACAAACCAAATGTGTTGTTTTAAAAAAAATCACGATATCTTATTTTGAAGATCCATACCGTACAAATGATAGTCAACTAGCACAATCTTGAACCAAGAGAAATTTGGATGAATGAAAAATTATACAAGATGTAGTGTTGAGAAAGGTTGCAATCTGTTCGTTGTCCATATCTCACCCTCCGTGGAAAAACTAAAAGGGCTAAAAATAGAAGTTTGGGGTGGCTAAAAATAAATGTCACCAAAGTGTAGATCTCATCACACCCGTCAAAACAGTATATATGTTCCAAAATGACTATTTTTAGCATGTTTAGTTTTTCCATGGAGGGTGAGATATAATGGATGCAGGCGCGTCAAAGAGTTAATGCACAAGGACAAAAATTGGCCCCTATTTTGTGCCAGTTCGGGCCGACTTTTAGAACTAACCCCTTCTTCTAATGGTTTAAAATTCCTGAGAGGGTCCTCCCAAACTAATTTTGGCCATAGGCCCCAAATTTGAAAAAAAAAAATTGCCAAAAAAATCCCCTCGGAGGGTCAAAATGGAAATTTTCAAAGAATTGGGCCTAGGGGTGAATAGTGCTTGCATTTACATCAAGGGGGGGGGGATTTGGAGTTGGGCAATATATTTACTAAGTTACATTCAAACCTCTTTAATGTGGATCCAAACTTTTTCACTATAACATATAGTTTGAATGTGTGACAAGTGTGTCAAATGCCGTCAATGATAGTGTTCCAAGTGTGCAGGATATTCTAGAATGTCATTGTAGAGAGGGTCATTATAAAGAGGTTTGAGTATAGATGTTTGTGGACATGTTTGGAGTTAGGTGCACTTACCAAATCCAAACATATGAAGAAGCTCACATATATTAGAGTTATCCGCAAAGTCCTTCAAACTTTAAAAGAGATACCTAGAATTTTGTTTTGATATAGTCTTATTTGGTCTCTCCAAATAGTTAAAAGGTATGGAAGAGCTTGGTGGTCTACAATTATTAGGTGTGTAAGAGCTTGGTGGTCTTCAAAGTCATATGAAACTTTTTTGAGCTCCTCTTTTGGTGCCAAAAAAAGTTTTACATGACTTTGAAGACCACCAAGCTCTTACACACCTAATAATTGTAGACCACCAAGCTCTTTCATACTTTTTAACTATTTGGAGTAACCAAATAAAATTACATAATAGCAAAATTCTAGGTATCTTCTTCAAACTTTGAAGGACTTTGCGGATAACTCTAATGTTCGTAGTGCATGATCTTTAACTTTAGAAATTGTGTCAGTACATTTTGAATGATGCTTACTAATCATAATTTTACTCACGAGAGAAATAGAACATACACTAAAAACTGTAAGTTACTATATGCAATTGAAATTGGTGCAAGCCAAGCCTTGAACACCTAGTGATGCAAATTTCTTAGTTCTTTATGTAGCATAAGAGTATCTGCACTAATGCACTCGCATTAGTAGAGTTAGTGGAGTCCTTCCTTTTCAACAATAGCATTGTAGATGCAACAACAGTGTCTCACCACCCAACCTTTGGCTAAAGATGAGTTGGACTTGGCCATGATTCCAAATTTGCTACAATGATTCAAGAATAGTGTCCCAAATTTTGAGCTCTTGTAGAGGAGGGCTAAAGAACCTTATGAGGAGGGTCTAACACAGATGGAAAATAGAGAATGCCCTTCTAAATAGCCTCTAAGGCTTCAATCCTATTTTTTATTTTTTCAAAAACATGTTTTTTTTGGTTCCAGGGCAACCCGTTAGATTCGGGAAGCGACCAAAAAAATGGTCATTTGAGCGTTTAGGAGTTAACCCTTTAACGTCCCGATCCAACATTGTTTTCAAAGATTCATTATAAAATGTTTGATGAGAAACAAAAATGGAGTTAATGTACAAAGCAAAGTTGTAGATGTCAATGTGAAAATCACAACCATACAGTTGGATTCATCATATTTTTTATTAATTAATTTTACTTGATTTAGCAAAGTTTTCTCTTTAAATTCAATTCAAAATCCCAAATTAACACAAAAAAAATTAGAAAATATTGTAATGAAATTGAAATAACATGCACTACAAGATGATATGGTTTCCATTATTTGATTCTACTTATTTTGGAAAATCATGTTTAAGGTCTCACTTTTTGAACTAAGAATGAAACTTGACATAAACCAATTCTGTTGTTTTTCAAAAAATCACAGTATCTTATTTTGAAGATCCATATCGTACAAATGATAGTCAACTAGCACAAGCACCAAGAGAAATTTGGATGGATGAAAACTGTCCATGTATGTAGTCAGGAGAATAGCTTGAATGTGTTCATTGTGCACAGAGTGGACGCATAGTCCATTGAAAGGTGGCAATACTCCAAAGAAGAGTCTGTCTAGGCCACGGGGCCTACCATCAACACTCTTACGGACGAACGGGCTCTTTATTCACGCCGGTTGTAGTACCGGAGTTCTATATATATATGGACGCAAGCACCTCAAAGTGTTAAATGTTGAACAGGGAAGTATAATTGTTACCTACATAAATTAAGGTTCACCACCAATACTAAAGCCCTTGTTACGATGACCTATGAACTCCAAATTTCATGGAGAACACATTTACCTACATAAAGGTCCACTATTTTCTAAGACTGCCATAAAGCAATCAAGAATTTTACAAAACATCATGAAGTAGGAGGTGCTAAAAGTGTCCCCATTTTGAAAATGTCCTCTAGTACAAAGGGAGATAATGAATTTTCAATGAACATTTCAGGGTGGGGACACCTTCACAAACCTATGCCATTCCAAATTCAAAAGTTATAGCTAATCCCACGAGTCCCAAAAATATGAATCAAAATGGGTTTAATGCAATTTCCATCTGCTTTTCAAGAAAGAATTACTCCAAAATATTTTCAGGTGTGCAACCCTTCTAAAAAGCCTTACCATTCAACCAATTGAACATTGTAAGAGAGATTCCGAATGCTAACTTCGTTATGGAATACTGGATTATCCCCATTCTGTTGATATATATTGTCATATCACATTTTGTATTGCCTAACCCTAAACCAGCTCATGAACTAGCTAGCTCCTACCAACAGAAACTAGACATCTTTGCAAATGTGTAGATGAGTTCATAAGTCTTGTGGCGTGGAGATGTTCCATCATTCTTCTGCAAATCTCCAATAACTGAACATGCCTTCATCAGGGCCAGAAACAGCTACCAAATAGTGTCCTTACGCTAACTTGCGAAAGACCTTGGGTGCAGCCTGCAAGATGCCAACTCCAGTGAACTAAACACAACTGTCTTACTGAAAATCAAAAGTATCCCAAACAAGGACGGTATAACTGCAAGGTCCTGTCCCAATCTTCTTTATAAATATTTGAACAAATTATATATATATATATATATATATATATATATATATATATATATATATATATATATATATATATATATATATATATATATATATATATATATATATATATATATAATGAATGTGTACGTACTATAAGATAATATGTTGTATTAGGATAGATTGCTTGCAAAATTCAATTTTTCTTAGCTTAGTTAGAATTGTGCGAAAAGGTATATTTGAACAATAGAAAGTGAACTGTCTAAGGGGTGTAAATCATCGGGTAGTCTCGAGCCAATAAACCTAGTAAGATAAAGTTCTCTGTTCTTACACAAAAAATCTTTAGATTTCAGCTCAAATTTGGAAGAGCGTCTCCCATACATTCCATTATTAAACCCAAGGTGCAGTGGTAACCAAGAAAGATGACATCACACAAGAGAGCTCCCTGTGCTAGAGAGGGAAGAAGAGAGAGCTCACTAGTTGTGAAAAAAAGAATGATGTCATCTTAGGGATCCTTTTATATGGAGACCCTGGGTTTAACATCAACAGGTGAGAATCGCATTTGTAATATTGAAAAATTAAAAAAATGAATAGATGGATCAAAGACTTACACATTGATCAATGCAGCCCCAATAGTCAAAGTACTGGCCAGTACAATGTTTTTGCCCGTGTTCGTCACTCTCAATGCGCTTCACACAAGCCTGCAAAACGACATGTCCATTAGTACAAACGGTACACCGAACACTCTTAAGATTTGATCACTCAACTCGCCACAATTCCCCTGTTTCTCATAAGCTTGTTTCCAAAGAAAAAATTCCTCCTGAAATACGGTTCTCTAAGCGAGAATCCGTGAGATTTTTATGTGTTGTCAATGCTTAGCCACATAACATTCATTAGCCTCTTGGCTTCATCTGACTTCATCCAGATGACTCTTGCCTCGCCCCACCACCTGTTTCCCTAGCTACAGATGGCCATGAGGGATATCTCATGAGGGACGAAATGATGTGGAATACTAAACATCATTTCATTGGGGGCAAGAAACTCTGTTAACTACTGAATGTTATGCACATGCTTTACCTCGTATGAAATTAGTTGTTTCACACATCTTGGCTTGCACGAGTCCTCAATCTCCGCCTTCGGATCCACGGCCTCGACCTCCTCGATTTCCTCCTCAACTGAGGTATCCTCCTCGCGTTCCCGAACCCTAATTTGAAAGCCAGAAAAATCTCACGATCGGACAGCCGAGTGAAAATTGACTCACATAAAACCCTAACCATGCAACCTACTGAAACGCAAGGAACTCCCACTCAACCAACTCATCCGAACAAGTGCAAAAACGGTGAGCTCTAAACCCTAAACACAAATTCAAACATCGCAAAACCTTGAAATAACATCGGAGAACTGGATCTAACACACGAAAAGGGGAAAAAAAATCGTGATAAGAAAATGCAACTGTGCTCACATGATGACGAAGTCTGTGCTCACATGATGACGAAGTCGGTGCTCCGATCGCCCGCGAGGTTGGAAAGAGAAATTGAAATGTCTGCAAAACCTGAAGCTGACAAGCTCCTCTGAAGGAACCCCACTACCGGCATCTAAAACCGACAGTATCTACTGATGACGTACATTTTAGCATCTTGAAAGTTTTGGCCAAAACCGCTGCCCGACTCCCTCCTTACAAGAAGAAGAAGAACTCCGGTCCCTTTCGATGTTGGCGTGAATAAAATGTATGTTCGACCCACCCTTGATTCGATACCCACAAGACAAAGGATCAGAGGTTAGGACTTTCTCCTTACAAAGCCATACCAAAACCCCTAACCTTAGTTAACCTCCATCATTTGAATTTGTTTACACTCGTATACAACGTATAGTAAAAATATAATATTGAAATATTATTTTATAATTTATTTATTTATTTATTTATTTATTTATATATGTATATATATATATATATATTAGCGATTTGCTTTTCTTTGTAGAACCAGTGACAACACAAAAGACCATGAAAGTGAAAAGATGTGAAAAACTAGGTTAGTATACATAATGACCTTCGATGACGTAATGGAACAATCATGGGAGGACCATTCATGGATGTAAAAGTCTAGGTTACGTCATAGAAAACCCTATCTTAGAATTGTTGACTAAGTGCTTGCTTACATACCCTATAAGCGTTGGGAATCCACAAGTGCATAAGGTTCTTTAGCCCTTCTACTGTTGATCTCAAAATTTTGGCCATTATTCTTCAATCACTATAGAAGATTCGGAATCATAGGCAAGTCCACATCATTTTTAGTAAAGATTGGGTGATGAAACATTGTATTTAATGTTAAAGTTTCTACAGTGCTATTGTTGAAAATGGTGGACTCCACTAACTACTAAAGAATCTTATGTAGAACTTATAGTCACCAATACAATTTTTTCTAAACCAGCTTTGATCTAAAGTTGTCACTGGAATAATAATTCAAAAATCCAAATTGTGCTTAGAAATGATAATTAACTAACTAAGCAACAAAAATAAATTGGTAGATCTTTAATAATTAAATTCATTTAGATTGTAAACACTCTAAATACCCTAGATATAGAAAATCACTTCTATCCAATCTCTCTCTTTGACCAATATCCTTCTATAGTTTTTGTTAAATGGCTTAAATGGAAGCACTAAATACTTCATCCACATTTTTGGCCATGAGTAGTTGGTTTTGAACCTTACTGTGCGCCATATCCAAACAAAATAATTTTAACCAAATGCACTTTTAGAACGATAAAACCATTCTACCGTTTGTGCTTGCATTAGTTTGAATGTTATAAAAATGAATGGGTAACCTTGTTAACCCCTAAATGCTTAAGAGGCCAAAATCAGACATACGAATGTAATTCACTATGATTCAATTCTAACTGCTACAAGAATGTTTTTTCATCCAATTCTTTTTGTGAAAGGTTTTTGTTGGTCATGCCACCTCTACAAGTTAAATTCACATCATTCAAGATGTTTTTGGATTTTGCATGGGGTCCCAACTACAAAAAAGAGTCGTAAAAACAGTTCACCATGTAGTGTATTTTGGATTTTTATGTCTTTTTTACTTAAACCAAATTTAGGCCATGAAAATGAGTTCTATAGCATTTGAGCTTGACTAACAAAATGAAGATTACCAAGTCTAGTTTCTACTCCATTTTGAATTTTTGGAAAACATTGAAAATTGAGTTTTTTATAGGAGTTACAAGTTAGACATGTATTACCATGGTGTAGCGATTTTTTCTAAGTTTAGATACACGAATGATTTTCGTTTACTATAATGTTCTTCATTGTAATTTACAACTTTGGTTAAATAATTGGAATTTTTTAGTTCACTTTGTAATTGATATGAATTTTCTTTCAAATCACTTCAAAAAATCATAGTAATTTCAAAGTTTCACCAATATTTATGAAAAATTCATGATTTGTAGTAGTCACATGGCTTCATTTACTAAAAATATAAAATTGAATACTTATCTTATCAGCATTATAGTCTTTATAGTCTTTAGATTGATATTCTTAGCCCAAAAGGCTACGAAATGATTTCATTATATAACTTGGTCAAAAAAAATATTCTACTATTAAGGAAGGTAGTTTGTTTTTTTTATGTTATATTGAGATCTCTTAGATCGTGCGTACATTGGTTGCATTCTTGTTTTCGTTGGAAAGCTCTCGATAAGAAGGGGTGCAATGAGGATTTTTTGTAGCATCTAGACCTACGGTGAGAAAGTTATGAAATTTCATTCAATTTTCCTTTAATTAAATTAATTATGAAAAAATAAAATCAGGTTTTGGGATTTTTGTTAGTTCTAAAAATAGAATAAAAGTAAAAACGGCGATCATTGAGTTGCACCCATTGTCGTGGTGAAGTTTGCTCGTGCGTATAACTGATACTTCACTCTTTTAGTGCCAACAAATACAACTTGCTAATACATCAATCTACAATCTGCAACTAATTTTTTTAATTAAACATCCGTGAAGACAAGTGAATTCAAGACTAAATGTGCATGTGATAATACAAGAAACAAAGCTTTAGAAATAAAAAACCACAAAAATTGTGAGCTAAAAACTCTTCAATTCTGCTCGACAACCATAGAAGAGAGACAAAAGATGTCTTTCTTAACTCCTGAGCTCTCTTTTTATTTACATATAATATGTACATCAAATGTTTTTTTCCTTCACCTTTCCAAGTCTTCACTAAACCCAAAGGTTCTCTGTCTTATCTACACTTATAGTGACTAAATTTTTTCTTTATAATATCCTTTCAACTTTTTCTTATCCACCATCTCTTGGCACAACCATGATTGGTTACTGATAGTTCCAAAAGACACTATATCTTTCAATCAAGGCCCAACTTCGACATCCACAACCTTGTTTCATTTCTTTTACCCAAGGCACAAAAGAATTTTTTGTACACTGGAGCGATACATTAAAGAACTTATATAGGCTAAGCCGTTGGAATTATAGCCTCTACACATGTCATACTAGTAGTTTTCAAAGTATGATATATATTTAGATGATTTGCACCTACTTTCTACATTAATTTTGTAGATTTAAAAAAATACATTTGAAAAGATCCTTTAGAGGCAAGTCTAATACTAAATCAACGATGAAATATAGCCATAAGAATTGACCGTAGACAAATCAGTCAAATAGTTTGTGGCATTAATTGAAATAATCAACAACTTGGGCTTCAAAATAACTTCTAGTGCAAATACCAAAAGGTCCAAGTCTGTACCCAAAAATATTTATACTAAGGATTCAATTTAAATTTAAATTACATTGATAATGTAAATTGGAGACAATTTGCTCAAAATTTTGTGTTTAGTGATGGTTATTGCATTACATGATATTGAATGTTGTCTCGGAAAAGCTTTTCAAAAAATTTATTTACTTGTATTTTTATTTCACTACTTCTATCTTTTGTGGACTATGATTAAAAAAGATTGTTTTGAAACTTTTGTTTCTGAGTTAGGTGAACCAGTAGTATTTTCCAAGATTGGCATTTTTCAACTTATCCATATATTCATTACCGTAGTTTACTAGCAGTTTTGACAGCTTTGTGCCTAATATCCTAAAAGCATGGGGTTAATATCTTAAAAACAAGAATGTGACAAAACTCCTTGTTATTTTCTAGTTCTCTTGCACACCATTTTGATAGCCTCCAATTGTTGCTCACTATTCCAAATGGTTCCAAAGCTTTAAAATTTCTTCTAAAATTGAATACAAATCAGAATGATGCGTTTTTTTTCCCTCAACATCTTCTATATTTGGCAGATCTCTTAATATTTTTTCTAAGACTTCTTGACCAAATTCCTAGCCGAGAGGCTCTGAAAGTCACGGTTGTTGGTGCTACTACCTTAGGACTTGTAAAACCTATTGTACTGTTTCCGCCTACCAATCCGGACCACCCAATTGTAATACATCGCCCTCACCAACCAACCACAGAACTCACAACTTGGCGGTCAACAACCACATGCGCACCATCTTATACCCAACTCAAAATATTCACCCTTCAGTAGTAGCAGTTTCTTTAGTACGGGTTCTTTCTATTCCCGATAGGGGAGAGTAGTTTTTGTCTCAATGACCCTTTGTCCGGTGGGCACTGGGTCATTGTCATTACGAACAAACACTTTATTCACGCCGGCCTCGCAAGAGACCGGAGTTTCTATCTATCTTTCCGCCCGCCCGAGTGCAAAACTTTGCGCTGCCCGTTTCCGTGCGTCCGAGTTCAAACATTTCGGCTGCCCGTCATCGTCGTTGTCATCTTCCCGGCTTTCGCAAACCCTAATAAGGCGATGTCCTCCTTCTTTCCCCTCTCCCGCAGTCCCGCCCAGTCTTTTCTTATTTCTGCACCGTGTTGCTGCTTTTTGTTGTCCTCGCGTGGTGGTCACGTCATTTTGTTTCTCGTCTTCCCTTCTCGTCTCTGCTCCATTTCTTTAGTCTAGTATATCTTGACGCTTTAGAGCAGGGGTTTGCAATGTGCACTCTATTTTCCTTTGTCTATGTTTTGGAGCTGGATTAGCCCGCTGCGTGGAGCTTTAAAGCTATTCTATTCGAGGTATCCTTCTGTGTCGTCGGACGCGAAGGAAGGAGCGGAGGCTGCAAAATGCCCTTCAATTGGTGTCCCTTTTTCTAAAATTCTCAGGTTTGTTTCGTTGCGTTTGAGATTCGGTTCTGTAAATTATTAGGGTTTCGTTTGTGAAAGCTTGAGTACGGAAACAAGTGCCTCAGATTTTTTTGTGATGTTCGTGGATGTGGTTGAGCGTTGTTTAAGCAGAGAGTAAACCCTAAACCGCAGTTTGAGGGTCTTCTTTTAGGGTTTTCATTTTGCAGACTAAGGGTCTGAAGTTTTAAGTGTCATGAGTTACTTCTATGAGGATGGTTTCGTTGAAATAAATTTTCTAAGTTTACGAAACTTGTGAGTATTTAGAGGTTTTGGTGCGTAGGTTGAAATCGGCGTAGAATTTGAGTTTGAGGTTGGGGTTTGAAGTCTCATGCTAGGGTTCACAGGTAGAGGTTTGGATTTTATGCTTTTTATTTTTTCTAGGGCTACATCTCTGCATGAAGTCTGGTACTCCACTTTTGTTTGAAATTAGACTGAATTGTTGAAGGACGGGATTGGGCTTTGTTGTTTGAGACCAAGAATTTGTGGAGTACGCTTTTTGTTTAATCGCTTCTGTTCTGAAATTAGGGATTTAAGTTGCTGATCTCATCGAGGTTCCTCACTAATAATTCTGCATTTTCTCAGGGTTTAGACTCTAGCTGAGGGTGTCGGAGGGTGCACAACCGAGGGCCGTGACTCTTTTCGTGAGAGTCCAGAATGGCGGTCGCGGTGCCCGGGCAGCTGAACTTAGACGAGACTCCGACTTGGGGGTCGCGGAGTGTTGATGTCTATGAGAAGATCGAGCAGATTGGAGAGGGGACTTATGGGCAAGTGTACATGGCACGGGAGATAGCAACAGGCGAAGTTGTGGCGCTGAAGAAAGTTCGAATGGACAATGAGAAAGAAGGGGTTGGTGAAATTAAACTTTTATATTTGCTTGGGAGACTGTTGGGTCCGGATTCCAAGGATATATCATTATGAAACATGTTAGGACAGCAGTGCTTATTCAATGCTGATGTATTTAGGGTTAGAAGCTGTCCTCCTTTATACCCTTGGTATGCCAAGTACCTATGCTCGAGTGTGTGGTATTTTGTGAGGTTACAGAACATAAGAGCGCTACATGCGATATCCTAGAGTTGAGCACTTAGTTCTTGCGATCAAGGCATGGAAGTGTTCCTCACAGAGTTGTTTTTGTCTACAAACGCAGTTTCCAATCACAGCTATTCGTGAGATCAAAATTCTGAAGAAGTTGCAACATGCCAACGTCATCAAGTTGAAGGAAATCGTCACATCTAAAGGTATACTCCTGAAATCATCTCTTGTCTGGATGTTTACGGAATGGACGTTGATAGTTGTCATGAGCACACCTTATTGAGGATTTACTTTTGCTTCATATGCGACATTTAATATTTTCAATGTTTTCGTTTTTTTAAGTTATATGCGCTGAATATAGCTTGTGAAATGCACTCTTCCTGAAGCAGTTGCCTATCGATGTGAACAGGACCAGAAAAAGAGGACAACATCAAGCCAGGTGATGCGAACAAGTTCAAAGGTTCGATTTACATGGTGTTCGAGTACATGGACCATGATTTGACTGGCCTTTCAGACCGACCTGGCATGCGCTTCTCTATTCCTCAGATCAAGGTACTTATACGGTCGCCTGTCGTGTTTTAAAAGAATGAAGTCTTTGCACTTCGATTATTCTCTGTCCTTCTCAACTCTAACATGGTTTCTCTTTAATGCAGTGTTACATGAAGCAACTTCTCACAGGGTTACATTACTGCCATGTAAATCAAGTCCTGCACAGGGATATAAAGGGTACGATTTCAAAGCTTTATTCCCCGCCCCGCACCCATTTGAACCGGTGCTCAGCTCATTTAGAGTGGATTGTTCGTTTAAATTGACCACTGGCTAGAATCAATTACTGTAATCTGAGACCTGTGAAATTTCTGGGGTGGCTCGTCCAGGTTCAAATCTTCTTATCGATAACAATGGTATTTTGAAGCTTGCCGATTTTGGGCTTGCAAGGTCTTTCTCCAACGACCAAAATGGCCAACCGCTGACGAATCGGGTCATTACTCTTTGGTACAGGTAAGGTTTCGATGTCCTATTCCTGCAAGTGATCTTCTGAAACACTCCAGGTTATTGATATCTTGAGTGCAGAGAGTTTGTTTCTTGAAGGAGCATAGCAAAGGTTGCTCTTACCACATGCAGTGGACTGCTACTAGTAAGTCACTTGACTTTCTAGTACTTCTACCTGTTTCAGGCCCCCCGAGCTGTTGATGGGCTCCACAAAGTACACTCCAGCCGTGGACATGTGGTCAGTGGGATGCATTTTTGCTGAGCTTCTTAACGGAAAGCCCATCCTTCCCGGAAGGAACGAGGTGTGGATAAGGAGCCTTCTCGTTGTTTTGCTTCAATTACGCAGAACTTCGATATGCTTATGATTTGGGATCGATATTATAATTTGGACCTAGGGGTTATCACTACAAATATATGGGCTTTATAATTTCGTCTATGAGTACTAGGGTAGATGTGCACTGTTCTATGGGAACTAAGTGATTCACACTTAGTATGGATTGGAAAGGTCAGTTTGTTGTGCCATATAAAACCGCAGTATTGAAATGTTTGTCTCGTCGCTTCACTCCATAACTTAGTACCCATTGTTAAGTTACGCTTAATTAGGCTATGTAATGTGTGAGCTCTTCTTTTTCTGTCGGTTCATATAACTGATGTAAAATTTGTTTTTCAATGGTATAGGTAGAACTGACATCCTTCTATGAAGACTCACAACCTTTTATCTGCTTATTTGTTCCATCATGCGGTTATCTGACTAAAAATTCACTTTCCAGTCTTTTGGATGCTCTTCTTGATAATTGGGCATGGTTTTTTCTATGTGTGTTGGCTTGCAGAACGAGCAATTTCACAAAATCTGTGAACTATGTGGATCTCCTGATGAGACCAATTGGCCACGTGTTAGTCAGTTACCTTACTACAATCAATTCAAGCCTGAGAGGCCCGTGAAGCGTCGTGTGAAGGATGTGTTCAAACAGTAAGGATGACTTTTTCCCCCTTTACTGCCTTGTGCTTAGATGTAGAACCTATGATGGACTCTTCGTTTGTCAGCAAGCTTAACACAAAGTTAGTGTATTCTTTGCTACTCTGTCATGTGAAAAGCTGGGTAGCCTGTTATGTGGAATTGCTGTGGCCTTATGCTGATTGGTTTCCTCATCTGTGACGCAGTTTTGATCGACATGCCCTCGACCTTTTAGAGCGTATGCTAACTCTGGATCCTGAACATGTAAGTATGATTATGTGACATGGCTTCAGATGCGTTTTGATATTGAGTTTGAATACATTTTGTCCTATTAGGATCATCTTTTGGGTTGTCAAGTTATATTTTGCTCTATGACCTTGTACAGGCCATCTTAAACTGATTTGAAGCCTGCCTTCATGAGGGTCCCAATGTACATTCAAGGTGTTCATGAGGGTCACTTGTAGTGACCCATTTCTTTGTTTGTTCCTGCGACCTTATGTTTGTTGTGGCTCTTGTCTTTGTTTGTGCAGCGGATTTCTGCTAAAGATGCACTGGATGCCGAGTATTTTTGGATTGAACCTATGCCATGTCAACCAAGCAGGTGGGTGTGATTAGGTGCTTGCGTTCTTGGTATTTCTGTAATTTCATAAGGGTTGGTAGGTATGTTCTTGCCAAGACCTGGGCCAGTGAGTCTCCAATGAAAGGCCTGATAGTAGTCAAGTTTGGTTGTATTTGGAGGTTTTCTAGTGCAATGTTTACTATTTGTTGATTTTATAGTAGGCAGCAACGACAAGTAGGACCCTACCAACCTGATTTTTGGACCGGTATTATTACTGTAACTGATCCGAGCACCTAACCCTGACATCGAGTTTCTCGATGGGTAATCTTTGTGACATGATTTTTTAACTTTCTAGATGTCACGTTTGTTGATTGAAACGTCTTTTATGGTTTTTCACAGTTTGCCGAAGTATGAAGCTTCTCATGAGTATCAAACCAAGAAGAAGAGGCAGCAACAGCGGCAGCAACAAGAGGAACAGGCAAAACGCATGAAGGTCACACATCACCCAGCTCCTCACACACGCTTGCCACCGGTTCAACAACAACCTCTACGTCCTGGTCCTCATCAACCTGGTCACAACTTGGGACCTCCATTGCATGCAAATGGCCTGTCCAATCAGCAACATAATAACTACAATAACAGGTTTTGCATCCTTATCACCAAAAGCTTTTGACTTTTGTCTGTTTCTCTGAGGGGTCTGAGTTTCTTCTGAGTTTGTTCAGGGGACTGTAGTTTGTGCACGTGAAGATATTCTTCTTTCTGATCCTTTTGGCTAAAATTTACTAGAGCTTTACTACCTCACTTCTGATCAGTTGTCTCTCCACAACAGGGGTCAAGGAGGTAACAATCAAGGCCGAGCTCCTGGAGGGGGACGGCCTCCTCACGGAGGGCCAAGTCAGAATGGTGGATATGGAGGACCCAATCGTGGTGTACCAGGCGGGGCTTATGGAGGGCCTGCGCAGCAGCAGGGTGCATACACAGCCCCCAACATGGGGCATCAAGGTGGAAGGGGTGGTGCCTATGGCGGCCCTGCCGGAGGAGGGGCGTATCCTGCTGGTCCTTATGGTGGTGGGAGAGGTCCTCCAGTTGGAGGTCGTGGACAGCAATTCGGGTATGTTATTTTGGAATACATTGAGATTCGTGTGGCAATAAATCTGTACTTGTGATTTCTTTTTAAACGATTTTACTGATGGATTTGTGGGGTTTTGAACAGTGGCATGGCGGGTGTTCCTCAGCCTCCTGCATATGGTGCTCAGCATTACATGCAGCAGCAGGTAATTCTTTTCAAAATCACTCTGAACATCGATGAAAGCTACTACTACTAGGAGTTGGTATTAGTTAATGAACATCCACCTAGTCTTGTAGATTATCATAGATTTTGTTTTGGTTGCTGATGCTAGTTGTCATTATTCTCATATGTTTGTATGTGGATGCAGTCAACAGCACAGTATGTAGATATTGATGGAGCTTATGCTCGAGCATCGCACTCTGGGTTTCAACCTCCTTCACCTCCTCATCGACCAGACTATCGGCAGCAACAACGTTAGTTTTCTGCATTGAATTTTAGGGTGTACTCGTCTATTTTTAGTGCAAGGTATTCCAGCTAGGAAACAGAAAATGAAAAAAAGAGGGCTAAGAAACGTTTTGTGAAGTATTACACTTTGTACAGTGACTCGCAGCTACGAAGTTTGCAGGTGAGTTGGCATTTAGGTAGCCATGTATTGAAACAGCAATGCATTGCAGTCGTGCACTGCAGTCACCTCAATTATTGTTCTCTCCTTTCTGGACCTCATTATTCATGAAATTTGCCGCTGTGAGGGCAAGACAGTGCTGAACCAAAGAAACCTTAGTATTGTATGATGAATGAGGATAAACTATGACATTTTGTATGTTGATGGTTCTCTGAATGGAATATTATCTTTTTATGTTTCCGTGTGATGCTTGTTTTCTGTTTCATCGACTCTGAGTAAACCGTTGGCTGGGGAAACTAAAATATTGGGCCGTCATGATGTGAGGAGAGAAGATACACTAGCTTGAGTCATTTTGAGTGCCCTAAACTGAGTTGTATACAGTGTCTCCCTCCGAAGGAATTGTTGACCAACCCATGCACATCCATTGTTATCCGAAGCCAGATAGTCATCCAGAGTGCTGGTGGAGATGCTCTTACTTCCAATGACAAAGCCATTTACACTAAGCATCTCCACCATCAACTCTATGTTGCACTCTGAACGTCATCCAGAAATTGAGACCTCACCATGTAGTTCCCACCAACATCACCTAAATTAGACTTTGAAAATAGGAAGTAAGCCACTCACGCATGGATTGTGCAATCATGGCGAGCAATTAAATAAAAGAGAAGATACACTAACTTGAGTCATTTTGAAGGCCCTGAACTGGGTTATACTATTTAGTGTTTCCCTCCAAATCAAAGAAACCAACCCATCTAGCACATCCATTGTTTTCCAAAGTCTAAGTGCTGGTGGAGATACTCTTAGAGCATCTCCACTAGCACTCTGGATTGTTGAAGTAGTATGATTGCGTGGGCTGAAGTTGCTCATAGCCTATGCTAATGAGGTAGTATAGATGATGTGTATGGGCTGAAGTTGCATTTAGTCAAGGAGTAATGGTTAGATGTAATGAGAAATGGTAGTCCTAAGTGTTATGGGCTGACCTTAGTGTAGTAGGAGTAGAACATGGGCTGATGTCCCATATGGGTTGCCAAGGGGACTCCCTTGTGTGTGTTACTAAAGAGGGACAGCCCATGAGTAAAGGTCATCTCCTTCCTATGCATTCCTTGTGTTTGTGTGAGGCTTTGGCAATCTAATCTAACCTTCAATAGGTTATGGGCCTACTCATGTGTGTTGCTTAAGTGATAGACTAGATTGCTCATTGTGTGGAGGTCGTGCATTGGAGGCGCTGATTTTGGAGTTTTGGAGCGCTGATTTGGAGCTTTGGAGGGCTGATTTAGAGCTTTGGTGGGCTGACTTCGACATTTGGAGGTATTACAATCTTCTTATCTTTGTTGAAGGTGTTCAAGGGCTGATTTGGCACTTTGGAGCAATCATTTGGTGATTTGGAGCTTTGGTGGACTGACTTCGACATTTGGAGGTATTACAATCTTCTTATCTTTGTTGAAGGTGTTCAAGGGCTGATTTGGCACTTTGGAGCAATCATTTGGTGATTTAGAGCTTTTGGAGCACTTTGGAGCATTGTTGGAGTTTATACACGTCCACAAGGGCTGATTTGGAGCTTTGGAGCTTATTGGAGCTTATTGCATCACTTGTGCTCAATTTGTGCTCTTGTGTTGTTGCAAGGCACTTTTATGGTTTGAGGCTCTAGGGGTGAGTCTACAATCTGATTTGAGTATTGCAATACTTGCACAAGGGCTTTGAATGTGATTCATGCCCTTGGAGTGCTCAAAGTTAGAGTTTAGGTTAGTAAATGTACAAGAGGGCTGATTTGATCAAATTCAATGCAATTAGGATTTGAAGGGACTGATTAGGCTCAGTTTGCATTGATTTAGACGCATTGGGAGGCACAAGGGTGTCAATTTGGATGCATCACATGTTGAGAGGCACTAGGGTGCTGATTTGGGTGGATTGGAGCAAAGGATAGCTTAATTCACTTAGTTAAGGTGTTGTGGTAACATCTTGGGCATTTGCATTGGGAACCATCACGATTGAGTGTTGTGAGGTTGATGTGTAGCACAAAGGTGCTGATTTAGTCTTTGGCATTGCTTTGGAGGCATTGGAAGAACATACGTGTGCAATTTGCTTCACAATTTACGAAATTGTCAAAAATTCATAAAAACAAATTTTTCTTCAATTTTTAGGGGCTGAATTTTGTGAAGATACGTACGTGAGTCAAGGATATGGCTTCATTTGAGGGTGAGGGTCCCAAAGTTGTGGACAAGTTCGATGGAGTCAATTTCCACTTGTGGAAATTGAAGATGGAGATGGTGATGGCCGAAAAGGAGTTGTGGGAAATTGTTGAGGGTAGTGAGGAACCCCCTCCTTTCTCTTCAGAGCCTAGGGTAAGAATTGCATACACTCGGCGAGAGAAGAAGGCATTTGCAATTCTTGCTCTTAATCTCTCGGATTCGCAACTCTCTCACATTCGCTCGTGCAAGACTCCAGCGGAAGCATGGGCCAAACTTTGCAACAATCATGAATCAAAGAGCTTGGTCAATATTTTGTTATTGAGGCGCAAGTTTTTCACCATCAAGATGGAAGAAAACGACGACATGTTGGCGCACATCAACAAAGTGAAGGCTCTTGCGGATCAGCTCAACGGCGCGGACGTGAACATTACCGACGGTGATATTGTTATGACGCTCCTCGAGAGTTTGCCGCTGTCGTACGAGTATCTTATCGTTGCTATGGAGAGTAGGCCCATTCATGAGCTCACTCTTGATTATGTAACATCACGGTTGTTGCATGAACTCTCGCGGCGCAAAGAGAACGAGACTCGTGGTGATAGCGCGGCGCTTTTGGCGAAGCAATCGAAGAGCGGTACGAGTGGGAGCTCTACGGAGAAGGTATGCTTCTATTGCGGTAAGAAGGGCCACTTTGCAAAATTTTGCTACAAGCGCAAGAGAAATGAGGAGAGTGCCAACAACACAAAAGTCAACGACGGCGGTGATGAGTATGCATTTATGACTAGCCATATGTGTTGTAGTGATGATATGAGTGATGGCGAGGACGAGTATGCAATGATGGCAAGCGACGTGTCATGCAATGGTAGTGTGATCGATTGGATTGTTGATTCGGGAGCCTCGAGTCACATAGCGCTCAATAGGAGTTGTTTCCAATCATATCACGTCATATCTCCAAAGAATGTCATTTTGGGTGATGATACGGTACTTCAAGTTGTGGGTAGAGGATCCATCGTTGTAGACACCGAGGTGAAGGGTCATGTGAAGACAATTACCATCAAAGATGTCCTTCACGTTCCCAAGTTGAAGGCAAATCTTTTATCGGTGCGACATTTGGTGATGAAGCATTTGCGAGTGAAATTTAGCGACGAAGGGTGTTTTGTGTTGTCCCCAAGTCGTGAGGAGGTTGCCATTATACACGAAGTCAATGGCTTGTATCAAATCAAGTTTTCGAAGATGCACGGGGCTGAATCGACGACGTTGGTGCAATCGAGTTCAAACGAGGACAAGTTGACGTTGTGGCATTGTCGACTCGGGCATTTGAATGTCAAGAGTGTCAAAGCACTCCGTGGAATGGTAAGTGGCATGGATCTTCCTCAATCACACGTCGGGCCTAGTTCATTCACATGTGAGGATTGTATCAAAGGCAAGCAACAACGCTCACCGTTTCTAGTTGATGGAGCAACTCGTGCAACCAAGGTACTTGAGATTGTGCATTCCGACGTATGTGGCCCTATGAAGACCACTTCTATGGGGGCATCCAAATATTTTGTGACGTTCATTGATGATTTTTCGAGGAAGATATGGTTGTATCCAATCAAAGCAAAGAACGAGTGTTTTGAGAAGTTCAAAGAATTTAAGGCGTTGGTTGACAAACAATCGGAGCACAAAATCAAGGTGTTGCGTTCGGATAATGGCAGCGAGTTCATGTCCAACCAATTTGGAGATTTCTTGAAGAAAGAAGGCATTGCAAGGCAAACGACAACGCCATATATGCCACAACAAAACGGAGTTGTGGAGCGTGCAAATCGAACGATTGTAGAGGTGGCAAGGAGTATGTTGCATGCTCAAAATTTGGGTTTGGACCTTTGGGCGGAAGCGGTGGTGACTGCGGTGTACACACGCAACTGATGCCCGACGAGTGCGGTTCAAAATATGACACCAGAGCAAGCGTGGAATGGGAGGCCACCCCGCGTGGAGCACATGCGCACATTTGGATGCATCGCATTTGCAAAGGTACCCGATTCTCAAAGAACCAAACTTGAGGCAAAGGCAACAAAATGTGTGTTTCTTGGATATTGTGAAGGTACCAAGGCACACAGGCTCATGTCGCTCGACACCAAGAAGATCATTCGAGCTCGTGAAGTGACATTTTGCGAGAATTCAAAAGTTGAAGACAATTGGACGATGGTCCAAGTGGGAGAAGTGGCAATAAACCGGTGATTGTGGACCAATCTTCCAAATCTCCCATTATTGATATTGTTGATGAAGACGAAGGTGTCGAAGATGGCGTTGATGAAGAACATCTTGTGGAACGACACTTGAAGACGAAGAACGGCGAGAAGAAGGCACAAACAACGGCGGTTGAAGACAATTCATCCTCGAGCGATCGTCGTTATCCAGAGAGAGTTTGTAGACCACTGGGCGAGTGGTGGAAGAATCATATTCTCCCTCAAGGTGAGGAGGAGCATGCCAATGTTGCACTTTTAGATGCTCCTTTGACGATTCGTGAAGCTATGAGTTGTGATGATGCAAACAAGTGGGAGCAAGCCATGCAAGAGGAGTACAAATCCTTGATGGACAATGGCACTTGGGAATTGACTCCCCTCCCCAAGAATCGCGGCGCTATCGGTTGCAAGTGGGTATTTCATGCAAAGAGAGATGCAACGGGTGATGTGGTTCGTTATAAGGCAAAATTGGTAGCAAAGGGCTTTTCACAAATTGAAGGTGTTGATTTTCATGAGACGTTTGCACCAGTGGCGAAATTCACCACTATTCGATGCATTCTAGCGATCGGGGCTGCCATGGATTTGGAAATGCATCAAATGGACGTGAAAACGTTGTTCTTGAACGGCGAGTTGGAGGAGGACATCTACATGGTGTAACCCGAGGGATTTGTGCAACGAGGTAATGAGAACCTTGTTTGCAAGTTGAACAAGTCATTGTATGGGTTGAAGCAATCTCCACGGGCATGGTATCAAAAGATTGACACCTTTCTAGTTCATATCGGGTTCACAAGGAGCATCGCCGATCATAGCTTGTATTTCATGCAAGAGGGACAACATGTCGTCATTGTGATCATATATGTGGATGATTTGATCATCTTTGCAAATTGCATCAGCTCTTTGAAGGCATTGAAGGCGATGCTTGAGAACGAGTACGAGATGAGTGATCGAGATGAGTTGCACTTTTGTCTAGGAGTTGAGTTTGTGCGAGTTAAGGCAACACGCACCATAACTATGAATCAAAGCAAGTATGTTATGAATGTGCTCAAACGCTTTGGAATGGAGGATTGCAAGCCGGTTGGCACTCCATTGGATGTGAATTCCAAGCTTGTGAAGCTCACGGATGAGAAGTATGCATTAGAGGCTCAATCTATGGTGGATGTGCCATATAAGCAAGCTGTAGGGTCATTGATGTATGCAATGATTGCAACAAGGCCTAACCTTGCGTTTCCAATCAGCGTTGTGAGTCAACACATGGCAAGACCGGGTTCAAATCATTGGGTAGCGGTCAAGAGGATTATGCGGTACTTGAAAGACACAAGTGATGTGAAGTGTCTTGGAGGTGACAACATTGTGTTGAGTGACTACTGTGATGCGGATTATACGGGTGATACCAATGATCGTAGATCAACCACGGGTTACATGTTCAAAGTTGGATCGGGGGCCGTTTTATGGAATAGCAAGCGCCAACAAACGACGGCCACGTCAACGGTTGAAAACGGATGGTGCTCACGAAGGCTCTTGCGAGAGATCGACATCAAAGACTAGTAGTGGCATTTGGGCTCAAGGGCTTTGGCTACTCGCAAAGTGGGAGTGTTGAAGTAGGATGATTGCTTGGGCTGAAGTTGCTCATAGCCAATGCTAATGAGGTAGTATAGATGATGTGTATGGGCTGAAGTTGCATTTAGTCAAGGAGTAATGGTTAGATGTAATGAGAAATGGTAGTCCTAAGTGTTATGGGCTGACCTTAGTGTAGTAGGAGTAGAACATGGGCTGATGTCCCATATGGGTTGTCAAGGGGACTCCCTTGTGTGTGTTACTAAAGAGGGACAGCCCATGAGTAAAAGTCATCTCCTTCCTATGCATTCCTTGTGTTTGTGTGAGGCTTTGGCAATCTAATCTAACCTTCAATATGGATCACACTCTGAAGATCGTCCAAAAAGTCAGACCTCACCATGTAGTTCTCCCACCAACATCACTGAATTAGACTCTTGAAAATAGTAAGTGAGCCACTCACAAGTCACTACTCATGGATTGTGCAATTATGATCTGCAATTAAGAAGAGGAGATACACTAGCAAGAGTGATTTTGAGGGCCCTGATTTTTAGTGGATTATGCAGTGTCACAGGTCAAAAAAATTGTTCACCAACCCAATCTCATCCATTTTTCCATATCCAGAGTGCTAGTGGAGATGCTCTTATCATCATGAATTACCACTTCAAATATGTTGCATTGCATCAAGTTTCACAAGTAGTACATGACTTGGTTTGCTTGTAATCATACAGAGTCCTGCATTGCTCAAGTGAGGAAAGCTGAACCCTAATTTGCCTGTTCTGTTACAGCGGCAACAGTGTCACTTGTGTTTGAGCTCGACGAGAGAGAGGTGGTACGAGTAGAGGATGGCGAGGGTGCAGAAGCCATGGAAGCAGAAGATGAGATGCGTCTTGGTCATCTCGGTGCCCAGCCCATACACGCTCCACGCGCACCACGCGATGGTGCCCGCATGGAACAGCACGAAGTTGCCGGCCACGCCGCGCGCGATGCTGCCCAGCACTTGCGTTGCTGCTGCGTCCCCGTCCCCTTGCGCTTGCAAGGGCACGTCGCGGAACATCCAGTACACCAAAAGCAGCGGCGCCAGCAACACGCTCTGGCTTCGCACAAACATCTGTGCCACCGGCTCTCGCGCTTGCGGACACAACAACGGCGGGTGCAGCCACAGCACCACGTCCCCCAGCTGGAATATCACGTTTGTGGCGTACGTCCAGTACACTATCCTTGCTGACATTGCTGCAGATGCCATTGCCCCTGTGTATCCACACCACCTCACACCATTCCCATTTCAACTTTTTGTAGCATTCAATTAGCCCTTCTTTCAAAAATTAGACTGAAACTTAGATGTAGCTTTTGTCACTGCAAGGCTTCTTTCTTTCTCTTCTATCTAAAGGCAATTAGAAATAACCAATAAGAAGAAACGATGGTATTGATAGCACTACAACCTACGTTGAAATAACCAAAATTTGACATGCTGCAAAGTTGTCAATTCTTGCTGACCACTTTGAAATTATGTACAGGACTAGATAGAGCACTCCATGGGGTATGTAGCAGATGCGCGACGAGGTGGTAACATGCACCCACTACACAATGTGGCGAGCCCATAGAGCACTCTATTTTGCATAGCCTACGACACATGTCACACATTAGTAGAGCCTTCTTTCGAGGAGTACACTATAGAGAGTTGAGGAGTTCTCTACAAAGATTTGGAATACACTACGATTTGAAAATACAATACGGTTTGTATCGTCACTGCTTAGAACCAATCTGAAGCTGCGACAGGGGGTCCTGATTTCCTGTGGTAGCAAAGTACCAATCACTGTGTTGGGTAACTATCAAAAAGCCCAATTATACAAAGAGCAACGTCACTTAACTACAGTAGCAGTTCTTAGTAAAAAGTTATGAGGAAAGCGTTGATATTGACCTGTATTCATCCATGCACATGGGCAACTAATGTGCAATAATTGAATCATCAAGACAAACTCTTTCAAGTGTAATGCAAGCGTTGGACACTTATTTCCAAACAAAAAGACGGATATCTGCATTTAGACATTTGTTTCCAAGATGGTATAACACTTGAATACGGCGGATGCTCTAAACTCAACCCGTGAAATGAAGAGAATGCTGCATTCATTTCAGGAGTCGGTTTTGGGTGTTCCTACTGTACACTAGGGTTCTGAAATGGCGAACAATGGCGAACTGAAACGGAGAGATGGGAAGCATTGGAGACTTACAAACGCAGTCACCGCTGTAAGCTTAATATACCTGAGAATTGTAAGTCGCCGTGGCTATGGTGGCCAAATCACCGAGTTGTCCGAGTCCTCGCAGAGTCACACAAACAAAGGCTGCATATGAGCTGACTCTAGTATGCAAGGCAAGAGTGCAGTGGCGAGCAAGAGAACAATACTCAAACGTAACCTGCAGCAATAACAGAGCTCGTCAACCACTTCGGAAAAAGGAGCAAGAGAACAACTCAAACTTGCACTTTTCAGCAATAACAACCACTTTGGATAAAGGTACGTGCACCCACACCATTTGACATAAGTTGTAGGGCTAGACACAGAGAGAATTAACTTTGGACTCCTTTCTGAAACTGGCGTACATCATTCCGGTGTTCATAGGACAAATGAGAGTTCACAAGAACCTCTGTTTTTGAAGGTAGACTATGTACTACTTCCTCTGTCCCACTAAAACACCTTGATTTCATTGAAATCCATGGATTAGTGGGACAAAGAGGTGTGGTAAAGGCTCAGGGAGTGCACTATTCATTAAAGCCAAAAAATCACGTGCGTGTATCCCCCTTATTAACACACCCCTTATACATTTTTGTTTTTGCTAAATCAAGCAATATATGTACTAATCTCACAGCCTCAAAATACATTTCCATATGTACACAGGGGCTAAAAATGAGGCATTTATCTTCAGATCCCATGTATAACTACTTCCTGCTCGATTGCAATGTCTCCCATACATACATTTTGTACATGCTTGTTTTGAATAATACCCCTCTTGTGCACGCACGTGTATATTTACAGTACTTGAAGAGTGCACTCCCTAGGGGTAAAGGTGTCACTTGTCACTATTAGGATTTGGCTTCATATATGCACATGGGGGTGTGTTTTAATTTTTGTATTTGACACACATAGGGATAATTACTCATGCCGTGCTAGGATTGCACTACAGTAGTAGAAATCTTGTTTAATGTGACAAGTTCTTTAATGACTAAATGTCCTGAACATGTCCGTAATGACTCAAAGTAGTCTTTCAGTCATTATAGACATGTTCCGGACGTTTAGTCATTAACACTACTAGAAAATCCTGTGACCGTATCAATAGGAAAATGTTGATCGCAGTAGTTGATTAAGACACGTTGTCTTGGACATTTTCCAACCAAAATCTGTTGTTCCAAACTGTTGTTTTGGTCAAAAGAATTTTATTTTTTTAAAAGAAAAAAAGATTCACGATGAAATATATGAAACCTACACGAACAAAAAAAGTGGATTACTTGGGAAAATTTTGGCTGCCCGAAAAAAATTGGCAGCCTGGTCCAATGACTAGGGCTACCCCCAAACACCGACGCGGGATCCACCACAGTCTACCCGGGCTCAATTGCCGGCGGCCGGATTCGAACACAAGACCTACCCCTAACCAAACACTAAACCACCACACCACATAGAAATGTTCATGCAAGTGATTGAATTTTTTTGATAATTATAAAGGGACGTAATCATTGGCGTTTTTTTGCCATGTAAATTTAAATTTTCTTTCAGATTTTTTTTGTACATGATCGTGCAAGCTATTTTCTATGTTTAGAAAGAATCTCAAAATATTTTGAATTTTTTTTTGACAAAATCATGAAGGTTGGGAGTTGTTTTTTTTCAACTGATTTTGAATATTTTTAACAATGTAAAAAAACTTTTTTTCCAAAAAAAATTTGCACTAGATCATGCAAGCTACTTTTTGTATCTAAAAAAAATTCAAAATTTTTTGAATATATTTTTGGTGAAAAAATCATGAAGGCTAGGAGCTGTGTTTTTTTAATAGCAAACTTTGGATACTTTTACCGATGTAGAAAATCTTTTTTTCCAATTTTTTTTTCAATACATCATGTAGGCATTTTTCTATATTTAGAAAAAAAATAAAAAAACATTGAATTTTTGTTTTGTGGAGATCATGATGGTTGAGAGATTCTATCTTTTCAATTTGCATATTTAATTTTAGCGATGTTAAAAACATTTCCTTTCCAAATTTTTTATTTAGTTTATGTTAAAGAAACAATTCTTTCCAATTCTTTTTTCAATTTCATGTTTGATGCAACCAAAAATCATTTTTTTCATTGTAAGTATTTTTATGGTTTTGTAACTTTTTCCCACTTTTTGACATTTCATCATACATGCCTTTCTGTTTCAATTGAATTTTTCTGATTGTATGTAAGAGAAACAAGTTGTGGGTCTAATAAAAAATAAAATAAAGTAAAACCTTGGATATTCACCTTGAAATGAAGTAAAAAGAAAGGAGGTATGTAGAATGAAAGTAAGAGACTAAATTTGAAAGTGCATAAATTTGGGATTGATTGATTTTATTTTTTTCAATCGTCAGAATGTTATAGCAAGCAATTAAAAACTTTTGCAATTTTATTTTTTGAAAAGTTGCTCAAATTGAGTTAAAAGAAACTTTGATTTTAAACTCAATTTAACCCGTGATGCTTTGAGAGATCATTTTTTGGTCGATGCCCCTTTTCTGAGCTGCATGAGAGTAAAAAATAAAAAAATAGACTAAATCATAATTATTTTCCAATAAGAAATCAAGTATGCTTTCGAACCCAATTTGAATCATGCCAATCCAAGTTGAACTCCACCTAGGGGAACTTTTAAAAAAACAACACCTCTACATTGTCTTGTGTTACAAATTTTACTATTTAGGAAAAGTAATGTTGTTCTTTCCAATACATTTTTTTTTTGCTTCTATGATGAAAAGTTCAATTATAACCAATAATACCAAATTTTGAATTCTAAAAATATAAAATGTAAGTTTATTGAATTTTTAATGTTAATTTCTTCTAAATTCTATAACTGAAGATCTAAAACTATTTTAGGAAATTAGACCGAAGGATATTTTATGACGATTCTAGAAGTATTCCAAAAAATTCTAGAATATTATAAAATATTTTCAAAAGATGCCAAAAGATTCTAAGAATATCCCAAAAGATATTAAAATAATATAAAATATTTTCGAAATATGCTAGAAGATTCCAATATATTTCAAAATATTTCATTTTACAATATTAAAATATTTTTGGTATTTTTGTTATTTATTATAGCACGTCATTAAATCAATTGTTTTACAACATTAAAAACTTTTTTTGTTCAAAACTATGAAATCCATAGTACAAAAGCACCCTTGAAAATTAGTAGTATAATTTTATAATATTATATAATATTATTATGTTGATTATATATATATATATATATATATATATATATATATATATATATATATATATATATATATATATATATAATTACTACATTATTATATACAATGAACTTCTTGACTCTATTTTCAAAGAATTAATCTAAAATTTGTATTTTTCAATTTAATTTTTAATGTTTTTGTAAAATTGACACTTTATAATGCACTTTTCACCATTTAAAATTGGTAAGTTATGAAATTTGTTGGAATTCTGTTAATTTGGTCACGATTTTTCTTGCACTACCTAAATGAACAGAAATTAGACGAAGTTTTTGTTGTTGCCTAACAAAAAGTTTAAAAATTAGTGAAAACGGTCATTACAGTGCATGGAACAACAAAATGTTAATTTTTTGTTAATTCAATCTTCATTGTCTAGTAGTGTAAAGACCTATCAGATTAGACAAGATTTCTACTAGTGTTAGCTTTATGCACATGGAGATAATTACTCTTAAGTGTAAGATCGGAAAAAACAAATGATAATTACTAAAAAAGTATGTAAGACCGGAAATCAGGGTTAAATTTTGGGACAAAATTTAAGTGGATATCATGATGTTTTAGTGGGACAAAATGAGTATTTGATTAGACCTTACGTACGCCTTTTGAGGGTAGACTCTACTACCTAAGAGCATCTCCACCAACAACTCTGAAGGTCATATATCAAGACAGATATGAACCCCGGTCTTCTTTCAAGAATGGCATGAACAAAGTGTTTGTTTGACCCACCCCTGGAACAATGTCCATTGGACAAAGAACTTGAAGGCCGGGCTTGAAGGTTGTCCAAAAATTACAAGGCATACTATGTAATCCCCACTAACATTGTTCAATTTGACTCTAAAAATAATAAGTAAGCCATTCACGAGTCACCACACATAGATTGTGCAATCAGGATCATGGCTTTTCTTTCTGGCTTCTTGGAGCTAGACTCCAATGTCGTGGTACAGTCACAATGGTTTAAATCTGGAGGGACCACCCTCCACTGTATGCATAGAGCACTGCTACAGTGCAGGAAAAAAAAAACAAAAAAAACCATGATCATAATGTGAAATTAAGAAGAGAAGATACACTACACTAAATGGCGTATTTAGTGTCTGAGGACGGAATTGCTATCTTTTAGCACAATTCGTTCAAAGACAAGGAAAAACAATAGAGTTTGCCACTTGCCATTCCCACTTCTCATTGAGAGTGCCATGTTCTTTCCAAGTAATGAGAGTAACATGAGTTGGCATGTAATGTTTATTATAAAGTTGCCATATGTCATTGGAACACTACATCCATTTCTTTTTAAACAAGGACACTAAAATCAAATAGTGTTCATGTTGAGAAATAGTGTCCCGGGACACTAAAGACGCCATTCAGTGTAGCTTGAGTCGTTTTGAGGGCCCTGAACTAGGTTACACTATTCATTGTTACGCTCCAAATAAATTAATGACCAACCCCGCAGTGCACATCTATTTTTTGAGAACCAAAGAACTATACACACTACAAAGTGTTCGTGGAGATACTCTCAGGCATAATCCTTGATAATGTGAGGATGTGAGTAGGTGTGCTATTAATTGCTTTACATAACATTTAGTAGCATGCACTATCTCTACCTTGGCTCTATCTCTGCCCTAGCATGCACTATCTCTACAGTAGATGGTGTGGAACATTCCACACCCAACAATACTTCATCCGTAGCTAAGTGGACAGGTGGAGGCTCAAGGTGATGAGCAGAGTGAGGTGGGAATTGATGGTGGATCAACGTCTTCATGGAGGGCCACTTAGGATACAAAGGATTGTGTATGCCTTAACAAGCATAAAGCAAGATTACCAAGTGTTGCCTTTAAGCTTAAAAACATTCTCATCTACAAGTGTCCTTTATTTGATGCCAAAATCTAAGTTCATAAATTGGAATGCTTTTAAATGAGACAAAAATGAATAACCCTATCACATTGGTATGAATATCTACATAATCTAACTAGTGATAGTCACAATTACTCTCCAACTTCGGTATTGTACATTTACTCAACTTTATATACTCCCTTTGTTTCGTAATAAGAGTTCACTTTTTTGGTATTTTTTTTTTCCTTGTTCTTGATCTATGTTTTATATTTCGAAAGTGAACATTGTCCACTTCAAACAGTGCAAACAATAAGAGTGACACAAAAACTAAAGTAGGATGTCCTAAAACCACCAACCCTCCCAATTATGACATGTAGACCTTTCTTGGGGCCACCACAGTTGAGACTCAAAACCGCCAATTTCACTATTCAAGTAGACCAATGGCATGCCAAGCATTGCGAAGAAGTAGTTGGTGGTTTTGGGTATCATTATGAGTGAAAATTAGTACCACATGGTGTGGTCATGGGGAAACCTAAAGGTCTGATTTGGGTGACGAAGTTCTTTTCACTTCGAAAATTTGTATCAATTTGAACATTGGGAATTAAATTGCGAAAATTTGTGCATTCCGTGAGGAACCTTCTTCCAAATGACCGAAAAATATTTCTCATAAATAACCTTGAAAAAATGAGGCCATATTTCTTAAGTTGGTGGTTTTAGGACATCCTACCTACTACTATACTACTATTGAAGATAGACCATTTTTTGAGTACTATAGTGAGAAGACTTTTTTAGCGATAAATGTGTTAATTAAAGCACGCCAAAAAAAGTGGACGCTTATTATGAAATGGAGAGTGTAATTTTTTTAGCCTACCTACTCTTATAGACAGCCACAAGAAGTTACCTTACTGGTAATTGTCCATGTGATAAGTAATTGATACCACCCTTTCTCATCTCATCAGCTGCTGAATATTCACTCAACTTCATATCTATTTATTGATGCCCACTCTTTTATGCAGTCACTAAAAAAATTTAACCTACTATTATTGCCCAGGTGACAACTTTACATATATTTTTGGCCTATCCACTCTTGTAGTTAACTGCCCAAATGACAAGTACATGAAATCATCCTTCTCATTCTTTTAAGCCTTTAACGTACTTTCGGCCTGTGCGAATGTGTGAACCCCTCCTGTATTCACATGAAAATCTTGTGTTACAAGCACAAATTCTTGATCAGACCTAGCCAAAATCAGCTGTAAGTAATTCTTCAGGGGTTGTTCCAAGTATCACTAGATATTCATAATTTCCATCTTCGTGATTCTTGAAGCCAGAAAGCAGTTCCATAGGATCTGAAGAGTTAAGTAACAACGATACGCAAGGCCAAAGGGTCACCGAACAAACTCTCAACCCTACTACACAATGCTGCTGCTGCTGCCAAGTAATTAATCAAATGCAAACTGCACCATCTTCAGTGAAGAAAATGAGGAAATAGTAATTAAGAATCCTCACCATCAAGACCCCAGCTGTAATGTAATTGTTCGAGTCCTGAGCAGACTCACAAAGAGCAGCTACACAGACAGCTTTGTCAGAAAACATGAGCATAAGGAAAAAAGGTCTTCCAAATGTGGAATTATTTACAAAATAAATAATCCAATACCGTAAGTTTACAGATCCACACAGTCGAAAAGCATCTAAATCCCGTTCATGCATTATCACGGCCACTTATATTCACATTAGAGGACGACGAAGTCAAACGTGCAAGAAGAGCCGATACGACGCTAGCCAATGACTGACCTTGCTGCCAATCAGTGAACACATCATTGCCTACAATAACCAGTAAGATAGATAGGATGAAAATAAGAAGCAAAAGCACAGATCCCTGCCATGAGCCAGTTCGGACAGGCACAACTGGTGTGATGCGTGCACTAGAATCTCCTGATACAGACAAAATGGCTTCCCCCGTTGGGGAAAACTCCATGGATGTCACAAAGATCATATGTGCACGCTTCAGCTTCTGACATACTGACAGGGTGACTGCATCAACAACTGCGATATCTCCCTCATTGCTCCCAATCGCAAGAAACCTGCAATAATGGCAGGACGGTCCCAACAAAACATATTAGGCTTGTAATGTACAAGTGTCCTTTCCATACTCACATACTGCAACTTCAAACTGGAGTGAGAACATTTCTACTCAAAAGGTGCACTCCGTCTATCATGCAACGAATGAGGAATGGACGGATCTAAACTGCAGTTGTTCTTACACTAGTCGAAACCTCGACCCCCCCAGAGGTATTCTAGAAAACTTAGCCGCGTTACAATAGGCATGATTTACGTTATAAATCCTTCGATACCTCTGGGGAGTTTCTTACTACTTTAGTGTAAGCACAAGAAAAATACCAACTGGTGAGAATTGCTACTAAAGTTTGAACTGCACAGCACGTCTAAGTGCTCACCTTCCGTCCCGAGAAATCGAAAAAGCAGAAATTGGATCTTCTTGCACCTTCCGCGAGTTCACCTGCTTCCAACTGGAGGTATCAAATGTAGATACAAAGCCCATGCCACGTTTCCTCATAGCTGCATACAGTAAGGGCTTGTTGCTGTCTCGAGAGAATCTCACAAAGCCAATGCCTTCCCCTGAAAGAGAAGAAACACAACTTCCCGATGCAACGTCCCAAATTCGACAAGCACTGCCATCGGATGTTGAGGCCACAAATGCACCGTCCAAGCTAAAATCCAGATCCTTGATTGACTTATGAGCTTCAGGCTTATCAAGCAGCACCTGTACAGAACAACAGACAGTCAACCCTAAATTCCACGTGCATCCAGCAACATAGACCAACTAAAATGCGAAAAAAGAACATGAAAACCCTAATTCACGAAAAAGACTCCCAAGCTGATATCCAGATCCTTGATTGAATTGTGAGCTTCAGGCTTAGTAATCAGCTTCACAGGTACAGAACGAACCAAAATTCCACGTCCAAGTAGCAACATAAACCACATAAAAAAGGAAACCCCGAAAAGGAAAACCCTAATTCACGAAATTTATCAGAAAAAATCGGGCATCTACCTTGAACGTGGCCCATTCGATCACACGCAAGTGTCCGTCCTCTCCGCCAACCGCGAGACGAGTGCCGTCCGGACTAAACACAACGCAGTTCTGCTCGCCAATTCCTTGCAACGCCGGAATCTCCCGCTCGGCCGCGCCGACTCGGACCTTGCTCTCACCGTCGTCGGTCTCTCGCCGCACTTGGAACAAGCGGCAATCGTGCTCCAAGCTGCACACCACGGCCTCGCCGGCGGGGTGCGCGGCCAGGCGGTACGGCGGGTCGTCGCCCGTGGCGAATGTGTCCACGGCGTCCGTCAGCTCCGTGGACTGGAAATCGTATTCCGCCAGCAGCAAGCTGTTGGGCACGCCATTGCGCTGGTTGCCGCCCCCGCCGGCTAACAACACCAAACCCTTCGGGATTGGGGTTTCGTCTCCCCCCTCTTTATTGCCATCGCCATCGTCTCCCTCCTTCCCAGGGGCCACCCACGCCCCGGCGAACAGCGGCTGGCCAAATTTTTTCGAGCACAGCAGGTAACGCAGGGCCTTGCTCATTATATTACTCAGAAACCCACGCACACAGCAAGCAACAAACCAACAAACAAACAACAATCGGTCGCGAGGTTCCTCAGGCTGCACACACAACAGATCTGCTTCACGCCGTCTCTCTCCTCTCAACTTCCTTCAAAACCCAAACCCAAAGAAAACGTTACTTTTTAAAGTTACTTTTTCGGGGTAAAGTTTGGTGCACACTTACCATGCTTTTGTCAGTTTTCCTTTTACAATCTCATTTATTGGGACACCAGCTGTGATTCTTGCAACTGAGCTTCATGCACAAGAAGTGTGCTTGTCTGAAACAGTTTTGGGCAACAGAACATCAACTCCGTCTAAGGTGGTTACCCCATTCCCAACTGAATAAGAAATACGGATATGAGACATTGATATTCTTTAGTATTATTATTTTTAGAGTTAGGCAAGAAGAAATAGATTTCAACACAAGTTGAAACATAATTTTTGGATGAAGAATGAATTAGTTATAAATTTTCAAAGTTGAAACTTGACACATCCCATTCACATCACATAGGTAGAGCTGCTGCTGTCTAAAGAAGATTTGTATTGCACACATTAAAGATGCTTAAACCAACAACAACGAATCCATAACCACACTTACATATACTAAAACCAACAAGAGAGAACCCATTACCAACTGTAACTCATGCTAAAACCAACATCATTGCAGCATTGATTGTGGAAAATGCCCCTAGATGTTGGTTTAAGGCGCCAGTTGGTAATGGGGTAACCGCCTTACAATGTTGCTTGGGTCTCCCTTACTAAGAGCATCCCCACTGCATGGTTCCTATATCTTTGGAAAAGGATGAAGGTCATCCGTTTTCCAGGAAAAACCTTCGCACCGGAATGTTATAACGGCAAAATTTTCCAGGAGCGACCCCCGAATTCGACAAACTTGGTTGGTTTTCCAGGATTCAAACTTTCTATTGGCATCGCTCTTCTTATTACGATTTTTCACTTCTTGCACCTGATTTTCACCTCCGCGGGGTGCACCTGACCCACAACGTTGATTTCGGTGATGATTTTTGAAAGGGGGAGAGATCAGTTGCCGGTTGTCTGCATGCGGTTTCCAGTTTCGCTTTTGCAAGATTGAACGGTGCAACCCCGACTAGTGTATTTGGAAATCAGGGACAGTTTCATCCCTTTCCAGATACAGGAATCACGATGGCGATGCTCTAACTAAAGGAAAATTGTATGTCCTTCAAAACCCAAACCCAGAACGTTACTTTTTAAAGTTACTTTTTGGGGTAAAGTTTGGTGCACACTTACCATGCTTTTGTCAGTCTTCCTTTTTTTCTTTCTCATTTTTTTGGGACACCAGCAGTGTGATTCTTTGCAACAGCTTCATGCACAAGAAGTGTGCTTGTATGAAACAGTGTTGGGCCACAGATGATCAAGTCTACAATGTTGCTTGGGTCCCCCTTATTGGCTACGGGAAAATTGTATAGACCGATGTGCAAAAGCAAATGGTGAAAAGTCAGAGTGGCATGGCGTTGCTTTTAGGCATTTGATAAGTATTAGTTGAGTTGAAAATATAGAAGTGCAATGGAGCACTGTTTTTGAAAACTGGATCGAAAGAGAATCTTCACTTAAATACATTTTTTTTAAGTAATGAAGGAATGTTGTTTGTATTCCATGAATTTTGGAACTACCATATCATTGCCACGTAAACTTAGTTTCTAATTGTAACTAGACTTGGTCCCATTGCAAAAGAATGTTTGGCTCCCATTGCTCTATTATGCTATGGTCCTTGGATTGTCCTTGGAGAATATGAAGGTGGTGGTGTAAGGGAGGATCCCTTTTAGAGACCTGCGCCCGCTCTTTACAGAGAGAATAAACTAATTTTAGTTCTTGCTTTGGATTAGAGTACAGGTGCTAGAGCGATTGAATGGGCTTGGCACTTCCTCAAACCAAGGCTGTTGTCCTTTACAAACCCGCTCTCACTTTTTTTATTAGAGGAGAATCACAGAGGATTGAACAATGAACTAGTTGTCTATTTTTTGCAAGAGCGGGGCCCAGTGCTTCATGGGGAGCGGTTGTAAAGAAAAAGACCACCTAACAAGGGTCTCATTTTACAACCTAGAATGGTGGATTAGTATAAGTTTGAGTATCTTGTGTCTGTTTTTGACTTATGGTCACCAAACTCACCATGATGTGGAGTTGTACCAGTTCCTTTAAACCCCCAAAGGACTAAGTGCTGAATAAATATCAATAAGATTTCATTCATCAAGCCGTTTTTTGCAATTCCAAAAAATACTATAAAATTACATGGCAAGAAAGCTTCATGCATGTGTGAATTTTGTTGAAACGAGATGATTTGTGAAATTTTTATGCCTCGTTTCATGTTGATGTGATTCATCAAAAAAATCGAGGATCTTAGTTCAAAAGTGCTCTTGAAAAAATTAGCTCATAAAATTAAGTAATAAAAGAATCTCCAAAATCACTATACTTGGGGGCAAGCACAATAAAGTGTACCACAAAAGTAGAATGCTCAAATCTGTAATTGACCTTTGCCTACGTACCACCTAAAAGATTCATGATTTCAATAACTACTCCAAAAAAAAAATTGGAGGAGGGAGGGAGACATGTGGAGAAAGTGATTTAAGATCAAAAATCATGATTCATATATGCATTTTGTGGCATTAAAGTGTCACATAGTTAAATGTATCTATACTATTTTTCCACTTTCCATGCGTGGATTCATGACCTAAGGGCGTAGTTTCTGCGCACTACACTTCAATATGGTATCAGGCACCAATGTGTTACATTACCATTGATAAGGGATGTTTTCATTTTCAAAAAAGTGCAATTCAAAGTATTAAAAACAATGTTTTTTAAAGAATACTTTTGGTGTATTTATTTTCTTAATTCTTTTTTTAATGATTTCAATTTTATTTTTTTAAATCCATGATTTAAGATTTGTTAGTGTGCTGTAAAAAAAATTGGATTTTCGAATTTTGATTATTTGGCCTTAACACTCAGAATTTTGCTTTGAAAATAAAATTTATGAAATGTAATTTTCAAATTCTTATTTATGTATATATTGCACAAAAAATGTTGAAAATTGAATTTGAAAACATTGACAATTCTTATTTAGTACAACATTTTAAAAAGTACAAAGGTCACAAAAACTGCACTTTTAGTGTTCACTTTATCTTGTTCACCCCCACTTAGAGTATTACATTTCAACTCATCACAATAAATTTCATTCATAGATCTTATTTGAAATCAAATTACATAATAATTTTGAATTTTAAGTTTCAAATTTTATACAAAATATTGGTGATAGCAGTGTGCTTTCACGATAGGGCGTCCAAAATGTGTAGTGTGACATCGCATAACAAGCAAAATGTGGCAGTAAACATTTTCTAAACACGCAATTCGCTATTTATGCACTTGGCCATATAATCATGCACTTGGCCCCCATAAGCATTTTAAAAACTGTCTAAAAAACAAAAAATTGTCTTTCTACAATTACTTTCATTGTAAACAAACTATTTTTTTATTTATTTTTATTTTTATCTTTATCTTTTCTTTTATCTTTTCTTTATCTTGTTTCTTTTATCTTATTTCTTTCTTGTCTTATTTCTTGTCTTCTTTCTTGTCTTCATTTTCTTTTCCTTCTTGTCTTCCTTCTTGTCTTTTTGTTTCCTTCATTCCTCTTGTGGCAACCGCAAACCCTACACCCGCACCGAGGAAAAAAAAACCATTTTTAAATTTTTTTTTTTTTGTTTAGGGCTCATGAACCCTGAAAATAGAAATTTAAAATAAAATAAAATTTAGAGTTTAGTCGCCGGCGATTGAACCCTAAACAACATAGGATGAAACCAAAAAAAGAAGTTTTTTTCTATTTTTAAACTTACGAGGGTTGTTGGGTGCGCGCACCCAATCCCTCATTTTATCCTCTTCCTCTCTCCATCTTCCCTCTCTCTCCCCCTCTCCTCTATATATATATGAGGAGGAGAGGAAAGAGGGAAGAGGGAGAAGAGAAAATGAGGGATTGGGTGCGCGGCCATGCACCTAACAACCCTCATAAGTCTACAAATAGAGATTTTATTTTAAACTTTTTTTTCCATCCTCTGCCGTTTAGGGTTCAGCCGCCGGTGGTTGAACCCTAAATTTTATTTTATTTTTAATTTCTATTTTCAAGGTTCATGAGCCCTAAACAAAAGAGAAGACGAAAACCAATTTTTTAATTTTTTAATTTTTTTTTCTTCGGTGCGAGTGTAGGGTTTGTAGTTGCCACAAGAGGAATGAAGAAAAAATAGAAGAAAAAGAAGAAGACAAGAAGGAAGACAAGAAGGAAAAGAAAATGAAGACAGGAAGAAAGAACTAAAACAAGATAAAAACAAGATAAAGAAAAGACAAAAGAAAAGATAAAGATGAGAATAAAAAATAAATAAAAAAATTGTTTGTTTACAATGTAAGTGATTTGTAGAAAGACAAAATTGTTGTTTTTTAGAGAACTTTTTACACAAATTTTTCTAGCCAAGATTTGCTCATGAAATGAACGCACTTGGCCAAGTGCAAAAAAAGAAAATTGCATGTTAAAACTCTTTAAAATACATACTTTAAACATTTCACCAAAAATCAACATTCTATTTTTGGAATGTAAAACATAGTGTGATTGATTATAATAGTATTAGATAAGAGAATACATCGAAAATTTTCTAATATACCAATTTCATGTCAATTTAGATCAATTTTCTCATTGGTGAGTAGAAGAGGTGATAATGATTTTGGTAGGTTAGTGTACAGTAATGGTAAATATTTATATGGTGTGAAATGGCAATAAATTAGTATAGATCTTCCTAATACCCCTATTCAATGTACATTTTTTCAAACTTCATCTTTACGCCGATCACTTTATACCAAACAAACTTCAATATGTTGATTGAGATATCTATTGGTCCACTTCAAGATGTGACGCAAGAAAGAAAGTATCAAGGAGAGCGAAATTCAAATTTACAATCAAATAGGTTCAAGAAGATAACATAAAAGAGATTTTTGCATTACACTATGATCTCGAGGAGGTCACTCTTTGTATTTTTTGAGTTTCGTGTGTGAACAAAGGGTATTTAAAAGTACTCTAAAATTCAAAAATAATTCTTACCATAATAGTAATATTTTTGAGAATATTCTCATTTTAATTCTTGTAATTAATGTAAATCATTTATAAAAATTACCTTCAAAGATTTATTTGGACCCTATATTTGTTCGCACCTTGTTACATAATGTTTGGAAGCGACCTCCCCGAGACTATGATCTCAAACATTTCTAGGTTGACATTTCTACTAAAGAGGGAGGAACAAAACAAAACTAACCACTATGAATTTAAAGAGGGTGTTGTGTAAATATGAAACCCCACCTAATATCTACGAATGTCATTCATGCATTGTATAGATTTAGTGCAATCTTATCAACAAATTAGCATTATGGTTTAAATTACAATGTCTCATTAGCACCATGTATATATGCTATGTTTATTAATCCACTAAATCATCATCATTGCCATACTCTATAACATCGATTTTATCACCAAATTAGACAGACATTTCATGAGCTTAGTGATTTACACTAATTGGACATAATAGTGTAGCCAGTTGCTACATGTATACAAGTAAAATCATTGCATTAAAGTGTAGATGTGAAAAAATAAAATTTCAATTGACTAACTGTGAAATACAAGAAATGGTTTTTCTAAATTTGTACATACACAAACAAAATCTAAATAGTACATATTTGAGTGCATTGAAATTCTTTTACAAATGGAGGCAAGATCCACAGACAATATGATAATATATACACTCCACAATTAAAAACCATGGAAATGAAAAAAAACTACTTCACAGCCAAATGCAATCTCTAGTTCTTTACATCACATTACAGTAGTTGCAACTAAGCTCCTAGCCAAATAAATTAGAAGCTCGCTCAAAATTTGAAATCCAAGATAGTGTAGACTTTTTACAAATGTAATGTAAAAGATGAGTTAACACAAAAAATATAGTCAATGTAAAAGATAAAGTAAAAGGAACTAATACAATGTAAAAGATAATAAAAGTAAAAGGAGCTAGTGTAATGGAAATTAACGATACATTTATAATAATATTTTGAATGTAAAAGATAAAGTAAAAGACATGAATAAAATATAAGAAATAAATAAATCATAAAAAGTATTGTGAATGTAAAAGAAAATAAAAAGTCCAATACACATTGGTTTTCAAAAATTCATAGAAAATTCAAAAAGTCTTAGAAAATTATGAATATTTTAGGAAAAGTGAGTAATATGATGAAGAATCACCAAAAAAGATTCATTGGAAAATTATTATTTTTGTAGATTTGATGGCTTGTTGAATGTTGGATCTAATTGAGGGACGGATGGGGTGGTTGTGAAAGGATTAACCCTTAAATGCCCACGTGGACCAAAATGTTTATTTCCATATCTCATTAGTTCTCAAAGGCATGATCACTACGGTAAATTCCAGATCCAATGGGCCCCACCGTGCGAACTCTGACAAAAAATATTGCATGAACAACTTATTAGATTGGGGTTTCTGATCAGGGTTGTTGAAGTTGCTACAAGTTCCGAAGATGCCAAGATTTGGCCATACCAAGCTGCAATTTTGTTCAAGTACATCCGGATTCAATATGTCGATGGACTATTGATACTAAATGTACCGACTTGCATCTAATTGATTTAAAATAAACCATACATGCATTTGACTTGTATGTTTAAAGAGTAAGCCACGCCCAACACTAGTTTGAAACAAACTAATGGACTTTTAATTCATGTTAACCCTTAACTGTCCAGACGTCCATTTTTTGGATGATGTACAAATTTCATCCACGTTTTCTCATCCGTCATGCACTTTTTGCAATGTGAATTTTTTACTATAAATTTTATGAGAATTTAGCTTCATGTGTGTGTGAACCGATTAGAAAGGGGATGATTTGTGAAAAATTTATGCCTCATTTTATGTTGCAGTGATTCACCAAAAAATTCTAAGATCTTAGTTCAAAATAGATCAAAAGCGCTCTTGAAAAAGTCAACTCATAAAATTAAGCAACCAATAAATCTCCAAAAATCACTACACTTAAAATATTACATTTCAACCCATCACAACAAATTTCATTCACAAATTTTCAATATCTTATTTGTAATCGAATTACAAAAGGGTTTTGAATTTTACGTTTCAAATTTTATACAAAATATTGGTGATAGCAATCATAAATCTAAATGTATGGATAGAATCAAAAATTCATAATGTACAACTTTTATTCATACATCAAGTTCAAAATATCCCTCTCAATTACATTTTATAATGCATCTTTGCAATTCTCCAAATCTGGAGAGGGCTTTAGGCATTTAGGGGTTAAAAGCACAAAGGAGTAACCGTAAAACAAAGACCAACATAAATGAAGTTTTTCGTAGAGATGACAAAGTTTTCCCATAAACGTGACTGTCTCATAAATTAGGCTTGACAAATGTAAATATACTTCAAAAATACAACATGATAATCATTTGGACTGTTGCTTACAAATCGATACGCATTGGATTATTTTCCGAAGCAGAACTGTAGTAGATATCCTGTAGCACCCTTTCAGTAAAGATCAAGTACTCGGTGAACTGAAATTCTTACAAATGCAATTTGGAAAAAGATGCTTTTTGAAATGATGACCTGGTCCACTCGTTTACATTGATTACAATCTCTTCTTGCATTCTGAATTAGTTGAAACAAGATAGACATCATCAAGAATTTAGGACCTCACGATTTTTAACGATTTCTGTGCGAAGTCTGATACTTCATGGGTTCGTGCATTTTTCGCACGAATTCCTCACGGATTTTGCGCTAATTTTGCATTGAATCCCCACAACTTCTACATTTACTCTTTTTGTTATTTAACAAAGTGTAGAATCCGTGCGGAATTAGTGCAAAATTTGTGTAGAATTTGTGCGATAAATGTACAAACCCATGAAATATCGGATGTTGCACGAAAATCGTTTAAAATCCCTGGGGTCCTAAATCCTTGATGCACTAGTATTCTCTTTACAGAACTTCCAGAACAAACCTGAGAGTGATTCACTTAGATTTAGTTTTATTAGAATTTAGTACTAGTTTCTGTACCTAACTGGCATGTATCCCTTTGGTGAATGTGAAGGTGAGAGTGCGATGATGGACAACAATAGCATCACCACATTCTTATGGTACAATTGTGATTGTTGAAAAGGTGGATACCAGGCAGCTACCTCATTTTGAATGCAAGAGTTCGTCAGGGACGAGCAACAACAAGATCATCTGGATATTAACTTCTTGCCTACAATTTTTATGTCATAGTTTTATCCTAGTTTTATCAATGTCATGCCTTATGCCGTTGGGCTCGTTCGGCCATTTGTTGCCACATAATTTCTTCCTCCACTCTACCATTTCTGATTTTATTCCAACCATATCAACCCTAGTGTACTGCTGTTCTGTACATCTTTACATGTGAGATGAATTGCGTCTGGAGAATTGAGATGAAGGAGGTTTTAGGGTTTTAGGGTTTAGGGTTTAGGGTCGAAGTCTTGATAGTCTTTTGTAAATAGCTCGGACCTAAATTAATATTGCTGACATGTTTAGGTTTTTAGGGTTTAGGGTTTTAGAATTTAGGGTTGAGAAGTTGGATGTGTCAAGAAACATTGGTACCATATTGTGTTTAAAGTACAGTCTAAAACAACCCTCGGTATGGTATCTTTGGCCATGACAATAGGCCCACGCACATGTAGCTGCACGTTGCAGCCGACTGCTGCAACCTTCGTTGATGAATCGTTGATGAAGATACATGTGGAAGGCTAAGAGTGGCTAGCTATTTTCGGCAAGACATTCAATAGTGCCTTCGAAGCTCAATTAGGACTGTGATAACTTTGAACAGTAACTTCAAGCGGTTGCAAGATTTTTGACGACCTAGGAGCGCAATCGCATCTTGCAACATCTAGCATCTTTTCCAACGAGAACACTGTGCCGCTTATACCAGTGCCGCGGCTGCAGCCGGCGGTTGAGGTCGATGTGCATGGGCCTAATACAAATTCACAATAGCAAATGGTTCAGGATTTCTCAGGTTAGAGGTCCTGCAATTTAAGCCCCTTCACAGGGTGCTGTTTGTGAGCATGTACACGAGTTTGAAATCATAGGGCTCCCTGATATATATATGAAATAAATGAGTCTTGCATTAATACCGGATTCATTACATTTTCGGTAGTTAGAGGACCTGACCCGTGTTATATCTAAACCTGCTGGTGGCTTCATCAGTCCATCTGGATTTTATACTATATCTGAACCAACTGTGGAGGTCTTTTTGAACCCCCTTCTTGTTGTTTCCGCCAGGTCTCCTTTGACCCTCAGAATTGAGCTTGCTATGCTTCAACTGCAGATGATGATTCAAATTCGCAGCAAGGTTCTTCTTGGGAGGACAGAGTTGGAAAAGTTCCCCACAAAGCTCGCATTTCACCTTGCACAAAAATGAACGGAGACTCTCGGCATCTGGATCCCCGATTCTCAAAAACTGTCCTCCATCTCCATTCACAGATTTCATAATTTCCAATCCCTCTTTCACAAGGCTTTTATGATCAGCAGCTGTGAGTATCACTGGTTTCTTTTCAGATTGAGGATGGTCTGTAAAACTGAGCTTGTTCCGCCAACACCAGCTCCTGATGTGCGAGTTTGACTTCAAGTGACTATTCTTAAAACTAGCAAATAAATTCTGAATTGCACTGTTACTATGAATCCCACTCTGCCCACCACAATCCTTGTGACATTCCTCACAAAACAACTTCACGTAACCTACACCATGCAAGTCCCATGAACACATGCGCCACATGTGGTCATCAAGAGAAATGAGCGCCAATTCCTTCCTCAATTTCTTCTCATGCTCCTTATACTTCTCCATTGTCTCTTTCGAAACAAGCACGGATTTCAGATGATTCACCTCTCCCGCATCAGTAACAACAGAACTGACCCTTGAAGCATCACAGATGTCCGACCCATCATCGAGCTCTACTGTTATAACATCCTGGCATGGAACTAGATTATCATCGACTGCTTCTATACGTCTCCGTTTCGAGCCAGGCGGAGACGACTCATCGATCAAGAATACCTCGATCTCTACAGAATTAAGCCCCTCGAACCTCCTCCTGATTCGTAAGTTATCATCCCGGTCCCAAAAATCAAATGGCCAATCGACAATGCCTGCACCTTGTAAGAATTTCCGGAACTCCAGGAGAGACCCTTCTTCTTTAAAATTTACAGGACCAATTAGTTCCGGACGTGAATCTTCATCTGACAAACGGAATAGGTTCACCTCCACAGACATGGCGATGTCAATGCGGTTAAAACGAAGAACAACAACAACATACACGACGGACAAAATGGAGTCCGAGAGATTAGGGTTTAGGGTTCAAGACACGGGAGGATCTGTTAAGCGGAGCAAGAAAAGGAGGATAATAAGTGAAGCTAGAAGGTCGAAAATTTAGATCAATGCAACACCTGTTGAACAAGCAACGGTCACCATGTCAACAAAATTCAAATAAAATTCGTACACCAATGAAAACACATGTCTTAATCATACCCTACTTTCTGCACTGACGACGGACAATATCAAAGAGATTCAGCATTCATGTGAAACATCGACAACTAAGTTTGATTCCAGCTGGGATTTGTTTCTCATAACGGTAAAACTAACAGCTCTCTCTCCATGTTTTCAACGTCAATTTCGAATTATGTGAACAGTATTGGTTGATTAACTCCAGGTGGCTTACACATCCTATTGTGCCTACTTAGTTTATTTCGTAGATGAACCCCCACATCGAAATGCACACTGTTAAAGTTTAGAGTTACAGAGCTGTGAAAAAGGTTTGATATGTACTACAAGTTGACAACGAGGAGAATTGGTTGAGGGATCAAGAGAAAGACAATCCACTCATTTGAAAGGAATTTGAGGGCAAAAGGGAAAGTGCACTAGTAAAAAAATTCTTTATGAACTTGCAAGTGAATGTGCCCAACCTGTTTTTCTTTTCGGGCTTTTTAGTGCGACATTGCACCAATAAAAAAGAATCTGGCTACAAAACTACCAAAACTCAATATAACCCGAAGCTATGGCTATGACCATCTTTTAAACTTATTGCACTGATAAGTGAGTACCAGTGATTTTTTTCAGCTAAAACTAGCAAACATCTAACTCGAGAAAAGAGTGGTATAATCAGCCTATTGAAAGTAGGGAATCAACACAATTATCATTTCATTTGGTCGTATCAATGATCGAAGCAGGAGAACTATTCACACTCACCGAAGATTCAGATTCAGAACTCAGATGGGATAGAAAAATCTAGAGAGGTTCTTTGGATGGTTAACCAAGGCATGCTAGCTTTACAACAGAACAATTTTAACAGCATCAATGGTTGCAAAATTCTAGTGATATGATAAAAATTGCTGTTAGCACACATTGCGAGTTCCCGGATCATGCTACAGAAGTGCAGGGAGGTTGTAAGATAATTGCAGCGTACAAATTGAGCATCAATCACGGTGCATTTTAATCATCTCGACACCACTCAAGACGATGGGTCGAGAGTCAGAAGAGATTAAACGCTACCTCGGGCGCTATCTTGACGAATAAATTATCAGCACCGTCGTCGCTTCACCACAACTTCGCCAACCTCGATCACCAGGTCATATATCACTCGATCTCCCAACAAAACCTCAGAAGAAGCAGAATTCAGGCTCACAAAAAGCTCCCCACCTCACTCCGACATGAACTCCACTCCTCACAACTCTACTAACAGGAAGTTACTTGACCTCCCAGCAGCGAATTTGCCAAAACATATGCCCAACATCAGCGATGAAAAGACCCCTGATCTGAATGCAAATTAGATAGAAGACAACTGAGTTCGATCGAGAGCTTGGCCGGTAGAAGAGAAATTTAGCCGTTGCGCGAGCAGGGTAGCTAGACCAGTATTGACGGGTCTTGGCCGGGTACCGGTGTATCGAAATGAAGCTACAGTATGTCCAGTCAGATAATTACTGCCATGCTAAATATCTTGAATTGTAACTTACTGTACTGTACAGTAGTGCTCGGCTCCAGCACACAAACAACGCCGACAAAACTGAATGCCACAAAATGAATCTGAGCCAGGTAGGCACCCAGTCACACGGCGCCACCTGCGATGACACGCGGCGCTACCTTGCAACGTTGAACCCCTCAACCAAGGGGGCCCGAGGCGCTCATCTCGCAAACATATAATTACAGCTGATCATTCCACTGCCAAACACATTCCGACGTCGATCGATTTCGCCACTGCACATCCACCTTAATTCTTCTCTGCCATCTTCCCCATCTGATATCAGCTGCAACTAGCTCTAGTGTGCATTTCTAGCTCGATCAGTTCGTGTTGCAGATAGCTAGCTTTGGTGTGCATTCCCAGCTTGTCCGCCTCGCTCTCTCGCATTTCTAGTATGCATTTCCAACTCTACCTGTGTGCATCTCTACTCTAGCTCTCTTGCAATTCATGTGTGCATTTCGTAGCGCGTGCTGCAACCAGCTCGATCTATCAGAGTGCATTTCAATTAAATCCAAATCCGGCTTTGTGGCATTTCTGGTGTGGATTTCTAGCTCTAGTGTGCATTTGGTGTAGACATGGGTTTGTCGGCGAGCGAGGCAGAGATCAGATGGTGCAGTAATAAATACTAACTTAGCGAGTGTGAGCTTGGTGCAGGAATGGCCGGAGTGATGGATTCGGTGACGGCGCAGGCAGCGGGAGCGTCCAACCCGCCGTGCTGCCCGTTCGTGCCGCTGTGCATCGACTGCCACACGCGGCGCAACCCCTGCAGGTGCCGCATTCTCGGCCCCACGCTGGGCTTCGTCGCGTTCGCCGTGGCCGCCGCCGTGGAGTGGCCCGTCGGCGCCTTCGTCTACTGCTTCCGCCATCTCAAGGGTCGCCGCATCATGGCGCACCCCGCTGCCGTCGTCTACCCCCGTGTCTCGGCTTGCCTCCCCATTTAATATCTTTTGGCAATTATTATGTAAATACATTGAGAGATTTTTGTGATATATCTCTTTGCTTTATTAGTGAGACATTCGCTTCAGTGTACTCTGTTTTTGTTCGAATAAATTCACTTACGGAAGCACTTGATCAGTGTTGGAACGTGTCAATGTTGTGACAAGGAGATTGAGCAAGTGATCCTCAGTTTCAGTAGAGTACGACGTGTACATTTGCTTTGAGTGATTGCAATATTGGAAACAGGCATTGATAATTCGTGTAGAAATGTTCGCAGAAATACACAAACTAAAGTCACTGATTCGCTTTTCGTTTCTCATCATTTGGAGGTCGGAAAATTTAGCACTGTTTACGTGATAATCTGTGAACTAGAATGATTCTTTTGCTTATTTTCACTTTAATTATCTACTGGTTAAATCCCCTGTTTCTAGTCCAAAAATAATGCACATTAGGATATAATTCGGACGTCAACAGATGCAGAATCGCAATCTTGACCAAATCGAAGCCCATTCATTGCTCACACTGAACTTATATAGAAATGCAACTCACGAAGGCAATGCCGTAATTGTAATGTCTAGTATGCTCAGAAAAATGATTTTAAGGTTTGATTGTTCACAATAATTGAGAGATTAAAGCCCATTGAGATTACGTGACTAAAAGTTGAGTATAAACACAGGGTTATCAAACTAGTGCTACGTGCCGTTGGTGGCTTATTCTTTCCCTCTTCACCCTATCTCGATCCTTCTACCTCACAGAATACTACAACTGAAACATATCCATGCACAACAAGGATCTTTCCCGCAGATAACAAACATCAAGTCTCCCACGACAAACCAAGGCTGTTCTGCTATCAAGATATGATCAGAAAACCCTAAACCGTTCCTGTGCAATCGTGTATTAATCAGAAGACTACATACCGGTTCGATCAGCTCATTCTGAATTAAAGATTCATTTGCAAGCACAGGACGGCTAATTAATGGAACATTTGATCAGTAGCAGGGGCGCTGCGGCAACGGCGCGGGGTCAGTCCAGTCAGCGCGGTACCTATTTTCGCTACACGGCTCGCCAGCCCACGGCCCCAAGCCAACAGCCATGTACTCAAACAACACAGTGCTGAAATGGCCGTTTTCATTGCCAAGCTGTTTCCCCTCGCCATTGTACAAGGCGTGTGTAAGTTCATGAGCCAAACTCACAGCCTTGTCGCCTGCAAGGACGTTGCCGGTTGTGAGAGTTATATGACTTCGAGCCGGGTTCCAATGCACCCGGCTGTGAAGTCCAGTGCCCCGCGTCATGCCCGGATACAGCACAGTCAAGAGCACTAGTGTCAGATCCTGCTGGCGCGTTGCAAGGGGCGCGGGATAAACAGTGGCGCCGGTGCTCCAGTTTTGTACATCCAGTGCTGTCAAACCCAAGAAGGATTTTGACCCCGAAGGCAGGCCCGTGATGTCGTAGACCGGACTCATGTTGACAGCATTGGCTAACCAGACTTCATCGCGCCCCATTGCGGCCAGGCAATTCTGAATTTGCAAAGGAATGTTGCCGATGCCATCTATCAGGGCTTGCGCCAAAAGCGATCTGCCGTCTCTGACATCACCTCCTGCTGCGGGTAATCCTGCGCATCGATTGCCATCGGCGGTTTTGTGGATGGTCACAAATAAAGCGGGGTTCCCGTCGGCTCCGGCGCGCCGGTTGGCTAGTGCGGTGAGCAGTGCAGCTCCCGAAGCGGTTGCGTTGAGTTTGTCTAAACTCGCCCTAGCGACATCAAAGAAGTCTGTATCCGTGCCTCCAAGCATTACTGCTGCAAGTCCCACAGTTGGCCATGGTTGAGGCATTGTGCAATTCGCTGCTCCTGATGACACTTCCGATTCAACAAGTTCAGTATGCATGTTTCACAATATCCAGGACGGTGGGAATTGTTAGATCCAATGGTCGAATTAGTGTTGGCTCAACAATATTGTTGCATACTATGAGCGATACGATAAGCAAATGCACATGTGAACAGAACTCAAACGCTCCCAATCGTCATGAGCCAAAACCAATATTGCATTACAAGGGAGCACAACTGTCAAAGGCTTTTACGCAAATGCATACACTGCTAAACTCTTCGAACTCTGGTGCTACAAGAACTAGCAAGCACGAAGGGATGCTACACTGATAATCCCATTTAGTGCGTGTGGTACTAATTCCCGAAAAGCACACTATTTGCTCAAATTTCAAAATTAGTGAGGATTGAAATTTTTATCAAGTCGCTGAAATCTTTGTATCACGCTAATTTTATATCATAATGATGTTTAATATGACTTTCACTAATTTCCACATGCAATATAACCCCCCTCCCCCCTTTCACTAAATGGGATAATTTCCACATGCAATATAACCCCCCTCCCCCCTTTCACTAAATGGGATAATCAGTGTAGTACACACAATACTCACAAAGAATATCTAGGTTAGGCTTACTATATACTGAGTAAGTATATTGAGCATGGAGTTGCGTGGAGTTGGCAGCCTCATGAACTATGATCATGTTTGCTACTTTGTTGGATGCTCCTTCACGGATGTCTTAGTACTGTACTGTACAACTGCGTAGTTTACCCTACAATAAATAGTTTACCCTACAATAAATATATACAACAAATATATACTTTGGATCTAGCTCACTGCAAGCAACATAACATAATAGAGCAATGGGAGTCAACTCCCTTTTGCAATGGGACCACAATCTAGTTTCAATTAAAAACTAAGTTTATGTAGTGCAATGACATGGAATATAAATGGCATTCCTTCATTACTTCGAAAGGTGAAGATTCTCTTTCGATTCAATTTTCAAAGGGTGCTCCATTGCATTGCTCTATTATGCTATGAGGTTGCACGCTACGACGATCGAGGTAGTACTTCAAAAACTCTCTTCAGAATAAAACGACAACCAGACTAACTTAGTAAGTAATGAAAAATTCACACCAGAGTACGTCGCCAAGGCGCAAGAGGTATGTGAGCAAGATCGAGGTAGAGAGACGAGTGAAATACCAGAAAGGCGCAAGCTTGCGAGTGAGTGAGTGTCTCCGAAGTCAGCAACCAACTGGAGGGCCAGGTAACGCAAATGATTTGGCGCAGCCACAGTAAGTTTCTCTACAAATATACACAACACTTAACAAAGAATGCGATACCTTCAAAGATTGTTTCGGTACCTTCAAAGAATTAATGTATCGATACCTTCAAAGAATGCGTCAAATTTCAACCGTCGCACCTCACAAAGAATTCAAACCCTCACGTTCCGATTCATCCACTCCGCAACTACCGACAGTTTTTCGCGATTTGCGTGAACTGTTTTCTCGGGACATAACATTCTTAAGCCCTAGACTTTGTACCCCTACTAAAGTTTCCAAGATTTTCTCCAATGCTCTTAGGCCCTCTTTACACTAGAGGCGAGAAGCCATGGAGAAAACCTCACAAGGGCCATGGCTCATCCTTGAGAAGCTAACCTTTGAACTTGACGGCCTTTGGATATAGTGTAAAGTGAGAAGGGGCCACAAAATAAAGTGCTGATTTTTTTAAATAAAGTTCTTACATATTTCTTTTTAAAAAAAAAATGATTGGTTGTGAGAATTTTAGCCAAACGGCCCCCCGTATTTTGCATTAGACCCTTCTCTTGAGGTGGGCTTGACGCAAAATCCGGAGGCCATGAAAAATGTGCACTTTTGTTGCCACGAAGCACAAAAGTGTTGTCCATGTCATTTTCTCCTCCTTCCGTCCCTCGGATTGAAAATTTCAGGTGTGAAGTGACATTCTTTGGTCTTCTCGGTTTTTAGGCCTCCCATTGGCTGAAATTTCTCTCCTCACGGCTTCTCGTCTCTAGTGTAAAGAGGCCCTTAATTGCATTTTCTTTTCACATCTTAGGTTTGTCTTAGGGCCTCTTTACACTAGAGGCGAGAAGCCATGAGGAGAGAAATTTCAGCCAATGGGAGGCCTAGAAACCGAGAAGACCAATTTCTCATTGGCTGAAATTTCTCTCCTCACGGCTTCTCACCTCTAGTGTAGAGAGACCCTTACTTGCTTGACTCCTACTAAATTCCCTCATTCAATGGCAAATAACATCTCACTCTATGTTCCAAGGAAAGTTATTTTATCAGTAGCAAGCCAACCAAGCAGTAGGCGGTGGGTGCAATACCCTACTACCCTACTGCTTAAGAATGTTATGAGTGTAGTGTTGGAATGGCAGCGAGTCGGAGCTAGCTCGTGTGCCATGACCCATTTCCACACCGCACCGGGTGATAGTGAAGAAGAACTACAGTAATTATAGCAATTAGTGTGTGTAGGCAATTAGTGTCACAAGAAATTAGTGTGTGTGACACTATTTGTAAATTTTGAAATTAGTTTGAAATTAGTTTTAATTCTTAGTTATTATATTGTAGCTTTCTAGCAGTTTGGGCAGTTTTCTACCTAATAAAGTAATATTTAATTAAAGTGCAAAAAAACAGTTATGCAACACAAAAAATAACATATTAAAATCAGGCAATAACATATAAAAATATATTAAAACTATTGGCCTTTTAATTTTTTAATTTTTTTTTGGATCAAATTAGATCAACAATTTTCCATAAATTTAGTGTATGATAAATATAACATAAATCTACAAGTGAAAAAAATGGTAATTTTTTAACAAAGAATTATATGTTTGTTACCTAGTATTAGATTTTATCTTAACTCACATGGTTTGGGTATTGAAGCATAGAGTGTCCTACCCTTGAATATATGTTGTTTTGCAATGCAGAGGTACACTTGTTTGTACTTAAAATTGAAATAATCCGTTAGTAAGCATGTCTGAGGCTCCCGTTGAGGCTTGGAGGCTTGGACTTATCTTAACCCCTAAACGTCTAGGGAGGCCAAAAACTGGCTTATGAATGTAACTCACTATTCAATTCCAACTCCTACATGGATTGTTTTCATCCAATTCTTTTTGTGGAGGATTTTTGTTGGTCATGCTACCTCTTCAAGTTAAATTCAGATCATTCAAGCTCTTTTGGATTTTACATGGGGTCCCAATTACAAAAAGAGTAGTAAAAACGGTTTACTATGTAGTGTATTTTGGATTTCTATGTTTTTTCTACTTAAACTAAGTTTAGGCCATGAAAATGAAGCTTACTAAGTTTTGTTTCTACGCCACTTTGAATTTTTGGAATCATCTGAAAATTGAATGTTTTATTGGAGTTACAAGTTCGACATGTATTACCATGGTGCATCAAATATTTCTAAATTTAGATACATGGATGATTTTCATTTATTGTAAAGAATTAGAATTTGTTTTATTTCATGATTTGTAGTAGGGACATAGCTTCATCTGCTAAAAATATAAAACTTAATTCTTATCTTATTTATAGTGACAAAATTGAGTGTGACAAGTAAAACATGATTCCATGGTCATAGGCCAAATGTTTAAGGGGTAAAGTTTGGCAACTAGTACATTGCAAATTCTTTAGCAACATATCATGTTGGTGTCAAGGAGCCAAAATAAAATAAGTCACACAAGGCTACAAGCGCTAGTTTACAAGCCAAAAACGAATATGAGAAGAACGTTCAAAGAATATCGTGAGAGTACAGTGGGGTCCAACATGGAATGGCGTTTTTGGTTTCGCAGTGAGAAAAATTTCAGTACTGCCAACTTTGAAAGCCTCCCGAGAGCTCAAATATTGGTATTTTACCACGAAAATTTTACCAGAGACTTATCTTTAAGTTAATTATATGTATGCCAAATTTGAAGGCCAAAAGATTCACCCAAAAAAAGTTATTCAGAATCTACCAACATTGGTAGCTGTGGAAATGTTTTCACTGCTGCCAACTTTGACAGCCTCCCAAAGATTGAATTAATTTTTTTTTTGCCATAAAATTCTAGGAAAAAAAACTTCTTTATGTAAATAACATATGATAAAAATTTCAAGGCCAAAAGATTAATACAAAAAACGATATTAACAATCTACCAACATGTGTAGTTGTGGGAAACAATGGGGGAAACTACACACATTGGTAGATTGTAAATAATTTTCTTTGTATAGATTTTTTGACCTTGAAATTTGGCATGAATGATTTTGTCATAAAGAGCATGTTGTACCAAAAATTTCATGGTAAATAGACAATTTCTCAACCGTAGGGAGGGTGTCAAAGTTGGTAGCAAAGTTTCCCCCATTGTTTCCCACAACTACACATGTTGGTAGATTGTCAATATCTTTTTTGTATTAATCTTCTGGCCTTGAAATTTTTATCATATGTTATTAACATAAAGAAGTTCTTTTTCCAAGAATTTCATGGCAAAAAAAAATTAATTCAATCTTTGGGAGGTTGTCAAAGTTGGCAGCAGTGAATAACTACCAATGTTGGTAGATTTTGAATAACGTTTTTTTGGTGAATCTTTTGGCCTTGAAATTTGGCATACATATAACTAACTTAAAGATAAGTCTTTGGTAAAATTTTCGTGGTAAAATACCAATATTTGAGCTCTCGGGAGGCTTTCAAAGTTGGCAGTACTGAAATTTTTCTCACTGCGAAACCAAAAACGCCATTCCATGTTGGACCCCACTGTACAATGGACTGACACCATGAAATCATGGGAGCCTGAATAGCCTGACAACTTGGTAGCCTGACAAGTTGATAGCCTGAAGTCTTGGGAGCATGACACGATATTGATCGAAGGTCACGAGATTGTATGCAAAGCAAAGACCTTACTATATGAAGGCATAGCTTCTCTGCCCACTTCATTTTATATCGATGGTTTTGGGTGAGTACCTTGCCCTCTTCATTGCATTTCATCAAGGAAGACACTAGGAAGGAATTGGATTACAATTGTTGGGAGCGGAGCAATAGCTTGAAGAGCATCAATCAGAGCAACATTAGTCAAAGCAGCAACGGTCAGAGGGGAGAAGCGACGGTTTAGCAAGGTTGCAGAGGCGATGATGTGAGCTGCATGTCTATAAAAGTCAAGAGTCAAAGTCAAAATCAATAGTCGGAGTTGGATTGAGGTCGAAGTCTATTCGTCTGTCGAGGTTGAGGTCTATCTGTTTGTCGAGTTTGGAGATCGGAGTTTGTCGAAGTTGGAGCGTATCGAGTTCTACCGAGGTCGAAATCTATCAAGGTCGAAGGTTGGAATTTGAAGAATAATCAAGGTCGAAGGTTGGAATTTGAAGAATAGACACTACTAGAAAATGCCGACCAAACCAACAAAAAATCAATAATTCATTGTTGTTCCAGGTACTAGCAGTCACGACTTGACATATTTAACAAATTTTAGTAAAGGGTTCAACAAACGTCTCCTAATTTTTGTTAGTTTTAGCAATACAAGAAAAATTGTGATTGAACCATCAAAAATCAAATAAAATGATAATATTATAATATATAATATAACATAATAACATAAAAATATTTTAACACTTATTTTGAAGTTTTATTATGTTTTTGTTTTGTTTTTAATAAACTTGTTTTCAAAGTAGATAGGAAATTTCGTCAAAAACAAATAATTTTCAAAAAAATTGAATTTTTTTCTAGATGTACAAAAACGCTAGCATGATCTACTGCAAAAGAAAATTGAAAAAAAAAAAATTAGCGTCACTAAAAATATCCAAATTCCCTTGTGAAAAAAAGCTCCAGTCATCACAATTTTGTCAAAAAAAAAAATTCAAAATATTTTGATTTTTTTTTCTAGATATATGAAAAAGCTTGCATAATCTACTGCAAAAAACAAATTCACTACTAGAAAATCCAACTAATCTGTTGATTCGGTCGCGTTGACCGGGACACTTTTCTGTTGATTTGAACAAAAAATTGACCAAATCAACATAAAAGTGTCCCGGTCAACGCAACCGAATCAACAGATTAGTTGAATTTTCTAGTAGTGATTGAAAAAAAATTAAAATTTACATGGAAAAAAATCCCCAATGGTTATATTCATTTAAAAAATTCATTGACTTGCATGAAGAAATCCATATGGTGTGGTGGTTTAGTGCCCCGTTTGGAGTTAGGAGATCAGGGGTTCGATTCTAGCCACTATCAACAGGGTTTGGGTAAATCGTGCTGGATCCCATGGTTTTGTTCGAGCAGCCCAAAATTTCTCCTTGGGCATTCCAAATTCTTCCCTTGGCATCTTAGAAAAATCAACCAAGCATGCCATAAATTTTGTCTGGGCGGCAATAATAATTTCAAGCAACTTTGATATTCTTTGGAAAATCTTATATTTTAATTTTTTTAATGTATCGGATCAACATATTTTTGTTTACCGATGAGATGAATAATACATCCAAAACAACTAGAACAAACAACAAATTTCAGTGCAATATCTGTTATTTTGGACACCAATTCTCTAGTAGTGAAAAGAGCAGTAGCCTACAAGACAGTAGGTAAACATTAATTTTTTTGGGTCAAATTAGATCAATAATTTCCCATTAATTTCCCATTAATTTCCCATAAATTTACCATTCTTTTCACTTGTAGATTTATATTATCTTTATCCCAAGTTTGTTATCTTGTTTTATTTTTTTGGATTGTGTTCTCTTGTTCATGTTCCATTAGTGTGTGTATTCCGATCTTGTACCAACTCCTTTCATATTTTAACGTATAATTTTTTGTCCTAAATCGTACATGGATAAACCACTCTCACTTATAAAATTTGCAATAATTATTTGTGAGTCCTTTCTCAACATAAAAGATTGCAACAGAGAAGTGTTGACATAGGTCATTGATAAACATCTTCACTTTCATTTTAGAAAAGGTGAAACCACAAAAAACTGTACCAAAAAGTTAGTCTGCTATACTAAAATCATAATTGTTTTTGTCAAAGGCTATAAATTTATATCAAAATATATTGTATTTTGGTTTTAAATTTCATGAAGCCCTCTAGAGTTCTTATAGGTACTTGAATCCAAATTTTCAGAACAAAAGCTTCAAAAAAGTTTACAAAAGGTAGTGTTTGAAAATGAATGCCTAAATCCAATCTCGGTTGCAAAATTGATGGCCTTAAATACACTCAACATAAATATAATTTTTATGACCTTTGAGATAATGATAGAATTGAGGTCCTTGTCCAAAAAGAATGTAGAAAAAAATATGTTTTGATATACATTTTGCTTGTTTTATACCAACTTTGTTGATTGGTACATAACTACTTTTTCAATTTTGGCCACTTCTACATCAAAATAAATAAATTATAACTACTTATTAAAGGTCATTTTCTCAAATTTTTTTGGTAGACTTCATAAAACAACATTTATTTTATTTTATTGTTATGTATTTTTTTACGAAATTGAAATTTATAATGTATTTTTGAACCTTGAATTGTTGAATGGTCATAAGAGTTAGAGGTGGTAGATTTTTTTGTGCTTTCACCCAAAATTTAATCCAAATTCTATTCAATTTTGAAGTCGCACAGTCTCCAAAATCTCATTTTTGAGTGTGCATTATATGATTCAAAGACATACTATGATCTTCCAATCCCACCTTTGGATGATTCTTTAATTTTTGCAAAATGTCTTCACTCCAGTTGAAAATACAATTGTATTCCAATTGAGAATACAATTGTACTCCAGTTGAGAATACTTTCTAATTTAATCCATTCTATTTCTAGTAGTATCAATCACAGTAGAAAAAACCAGTGAAATCCAGTGAACCCAGTTACAGTACCCAAAGCTATAAAGGGTTAAGGATTAATAACTCCAAGCTTGGAGCACTGGGACTAAAATAGAGAGTTGCATTAGAAATTTGTGTAACTTTAACCCCTAAAGGTCCTCACATATTTTGTAAAACTCCAAGTCCTACAATTTTCATAATTGAAATACAGTTTATAATTTTTCATAGACAGTCATCAAAATTATGGAGGTATCACAAAAGTTTCAACATGATTGAAAGATATTTGAAATATTTACAAAAAAATTCACTTAAACAAGATAAAATTCAAAACTAATATATTTAAAAAAAATTAATATCAAATTTTTTATTCAAGGTAGATAGAAGTTATGTTTACAAGTAGTTAAAAAATGAAAGCGAAGAGATTAAAAAGAAACGCATGATTGGAGCATCTTTAGAAAGCCCTTGGTATTTAAGACACTCAAATTTCAAATTTCTCGACGGTATAAAATCTTCAAATGAAATTTATTCTCCAATCCCAACGATTAAAAAATGTATCATAACTCAACTTAAACATCCAGCTCTAACAAGACTAATACACTTGATTTTTTGGGCCTTTGACAAAAAAAAACTTCCAAAAATGGATGGTTGACTTCCTCAAATTGGTCCTTCATAAAGTGAAGCTACCAAGCCTTGGGTTGTGTAAGAGTTCACTTCTTCTTCTTCCTTTGGAATTGTAATTAATTTAATATTTTCTTCATCACTTGTATCTTTTAACATTGGATTTGTGATTGTTGCAGTAGACGGGTCTGATTCTTCTCCTAGCATTGGAATTGCAATTGATTTATTTGCTTCATCATTTGTATTTTCCAACATTGAATTATTGGATGAAAGTTTTATATTTCTTGATTTGACTTTTCTTCTTTTCAGAAATGTTTTTTTAATGCGTTCTTCTTCCCATCCAAAAGATTTGAGTCGTGATTCCAATTGTAATGTAATTAGTTTTTGTGCGTTTAGCTTTTCTACCAATTCCAAATGTTTTGATTTTAATTTTGATAGTTCGTCTTGTGTGTCGTTTGTTTTCCTCTTCATTCGAGTTCTCCGTACAGTACAAGCAGGTTGGCCTGTCTTTTGCCTTGTGTTTTTGTTTCCAAAATGTACTACTCTGTCGATATCGGACACGACCAACGAGCCACCTGGGTATGGGTGAGTATGAGCATGGTGTGGGGGCACAGGGATATTTGACCATGGGAACTCATGTGTGGTTTGGAGGAGCTTTTTTAGCAGTGGGAGATTCCACCATGGGAACTCGTGTGTGGTTTGACGGAGCTGCTCTAGCATTGGTAGATTTGACCCTGGGAACGCATGTGTTGTATGGGGGAGCTACTTTAGCATTGGGAGATTCAACCATGGGAATGTATGTGTCGTATGGGGGAGCTTCTCTGGCATTGGGAAATTTGACCCTGGAAGCGCATGTGTTGTATGGGGGAGCTTCTCTAGCATTGGGAGATTTGACCCTAGGAAGTCATGTGTGGTTTGACGGAGCTTCTCTGGCATTGGGAGATTCGACCCTAGAAACGCATGTGTCGTATGGGGGAGCTTCTTTAGCATTGGGAAATTCGACCCTGGGAACTCATGTGTGGTTTGGGGGAGCTTCTCTAGCATTGGGAGATTTGACCTTGAGAAGTCATGTGTGGTTTGACGGAGCTTCTCTGGCTTTGGGAGATTCGACCCTGAAAATGCATGTGTTGTATGGGGGAGCTTCTTTGGCATTGGGAAATTTGACCCTAGGAACTCATGTGTGGTTTGGGGGAGCTTCTCTAACATTGGGAAGGTGCAGGATTCGAATCTCTCTGACAATGCAGAGCGCAGTGATTGATTTGAAAAAACGGAGGCAAAACTCATATTTGTTGCCTTTGAAGCTCTACCTTCTCTTTCCTCTTCTAGTAAGGTTTTAGGGTACTTTCTCGAAAACTCCATTGCTTGTGACTTAATTTTTTCTTTCTTCATAATAAGCAATGTACTTTGATGGTCCATTCTAACACGCTACAAATTGATTCTTGACACCAAATCTGTACCTACATAATATGTTAGTTATTATAGTTCAATTCTTTAAATAGTAGAAGGTCTTTTACTTTAATGTAAAAGAAATCATATTTTTATAACAAAATCTCATTTAATAGTAATGCAATATATAAAAGTAAAATACCAAGACGGTTCCATGTAGAATTCATGTTTATCTTTAGTTTTGAACATTTCTATCATTAAAAGTTTACTTAGAGTTAGAGACAACTTTAAAGGCAATGATTTTCTAAGTTTTGAATTTTATTTTTAAACTCGAGCCTCCCACAAACACAAGTTTATTAATTCTTTAATTGATTATTTTTATTTTTAATTAATTCTATTATTGAAAATCTATTGAGAGTTGGAGACTAATTTAAAGAGGAAGTTTACTAATTTTTGAATTTTATTTTAAACTTAGGGTCTTGACACATGTTCAAGAATTTGAGGGGAGGTTTTTGTTTGATAGTTTTTATGATTTTTAGAAGTGAACCTTGCATGTATAATTATCAACTTTCAAGATCTTCCAAATTTTTATTACTAAATAAAAAAAGGAAATCAAACAAACACTCTATCTTGTAGTGAATATAAAGAGAATTTCAAAAAGCCTAAACTGGTCTTCTAATTCCAATACGTTTGTAAATACAAAGAGTGACCTCCCTGAGTTTCTTGTCTATAATTTCCCTTCAACTCTTTGTTTTCCATCGTCTCTGTTATTACAACATTGATTCATTCCTTTATTTTGGGACACGTTCCAAATTCATCATTGTATTTTATTCTTTTTTATCAGGTAGGACACAATTATAAATCCACCACTATTCCAAAATCGCCACCGAGTTTCATCTCTTTCTTTTGAGACAGATTTGTTCATTCATTTGGGAGGGTAAATACATCTAACTCTAGTACACAAACTTTGGAATTGTTTAACTTTGGTGCACATATCTTAGAGTTGTTTAACTCCAAAAGTCATCATCTTTTTCAATTAACACTTGGATAGTTGAATTCAATAGTCACAACTTCGTTTCGTTCCTTCCAACCAAAGCACATGTCTAATTGTCATATCCAAGTATTATTCCTTCCAATTAAGATGTGGGTTCAAAAGATGGATGCGAGTATGACAAAGTGAGCCATAAAAGTGAGATGCTCAAAGTGAAATTAGACCTATGCTTGTAAAACAACTACCCAAAATAGCCAAAAGTGATATGAATTTGTTTAACCCTCTTTTTGAAGCACATACAAGGTTTTTATTTTATTTAAATATTATTATTATTATTATTATTATTTTCTTAAATCCAGTTTGCTTCAGAAATCCAATGGGAGAACCACCATAAGGAAACATAATGAGAAAAATGTCACCTCGTCTAGCCAATAAGTCAGTGGATGAGAAGGCCAAGATGGAACTTTGTGAGCCACATGTAGTGGATGATTAGGCCAAGATGTTGGGTGTAAAAGACACGGTTTATGAAGGGTTTTGCAATAAGCCAATAAGTTGGATGAAAAAAATAGGATGTATGAAAAAGTAGAAAAGATGCTAAGTTTTTCAAAATAAATAAATAAATAAATAAGGTGCTAAAAAGCCACTTCATTCACTTGCATGCCAACTTTGTAGCTTAAAGTTAGATGACCCGAAAACCAAAAAAAACCATGTGCACATGTTTTTAACATACCTAAGCTTTGCACGGAGGTGTTTTCGGCCCAAGAAAGACAACAATGAAAGCAAACATAGTGAAATGTCAAATGTAGGTTTCTCGGTAGGTTTCCTATAATTCCACTAAAACTAATCCAAATTTGATTGATATTACCCAAAATAATGTGTCATACACTCTATCAATATCATGGGACAAGTGTGCATAGTGCATAGACATACATTTGGACTAAACTCCATTTTCAAAAATATATGGTTTGAAAGGTTTGAAACACTGATTTTTCAAATTCACTTTTGGGTAATTTTTAATAAATTTACCTTTTGAAGTTTTCATGAACTAAGATTTTAGAAGTACGCTGCGTAAAATAATTAAGATTTTTGATAGTTTGAATTTTGACCTTTATACTAGAATTTCTACTTTAAAAAGTAAAATAATTTTGAATTCTTATTTTTAAGGATATGAATAGGTTAAACATCTTAGATTTTTCAAAATCAAAATATTCTATGGTCTAAAATAGATCAGCTAAGAAGGTAAAAATGACCTCAGACACTTGAAAAATCACTTATATATATATATATATATATATATATATATATATATATATATATATATATAAAAATAAAAACCCAACAAACTCAAGCATCATAAATCAAGTATGCAAATCAAATGTAGGATAACAATTCACAAAATTGTTGGAAAGTACCAAAAGACATAATTTTGTATGATGGTTACAATTAGAAACACTTTGTTTCACCGTGTTTCATAATAAAGTATCCAATTTCAAGCAAGCCAATTCCTGCACACATTAGAGTTATTTGTAAAGGCATCCGGTCTTTTGTCCTCCTTTTTTCATGTACCAGAGCTGGTCGTCATCAATCCTGACACCACTCCTCCTCACGGTCCCACCCCACTACCCAATTCTTCTCCCTCCCTCCAAATTTTTATGAATACAAATTTCAATCTATCCAATGTTCTATTCTGGGTCTATAGTGAGATCATGCCGATCCTGTCCTTTCCAAATTACAGGTCAAAAAGAAGGGTTTTGAGGGACTTTACAAATAACTCTATTACATAATTTTTTATGTCATTACTTTTTGATCTTAGAACCAGGCAGCCCCTCACTTCAATTATGATTTTCCCCAGAGGGTTCACTAAGTGGGAGAGTTAGAAATATAGGTGAAATAAAACAGAGTAAACTAAGTGGGAGAGTTAAAAAAACGGAATTAAAAATTAAAAATTAGTTTTTTCTGGTATAGGATCTATGAAAATTACTAAAGCACATTATAAATAACATAGGATGCTTTATCACTACTAGAAAATTCAATTTGTCTGTTGATTCGGTCGGGTTGATTTGGTTCACTTTTTTTGTTGATTTGGCCGCGTTTTCGTTCAAATCAATAGATTGTTGTTCAAATCAACAGAAAAGTGAACCAAATCAACGCGATCGAATCAACAGAAAATTTGAATTTTCTAGCAGTGTTAAAAGATAGTTTATTATATTATATTTCAAAATAAACATACATCCCCCCAAAGTAGGTCTGACATCACATAGTGAGATAATATTATTTTGCAAAGTGCATTGAAATCGTTCAATTGAGGGCTCGTAAAGTTGAGATCAATGGTGGAGTTTTTAGGGCTTCACAAAAGTTGTCCGGAAAGGGGTTCATGTTGGTTTCACACTCTTAATTTTTGTGAATGGTTCCAAGTTGTTGTTTGTTCACTTGCTTATCATTATGTTTTTAAGCACTCATAATTTTTTGTGAATGGCTCCAAGTTAATGATTGTTCACTTACTAATCATTGTCTTTTCTCTTACAACTAAATTATTTGTCGTAGTGTTGAGATGATATGATAGCTTCTTTTGAATGTGGTTTACCATGAACTGTATAATTACTTATATATCCAAGGCAAAACTAATATTTATAACTAACATAGTACACACACACACACATATATATATATATATATATATATATATATATATATATATATATATATATATATATATATATATATATATAAATTTAAAGAATTATAATTCAACAAAGGATGTCACTTAATATCAAACGTTAGAGAATTATATAATACAAGGGTGTTGGGAAAATCCAAAATTTAAACATAATACCCCGAGAAAAACATCCCATGAGCGCACCTAGTTGATGAAATTTTACAAGTATTGGCCCCCCGAGTGATTGTCTTTAAAAATATGCAAAAAAATCAATAAAATATTTACCATATAGACACGTTGATTAGATGCAAGAATAAATTTGCACATACTCCCCTCTGTCCCATAATAGATGATGCTTTTGAGAAAAAAGATAGTCCCAAATTACTTGATGCAAAACATTTATTCAATTTGAAGTTGTTGTTTTACAAATTCTAACAAAGCAAAAGCACAAGACAAGTGCACATGGCATGTTTTTCATCTATAAAACTTGTCTTTGCTCATATGTGAATCACAAGCAACATGTGAACTAGCTAAAATCAATGCTAGCATGTATTCATTCCATCACATAACACACTCCAACAAACATTACCATGTTGCCACATGCCACACACTATTGAGAGAATATGATACTGCTTTGATAGACAACTATTGTAAAATAGAAACTTACTGTATTTAGAGGTTTGATGAAATCATTATAGTTTGCTTAATTTTTTAATTTTTATCAAAAGCATCGTTTATTATGGGACGGAAGGAGTAAAGACTTCCACCGGGACAACGCCAATGCCAAAGGAGAAAATAACAAAAGAAGAGCTCTCATATCTTTCACCTTCTCGATCCGCAAGGGTGGCTCAAGAATGTCAACTTGAATAACATGGCGAAAGAATTGAGGTCATTGGTTGAATTCATTACTCTTCAGCGTCAACATGTACTAAGGTAACTATACCTTAAAGCGTTCACCTTACCAACTGAGCCTATTTACACATATAAAACAGAAAATGTTTTCAGTGGGTCTTAATAGCAAGTTCAAGAGGATTCCAACGCACTTTAGCATACATTATTTGGACACCATATGAATAAGTTGTGAATTTCCAAAGTGTTGACTATAGGTTGACCTTAAAGCGACCTTAAACTTTGATGTTCAGATTGTGCACATTCTCATCAACAGTAGGGTGTCAGAATCTACTTATTATGGAAGATTGAACTATGAACGCTTTAAGGAAATGGTTGCTTTTAGATATAGTTACCTTATGGACCAGTTGAAGATCTATAAAAGTTCCTCAAACAAAAATTTCTCAAGTGCACCATCAATAAACTTAGGAAGAATCATTTTGATGTCAAATGACATCAAAATGACATATGTCATGGTGATGTGGAGATTAGTGCCATTTTGATATGAAAATGATGTGAAAATGATACAAACTTAACATGCCTCAAGTCAAAATGATGTAATCTTGACATGAAAATGATACATGATAACCTTATATTAGAATGACCTAAACTACATGAATGTGAAACATGATAACCTTATATTAGAATGACCTATACTACATGAATGTGAAGCTTACATCAAATTGACATTAAAATGACATTAATCCCTAAATCACCGTGGCATATATCATTTTGATGTCATATTAACATCAAGATGATCCTTCCTAAGTTTACTGATGACCATCTTAAAGTTGTGTTAAAAAACACTCATCTTACCCCCAATACATGCCGATTAAGTGTTTCGCATTCACGGCATTTTGGGTCTATTATATTTATTTTTAAAATATAATAATAATAATTTGACTTACAACAAAAGATAACTTTAATGTACGGGGCTTGTTTAGAGGCCCCGGTGGAGATCCTCTTAGAAGGAGCGCGGGACATAGTGTACTAAGGGCCGCTTCACACTATGACCAAAGGTCGAGAGGCCGTCGATTTCCACCAATCAAATTGCAAGAAACCATGGTTTTGGCCTCTCGACCCTTCACACTAGAGGCCAAAGTCCAAAGGCCATGGACCTTCAAAATGCTTACATGGCAACACTTTTTGACCAAGGTGACGGCCTCTCAAGAGGAAGTTTGGGTCCTACATTTTGCAAAGACCCGTCACTATGGTCGAGAGGCCGTCGATTTCTTTTCATAAAAAATGAAAACTATATTTTATGCCTATTTTCAGTAGATTTCTTTGGACTCTCAACAAAGTTTGGACTCTCAATCCCACGGCCTCTTGACTTGGACGGGCATAGTGTGAAGCGGCCCTAAGGTGCATTACAACAGGGATTATTCCGTCCAAGGGCTTCACCTCCCCTGAGATGCCGGGGAATATGCCGGGAACGGCATTCACCGAATGCACACTGCATTATCGTGAGGCAAACGAATCGGGTAGTGGATGAATGATGTGGATGAATGATGTGGATGAAAGTTCCATGGATGAATATGTGCGATGACTTTTGGGAGGGGAGCTGCGACTGTTCACGTTCCACGGTCGCCATGGCGGTGGCGATGGCTATGGCGGGCGACACGAGCGCTTCAGTTGCCTCCGTCTTCACGCCCGTTCCACGGCGAGACTCTTGACGAAATGCGCGCAGCTGCGTAGACCTCGTCGAGAGCGTCGTCCACGATGCAACAGCGGCGAGAATGGCGGAGTTTTCAGCCATCGCGATGCCGTTTCCTGGCGCTGCTCCTGTTTTTGGTCTTGGAGGACGGAGTTTCGGCTGGAAACAAAGTTCGTGGAATCGATCCTCAAGGTGAGCTCTCTACTTGCAGCTTGGTACTTTGGATCAGTCGGAACCGTTTTATTAGTAACTTGGCTTCCGTTATGGCACCAACTAGTACTCTGTAGCGGTTTCACCGACAATGGAGACGCATTAGTACGCGGATGTGGCTTCGTACGCATTCGATGATCAACAGTAATGTTAATCTAGGTTCGAACAACTTGGATTGTGTTATTGTGGTCGGTGGAAGTAAATGCGAAGAATTTGAGTTCTTTCAGATTGTAGTTGTATACGATTATGGCAGGAACTAGTACCCTGCAGCGATTTACCGATAATTTAGACGGATTAGTACGAGGGTATAGCTTCGTACGCATTCGATGATGAACAATAATGTTAATCTAGGTTCGAACAGCTTTGATTGTGTTCTTGCGATCGGTGAAAGAAAATGCGCAGAATGTGAGTACTTGCACTTGTAAACGGTAAGGGCCAGATCAAATTGGTGTATGTTCGAGACTAAACAGTTTTCTGTAACTGATTAGGTTGAAGTTGAGGACGGTAGCTTGTCTGTCTGTGCAGATTTCTTGTGTTTTATTTTTAGGTCATTGCGGGAATGACTCTTCGCTGGTCGTGGAAAAATGGTTGGAGTCTTGACATGGATGAGGTTTTGGATACAGATTTGGCTTATTTTGAAGATGACACGATGTGGTGCAAAGATGGACTCAAATCCTTTCCTCGGGAGCGGCTCAACGATAATTTCTGCGATTGTGCAGATGGGACAGATGAGCCTGGTAAGAGTGTTTCTCAAATTTTCACTCTTTATCCATGAATGTACGAATTACCAACGTAGTCTCAGAAATTCAGAAGTGCAAAATCGACCTATTGCCAGCCTAATTCTGTTTCTGGTTCAATTTCATCCGAGAATTACAAGATCGCGATAAATCTGATGCGATCTTCTGTGACGCAGGAACCTCGGCCTGTCCTAATGGCAAGTACTACTGCAAAAATGTTGGATCAACTCCGAAATCGGTGTATTCTTCACGAGTCAATGACGGCATTTGCGGTTAGGTTCTTTGTGCTTTTAGCGTCAGTTTGCAGTGGTACGCTCATGAAAATAGAAATAAGTCTCGTGTTGTAACAAGGGAAAAACGAAGATGCAGACATGTCACGAGAGAAATCATTAGATTGTTGTCGATATTTACATGGAGTTTCTGTCTACTAGTAGCAGAACCAAGGTCATCGTTCTGGTTCTTAAATCCTCAAATTGTGACATAATATGTTCATTCTTGCAATAGTGTGAAGGCAGTATATAAAACGTCAGACCTCAAATATGCAGACTGCTGTGACGGAAGTGATGAGTACGAGAAGCGAGTTGATTGTGCCAATACCTGTGGAGGGGCAATCAACGAATTAAGTGAGAGATTGGAGGAAGAGTTAGGGAAGTCAATCACTTTCGACACAGATGATGTTTCAGAAGCCATTCCAGATACGGAGCAGAAAAAGTTCGGGGAGGACTTGGTCAGCAAGCTGAAAGGTAGGTTGCGTCCTTCCAGTTGATCCCTCTGACTTGAAACACGTTTCTTCCCTTGAAGGCTTCACTCTGTGCAGAGCTAGACTGGGTGATATGTATTCCACTTGCTTACATAGAGGGTTCTGCATTCAATGATGACTATGCTCCTTATTTTTGTCTAATCAATTTTGATCGTTTATAAGCGTCACATTGATTAGGCATGTTTGTAGGTCAAAAGTGTTCCTCACAATATAGTCTCTTGCTGAAAGTCAATACATGGTACGGTATGCGGAGGAAGTTTTTTCGTAATATTATGTATTGCGGCATGTATTGCAATATGCTTTAATGTTATCTGACATTGTGGGGATGGTGTGTTGTAGAAATGAAGGCAGTAATGTTAGTGATGCAGTGGCTACCCTTATTCTCGCTTCTCTCCTTGTTTGTCTGGATGTGGGCACGGGTACCCCGGCGCCTACCACTCCGACAAAAGAAAGTTTCAAGGCCTTCCTTGGTATAAGTGAACGCAGTGATGAGGAAGAAAATTCCTTTTGTCATGGCAGTGCATCGAAGACGCAGATTCATAATTCACGGCACTCAGAGGAAGTCGAGCACAGAGCACAGATTACTGATTCATGGAGTATGTCTAGTGGCGGATGCAGCCAACCTCTTTGCACATATTGGAATTGACCGTGCTGAGAAAGCATGCGAGCATTTGAGAGAGATTGATCAACAGGAAGGGCAGATGACGGCGTGGAAGCACTACCTTTAGCATGCCAGATGCCGAGGTAACAGATAGTATAATCTTTTCAAGGGTCAAGTTCAAGAGACGGATCCTGAGGATTGCTCTCCTTTCTGTTGTAGAATCGAGTTGTACTCGTGAGATCTGGACGGTTTGGATTCAAATATTTTTGAAACTGCTTCACCATTTCTGGTGATAATATTATTTTGATTGTTGGATGTTTGACAAGCGGCTAATTGCGTAGTCTCTGCCTTTGTATTTATCCTAGATTTACTTTTACACCTTGTTTGTACTGTTCAGCCATGTAACTCCTTAAAAACGAAGCGGTTCCGTAGTCTCTCCCCTGGTGGGCAGAGACAATAAACTCAGTGTGTTTTGAAATATTCATAATGTTCTTCAGCCCTTGCTAGACCACACCCTTTCTCTACAGTGCCGCTACAGTGTAAAGTACTAGTAAAATAATTCAACTCTCCAACCCTCTTTGCTTGGCCCAGCTGAAGTTATTGTAGATCCTCCAAGATGCTTGTGATTTCAATGCACTGTAAATGCAAGTTCTTCAAATGTCACAAGTGCGATAGTGGCCTGCTTAAGAACGTTATGTTCCTTGTTGAAGATTGGACAGAAATAAGTTGAAGATTGGACACCAAAATGGTTATTTAGTATGGGTGATTAATTGGTGAGCATGAAACTAATATGTCCAATCTAGCAACGGTATGCAAGAATACTATACCATCTTGTGATACTTCTAAAGTTACAATACTTTAGATTATACTAAATAACCATTTCAGTGTAGTTGGATTTGATTTGGGCAACTGAGAACGACTAGTGGTTGATGCTATTTACAATAATTACTCAATTCCATTGGGAGAGTTGCAAAGGGGCTGCACAAAATTAATTTCAACTTTGAGAAAAAATCTCAATCGTGGCCCCCCTCCTGTTGAAAATTTATCTTATATGATTGCATTCAATGGTGCTTCTTCCCACCATTGAACTCAACCAAATTTCATCTCAACCTAAGTTGAGTTTGGTTGAAAACTCGCAACCCGGTTGAAAAACTTAAACCAAACTCAAGTCGACCCAATTTTTTGTGCAGCTCTACTTATTCGATACACTTGATTTGATTTGACAAAGATTAACTTTACCTTTGAAATATTGAAATTCAACACACTGCTTTTCATGTTATCTTCCACAAATTATCTCAGGTCTTGTCAATGTTGTCTCCCCACGTGGCAAGAGCCGATGAATCTATTGATAAAAAACCTTGTGGTTTTCTTCAATCAATATTTAAACCCGACCTTTTTCTTTTTTCATTCTAGCTGCATGAATTCAACCTTCACTCCTCTTTCGTAAGCTCTTTAACCAATTTTTCTCCATTTCACCCTTTGGGGTTGCACATATTCTTCATCAACACTCTTTGTGGAAGATTGGTCCACAGAATTTCCACAAGTTCAGATCCCATCAGTAATTCTGTGCAGTTCTTCTCACAAAAATTGCTTTCACTTTGGTGCAATCGCTTCAAAACCAACACCATGTTTTCTTGTCTCAAAATTGAAGGTTGATGGAGGCTGTGTAACATCACTAAGATATAAAATAATGGTAAATTACAATGTACCACACCAAATCACTACAAACTCATGGCCTGGGGTTTGGACAACTAGAATAAAATCACTATGCCTGAGGTGGGCATTGATGGGGTCACAGTCCTTTCTCCTCCTGAATTCAATTGTCTCTAAATATTTTGCGTGGGTTTAGAGAACTAGATGGCAAACTCAATACAAAAAACCAAGCTGTGGTGACACTCGTGGCTCCTGCACAAATTTCAATTCACAAGCTTTTTCAGTCACTCATTAATCAAATGTACATAATAATAATAATCATTAGACTTTAGAATCCTAAACCCTAAACCCCAAATAATTATACAAGAAAGCATATGCGGGAGAAACCAAAGAATACCATACCACATGGCCGGCTTTTGCTCTTGAATCTCATAGAACAGCATTTTGAGAGCAAAAAATAGTCCTTCATTTCTTGACCAGAATGAACGGCCTTCATTCATTCAGGAGGTCCATATTGCAGCTAGAAAAGAAGCACAAAGATCAAGGAACACAAACGATGGTCCTTCCATACAGTGAAAATCCAACAAAACTCCCTCTGGCACTTTGAACAGCTGCAGGAACCAAACACACAACCCAAGTGATTGATTAAAAATCTAAGACTTACCTAAAATGCCACATCATCAACCCTCAACTTGGGTCCAGGTAATAGAAAATGGGCTAGGTCAGAAATAACACACCGGATGTTATTTCCATAAGGAGGTTGCATTTTCAATCATTATGCTCAATCCAGAGTCTTAAAAGTAATTACTCCCTCTGTCCCATAATAGATGATGCAAATTGTCCCAAAGTACTTGATGCAAAACATTTACTCAATTTGAAGTTGTTTTACAAATTCTAACAAAGCAAAATCACAAGACAAGTGCACATGGAGTGTTTTTCTCTCTATGATCATATGTTGATCACAAACAATGCTAAAATCAATGCTAACACTGCAACGAACATCACCATGTTGCCACATGCCACATACTATTGAAACAATATGATATTACCTCGATAGACAACTACTCCGAAATAGAAACTTACTGTAGTTAGAGATATGGTGAAATCATTGTAGTTTGCTTAACCCCTAAAGGACCAAGAAGCCCAAATTGAGTCTCATGTTTTTTTAAGTAGTTTTGAGTAGGTCATAGGTGGACTTCCTTTTTGTTCAAATTTATTTGTTTTTGATCAACGTACACAATGTCCTTCATTGATTCCAATGATATATGACTTGGTCCCATTTGACTTATAAGTTCAACAACATAATCAATTGAATTTGTCATTTCTAAACCATGAATCTTTGGTCCTTTAGGGGTTAATTTTTTTGATTTTTATCAAAAGCATCATTTATTATGGGACGGAGGGAGTAAATCACATTTGCAAAGAAAGGCAAAATTGAGAAGCTCACCTGAGCTTCAAACTTGATTGGAGATTGGAGGGCAGCAGAAGTGTCATGAAGAAGGCCCGTCATATTAGACCGACACAGGTTGCCTCCTGGTCCTCCTGCTTTTGCTGACTCAAAGCAATTTGTGACCCTGGGTGTTGGAGGCACCCATTTGCACTTGGCATAATATGCACCTACAATTTTCCAACTCACCTCCAAATGTTGAAGAACCTTCAACACCTCACCCATGATTAAGTGTGGTGGAAAATCAATCTGTAATCAACAAACCAATTCTCAGCCAAATAACTCGTTATCAAACTCATAACCTATTTTTTCAACTTTTAAAAAATCACAAAAAAATAATAATAGTAACTCCCTCCAAAACATCATCTATGCCATTGATCATGTAGATCATTCTTTCTTCTTTCCATTGAAACATTACACAATCTTTTTTAAAGCTGCCTCAATGAATGGAGTGGACTTTTCATATGCCATCAAATCATGAAAAGCATTGTTTCTTTTTCTTTTTTAAATTGATATATCACACAATATTCATTCTTGACACTTCCTCAATAAATAAAATACTCATAACAAGAGTCCAAAACCACATATTTTCTTGTGTCAATTTAAGAGTCCACATTCATTGTGTTGCCTTCCTGCATTGACTCCTACTCATTCATTGTGTTACCGTCCTACATTGACTTCCTACGTTTTTCATCATTCCAAAAGTTGCCATTGCGTTTCAACATGGGCTCTATTTCCGTCTTAAATCTCAAATTTTTCTGCAAAGTGGACTCTTATTATGGGACGGACGGAGTAAATATTAATAGGATCATGTGGGGTTTGCAAAGTTTACGTTTGTAATGGTTGAGTATTTATTTAGGGGTTAAGAATGGGACGTACCGTGAAACCGAGAACCCAATTGCCTTGCGGCATGACGCGTATGATGGGCACAGGCATAGGACCATGCTTTTGGAGCATGGCCTTCATGTGGGTGGATTCGAGCACGGGTGAGAATTCAAAGGGGGACATGGGTGACATGGGCACGCTTCGCGGAGTGCCCACCCCTCGTGCCTGCTCCACGCTCTCTGACATATGGTTGGAGTTTGAGGATTCAGGACCATGGTACTGTTGCGCGTTGTTATTATTCGCCCTAGGAATGTTAATGCCCTCCGATTGTTTCCTACCCGAAGCCGCGTACGCCGAGTTTGCGTGGTTTTGGCTCCGCTCGCCACTGTTGGTCATTGAGTTCGTCACTTCCTGGAAAAAAACCATACCACAAGTGTCATCAATGGCTTATTGACTGCATATTCCTGCTAATACTCCCTCCGTTTCATAATAAGAGTCGAAAAAATTGAGATTTAAGACGGAAATAGAGCCCATGTTGAAAGGGATGAAACGCAATGGCAACTTTTGGAACCGATGAAAAACGTAGGAAATCAATGTAGAAGGGCAACACAATGAATGAGTAGGAGTCAATGCAGGAAGGCAACACAATGAATGTGGACTCTTAAATTGACGCAAGAAACTATGTGGTTTTGGACTCTTATTATGAAACGAAGGGAGTATTTTATTTATTGCACAATTTAGGCCACTGCGAAACACAAAACAGGTGCTAGCATATCCTCAAGGAAAAGAAAAACTACCAATGGTTGAAATATTTAGAATTCCACACCAATTTCCAACAGTAGATGTTGCTGTTAACTCACCAGGTCATTGAATTCTCCTTCAAGGTACTCGTTGGGTCCTTTCTTTTCCTGGCTATCCAGAAGAAGGTAATATGCCACAGTAGCCTACCATCCAAAGAGCAAAACTCAATTAGTCAATCTGCTTTAATTATGTTTTTTGAGTTCCTCTCTCAACATACACAAAATTGTAACATTCGTGATGAGCTGCCTCAACAAAGGATCCCAGATCAGTTTTTGGAGCTCATGTACCAAAAGCTTCCGAGGTACTAACTAGCCACAATCACTAAGCACCATGAATGCTCTGCTCTCTGAGTCTTTTTTGGGTTGTCATCAGCAATGGAGGAGAGGAAGTTTTCACAACTGCTAAGAATGGTATTCTCTTCAGAGAGATAGGTTGGGCACAAGAATCTGAGATTTCGGATAAATTCACCAACAAGGAAGTTGAGATTTTTGGCGTACCTTGGATTGCTCTTCATTCCACAAGGATTGGATAAGGCTATTGCGGTCAAAGCCCATCTTTTCCACTTTCTGAAGGATGTCCTCGTCAATCTGGCACCAACAACCATCCCACACATTGTAAAGCTTGAGAAAAGGAACCCCCCAAAAAGGGTCAAAGCTGTTTAAAGAAAAAATGATAAATTAACCGAAGTGGCCACATGCACAACATGTAACATCCAGCTTTGTGAAGAAGAAATGAGAATTTAAGCAAGTTAAGAGTAGGTACCCTCTTCACTTGATATGCAGTTTCAGCTGGCGGAAGAGCAATGTAGCGAGGCAGTTTCAGTTGGAAGAAGGGGTGGCGACGAATTTCACCGATGGTGATGCGTTGCATAGGATCCGCCTTCAGCATGCTCGTGATCAAGTCCCGCGCCTCAACAGACAAATGGCTCGGCAACATGTAAACACAGTCCTGCCACGGCAATCAACACAATCTTAGCTTCTTCTTTAACCAAGGAATCATGGTTTTAAAATGACAAATTCAATTAATTATAGAGTGAAAAATATAGTTCAGATGGGACCAAATTTTAGTATACCAGAATTAGTGAAGAACATTGCATGTTATGGTTGAGAAGCAAATATATTTGGACAAATAGAAGTCCACATAAGAACTACTCAAAACTGCTTTAAAAAACATGAGACTCAATTTGGGCTTCTTGGTCCTTTAGGGGTTAAACAGTCGAGTGCTCAAACATAATTTAACCACTGCAGCCCGGGCTTTTTTACAACACAAGGAGGTTCACTATCAAAGGGTTCCTCCAGATTCAAAACACTCTCGTCGATCTTCCTCTTTACTGTGTCACCACAAACATAACATTCTCGCCCTCCACTGGCTTCAAAAAACACGCAAAACTAGTCTTCTAACATTCATTGTACTGTACAGTATAGAGCATGCCTGATACTTAGTGCATGAATAATGCATTTTTGCAAGGGTGCAGTTGCTCAAGAATGTTTGTTCAAAACTCTTGAAAGGCTAATGCTAAGTTTTCCCCTGTTTGAGATTGTGTGGACCTCTTTAAGTCTCACAATGGCAAAGCCATGCATGTAGAAAGTAGAAAGTTCATCTTTGACAGAGTTGGTTACAAACAGGCTGTCATCAATTCAAAGGGAGGGCAGGCAGGCAGGCATTAGAATTGAGCAAGCTGCTTACAATGATTTTGCGGTAGAGACTGGAGATGTTCTCGTCATCGAAGGGCAAGACACCGCAAAGCATGGCGTACAGGATCACTCCACAGCTCCAGACGTCGACCTCGGGCCCTGCGTACCAATGGCGCTGGATGACCTCCGGGGCGGCGTAATTGGGGCTTCCACAGCTGGATTTCAGAAACTGGCCATCGCGCATAATGTTGCTCAGCCCGAAGTCGGCGATCTTGATGGAGCTCCGTTCCTGGTCCAGCAGCAGATTCTCCGGTTTTAGGTCACGGTGCACCACGCGGTTGGTGTGGCAGTAGTCTACCCCTGCAATGATCTACACACCCAAACAAAACAAATAAATAAACAAACAATACCATCAATTAATTAGCAATCTGAACATACCCAGAAAACTTAAAACCATTTGTCTCTACATGCTTAAACCGGTACACCACAATCAAAACATCACACTAGTTGTCATTGTTCAGCCAAAGCTAAACAGGGAATGAAAAGATACAACATTAGGGAAATTTTCTGAAAACAACACTCGGAAAATGGTTTCCATGAGACAGGAAGATTGGTGGGTATGCTAGACTGACCTGTTGGAAAAAGTGGCGAGATTCGTCTTCGGAGAGACGGCCATTGAGGACAATGTAATCAAACAAGTCCCCAGATTCCACATACTCCATGACCATGCAGATTTCAGTCGGGGTTTCAATGACCTCGTACAAACGCACTACATGAGGATGCGCCACGAGCTTCATCACCATCAACTCCCGCCTCACTGCAGGCTCCGAACAATACACACGAAGACACAAGATTCTCTCAGCATGAATCAACGGCTTGGACAATCAAACCTCTTGAATCTGACCAACGTTTGAATGAAAAGTGGCAGAATTTCAGTAGGTTTTGAGTGCTGTACCTTTCTCCTCCATGTCGCGCATCTTGTTGCGGGTCATGATCTTGATGGCCACTTTCTGGCCCGTGGGGATGTGCACGGCCAGCTTCACTTTGCTGAAAGCGCCGATGCCCAGCGTCTTCATCAACCGGTACTTGTGCTCGGAATAGAAGTAGGCCGCCGTGCTGGAGCGCCGGCTGGACACGCGCGACATGCCAATACTCCCGGACATGATGATTCAATAACTCGGAGTCCTACTGTTGTTTCTAAGTACTCTCTTTGATCCTTCCTTCCTTCCTTCCCCAACTTCACAGTTTACTGTAAGTACACAATAAGAGTACTGGGCAGTCTAACGTTGATTGATCCACAGTCGGTATATGCTGAGCCACAGATTCTCCGCAGCCAGATCTCGCGTACGTCGGAATATGGCCATGCTGAAAAGCTCCTGCGGCTCCCACGGTTTCATCTGAATAATACACTGAAGGGGGGTCCCGATTAGACGCAATCTTCGTAAAGCAATCAAGCCGGGCCGCGGACTCTCCAACTCTGTCGTTACAACTCGGTTGAAACCTCTGTTGCTGTGTTGCTGCAGACGCTCCCGTGCATGTCATGGTGGCGAAATCACTCACTCACGAGCAACCGAGAAAGCCCGCACCAATGCTCATCTTGAATTCTTGAAAGAAGACTCTAGAGGAAACCAATCCCCGCAGCAAGCAGCGCATTCGTGGTCGATTACAGTGCACACGTGCTGGACAAAAAGCTAGCTCTAGAGGAAATTAAAATTGATCGACCCTACAGGTGAAATAAATGCGCGCGCTAAGATCCCAAAACTAGGAAGCTGGTAAAGCTCTACAGGTTGGAGATGAAAACCAGTTCGAGTGCGGGGAGGAAGGCGAGATGAGATATCGACATGGATCTAGTGCTGCGAGAGGGAAATAAAATGCGGCATTCGAAGCATTAGCCGGCGCTACAGTCGAGGCTAGGACGATTGATGCTCCGACCTCGGCAACGATGGACGCAAACGCGTCACCACGCGAGAGAGCGACACAGAGAGAGAGAGATATAGAAAATAATCCTACGCAACATAACCGGCAACACGATCGGCAGCAGCAGCAACAACAACAACAACGTTCAAAAATCGCATGAATCCCACGAATAAGATTCTTCTTCCTCCAGAGGCTCCAGCTTCTTCGTCTTCTTCTTGCATCGCTGGTCTATCTGCGCTCTCATAAAATGCTATCAAGGCAGAATGATTCTTCTTCTTCTTCTTCGTCGACGTCGAAGAGCCGTGTGATCCATGGACGCACTCCGTCTCACGTGTGGTTCTAAACCAAAAAGGGCCCCAAAAACATTTGAGCGAACGAGGGGGAAAAAGGGGAAAAAAAAAGTGGGGAAAAAAAATTGGGGGGAAAAAAAAAATGCTGATGAAAAAGAAAAAGCTGAAGCTCCAAAAGCGCAAGCTTTGGAATCAATTGCAGGACGGACGGAGGGGGGAGAGAGACGGTCACCGGCTTCCCCGGTAATATTCTCTGTCTCCCGGTCACTTCTGTGGTTCTCCTGTTGTAGGGAACAAGGGAACCAGCTGGGGAGCGCTTTATTCTCCGTTAGGGGGATCTTTTGGGGTGTCGGAGGGAACCGTGAATCTGTCTGGGGGAACAACGAGGGGAACTCTTTGGGAACGTGAAGGGTTTTTAACGTTCATATAGTGCAACAGAAAAGAGTGTCACTTTCTTCAGGCCTAGGAAGAAAGTATCTAGCCTTCTCTGGGAAGTTGGACCACCATTGAATCACTGACCGTCCAGACTCCAGCAATTTATTTTGTTTTACTTTTTGAAACAACGGGACGCTTTATACTCCAGCAATAGAGTGATCTGTAAAGTCAAGCCAAAAAAATTTCACAAGAGGAAAGACAAGGCAGAACTAGATTTTTAACTTTAAAGGTGGCAAAAACAAGTTTTGGCCAATCACAACGCTATGTTTTGTTAGGGAGATTCAAACCTTGAACCTTCCTAATGCAAGAGAAGCTCCTTCATAGCACGCGTGAGTTTTCATGATGGAACCTCTATGTGCCCCATGAGCCCCACACTAGGCCCCAACACAAACCACTTGATTGCTGGTGACAAAGCATCGGCGCGAATTCTATTTCAAGAGCAGAAACAAAAGGTGATAGAGGAGGTACCCTGTAAGTACTTTACGAATAACTCAAATTTGTGACTTCAAATGGACCAACGATTTCACTCTTGATTTGGGTTGGTAGGTTACTTTAGGGTTGGTTCACGTTTGGTTTGCCACCTAATTGATTTTTTGGTCTGGTTCTTTCTTGCAATGGAATATGTGCCATTTGTTTCAAAAAAAACAAAAAATGAGCCAAACGTTAGCTAGGAACTGATGTAGCTTTCTTTTTATTGTCTCTACCCACCAGGGAAAAGACTACAAAAACACTTCGTTTTCAAGGAGTTACATGCAGCATTTTTTTTTTCTGGCTACAAAAAGTTGTTGTCAACAACTTTTTCTAGCCAAGGAAAAAAAAAATGTTAGTTACATGGTTGAACAATATAAACAAGTTGTAAAAGTAAATCTAAGGTAAATACTAAGGCAGAGACTACGCAACTAGACGCTTGTTATTTCATGTAGAAAGAACCTCTTGTCAATGGGAACCATCCATGGAATATTAACCCCTAAATTTCCTTGTGTTTTTGGGAGCTTGAAACCTCAAAACTGCGATTTTCTACCTCTATGTACTCCCGGGAATGTGAACCAAGTTTTTTTACTTCTTTTAGAATTCCAACCGTAAGATCTTGTACCTAAGCCTATTCATAGCTACTGTTTCAAAAATTAACCGTTGGATGTTTATCATTTGCAAGATCGTAACATCCAAAGTTTGTGCAAAAGTTTTTGTGGGCATTGTTTGGGAGGCATTGTCTCCATAGTGCAAAGGGGGACTTGAAGATTGTTAGTCCAAACATTGTGCTCATATTTTTTTCCATGTAGGTAACTAAGTTAGGCACCTCCATGCAAAATTTTAGAGACTCATTATGCTTTTTTGGCCTTCATGCAAATTATTTTCTAGAAGAAGGTTCAAAAACCACAATATAGTAAAACTTGAATAACGTTAAAGGTTTTTGGTTTAGTAAAAAAGTGAACGGTGAAAAGTTACATCTATGCGTTTGTGAATTTTAGAAGAAAAAAAAAATTGAAAAATTCCTAAATCTCAAATTTTGACAATTTTTGAAAGAAAAAAATGTAAAATTACAAAAAACTGTGAAGCTTGCTCGTGTAAATTTTGAAGGCTGCCCATGTAAAATTGTTAAAACTTTCAACTTGGATTTTTTTTAAATGTGTGTAGTAGTATTATTATAAACATATTTCCAAAAAAAAAATTCAAAAAAACCCTTTTCTTTTTTCTTTTTTTGCTGCCCCAGTTGGGCTTGAAAACAAAATTTTGCATAATAAAATTCTAAAACTTGAATTTTGCTGCCCAAATTTTACCACATATAATATGTATGTATTACCACACCCACACCAAATTTTAGCCCAAAATACTAAAGTTAAGCCGGTCTTCTAGGCTGCCCGAAACAGCAAAAAGCCATTTTGGTTTTTAAGGGCCTTTAGGGGTTAAGTTTTGATGATACCAGTGACTCTCCCATAATTCTAGCCTTGTTGGTAGAAAGCAGCAGATTTTGTTCCTGTCTTTGTTGCCATTTTTGTAGTGCACTACAGGGCTACAATTTATGAGATGCTCCTGCTGATGGACTGTCACCCACTCGAGGTTTTTCCCTCTATTCCTTTTTATGCGAATTCCATGCATTTGCTCAGTTTCAACACAAATTATTTTATTTATTTTTTGAAATGCCACATGTCATTTTTTGATTGGTTAAGGGTGACGTGGACCCTTCAAAATTTAATGTGGGATAACAATTTCAACACTGGGCGGTCGATTATGATCCTTACGTACAGTGGTTTCATTTCAAAAAGGGTGCAAGAGTTAGGAATGTCACCCAGTGTGGGCATGGTATTAGTCTTCCTACTCATATTACAAGTGCTTGATGGTTCTTTGCTTTATGAGCTTTCTAACCATTTTTTTTTTTTTACACAAATAGAACGAATTCCATTGCAAGAGATGAAATACAAAACCGCCCCAGCCGGAATCGGCCTGGGGGGAAGGACAGAACCAAGCTTTCTAACTTACACAATGTTCTTTAGCCCTTCTATTGTTGAGCTCATAATCTTAGCCACTATTTCTGAATCAGTGTAGCAGATTCAAAATCATAGGCAAGTCCACGTCATCTTTAGCTAAAGATTAGGTGGTGAGACATTGTATTTAATGTTAAAACTTCTACAGTGTTGTTGTTGAAAAGAGTGGACCCCACTAATTGGTAAAGATTCTTATGTACCATACACAATGAGCTTCTTTTATTTTATTATTGCAATTGAGTCTCTTTCATGAAGTTATGTATAGCGTGGCCTAATACAATTCAACAATATGCTTATTTTGTTGTACCCTTCTTGCAATTTATTACATAATACACCATGTGCAAGTATGCACCTAAATGACAATTTTACCATAGGCTTGTTGATGTCCACTTGTTTCACTTTTGGAAGTAGTCTTATGTTATAAGCTAGTCACACTCGAGGCACTATAGTACTTTGTTTTATTCCTCTTGCACAAATCACAATGGTGCTTGAAAACCCTAAATCTATTTTAGTCATCTTTTGGATGCACAAGTGAACAAAATTAGGCAGGATGTAATTACTTCAATCATTTTTAAGGGATTTTTTTAAAATATGATTTTAAAATCAATTCCATATACGATTCCATTGTATGAAAAAATGTGACAAATAATTCAACAACTTTGATCATATAGATTGTAAAAATACATTATTTATTTATTTATTGCACATGGCAATCTATTATATGTCAACAAGCTTTAAATCCTCTTAACTCTGAAATTACAATTGAAGGTTTGATTCTTTGCATTGAAAATTTTGGATTATAATATAAGGAATAAAATAATAATAATTAAAATTAAAATCAACTTGATTTCATTTTTAAAAAATTGTTAACTGGAAGTAGGTATAAGATGAAAGGAAATGTTTTATTATTAATAGTTCTTACATGGGATTGAAACATGTTAATCATAACAATGAGAATGTCATGGCAACAAATTTAAAAGCTTCAATTTTATTTCTACTTGAGAAATTGTGAAAATTAACTTTTGAAACAAAATTTAAACATTATTTATTCATAATGAACCTTTAAGTGCCCACAAAACAATGTTCTTCATAATTTTCACGTCAGTTATCCAAATGGGAGAAATCAAAGTTTTCCATATATATAACTACAATATATAAATAATCATTTAAAAAAGATTGACTAGGATTTTACTGTTTTTCTTTTCTTTTTTTCTAGTAGTTGTTCAATATCATCAAAGTCGTACTTAATCCCTCAAGGACCAAGGCTGATTTTCCAAGTTCGGTCAGCTCACTGTGGAATGAGTATTGATCCTCAATTCTTGAGATTTTGTGTGGTGATTCTACTCCTTGTAACGAAGATGGGATGGTAATTTGCGTACATAGTTGATGTATAAATCAAAAGATACAATCATGCAAAGGTGGAAAACCTAATTGCGGGCAGCTTCTGAAAATTTTCATACAATGAGCTACGCATCTAAATTTTTGCACACAATGAGCTAACACCCTCATGCACACAATTGCCAAATTCATTTTACCAAATTTGAGACTAAACTTTGCATTTTCGGCATTTTCAGAAAGTTTCAAATATGGGCAACAAGCCAAAAAAAAAGGTGCAACCAACTTTGAAGCTTATAATCTTACTATTGAAGAACCCTAAACGCTTGAAAATTTGTAGGTGGTAATAAATTCAAGTTGCTTGAAATATCCTACGGTTGGATTGGTCAAAAAGGTCATAGAGAACTTTTATTCCCATGTGCCAATTGAAAATAAATAATACTTCCACAGAGCTCATTTGTTTCTCTTCCTTCAAAAAGAATTCAAAATTTTACATTAAGAATTGGAATCTTAGGAACCTACCCAAACTCTCAACTTATAGAAAATGGTCCTTTTGGAATTAAAAGAATGAAAATCAAGTTGATTATTTTTATTTTTATGATTTTAAAAATAATTCATAAATTTTGAACCCAATTCTCTAATATAATTCCAAGAACCGTTTAACTTTGCAAAATGAAAAAATCAAGCTTGAAGGATTCAATCCTATTTGGGAAGGTGCAAAAATGTATTTATACAAAGTATTTACTTCAAATGATGATATCTCGTAATCTACGCAGTCAAAATTGATGGACTTTTTACCACACATTATTAGAAATCCTGAAGGAACAATAATTTATGGGTTTAAAATTGAAAAATTAACTCATCATATTGTGAAAAATATAATTAAGATGGAACCAAACTTAATATCGTTGGAATCACTTGAGAACATCAAGTGCATTGATCAAGAAAAAAATTAATTCATTTATCACAAAGTGCCAAAGTGACAATATAAAATGCTATAGTGGTACTCCATATTTCAACATTCATTCACACATTGAATAGAAAATGTCACATTAGAAGATAATACAAATCCATGATTTTGTTTTCATCCACAATTTGGTTATTTCATCCAAAACATATTTTTAATTTGAAGTTTTATGGAAAAAACTTCATGGTTTTTGACCATTTTTTTAGCCAATTTTTTTTCTGGTGCAATCTCGTACTATTTTGCCCAAAGAAAATGCCTTGTATAGGACCTATTCAAAAGTGCTAAGAAAACATGAGGCCTATTTTGGGCTTCTTGGTCCTTTAGGAGACAATAATATAAAACATATAACTTCAATCCTTTAGAAATTAATGGCCCAAAATATCATGCATATGAAAATAATAATAATAATAATAATAATAATAATAATAATAATAATAATAATAATACCTTATCATTATTATGATTCAAGTTTGGCAATCCATGCATTTTTCTTATGTATCCTTTGATGTTGCTCCAACAACAAAAACATCTTTGGAGCATGGAAATTAACAATTTAATTCCCAACTACACTAATAGGGTCAAACCCTGTCAACGATTCACTTTTGAGTATTCATTTCAAATTTTCAATATTTCTAACATGAGGTAACTTGTATTATCCATTTGACGTGAATTTTCATAATTTAAAATTAATATTTGAAATTTGTATTATTTATTGAAGTGTTTTCTAGTAAAAATTCTAGAAATTTTTGCAAAAAAAATCTTAAGAGAATATAAATCTTTTGAAGAAAAAAATGGAAACATTAGTAATGCATATAATGGTTTATGTGTGGAATTCTCATCAAGCTATTATTAAGAGAACTTTGAAAAAAAAAAAACTGTTTTAGAATTTAAGGGTTTTGAGCTTCAAAGTGCTATAAAATTTGGAATTTTTATATTTAAAAATAAAATAAAATCAAAGTTTAATAGAAATAGATTCTTGATGCTATATTGATATTGATTAGTTGCACTCATTTGCATTTAAAATCAAAAACTGGGTGAAAATCAACATTTGACAAAAATTGGGATTGTTGGGCATTACATAGTTAATCCCTAAACGTCCTCACCCCTCTCTAAATTCAAAGATGCAAAGATGCATCATAAAATGCAACACAAAGGGATATTTTGAACTTGATGTATGAATAAGAGTTGTATATTATGAATTTTTGATTCTATCCATACGGTTGGATCTGCGATTGCTATCACCAATATTTTTGTATAAATTGTGAAACTTGAAATTGAAAATTCTTTTGTAATTTGATTACAAATAAGATATTGACAATTTGTACATGAAATTTTCTGTGATGGATTGAAATTTAATACTCTAAGTGTAGTGATTTTTGGAGATTTTTTATTTTCTTAATTTTATGAGTTGACTTTTTTAAGATCACTTTTACACTGAAATCTTCAAAATTTTGGGTGAATCACTACATGAAAAGAGGCATAGAAATTTCACAAATTATCCCCTTTCTAATCGGATCACACATTCATGAAGCTAACTTTCCATAAAATATATAGTAAAAAATCCACACTGCAAAAAGTCAATGATGGATGAGAAATTTGTGTTTGATTATGTCCATCGTCCACATTCTAGACGGTTGGATGTTTAGGGGTTAAATGGTATGTTCATGTGATTATCATGTCCGGTTCATAAGATTAGAAGTGGTAGTTTTTCAACTTCCTTAGGTTAGCATATTGAAGTCAAAAAATGAGAAGCTCCTCAACTTTTGGATTCCTAGGCAAGTTCCTTGAAAATTTTGAACTTTTTTCAAGTTCCCAAATTAACTTTCCTTTTGCCATGTCATTGTACTACAGCAATACTCCCTCCGTCCCGCAAATAGACCATGATATCGACTAAAATTTTGTCCCAATATAAAACCATGATTTCCAACTGTACTCATCCACTGCCAACAATTAAGCTTCGAGCGCTTAAAAACTGCTTCATGGCATGGCAGACGATTTGGTATCCTAATCCATGGATTTTGATCATGTTGTTCACGAATTACTGTCATGGATTTTGGTCATGTATACACTTTCTGGCAGTCAAAATACTCCCTATATACTCACTTAATCCAAGGATTTGCATCACAATCAACATACTCCCCTTTGTAATCATGGGTTTAAGCTTAATTTATGAATTTAAGTAAAAACAACACTTAACCCCTAAATGTCAGAGCGTCGAGTTTCTGGACAACTAATAGATTCAAACTCACCCTACATTTTCAATACTTAGATGAAAGTCATCCAAATTTTTGGAGATACTTCACCAAGTTGTTGTCATTTCCAATAGTTAGATTTGGTCATACTGGAGTTCATATTTTCTAAAATTACAAATGTAAAAGTATGTAAAGTTGTTGACCAAGCCAAAATTGCATTGACTATAGTTCAAAAGTGGCCTTGTAAAAATGAGGTCATAGATTTAAGAAACACAAAAAATTCAAAAAATCACCACGTTAAGAGTATCTCATTTCAAATCCATTCCAATAAATTTTACTCAATTTTTAATTTTTTTTGTAATCAAATTTAGAAGGAATTTTTAATTTTAACTCTCAAATTTTATAATTAAATATTGGTGATAGTATTGGTAAATTGAAATGTACAGATGGAATCTAAAATTCAAAATCTAAAACTTTCATTTGTATATCAATTCCAAAATATTCTTCTAAATAGTACTTTATGATTTTTCTCAAATCACCAATTCTAAGGACACCCTAGTTCATTCAGAGATTAATCCATAGATTTCAATGAAAACAAGGTCTGTACCAGAGGGAGGTAGTACCAAACGTCAAAAGATGAGATGACTCATTTCTTTTTCTATTTTTTGAAACAAGGACTCATCTCTCTTGGCACAAACAACTGCCACTCGTTTGAAACTTCAAAATGAAGAAAGACCTAGTGTATCAGAGGTACCGGTATATGGCTGGTCGATTTAACCATTAAATGTCAAAAAAACCCAATGGGCCTGTTTATAAGAGAATAATGGAGAAAAAAGTGGATTTTCTCAACCCAATTTGAAATGGATTGGTGCTTTGAAAAGGTGATGAAAAAATAATGGCTAAATTTAGCAAATATGCATAAATTAGAAAATTGTGGAACAATCCACAATCAAATGAAGGAATTTGGAGAAGGAAAGAGCTATGATCGGGCAGCAACTGTGGAGAGAGTCAAAACATTTTTTACATTAAAAGCACAACAAAATGTTGGCCAACAACGCCTATTGGCCAACGTCGATGGCAGGCTAGTGGTCTATTTCTTTTTATTTTTATTTTTTTGGTGACAACAGCTCCTGTAGACTTTGGGAGATGCTCTTTGGGCTGCCCTCTAAGGACCCTCTTGACGTTTAACCCCTAAAAGCCCGAGGAGTATTGAACAAAACATAGATGTATTATAATATGTGCCTTCCATATGTTGGATGAAGTTTGGTTCAATAAACAAAATGTAAAGTATCATCTCTACAAATTATCCGTACGGTCAAACTTTTAACAATAACTTTAGATCATTTTTTAATGAATTTAAAAGCATTAACCTTTGAAAAATTGTACAAATTATAATATTCAATTTTAGAGTTCAAAATTTGGTATGATTGGTTAAAGTTGGGCTATCTATTGTAAACTTCAAAAAAGCAAAAGAAATGATGAAGGGATCATCATTACTTTCCCCAAATAGCAAATTTTATAACACTAAGACAATGTTGAGGTGATCTACTTTGAAAAATTCTCCCGGGTGGAGTTTAACTCGGATTGCCATAATTCAAATTGGGTTGGAAAGTAGACTTGATGTAGTATTTTAAATTTTATTTTATTTTTTCAAAAAAATATATTTTTTGTTCGGGGCAGCCCGTTAAATTCGGGCAGCGACTAGAAAATGGTCGTTTGAGCACTTAGGGGTTAACCCTTTAACGTCCCAATTCAACAATGTTTTCAAAGAAGTGCTATAAAATGCTTGATGAAAACCAAAAATGGGGTTCATGGTCAAAGCAAAGTTGTAAATGTCAGTGTGAAGATCACATCTGTACGGTTGGATTTATTGTATTTTTGTTTAATATTTTTAAATTAATTTTGCAAGGTTTTCTCTTGAAATTCAATTTAAAATCCAAAATTAGCACAATTTTTAAAAAAAATATGGTAATGAAATTGAAATAACATGCACTACGAGATGGTATGATTTCCATTATTTGATTCTACTTATTTTGAAAAATCATATTTAAGGTCCCACTTTTTGAACTAAGAATGAAACTTGACATAAACCAATTTTGTTGTTTTTCTAAAAATCATAATAACCTTTTTTGAAGATCCAAACCGTACAAAGGATAGTCAACTTGCTCAAGAACTAAGAGAAGTTTTGGTGGATGAAAACTGTCTGATTTGGATGAGAATCGAGCAGTTTCAATCTGTGCGTCGTCCACTATGTGGACGCTGGCGTGTTAAAGGGTTAAGGGTTAACCGCCGGAGACTACCATGGTGTCACCAAATCTCTGATATTTCTGTTGACAAAGCATTGAGACCCGCTTTTCATGAGCAGCAAGGAAATCCTTTACATCTCCAAGTGCCAGGTGGTGATGGTGAACAAAAATCAGCAAACTGGACACATTTGGCTCCACTCATATGCATGCATGCTGTTCACTGGCTCCCCTCCTTCCAAGTTCTAATATCTGCCTACAGTAGGTCATTTATTTTATCATACAGTAAGATACATCATTCCTGCCAGGGCCACATAGAGGTAGACCTGCCAGCCCAGTTGGTGGGAAGGTGAATGAGAAGTAAATTGACAGTGGATGAAGAATTCAGTCCGAGTTTGTCTCAGTCTCCAACCATGTTTTTTTCTTAATTTTGGTGTTGAATAGTAACTGGCAGTCCAATACTTTGGCTGGCGTTTTGCACTCATGTGGAGAGGCATGGCATCATCAGTACCACCTTCCACAATTCGTGGGCGGGCGCTAGTTTGAGACCGCCATTATTCAAGTCTTTTGAGACCGTGGCAAAGCTCCCGAAATGATTGTCTCCTTCATAAATCTCGGAATCTCTCACCGGCATGTCGTGCGCTTCCGTGATGAACTGAGGGGTGAACCGTGGCTACAATACAAAGGACCCTCACTAGTAGAAAAGGTGGCATTGCCGAGGGAGATGCCTAGGCAAGTAGTGCCCAATTCCATGCATGCATAGTGATTTTGCTTGGGCATCTCCTTGGGAGTGCCACCTTTTCTACTAGTGCCTGAAGAAGCAGAGACGCTATGACAAGTTGCTCGGAGCTGCCCTTCTTATTGCATTTTCACGTTCCATTTTGAGGTGATTCGTTGGAGCTGCTCTAAGGGCACAATCAACTCCATTCACCCACGTTACTTAGTCGAAACACTTTACCATGCCAACCCCCCACACACACATAAAATTTAATAATAATAATAATAATAATGATTTAAAATTTAAACATTAAAAAATCAAAAATAAAATAAAATAAAATAAAAATAACAGGTCATCCAGCAACTGAGATAATTGGATACATTGTTCATCAGTGTATTGGCTTGCATCCTCCACGTGGTCAAAAGCTGAGATTTTTTTACTTGAGCTTTCTTTACTTGTGGGAATCAAAAACCTTTGCAGCCATCATTAGGTTAGTTTACCTTTCCCATTGCTTTCGGCTGTTGAGTGTTATTTCTATTATTAGATATCATTTGTGGATCTTGTGTCTATTTTGAAGAGGAATCTTATGTATTAAAATACATTTTTTAATATCACATGAATAAGTTATGAATTTTTGAAAGATTTCTCAAAAGTTTGTTGACTTCATGACTCTTCAAGAGTTGTACATTTACAAAATTACATATCTATTTTTAGCATGCACACAAAGATGGAGAAACTATCTTAGAAAGTGCTCAACTTATGACAAGCGCTTTGATAAAGTAATATCTAATTGTGATCCTTGTTCAAAACGAACCCCTACAATTTTTTGTTTATAATGTGCACTTTATAAACATAGAGCTTAAAGTTGGTTTTGGGTGTAATATTGATAATCACCACTTTGAAAATTCATATTTTATTCACATAGAATCCAAAAAAAATACATGCTAAAAGAATCTATGATTCTTTTTCAATTGCCAACAAAATTCAACAATCACTAAGATAGTTTAATAATGGAAACCATGCACATATGCTTGTTTGGAAATGATCTGCTTGGTACATTGTTCGTAGCATACAAACCTCTTGGAGCTAAAATATAAACCTCTTGAAGTTAGAAGATGTGCTCAAATTCTTTGAAATATTCTCAAAATACACTACAAGATAGAATGTTATTTTACTTTTTTTGGTTAAAAAATGTGAAAATATTGAAAGTTGAAAGCTAGACGTGTTGTGTTATTCTACCTTAAAGAAGGAGATTTTTACCCTCAATATTTTATATAATTTTTCTCCTAATGAAACAAACAACACTTTATATTGCAGTAAAATTATAGATAATTTCAAAGAGCCTAGGCTCATTTTCAAACTTCAAGCAGTTTGTGGACCATGAGCATTTAAAATTTTCTTTCATTTAATTCAACTTAAGGAAAACCCAAATAACTTTTGGATTTAAATTCTTGAGAGTTTTACCAAAAAATAACATAAAATTTGGTGGGGGTTTCGAACCAAAAAACTCTTGATTCATGTCATCTCAAAAAAGCACTAGTGTTCTTTCTCAAGTTGTTGGGAAGTGAGTCTAAGCATACATTGCTTTCAAAGATACTAGTATGGCCCTATGTCGTTGGCCCAAATGTTTCTCATGCTCCTTGTGTTCCCCGTGCTTTTGTTTTTTAGAGTAATTCATCCCTTATCTAATTCAATTTACGGTGACAAAATTTGATAAAAAATCCATAACTTCCCTACCGTAGGTCTAAATGGTACGAGACAACTTTCCTGCACCCCTACTTGTCAAGAGCTTTTCGACGATGCCAATAATGACATTAAAAAATCCCATTTTCTACTTTTTATTATTTATTTAATTAAATTTATAGTGACAAAAATCAATGAAAAATCCATAACTTTCACACTGTAGGTCCAAACGCAATGAAACAAACTCCGTGCACCCCTCCTCAATACGAGTTTTCCGACGGTACCAAGAACACGACTGGCGGGTGCATGGTCCATGCGAGATCTCAAGGTAATATACGAACAAAACAAAACAACATGTCTTAATGTATTGATGTATAAAGTTCAATTTGCATTTTGCATGCAAAGGATCCTTCCCTTGTCATTGAACACAACAAGTACATGATTTCAGTAAATTCATGATTTAGTGTCTAAAAAGATAAAACTTCAAGTAAAGCTTTTGGACATAGTATTCCAATGACAAAAATGATTATGGCATGCCAACTCATATCACTCTCATCACCTGGAAGGAAAATGGCAGTATGACTTGTTTTTTCGCAAAATTTTAATCCATCCCTTGTCTAAAAGCCTCCGTTGACATGAAAATAAAATTTGAACCCGTCCCAAAACCAATCATTTGAAAAACCAACATGTCCACGAACCGGCTGGTGGAAAATAAACAAGTCTCAAAACAATTTCTTTTTTTAAATGATTAGTCCCGATCCAAAAATAAAATGAGTTTAGGGAAAAACAAAATAAATATATATATTTATAATTAAACAAACTAAACAAATCTTCATGTAGGTCATAGACAAAGAACATATGAGGAAGTATTTGTTATAGGTCTGGTACCATAGAAGAATGCAAAGCAATTAGAATACAATATGTCTACCGAGTGATAGATGCATTAAATGAGGAATTTCTAGATCTCGGCACGGAGCCTATGGGGTGCACTCTACATTATGTTTGAAAATCACGTGCGTTCATGACTCCCTCTTAAAACCCCTTGTATATGAGAGGTTGTATGTCTTAAAACCTATGTATACAAATCTATTATGTCCTAAATATATGTTTAATGTAAGTATACGTCAATATTTTCAGCACTTAATATGTTTATTGTTTGTATATGCACTAGTCGGATTTTGGTCCTTTATAACTAGTCCTTTGTGACTTACATGGTCCTTTGTGACTCAATTCTTTAAAAAAGAAGTCGTTTTGGACCATTTAAGTCACAAAAGACCAACTATAAAGGACCAAAATCCTACTAGTGATGTTAGACGACAGTGTTCAAATTCATACCCTTCTATGCACTCACGTATACTTGTTTTGTATAGTGCACCCCTTGGGTCACAAAGGAGTGGTTAGAGAGGCTTTTTATGAAGTTCTAAGAGACCAATGTCGGGGTGAGTGTTTGGAGATGGTAGAGAGCACGAGGGAAATAATTCCTGCCAAATCATTGTTTGAAGCCTCAAGCTTTGCATATACAAGTCCAGAGTGGTCAATGACAACTGACCCTCTTGAATAAGTTGTGGAGAATAATTATGGTGATTCCACTTAATAATTTTGCTATATGCAAGAGGAGATTCTTTAAACAAAACTTAATCAAGAGTCATATGAGAATGAAGCTGAACTTTGTGACTTTGGATGATATATTACATGTGCAAAAATTCCAGTGGAAAACATTAATTGGAATGTTGTGATGATTGTTTGGAAAAGCATGAAAGACAAGAGAATCCATCCTCTTGATTGAATGGTAACTCAAAACTTTGATTTCTTTTTTCAACATGATTGTACCAATTTAAAGAATTTGTGATTCTTTACGTAATATAATTAGTGTAAATTAGTGTCTTTGACGTCATTTAAAATAAATAATCTAATTTTTATGGATTGTGGATATTATATTTAGGAGACCTGAGTACTTGAACTTTATGATTTGGATTCAAGATTTTTCATTTGAATTTATTTTGTTTGTCACTAACAAGTCGTATGTAACTTGTTTGAGTGGATTTTTTTTCATAAATAAAATGGATTTAGATTATATTTTGGCAACATGTCCAAGTTGATTCTAACATGTCCAAAAACTAATATTTTTTTGGAGCACCTGTCCATGAGACATAAATTTTCTTAAAAGACATGTCCCGGGACTAGTGAGGGTCCTTGTGAAAAATCAACATTGCTTGATGGCACTCTCAATGGAAGAAGGAAATAATGACAAGTGGCAAATTCCTATGTATTGTAGGGACACTAAGACATCAATTCTTGCTAGGCACTAAACCACAATTTTAGTGTACTAGAATGTGGTGCTAAAAGATCTTTGGGGAATTTGAGTATTCCTTGGTTTGTCACCTCGATCCCTCATCACTTCATTTTCATAGTGATAGTAACTCAAATTTGCTATTATTGTTTTTTTTTTCCATTTACATCCAAAACCATCTCTTTGCATTTTGAGTCAACTTCTATATATATTTTTAGTTTATATAAAACTTGTTATAAAGTTAGTTCTTTACAGATATGTTGTTCACTCACTAGCTACTTTTTTTTTCTTTTTTTTTAAAAAAAATGACAGTTTCATGAAAGCAAAAAAAAATGAAATCTCAGGATGAAATACAATCAATCCATCACATTGAGGTGGATCAATAAAATGGTAAAAGCATCTAGGTCAACTTCCACATAGCACAATAGAGCAATGGGAGCCAACACCCGCTTTTGCAATGGGACCGCAGTCTAGAAACTAAGTTCACGTGGCAATGACACGGTAGTCCCAAAATCCATGGAATACAAATGACAATTCTTCATTACTTAAAAAAGTGAATCTAAGTGAAGATTCTCTTTTGATTCAGTTTTTAACGGGTACTCCATTGCACTGCTCTATTATGCTATGCCACTTGTGAGATTGAAATTCTCCTACACAAAAAACCTCATTTTCACACCAAAACTTTAAAAACTCTAAGCAAATAGCCTCCTTCCAATCATCACCACGGTCCTTCTTCTCTACTTTTTGTCACAATATTATCTATGCCCTTGAAGCATAAATAAACAAATTACCTCCAACAAACTCTACATTCACGATGGTCCCTGACCAACTATACTACTATTACTATTACTATTACTATTACTATTACTATTACTATTACTTTTACTTTTACTATTACTATTACTATTACTCTTACTCTTACTCTTACTATTACAATTACTATTAATAATAATAATAATATTATTATTATTATTATAAAAAATAAAAAAATCATGGTACTCCACCAGCCTTGCTAAAGCGTGGAACTTGGTCCTACTTTGAACATGAACCACAAGCTGTGCACTTGAGAACCATCAGCTGTGGACCTGAGAAGCAGTGAGCATAAAAATCATGATGCCTGAGGTAGAGGGACCTTATTCCGACCCTTTAAAGATATTTGACCATCAAAATTAATGTAATAAATGTGAAGTTTTAGGGAGTGTACATAAGGTTTTTGAGCCTCCCTACCAGGTTTTTTTGTTTTGTTTTCGGGTCATCTACAAAGCTCGCATGAAAGTGAACGAGGTGGCTTTTTTATCCTTTATTTTCTTATATTTATATTTGAAAAACATGGCAACAAATCTTAGTGTTTTCATACATCCTATCTTTTTCATTCAAGATATTGGCCTTTTGCGAAACCCTTCATGCATCGTGTCTTTTCATCCAAATATAAATAATGTAAAGGAATAATGAATATATATATATATATATATATATATATATATATATATACATATATATATATATATATATATATATATATATATATATATATATATATATAACTTGGTGCGAGTGTGGGATCCACGGATGCACAAGAAGAGTCAAAAATGGAGAGGAAGACAAGAAAGAAGATAAGAAAGAAAACAAGATAAAAATATAAGTAAAAGAGAAGATAAAGATAAGCATAAAAAATTAAAAAATTAAATTTTTGTTCACATTGTAAGTGATTGTAGAAAGACTAAATTGTTGTTTTTTAGAGAACTTTTTAGTCAATTTTTTAAAGCCAAATTTGCTCATGAAATGAGTGCACTTGGCCAAGTGCATAAATAGCGAATTGCGTGTTTTGTTCTATGTATCAAAATTGGTAATGAGAAGATCATTTGTGCATGTATGACCGGTACGACTTAGAAATTCATAGTTTTATGCGGTTTTTCCTTCACACTGAGCATGAAGAGACAATTTATGTCACCCCACTATACAGTGCCCTAACAATGACATTGTTGCTTGTCACTCTTAGCCGTAAAAGTGGTACTTATTCAAAAACAAGTCATGTCACCATTTTTCAAGATTTCTTCATGAAAATTTCCAAAATTCAAGAATATCAAGTCTAGTTTCTATTCCATGTTCTGATTTTCATTAATTTCAAATATCAATTACTTTATTTCATTTTAAAACCTTGTGGGTCAAAATCTAACTTAAATCATAGAACACCAAAACCTATCAAATCTTCAAAATAATTTTTTTATGGGGGGTTGTTTTGCACAATATGGTTTTCTATTGTAAAATTCACCATCCGCCAAAATATTAGATTATTTAAAGCTATTTTATGGTTATAATGATTTTTATTTCATTTAAACCTCAAAATCACAAGAAAAGATATGTAGTGGACTTTTCAAAGATTACATTGGTCAACTGTAGCAAGTACGGATGACTTGTAATTAGCGAGTCAAGAAAAAATAATGACTCGTTGACATTACCATAGCAAATATCGTGTGAACTTAGAAATATCAACAATATTTTGCTGAACTAATCACTAGATCAACAAATTCACCCGATCCTAACTCAATTGAGAATGTTTGAAAGATATTCAAAGATTTCGTTCAACATAGTCTAAGTATTGTCCAAAATTTGAAGGAATTGAGGCAAAATTATTGAATGACAATGGAATTTGATTTATGGATACAATCTCCTCGAGTTGTGTCGATCTATGCCTTTTAGGTTGGAAGCAGTGATCAAAGCAAAGGGTGGACACATACATGGGCAGATTGATCAAGTTTAGTGATCATTAAATCACTTTTGTGTGCAAGGGAAATATAGACAATCAAGTAGTTGTACAACTTGAAGTGGTCAAATGTAATAGGGGACAATCAATATGAAATTTTGTTTATATGAAAATATATTCCTTTTTTGAATTCTCATGTTTACTACTAGCAAGTTTGATCATAACTTTAACCCCTGATTGCCCAACTGTCCATTTTATGAACGATGTACATATTTCATCCACATTTTCTCATCCATAATGCACGTTTTGCAAGGAAAAAAATACTACAAAATTCTATGGCAAGATAGCTTCATGCATGTGTGATCCAATTAGAAAGGAGATGATTTGTGAAAAAATTATGCCTCATTTCATGTTGCAATGATTCACCAAAAACTTCAAAGATTTTAGTCTAAATGTGTTCTTGAAAAAATAAACTCATAAAATTAAGCAACCAAAAAATATCCAAAAATCACTACACGTAGAGTATTACATTTCAACCCATCACAACAAATATCATCCACAAATTGTCAATATCTTATTTGTAATTGAATTACAGAATAATTTTGAATTTCAAGTTTCAAATTGTATACAAAAGTATTGGTGATAGCAATCGCAAATTTAACTATATAGATAGAATCTAAAATTCATAATGTACAACTTTTATTCATACATCAAGTTCAAAATATCCCTCTTAGTTGCATTTTATAATGCATCTTTGCAAAACTTCCAAATTTGGTGAGAGGTGAGGACGATTTGGGATTTAAATCTACCATAAATCATTTTTAATGAATTTACAATGTCTAACACCAAAACACTTTACAAATTCACAAAAATAAATTCTATTTTTAGAAAGTAAAACTTAGTATAATTGATTATAGTAGTGTTAGATAAGAGTATACATTATGGTTCTAAATTAGAACCATTTTCATTTGAAATTAGGAACTAGGTGGAAATCATCGTTTGACTAAATAGTGACCAAATATGATCCAACGGGGGCTCCTTGCACGCTTAGGGGTTAAATTACCTCAGTGATTAGCGAGGAAGTGGGTTCCCCTTAGAAGTGCCTTATTTGCATCAACGAGGGCTGCGGTTCGATTCATGTCGAATGCACGTCGTGAGAGTTAATACTTCCTTGCTTGATAGGAACCCCGAGCATGACGGGGATTGCTCCCGGGCCTTAGGTTACATGTAACGGTTGGGGCGTCGCTCTTAGTTGGAACTGATGAGGAGCATTGGGTCTAGTCCAAATATTGTAGGAAGAAAATCTAAAAAAAAATATGTGCTCTCTTCCTTCACAAAGTGATCGGTTTGTAATCTGTTGTTGTGCAATGGAAACAAGCGGCTAGTCACGTAGTCTTTGTCTTAATATTTATGCCAAATTTATTTTTACAGCTTATTTTTACTGTCCAGCCATGTAACTCCTGAAAACAAAACGTTTTCGTAGTCTCACCCCTTGTGGGCAAAGACAATAAAGCGTCCATTTGTTTCCAAAAGAATAAGAAAACAAATCTTAAAAATATTTCACAATTGACAATCATAGTAATGGGCAATCCCAACACACCTCAGCAAAGCCAACTAAGTTTGGACATCCATTGTTAAGTTGTGTATTATTGTAAAAAGCCATTAATTAGGAAAGATTCCATGAGTCAAGTGAGGACTCAAGGCACTTAGAGTAGCCGTACTCCTCTAATTTAGCAGGAGGATATTTAAGTGTGCCCGCATTCAGGAAATGGCTTGAAATAGCCAATGGGGAAAGCCGGTTCAGAAGTCTCTACTCTGTAGCGCTCAAGAAACCAAGGCGGATTTTCATGCCCACCACAAGCTACTGCATAAGCTTACACTAGTAGAAAAGGTGGCGTTGTTGAGGGAGTTGCCCAAGCATGTGGTGCCCAATTTCAAGCATACACAGTGAGTAATTGGTAATTGTCCACCGAGTCTGTCCGGTGCACAAACTTTCAAATTATTTTTCTTTGAAAAAGACGCTGATGTTCAGGAAAAATGAACTCATAACATTCTTTAGCAGCCCCACTGTTCACCCTTGGAAATCAGCATCCCAAGCCAGAATCATTGCAGGAATTGTAATCTTATGTAGAATCAAAGCCATCTTTAGCTACAAATGCTTTGGCATCTCAACAAACTTCTATTTTCTTAATAGTTTCTACATGTTTCACATCATCTATTCCATTTTCGCATTTAAACGCCCTGCAAAAGATTTTTACTACTACACAAATTTTCCATGACTTGATAATTCTGAGTGGAGATAAATGCAAGAGAAATCATATTTTTCTAAAAAAACTTGTAATTTCAATGAATTTTAAAAGTGCTATGTCATAGAAATACAAAAAAAATAATACGTAGGGTCATGAGCATCCCAATAGAAATCCATAATCAAACACTGCGTTGCCTATGGCTTATGTATGAGTATCTTTGATCCACCCAAAATGTATATCCTAAAATTGACTCTTTTGAAGTACTTCCCTTATGTATGCAAAATTCAATCTTGATTGTTGATCTCATGTGATAATGTATGATTGTTCAACAACCACTAAACAAGTATCGTACCATCTCATTGAGAGTTTGAAAGTGCCTTAATTGCCACTCGTTTCCGCACTTTTAACCTTTAAAGGACAAATTAAGCCCCATGGGCTTAGTTTGAGGGAATAATGCAAAAACTTAGGTTGTAGGCAACCAATCTTTATTTGGAAGGATGAAATTCAAAGACAAATGTGCAATGGAGTGAAATTATTCACAAGCCAAAACTCAATTTGGAGAAAGCTTCTGCTTACAAATCAAAATTATGCTTAAAATGAGAGATGGTTGCTATAGAAAGTTTGCTATAGTGGGGAGTGAATGTATGGTTGTAGAAGAATGATTGGTTAGGAGAGGCTCGGATGCTCATGCACGGGGTCCCGAGATAGATGCCTTTAACCCTTTAACGTCTCAATTCAACATTGTTTTAAAAGATTCATTATAAAATGTTCGATGAAAAATAAAAATGGAGTTGATGTAAGAAGCAAAGTTGTCAATGTCAATGTGAAGATCACATCTATACGGTTGGATTCATCATATTTTTTATTAATTAATTTTAATTAATTTTGCAAGGTTTCCTATTGAAATTCAATTAAAAGTCCCAAATTAACACACAAAAAATTTAAAAATATTGTAATGAAATTGGAATAACATGCACTACAAGATGGTATGGTTTCTATTATTTGATTCTACTTATTTTGGAAAATCATGTTTAAGGTCTCACTTTTTGAACTAAGAATGAAACTTGACAGAAACCAATTGTGTTGTTTTTCAAAAAATCACAATATCTTATTTTGAAGATCCATACTGTACAAATGATAGTCAACTAGCGCAAGAACCAAGAGAAATTTGGATGGATGAAAAATTGTACATGATGTAGTCATGAGAAAGGTTGCAATCTATTTGTCGTTCATTATATAGATGTAGGCGCGTCAAAAGGTTAAGTAGCCCCCCTGAGGCCCTTTCTTGACGTTTAAGGGTTAAATTGGATCTAGTCCATGTATTTGACTACCTAGCTTTTGGTTTGTTCTCTTGATTAACATTATATTCAAAGCTTCCTCTAGGACAATCAATGTGCTCAAGTTGGCTTTAACCCTCAAAAGCCCGAGGGGTATTGGACAAAACATAGATGTGTTTTAATATGTGCCTTCCGTATGTTTGATGAAGTTTGGTTTAATAAACAAATGTAGGACATCATTTTACAAATTATCCATACGGTCAAACTTTACAAAAACAAAAACATTTTTTTTAATGAATTTAAAAGCATTTACCTTTGAAAATTTGTATAAATTATATTTTTCACCTCTAAAGTTTAAAATTTAGCATAATTAGTTAAAATTGGTTTATCTATTGTAAACTTCAAAAAAGAAAAAGAAATGATGAAAGGAACATCATTACTTTCTCCAAATAACAAATTTCATAACACTAAGACAACGTTGAGGTGATCCACTTTTAGAAATTCTCTCACGTGGAGTTTAACTCAGATTGATATAATTCAAATTGCGTTGGAAAGTAGACTTGATTTAGTATTTTAAAATATTTTTCATTTTTTCAAAAACATATATTTTTTTGTTCCGGACTAAAAAATGGTCTCTTGGAAGATTAAGGGTTAAAAGGAGGGATTATCTTTCTTTAAGTAGTGGTTGTTGTTTTGGTTGAGGTTCTTTTTTCCATTAGTTTCTTTAATCATTTGTGCTCTACTATTTTAAATCTCCCCTTGTCAATTTGGACAACTGGTTTTGGTTTGTGGAGTCCTTCATCTTTGGTGTTGTGTTTTAGCGGCTTTTGGTTTTTCTCTCAAGTCTTGTTCTATTTCATCTTTGCCATTCTTGCCACTAATTCTTTTTTGTGGATATTTGATATCTTTTTTCCATCTTCTGGATTCTTTCCTATTAGCTCGGGCAATGGTTTCAATCAAAGAAGTTCCAAAGTAGTTTTGCAATATTTTTTTATGGATATGAATTGTGCATTGTTGGATCTTTTCTATTTTTTCACCAAAGGATGAGCACTCAAGTTTAGAATACATTTGTATAGTTGGAATCTCGTAAAACATTATGTATTGCCAGAGAATCATTCTTGGGATGTAGATATATAGATAAATAGATAGATAGAAACTCCAGACCTCTTTCAAGGCTAGCATGAATAAAGTGTTTGTTTGTAATGACAATGACCGAGTGCCCACGGGACAAAGGGCCATTGGAACACATTCTTGGGATACAATTGTGCCCCAACATATTGTGTAGGACAAGCGCCAAAACCTTCATAGTAGTCATTGTTTTATAAATGATGAACCCTACTCCCACATAACATTTAGTAGCATGCAATGTCAATGCCTTGGCTCTGTAGTAGATGGTGTAGAATATTCCACATACAACAGTACATCATCAATAGCTAAGTGGACACGTGGAGGCTCAAGGTAATGAACAGAGTGCATGAAAGAAATACAGTGGGCATGAAGGCTATTGAATGTTATGCACATTCATCGTGAATGCCACTATTATCTCACTTATTTTATTGTCCATTTGTTTGAAACACCAAGCTACCTTTGCATACTTTTTTGTATAACGTGGAAGCACCTAAAACTACCCATATAAGCTATTGTGGTTGGATTTTTTGAAAATCCAATTGGGACTATTTTGGACTATTGTCTATAAGATTGAATTGAATTGGGACTATTATCTAGTATCATATTTATAAATATAAGGGAAAATATTCTCAATTAAAATGTAATCTATATGAATTTTGAAAGTGAAAAGTGGGTCATACCTTACTTGTACCATATAGGTAGTAGTTTTCTCAACATAAAAGTATTGTAAATTGCATCTTAGATGACCTAAGTTTGCCCACTTGTCCATTTGTAGAAGCCTACTGCCGTTGGATGTCAAGTGATCAGATTTATGTTCCTTGGGTCGCGGTAGCTGAGGGTCTAAAATGGATGGTTTTACCCTTAAAGGACATACTAACCTCCACAGGCTTACTTTTTTTGGAAGAATCTTGCTCATAATTTCTATTCTGTTGAACCAAATGGAGTTTTTTAAATGCCACAGGGTCAAAGCACGAAAAAGTGTACCACCTCTAACTCTTATGACCATTCAACAATGCATGGTTCAAAAATACATTGTAAATTTAAATTTCGTAAAAATTAAATTAAAATAAAATAAAACATCTATTTTTTTATAAATTCTACCAAAAAAAATTGAGAAAATGAACTTCAATACGTAGTTATAAATTTATTATTGACGTAGAAGTGGCCAAAATTGAAAAAGTAGTTACGTACAATCAACAAAGTTGATATAAAACAAACAAAATGTATATCAAAACATATTTTTTTCTACTTTCTTTTTGGACAAGGACCTCAATTCTATCATTATCTCAAAGGTCATAAAAAATATATTTATGTTGAGTGTATTTAAGGACATTAATTTTGCAACCGAGATTGAATTTAGGCATTCATTTTCAAACACTACTTTTTGTAAAAAAATTTGAAGATTTTGTTGTGAAAATTTGGGTTCAAGTACCTATAAGAACTCTAGAGGGCTTCATGAAATTAAAACCAAAATACAATATATTTTGATATAAATTTATGGCCTTTGACCAAAACAATTATGATTTTAGTATAGCAGACTAACTTTTTCGTACAGTTTTTCGTGCTTTCACCCCACAATGGACATATTTAATGCATCTATACTTCTATTGAATAGAACCAAAGAATCATTCTTAAAATGGAGTTTGAAAGAGATTTTGGATACAAAAATCAAGAAAGCTATGTCCTTCAACCCCTAAACGTTCTCACCCTATTCAGATTTGGCAGTTTTCCAAAGATGCATTATAAAATGCAACTAGGAGGGATATTTTCAAGCTGATGAATGAATAAAAGTTGTACATTATGCATTTTAGATTCTATCCATACAGTTAGATTTGCGATTGCTATCACCAATATTTGTGTATTAAATTTCAAACTTAAAATTTAACACTCTTTTGTAATATGATTACAAATAAGATATTGACAATCTAAGAATGAATTTTTTTGTGATGGGTTGAAATGTAATACTCTAAGTGTAGTGATTTTTGGAGATTTTTTGGTTGTTTAATTTTAGTAGTTGGCTTTTTCAAGAGCACTTTTAGACTAAAATGTGAAGATTGGGCGGAACACTACAACATGAAATGAGGCATAAAATTTTCACAAATCATCCCCTTTCTAATCGGATCACACATGCACGGAGCTAACTTACCATAAAAGTTTCAATAAAAAATCCACACTGCAAAAAGTGCATAATGGATGAGAAAACGGACTTCAAATCCATACATCATGCAAAATATGTATGGTTGGGCGGTTAGGGGTTAAGGATTAAGGTGTCGCCACCTTGAAGCTTGCAATGATGGTGTGGTTTTACAAATCGTCGACCTATGATCTCATACCGTACTTGGTTGTTAGGATTGGCATTTTATGCTATGCTAAATAATTAATATTTTGGAAACAACAAATGCCAAATTATATGAATATTCTCTAAGATTTTTTAATTTTTTTTCCATACAAATAAAATTGAAAAAAAATTCTAAAAATTTGGACTTCTGTTCTTATAATTAATTTTTGTCGATTTTAACAACCGACTACGGTAATATCCATATTTATATAATAGATTTGTAATCAAGAAGACCTAATAATTGACTACAAAAGGATAATGTTGCAATTATCATGGCTTTTTGCACTACACCAATTATCCTATTTAGTCCGAGATGCACTAGTTTTTTTATAATGACTATAATTTTTTATGAATGATGAATATATTTACCAAGTATGTTTATGGATGTTCTCCTATATTCACGAGTATTACCAAAATCTTCAATATTGGTAAAAAATTTGCATCAGATAAAAAGTTATATCCTTGAGTAAATATTTAGTGTGGCTCGGACTAAAGAGGATAATCATTAGAAGAAAAATGGGGCTTTAGAAGGCCCCAATGCCTTTGAAAAGGAAGAGCATGCCAAAAAAAAAAAAGAAGGAAAAAAACACTATGCCGGGCCCCACAACGAGGCCCGATTGGGGTTTTTATTTTATTTATTTTATTTTGGTTTTTTTTCCATGGTGTAAATGTCATGGTCAACATATGGTTGAACATGTTCATGGGCACCATGACCAGAAAAATGGGTGATTTGAGGGATTATTGAACTCCCGTTGCCCGCATAGACTAGAGAAACAATGCCCAAAAAGACCCTCAATTAATCTAATTTGTCATGTGGGATATTTTGTGGGTCTTTTCGCTAGTCTACACGGACAATGTTTCTACTAGTGTTGTGTGACTTCTTTTATCTAGAAGTCTTGATAATCGCGACATTATCTTTTTAGTAATTGTTCTCCCTTAATTAATTAGTAGCATAAAATGGGTTAAGAAGAGAAGGTGCCAACCTATGACCAAATGAGTGGTGCTTATTGTCTATTCAACTCTTGAAGTTGTGGTGAATCTCACTTGACCTCCGGTCTGCTCCTCACTATAGTTCAATTTTGGTGGTTTTGTTGGTTTTTTCATTCCCTCATTATTTCCATGAGGTTCTTTAGCTCTTCGTATATCGACCTCATAATTTTGGTTGCTATTCCTCAATCACTATAGCAAGTTTGGAATGATGGGCAAGTCTACATCATCTTTAGTTAAAGATTGGGTGGTGAAACATTGTATTTAATGTTAAAGATTCTATAGTGCTATTCTTGAAAATGGTGGACTCCATTAACTACTAAAGGACCTTATAGCTATGTTTGCCACCATCAACCGCCTGGCTACGCTCTCCCTTTTGCATATTCATTCTCACTATCTCATACCGAGGTCCATTCATAATAAAAATGAGCCACAATAAGTGTAACCACTCCTATTTTTTTCTTAAATTCAACTAAAAGTATAAATTTATTTGTACTATTTGTAACTTTTGGGAATAATTTCTTTTATACAATCAATTTGCTACATTCAATTTACTTGAAGTAAAATTTTAGTTTCAAACATTGCATAAGAACTAAAATGTGTGTGTAAAAATTCCTTATGTTATGACAAAAGGAATAAAAATTTATATATAATGAAGATTTCTTTGTTTGAAATATATATAATATAAATAATACTTTGTCTAAAGACTTGCTAAAAGCCCTTAGTAAGTAACCACCTTTGGCTCCTATTATTGTGAATGCATTCACTACCTCACACACTTTTGTATATAAACACTAAGTAACCTAATTTTACTTTGACTTCATGCACTCATAAACTTTGTTTAACCCTAATCCCACAACGCAATTCTATTATCAAAAGCTCACCTATAAGTATCTACAAGCTAACTATTTAGCTACAAGAAATCCAATTGCAATGTTTGCATAAAAATGGCAAATTATTCTCCGTGATTATGTTCTCTACAACGCAAAGTTGCGATAGCCACAGTGCTAAAGCTTTGTCTTGGTCTAATCATTGATCTTTTGTATGCTTTGTACTGCGCCATGCATAAGGAGTTGAGTTGAAAAATGGGTTTATTTAGGCACATCTTTTGGCTTGAATTTCCTAACCAAACCTTGTACTTATAGTTGAATTGAAAACAAAACTCAATTGTGCTATAATTCAGTTAAACTAAGTTGTATGTAGGCTCTATACCTTGTAGGCCTTACCAGAAGTTGAGTTTGAATGCCGCTTTTAAGACCACATACACTCAAACCTCTTTATAATGACCCCTTTTATAATGTGACATTCTAAAGTATCATGCACACTTGTGACACTATCATTAACTGTACGTAGCACACTTGTCACACATTCAAACTATGTCATAGTAAAAAAGATGGGACCGAAGGTGGTCAAATCGAAGAAGTTTGAAAGTACAGTGAATCAAGCCATGAAGAGAAATCACTACAAGCAGAGGCGTCGTTTCTCACTCCGGAGGATCTTGTTCATTATCGTTTTTTACTCTACACGCTTGTCCTATGTGACGAATCGCACTCACCAAGTCCAACCAAAAAATTGGTGAGTGCTAAGTGGCGCCGTTTGACTCACAGAGGGAGTGAAAAGCGACGCCTTCTCCTTGTAGTGAATGGTGATTCAAGACCAATTATAGTTCAGTGTTTTTTCTGTCAGTCCAATTGTACATGCACACACATGAGGTTAAATTTACAAACTCAACTAGATTTCTCAACTCAACTGTCTGCGCAGGGAGAGATTAATAAGTTGTGGCTGCTTCTGCTAGGACTCTTCTTCTTTGGACTAACACCAAGAATAATTCCAACGTGAAGGAATTATAGCAGAACGGGAATCCCTGTCATTTGTCCCTCTCACTTGTTCCTGCCAAGACATTATTGGTGGTAATGAGAGTGTGGTTTCCATTGGTACCAAAAAAACAAGACACAATGCCATTCTTTTGGGAACCACCTGCAATCCATCAATCCAACCCACACTAGTAGATAGTTTGTCATATGGGGACTTCTCGTGGGTCTTTTCTCTGGTCTATGCGATCAAGATTTCTACTAAGGTAGGAGCACCCAATTCCGACAATGTACCCAATGCCGATAATTTCTAAACACGATAATCATTCTAGAACGTAAATCTAGGTAGATCATAGATAGCTTATCATTTTGGTCAACAAACAGTAAAGGCTCTTTGATGTGCTTAGATTTGCGTTCTAAAATAAATGTCGTGTTGGAAATTATCAGCATTGGGTACATTCTGGAAATTAAGTGCTCCTATCTTAGTGTAATTTCATATCAACAACCATACATGGTTGTTGAATGTGAGTTTTGTGTGGAACAGGTGTGTGCTCTGTTGTACCGTACCCACCAACAAGTTTACGTTCATTCAACTTTTCATAGAATTGACAATAAAAATTACAAAATTTATAAGCTTTGAGCCTAATTTGAACAAGTTGTAGTGCACAAGATGAACCACACATACAATTGAGTTTTGATAATAATAATAATAATATTTTTAATCTATTTTTATTTGAAATTCAAACCTTCATTTTTTTACCCTTAACTCAAACAACTCTGAATAGAAATTTTGTTACTTACAGTTTATAAAACTTTCAATGGAAAGAATGCAAATCCTTTGTAGAATCATGTGGGAAAAGAAAATCATGAGTTTGGGGGGTCATATTTACTAAAATTTCAATGTTTGAAGTTTTTAGTTAAAAAATTATCAATTTGAATATAAATTTTATATATTTTTAATATCTGATCCAAAAATTGTCCAAAGAGGTAAATTTTCACACTTCAAATGGTTGTATATATTTTAATATTAATATTGATATTTTATAAATTTAATTATTTGATTCAATTCTTTGAAAAGCTGAATGAACGTAAACTTATTGGTGGGTACTGTACAGTGCCTAGCAATAAAATTATATTTGTGGAGGTTTTCAAAGAATTGCCAATAAAACTTACAAAAAATATAATCTTCTAGCCAAATTTACACAAGATGAACCACACATACAATTGGGTTTGGATAATAATAAAGAAAAATAATTTAAAAACCTATTTTAATTTGGAATTCAAACCTTCAACTTTTACCCTTGATTCAAATGAGTATAAATTTAATTTTTTTTACTTATGGTATACTAAGCATTCAATGGAAAGAACAAAAATATTTTATAGAACTATGAGTTTTGGGGTCATATTAACTAAAAATATGAATGTTTGAAAACATTAGTTCAAAATTGCTCAATTTAAATATAAGATTTTCATTTTTAAAATATCTGATCCAATAAAAATCCGAAAAAGTTGATTTTCACACTTCAAATGACTTCTTTTTTTTTTTTGTAATTTTTAATTTTTATTTAATTCTTTGAAAAGCTGAACAAATGCAACTTTATTGTTGGGTACTTTACAAGTCTCATAAGCTTCATTCCATGGAGACTGTCAAGACCAACGACAAGTTTCCTGACACCTTTTACTTGTATGACCTAACCAACCTTGAGCTAAAGTGCCTAAAATTGTATAAATAAACTACGAACACCACATGAAAATAATTACAAACACATACCGAATGAATAAACTATGAGCACTGCATGAAATAACTCATGGACATTACAGTTATCCAAAAACATAATTGCTCTATGAGCGGAGTTCAAGTCCCCATGGTCGGGTCTTTTGGCTTGGGGGAACTTGTGGGAACTCTTTTCTAACATTTTGTGGGGGGGTCGCCAGGACCTACTCTAAGTTAAAAAGGTAAAAAGAGGGGGAGGGAGAGGGAGAAAAAGGAGGGAGAGTAGGAAACAAGAGAAAAAATAAAATAGAATTGAGCGTTGAGATTTCCTCGACCGTGCGTCCGCCGGTCACGTTCTTGGTACCATCGGAAAGCTCTCGACGAGGAGAGGTGCACTGAAACCGTTTCATTGCTTTTAGAGGTACATTGTGAGAGTTATGGATTTTTGAGTGATTTTTGACATCAAAAATTAAATTAAATTATGAAAATGAAATTTGGGAGTTTTTGATGTCATTCTTGGCATTGTTGAAAAGCTCTCGACGAGTAGGGTGCACCAAAGTCATTTTGTAACTTTGGACCTATGCTATAAAAGTTATGAATTTTTAATCAAAATTTCTCACCATAAATTGAATTAAATTATGGATAAATGAATCTAAAAATAAAATCAAAATAAAAAACATGACTAAATCATGGGGACATTGAGCCAACATTACACAGCTATACTAGTTGTTGTCTATAAATCAAACATAAAAATATCACAGTGATCTTTAATTAAAGAAAGAAAATAACAAAAAAAAAGTTTGTATTTAAGGTGATTTAAAATTAAAAAAAATAAAAAAAATAAAAAATTCCTAAGATAATTGAATTGAGGATTTAAAAATATTGAAATTTAACTTTCTAAAGCAATGTTCAATGCATTGTATATATTTCAATTTAATGGTAAATGTTATAATCTCTTAAACTATGATTTATTTATTTTATCATTTAAAATTTGAATTCTTTTTAAGATTTTAGGGTATTATAAAAACAAGAATACAATACTAAATCATTTGGCATTATTGGAAAGAAATTCAATAATGATAAATTGATTGTAAATTCTATATAATAAATGAGATAATCTAAAATGAAGTGAAAATAAATGAAATTATGTAGTAAAGTGGAGAACATACAAAATGGTTACAATAAGAATTGTCATTTTATTTCTACAAAGAAACATGTGTTGAATTTGGAGCTACATATAAAAATAAAAACCAATGCTTTGTAAAATATTCAATATATGACAATTAAAATCTCCATATCATCATAGTTTTACATATGTGATAAAATTTATATATTAAATGAAATACACATAAATAGAACATGCCGATTTTTTGGGAGATTGTAAGTAGTTTTTGCTGAATTTCACATAAATTCTTTTTTAAAATTGCCAAAATGTTGAATAATTACCATTTTCACACTTCTTAACATTATTTGACTAATCAAGTGTGAGTTTTGGAGGAAGAAAGAGTTGGTTTGTGATGAGAATTCATCCTAAGTCATTCTCAAATGATATGGGAGTAAGAACATCTTGCAAGACCATGTGAATTCTCACTAGACCATATTTTTCAGTAGATTTTGGTGCACAATCGAGCATAGAAAATGATCTTAGTTGAAATGTTTTCAACTAAGGAAAGTTAGAAGGCCAAGTCATCTTCCACCTTGGGGGTGCGAGGGGAGGGGGGGGGGGGGGGGGGGGGGGGCTTGCTTTAGATTATTCTCTTATTCACCATAGACTAGTTTTGCAGTTTTTTTGAACTCAAAACAAGTTTAAGGTGAGTTTAAGGTTTCTTTCCACTTTGAGACACTCTTTTCGGTTAACTCTATAGCATAACTAAACTATGAATAGGCAATGAATTTTCAAAGTGTTGATTGTACCTAAAATTGTTCTTAACCCCTAAACGTCCCAGCGTCCAGTTTCTGGACGACGAACGGATTCCACATCACACTACACTCACATTACTTCATGGATGAAATTCATTCAATTTTTTAAAAATACTTTATGAAGTTGTTGTCCCATCTAATGGTTGGATTTGGTGTTACTAGGGTACATATTTTTTTTAGATTACAAATGTGGAAGTATGTCAAGCAGTTGACCAAGCCAAAATTGCATTGACTTTAGTTCAAAAGTGGGCTTGCTAAAATGAGGCCATAAATTGAAGTAACACAAAATTTTCAAAAAATCACCATTTCAAGAGTATCTCATTTTAAATCCATTCCAACAAATTTTACTCCAAAATATCAATATTTTGTTTGTAATCAAATTTAGAAGGAATTTTTAATTATAACTTTGAAATTTCATGATAAAATATCAGTGATGACATTGGTGAATCTAAGCATACGGATGGAATCTAAAACTCAATATCTACAACTTTCATTTGTATAACAATTCTGAAATATTCTTCTAAATAGTAATTTATAATGATTTTTCTCAAACTGTCAGTTTTGGGGACACCCTGGGACGTTTAGGGGTTAAGCTCTCATATTTATGAAGCTTATATGTGTAGTAGGATCAAAAAAATAATTCAAATTTTTTCTCCAAGCTAGAAACTATGATTTTTGAGAAGCTCCTTCATGCTCAAAAATGCATCAAAACACAAACCATAAAGTGCATTGGAAAGGTAATACTTCAACAATTTTGTGTTAGTATTTAATATTTTGGATTAAATTTGAAAAATTGAAAAATTTGTTTGAAAAATTATTTGAAACTTCAATTAGTTATATTTTAGTATAAAAAATCCCAAAAATTGTGATTCTTTTTTGTATTTGACAATTTGCATATATTATTGATACATCATAAGTAAAAAAAATTGCATCCATTTTTTCCTAAAGTAAAAGTTAAAAATGAAATAATTTTCATTTAATAAAAAATAGATCAACATTTATTTTTTTAGATTGAGACTCATATGTATGCGTTGTGCATCTTGTATACTACAACATGTCTAACTTTGGCTCATAGAAACCTAAATCTCTTATTGTAATGGCAATACACTAAAAAAAAGAAATTCAAATTATTTATGGACCCCACTGTACATTATAGGCAAAAGTCTGTATGAGTTGTTTATTTATTAGGTCACTTAAATCATTTACTATAACTTACCAACTAAAATGCAATATTTCAAGTGTAGGGTCAATACTTGCCCGTCAAATATTTAATAATTGTCCATAACTTAACCCCTAAAGGACCAAGTGTTCTAACTAGGACATTTCAATGTTTGGGTAGGTTTCTACAATGTCAACTTTTATCCTAATTTTTTGAAAAAAATTATTTGAATTTGGTACGTCGATACAAAAATGTGGATACAATTTTTTTTTGATTCCGACTTTGTAAGTGGAAGTTATGAAGAGAAAGAGGAGAAAATGAAAGCCTTTTTGGACGGGGCTTAAAATAAACCTTAGAAATGATCTTTTGCATTTTTAACTCTAGGATCTTGCTTTAGACTACCAAAAGAATGCATGGAAAAACTTTCATAGAATTTGACCGTACAAGTTGCAAGTTTATAGCATTTGAACTGAAAAAATGAAATGACAATCTTTTCTAACTTTTTGTGACTGTCTTTAGAGACATAGGAAACTTTGTTAAATTGGTCGAAAAATTCTTTGATTTTTATTTTTTTTGTAATGTCCAAATTCGTATTAGCTATCAGAGCAAAAAAAAATCACAAGAAAATGAATAGAAAGAGGAGAAAATGATGCTCAAAAACATGAAAACCCACGGTCCTTTAGGGATTAAGGAAAATAATTTTGAATGACAAAAATCAGTTTGGAAGTGACATAACATTCTTAAGTCCTAGACTTTGTACCTCTAGTAAAGTTTCCAAGATTTTCTCCGATGCTCTTGAATGCTCTTTGTTTTCACATCTTAAGTTTGTTTTACTTGTTTGACTCCTACTAAATTCCCTCATATTATGGCAAGTGTCATCTTTCACTCCATGTTCCAAGGAAAAGTTACTATATCAGTAAAAATAACCAACCAAGCAATAGGCGGTGCAGTACCCTACTGCTTAAGAATGTTATGGAATAATTACTTTATTGCGCAACTATTATTAGTATACAAAACTCAAAATAAATCAGTCTACTATATGCACAATTGAGCTCTACAATCTTGATTGAAACACATTTTTCTTCCCGGTTCCTACACTGCCTCATATTGAAATATTTTTGTATCTTATGCATAAAACTTCAAATCATAAAATTTGTTTATGAAGTAAACACTTACATGATTGCCCAAATACCTAGTTGATGAAAAGTTCAAATTATGTTAGCCATTAGAGGAGAAATGAGGATTCAAAAGGCCCTCAAATCCTCATGTTGCCTGTCATAATTGTGTCGATGCACATGTTCAACCACATATTGCCATGGTGAATGTCCGAAACTGTACCACCGTGGCATTTCTACAAAGAAAAAGAAAAAAAGAGAAAGAAAAAGCTCCACCGGGCCTCGCCACATCGCCCAGCCCATTGGCATTGCCTAGCGGGGCCCAACAATTATTTTTCTTTGTTTTTTGTTTTTTTTTTAAATTATAAAATTTATAAAATTTAAAAATTTAATTTTAATTGTCCAAATTAATATTAAAGGCATGTCCTAACATGCAAAGGGACCTCTTCTTGGGGCCTTTTGAATCCTTGTCTCTCATCTAATGTATTCTATGCACAATTGAGCCTCAAAATTTTGATCACAATATATTTTTCTTTTCAACTTCATACACAACTTTCTTAAAATCATAGATATACTAATGACAAGATCCTATAGTTAGGATTTGCAAGAAAGATCTCAAATTTGTATAATCCGCCTTGTTTATAGCATGCTCAAATTTTTAGAAGTTTTGCTAAAAACAATTAATTGTTTTTAGGAATGGGCGTGAGTACTGAATTTATTGGGGTAATATTAGGGCATGATGTATCTATCCTTCAAGCATGCTAATCCTACCATTGAATTCCTGAGATTCTATGAAAAGTGAATGAAATTCAACATGCATATTTAGGAGGAGTGTGAGAGTCACTCGACATGAACAAGATATAGTGACATTTCTATACATTCCTTTATAAGTAAGTTTAGAGAGAGCTCATTATCCTAAATCAACTGACAATAATGATTATCCATGTATAGTGATTGTGATTGTTCACCGACTATATCAAAGGATACATAGTGGTTAAAAGGTGTGGAGACAATAGCTTGTGACATCAAATTTTGGATGTGATAATAGGGGTGAATAGAGGAAGAAGGGTGCGGATGCTCTTAGCTGGTGTGTGAGTTGTATTTAGAAAATAAATAAATAAAGAACAAGCGGATAGTCGTGTAGTCTCTGCCTTAGTATTTATCCTAGATTTACTTTTACAACTTGTTTTTACTATTCAACCATGTAACTCCTTCAAAATGAAGCGTTTTCGTAGTCTCTCTGCTAGTGGGGCAAAGAAAATAAACTTATCCATAACAATGAAAGTAATTTTCATTGTTGTTAACCCTTAACCCCTAAATGACCGTGCTCATTCCTAAAATTTTATCACTTTCTCATGGTGCTTTCAAGAAGGCAGTTGTATCTCTTAACTGGTCTTCATGTAGAAAACTTCACCGTTGAAGCTCAAAGAGAACTTAGTCGTGAGACCATATATCAATTTCAAAACAATCTACCGTATATATTACATGATTATAAAGCTTGATCATGAGTTTTTTTCTGAAATTTTTGAACAAAATCAAGAAGTCGTTCACTGCAAACATTCTCATAAATTCTAAAACCATGATTAGCGTTTGAAATTTCAAGAGCATACAAAGATGTACTATATCTAAGTGCTCATGAAAAATGATGTTCTAAAACTAAGCAATACAACAATGATTGATTCTCTAAGATTTATGTTTGGATGAAGTGGCTTGCTAGTGACTGGTGGAGCCGGTGTTTGTGATCGTTATTAATTGTAACATTGCATAAAATGTGTAAAGATTTCAAATTTATTTTTGGAATATTCCAAATTATTCCCAAATAATATAAAATATGTAAAAAAATTCTAAAGATTATGAAAAGATTTTATTTTAAATATATTTAAACATTTTTTGTAATTATTATATAGTGTTAATGATGTAGTAATGGCAAAATTTTTACATATTGTACACTTTTTTTTTGACAAATGTGATATCCTAGTGTGAAAATGCCCTCTAGGTCATCAAGCTCCCTAACTACCATGTCCCAAGTTCACGTGCATTGATGTTTTAGTTTTTTCCCAATGGATTGATTAACGTAATTACAACTCTTGAAGGATTTTTGTGTTCTTGTAATGAACATTTACAATTCTCTAGTTAACATTGAGTCAAAATTATGGAATCTAAAAAAATTATTAAAATAATGAAATTATTCTTGAACACAATGCATCCACTCGGTCCTTTAACCCCTAACCGTCCCGACGTCCATATTTTGGACGTTGTTTAGGGTACATTCACCTTCGAAGTGCTGTAAATTTTGCAACAAGTGTCTGATTTTAATGAAATTTTGGAAAAAAAAACCGCATGATGTATGGAATGTGTGATAAAAATTTCAGATCAATCCAAGATGTATTGATATTTTAGTGATCATTTGAAAGTAGGTATCTTTTTTTGGACAGTCAATGTGCATTTTGATGGCTGCAACTTCGGGGGCTTGTATCTCCTTCATCCCATGTCCGTTTTCAATAAAAAAAAATTATCGGGTTGGATTCCCCTTGAAGTCTAGTTATCATGGTAAAATTTTCATGTCAATCCATGTTGTTCTGAATGTTTGGGAGTCCTTTTAGAGCACGGGTCTAGTTTGGACACTTTTTGCTTTTTGGGTCAAATCGGTCACTTTTCGGGCTACTTTTTGACATTGCAAGGCCATTTTAGGGCACATGAATTTTTTCATGAGTTCTTTTTGGTACCAATGTGTTTATATGATGATTTTGAATTACTTTATAGTTCAAAGTATTTTCATTTGAGTAATTTTGAAAACGAATTTCACCTCTAACTGTGTTGCTAGGAAAATTTCAGCATCCTTTTTTAACACTAAAACATTATGATCTTACAATCTATATGGCCAAATGACCCCCAAAATTGATTCACATGATCTACGACATGTATGTTACTAGATTGTACGGTTGAGATTTCTATACCTCACTTACATTTAGACCTATAACACATCAAAAGCAATGATGATTTTAAGCCCAAAAAAGCTAGGGACGCTTAGGGGTTAAGGGTTATAGGACATATGCTTTCCCGATTCTACATCCAAAATCACATTTAAACTTCATTTTAAGCAAGATTATTGTTCTAATTTACTTTGGTTCTATTATGAAAAAATATAGCTCTCTCAAAGGTGCTCGGTTTGACATTTAAAAACCGCATTTAATGCAACAAAGTAAAAAAATTAGGAGCAAGATTCTCCCAAAATACTAGATAAATTCGCAAAGTCCATAGATCATCCACCCATAGTTGCACTCCCTATCCTCTATTTTATAGATATCCGCAAAGTCTTTGTCACAAGCTCAAGAGAGAAGACACCAGGTGTGTCTAGTTAGGATTAGAAGCCCATGAGGCTCTTGAGGCCACGACGTGCAAGGTTCAAACCTTGGCAGTGATATTATTCCGGTTATGTGGTTTATTCTCAAACAGGCTCCAGCGCCTTCCCTGGTGGTGCACTTTGGCACCGGGACCAAACCCATTCACCCAAGTTTGTTTTCCAGAAATAAAACTCATCTGGTTTTTATTTTTGGGACCCGAAACTCCCTACTTTTCTTGTCATGCGGGCCAAAATCTTGACTGACACAGTCCTGGAACCCAGAGATTTCATGACTCTATGAATTTCTCTACTATCAAAAATATCTCTTGCTGGGGCGTTACGCCCTTGGTTCTTTGTGATGTTTCTCTTCTTTCAACAAAATAAAGCGTTTGGTTTAAAAATAAATAAAAAAATAAAAAAATAAATGTAAATATATAAATAAATAAATATATATATATATATATATATATATATATAACCCGTAGTACTTGCAAAGTCATTCAAGGTAGGAGCATCCAATTCCGACACTGTACCCAATGTCCAATAATTTCTACGAAAGGTAGTCATTTCAAAACGCAAATCTAAACACATCATAGAGCCCTTATTGTTTCTTGATCAAAATGATAAGCTATCTATGGTCTACCTAGATTTACATTCTAGGATAACTACTATATCAAGAAATTATCTGCATTGGGTACGCTGTTGGAATTGGGTGCTCCTACTTTACGAGTTAACCCCTAAAGGTTGGGCCTATGACCATGGAATCATGTTTTATCTGTCACACTCAATTTTGCTACTAGAAATAATACAAGAATTCAAATTTATATTTTTAGTAGATGAAGTCACATGTCTACTACAAATCATGAATTTTTCATAAATTTTGGTGAATATTTGAAATAACTATGGTTTTATGAAGTGATTGTAAAGAAAATCTATATCAATTACAAAATGTACTAGAAAATTCCGATTTTTTTACCTAAGGTGTAAATTACAATGAAGAAAAGTTTAGTTGATGAAAATCATAAGTGTATCTAAATTTAGAAAGTTTGCTACACCTTGGTGATACCTACCGAACTTGTAACTACAATAAAACACTCAATTCTCAAATTTTTTCCAAAAATTCAAAGTGGAGTAGAAACTAGACTTGGACAGCTTCATTTTGTTAGTTAAGCTCAAATGCAATGGAACTCAATTTCATAGCCTAAATTTAGTTTAAGTAGAACAAGCAAAAAAATTCAAAATACACTACACAGTGAACCGTTTTTACGAATCTTTTTGTAGTTGGGACCCCATGTAAACTCTTAAAATAGCTTGAATGATTTGAATTTAACTTGAAGTGGTGGCATCACCAAGCAAATCCCTTCACATAAAGAATTGGATGGAAATCGTCCACGCAGCAGTTGGAATTGAACAGTCGACTTCAGTCATAAGCCATTTTTTGGTCGCGGTTAAAAAAGAAAAAGAATATTGAAACTTTTGGTCCCAAGACTGTGGGGTGCTTTGGTGCTTCGGCAAGCGTGATAATGATGCTCATGTATAAAGCAAATTTGTTTCAAAAATAAAATAAAACTGATGATGCTCATGCTGAAAATAGAGGATTCCCCGCCTTGAAAGGCAGGACTGAGTGGATCCCAGTGGAAACAATCATCAGGCCCATGCACTTCAAGTCTCAGATCTTCACTTCATTTTTAGATGCAGTTTCAAATAATTTAGTAACTAAAGTTTCTTCTGAATTTTGATTCCAGTTTCAGTTGGCAAGACATTCTCCGTTTACTGCTTTGATACTGTGCACAGTGGTTGTCAGACTGACGTGGAGGTTTCATTCAGCGTTTCTGTGGACAAAAACTCCCTGTTGCAGACCGGCTACCCTCTGCTGACTTTATGAATAACTCTATTACTTTATGTGTAGACCAATAATATTTAGGATGTCACCTGGACCCCATGAGAGCACCTTTTAACCTTTTAGACATGAGGACATTACTTTGTGGTCACTCTGAACTTGTAGTAGCGTACAATTGGGAAAGAACTTGACGGGAATCAATCCTTAGGGTAGGTTTCCATGTAAGCATTGGGTAGATGTAAAACGTGAAGTGAGATCTCAAAAAGCACTGATTGTCCACCCATTTCAGTAAACAGGGAAAACATACTCCTTGGTTCACCCATTTGGGTCATGAATCGGTAGCTTCCACCTTTTCATGACCCACCACCAATATATAGAAGTTTGACCTTAGAGCATTCACACCCTTCTTCCTTTAATTCACCCCTTGACCATTATTATCACATTTAAAATTTGGTGTCAAAAACTATCTTCTAAACATCCTTGAACCGTTATGTGCCCCTCTATATAGTTATTAAACTAATCACAATCATTATACATAGGTGGGGTAATGGTCTATATAGGTACCCCAGTTATGCGTAATCTTGTGTGTGACTATGTGGAACTCATTTTATGTGTGCCATTTTTTTTTGTTTTTAACACCGTGTATGCAATTCCAATCATGCTATTTATAACACCCAATTTTTGTAATTTTTCAATATTTTTCTCTTATGAAAAGGTCATTTATCTAAAATCACACTATTTCAAGAGGGGTACACCCATATTAGACCATTGCCCGGTGATCATTATTGGCCATCAATTTGGGATACCGTGCCCTTTCTTAAATTAGTTATAGAAAGACATGTTCAGATATCACTATATCATGCTCAAATTTCATGGTTCGGGTGAAAGCATGAAAAACTGTACCAAAAAGTTAGTTTGCTATACTAAAATCATAATTTTTTTGGCCAAAGGCCATAAATTTATATTAAAATATATTGTATTTTGGTTTTAATTTCATAAAACCCTCTAAAGTTCTTATAGGTACTTGAACCCAAATTTTCAGAACAAAATCTTCAAAAAAGTTTACAAAAAGTAGTGTTTGAAAATGAATGCCTAAATCCAATCTCGGTTGCAAAATTGATGGCCTTAAATACACTCAACATAAATATATTGATATACATTTTGCTTGTTTTATGTCAACTTTGTTGATTGTACGTAACTACTTTTTCAATTTTGACCACTTCTAAGTCAATAAAATTTTTATAACTACTTATTGAAGATCATTTTCTCAAACTTTTTTAGAAGACTTTATAAAACAATAGGTGTTTTATTTTATTTTTATTTTGTACGAAATTCAAATTTATAATGTATTTTTGAACCCTGCATTGTTGAATGGTCATAATAGTTAGAGGTGGTACACTTTTTCGTGCTTCACCCGTTCTCTCACCGTCACTGAATTTTCAACATTTAATACTAACACTTTTCAGCCACTTTTTAGAGAATCATTTGATTTTAGTGGTAGGATGCGGATGCTCTTGCACTCATCTCTCCCCAATCCCCATACACTTGTTTCTCCTTAGTACAAATGCTAAACCATCAGACCAAGGTCATTGGCAAATTGTTTGTCACTCATGTCCAATTGAGCACCTGAGTCCATTATAACTCTGAATAACACCCAATTCCCTATTTTTGCACTTGGCCAAGTGCAATCATTCATAAGCAAATTTGGTTCAAAATTTTTTTGTCTAAAAAGTTCTTCAAAAAACAACGACTTTTGTTTTTCTACAATCACTTACATTGTAAACAAACAATTTATTTTTTTATTTTTTATCCTTATCTTTATCTTTTCTTTTATCTTTTCTTTTATCTTTTCTTTCTTGTCTTTCTTATCTTTCTTGTCTTTTGGCGGCGGAAGGGGATTTTTTTTTTTTTTTTTTTTTCTGTTTCTTTGTGTTTCTTTGTTTTTTTTTTGCTGGTTTTCTTCTTCTGTTCAGGGTTTAGGGTGGCTGAAACCCTAACGGCGGCGGAAAAAAAAAATTAAAAAAAAAAAATTAAAAAAAAAGAAAAAAAAAAAGAAAAGTTTTTTTTGTTTTTTTTTTGTTTTTTTTTGTTTTTGATGGTTTTCTTCTTCTGTTCAGGGGTTCAGGGTGGCTGAAACCCTAACGGCGGCGGAAGAAAAAAAATAAAATAAAAAATAAAATAAAATTCCCGGATTTTCCGGCTTTTCCGGCTGAAGGGTCCGCGCGTGCGGACCTTATGTGACTCTCTTCCTCCTCTCACTCTCACTCTCACTCTCCCTCTCACTCTCCCTCTCCCCCTCCCTCTCCCTCCCCCTATATATATGAGTGGGAGAGGAAGAGTGAGAAGGAGAGTGAGAGTGAGAGGAAAAAGAGAGAGTCACATAAGGTCCGCGCGCGCGGACCCTTCAGCCGGAAAAGCCGGAAAATCCCGAAACAAAAAAAGAAAAAAGAAAAAAGAAAAAAAAAACTTTTTTTTTTTTTTTTTTTTTTTTTTTTCTTCTGCCGCCGTTAGGGTTTCAGCCACCCTGAACCCCTGAACAGAAGAAGAAAACCAGCAAAAAAAAAAAAAAAAAAAAAATATCTTCTGCCGCCATTAGGGTTTTAGCCACCCTGAACCCTGAACAGAAGAAGAAAACCAGCAAAAAAAAAACATAAAAACAAAAAAAAACAAAAATAAATAAATTCCCCTTTCGCCGCCGAAAGACAAGAAAGACAAGAAAGAAAAGATAAAAGATAAGATAAAGATAAGGATAAAAAATTAAAAAATAAATTGTTTGTTTACAATGTAATTGATTGTAGAAACACAAAAATTGCTAGTTTTTTAAAGAATTTTTTAGACAAATTTTTTTATTGCGCCCGGGCGCCAAGTGCATGATTATATGGCCAAGTGCATAAATTGGGAATTGCGTGTTCAATGGTGCTGCACAAGTAGTACCGTACCTTGATAGCGCTTTGTCCCTCCTTGGATGTATAGTTAATCATTTCTAAAAATAGAGTTGTCATTCCCAAATATTCTTTGAAATCCTTTTTTCCCCTCGCATTTAAAAAAATCCAATTTTTTTGTAATTTATTTTTATAATTATTTAAAAGTAAAGTTGATATGAAAATACGATATGCATACTTGTGTGTGAAACAACAAACAATCCGTTGTTGTGCACTAATTGAACAACCTTAGGTCACAAACTCTGTCGTTCGCGAGCAGATCTTGCAAAAAAATGTCTACAAGATAATCTTGCTCTTGTCGAAAGGGGTGTGTCTAGAAATGGAAATCGATGATTTTGGATGTTAACCCTTAAATGTCAAGAGGGTCTTAGACAGGCAACCCAAAAGAATAAAAATAAATTAAGAGAGCTACTCCAACAGTAGCCCCTTGAGTAACGTGAAGAACCGATGAGAATTTTTCAAATCCTCTATGAACATTGAATGGAGTGAATAGTGTCACTCCAAAAAAATTTAAAAATACAATGAGATTATGGCTCTATAGTGAGCTCTGCAATTATGGATTAATTTTTTTAAAAATAAAATATAAAAATAAAAATAAAAATAAAAATAAAAATTATTGAACTACGTTGATAGCTCTGGTATCCATCAAGATCTTAAGCTGCCCGACTCCCTCCCCACCAATTCTCTTTCCAATTTCCTTGAAAAGTAAAATTTACTAAAACATGCATATTTTCTATATTTAGCCTCACTTTTTCATCACTTTTCCAAAGCACTAGTCCATTTCAATTTTGGTTGAGAAAATCCACTTTTTTCTTGATTATTCTCTCAAAATAAGCCCGTGGGGCTTTTTTGACATTTAAGGGTTAATATGCTTCTAAAGTGTAGCAATAGCCTAAGCTGCAACTTTGGCTTGCAACCTAATTAACTCTTTACAATCTTTGGCTAAAGAAACTTGGACAATGACTTTGGAAACCTGAAGAAAAGGAAAACCTGCCTTACTTTCCAACATCTTTCTAACTAAATGAATAACTCATGTAGGTTTGAAATTTGGTGTCATTCAATTCTAAACTAGAGAAGATTGACATCTACAAGACCTTGTGGGCCAAAGTTTGAGTAAATTCTTTTGAAATAGAATTCTTGTTTCACAAAGGTGAAGTGTGGGCTTAAAGTTCTCCCTTTGGACCACAACAAGTTCTAGATGAAAGGTTAAGGTACGAACATGTCATGGTGTTGTCATACATGAGCTCTTTGTATGATCGTTCAATGGTATTCAACGATACATTTTTTCCTAGCCCTCCAAGCAATGGACTCTTCATTTTTTTCTTTTTATTTGTTTTGAATTTTGAATTTTGTTGAGGTAGGCATGATGAGGTTTTTATCATGCTAAAATTGGTTAAATGGGTTACTATGCAAAAGTTATGATGTTTTGGGGTTTTGTGGGTTTCTCAAGTTGAAACCAACATTCCTAAATTTGTCCCTGAACTCAAACACAATTTTTGTTGCTAATTAAAATTTCTCAAAAATAAAACCACACTACAGTCTAAAGGTTCCTTTGCAAATTACAAATATATATAAATTAATGTATTTGGATGTTGTTGTGAAAGTTATATTTGGATGAAGTTTCCATGCAAAAAGTTCATTTGTTACCAAAGAACACAAAGGAGGGAACAAATACTAACCATGTTGGATGGATGAATGAGAGCATGGTGGATGAACATTTTGGAAATGAGGAAACTTCTTCGAGAAATAACCGCTAGGAACAGACAGTCGGGTGCCCGGGCGGCGACCAACACATGCCTGTAGTAGCGAAAACCCGTGTAGCAAGTGGGCGCGGTAGCCAACGACGAGTTGCCTTAAAGTAGCTGCCATGTTTGTAGAGGCAAACTTATAATTTGTGTGTTGGTTAGGGGGGCTGGTCCCTTGAACATGTTTCATCCCTTCTTTTTGTTCTTCCGCTTTATGTCACAAGGATGAATTATACTACGGCGGGAAAAAGGACTAAGAACAAATAGGGGGAATTGGGAGCTCAATTTTGGCCCACTTCACTCACACTCCTTCAACACACTTACAATCCTCATTTGAAATTAAAAATGCTTTAAATATATATTTTTTGTTTTTAAACCCATAAAGCACAAAGAGCCCAAAATGGATTTGAGCAAAAATTTCAAACCAGAGTTGGAGTAGTTAGTGAAGTCCAAATGACTCAAATTTTAGGTCTATTGTGACCATGAGGAAAATTTTGATAACCTAGTGTCATTGGATTTGTGAAAATATTTTTAATTAATTTCATAAAAAATAATGAAAGCTAGTGGTAAAGGTGCCTGAAGTAGTTTACAAAAATTGTCAAACTTGTAATTGTTTGAAAAAATGCATGATAATGCATCAATTTTGCAAAGAGGTATAAAAAATAATTCTAGATTATAAATTTTAATTAATTTCTATCAAAATTAATTTCACAAATTCATCATAAATAATTAGATATATAATATGCAAGCTATAAACTTCTTAAATTTCATTATGATTGGCTAAAATTATAAGTCTAATAAGATGCTCAACTATTCATTAGACTTCATCTCATTTATAATGTTCATTTTATCCAGTTCTTGCGTACAATTATTTAAATTGGTGTTCCTACAAAGTTAAAAATATTAAAACTTGGCAACTTATAACCATGTTATGAACACTGTACTTTTAGCCAATCATAATAAAATTCATTTTTAATTTAATTTAATTTAAATAAATATTTGAAGTTTTTCTTTAAAATTTATTAATAAAAATTCTAAAGTATTTTAGTAGTATTCAATTGTATAAATAGGATTTAAAGTTATGCATCACAACTTTCATGTTCTATAAAACTTCAAAAAAGTCATGTAAGACACATTTTGTTCACATTTTGTTCACATTTTTAACACATTTTTAACACATTAGACATAATCTAAAATTGTGTCTTCACATACTGCACATGTGCAATTAGAATTTACAAAATTTCATTCTAAATTCAACTCCTCAATCAAATCAAATCTTCTCAACTCAAACTTCAAGACATTTAAAAATAAAATTCACACACCCACTTCTCTCACTGATTCTTGTCACACACAACTAACCACGAATGCTTCCATTTTTATTCCTAGTACACTTCAACCCTTTGTAAACATACCAAATTAAGTTTCTTATAGCTTAACCCCTAAACGTGTGAAAATGCCTTTGCGGCAAGTAGAATACAATGTATTTTTCTTGTATTTGGAATGGATCTACACCTTTAATGGCTTTGTGTTCAATAAAGAAGTTGGAATTTAGATCAATGGGGTTTTTGTGAGCTATTGAGATTCCAATTTAGAGCTTCTTGTTGGTAGCAAATGCCAATTATACGGCAACGTGTCTACTATCTCTGTGGGACGTTTAGGAGTTAACCACCAACATTGTTAGATCATATCAACCTCTACAACTCCACAAATCAAGGAAAAAAATTAGTATTGAAGGAGAATTTACGACTTGAATTGTTGTACAACAATCCTTAAGTGGAATTCTCACTTTCAACACAATTCAACAACTTCTCACTTCAAAACTAGAGAGACATGTTTAGCAAGAATGAGAGTCAATTTCAATCACATAGAACCTTCATTAGCATGATCATCAAAGAATGGTGGTTCAAGGGAGTGAGGGGCAACTTTTAAATACTAAATTCCAGTGACGACAAAAGTCGGAGCTGGTTTAGCATACATGGGATGGTAGGTTCGTTGCCACGACAATTCCATTTCGTCATAATGACTGATTCTATTTCGTCTCGGCCTCCAAGACTGTTCCAGGCTGCCTTGAGGACCGTTCCGTCGCCGTATTCATCGCAGTCGAGACCTCTAGCACCCTCTTCGTTTGGCAGGGTCTTCTCGTCGTGCAGAACTCAGCGATCAACAAGAAACTCCAGTGGGTGTCTACAGACAGCGCCGCTGCACATCGCGCGTGGAGTTGCAATTATATATAGGATGCACTCTAGAATTCAACAACTCCTTCAATTAATTTTCTTTTTCACTCTTCAACTGGAGTTGATGCATTAAAGTCGTGAGTGGCAGGTTTGTTGCAATTGTTGTTTTGGTGGTCGAGAAATTAGGGTTTCGCAAAAAATTGACTTTGGACCCGATATTGCTCTAGACTAGAAGCTTTCACCAACTCTGGCACACATTCGTTTGTGAAGGTAACCATTGCATACAGACATTAGTCAGTAGGCTGTTGTGGTTCAGTAGTTTTGAGGTGTGTACTAAAAATTACTGAAAATTTGTTCATTTTGGTTTCACGGAATTGTGGCTACATGCCTGATCTAGGGTAGTGATCGAAAGTGATCTGTTAAGTTGAGGTATTGTTCGATGTTTCTTGTGGATCGTTTTGTGTAGTTTTGATTCGCCACGACCTGAATTTCCTGCCGTCACCATACAACAAACTTGTAGAAGAACAAGGTGTTTGATAACCTAGCATGCAGCCATTCGAGATGAAATGTTGATGTGATTCTGGACATTTTTTGATGACCTTTTTCCACCGTCAACTGCGCCTTTTCCTTGACGTCAGTGGACTGCGAATCAGGAACCCTAACTTTGTCGGTATCGATTACGGTTACTGGAAAGCGGGGATTCGTTGCCGAGGCTCGTGACTTATACTGGTGAGTTAGAATCATTGGAGATGTGGACCTTCAGACTCTCCGGCCACACATTCGTGTAGATGACCATCACCTTATTTGAATTCGGTTCGTTGCAAAGTACAAGAATGGAATTAGGGTTTATTGCTCATTTCATCTCTCATTTCAGGAGCTCCTCCAATTTACTTACAGCTTCCCTTAACTGGTGTTGTTACAATTTGTGTGCAGGTGAATGTTTCCTCGGACCTGCTCAATCCAAACACCAAATTGGTGCTCAAGGAATTTTGTGGCTTGGACTTGCAATATCAAGGTGAGCAATCTTCACTGCCACAATAAGGTGTCAACTGCCTTCACTTCATCTATTGCATCTGTTTTGTTTTGTCCAAGAGTTTTCTTTCAAATTATGTTGCCTACACTGATGTGATTCTTGTTGATATTAGTCAATATATGAAAGGTGAGCTATCGGCATATTCTAGGAAAAACCAGAAAACAAGAGAAGAACTTCAAAGTTATTGTGATTTATAATTTTCAGCATATTATTATTCAAAATACACAAGAAACTGTCTCCAACATTTGTTCATAAATGGAAACCATTGGATACTTGCTCTCATACAACCAAATAATATACATTACCAAGCCATAATATATGAATCCAAAAAACCTCCAAACTGTTTGTTACCACATGACATAAATCAAAACTCCAACAACTCATGCCTTCTATAACATTCCACTATAAATATGCAAACGTTTTGCAACAACCAGACAATTCATCATGTGGAGTGTTTGCATTAGCATATGCAACTGACATTGCATATAAAATAAATCCTGAAACATCAAAATACAATATTTCTGATATGAGACAACATCTAAAAGACTGCATCACACAATAAAAAATAACACCATTTCCAAAATAAAATATAATGGATTAATATATATTAATATTACTTGCACAATATATATATAAACCATCTTTGAATAAAAAGTATACTTATCTACATATAATAAAATTATGTATTGTATATTTTCATTACACAAACATATACATACGACTATTATATGTATTATATAATATCATATATACCAATTTCTTCCTATATATGTACCGATGTATCATAAGATATCAATTGTCACTGGTAATGTGAAGAGCAACGAAGCCCTAGTTGATAATTGCTAAAAACATTCGTTTCACTCACTCAACCGATAATCGCTAAAACTATTTACTCTACTACCAACTTTCCCATTATTTGCCCCGGTGGTAATCAGACAATTAATATATTAAGTCAACGGTAAGTCCCTTCTTATCCTTTATTGTTTTTTTAATGCTAAACCTCTAATGAATTATTAATTATAATTTTTATTGGGAAACAAACTTTTTCAATGGCTTCAAAAGGTCCAAATTAACTTAGAAGGACTCCGGCTACCCTTGCCAAAAATAGAAATTTTTCCATTTTGACTTTGGTTAGAACGTAGCTACCAATAGGATTTATTACTGCTAGGTAAAAGTAATTTTAGCTCCAAATGACTTCATCATTGAACTCCATAGGCTGCACATAGTTGGAATTGCATTTTGAAAATCCCCAATTGAACTCTTGGATTGTCTTGCGAGGCCTGATAACTTCAAATGATTTTGTAGTATTCTCAATAAGCTACTGCTTTTTTGCAAAGACAATTCCCTACTTTTATTGATCTTCAAATTTTTCCACAATGCTTAAGGCACCTTAAGGACCTTTCACATAATTTATGGTAGTTTGGGTTTTCAAACATGTAATCCCTTGTATATAGGGGTTTTTAAGAAGGGGTCATGAACGCACGTGATTCTCAAACATAATGTAGAGTGCACTCCCCAAGGTGTTCAACATCTTGAAAGGGCTACACATATATCTATTCTTATCAAATTGTAATATCACTAATGTATGTGTATCTCGTACATTAATATTTTGATTAATCCCCTCTTGTGCACTCACGTGATTCCTCTCACATTAAAAGAGTGCACCCTGGGAATTCAACGGAAAAAAATTGACATTATATTTGATTATTTTCTCTAACTTTATGTTTGTAAAATTTTAATTAATCCATAAACATGGCTTCTATTTTATTTACTTAGTCTAAAATCCTTTGGTTCATTTAAAGCATCTAATAAACTAAAAACAATAGGCATTTTAAATGTATTAATTCAATAAGCTAATCTAAATTTATATTCAACTATCTTATATCCACTCCCAAAGGTTAAACCTATTCCGTTCTTCACCTTCTTTAGGAATGTTGATTTCATAAAGGAGGGAAGAATTGTATCCAATTGCCTATAGATTTCATTCCATTTTAGTAGAGTCTTCAACTTCTTGATGGAAGATTTACACTTGCATTTGGCAATTTTTCAAAAATGAAGAGGCTAAAATCTACTTTCTTTTCTATGATATGTTTAAGTTTTTGACTATTAGTATTTATTTTTGTTTCATAATGATGCAAGCTATAGTTGATGCATTTGTAATAGAACTAGGAACACACAATTTTCTATTTATGCCCTTGGCCACGTGCGCTCATTTCATGAGTATATTTGGCTTAAAAAAATTTGGTTAAAAAGTTCTTTAAAAAACATTGATTTCTGTCTTTCTACAATCACTTACATTGTAAACAAGCAATTCTTTTATTTATTTATTATCCAGGTTATCTTTATATTTCATTTTATCTTGTTTTCTTTTTTGTCTTCCTTCTTGTTTTTTTCTTTTCTTCTATTTTTTCTTCATTCTTTTCTTTCCATTTTTGGCTCTTTTTATCCAGCTGCAAATCCCACACTCGTACCAAGGTTAATTTTTAATTTTTTAATTTTTTAATTTTAATTTTAATTTTTTCTTCTTCTTCTTCTTAGTTAGGGTTCAGCTTACCATTTGTGGCGTTAAACCCTTATTTTTTTTTATTTTTTTTAATTTTATTTTAATTTTTTAGTTTTTTTCTACATTGTCAAGGTTTAGTTTGCCATTCGTGACGCTGAACCCTAGAAAAATAAACATAATAAGGAAGAAAGAATTAAATCAGGGTGAGTACAGCTGCGACTGCTGAACCCTAAACGACGTATGCCAAAAAAAAGGTTTTCTATTTTCGGACGTTGAATGCGTGGCCACGCATTCAAAGTCTCTCTCCTCTGCTCATATATATATATATATATGAGCAGAGAAGGGAGGGAGAGGGACTTTAGGTGCGCGACCGCGCACCCAATGGCCGAAAATAGCCACACAAAAAAAAAAACACAATTTTTTTAATTTTTTAATTAAATTAATTTTTTTTTGCGGCCGCCATTTAGGGTTCAACAGCTGCAGCTGTATCCACCTTGAATTTTTTTCCTTATTTTTTTTATTTTTTTTAAAGGTTCAATACCATGAATGGCAAGCTAAACCCTAACAAATTTAAAAAATTAAAAAACTAAAAATTAATCTTGGTGCAAGTGTCGGATTTGCGGTTGCACAAGAAGAGCCAAAAATAGAAAGATTAGAATGTAGAAAAATAAGAAGAAAAAAAATGACAAGAATAAAGACAAGAAGGAAGACAAAAAAGAAAAACAAGAAAAACAAGATAAAAGAAAAGATAAAAATAAAAAATAAAAAAACATGAATTTTTTTTTTGTTTACAATATATAAGGGATTGTAGAAAACAAAAATTGCCGTTTTTTAAAGAAAATTCCAAAAAAATCATGGAAAATAAAAATGGTAGAACTAGAAAATTAGACCTTTACAAGCCTATGCCCTAAAAAAGCTCTTAGATACTCAAGAATGACTTGCATTTTACAGTGCCACTAATAGAAAAGGTAGTACTCTCCAGGAAGATGTCCAAACAAAATCACTATGCATGCGTGGAATTGAGCACCATTTGTCTAGACATCTCCCTGGAGAGCGCCACCTTTTCTACTAGTGTGCTCAAGAAACATGCCACCTAAACCTTGATGTTTATCACTATTATTTACATTTTCCCTAAAAATTTGATACTAGTTTAAGCATTTTTGTAATTACTATGATTTTACAAGAAAAAAACTTTTTAAAATCTAATAAAATTCAATTTTATTTACATAATTATGAAAAATCAGAGTAAATCGGTTTAATAATAAATTATATAAGAAAAAGACCAAAAACATATAATATAATTTAAAATGTGAAGAATTGATGAGGTTTGACTAGGTAACTGTAGTGTGGACGCTTAAAGGTTAAGCCTTTGCTGGACCACACCTTTTACACTATAGAGAAACTACGAATAAAATAATTCGACTCTCCAACCCTCGTCATAACATTCTTTAGCTAGTACTGCAGCACACCTTTTTGCTTGTGCAGAGAATCAACATCAAAAGAGGCAATTGATAAATGTGGAACATGTAGAAACTATGAAAAAACATAAGTTGTTGAGTTGTCAAGCCATCTTAACCCCTAAAGGACCGCAGGATTTTCCTGATTTTGATGAGGATTTTGAGCATCATTTTCACCTCTTTCTATTCATTTTCTTGTGAATTTTTTTTTCTCTTGATAGAAAATACCAAATCAAACATTTAAATAGAATTTAAGAATTTTTTTGACCAATTTAACAAATTTTCCCATGTCTTCAAAGACGGTCATAAAATATCAAAAAAGACTGCAATTTCATCTTTTCACTTCAAATGTTATATTCTTGCAATCTATATGGTCAAATTCTATGAAAATTTCACCATGCACTCTCATGGCAATCTAAAACAAGATCCTATGGTTAGAGTTGAAAAATAATAATTTCCAAGGTTTATTTTGAGCCCTACCCGCACTGCCCATTCTCCCCAAAAAATCCCCTTTTGCTCCATAACTTCCACTGAAAAAGTCGGAATAAAAATAAAATAGATCCCCATTTTTGTATCGATATACTGAATTCACACAATTTATTTCAAAAAATAAAAATTGACACCGTGGGAACCTACCTGAACATTGAAATGTCCTAGTCAGGACACTTGGTTCTTTAGGGGTTAAACTAAAGATGGCTTTGATTCTCGAGAAGATTACGATTCATGCATCGATTTTGGCCTGTGATACTGATTCCCAAGGATGAACAGTGGGGCTCCTAAAGAATGTTATGGTTGCTTAGTCCAGTTGAAGTTTTAGAGAATGCTCTGCGATTCCTCCGATCCCTTGACAGATGCTTGAGATTCAGAGGTGCAACAGTGGACCTCTAAAGAATGTTATGGGCCCTTGAATTGTACATCCCAACGACCACTATCATTCCAGTGTGCAACAAGCCACTAGTCGCGGAGTCTCTGCCTTAGTATTTACCCCAAATTTATTTTTACGTCTTTTTTTGCTGTCTAGTTGCATAACTCCTGGTAACTCCTCAAAAACAAAGCGCTTTTGTAGTTTCTCCCCTGGTGGGGGCAGAGACAACAAACACGGTGAAAGTACGAAAAAGTGTACCACCTCTAACTATTATGACCATTCAACAATGCAGGGTTCAAAAATACATTATAAATTTGAATTTCGTAAAAAAATAAATAACAATAAAATAAAACACCTATTGTTTTATAAAGTCTTCCAAAAAAATTTGAGAAAATGATCTTCAATAAGTAGTTATAATTTTTTTATTGACTTAGAAGTGGCCAAAATTGAAAAAGTAGTTACGTACAATCAACAAAGTTGATATAAAACAAGCAAAATGTATATCAAAACATATTCTTTTCTACTTTCTTTTTGGACAAGGACCTCAATTCTATCATTATCTCAAAGGTCATAAAAATTATATTTATGTTGAGTGTATTTAAGGCCATCAATTTTGCAACCAAGATTGGATTTAGGCATTCATTTTCAAACACTACTTTTTGTAAAAAAATTTGAAGATTTTGTTGTGAAAATTTGGGTTCAAGTACCTATAAGAACTCTAGAGAGCTTCATGAAATTAAAACCAAAATACAATATATTTTGATATAAATTTATGGCCTTTGACCAAAAGAATTATGATTTTAGTATAGCAAACTAACTTTTTGGTACAGTTTTTCGTGCTTTCACCCAACAAATAAGTGACAAAGAAAGAGCCAAATTTGCCATTCTCGAAAAAGACCAACTGCGTCCTCACGGTACATTGGGATGGGATGCGATGGCAATTTTCTAAGTTATGCATTCTTCCACATGGGGGGCCGACTTTCCGCTTTTTCTTAAGAGCATTTTTTTTTTCATTTTTCATGAAGTGCCAAAGTGGCAATATAAAATGTTATAATGGTGCTCCATATTTCAACATTCATCCACATATTGGATAGAAATTATCACATATCCATAATTTTGTATTATTTTCATCCACAATTTGGCGATTTCATCATTTTTAATTTTAATTTTTTGAAGTTTCTAGCGAAAAACTTCATGGTTTTCAGCCATTTTTTAGCCAAAATATTTTTAACTGGTGCAATTTGGTGATATTTTGCCCAAAAAAAATCCCCTTGTAGAGCTCCAGCGGGACATATCATCCCTGCTGCCGGGCGTTTGTATGGTATGGTCCATTGGTATTCTTGTTAAGGATTTTGAGAATTAGAAAAATCCGTTTTAGAGAGAAAAAATACTTTTGTGAAATCTAAAGTGGTAGGATGGACCGTACCGATAAAAGAGAAAAATATTTGATAAAAAATTAAAAATTCAACATTATATTTTTATGAAGGATGAAACAAAGGGTAAACTAGTGCATTGTCACAGTGCATAATATGCACTCTAAATTCTAAAAGAGAAGGAGAACAAAGGGTTGTGGTTGGACTTTTGAGCTATGAATTTTTCAAGTGTTCAAATATGTAAAGCAAAATATCTTTCAATTTTTTCAAATTTTTTTGAATTGATTAAAGTTTCAAATTTTAAAATGTGCTATTTTTGGAAGGGATTAATTGTTTCTCTGTTTAATTTATTTTTTGATGAGTCTTTTTTTAATGTACTTGGGAATGAAATTTTTAGGTTGGCTTATTTTTATATTTTTAAATATAGAATCAAACGTGAGCTATATTTACATTCAAAGTTTGATCATAAATTGTTAAAAATGTTATTAAAATGGGAGTTTTGATACTCAAAATCTTCAACATAAAATCATTTTAACATTCTAAAATTTAATTTTTGGATAATATGTAAATAAATTTAGAAGTTGGTACACTCATTTTTCATTGAATCATTGCTACATAATTTTCAAATTGGTTTGAAAATTAACTTTTTAAACAAAGTGCTCAAAGTGCATATTAAATGTGCACCAAAATGTAGTTGGTTCACCAAGAGGAGCTAGTAAACCATACCATACAAATGCCATGCCATAACCTCTATGCATGGAAAATAGACCCCAAAAGGGTGGTGCTGTTTGTTTATTTGTTGTTGCTACCATGCATGCACACAACATATATAGTGAGGGAGGAAAAAAGAAAAGAAAAAGTAGAACACTCAGTGGGTGCTAGCCTGCTAGGCTTAGGCTGTACGTGAGAAATGAACTTTGTTACGTTACGTCATGGATTGTAGGTTGCTTGGTTCTCCACCATTTTTGGTAATTAATCACTAGTAGAAAGAATGGCCGCGTAGACCACAGAAGTGTGCCCAAAAGGATTCACAACTAGTCTAATTCGTCATGTGTCACATTGTTGCACTATACTATACACTCATTCAAAAATCTAGTCAAGTTTGGTGCATAGTCTAATTCGTCATGTGGGGTCTTCTTATCGGTCTTTTCTCTGGTTTATGCGACCAAAATTTCCACTAGAGAACTTGTGGCTTTTGACTAGTGAACAGGTGAAAGATGAAAGAAAACCTAGTGAAGTTGAGAAAGAAAGTGAGATTGAAAAGAGGAAAGGGCGAATGGTTATGTGCAACCTTCTCTTTCATCCTAATCTTTGATGAGGGGGAGTTGTTCTCACTACTAAGATCATGCTACCTTTGTTACCAACATTACGGTTCCTAAATGTTGCTTGACAAGTTGTAATTATGTTGATTGAGAACTTACTTCCCAACATTACTCAAGTTACTCCCCTACAAATGTGGCAGACAATAATGTATGGTCCTAGTAGTGACTTATTTATTTGCAATAAAATGTACTTTCATTTGTGCCAAATTTAAAATTAGAAAAACCTAGTGGAGTGAGTAGATGTCTCAGGGTACACTCTTTTGTGTGTGAGGAATCACGTGAGTGCACAAGAGGGGGATTAATTTGAACACTCACTACTAGAAAACATGGTCGAAAAGAACCGCAGCCAAAATCGGCTGCGGTTCTTTTCGACCATGTTTTCTACTAGTGAATACTGTACTATGTATACATACAAGAAGCATATTAGGGCTGAAAATAGGGTTGTATATTTACATTAAACATATATACATGAACATAGATACGAATATTCTAACGTATACAAGGGGTTATGAATGCACGTGATGCCAAGGTTTAATAAAGAGTGCACCCCGAGTAAATGTGGTGAAATGATAAGAGATAATTGAGAAGAAGAAGATTTGACATCACTATCATTGAGCAAATCTGCATAAGTAATACGAAGTGGCCATGTGCTCGCGATTCAAATGGCTGCATAGATGAGCAGATTCCAAATGTTGGGAGTTATTAGCAAAAGAATTACTTGCGTTTAACCTTTCAAGGACATACTAAGCCCCACATGCTTACTTTTATTTTGGGAGAATCTTGCTCATAACTTCTATTCCATTGAACCAAATGGGGTCTTTTAAATGCCAAAACGAACATATTTAAGGCATCTATACTTCTTTAGAATAGAACCAAAGTAAATTACAAAGAGAATCATGCTTAAAATGGAGTTTAAAAGAGATTTTGGGTGTGGGAATCAGGAAAACCATGTCCTTTAAGGGTTAACAGGTTAACCCTTTAGTGCCTAGAGTGGTTCTGGAGAAACCACAGTTTTTTGGGTGATATTCTTTTTAAACTTTCTCTCTTGAAATTAGGAATGCTATCAATAGTATTCAACCGTATCAATATAAGCATAGCTTAATGAAACAAGTTTTGGTTAAATCTTGGTCAGATCAGACCGTTGGATTGAAAGATTATAGTATGTCTTTGAACCGTATAATGCACACTCCAAAATGAGATTTTGAGGGGTGTGTGACTTCAAAGTTAAATAGAATTTTGGTTAAATTTTCAAAAATGAAAGTGAAGCAGTTTAGCAATGACCTATGTCAACACCTCTCCATTGCAATCTTTCATGTCAAGAACTGACTCACACATAATTATTGTGAATTTTATAAGTGAGAGTGACTTATCTATGTACGGTTTAGGACAAAATTTATACGTTAAAATAAGAAAGGATTTGGTACATTGATCAAGATCGGAATACATACATTGATGGAACATGAACAAGAGAACACAATCCAAAAATAAATACAAGATAACAAACTTTCAAATACAAGAAATACCGCATAGTACATGTGTTGTATTTGTAAGTATTTGCTGTATTTTGAGGTATTTGCAGTATTTTGGTGTTTTGAACATAGGTATTTGGATATCTAAGAAAGTCAGATTTCAAAATTTCTTTTTGCATCATCTGCATAATCAAAAGTTACACTTCTGAACTTCAAACACCGAACTAAGATAGTTCACAGATTTTACAGCATTTCATTTTTCGATGATCTAGTGACCACTTACTGGTTACCTAGGCACTAAAGGGTTAATGGCAATCACTGGGTTTTCAATTCTGTGGCAATCTTTCTCAAAACAATCTACCGGGACGTTTTGATTTGCATCCAATCCTTGAAAATAATACTGCAGTTTTTGGAAGCTATTTAACCTTCTGGACTTTGCCGATTGCTAACGTGGTCACTAAACTGCTCAATTGTTCCTGAAAATGGTGAGAGATCTAGAAAGACATTAAACTGTCCGAGAGTCATCTGTTGATTCATGAGAATACAATAATGACCTCCATGTCCACAAGAAGAGAGCCCTAAAAACTTCAAAGAGAAAGGCAGCATTTCATCAATTTTTGGATGCTATAGATTTGCGCTCACATAAACATATTCTTTAGTTAAAGTTTGAATAGGAATTAGCGTGGGTGATATGTATGCGATATTGGATTAAAATGGGCACAAATTTCGAGGTTCACTGTTAGATGAGCTAAAGAATGTTGTGCATGTTCTGTGTCTGAAGGAAAGAATATACATGGCAGTTCAAGTTGTGGTGTTGTCCCGGGGGCTGCACTGTACTAAACATGTACGAGTATACGTGAGTGCACAGAAGGGGTATTAATTTGAACACTGCCGTATTACGTATACAGACAATAAACACATTTAGAACTAAAAATATTCACATATACTTACATTAAACATATATTTAAAACATAATATATACAAAGGTATTTAGACATATAACTTCTCGTATACAAGGAGGTTTTTAGAAGGGGTCATGAACGCACGTGATTCTCAAACATAATGTAAAGTGCACCTCCCACGGTGTTGTAAAGCAATTACATTTGGGCTGATACGGACAGGGCAACATGCCTAATTGTGAAGTAATATTTACTTGGGATATTCCAAAACCAGCAAAAATTGTCACCAACATTCGGTAGTTGAGAGCGATTCATTTGCTCCAGCAATATGGTTGAATTCCTTCAGTTAATGCATTCCTTTGATACTTCAAACACCCTTTATTTCAACTCCCTGATGAGTTTGGAATCATTAGTAAACCACAGTTAGTGCAAAGTTGGAAAAAAGGTTACATTAGTGGGTTTCCTGCATCGTTGATTTGAATAATTGTTTGGTCTCATTCAAGTTTTGCTCACCCTCCATGAGTGTCGATAAGTAAAAATGAAGGTTATGTAAAAATTGATTAAAGAGCAAGGTTAGGTCTTGAAGAGAAAAACAGTTCACTAGCTCCTATCTCATGGCAAGATGACATCGACAAGACCTCATAAAATCCGTAAAACAACATAAATGGTTGAAACAACGTTCATCCTAATGATGTTTTAATGTATTTTTTTTCGTCATGTTATTTGAAAAAGGCGTTAAGTTGCACTGTAGCTTGCATATATCACTGCTTAATTATGACAGACCGGAATGCACATGTATTCGAGTGAACCCACTCACACAAAATCTCATTTCTGAGTTAAAACTGATCACTAAAAAGGCCAGTTGAGTGTCTTGATGTCAATCGCGCTTTGTGTTTATGATCTCTCCGATTTGAGGACTCTAGGATGATAGATCCTCAGCAGGAAACATGGACGGTAAACCCTTCTCGTTAATTCACGAGTGACTAACAATTTATGCTGTCGTTGCTTACTGAACGAAAACACAAGATTGAACAATTTCTGCACCGCCGTATGTTGATTGAACAGCTAGCGTAGTTAGTGCATGTGGTCAATCATGCGTGATAATCATCTTAGAGTGTCGTTTGAAACCTGAATGTGTAAAACTTAGCAGCCATGGTGCAAAGAGTTTGTCGATCAATTAGTTGGCATTGTCAGATCGACAGTGGGGGATTATTGCTCCGGACGTTGTTATCTGTGTTGCTAGTACACAATTTAAGAATATATATTGCAAAGACTGATTCGGCGTTACAGATTTTTGGCTCTTTGAAGATCGATAGCCGTTGACACTCTACCTAGAACAGATTTGAAATATGTCTCGAAATCAATTATGTGATATGCATATATATGCACTGAAGTTGATCGGTAAGAACACCATCAACGTTCCAGAAGATGTGGAAATTTTGTATGTACTACTTCTGTCCGCATCAAGCATCTTAAAAGTGGCCTTGAGTTGAGATCGACCACCTGCAATTTATAATTTCTTTTGAAGACAAAGCAGCCATGTGCACATGTATGTATGACTGACAGTTTTTATATCCATGTGGCAGGCATGTGATGGAAGTCCATCAATTTCATACTCATTGTGAGTAGTCGATCGTCTTGCACGTAGTCTCGTATCATTTCAATGTAAAACCATTTCCACGAGTTGAAAAAGTCTTTGCCTGAAATTCAGTTACTCTCTGCGTGCTTGGTCGCCATCTCTGCGTTTACTACTGAAAATTCCTTAAAACCCTAATGGAATCCATCTTTGCAAAGGCAACGAAGCTCAATTCTTCACCGTCACTGGATATTAACGAGAATCTCATCGTGGGTCCACCCATTTCAAGAATTGATGAAAAATTGATAACAGCTCTTTTCTGTTACGAAACCAACAAATTCCAAGTTCGAGTTTTGAAGCAACCGTGTCAATTTCTGGTCATAAAAAAGTTAATACCCTATTAATCTTCTCCTCAATGTGAACCCTTATCAGCCAAAAAGTACAGACACTTGACACCCTAAACCCTAAAGCTTCTCCAACTAGTCCATAGATTTATACGAGCTTTGCAGATTCCTTAATTCACAAACTTGCTTTCAATAATCACCCTGAGACTAAATGATAAACCAGGATTATTAGACATGATTACTGTTCATCTTCAACCACGCAGACTCGTTCTGCTAATGAAACGAAAGCAGAAAACCTGATTAGTGAATTCATCCCATTATCCGTTAATTTTTTGCATGCAGAAATGGAAGTCTCAATCTGTTGGAAAATATCTAAATTGCCAGCAAACTTTGCCTCACTCACATCATATAATGATCGGTCCCATCTTTTTGGTATAATAACTACAATCAAATTATGCCCCAGCTGGCTGGCAAACCCACCAGCCAGCCATGTTCTGTCGGAAGCAAAGCTGCTACTTCTGCAACATCATCAACAACTAATGAATTTGCATCAGCAATAATAAGTTGGCCTCAGAACAATATGCGTTGTGTTGTGATGCTGAGAGTCCTTGAATGTTCTGATTTGAATGAGACCATGTGCACAGGGCGACATTCTCCTTGAGGATGATGGGACAACGGTAGAGCCCTAATGGAACGCCTGGGACCACAATCACCATCACTTTGTACACTTGTCCCCTGCCACTTTGGTAATTGCAACTCAAGGTAACTTGTGCTGGACATAGAACTTTCTATTCATATAATGATCAAATAGTTTTGTGAGCAAATCAAACAGGATTCCAACGCACCAAAAAATGCATCAATTGGATACGATATGCAAAAGTTGGAAAGGTTCAAAGTTTTATAGGTACGAACATGAGTTCTGATGTTGAGGCAAAAGTAGATTCTCAAAACCAATATGTACCCATTGTGCATCAATTGGATACGATATGTCAAAAGTAGAAAAGGTTCAAAGTTTTATTGGTAAATACCAGAGTTGGGCGTGTATCTAATAAAAATAACTAAAATTAAACGAATCCTGATTTGAAGCTACAGTACACTGTAGAGCACTGTTCAGGTTGTATTCATTTGATGGAGAAGATGCCACACACGCCCACCACTGGTAAGCACCTCAAACAAACATGAGTTTTGATCATGTAGAGGCGACGTAGATTCTCAAAACCAATTGTGCATCTATTGGATACGATATGTCAAAAGTTGAAAAGGTTCAAAGTTTTATTGGTAAATACCTCAAACGAACATGAGTTCTCATGTAGAGGCGGCGTAGATTCTCAAAATCAATATGTACCCATTGTGCATCAATTGGATACGATATGGAAAAGATAAAAAAGGCTCAAAGTTTTATTGGTAAATATCTCAACCGAACATGAGTTCTGATCATGTAGAGGAGACGTAGATTCTGAAAATCAATATGTGCAAGATTTTGAAGTATTGCATAATTTAGGTGAGGTTCAGTTACCTTTGTAATTATTGGAGTTGGCCATTTCAATTTGTTGTTCCTGCGCTTTGCGTTGAATTTTACTCACCACAACCAAAATGTGGGAAAGTAGTACGTAGTACTAGTACCGTGGTTTGCTGCAATGGAAATTGTCCAAGAGACAGCCCTGGCCCATCTCACCCAGTCTGATAACCTCACAATACTGTACTGTCAGTTTTGGACACCCAAGTGACAATAGTATTAGTTTGCGAAGTGCCCACTAGGATTTAACCCCTAAATGTCTACAACCCTCTCCAAATTGGGCAGTTTTGCAAAGGTGCATTATAAAATGCAATTAAGAGGGATATTCTAAACTTGATGTATGAATAACAATTGTACATTATGATTTTTAGATTCTATCCATACGGTTAATAATCACCGATATTTTTGTATAAAATTTGAAACTTAAAATTCAAAATTCTTTTGTAATTCGATTTCGAATAAGATATTGACAATGAAATTTGTTGCGATGGGTTGAAATGTGATACTGTAAGTGTTAGTAGTGATTTTTGGAGATTTTTTGGTTGCTTAATTTTATGAGTTGACTTTTTCAAAAGCACTTTTGAACTAAGATCTTAAATTTTTTTGGTGAATCACTGCAACATGAAATGAGGCATAAAAATTTCACAAATCATCTCCTTTCTAATCGGTTCTCACATGCATGAAGCTAACTTCCCACAAATAATATAGTAAAAAATCAACACTACAAAAAGTGCATGATGGATGAGAAAACGTGAATGAAATCTATACATCGTCCAAAAAATGGACGCTTAGGCAGTTAAGGGTTAACCCCTAAAAGATCAAGGATTCATGATTTTTAAATGACAAATTCAATTGATCATATTGTGAAAAATATAATTAAGATGGGATCAAATTTTACATCACCGGAATCAGTGAAGAATATTGCATGTGTTGATAAAAAAAGCCAAATAAGATTGAACAAAATGAACTTCACATAAGATCTACCCAAAACTACCAAGAAAAACATCAAGTCGAATTTGGGCTTCTTGGTCCTTTAGGGGTTAACAACACTTTTAGCTATTGACAACATGTCTTGTGATACTCAGAATTTTAGGTTTGAATTAAATATGAAATTGATAGGCTTATAAGGTATCCTCTCACGAGTGACGCCATAAACAAGTTTATGACATTTGACGATTGTGTAACTTCTAAAAAAACATATATTAATACTGAGTCCATAAGTCAAGCATATGGTGGGAGTTGTCGAGTTGGGACCTATGAGGTGGCAGTGTCTTCAATCATTCTTTCACCTTGTACTTGATGGAAGTCTACAATTACATATATGGATTAATGCCCGGGGTGCACTCTACATTATGTTTGAGAATCACGTGCGTTCATGACCCCTTCTAAAAACCCCCTTGTATACGAGAGGTTATATGTCTAAATACCTTTGTATACAGATATATTCCGTTTTACATATACGTTGAATGTAAGTATACGTGAATATTTTTAGTTCTAAATGTGTTTATTGTATGTATACGTAATACGGCAATGTTCAAATTAATACCCCTTCTATGCACTCACGTATACTTGTACATGTTTAGTATAGTGCAGCCCCAGGGGATTAATGTGGGTGTTGTATGTGTAAAAAATGTAACCTAGACAATGGTAAAACTTTGATAATATTCATCAAACCTACAATTGCAATTCACCATTCCAAAATAACTAAAACGATTTGAATTATTATTTTTGCACATGCACATTATTTGACGTAAAACTTTGAAATTAGAATTTTTGACGTTGAATTTTTTACATGGTTTTTACTTTTGGACAACTAGATTCTACTAGCCTGAGCTTTTAATAATTGAAATTAATGAATTATACACCATACCTTTGAAAATTAGAAAGATTGTGATTCTATTATAATTTTTTCGAATTTGTTTTTACCATAAATTTTTAACTTTAATAAAATCAAAGTTGGTTCTAGTGATGAGCATCAAAAGACATGTGAATGTAGCATCCTACTGGATTTGAGACATCGGCGGGTAAGGGTAAAAACCTCAAATTCAATAATAGTCTCCAATCTACAAATCTATGTTCAATACCCATCTATCACTAGTTGGTTTCCATCCAAAATTTGATGACTTTAGCAAAAGAATGTTACATAACATTAGCGCAAAAGGACTCGCCATGACCATGTATTCATGGCAAGACACCTTCCATAATATCTGCAAATTCTCTTAACCCCTAAATTTTTGAGCGACCATATTCTGGTCGTTCCACTTTTTTGGCAGCCTCCAGGGACCTCATATTTTTAAAATTTTCAATGAAAATTTCTATGTAGCTTCCAAAAACTTCACTCTACATGTCACACTTCGTTTCATGTCATTCCGATAAGTATTGCAAAAGTTATAAGCATTTGAAGTTTTTGAAGCGAGATCGGGCAACAAGATTTTTTTTATTTTTTACTCTTTTTCAAAATTTCTTTTTTGATTCATGCTTGGTTGATCTTTATCTCCAAATGAAGCTTTAAATGTACCCATTTTGAGCAATGGGATAAAAGTTATGAGGAGATTTGTTTTTTGGGCAGTTTGGACAAAAAAAACTTTGAAGCTCATTTCTAAACTCAATTTTCAATATTTTTTAATGAAATAAAAGGCACTAGGTGAAGATTTCCGAGTACAGCATTCTCACCGTTAAGATTGAAATTTTACAATTCCATGTCAAACTTATTAATGATTTTCTTTTTCCTTTCACTTTGTACCCACTTCTAGTAATTGTTTTATGAAAAAATTAATATTAGCTTTTTTCTTACAAGATTTTATATTTGAAGACTTAACTCAATTGTTAACATGGCCTTGCCATTCATTGAATTTCTAACCCAATCAAAAAAAAGATATTAATTTCTAAAGTTCAAATTTGTCACCGGATTGAACCCCAAAAAATCTTCTTTTGCAACTTTGATCCTTATAATCTAAGAATCTAATGGTCATTTTGCTCTCAAATTTTGTGCTCACATGAAAATTCAAGTTGGGTATTAGATCTTACGGTTAAATGATGAAAAACCAAAAAACATATGATTTCTTCTGCAACTTCCAAATGCTGCGTTTTTCATGGTTTTTTGTGAGAATACGGTCCTGAAAATTTAGGGGTTAAGTTATAATCTTCAAGCCTCTTGGACTCACTGAGTTTACTCTGCTTAACACTGTAGTACCGTAGCAAGGTCACCACCCCGCGAATGAATATTTAATATTTTTTGAAAAATAAGGTTCATTCCTCAAAAAATAAATTTCTTGATTTTCGTTTTTGAGAACAAAAATCATTAGAAAAAAAAATAGCCCAAAATAGCCCAAATGACTCAAAATATCAAAATATAGCTAAAAATAATTTCTTCTATTTTTGCTCTTTTGTCCTTATAATTTTAAATTTTTTAAATTTTAAATTTTAAATTTTTTTGAATTATTTGTTCAAACTTGCTATGGTACTGCCATAATCCATAGAACACTAGTAGCAGACCTGTCGTTTTTCATTCCCCACTTCGTGAAAACAGTGAATTAGTGGCTGAAATATTTTGTTTATATTTTTGTTTTCTTGTGATCAAAACCACTCACCAGCACTAACACAACCCATGTGTCTGGCGCGGTTTCATTCCTTTTTCATTTATAGGAAGTGAAAAACGACACATTTCCTTACTAGTGAAATTCCAAGGGCAACACGGAAGAGTACCCACTTACAGTGCAATATGGCAAGGGCAGAGTGCGTCGTGTGTCACCATTGTTTGGATTTCGGTCCCCCGCCATGGGGTGGGGTGGCCCGGCCGGACTGCAAGCCTGGGCACAACTGAACCTCTCAACCATCCAATCTGGCCACACCCATAAGTTTTCCTTGTAGTAGTACTACTGGTGTCCAGTATCTCTGTGTGAGTGGGTTAGCATTGTGAACTGTCTCTGTTCTTTGTCATAACTCTCTTCTCTGCAGGACACTCACTGTAAGGACATTCAAATGGTTTTCTCACTCCTTCAAATTTCCATGTACTTAACCCCTAAATGCCTAGAGCCCTCTCCAAATTCGGTAGTTTTGCAAAGATGCATTATAAAATGCAACTTAGAGGGATATTTTGAACTTGATATATGAATAAAAGTTGTACATTATGAATTTTAGATTCTATCCATACGGTTAGATCTATGATTGCTATTACCAATAATTTTGTATAAAATTTGAAACGTGAAATTCAAAATTATTTTGTAATTCAATTACGAATAAGATATTGACAATCTACGGATGAATTTTTTTGTGATTGGTTGAAATGTAATACTCTAAGTGTAGTGATTTTTGGAGATTTTTTGGTTGCTTAATTATATGAGTTGACTTTTTCTAGAGCACTTTTACACTGAAATCTTCATTATTTTGGGTGAATCACTACAACATGAAATGAGGCATAAAAATTTCACAAATCATCCCCTTTTTAATCAAATCATATATGCATGAAGCTAACTTCCCATAGAATCTACAGTAAAAATTCCACATTGCTAAAAGTGCATGGCGGATGAGAAATTATGGATGAAATCTGTACATCGTCCAAAAAATGGACGCTTAGGCAGTTAGGGGTTAACCCCTAAAGGAGGTGCATGCCAAAAAGGGTTGCAAGTGTTCTTCCAGATGGTATTTCACCACAAAGACTATGGTATTGATAGAAACTGCAAATATGAAAATGGAGCTTGGAATGGGAACTAAATATACAATTTTTAATTTAATAATATGTGACGCGGAAAAAAAAGATATGGCTACTCAAAGGGCGTATTTTGAGTCGTGTACTGGGAAAATACATAATTTTTATATGATCTCACAACGGATGGAAATGCTCTTGAAAATCAGTATATGCAAAGTGCATGGATATGCACCTCCTCAAAAAATCTCCCATCCAAATTCACACTTTTACACCCCTTAGCATCACATGTATGCTGATACACCAGCGTATAAAATACTCCAACATCCTTTAGGGGTTAACCCTTAAAGAACCAGGGTGTTGAACTTAGCTCTTGTTTTCTTGACTAGCTCTTGTTACAAGCTCAATTCCTCATTCGTGTGGGTAATTTTGACGATTGAAACCATTGAAACTAAAGAAGACTTATGTAGCTTTTATATGAAACAAGGATCAACAAAATTGCACAATTTTTGAGAAGATGTCACTGTTGAGATGATTGATAGAACTCGTTCAGAGAATTTTGTACATTATGATGAAATCGGGTTGTTCAAAAGTGCTCCAAAAATTCTGAAAATTTTACCATGAGTAGAGATCATCATTTTGAACATGTGCAAAAAAATCACGTAATCTGGAGATGTGACGAGGAAGATATGAGGGTCTGAAGTGATGCCGAGATAGCCTTCTTGCAGCTCAAAAAAATCACCAAAAATCGCTTACTTTATAAATTTCCAATGAGGAAGTATCCACAGATTTAGCTCTCAAACAGAGCCAGGGTCTCTTTGTTGCTCACCCTACAATTCATAATCCATTAACTTGAATTTTTCTCACTTTCTAGTTCTAGAAGTCGCGTGGGGGCCTTATGGTCCTTTAGGGGTTAACTTTATCCCGTTGTGACTCCTGAAGCCAATTCCTATGTCCCTTCATTGCACTTGGTCTTTCTTTTGTTAGAGCATCTCCATAAACAACTCTAAATTGCATTTTGAAGATCATCCAAAAATTACAGCGCGTCATATTATGTAGTTCTCCACCAACATCACTCAATTAGGCTCTGAAAATAGTAAGTAAGCCACTCACAACTCACCATGCATGGATTGTGCAATTATGTTGGGCAATTAAGAAGAGAAGATACACTAGTTTGAGTCGTTTTGAGGGCCCTGAATTATAGTCTGTGTCTCCCTCCAAATGAATTGTTGACCAACCCACGCACATCCATTTTTCCAGAGCCAGACATATATCCAAAGTGCTAGTAGAGATGCTCTTATATTGAACTCTGTTTTTTACTGGACTGGTCACCTTTTGTCCACATATACCGTAGTACCATAGCTAGGTTGCCAAAAAAAAATTCCAATTTAAAAATAAATAAAAATCATATAATACCAAAAATTATGAGGATCAAAAAACAAAAATGGAATAAAATATTTTCAGCTACATTTTGATATATCTAAGTTATTTTGGGCCATTTTTAATCATTTTTTTGGCTCATAACAAAAATAAAGTCATTCATATTTTCAGGAACGAACCTTATTTTTCAAAAAATATCAAATATTCGTTTGTGTGGGCTGGCGACCCAGCTATGGTATTACGGTATCTAGAACTGAACCTAATCACTTGATGTCAACAATTTTCAAACAACAATGTTTGAATGACGCATACCTCACCTACATGTTTGTGTACCCACACTAAAGAAAAAGTAAGGGCCTCTTTACATTAGAGGCGAGAAGCCGTGAGGAAAAAAAATTCAGCCAATGGGAGGCCTAAAAATTGAAAAGACCAATTTCTCATTGTCTGAAATTTCTCTCCTCACGGCTTCTCACCTCTAGTGTAAAGAGGCCCTAAGTGTAGCTAACTTAGTATATGCATTTACATTGAATTATTGGTATAATTGGTCAATCCAAAACACATCTAATAAAAGTCAAAATCAAGGTATCGGTATACTGAGCAAGTTCCTGTCCTCTTATGGAGCCATGCCTTGCACATGACATAGGTCCAATTCATACAAAACTTTGTTGTCCCTGACTCACCAAATATTTCATTTTCCTGGAGTTACATGGTCATAAACAAGCCGTAAAAATTAAATCTAGGGAAAATACGAAGGCAGACTAGGGTTGACTGTCCTATTACCAACCACTTAAGCAATCTGACCTATATTTGGCAGTGGTAAATCCGGAAAAAAATTATGACCGCGTTCGAAATAGGATTTCATGAGGATTGCAAAAAATTGCAACTTATAATTTGCATTTCTCAATTTTATACAAAATTCCAAAGTGCAAAGTAACCTCCGACCCAAAACCGATCACATGCTCTAATGTACAAATGAGGTACATCTTCCCTTTTAATATCTAGAAATTAGGCAAGAATCAGGGTGGTTGGTTTTAGGTACGTGGTTGGTAATAGGACAATCAACCCTACGCGAATAGCCGAGTAGCAGCTTGTTTTATACACAGTAGCGCAATTAATTTTTGAATCACTAGTAGAAAAGGTAGCACTGCCGAGGGAGATGTCCAGGCAAGTAGTGTCCAATTCCACGCATGCACAGTGATTTTGCATGGGCATGTCCCTAGGCAACACCACCTTTTCTACTAGTAAATTCAAATTATATATTTTTTTGCAATTGACATTCAATAAAAACGAGTATCAGTTTTGGTTGCTTAGTAGACTTTTAGAGATTAACCCCTAAACGTTCTCACCCTTTTCAGATTTGGCAGTTTTTCAAAGATGCATTATAAAATGCAACTAAAAGGGATATTTTCAAGTTGATGAATGAATGAAAGTTGTACATTATGCATTTCAAATTCTATCCATACAGTTAGATTTGCGATTGCTATCACCAATATTTGTGTATTAAATTTCAAACTTAAAATTTAACACTCTTTTGTAATATGATTACGAATAAGATATTGACAATTTAATAATGAAATTTGTTGTGATGGGTTGAAATGTAATACTCTAAGTGTAGTGATTTTTGGAGATTTTTTGGTTGCTTAATTTTAGTAGTTGACTTTTTCAAGAGCACTTTTAGACTAAAATCTACGAAATTTTGGGTGGAACACTACAACATGAAATGACGCATAAAAATTTCACAAATCATCCCCTTTCTAATGGGATCACACATGCACGGAGCTAACTTCCCATAAAAGTTTCAATAAAAAATCCACACTATAAAAAGTGCATAATGGATGAGAAAACGGACTTCAAATCCATACATCATGCAAAATATGCATGGTTGGGCGGTTAGGGGTTAATGGTTAAATACTAAATGGAAGATGTTGTCTTCTTTTGTATTGCAAAGCTTCCTTCATGCACTTTGCTCATCACCTTGAGTGTCAACCTGTCCACTTAACTACTGAAGAAGTATTGTTGGGTATGGAATATTCCACACTGTCTACTGTAGAGCATGCGGATTTCTCTAGAACCCCCGGTGGTCTTGAATGAATGGGGACAAAAGTGTCCCCTATTTTTGTCCAGTTGAAGCCCGAATATATGCTACTGAGGGGCGGTTTACACTACGGACCAAGAACTCGTCCCATGCAGCTCTAAAATCTATGATTGGCTCCATCAACTCGTCCCGGGATGACTTGGGTTTACACTATGAGGAAAAAAGAAAAGTGACCAAAGGAGTTGAGGTCCCCAAAAAACAATATTTAAGGCCTACATTATCCACTAACATGGTCCAACGGCTTTTCCGTCGAGAGAGGCAAAAGAGGTGGTATAGTAGAAAAAGCAAGGGCCCATGGAGAGAAATGATGTTATAATATTTCTTTAATGAGCAATTTCAAAAGAAGACAAAAAATTAATTTCTTTTCCAAAACTGCCATTTTTGGACATATACTAAAAAAATCAGCACATCCACTTTTTGGTACATGGTCATTCCTCTTGGTCCACATTCGGTTTACACCTAGTGAAGGGCCCATAAACCTTATAAATTGATTTTTTAATAACTCGGACCATGGAAGTCGTCCCATGAAGTCGGACCATGGAAAATAGCCATCTTCCATGGTCCGACTTCATGGTCTATGGTGTAAACCGCCCCTAAATGTCATGTTGCAGAGAGGAGCGGTAACAAAGTAATACTAGCAAAACGTCAAAACTCCGTCCTAATACAATTAATATCCTTGATTTTCTATTTTGCAAAAGAAATCTTTCTCTCAGAAAATTTCCATAGCTCATTGAGCCCTGCCAGGCACACTTCAAATCTTAGTCCATGGTATCATAGGCAATCAAAAAGTATGGGCTTTAAAGCCAACGCAGGAGCTAATTAACCCCTAAACGTCCTCACTCCTCTCCAAATTAGGCAGTTTTGCAAAGATGCATCATAAGAATGCAACTAGGAGGGATATTTTGAACTTGATGTATGAATAAAAAGTTGTACATTATAAATTTTAGATTCTATCCATACAGTTAGATTTGCAATTGCTATTACCAATATTTTTGTATAGAATTTGAATCTTGAAATTCAAAAATATTTTTGTAATTCAATTACAAATAAGATATTGACAATTAATGGATGAATTTTGTTGTGATCAGTTGAAATGTAATACTCTAAGTGTAGTGATTTTTGGAATTTTTTGGTTTCTTCATTTTACGAGTTTAATTTTTCAAGAGCACATTTAGACTAAAATCTTTGAAATTTTTGGGTAATCACTCGAACATGAAAAGAGGCATAAAATTTTCACAAATCATCCCCTTTCTAATCGGATTACACATGCATGAAGCTATATTGCCATAGAATTTTGTTGTATTTCTTTTCCTTGCAAAAAGTGAATGAAATATGAGAAAACGTGGATGAAATTTGTACATCATCCAAAAATGGACAGTTGGTCCTTTAGAGGTTAAGTACTTTGCCACGACCTTTAATCCTGTACAACCCATGCAACCACATTGTGGTCACTAAGGCATGTTTTTACAACCTACCATAAGATCTACTCCAAACCAAGCATCAATGTTTGAAATTCAAATGTAGAGCTCCATCTCACGCACACATTTCAAAAATAAAATTTTGATTTGGAGTTGTGAATCTATCAAAACACATATCTACAAAACACCAAAATACTGCAAATACCTCAAAATACAGCAAATACTTACAAATACAACACATTTACTATGCGATATTTTTTGTGTTTAGAAATTTTTTATCTTCTTTTATTTTTTGGATCATGTTCTCTTGTTCATGTTCCAGTAGTCTATGAATTTTGATCTTGATCAATGTACCAATTCCTCTCATATTTATACGTATAATTTTTTTTCTAAACCGTATATGGATAAGTCACTCTCACTTATAAAATTCACAATAATTATGTGTGAGTATGTTCTTGATATGAAAAATTGCATCGGAGAGGTGTTGACATAGATCATTGCTGAACCGCTTCACTTTTATTATTGAAAATTTAACCCAAATTCTATTTAGCTTTGAAGTCACATACCCTCTAAAATCTTGTTTTTGAGTGTGTATTATAAGTTTCAAAGACATACTATAATCTTCCAATCCAACAGTCCGATCTTTCCAAGGTTTAACCGACACTTGTTTGATTAAGCTATGCTTTTATTTATAAGGTTGAATACTATTAATAATATCCCTAATTTCAATATAGAGAGTTTTAAGAGAAAAAACAACAGATATCTGAGGTTTCTGCAGAATAGGGTTGGGCCGTAAAGAGTTAAAGTGGACATATCCATTACTACCCAACAGTCAATTCCACCGTCATGTACTGGTGGCATACATTCTCGAACACAAATGTAAGGTAGACATGCTAGTGACCGCACATGCAATTTACTCAAATCCTTCCTCACGACAATGTAGAAACTTACACCATCTCAAATTTTGAAAGATTGTAGTATGTCAAGTTGAGATTCACCTTGAAAAAATAACACTCAAAAATGTTTTGTACAGTAACTTTTATTGCACGTCAAACACATTAGGCGGCACCTTACATTTCTATTGGAATTGTGTGGTGAAACTGTACAGTCGTTGGCATATCTTCTATGATTGGAAGTGTGCAGTCATTGGAACTGTGTGGCCAATTGGTATGTCTACTATATATTGTTGGTAGATGAGTGCGGAATTGTTAAGTGAATGGTAATGGATATGTCTACCTTCTTATGCTTGTTGTCAATCCCTTCATTGGGTCCTCCTACCCAACATTAAGGCAAGAACGGTCGAAGAATCAACTAGCTCCATTCTAAACCACATTTGCCATATCTACATTAGAGCATCTCTACTAGCACCCTGGATAGCTCTACGGTTGTGGAAAAATAAATGAGAATGGATTGGTAAACAATTTATTTGGACTGTGACGCTAGAAAATGCAACCAAGTCCAGGGCCTTCAAAATCACTCTTGCTAGTGTATCTTCTCTTCTTAATTGCACATCATGATTGCACAATCCATGCGTGGTGACTTGTGAGTGACTCACTTACTATTTTCAAGAGTCTCATTGAGTGATGTTGGCGGGGATGTTGGTGGGGAACTACATGGTGAGGTCTAACTTTTTGGATGACCTTCAGAGTGCAATCCAGAGTGCTAGTGGAGATGCTCTTATGTCTTTTGCTATGAACAAAGTAGTGATGATTGGAGTACTGTTACATGCTAGCAAGTTTAGCACTCTTGAAGTTCCACGTCAACTTTCTTACCATCCACGTCTTCTTTTTCACGCCAATAAGAAAGCACAAGTGGCACTGTCAAAACAAAAAAAATTAACCCCTAAAGTACCAAGAAGCCCAAATTGAGCCTCATGTTTTTATAACAATTTTGAATAGGTCCTATGTAGACTTCTTTTTATTCAAAATTCTTTCTCTTTAGATCAACACATGCAATGTTCTTCACTGATTCTTCGGGGGGTGCACTCTACATTATGTTTGAAAATCACGTGCATTCATGACCCGGGTGCATTCATGGTAATAGGAGCAACATAAGTGTAACCAGTGCTTATTTTTATAAACTATTAAGCAAAACCTTCATCATTTGAATTGATAATGCAATATAAATTATTTCCTACATGTATTATATGTTATTTTAACATATACCAAATTTTAACGATGTTTGAGTAATTATTCGTACTCCAAAAGGACTAAAATATGGTTGTAACCAGTCCTTAATAAAGACTAAAATGTCCTTAATATTTTGCAAAATGTACATAATTTTTTCTAATATCTACATATATTGAAGATATCATATCCTAAGCACTCATCAAGAGTCCTTAGATTTGGGCACCGTTGGCTCCTATTACCATGAACGCACCCACTCCCTCTAAAAACCCCCTTGTATACGAGGGGTTGTATATCTAAAAACTTTTATATACATATTTATTCCATCCTAAATATATGTTTAATGTATGTATACATCAATATTTTCAGCTCTAAATATGTTTATTGTATGTATACATAATACGGCAATGTTCAAATTAATATCCCTTCTGTGCACTCACATATACTCATACATGTTTAGTACAGTGCACCCCCCGGGACTGATTCCAATGATATAAATTGTGGTCATGTCTGAATTATATTTTTCACAACATGATCAATTGAATTTGTCATTTTAAACTCATTAACTCCTAAACGTTCCAGCGTCCAGAAACTGGATCACAAACATATTCAAAGTCTTGTAACTTTCTCATACAATCTCGGATGACTTTCATCCAAGTCATCTTTGCAAGCCTATTAGGTTCTCTATCAATCAAAGTAAATCTCTTGTGATGTTGAGATGTTGATAATATTGGAGAAGCTTCCAAATGCAAGTATGTCAAATTTGTTGGGTAGATTTTATGCTTGCAATGGATCTCTCATGTACACCTCATGTACATTTGAGCCATTCTAATATCTATTTTAAGGCTAGTATCTACTTCTGTTCAAAGGGTCAGTACGTTTAAGGGTTAATCCTTGGTCCTTTAGGGGTTAAAGTGGCGAATTTGTGCCGGAGCTGCTACCAGGTTACAGTAATGAAACTTGGAATAACTCGAATCCAGCCGTACGCAAGATTTAAGGCATCAAAATCTTGCACAAGGCTGGATTTTAGTTATATCCTTGAGTTACTCCGACCAAACACTAGCTGGTAAGGCCTCACTCAATCTAAGGCTACAGTGGAAGTCAATTAATCAAGCCTTTTGTCTGATTTAATAATTCTGCGCTACTCTGCTCATTATTGGCTTCCTGTTTGCCCATTTCTCAACATGGGTAGCAATGAACGGGGAGAACCGGCAGCTAGTGTAAGATGAGCCGGTTGATTCTCTAAAAAACCGATTGGAATTTAGAAGGAGCGGCTAAAAACCGGGTGAAAAAGCTAAAAAAATTCTATTTTATATATTAAATAGAGAAAATAACCGGACTCCACACTTGAAAAACTGGTTCAATCTTGGAATGAAAGGAAAGTAACCGGTAAAGCTCAAAAAACTTCCCGGACTGTGATGGGTAGACGGGCAAATGTACCAGACTTACAGTAAGAAAGTCAATCCCCACACCTCGACAGTACTGTACTAAGACCAAATGCACTCACTCACAGGCAGGCACAGAGGGATCAAGTCATTAGATATGACAATCACCGGATTTGGTGCTCACTGTAATCAGCATGCGCAATTGAGCATTCATTTGCATACTGGCTCCGGTTGTAACGCTCTCTTCTCACTCTTCCCCAAACTAGCCCGGCCAGGCCGTTCACTGATGTCCGTCCTTTTTCAAATGTTTGGTAAATCTAAGTAGCCAGTATCAGTTTCTAACCTGGATTTCTTGCTCCCACTGTTGAAGGGCTGCCACTGTTGCTCCCCATGTCTGCATTCCTTATTACATCACTGAAACGTCAAGCTCCATGACCCACAGCTCGCTCTCTATGTAAGGTAACTATACCTTAACCCTTAAACGTCACAGTGTCCAGTTTCTGGACGACTAACAGATTCAAACCCATCCTATATTCTCATCAATGCTTGGATGAAAGTCATTCAATTTTTTGAAGATACTTCACCAAGTTGTTGTCCTTTTTAATGGTTGGATTTAGTCATACTTGAGTACATATTTTTCTAAAATTACAAATGTGGAAGTATGTCAAGTCGTTGACCCAGCCAAAATTGCATTGACTGTAGTTCAAAAGTGGCCTTGCAAAAATGAAGTCATAGATTTAAAAAACACAAAAATTTCAAAGAATCACCACGTTTAACCCCTAAAGGACCATGCTCATTCCTAAAATTTTATCACTTTCTCGTGATGCTTTCAGAAAGGCAATTGTATCTCTTGATTGGTATTCATGTAGAAAACTTCACCGTTGAATTTCATAAAGGACTTAGTCATGAGACTGTACATTAATTTTCAGAACAATCTACCGTATATATTACATGATTATAAGGTTTGATCATAAGTTGATTTTTGAAAATTTTGAATAAAACCAACAGGTCATTCATTGCAAACTTTCTCATAAATTTAGAAACCATGATTAGCGTTTGAAAGTTTAGGAGCATACAAAAATTTACTATACCTAGGTGCCCACAAAAAATGATGTTCTAAAACTAAATACAACAACAATGATTGATTCTCAAAGATTTATGTTTGGGTGAGGTGACTTGTTGGTGACTCGTTGAGCCGGTGTTTGTGATCGTTATTAATTTTTACATTGCAATTTTTTTTAAAGAATTCAAATATATATTTGGAATATTCCAAAATATCCCAAAATAATATAAAATATGTTGAAAAGATTCCAATTATTTTGAAAAGATTCCATTTTAAATATATTTAAACAATTTCCGTAATTATTATATAGTGTTAATGATGCAATAATGGCAAATATTTTACATATTGTATACTTTTTTTTTTAACGAATGTGACGTCCAAGTGTGAAAACGCCTTCCAAGTCATCAACCGCCCTAACTACGATGTCCCAAGTTCAGCTACGTTGACGTTTTAGTTTTTTCCCAATGAATCAATCAACATAATTGCAAATCTTGAAGTTATTTTGTGTTCTTGAAACGAACATTTTCAATTCTCTAGTTAACATTGAGTCAAAATTATGAAATCCAAACAAATTATTCAAGTAATGAAATTATTCGTGGACACAATGTGTCCTCCTGGTCCTTTAGGGGTTAAGAGTATTTCATTTCAAATTCATTCCAACAAATTTTACTCAAAAAATATTAAAATTTTGTTTGTAATCAAATTTAGAAGGAATTTTTAATTTTAACTTTCAAATTTTATAATTAAATATTGGTGATAGTATTAGTAAATCAAACCGTACATATGGAATCTAAAATTCAAAATCTAGAACTTTCATTTGTATATCAATTCCAAAATATTCTTCTAAATAGTAGTTTATGACGCTTTTTCTCAAATTGTCAATTCGAGGGACACCCCAGTACGTTTAGGGGTTAACCCCTAACTGCCTGAGAGTCCATTTTTTGGACGATGTACAGATTTCATCCATGTTTTCTCATCTGTCATGCACTTTTTGCAGTGTGGATTTTTCGCTCTAGATTCTATGAGAAGTTAGCTTCATGAATGTGTGATCTGCTTAGAAAGGGGATGATTTGTGAAAATTTTATGCCTCATTTCATGTTGTAGTGATTCACCCAAAATTTCTAAGATTTCAATGTAATAGTGCTTTTGAAAAAGTCAACTCATAAAATTAAACAACCAAAAAATCTCCAAAAATCACTACACTTAGAGTTAGTATTACATTTCAACCAATCACAACAAATTTCATCTACAAATTGTCAATATCCTATTCATAATCGAATTACAAAAGAATTTTGAATTTTGAGTTTCAAATTTTATACAAAAATATTGGTGATAGCAATTATAGATCTAACCGTATGAATAGAATCAAAAACTCATAATGTACAACTTTAACTCATACATTAAGTTCAAAATATCCCTCTTAGTTGCATTTTATAATGCATCTTTGCAAAACTGTCGAATTTGGAGAGGGCTCTAGGCATTTAGGGGTTAACCTTTAAAAGACCGAGGCTGATTTTCCAAGTTTGGTCAGCTAAGTGTGGAATGAGTATTGATCCTCAATTTTTGAGATTTTTTTGTGGTGATTCTAATCTTTGTAACAAAGATGGGATGGTAATTTGCGTACGTAGGTGATGTATAGATCAAGAGATATAATCATGCAAAGGTGAAAAATCTAATTGCGGGCAACTCTTGAAAATTTGTATACAATGAACTATGCATTTTGAATTTTTGTACACAATGAGCTAACACCCCAATATACACAATTGCCAAATTCAATTTACCAAATCTGAGACTAAACTTTGCATTTTGGGCATTTTCAAAAAGTTTCAAACTCGGGCAGGGGACCAAAAAATAAAAGTACAACTAACTTTGTAGCTTATAGTATTACTATTGAGGAACCCTAAACAGTTCAAACTTTGTAGGTGCTACTAAATTCAAATTGATTGAAATATCCTACAGTTAGATCGGTCAAAAAGATTTTAGATCAAAGCTATTTATCTTTTCCTGAGAAGGGGTACTTTTAGGGAGCTTTTGAGTGTTTGGAGATAAACATAGTTGTGGTCCTTTAGATATTAAAGCAAACATTTACCTTAAAACGTCCATATCTATTGTAGTGTGGCATTTCTCGGCTAAAATGTCACACTGTAGGAGATACAAACACTTTAAGGTAAATGCTCGCTTTAAGGTATAGTTACCTTACACGCTGTCTCTGGTGCAAAAGCATTTGGTATTCTAGCTTATGTGTATAATATTATAGTTAACTGAAAAGAATGTCTCAAAGTGGAAAGAAACCTTAAACTCAACTTAAACTCATTTCGAGTGCAAAAAGACTACAAAACTAGTTTATGGTGAGTTGGAGGATAATCCAAAGCAAGGCCTTACACCGATGTGGGGTATGGAACTCGTGACCTCCCCAATGCTAAAAGAGAGTTCCCACAAGTTCCCCCAAGCCTAAAGGATTATTCATGAAGGGGCCAAAGGACTATTCATAAACAATGCTTGTCAGAATCTGTTATTATTGAGATGCCGACTCACCTTACAAGTTAGAAAACACGGGCTCTGTTTTTTGTTAACTCTATGGTCATGCAACATTACAACACTTCACGACCAAGAATTTGTTTGATCATTTTTACAGATTTTACCACATACTCCTTTATCCCATAATACCTGAAGACTTTGAATTCGAGAAAAAGACTAAGGATTTGTTGCAAGTATGTAATTATAAAAAGGTTATATGTTTTATTTTGAATTTCTCTCTCAGTTCACGAAATTTCATACTATAGTTGTCCCTCTATATTACGACATGCCCTAATTTCAACGTGGTAGGCATGAATTAGTCACAAAAATGACTTGTTACATGTGTATTGCTTGAAACAGTAATATCGTCATTTTACGGAGTGTCATATTATGAAGGGTATACTCCCTGGACTCTCCAAAAAATTTGTAATAAATAAAATGTTTGAAAATTTACAAAATTTACATGGTGTTATAGGCGGAATGGCTGTAGCTGCATACATGGTGTTATAGATGGCATTTTTAGCACACATTAAATGAGTTATAAATGATAGTGTTTTAGTGAGATAGTCCAAGTACTTTTTTGTGAGACAATTAATGTAAATGCATGTCAATCTTTTTTGTAACCTTCAATGTAATTGCCCATAATATCATACCGTTGTAAGTGAATGTTCCATGAGACCCCACCAAACAAAAGATCAAACACTTTTAGTTGCTTGATAGATAATCCTATTGACACATTATTTACAATGTACAAATCATTTGGAATTAGAGAATGAGCTTAGGTTTTTTTTAAATCCTCTTGAGATGTACCGAGACTACAAGGTAGGGTTTTTTTTTTCCTTTTTTTCCTTTTTTTATTTTTCTCCATTTTTGTGAAAAAATGCACAAGATATTGAGGATAAAAATATATACATGTTTCATTGTCTTACCCTTGTGGAAGGAGAATTCCACTCGGAATTCCAACTCTCAATTTTTGATATAGTTGGAGATTCTTTTTTTAATCCAGAAAATGAAAATTATGTAAATCATGGAAATAACCATAGGATCTCAAAGTTAACTTTTTGGAGACCAACTTCAAAAACCTCTAATTCTATGGAATTCAAAACATTATAAAATTCAATTATGAAATATTTTATTTTGGGGATTTTTTCCATAGTGAAGTTCTTAATTAAAAATTCATGAAAGTTAATTAATTTTTTTCTTGTAGTAATCAATAATAATAATAATAATAATAATAATAATAATAATAATAATAATAATAATAATGAATCGACCATAAATTGTTTAATATTCAAACCTAGATGTTTAAGTATGAGTGAGCTAAAATTGTTTGTGAAAGAGGGTCTTAATCCAAAATTTCAACACTATGGAACATGCAAATATTCTTTAAGAAAACAAAACATTTTGCATTCAAATCTGAGCAATTACATTGAAGGTTACAGTGGCGGACAAAACTGAGTATCGATTTGAAACTTTTCTATTCAAACAACCATACCATGAGCATCAATGGGCAAAGTCCAAAAGTGAATATACAAAAGTTGTAGTGTGCGACATATAACACATTACTACAGAAGTTTGAAGAAAAACTCAATTGTGATTTGAAAGAAAATGGATTTCAAAGTTAGCCATGTCTAAAACTCGGTTTTGTGCGATATAATTCGGAACTACTTTAAATTTTGTCAATTTTTTCTTACAGCTTCAAAAAAACTTTTTGTGCCTTGGCATGTTGGTATACATCATTTAAGATTGTTGTACACAAAAATTGAAGGAAGTTGATATTTATAGAATTTAAAATATTCACAATTTGACAAATATGCAAATGATGTTGGTTCTCACGATATTTGAATTATTTTTTGGAATTGAGAGCATGGGACTACATTGGCCATTGTATAGAGAGCATAGGTTGCAACATGATCCATTGTTACATCTTAATGCCCTTGCATTTGAAATAGTTGTTGAATAGGCCAATGCATTCAATTTATATTAGAGCTATATGATGCAGTTTTTTGGTCTAACTTTTTTGTACAAAGTCTAGAGTTCATGACGCACATACTCAATCAACCAATTGAACAACTTGTTTTTTTCGTGTTCAATGTCATCAAAAAATTGTCAATTTTATGAAAGTCAGTGTAATTTCTGGCAGTTTGAACTTTTTGATGATATTGAAAATGATATGTTTTTTTATTTTATTTGTAGGATCGATTATGTGCGTCATGAACCCTAGATTTTGAACAAAAAACCTAAACCAAAAAACTGCATCATATAGCTCTAATATATAAATTGAATGCATTGGCCTATTCAACAACTATTTCAAATGCAAGGGCATTAAGATGTAACAATGGATCATGTTGCAACCTATGCTCTCTATACAATGGCCAATGTAGTCCCATGCTCTCAATTCCAAAAAATAATTCAAATATCGTGAGAACCAACATCATTTGCATATTTGTCAAATTGTGAATATTTTAAATTCTATAAATATCAACTTCCTTCAATTTTTGTGTACAACAATCTTAAATGATGTATACCAACATGCCAAGGCACAAAAAGTTTTTTTGAAGCTGTAAGAAAAAATTGACAAAATTTAAAGTAGTTCCGAATTATATCGCACAAAACCGAGTTTTAGACATGGCTAACTTTGAAATCCATTTTCTTTCAAATCACAATTGAGTTTTTCTTCAAACTTCTGTAGTAATGTGTTATATGTCGCACACTACAACTTTTGTATATTCACTTTTGGACTTTGCCCATTGATGCTCATGGTATGGTTGTTTGAATAGAAAAGTTTCAAATCGATACTCAGTTTTGTCCGTCACTGTACATCCTACAGAACCATGTGCAATAAAATAAAATAAAAATACAAAATTCCTTGGGTAAATCTAGAAAAACAAATTAAAAAATCATGTGTCTGCCTTTGAACACCACTGATAGTTTGGTTCAAGTTTGTTGCACATGATTGCAACAAACTTGAGGGTGAAAGCACGAAAAAGTGTACCACTTCTAACTATTACGACCATTCAACAATGCAGGGTTCAAAATTACATTGTAAATTTGAATTTCGTAAAAAAATAAATAACAATAAAATAAAACACCTATTTTTTTATAAAGTCTACCACATTTTTTTGAGAAAATGATCTTCAATAAGTAGTTATAAATTTTTTATTGACATAGAAGTGGCCAAAATTGAAAAAGTAGTTATGTACAATCAACAAAGTTGATATAAAACAAGAAAAATGTATATCAAAACATATTTTTTTCTACTTTCTTTTTGGACAAGGACCTCAATTCTATCATTATCTCAAAGGTCATAAAAATCATATTTATGTTGAGTGTATTTAAGGCCATCAATTTTGCAACCGAGATTGGATTTAGGCATTCATTTTCAAACACTACTTTTTGTAAACTTTTTTGAAGATTTTGTTTTGAAATTTTGGGTTCAAGTACCTGTAAGAACTCTAGAGGGCTTCATGAAATTAAAACCAAAATACAATATAATTTGATATAAATTTATGGCCTTTGACCAAAACAATTATGATTTTAGTATAGCAGACTAACTTTTTGGTACAATTTTTTGTGCTTTCACCCTTGAACCAAACTTGAAACATATTCATCTTGGAACCCCGCTTGGAATATTGAGAGAGAAGGGAACTCTAGCCCAAAGGGCCAACGTGAATGAAGAGTTTGTTGGGAGAAGTGCTACCAGAACATTTAGACTCAAAACTTGATGTTTTTAGTTAAAACGAGAGTTAAAATTCTTATAAAATTTCAATTCAATTTTTTTTATTTTAAAAGAGAAGGTTACAAACTCTACAACTTATGCAAAAGAGCAATGACCATGTCTTGATTTCAAGAAATTTAGGGTTGAATAAAACCCCTTATCCAATCATGTGTAAAATATAAATTTTATTATTTATAAGGTTAATATTAGATTCCATCCTCCAAGAGGAGGAATGTAGTTCTTGAAGTTACTCCCATTAGTGCTTTTATTTTTCTCCCTTAGAGAACCTCAACGAGATTCTTCCTAAGATCCTCCTTAAAAAATACGGAGTATCACATATGAAAAGTTGGGAGCTCTACTATCTTTAACCCATAATTGAAGGTCCTATGGGGATAGTAGATACGTTGGCGTATATTTGGCATTTGTTGTAAGTAAGAATTCCAAATAAGGACCTTAATAACTATTAGAACAATGGCATAATGAATCTCAACTTCATTTTGAATTTTAAACCAATGGAAGTGAGGAACCATTAAATACTGATGTATAATACTGGTCGAAACGGGCTCTCTAGACTTGCCAAGGTTTTTTAAAAATTAAAATTTTATTATTATTTTGAACTAAAAAAATATTGTCTCCCACTATGTCATGCACATAGCATAATAGAGCAATGCAATGGAGCACCCTTTTGAAAACTGAATTGAAAGAGAATTTTCACTTAATTTCACTTTTCTAAGTGAAATGAAGGAACGCCACTTGTATTCCATGAATTTTGAAATTACCGTGTCATTGCCAAGTAAAATTACACTAAATAGTGTATTTAGTGTGAGATAATTATAAAATTTTATACTGTTATAGATTTTTACTCTCGACAAAAAAATTTACCAAAGACATTGATTCCAATACTATTGAAAGATCCCCATCTTGACCAATATAGAGGGTAAAAAAATTGGTCAACAGTAAAAACTTACAACATGTTTATGTAAATTAGTGTATCTCACACTAAATACACTATTTAGAGTAGTTTCCAATTGTAACTAGATTGTGGTCCCATTGTAAAAGGGTGTTGTCTCCCATTGCTTTATTGTCTCTGCCCCACGAGGGGAGAGATTACAGAAACGCATCATTTTCAAGGAGTTACATGGCTGAATAGTATAAACAAGTCATAAAAGTAAATATGGGTAAATATGAAGGTAGAGACTACGCGACTAGCCGCTTGTTATGCTATGCATTTTGGTGTTAGTAGTACCTTGATCAAACGGGGACTCATAATTCACTGACCCACCTGTAAAAGGACACGGGTTCTTTTGTTTTGAGAACAGACTTCTGCATCAGCTGTAATCCGTGACTGCATTGGCTTAGCTGTCAATGCAGGACTCATCATAATCAACTGGTTACCAATCAAATGGGTCAGTCCATTCAAAAATTAAATTTGAAATTAAATTTGTTGAGTCAGTGTGTGTGTTCATTATAGACACATTCTTTTCTTTTCTTTTTGAAATACAACTGAAGGGCTAAACCTCATTGTATTAGAACGAGGAAACACACATTATAGACACATTCAAAAGGGACATCTACGAATTATACAGTCCGTACCCTACATCATGGTCAGTTTTGACATAAATTAATTAAAAGGTTTGCCACATGTCATTGCGTGATTGGTTTAGAATGACAAGGACCTCTCAAAATCTGACATGGAAACTCAATTTCTACACCAGGCTGTCGAAGCTGACCCTCACGTACAGTACTCTACACGATCATTTCGGAACCAGTCATAACAACAACACAGGGTGAAAGTTGAATTGATGGGCAATGTCATCACATGTCTCTTGTTAAATGAAATGACTCACATAGTGTAGCCAGTCTGGCAATCAATTGATGTTCTCTACATAACTCTATTTCCCTTTTTCAAGTGAAAATGAGCCCAGTTGAATTTTCTCTCATCAGAGCAAATCTGGCTAAAAAATAGGTCAAAAATGGTATGTGGATGAATGTTGAAATATAGAGCAACACTATAACATCTTATATTGTCATTTTGGCACTTCATGAAAAATGAAAAAAGAAATGCCCTGATTCTCACAATAGTGTGAATTTTTATGAGGCATTTTTTAGGCTTGTCACCATCAATACAAACGGCAATTATACTTATTAAAAACTAGTATAAACAGGGTACATGATGATGTACATGAAGCCATCATCATTTAACATTGCTGGTCTACCTGCCATTCTTACACTGACGGAGCATGCCTTTCAATAATGCAGGGAGTTTACTTTCACAGATCAATAGCATAGATGTCATAAAAAATGGGACTGAGAGACACACTCTAACAGTACCGGTGTAGTGGTGTTTTGTCCCCTACCTAGACATGCTTGCATTCTAATGGAACTTATGGACGTTTTGTGAGAAAAAAAAAAAAAAAAAAAAAAAAAAAAAAAACTTATGGAAGTTGCCAATGATGGCCCATTCACACCAAGAAGCTCGAGCGTTGCGTTGCGTTCTTGGAATGTTGCAAGGTAGATTTCAAAATAATATACAATTTCTTGCACTGTCAGAGCCTTGTCTCTTCTTGCTTTTGGCCAACGCATGTGCGTTGATAGAGCATAAATTTATTGCGGCACCCAAAATGTGTTGGAGCAGCTTCTTGCATGCGTCAAGTTAAAAAATAAAATAAAATTACAGGAGCACACTGTAGCTAACAAAAACTTACTCGACGAACACAAATTCTTTGCTGCACTCACGTTGGGTGACTGGTGTGAATGGGCAATGAGGGCTTTTAACTCTTTGACGCGCATGCATTCATATAATGGACGATGAACAAATTGTAAGCCTTCTCTTGACTACATCCTATACAGTTTTTCATCCATCTAAATTTTCCTTCGTTCTTGTGCTAGTTGACTACCATTAGTACAATATGGATCTTCAAAATAAGATATTGTGATTTATTTTTTTAAATGGCAAAATTGATTTATGTCAAGTTTCATTCTTAGTTCAAAAAGTGAAACCTTAACAATGATTTTCCAAAATAAGTAGAATCAAATAATGGAAATTATACCATCTTCTATTGCATATTATTCCAAAAAAATTATAATTTTTTTAACAATTTTTTTTAATTAGAGATTTTAAAAAGAATTTCAGAATAATACCTTGAAAAATTAATTTAAAACTATTAATAAAAAAAAAATGATAAATCTGACCATACATATGTGATCTACACATTGAGAGTTACAACTTTTCTTTATATATCAACTCCATTTTTGTGATTCGTTAAACAAACTAGGTAAAAACAGACAACAAAGTTAAAATTTTACTAGTGAGAATTTCAAAATTTTGTTTTTATGTGTATATTATATATGTATATGTATGTGCATATGTATACAAAATAAGGAAAATAATAAGCTAGTGTTTTATTCCATTGTAGAAAAAAAACATCATACCAAACTTGGAGGATAACTTTCAGCGTTGACAATGGTTCTTCCATATTATAACATTGTTAGTCCATGGATTTGGAGTGTCTTGGTTCAACAATCTAGTTGAAACTTGCAGAGACTTTTGAGCTATTTATAACTTGTGTAAAATTTAAATTGATCCCAAGTGCTTTAACTAGGGTTCAAAGTCATGAGAATAAAAAATGAATTGGTCTCTTATTGACATGAAATAATAATTAATTGAGTGATGAGATTCTTATTTAATTATTGACATAAAAATAAAAGTATTCCAATCTTAAAACTTTATCAAAATCAAAGAATTAACCAACACTTCATTTCTCTCCGCACCATGAGTGACGATGTGAAAGGCCATGAAATTGAAAACACAAGAAAGGTTAGGTTACTTCACATAATGGTCTTCGAGAACGGAGGACGGAATAGAACAATCATTGGAATACCATTCAAGTGTGTGAAAGGCTAAGTTACATCATGGTCTTAACCCTAGAACGCCGGCAGGGACCAAAAGGGTCCTTTGAATGAAGAATAATGGGCAGAAAGTACTTTGGGATCCGTTTTTCATCAAATTTTCATCCATTTCGAGGATGAAACGTGTAGTTGCTATCAATATTAACAGCTTTTGCATGTACAAGGTGTCAATATTGGGTCTCAATTGTTAATTGAATAGTAAGAGTACACCGTGGTGTAGTGCATTTTCAGTTTTGAGGATCTCTTTACCAAAACTCAATTTAAACCATTAAAATGATGTGTTTTGAATTTGAGCGTAACTAGCAATATAAAGTTTACGAGATCTAGTTTCTACTACATTTTGAGTTTTGGAAAAATCTAAGTTTTATGATTTTTTATTATGGTCACAAGTTGGATACCCATTACCATGGGATGGTTATTTTTCTATTTTTATGGTCACGGTAAAAAAAAATCTACTAGAATGATCTTCATGGTGATTTACACCCATGGTAGAAATTTTGGCGTAATTGAACATATATTGTAATTGATATGAATTACCTTAGCATTCACTAAAAAAAATTATAATAATTTCAAATTTTCACACAAATTTATGGATATTTTTTGACATGTAGTATGCAGATGCCTTCATCTACTAAAGTTATAATATTGAATTTTAATGCTAATTTCAGTGCGAAAATCAATTGTGGAATGTGATTCTAATTCCGTGGTATTTCCATGGTAATAGGTCCGTCCTTTAGGGGTTAAGGCTTTATCAAAATGAAAGAATTTATTTATTATCAATTCAATCTATCTATAGGCATTCCAAAAGACAATAGGCAAGTAAGGAAAGGAAAGTGGTTGGAAGAGTAAAAGGCTATGTAAAATTTTATTTAGAAGGTTATTTACAATATTCTTTCAAGGTTATTTTAAAATCCATTTGGTTTAAAAAAAAAAAAAAAAGTTAGGGATGACTAAATATTTATTAACCTACTTTAACTCCTAACTACCCAACCATCTATTTTTTGAATGATTTATGTAGTGGCAAGTTCTTTTCTCATCCGTCATGTAGTTTTTGCCTGGGTAGAAGCGGGGGTAGAATCAAGCTACGGTCCACCAAATCTCAAGCATACACATTTGTACATGAAATTGCACAAATAGCATCAAATAGCACCAAAGAAATTGTTAATTATGCAATGAGAAGCACAATTATGCACTGAGAAGCTCTTTGTTGATTTGGTAGGCTCGCAAAGCAATTGTCAAATTTCAATTGCAAGACCACTTGTACTTTTGTGAATACTGATTAAGGAAAAAAAATTCCTAAAACATTATTTTTTAGCCCAAAACAAAGAAAGTTCATTTTTAAATTTAAAAAAAAAATTGAAATATCATGTTAACTCATAAAATTAAAATTAAAATTAATCATAAAATGTGCATGCAAACGATGCACGGTTTTGTCCCTTTTCTTAATTTATCTTAATTTATCTCATGTAAAAATAAAGAGTTAAGACTTGATAAGGTAGATTATGTGATTTAGAACACTATGAATATTTTAAAAATGAAATAGAATACAATGTGGATTTTAGAAAGTTGCTTCCACTACAATATTGGTACAATGTTGGTGGATGTAGCTTACCTCTACACCCCGTGATTCTTTTTCATGAATTTTTCAGATAGTTACCTTTACGTAAGTGAAGTCCAATTAGGAAAAAAATGAAATTGAATTTACTAGGTCCTTCCATTCTATGTGAGCTTCCATTTCTACAAAAAAGTAATTTAAGGTTTTGAACTATAAAATGTGCGCTAAATCCATTCTGAGGCTCACATACAAATGAAAGTTGTAGATGATGACTTTTCCATGACATCGTACGGTTGGATTAAATAATGGTGTCGATTTATTTTATTTTATTTTATTTTTTAAAATTATGAAAAATACAATAATACTCATTATCTTATGAATTTTGGAATGATTGCAATTGGCCAAAAGTGCATAATGTACAACATTGAATCATCTTTTGCATAATGTGCAATATTTCAACATATAAAATTATCTTTTAATTGCTTACAAAGAGATCTTAAGACACCTCTGTCTAACCACAATAAAACTTATGTGAACTTCACCACCAGTGAAGCATAATTATTTCAATAAATCATAATGAATTACAAGATGAGAGTATTAAAAGTGTAATTTTAGTGAATTTTCAAAGCTTTATCTTATAAATCCATTTAAAAATATTTAGGCATTAATTTTTCAAATTCAACTGTACGGATGTCTTTTAATAAGGATGTATTACATATGCCGTTTAGAGTTGAAGCTCAAAAAATGTTGAAGAAGCGTCATTTTATAATACATTTAGGTATTGCTCAAAGCCTTTGGGCATTTAGGGATTGAAAACGTTCCAAAAGACAGCCAATAGGAAGGGAGGAGTGATTGTTTGGAGCTTTAGATTGGGATATGTATGGCTTAAAACTCGAGGGGTGCACTATAGTAAACACGTGAATGTATATGTGAGTGCATACAAGGGTATTAATTTGAACTTTGCCGTACAAAATATACATATGCATGCATATACATATATTACATGTAAAAATTGTCAATATCTTATTTGCAATCAAATTTCAAAAGAATTTTGAATTTTAAGTTTCAAATTTTATACAAAAATATTTTTGACAACAATCATAAATCTAATCATATGGAAAGAATCAAAAAATCATAATGTACAACTTTTATTCATATATCAAGTTCAAAATTTCTTTCTTAGGTACATTTTATGAGACATCTTTGAAATTCTCCAAATCTGGAGTGGGGTGAAGACGTTTAGAGGTTATACTTTAATATTTAAGTAAGATAGAATTCACAAATTAAAACTTGTAACAAAAAAATTAAAAACCAAAAATCAAAATTCAAGTTAATCCATACATGTGCATAATTCAAGCAAAAAGACTTCAAATAAAAAAATCCTCTCTAGAAATGAAAGATTAATTGATTGTGCAACTCTTCTAAGTCGAACAAAACTCAATAGAATTTAATCTACCATGCACAATTGAGCCCAAAAATTCTTAACACAGCTTACACATCTTATCAGCTCATGAACATCCTTTATAACTTTACTAGAATTCCTCCATATCTCATGCAAAAAAACTCCAAATCACAAAAAAAATAAAAAATTGGAAGTGGAAGATAATCAAACGTTTTCGCTTTCCTTAATTGAATTTTTTTCAAAATAAGATCATTTGCTATGGTCAATTGTGCATCGAAATCTACTGAAATTATAGTGTAATAAGAACTCACATGGGCTTGCAAGTCCTTGGCCCATATTATTTGGGAGTGACCTAAAATGAATTTGATGACAAAACCAACTCTTTTTGCAATTAAAATTTACCTTAAAAAGAATTGAGAAATGTGAAGATCGGTAATTTTTCTACATTTTGCTAATTTCAAGAACTAGTTTACGTGAAATTCGGCAAAAATTACCATAAATTTTAACATTTTTTTTTTCTAACCCTACCTTCCACCTACGGTATTGGGATGAGTTAGAGTATTTTCTGTAAACATTTCTACAACATTATAATGCTTTTCATGTTGTTCCGGGGTGCATAGCATAATAGAGCAATGGGAGTCAACACCCTTTTGCTAAGTTACTAGTTTACGTGGCAATGACACGGTGTCCCAAAATTCATGGAATACAAATGACAATCCTTCAGTACTTAAAAAAGTGGATCTAAGTGAAGATTATCTTTCACTCCAGTTTCAAAAAGGGTGCTCCGTTGCACTGCTCTATTAGAGCATCTCCACTAGTAATCTGGATTGCACTGCTCTATTAGAGCATCTCCACTAGCACTCTGGATTGCACTTTGAAGGTCATCCAAAAATTCAGACCTCACCATGTAGTTCTCCACCAACATCACTCAATTAGACTCTTAAAAGTAGTAAGTGAGCCACTCACAAGTCACCACGTATGGATTGTGCAATAATGATGTGCAATTAAGAAGAGAAGATACACTAGCAAGAGTGATTTTGAGGGCCTTGGTTTGTAGTGAATTATCCAGTGTCACAGGCCAAATAAATTTTTCACCTACCCAGTCTCATTCATTTTTCACTAGCGAGAGCCGTATCCAAAGTGCTAGTGGAGATCATCACCATATTCGTTTAATTGGGCCATTTCCGCCATATTGGGACTCTTTGAAATCTACAATTGGTATTGAATTTTCCACTCAATCTATGTCAGTTGTAGATTTCAAAGAGTCCAATATGGCGGAAATTCCCAATTAACCCTTAACTGCCCAACCATGCATATTTTGCATGATGTACAGAATCGAACTCTGATTTCTCATCCATCATGCACTTTTGCAGTAAAAAAATTTTAGTGAATTTTTTTATGGGAAATTAGCTTTGTGCATGTGTGATCCGATTAGATTGGGGATGATTTGTGAAACTTTATGCCTCATTTTATGTTGTATTGTTTCACCAAAAAATTTGAAGATTTTAGTCTAAAAGTGCTCTTGAAAAAAAAGGCTCATAAAATTAAGCAACCAAAAAATCTCCAAAAACCACTACACTTAGAGTATTACATTTTAACCCATCACAACAAATTTCATCCACAAATTGTCAATATCTTATTCGTAATCAAATTTCAAAATAATTTTGAATTTTATATTCCAAAATTTATAGAAAAATATTGGTGAAAGCAATTGCAGATCTAACCATATGGATAGAACCTAAAATTCATAGTGTACAACTTGTTTTCATACATCAAGTTCAAAATATCCATCTTAGTTGCATTTTATGATTCATCTTTTCAAAACTGCCCAAACTGGACAAGGGTGAGGACGTTTAGGGGTTAAACGAATATGGTGATAGTCTTATGCTATGTGATTTTCCTTGCAATGAAGTTCTCATTTGCCATCAAAATAAAAATAAAAATAATGCTATTCATGCTCATATCAGCATGAGTCTTCAGAACCCAGTGCAGAGTGTACTGAGCAGCCTGGTACTCTGAAATACTCCACAGTCAACTCTTGCATGCCTGCATGTGATTCATTTGTCGCCCAGTTGAACATAATTAGTCTGTGTACGGTGTCTGTACGGTGTCTGAATGTTTATCGGTAACCAGTTAACACTTTACAGTGTAGAGTGTTTTTGAAGAGAAACCAGATTTTTGGAGGTTTTTGCATAATACAGTACCTCACAAAACTGTTCCAATGCTGTAAATATCTTCTTTTGGTTGACTGTGGATGCTACATGGCAATTGCAAATGCCCATGTGGCATTGCAATAAGCTTCTAATCTACGTTAGGAAGCCACATGTAAAAACCAATGACATGCATGACTATCTATACGTGACAATTGTAGGGTTCAAAGCCATCTGATTCACTGGAACAGTTTTGTGAGTGCACTCTTCCAAAACTAAATGTTTACAAAAGCTTGTCAATCTTGATGGACCTTCAACTCTTTGTTGTAGAACTTTGTTCGAGTGTGTGTATAGACCATTTTCCTACAGTTTTTTGTACTTTGTTGTTCTTGCTTCCAAGTAGAAAAGATGGTGTCTGCATTATCTTCTCAAAAAAAGTCAGACGTTCTTTCTATGTTGCAAAGAGGGTGCACTATAAGAGAAGTGTCAAGGAGTTTGCATGTGGGTGTTGGAACTGTGTAGAGGCTCCGACAAAAGTGTGTTTTCAATGTAGAATCATCACATGGAGGTAGACCAAGAAAGATGACTCCTGCAATGGAACGGTCTTGTGTATTGAATATGACTAGAGGTAAGCTTAGTACTGCAGTAGAGGCTACAAAAAATGTGCAAGAGGCATTTGGGATGCAAGTGTGTGTTGAAACAGTGAGACGTGTTTTACGTAGAGGTGGTTTACAATCACAAGTGAAGCAGAAAAAACCACGTCTTTCAGTCAAGAATATCAAAGCACGTTTAGACTTTGCAAGAGCCCATCTAGATTGGACTATAGATGATTGGAGTCGTGTCATTTTCTCTGATGAGTCTAAAATCAACTTATTCTGCTCTGATGGAATCTCTTGGTGTTGGAGTCGTGATCCACATGAGTTGTCAACACGCACTATTACAGAGACAGTAAAGCATGGTGGTGGTGGAATCATGATTTGGGGTAGTATGACCATTTATGGGCCAGGACTAGTGTACAAAGTTGAAGGCCGCCTCAATCAACATGGATATCGTCAGATTTTAGAGCAGACAATAGATGGTACAATTAGAAAATATGGATTAGATGCTACACAAGTCATTTTTCAGCAAGATAATGCTTCCGTTCACACCACAAAAATGATGTAAGAATGGTTTTCAAGGCAAAGTTTTAGTCTTCTAACGTGGCCTGCCCAATCCCCTGATTTAAATCCAATAGAACATCTATGGGCCATCCTCAAAAGGAGATTGAATCAATATGATTCACCTCCAAAAGGAATGATAGAATTATGGGAACGTGTAGTACAAGTCTTCTCTTCTATTACTGCACATGATTGTAGAAGACTTATAGAAAGTATGCCCAAAAGGATTGAAGCTGTAATAGCTTCAAAAGGAAGATGGACAAAGTATTAGCTAGTTTACTTAGAGCACTCACAAAACTGTACCAATGTATATACTAGTTTTTAACTTTCATTTTTCCTTCAATGATATTTGATTTAGTTAGATTTTTTTTACAAATGTGTACTAGATTGGATGTAATATATGCCTCAAACTACTACTTGAAAGTTTGGACATCCATTTATCTTACACATACTTTTGAATCTAGAAGTTCCAATCATTGGAACAGTTTTGTGAGGTACTGTATTCCTTTTCTTTAGGAAAATGTTTTCAATGCGTTTGATGTTTAGTGATTGAGAAGGAAAATGATAGGCATGGAGGAAGGACAAACACTCACATGTAAACCTTCTCCCTCCTACAAATCTTCTTATTATTGTTATTACTGTGAGCCACATAATTAGTGTGAGACTTTGCACCACTCCTCACACTAATTTCAGTACATACATCTCAAATGTACATAGATAGATAGAAACTCCGGTCCTCTTTCTAGACCAGTGTGAGTAAAGTGTTTGTTAGTAATGACAATGAGCCAGTGCCTACCGGACAAAGGGCCATTGGTGCAAAACTACTCTCCTCTTTTGAGAATAAACACTTTAGTGACCAGGAACCAATAAAAATTAATCATAAACTAGTGGTGGGGTAAGGTAACTATACTTTAAAAGGAGAATGTACCTTACAGCGTGTGTATCTACTGCAATGTGACATTTCAGTCTACATTTAGTAGGAAAAAGTGACGGTTTTGGATGTCTCCACCTTATTTCACATGGTTTTTGGATGAACTTTCAATAATGGGAATCTTGATTGTGTTTTCATATGGATCAAAATTTATGTTCTTGAAGGGTTGGTTTGCTAAGAGGAGTAGAGACGGTCTAAGTGAGATGACAAGTTGGTCTTGTTACAAGTCCATTACCGTACTCCATTACGTTACAAAGAGGTGCGATAGTGACCACGAAAGTAGGGATGGACTTCATTAGATGGGAATTTAGCTTGTTTGAGGCCCTCAAGTCCTCATGTTGCTTGTCATTGTGCCTACAAACATGTTCAACTACATATGGATATGGTAAAGTTCACAGACTGTACCACCATGAAAAAACTTTGCATGGTTGGGCGGTGGTCCTAGCCTACCGGCGCCACATGGCGGCAGTAGGCTGAAGCTTGGACGCACTGCGACCGGGCCCAACGGGGCTTTTTAAAAATATTCTATAAAGGCTTGTGCCCCATCAAGCGGCGGGGCTTTTTAAAATATTTTATAAAGGTTTGTGCCCCATCAAGCAACGGGGCTTCTTCTAATGGGGCCTTTTGGATCCTCATTTCTCCTCTAATGGTAAGAGGGCAACACACACTGTACTGATGGGGTCACCTATGCAACTATTTTCCAGTCTCTTCCATCATTCCTACCCCTCATTAACCCCCAAGTGACCAAACGACCATTTAATGGTTGTTGTCCTTCTTTTACGAGCTGTTCGAGATAAATATATAATTTTTAAAAATACAAAGTATTTCTAAATAGGAAATCAAGTCTAATTTCCAACCCAATTTGAATCATGTCAATCCGAATTAAACTCCATTGAGGAGAATTTTCAAAGATAATGACCTCAAGATTGTTCTAGTGTTATAAAACTTACTATCTGGAGAAAGTAATGATGTTCTCTTCTTTGAAAAAAATGTCTTTTCAATTTTTGAATAAAATGTCCAATTTTAACCATTCTTATAAATTTCAAAGTCTAGAAATAAAATTGTAATTTTGATAAAATTTTGAAGTTGAATGCTTCTAAATTCATTACATGAAGATCTAAAATTATTTTTGGAAATACAACTGTACGGATAATTTTGAAACATCATGCTTTTCATATTCTCTATTGGACCAAATTTCATCGAAGATAAAAAGGTCACATATTATAACACATCTAAATTTTGTCCAATACCCCTCTGCAATTTAGGGGTCAAATATGATGCCCAAACCACTTCAAGAGTGCCACCACAATTTATTTAAAAAAAACTCTACTAATGTTTTGTTCATTTTCATGTTTTTGAATATGAAACACTCAGTCATGCTCACTTAACCCCTAAATGACACAACATGCCTTTGTGGTAGGTAGTATATGATGTATTTTGGTTTTATTTGGAATGGATCCACACCTTTAATGTGTTTTAGGAAAAAAGTGAAGGTGGAATTTAGATCAATGTGATTCTAGTGAGCTATTGAAATCCCAATTTAAAGCTTCTTGCTAATAGCAAATGCTAGTTATACGGCATCGTATCTATTGTCCCCATGGGACCTTTAGGGCTGGTTAACCCCTCAAAGACAAGAAGCCCAAATTGCACTTGGGCTCCATGATTTATTTTCTAAAGCAAATTTGAGTAGGCCCTATTTGGACTTCCTCTTGTTTAGAATAATTTATTTTTATATCAATATATGCAATGATTTTCACTAATTTTGTTGAAACAAAATTTGGTCCCATCTGAGTTACTTTTCACAATACGATCAAATTGAATTTGTCATTTTAAATTTGTGAATCCTTGGTCCTTTACTGGTTAATCACACCATTTTCAAAAAATTGGATTGTGTGGTTGTGTCTGGGTGTGATTATTTTGATGCTCACAGGCTGCCTCTTAGTCCTTGATCCAGGTGACCTCCATCAATACCATGGGTCATAATTTCTCACAATTGCTAATTGTAAATTTGGGTATAATGCTCATGAGTCATGTCCCATCATTCATTCTGTACTATTTTAATGAGATGTATAAGAAGTGCAGTGCTTAGAGCATCTCCATTTGTAAGGGAAAGTTTCATCCCATTAAAATTTCATCACTAGGCGGCCACTTATTTAGAGGGTACTAAGTCACTTGAATGATTGTTCTATGGGTGCAATTCGCTATAATAACTTCCAACTAATCACTTGTTTCTTACTGTGCAAAAGTAAAAAGAATCTTCATCGTTTACTATCCAACCTACTAATTGTAAATGGAAAAAGTAGGAGTATTTTCCGAGGTTGCACAACCATGGCAAAAACAATGAAAATTTTTGGTCCAAAATGATCTAAAATTGTTCAAGTGATGGAATTAGTGGTAGAGCTTAAGGTTGGGACCAATGTCTATACCATGTGGTCACTGACCGGTTGACTCTCGGTGTGGTCACGACCTTTGATCATCCTTCAAATTGTGCTTGATGGGAGCTTGCAATTGATTATCAATCAACATGGGTGTCGCACTTGAGTAATATGTTGAGGTCGAGGTCAATATTGCGATCTATGTAGGTTGTATGTCCCAAAAAATAATAATAATAATATATATATATATATATATATATATATATATATATATATATATATATATATATATATATATATATATATATATAAGCGTCCCTAGCTTTTTAAGGTTTAAAAACGTCATTTCTTTTTATTGTTATAGCTCTAAATGTAAGTGAGGTATACTAGTCTCAACCGTACAATCTTGTAGTGTACATATTGTAAATGACGTGAATCCAATTTGGAGTCATTTGGCCACATAGATTGCAAGATTGTAATGTTTTAATGTAAAAAAAGGATGTTCAAATTTGCCTAGCAACAAATTAGAGTTGAAATTCTATTTATAAACCTACTCAAATGAAAAAACTTTAAACTATAAAGTGGTTCAAGATCATCATATAAACACATTGATAAAATAAAATATCATTGAAGTGACTTAATGTGTCTGCAAAATGGCTTTGGAATGTTAGATAGTAGAAACAAAGTTGCAAAAAAGTAAAAAGCTTATAGAAAAAAAAAGTGATCTTGGATTGAATCCCTGTCAACTTAAATGCTTCTTATAAATCCATAACATCTTGAGTTGAGGTGATATTTTAAACACACAAACTATACTATTTTATGCAACTTTTCCAACAACTTGTATTAAAAACAACCATTGTATGAAAGAGAAACAAGCCACCAAATTTCACTATTACCCAAATACGTCCAAATTTTGAATGTCAACGTGCTTAAAGATTAAGGGGTAGTATCCAAAAATGATGTTTGTGACATTTTAGTGTCAAGATTTTGTTTTTCAACATTGAAATATCGAAAAAATGTTGAAAGGAGTGTTATAACAACATTGTTATTTTTATTTTTTTGTAGTGGAGGATTATGGAATTGAGAGCAAAGACAACCCTCACACATTATATATGGACTTGAAACTATCTACAACACTCAAGCATTTTTCTATTTGAATAGATGGTGTTCTTACTATAGTAGAATAGGTGGAGGATAGGGTAGAGTCAGCATAGAATATTTTGAAATATAAATGTCAAAAGTTTTGAGATAGTGTTTTTTTTATAGAGGATAAGAAAATATTGAAGAGTATTTGAAAATATTCCAACTATCAAGGGGATTGCAAGCTACGGTCTACTGCAACTCATGCACTAGTGGTGTAGTGTGCTCCTCATAACTTTCAATTAAATCAAAAACTTCATCATTCAAAATAATTTTTATGCTAATACTTCCTTTTTAGCGATTGTTAAGTTTATTTTGAGACTTTGGGCTTTACCCAACAACCTTTTTTTCTTTTTATTCACCATGGTAATTAGAGCATTTTTAAATAACTTCTATAGCTAGGTTTTATGAAAAATATATTTTATTTCCTACCTTTGAAATTGGGCCATTATTTCATTTCCAAAAAAAGAAATCAATATTTTTATTTTAATTGCACGAAAAATTTAAGAAACAAAAACATCACAAAATAATTCATTAAAAAATAAGTATGCGTAACACCAAAAATAAAATAAAATATGGTAGCTTTGTACGCACTTGTGGTATGTTGCTGTAAATTTGTGAAGTTCAAATTTGACCCCCTTCTAGCATTTCCCATATTATAGGTGCATGTAGGTGCACTTTTGACAAGCGACACGCTACCAAATCCAAGCATAAATGATTAATTTGGATAGAAAGATTGAAATTTTGCAAACTTTATTGTGGTAAACATCTCAACTTTGGAATTCCAGAAATAATGCAATTTGTTTCCTCACAAAATTCCATCCCAATATTTATTGGTGATTTTCCAAAAATTGAAAAAATGCAGCAATTTCTACACCGCGACAATAAAGTTGGGTGATAATAGCTTGCAATCACCCTCAAACCTTACTTTTCAAAAAAAAAAATATTCGACATAGATTTGTGCCTATCCCTATGGTATATTCCATATACAACCATTATAGTTTATGTATTGAAAACAAATAAATTATTCCTTTCTTCAAAAGTACACCAATTTTTCTTAAATGTATTGAAAATGGATTAAATTGAATATTTAAGGAAAAAATCACCCTAGTTAGATAGACTATAATGAACGACGGTACTTTGTTGGCATTATAGGAGGTGGAATATTGGTTTCTCATAACTACTAATGTTATCCTTCTCAAGTATCAATCCTTTAACTTTTCAAGTCTTCATCCCAAAGGTTTTGATCATTTTTTTTACTTTCAAGGCTTACTAAGTCCTTTGTTTATACCCCGTTTATAATATACAAATTTTCCCCTATATTCAAGAGTCCATGAGTCTACACAACCCCTTTTTACTAGGGTACGGTTCTACAAGTCAACATATTTTATAATCAATGGTTGGATTTGAAAGTCACATTCTTGTTTTGTTCCTTTTAACCAAGGCACAAGTCCAAAAGTCATATTTATATTTCGTTTCTTCCAATCAAGGCTCAAATTCAAAAACCGCATTTGTGTTTCATGTATTTCAACCAAAAGCACAAGTCTTGAACTATGTTTTATTCCTTCTTACGAAGGTAATGGCCCAAAAGTTGCAAATGTGTTTTTTTCTTTACAGTCAAGGGATTCGTTCAGAAATCATAATCGTATTTCATTGTTTCCAACTAAGGTAGGGCTAAGGTACAAATTCAAAAGTCATAATTGTGACAATGGCTCCTACAATAATAATAATAATAATAATAATAATGTTTCATTCTTTTCAACCAAGGGAACGGGTGCAAAATCACAACCATGTTGTATGCACGTGGTTACATAACATAAGGGGGAGTGACCCCCCCAAGGTTCAAAAGTCATAACCATGTTTCATTCTTTGCTCTAATAGCACGGGTCTTAAGTTATAATTGTGCTTCTTGGTTCTTGCTCGCGTTGAGACAAGGGGACCTCCAAAAGTTACACATTACAAGAAATTTGAGCCCTCTAACAGGCCTCGAGTTTTTATTTTTATTTCAACTTTTTGAATTTTTAAAAAAATATTTAATTAATATAAAAATATTTAAAAAATGAAATATGATGTGGCATGAGTTCGAAATTTCAGATTGGATATTTAAATATTAAAAGTTTTTTTAAAAAAAATTAATATATTTTTTAATATATTTTTAATATTAAAAATTGTTCAAATAATCTTTGAACATTTTTTGAACATTTTCTAAAAAAAATTAAATAATATTTTTTATTTTATTTTATTAACATTTTATTTTTAAAAATATTTTCATTTAAAAAATAATTCCAATAAAAAATTAGATTTTGGCCCGAACATCGAAAAAGCCCCTTGGAGGGCTCATTTCTCTTCTAATGATTTATGTTAGTGAAATAAAACACAACTTTGATTCGTATTTGAACTGAATAGTCTAACTCTCTTTGTATTGACATGTAATCTTGTTAGAGTTGTCTAGTTCCAATTTAGTTGTGCATTCTATTGGATTTGTTTAACTCTAGTACACAGATATTGGAATTGTTTAATTTGAATTCGCTTGTCATCCTCTTAGAGTTGTCCAACTCAAATGTACATAACTTGGAGGTGTCTATCCCAGCTGCAAATATATTAAATGTGTCTATCTCCAATGCATAAATCTTAAGCCCCGTCTATCATTTATCATTCTTTAAGAGTTGTTTAACTTCAATCAACCTTTGCTTGTTCCATTGCTTGTACACCACTAGACACACCCAAATATCATTAATGTACATTCATTCATCAATCAATAAAAATAACCCAAAGGTTCATGATACCATGGTAATTTTTTGAAAGGTTTAATTCCAACCCTTTTCAACTTCTAGTTCGCTACTCTTTGAACCATCAATCCATTTTTTATATTACATGTTCGTATATAAAGTGATGCAACAATGGTTGCTTTCAACTTAATCAGCTTTGATAAAATACGCAAATGCTGATTGGGATTAGGGGTGTTTTCAAGCTACGGTGGACACTTTGGTACTACATATGAATGTGTAGTGGTCGATTTTAATATGTATAGTGTTTTGCACTGTACATCTCAAATTTGATCATATAGCATCTTTAGAATTGTGAGGGAAACTACAATATTCTCAAATCTAGTTTCCCACATTAAAAAAATGTCTTTTAACCCTTTACCGCCCAGGGTGGTTATGGAGAAACCACCTTTTTCTGGGTGATGTTTCTTTAAATCTATCTCTGTTGAAATTAGGGGTACTATTAATAGTATCCAACCGTATGAATGTAAGCATAGCTTAATGAAACAAGTCTCAGTTAAATCTTGGTAAGATCGGACCGTTGGATTGGAAGATTATAGTATATCTTTGAACCGTATAATGCACACTCAAAAATGAGATTTCGGGGGGTGTGTGACTTCAAGGTTAAATAGAATTTGGGTTAAATTTTCAAAAATAAAAGTGAAGCTGTTCAGCAATGACTTGTGTCAACACCTCTTCATTGCAATCTTTCATGTCAAGAATAGACTCATACATAATTATTGTGAATTTTATAAGTGAAAGTGACTTATCCATGTACGGTTTAGAACAAAATTTATACGTTCAAATAAGAAAGGAGTTAGTATAGTGATCAAGATCAGACTACATACACTAATGGAACATGAACAAGAGAACACAATCCAAAAAGAAAAACGAGATAACAAACTTCCAATCTCTAGAAATACAACATAGTACATATGCTGTATTTGTAAGTATTTGCTGTATTTTGAGGTATTTGTAGTATTTTGGTGTTTTGTACATAGGTATTTGGATATCTAGGAAAGTCGGATTCCAAATTTTCTTTTTGCATCATCTCCAAAATCAAAAGTTACACATATGAACTTCAGACACTGTACTAAGATGGTTCACAGATTTTTCAGAATTTCATTTTCCAGTGATCTAGTGACTACTTAGTGGTTACCTGGGCGGTAAAGGGTTAAATAAGTCAAAAAGTATAAAACGTTACTACATAGTTACTACATACTAGAATGTCAAACGTTATTACATATTTGTAATTGCCATACCTTGAAAACACCCTTGGGTCGTTTGAATTGACCTTCATATGTTACTTCAAGATTCGAGTACAAAATTAAGGACTCATCTACAAATTCTAGTGACGACCGTAGCTCGGAGCTAGTTTAGAAAAATGGTATTGTCGACTAGAAGTTCCACTTGTTGCTTGTCAACGGTTGTAGGGTTTGTAAGCGAGTCGGCAATCCGCGAGCCTCATCAACAATTCTAAGGTAGGGTTTTGTATGATGTAACTTAGCCTTTCACATCCTTGGATGGTCTTCCCAAGACTATTCTATTCTATTATGCCCTCAAAGGTCATTATGTAAAGCAACTTTGCTTTCACGTCTTATCCAATTTCATGGTGGTGCGGAGAGAAGAGGAGCCCTAGTTTGTATCCGATATATTGGCTAAATGATATGTTTGCATCGATAATGCTCTTATATTTGTTTCTCATAATTGGCTATTTACTAACGTTAAATTTTATTTGCTAAACTTTATTTATGTACTTAGAACTTTCCTAATTAACTAACTTAATAATTAAACAAAGCTCGATTAAGCTTATATATATATATATATATATATATATATATATATATATATATATATATATATATACATATATATATATACATATATATATATACATATATATATACATATATATATATACATATACACTATTTTCATTATTTTTATAGATGCACTTATTATACAATCCACTTTCAATAAATTATATACCTCAAGGAGTATAGATTTTCTAATTATTGTAGTGTGTTAGTGTTAAAAAAATTTAGAAAAGTTAGTTTTTTAGTATATAAAATGTATAAATTCATAACAAATTGTTCACTATAAAACAATGATTTGCACAAACCATTCGTGTACTAAATATTCATGGATTTTTATTTTGGAAAGATTGAACATATAACAACAACCAACATTCAAAGCAATTTTTTTCTATTTTTGTTATTCAATTCATGTTAAACGTAGATGTAGTTGATTTAGTTCATCAATTAACTTTTGTGAGTGTCAAAATAACAATGAAAGGAGTAGAATTGTGTTTACATCTTTAACATTTTTATTTAACAATACATAGGAAATAAATATTTCTTGACAAACATGATGATTTTAACATTTATACAAGCAACATTTATCCAAGGTGAATTGTAGTTGCATTTAATGTTTGCAAATGTCAGATTGTAATTCCAGTGACGACCTTAGGTCGTAGTTGGTTTAGTAAATTATTTCAAATTGGGTCTTGGTGACTATAGGTTCTACTTGTGAGCCGGCGAGCCGCGAGCCATCAAAAGTCGATAATTCTAGAGTAGGGTTTTCTATGATGTAACCTAACCTTTCACATTCTTGAATGGTTTTTCCATGACTATAAGACCATCATGTGAAGCAACCTAGCTTTTCATGGCTTTTCACTTTGTCACTGGTGGTGCGGAGAAAAGCAAAACGCTAGTTTATTGTGGTCGATTCCTCCTCAATAAGCATCTTTTGTTTTACTTGCTATTGGCTACTTTTAGTTTTTGCGATCATAGAGTTTACCCTCGAAAAAAGACATCAATTGTAGCACGCGCCATCTTGGACTTGGTGGTCAAGTTAATAGCACTTCCTCCAGCAAAATCTCCCTTTTCACAATGACCCTTCCAGTTAGAGTTTCTCTCTCTTCTTTTCTAGAAAATCACAACATCTATCAATTGCTAAATAAAAAAAATAAAAAAAAATAAAAAAACCACAAAAACATATAATTCACAACATTCAAGCTTGTCCTTGCTATTTGTGTTCCACTAACTTAATCTTTTCCACCAAAAGAACTTCCTTAGTATACCATTCACTAACAATTACTATTTACTATTCTATTCCATATTTCCATAACCTAGGCTAACAAAAAATCAATTTCATAAATGTGCTTCCAACCGCACATGATATTTTAGAATGTCGTTGTAGAAAGAGTCATTAGAGTTAGGGCCTCTTTACACTAGAGGCAAGAAGCCGTGAGGAGAGAAATTTCAACCAATGAGAAATCGGTCTTCTTGGTTTCTAAGCCTCTCATTGGTTGAAATTTCTCTCCTCACAGCTTCTCGCCTCTAGTGTAAAGAGGCCCTTAACCAAAAACAAATCCACTTTTGTACAACTTCTACGATGTGTTTGCACCCCAATATTGAAAATTTGTAGTCTTTTGAAACCAAAAACGAGTCTAAAGTGAGTTTCCGCTTTTAGGCACTCTATTATAAAGAGATTTGAGAAATCAATGCAAGACAAAATTTTCAAGAAACAACCCTCTGTCGGACGGAAGTTGGATGAGGTTTGATTAACCCCTAAAGGACCACAACTATGTTTCTCTCCAAACACTCCAAAGATGCCTAAAAGTACCCCTTCTCATAGAAAGGCAAATAGTTTTTGATCTAAAACCTTTTTGACCAATCCAATCGTAGGATATTTCAATCAACTTGAATTTATTAGCACCCATAAATTTTCAACCGTTCAGGGTTCCTCAATAGTAAGTTTACAAGCTACAAAGTTGGTTGCACTTTTTTTTTGGTCCGCTGCTCCAAGTTTGAAACTTTTTGAAATTGCCCAAAATGCAAATTTTAGTCTCAAATTTGGTAAAATGAATTTTGGCAGTTTGTGTATATGGGGTGTTAGCTCATTGTATACCAAAATTCATATGCATAGCTCATTGTATGAAAAATTTCAGGAGCTGCCCGCAGTTAGGTTTTTCACCTTTGCATGATTGTATCTTTTGATCTATACATCACCTACGTACGCAAATTACCATCCCATTTTCGTTACAAAAAGTAGAATCACCACAAAAAAATCTCAAAAATTGAGGATCGATACTCATTCCACACTGAGCTGACCGAACTTGAAAAATCAACCTTGGTCCTTTCAGGGTTAAAAATACCGAATTTTCAAACCTGAATCCCAATTGGGGTGTTGCAATGAATAGTAAACTTCCTCGATTTAATACGATGAGCAGTTGTAATGTTCTTGGTCGGACAGAGATTGAGAGGGAAGGTGGAAGCCAGTTGACCTTTATATAGTGTATTTTCAGTTACACACAGTTTTGCAGAGGCGGGTTTTAGTGTAAAATTAGGGCCACTAGGCTAAGTAGCCTAGACACTCTCTAATTAGTGGCTTGGGGGGGAAAGTTCCTACCACTTTCCTGGACCTAATTTCATGTTGACTGCTAAAATGAACGGCTCCCTCCTCATCATTATGCGCACGTTAAGAGGACGGAGGGAAACTGCAAAACCCCATGTTAGGTGCACGATTAGAGGCTAATCACTAATGGCTTTTCCCATTACTACTACTGCTAAACCTAGTGAGAGTTGACCTATGAACTTAACCCTGGCAGTGCAGTGGCCTCTCTGTCTGCTTGTCTCCTTCAGTTCTCTGTGAGTGTGCTCTGCCACTGTGTCTGCATACTTGACTCTCCCAAGGTCCACTCCATTTCACGCTCTTCTATGCACTCCTCTGCATGCTTCAGTCTCAGTGTACAATTTATAAACAGGGGCTCTCTGCCATGCCTGGCTTCCTGCCCAACTCCCAACGCAAGTCATTGCCAAGCCGTCTTCTTTTTTTTTTCTTACACAAATAGAACGAATTCCATTGCAAGAAAAAGAATACAAGACCACCCCAGCCGGAATCGGCCTGCGGGGACGGACCAAGGACCGACCAGGACCTAGGACCAACCAACCAAACAAAAGGAAAAATAAGCAAAGGGCCAGGCACCCGGGGACCGGGTGGCCGGCCACAATTGCCAAGCCGTCTTTGCTAAAACAACACATCTAACGCTAGTAGAAAAGGTGGCACTGTCGAGGGAGATGCTCAGGCAAGTAGTGCCCAATTCCATGCATGCATAGCGATTTTGCCTGGGGAGCCCCACCTTTTTTACTAGTGTTATAGGAAAGACTCTACCCCCCCCCCCCCCCCCCCCCCCCAAACGGTGGACGTTAATGCAAGAGAACAAAATCTCCCCCTATTTTATACATGTAGGGGCCCGGGGCCCACTTTATTTTAAATTCCCAGAGTCCCCCTAGACCAAATTTGGACCGTAGGCCCCAAATTTGCAAAAAAAAGACCCTAGAATGCCCAAAATGGAAATTTTAGAAAATGGGGCCGATGGGTGAATAGTGCTTGCATTAACGTCTGGGGGGAATTTAGAGTCGGGGATGTAATAGCAACTCCACCCTTTGAGTTGCTATGTGTCATTAATTGAAGCTGAGCATATTTGTTATTGGGGGCTTATTGGTTAGTGAAAGAGGATTTCCACACACTTTAGCATGCATTATTTGGATATTAGAGTTAACCGAAAAGAGTGTCTCAAAGTGGAAAAAAACCTTGGACTCGCTTTCAGTTCAAAAAACACTGCAAAACTAGTCTATGGGGAGTTGGAGAATTATTTAAAGCAAGGCCATGCACCGCCCATGGGAGTGGATCTCGTGACCTCCCCGATGCTAGAAGAGAGTTCCCATACGCCCCCCCAAACCTAAAGGACTATTCATGAAGGGACCAAAGGATTATTCATGTGCAATCCGTGTTAGAAATAGATAATATTGGCTCAAAGACTCCACATAGACTCAACAACAAAAGCTTTTTGTTTTCAACGAACTCAGTTGTATGAACAAGTTATGGATTACATAATTGGTGAAGGACGGCAATCTTGATTCAATTATGGGACATAACCTTATGTACCATTTTTTGATCAAGACTGTCCAATTTCAGTTTTCTGGTTGATCTAGTGGTCCAAAGGAACAAATTTGGTTATGAATTAGTGAATAGCCTATTATCTTGTGACACATATGCTAAAAAAAGGAATATTAGGTTATAAAATTTTCAAAATTTTGTCTATAGGTTCACCTAAAATTGACCATGGCTCTCATGTTTTGATTGTGCAATCAATGTTTAGTTTTAGTGTCGCTTTTGGGTCCAAATGTAAAAATTGCTTTTGTGTTGAGGGTTATTATGGATGCACAAACCTTGTCATTGCAATAATACAATATTACAAGGTGAAATTTTTCACATATGTCATTTTTATGTGTTAGTATAAATGGCTTCAACATTGGGAGTAGGGGGCCTACACAATAAGAAAACAAGTGGATAAGATTACATTATAGAGCCTATGCACACGTAATTACACATGTGGAACTGCTTTCTTCTAATCAATTAGCCGAGAAATTAGCACATGTAGTGTAAGAATGAAGTTATGATTGGAATTTCACCTGGGGAATTTCACTTTAGTATGTCCCACATGATACATCAAGCTGTGTAGCATGCATACCAAACATAAAAGAAAATGGAACCTAAATGAGGAAATTGATTCATTTGTCAGTTGTCACCAACAATAAAGGATGAAATATTTGATGTTGAATTAATAAATGGTGGTCCAATTTTGCACTACTTCTCTATTGGTGAATTGTGAGTAGTACCCATTACCTCAACTTTGTCTCTAAAGTCCAATTAGTATGTAATTGACCCTGTCCATAGAGATGCTCTAATACTATGTTCATAACTTCATATTAGTACATGTGAAGGTACATAAACTAAATTGAAATATACCTAATGACTAAGAGTAGGATTAGCCAATAATCATGACTTCACTAAAATTAAAGAAGTCCAATTACGGCATAGACAAGTGTGAGCAAAATGACAGTATACTAAAAATTGCTACAAAATTGGAAAACTAAGTTAGAGGGACCTTATTCCAACCCCTTAGCCCCCTAAGTGACCAAATGACTATTTTATGGTTGTTGCCTTTGTTTACAGGCTGCTTGGGATGAAAAACATTATATAAAATCAAATAAAATAGGAATCAAGTCTACTTACCAATCTAATTTGAATATTGTCAATCCGAGTTAAACTCCACCGAGATTTTTTTTTTCAAAGCCAAAGACCTCAATATTGTTCTAATGTTATAAAATTTACTATTTGAGGAAAGTGTTGATGTTCTCTCCTTTGAAAAAAGTTCTTTTTAAAATTTTAGAATAGAATGTGGCTAGTTTTAACCAATCATATCAGATTTCAAATCCTAATTTTTTTGGGTGAATATTCAATGATAAATGCTTTTAAATTCATTAAAAGAGTATTTAAAACATATTTTGAAATTTTGACCATATAGATAAGTACTAAACATCATGCTTCTCATTTTCTCTTTTGGACCAAACTTCATTAAAGTTGCAGAAATAACATTTTATACCACATCTAAGTTTTGGCGTTACCCCCTCGGGTTTTTAGAAGTTAAGTATTTTTTACCATCAAATCTAATGTAATAAATCTATATTTTTTAAGGAGAGTAGGAAGTTGGAAATGATTAACTTTCATAAAAGAATTTGTTTAAAAATAATAATCATCATTGGTTTAATTTTAAAATACAAAAAGAGCAAACTTGAGTGGATACCCCGGGATGCACCTTTTGTTAAAAGTCTATACTAAGTGTGTGCATCACCTTAATCCCTAAGTGCCTACCGTAGCCAAGTAGTACCTTTGGCACTTTTGTGCCAAATATATATATATATAAAGAAGATTTTGCCAAAAACGAGTATTCTTTATAAAAAAAATCTCCTTAAAATTTCTTTTTAAAAAAAATATGTTTTCTAAAATTTTGCATCTATATTTATAATTATTTTCCGCCAAAGGTACTACTGTGCTACAATAATCAACCATATTATGCTTGAGTTTTGGTCAAAGGCTCAAAATATCAAGTGTTTTAGCTTTGTTGGAGTTGGTGTTTTCATTAGATGTTTAAGTTAAGTTATGACACATCTTTTGACCGTTGAATTTGAATAATTGACTTCATTTGAAGATTTAACACCGTTGAGAAATCTGAAATTTGAGTTTCCAAAATACAAAGGACCTTCTAAGGATGCTCCAATCATGCATCTCTTTTAATTTCTTCACTTTCATTTTTTAACTACTTGTAAACATAACTTTTATTGACCTTAAATACAATTTTAGATATTGAATTTGATAAATATGTATTTACTTTGAATTTTTATCTTGTTTACATTATAAATTTTGTAAATATTTAAAATTGCTTCCAATCATGTTGAAATTTTTGTCATACCTCCATGATGTTGATGACTATCTATGAAAAATTGTAAATCACACAAAGTGATATTTCAAGTATGCAAATTGTAGTGCCTTGACTTTTACAAAACATGTGAAGACCTTTAGGGTTAAAATTAATACCCCAATATTAATTTTTTCAAGAGGAAAAAAGAAAGATTATACATACATTTGTATAGTTAGAAAATGGAAAGAGGTATATATACTATTCCAAAAGAAAACAAATAAGTAATACCATATGTTATGTATACAAGAGAAAAAAAGACATTAAAAAAAGGCTTTCAATAGTTATTTCAAAATAGTCCAATATACTGCATTACTCCTTAAGAATGTCTTTGAAGACTCTTTCATCTATTTCATACAAGCTAGTTTCTACCAGGGGTGTTATTATTACTAATGCAATTATCGTCTCTAGGTTTACCATTATCCACATTGAGGCACTCAATTTTTGATGCCAACTCGATGAGTATATGCCCTTATTGTAAATTTATTACCAATGTCTCATGATAAATGGTGCATAGTATATCTACATTGTTAAGAAAAACAATATCCTAGTTGTAAATATATATTATAACTCTAAATCTCAATAAATACATGTATTGTGCACCCACATGGTATAATATGTTAATGAAAGGTCTACCTCCCAAGGTTGATATGTATATCTGACCCTCTAAATTCATGTAAATGAGATCATGCAGAGTGCCTAAACATGACCCAAAAACAAAAAATTGATTGGTGAGTGCATATACATTGTATGTGGATTTACAATTTACAAATGTATATGAAAGGTTTAACCCCTAAATGCCTAGAGCCCTCTCCAAATTCGGCCGTTTTGCAAAGACGTATTATAAAATGCAACCTAGAGGGATATTTTGAACTTGATATATGAATAAAAGTGTACATTATGAATTTTTGATTCTATCCATAGGGTTAGATCTATGATTGCTATTACCAATAATTTTGTATAAAATTTGAAACATGAAATTTAAAATTATTTTGTGATTCAATTACGAATAAGATATTGACAATCTATGGATGAATTTTTTTGTGATTGGTTGAAATGTAATACTCTAAGTGTAGTGATTTTTGGAGATTTTTTGGTTGCTTAATTTTATGAGTTGACTTTTTCAAGAGCACTTTTACACTAAAATCTTCAAAATTTTGGGTGAATCACTACAACATGAAATGAGGCATAAAAATTTCACAAATCATCCCCTTTCTAATCGGATCACATGTGCATGAAGCTAACTTTCCATAGAATCTACACTAAAAATTCCACACTACAAAAAGTGCTAGACGAATGAGAAATTATGGATGAAATCTGTACATCGTCCAAAAAATGGACACTCAGGCAGTTGACCCCTAAACGTACCAGGGTGTCCCTGGAATCGACAATTTGAGAAAAATCATTATAAACTACTATTTAGAAGAATATTTTGGAATTGATATACAAATGAAAGTTCTAGATTTTGAATTTTAGATTTCATCCGTACGGTTCGATTCACTAATACTATCACCAATATTTAATGATAAAATTTGAAAGTTAAAATTAAAAATTCCTTCTAAATTCAATTACAAACAAAATTTTAACATTTTTTGAGTAAAATTTGTTGGAATGAATTTGAAATGAGATACTCTTAAATGTGGTGATTCTTTGAATTTTTTTTGTTTCTTAAATCTATGACCTCATTTTTGCAAGGCCACTTTTGAACTACAGTCAATGCAATTTTGGCTCGGTCAACGACTTGACATACTTCTACATTTGTAATTTTAGAAAAATATGTAATCAAGTATGACTAAATCCAACCATTAGATAGGACAACAACTTGATGAAGAATCTTCAAAAGATTGGATGACTTTCATCCAAGCATTGATGAGAACGTGAGAAAGGTTTGAATCCGTTAGTCGTCCAGTTTCTGGACGCTCTGACGTTTAGGGGTTAAGGGTTAAGAACATTGCAGTGGCACCTTTTATAAAACATAAACGGGGTGAAAATAGAATAAGGTTCCTATACCTTATCATTCAGTGCAACACCAAACATTTCAATTTATAGCATTGGCACCAAATGCTTTTTATTTTTATTTTTTTCTTCTTTCCATTCTTGGATTTCTTTACCAACATTGACTTATTGTACGTAGTGTTGATTTTCATCACTATAGTGTTGAAAGACAGATTGTGGTGTGCCATTGTTGGATGGATTGATATGACTGCACAACTATAATATTTCTTATTGTCAAAGCATCACAGTATATACATGGATGGTGATGCAGTTCCCTTCTATGGATGGAGATGCCTTTGGTATTTGGATACCTTACATGTATCCAATGCATCCAAATTGAATACTCCTTTCGTCCCACAAAAGACCTTGTTTTCACTGAAATTCATGGATGAAGTGTTGTTTTTACTGAAATTCATGGATCAAGCTTAATTCCATGATTACAAAGGAAGTTTGTTGACTGTGATGCAAAGTGAGTACTCCATGGACTAAGTGAGTACAAAGGGATTATTTTAACTGCTATACAATGTCTACGTGACCAAATTTCATGACAAAATCCATGACAAAATCCATGACATTTTGATCATGTATGATCAAAATCTATGGATTAAGGTGCCAGATTGTCTACAATGCCCTGAAGCAATTGTCAAACGCACACGAAGGTTAATTACAGGCAGTAAATGAGTACAATTGAAAATCATGGTTTTATTTTGGAACAAAATTTAAGTTGATATCATGGTCTTTTTGCGGGAAAAAAGGAGTACAGAACATGAGTGTATCATAAGGTTCTTTAGCAGTTAGTGGAGTTCACCATTTTCAATAGTAGTACTGTAGAAGCTTTAACATTAAATACAATGTCTCACCACCCAATCTTTAGCTAAAGATGACGTGGACTTGCCATGATTCGGGTATCTGCTGTAGTGATTCAGAAAAAGTGGTAAGGTGTTCCAGAGAGGGGCTAAAGAATCTTATGATCAAATACACATTTTAGAGCAACGCCCCAATTCTTCAAAATAGACGAGGACAACTTTGTTTGAATAAAAATTTGCAATTAATGCATGAACATGCCAAGATAATTCTCTTTGCTATGACAAATAGCCAATTTTTGCTATGATTGTGCAACCCTGGAAAATACTATTTCTTTTACAATCATTAGGCTGAATAGTAAATGATGAAGATTCTTTTTTACTTTTGCTCACTAGAAGACAAGTGATTCGTTGGAAGTTAATATAGCAAGTTGTACTCGTGGGGTAATAAAGTGATCCACTCTCTAAATAAGTTTTAACTCCTAAAGGACCAAGGATTTATGGTTTTAAAATGTCAAATTCAATTGATCATATTGTAAAAACTAGAGTTTAGAGGAGGCCAAATTTTATATCACCAAAATTGGTAAAGAACATTGCATGTGTTGGTCAATAAATAAATAAATTTGAACAAAAAAAAGTCCACATGGGACCTACTCAAAATCGCTAAAATGAAATACATAAGGCTCAATTTGGGCTCATTGGTCCAATACGGGTTCATCCCTAAGTGCCCAACGTGTTTCTTACTAAGTAGAAAAAAATCTAAATGTATTATAAATTGAGGCTTCTATAACTTATTTGGGTTTCAACTCTCAAGAGCATATGTAAGACATGCTTATTAAAAGATATTTGTACGGTTAAGTTTGGAATCAAATGATTGAATAACTTTCAAATGAATTTATAAGAAATAGCTTTGAAAATCCATCATAAATACAACTATATCACTACACTAAAATCACCATATACTATGGCCCACGATATTTACAAGAAGCATTATTAATATATAAAAAATTCAAAGTATTGTGATAAAATTCATCCATATTGGATGAAATTTTCTTTAAATGGATGAATTTACGGGCCTCAAAAATTATCCACCCACAATATATTGTGATTTCAGTGTATCATCTTGAAATCCATTTCCAGGATTGGTTAAAATCATTATGCTTCAATAGTGACCGTGAAGACTTCCCCATGGAGGATGCACTCTTTTATGTGTATGAAGAATCACTTGAGTGCACAAGACGGGGATTAATTTGAAGACTACCATACTATGTATATACGCAAGAAGCATATTTAGGGTTGAAAATAGGGTTGTATATTTACAGTAAACATATATACATGAACAAATATAAGAATATTCTAACATATACAAGGGATATTATCAAAGGGGTCATGAACGCATGTGATGCCAAGATTTAAAGAATGCACCCCATGAGTTTTTCAAGTAATTTTTATCATAGGTTGGTAGATTCATCTTGATATCACTTTTTGAGCAAAAAAAAATATGAATTATAAATTATAATTTTTCACATTATGCAAATGATGATGTAATGTTGTACAGTATGCACTTTTGGCCAATCGTTCCAAAATTCACAACATAATGAGTAATTTGTAATTCATATAATTAAAACAAGAATTCCCTTTTAAAATCAAATTTAAACATATTGTGACACTACAACTGAATCCAACCGTATGGATGTCATGAAAAAGTCATCATCTACAAATTTTGTTTGTATGTCAACCTCAAAAATTCGATTTAGTGTGCATTTTATGCTAAATTTTCAGGGTTGCCCGAAATTGACATTGGGATATAAACACATTCAAGTTTTGCTTTGAAATAGATCCTTTTTAAAAAAAATAAAAAATAAAATCAAAGATGGATTTCAGCAAGTTAACTTTCACATCTATTTAGACAAATATATTAAAAGATTAAAAAAGTTCACCATCAGGGCAGCATAACCACCTGAAATTTTTTAGAGACCAAATATGGTTAATTGGGCCCGCACTTGGCGGTTAACCCCTAAAGGAATAAGGCTGATTTTCCAAGCTCAAGGGTGGAATGAGTTTTGATCTTGAATTTTTGAGATTTGTTGTGGTGATTCTACTCTTTGTGACAAAGATGGGATGGTAATTTGCATACGTACATGATGTATAGATCGAAAGATTCAATCATGCAAAGGTGATAACCTAAATGTGGGCAACTCGGTAAATTTTGCATACAATGAGCTATACATCTCATTTTTTTGCACACCTTGAGCTAACACCTCCATACACACGACTGCCTTGGAAATCCATTTTACCAATCTAAGATTGAACTTTGCATTTTGGACCGTTTCAGAAAGTTCCAAATTCGGGTGAGGGGTCTAAAAGAAAGGTACAACCAACTTTGTAGCTTATAATCTTACTATTGAGGAACCTTGAATTGTTGAAAATTTGCATGTGCTAATAAATTCAAGTTGGTTGACTGAACATCCTATGGTTGGATCAATCAAAAAGGTTTTCGATCAAAACCTATTTGCCTTTTTTTGAGAAGGGGTACTTAGGCAACTTTGGAGTGTTATATGAGGTTCTTTAGCAGTTGGTGGAGTTCACCCTTTTCAACAATAGCATTGTAGATGGTTAGATCCCCAATGTAGCACTGTAGCATTGTCTCACCACCCAATCTTCAACTAAAGATGACGTGGACTTGCTATGATTCAGGTATCTGTTACAGTGATTCAGGAACAATAGACATGATGTGGGGTATATGCTACAGTGATTTGGGAATAGTGGAAAGGTGTTCCAGAGAGTGCCTAAAGAACCTTATGGTTTAGAGAGAAACATAGTGGTGGTCCTGTAAGGATTAATTATGTGATGTAATTATTCTGTACGAGTAGAAATGCTCTCAGCAACCTTGCTCCCGGCACAATAGGAAATGTGTCGTTTTTCATTTACTATAAATGAAAAAGTAATGAAACCGTGCCAGACACATGAATTATGTTAGAGCATGGTCACCCATGCTCTCCTAGAGTCTCTTACACTTAAGAACTAGATGAAAAGTGCCAAGGACCCTCAAAAATGCCTCTTGACTCTCAATCCTAGTGTATTAAGAGCAGGGCCACCCATGCCCTCCCAGAGTCTTTCACACTCAAGAAATAAATGAAAAGTGCCAAGAGCCCTTCCAAAATGCTTCTTGACTCTGGATCCTAGAGTGTTAGAAATTGGGCCTTCAAATCACTATTTAGTTGACTATATCCTCACATTCTACTTGTGATTGGTCCATTGACTATTTGATGCGCACTTTTGATACGTGAAGGGCGTGTAAGGGTGGGGGAGTGTGAGTGCAAGGGCCCTTCAAATGTAGATGAATAATTTCAGAGAGTTAGTCCTAGCGTGCATGGGTAGGAATGCTCTAAGAAATGGCCCTTCAAATCACTATTTAGTTGACTATATCCCCACATTCTACTTGTGATTGGTCCATTGACTATTTGATGTGCACTTTTTGATGTGTGGGGCGTGCAAGGGTGGGGGAGTGTAATTGCAAGGGCTCTTCAAATGTAAATGAATAATTTCAGCGAGTCATATCTAGCGTGTATGAGTGGAGATGCTCTTAGTGCTGGTGAGTGGTTTTGGTCACAAGAAGACAGAAATATAAGCATCATATTCAGCCACTGTTCACTGTTCCAACGAAATGGGGAATGAAAATCGACAGGTCTTCTCCTAGTGATGTGTAGGAGAGGACATGATGCAGTGACTATGAGGAACTGTGATTTTGGTCGTCCAGGGATCTTCCTATTTGTGAGGGAAAAGAGTCAGTCTTGGAACTGAATGAAATCACTTACGTTTGAGTAATTAAGAAAAACAGTGATTAGAGTGAGCATCTGTGAGTGTGCTGACTAATTAGTACTCTGTAATTATCACCAACTAGTGAGGGCAGTGAGTGCTCAGACGCATTGACCCATAGCACACGCATTGACCCACAGCACACCCATTGACCCACACAAAACAGAAACTTCATCGAATTGACCTCCAGCGTTGAGCTGCCCAAAGCACGCAGCTGACCTCCGGCTTTCTTGTAAGTTAGTGTGAAGATGCAGGCAGCCAGTTGCGGCCAGACGCAAGCCATGGTGAAGGCAGGGTGTCAGATGAGACGAATCTCATTTTGATTCACTGCTCTGCCTTACTGCAAAACCATATGATTAGTGATAATCAATTGAAAGCATGTGACCGGTTTTGATGATCATTAGAAATTAGCACCTGTTTCTGCAGCCGGCATGCATGGATTATTATCAACCTCATGGTGCCGTCCAGCCATCCCAAAACTCGCTAAAATGAGCTCAATTTCTACCAAACAAAATGCTTGTGCTACATTGTAGGTAAAAATAGTCATTGACAAATTTTATGAGTTGATAGAAAAATTTGCTACATCATTCACTTTGGAGGTAGCATCAATAACAACCACTTCACCCTTCAAGGTCCAAAGAGCCTGTTCCGACCCAGATTATACAATAGTATTTCACTGTATTTGTCATGGTTCTACACCTCATATGGGTATAAGATCACAAGAGAAGTTAAAATTCATATCAACATGGATCTAATAAGCTATTGGGATCTCAATTTGGAACTTTCTACTTACAACAAATGCCAAATATATGTCAACGTATCTACTATCCCCATGGGACCCATAGGACCTTTAAGGGTTAAGGCTTCATAAGACCTTTAAGGGTACTTGGCAACCAATAAAAACTAGCTAAATATATTTTGTAACAATAGTTTTATTTTTCCTTTTCTACTTCTACATACTTGGGTAGCAAAAGTAACTGACCTTCTGCATGGGTGGTAGCATTTGCACTAACTACCACAAACTAGTCATATAGCTATATTCGTTTAATAGGGAATTTTCGACATATTGGGACTCTTTAAAATCTAGCTGACATTGATTCAGTGGGAAAATCTATACATTTTGTAGATTTCAAAGAGTATAGAAATTCCCTATTGAACAAATATGGCGTTGTCATGGGATCACTGGCTGGTGCGGTCGTCGGGAGTGGCCTTCCATGATGCAACAACTGTAGTCCAAAAAATCCTACAGTAAGTTAGCCTTGGTTTGCTTTGAGCTTCCCACTTTCCAGTCATCATGTAATCTTGAATGCCACTTTTACTGTTGTTTTTTCAGGGTTTTTTTTGTGGCGTGGTCTTTCAACCCAGTGCAATCTGCTGCCAGGTCAGAAAATCGCTTCTCCAGGCCCAATGAAAACCAGGGAGCCTTGGAACCGCAGCCGTTTGTGCATGTACTTACTTCTACCACTGATGAATCTAATGAGCCTGGTCAGAGTAGATTTGGGCTAACGTTTTTACCTTGTGAAGTGTGAACCATTCTGAGACTTGATTACCGTACCCACATAGCATGTAGCAAAATGTTTATAAAAATTAAAAAAAAACTAAAATATGATTATTTTTGTACAAACTTACAATGTGGGTACGGTATACTCTCGATGAGCTGGGAGAATTGCTCTTTAGTTGCATATTTACAAATAAAGATTGACACTTGACTGGTTGACATTCAAAACTGGGGGGGGGTTGTTTAAGTGGAATAAAGAAGGAAAAAAAGAAGATAAACTCTCATGAAAAGTGACACAACTTATGTCTTAATTGGTTAGGATTTCTAAAAGAAACATAATAACCAATGCACCTAGAGTTCATGACATAATGATTTCAAAATACACGGGACTAGCTATTGCTCGCTCTTTCAAGATCTCAATGAACCCTCGTTATTAGAAATCATGGCAGCATAAACTAGAGAAAAGACCCACAAGAAGACCCACATATAATTTAATCCAATCATAGAAAAATAAATTTCCAATATTTTTTAATAATTAATTAATTTTATATATATATATATATATATATATATATATATATATATACATATATATTTTTTACTTATAAAATAGATAACTAGGTTGGTTTTTGCCGGAATCTTGTACGATAGTTCTAGTAGTGTAATCAATGCAGCATACATGTGTGCATTGTCTACATTATATAATAGACTAGGTTGGCATGTGCCCAGAGTTCGGCAAACCAATTTTGGCAGCAAAGTCATCTTCATGTATATACACGCGCACTTTGTATTATAATATATTGAAGAAGATGTTAAGCATTTTTAGATAACATTTAACTATACAAATGTTGTAATTTCTGCATATCATATTATTTTAATCTAAAGAAAACTTCAAAGTAGTGATGAAAGTTGAATGATGTTGTACATCTGTTTTTGGCTCAAAAATCCTTTGAATTCTATAATATGCTTAAAAAAACTATGTATTTTATAGAATAAAGAAAGACATTAAAAAATATTTAGATATGACTAGAGTGTAGGTAAATGTCAATACTAATGTTACATACATTCACATCAATGCTAATAACAATGAAATTATTTTATCCATAAAATGGATCATAAAATAATTGTAAACCACGAATTTTATAAACAATGTTAGAGTGTTAATATAAAACTACATTTGTAGCAAACCAAAGACTCAAAAAAATGGTAGTCTTGTGGCTAGCCCTCGGCCCTCATGGACACGGTAGCCACCGGGTGCCTCGGTTTTTTTTTTTTTTTTTTTGGTTTGGTCGGTACTATGTCTTTGTCTCTTCCCCCATGCTAATTTTAGTTGGGGTGGAGTTGTAATACTTTGTCTCTACAATGGAGTTCGTTCTATCTGTGTTTAAAAAAATTAAATTAAATTAAATTATAGTAAAATATAATTTTGAAATCTTCCAACCTACAAAACATGCCTATCTCCATTCATTGCTCCTTACAAAGGTTACTAGATTTTTTTTCTTATTGTGAGTGAATAATTTAAATCACAATGTAAAGGCACAACTAGATGAAGGCTGAATTATTTATTTATTTATTTTAAAATAAAAAAACAAAACTAATACAATAGCAAAGTGAGTCAATCTTGTTGGTGGTGCACACAAAAATCTTCTCATAATGGCAACATTAGAGCTCTTTGCAACCGCTTCAGGTGCCAAGATAAAATGGAACAAATCCAACGCAATGTGAGTGTCTCATAGCCAAAGACAATTTTCACGGGGAGAAGATACGTAATTTATTTGGTTAAAACTAGGTGAATTGATTAAATATCTAGGTTTCTCAATTGGGTTTAATGTCTCATTGGAAGATAGGTTTAAGGCCGTTTTAGGAAAATTTAAAGAAGAAAATTAGCCTATTGGACCATGGTACACCTCTCTCTCGCTAGTAGGATCCTAATTGCAAATCAAGTTTTATTGGCATCAATTTGTTTGTGGCTTCATGTTGGAACTCCCATCTTAGATTAATTAAAAAGATAGTAGCGTTCATACGCAACTACATCTAGTCAGGCAAGAACTACGAAAGAAATCGTTAGACTAAGTTGACTTGGGAATCTCTTATTCTACCCAAATTCTCAGGTGGCATCCAACTTCTAGATCCCGAACTACAAATTAAAGCTTTTTTGGCTAAGCTTTTCGTTAGAGGTCTCATTTTGAGAGACGCCCCTTGGCGACAACTAATGGCACACATACTTGCATCTGTGCAATCCAAGAAGGCGGACAATGGCCTCCGCACATTAACTCTATTATTCTTGCAATGAATAACAAAGGCTCAAGCTCTTTTGATGGGACATATGGAAATCGTGGACATTAATACTCAATCAACTATCTTCCAAACAACCAGACTCACCGGATGCAGTTGCCGAACATCGAATTATCTAGAATGGAGTTTACTATATCGTTAGGGCAATATGTTTGGAGATACCAATTACGCATATGGATGTCACTAGTCTTAAAAACAAATCCTACAATCAAATACCTTTGGGACCCCCTTAGACTTGATTAGAAATTATTTAGAGACCTAATTGACTAGCTCGAAAGAACCTTACGAAGAGATGGAGTAAGAAGATTAGAATTCATTAATGCAATCCTTGTAGAATAGTGCCTTAGTCAACAACATAAGTTGAATATGTATGAATGGGCGTCCTCCATACACAATAAAAGAATGGATAAAGACTTCCAAATCTCATCCCCACATCCTTACAAAAAGAGCGGTCTTTATACAAAAATCACGTAATTCCTATGAGCCTAATCACTTACACATGGGAGATTTGTCTAATCAATTACTCTATAGAGTGAGAATTGTAACACCTGGTGGTGACTTCAAGTTCACTACTATGAACTCTAATTGTGAGAATGGCAAAAGAATTTGGCTCCTTAGGCTCATACAAAACCTCGCCTTTGACTAAATGGAGTGGAAGTGGTCTAGGCTTAAACTAGTAAAAGATCTTAAATTATTCAATTACTAGGCAAAGATGGCCTACAAGATTGGTGTGGATACCAAATGCACAGTTAGTCACTTTAGAACAAAACATGGTCAATTGGGCTTTCATGAAGAAGAAACTAAGCAATCAATTAAGTTGATATTGAATAAGCATAAAACTACAAAGTTGGAACATTTTTGTTTTGTATATTAACTTTGGTGGTCTTCTTTGTGGTAGTTGGGCAACAGTTGCAAATTTTGGGAAGATTGTTTGTATTGTAGCGCAGGATTGCTCGAAACTTTGGAGCATTTGTTGGTGGGTTGTCGATCGGCGAGGCAAGTGGAAATAGTGCATTCCACTCTCGGTCTGCATGCCTAGGCCTCATGGCGTGAAACAATCACTAGCATTACTCCCGGCACCTTCGGTCGATGTGGTTATCATCCGTTCAAGCGTAAGTTGCTTCCCGTTTAAGATGTCTTCCGCCTTGCAACTCTTTGGCAAATTTGGTGTGAGCGGTATAGATGGGTCTTCTCTCAAGATTCCATGAATTTGCATGAAATTTTTGTCTTGGCATAGTGTGACACCATCTTTGCAGGCATAGCATATAAAAATTTCATTTTCAAATTCTTCCACTTTTATTGTGAGTTAAAACGAGCCAAGATGGCTAAGGAGTTTGAAGATATTTGGTGCTTGAATTATGTTTGTTTGTACTCGTGGTTTGTAGATATTGAAGAGACACCTCACTTTTGATTTGGTGGCATGCATGTTTGCCTTCCAGTGGGACGGAAGCTAACACCCCTAGTATTTTATCTACTGCACAATATAGTAAGTGCTCACATTTTTGAACTTAAAAATAAAAATAAAAATAAATCTTATCATTATCACACTCTCATTTATCATATTTTGATATATACTTAACATGCTTTGAGATACACAAATGTCTTTATTAGATGTACGAATATGATTGGAAAATTTTCACATGTCAAATTCTAAATACATATAATAAGAATCTTTGGGTCCCAAACTTGTGACATTAACCTTTAATGGCGCTTACATCCATATTTTGGACGTTTTTGGGACAAGTGCAACTTCAAAGGCTTGTATCTCCTTTGTGGCAGGTGTTGGATTTCAACAAAAATTGTTGGAATTTCTTCTTCTACTAGTATATATTTTGTGATAAAAAGTTTCAAGTCAATCCAAAATGTAAGGAATTTTTTTGGAAGCATTTTAGGACACAAAGGTTTCTTCTTTTGTCACCAATGTGCAGTTCTTCACTCTTGAATGACTGCAACTTGAACATGGATTTGTTTCTCCCTCACCAAGTGTCCGTTTTCAATAAACTTTGTTGGGTTAGATTTCCCTTCAAGTTTGTTTATTATAGGTAAATGTTCATAACAATCCAAGATGTTGTGAATGTTTGGGAAGCATTTTAGTACACGAGGTCAATTTTGGACACCCATTACTTTTTGAAATTGGGTTGCTTTTAGGACTACTTTTTGACATTTCAAACCTAATTTTGGACACATCAAAGATACATATTTTATTTTTTGGTATCAACGAGTTTATATGATGATTTTGGACAACTTTATAGTTGAAAGTGTTTCATTTGAGCAAGTTTAGAAATAGAATTTCAACTACAATGAGCTACTAGTCAATTTTCATTGCCTTTTTTGTTCATTGAAACATTGAGATCCTGCAATCTATATGGCCAAATGAACTCAATATTGATCCATGTCATTTAAAACAAATACACTACAAGATCGTATGGTTAAGATTTCCATACCTCACTTACATTTAGACCTATGACACTTCAAATGCAATGAAGGCTTGCAACCCCAAAAGCCAAGGATGCTTAGGAGTTAAAGAAGCTTTTTTTTTTTTTTTTTTGACACAAATGATATTTTACTTCCATTGCATAAAGGAATTCTAAGTGCATCAGGAACTTCAAGGCATGTGTACATGGTGCCATGATGGTGCATTGAAATGCAATTAGAATAATTTGGTGCCAACCTCCATACCAACCTAGTATGGATAAAATGACACCAAAATGACATGTATGCGGCTTTCGGTGTCAAAATGGCACCAAAATAGTTTGGCCCAACTTTTCTAATGTGTACATTTGTGTGAAAATGGTACCATAGGTACACGGCAAGGTCAACACTTTTGTGCTAAATAATAATGTTTTTTTGAAAATTTAGATCCGACACATAAAATATTCCAAAATATTCTCTAAGAATCTCTTTACCACAATAAAAAAAACTAATGAAAAAAATTATGCCATTTATTTTTAGAAGTATTTTCTACCAACCCTATGATGTTTATTATATTAAATGCACATTATCACGCCAATTTGTCACGATCCCGTTGTAACGAAATGAGTTACGTTTTCATCCTGAATGCTTTTCATCCGGTTTATATTCTCCTACTTTCAATGTTGCAGTGCAACAGGTCTGTGCAAGTTATTACTAATGTGAAAACAACAGTGTTTCATGGTGCTAATAGAGTTATTTGTAAAGTCCCTCAAAACCCTTCTTTTTGACTTGTAATTTGGAAAGGATAGGATCGGCATGATCTCACTGTAGACCCAGAATAGAACACTGGATAGATTGAAATTTTTATTCATAAAAATTTGGAGGGAGGGAAAAAAATTGGGTAGTGGGGTGGGACCGTGAGGAGGAGTGGTGTCAGATTGATGACGACCAGCTCTGGTCCATGAAAAAAGGAGGACAAAAGACCAGATGCCTTTACAAATAACTCTAATCTCTTCACAGTTTTTTGATTTGATTTTAATCCAATTATACGCAAGTAATCGCTTCACAAAAAAAAAATCACTTTTTTATTTTATTTTATTTTATTTTATTTTATTTACACAAATGAAGATTTTCATTGCGAAGAGGGCACAAATACATTGCTTTTCACTTTTCATTTGCAACAATAATGTGTAGGAACTACCCCGCCCATGCAGATCTGGAATTGTGGGCTACAGCAGTGCCTATGACCATGATAGTGATTACAAATTTGCATAATTGCATCATTAGTCAACTTGCTTTTTGGAGAAAAGGTTAAGTTGACCTGATTTGGGTTGCTTAAAGTAGCCTTGACTTGGGTTGATTAACCCCTAAATGTTACAACGTCCAGTTCCTGGACGACTAACAGATTCAAACTCGTCTCATCAATACTTGGATGAAAGTCATCCAATGTTCTTGGAGATACTTCACCAAGTTGTTCTCTTATCCAATGGTTGGATTTGGTCATACTAGAGTACATATTTTTCTAAAGTTACAAGTGTAGAAGTATGTCACGTTGATGACCTAACCAAAATTGCATTGATTGTAGTTCAAAAGTGGCCTTGCAAAATTGAGGTCATAGATTTAATTAGCACAAAAACTTAAATGATTCACCACGTTAAGAGTATCTGATTTTAAATTCATTCTAACAAATTTTGCACATAAAATGTTAATTTTTTGTTTGTAATCAAATTTAGAAGGAAATTTTAATTTTAATTTTCAAATTTTATAATAAAATATTGGTGCTTTTGTTACCAATTGCAAAATAATTGTAGATTCTTTTAGCATGTGTTTTTTGAGTACTACTATGAATAAACTATAAATGATGATTTTGGGTGTAAGTCTAACATTGATTTTGGTTATAGAATTTAGGGTTTGAAAATTAGGATTTAGGATTTAGAGATTTAGGGTTTTGAATGTAATGACCTTTAGAGTTTAAACAAGGTGTCCTAACCCATACCCATGGGGATAGAAAAGTAACCTACTACATGAGTAGTCTCTATGAGTGTAGGAGTGAGGTGGCAATTCCTTGTTGCATGCAAGCTTCAATATCTCCCATGATCACTACACTATGACAATTCACACGAGTTTTGAAAATCACTCATTGTGAGTACAACATTGAAAATCTGAAGTTGAGTGTGGTTTTATTTTAAAAATAATTGCGAGAACTTCATTTTATACCAAACTCAAGACTTGAGGTTTCCAATTGTAATCAACAAAAAATGATCTTCAAATGCTCACAGTGCATAAATCTCTTGAAGTTAAAAGATGAGTTCATGCTATTTGAAATCCCCTTGAGATGTACTACAAAATAGAGTGTTTGTTTGTTTCATTTAGTAAGGAATTACTCAAGATATTGATAGTCAAAATCTCCTTGCTTGCATGTGCAAATTTTGAAACGAATGACTTTAGTATGCAGTTTGAAGGCGGCCCCTCTGTATGGCTTATATAATTGGACAATTTATGACATCCATATTTTGGACAATTTTGGGACAAGTACAACTTCAAAGGCTTGAATCTCCTTTGTGGCCAGTGTTGGATTTCAACATAGATTTTTGGAATTTCTTCTTTTACTAGTATATATTTTGTGTGATAAAAAGTTTCAAGCCCATAAAAATGTAAGGAATTTTTTGGGAAGCATTTTAGTACAAATTGTACAAGTAAGAATCAGCTAAAAATGTTTGAATGGAAGGGGGATGTGATCGAAAACTCCAACACTATGGAACTTGCAATTTTATTAAAAAAACAAAGACTTCATGTTCAAATCCTAGTGGTCATATTAGAGAATGCAATGATCACATAGAATCAAAATGAAGAGACTAAAAATACAAGTGAAAAAACCTATGAATTCTATGTATTGTACGATTTTATTTTCATTTTTAGGCACTTTGCCCTTCAGACCTTAGACTCCACCCAATAACACTTCAAAAAAATTACAAAAATAGAAGTAGAAGTCTTAGGTCATTTTATCGAAAATAAAATAAAATCATAACTTTCATGTTTAGATTCAGATTGCGATGAGTTTAGTGATGTTGAGAAAATAATGAAAATGACAACCCAAAAATGAAAAAAAAATGAAAATTTAAAATAAAACATAAAAACTAGTCTCTTCATAACCCATCCAACACAATTAAAACCAAACTTTGCTTCCAAAAATGTTTAGAGTTTAACCCCTAAATGTCCATAGCCTTGTTTAGATTTGGAGAATTGCAAAGATGCATTATAAAATGTAATTAAGACAAATATTTTGAACTTGATGTATGAATAAAAGTTGTATTGTAGATAAATAGAAACTCCGGACCCCTTTCGAGGCCGGCGTGAATAAAGTGTATGTTCGTCTTGACAATGAGCCAGTGCCCACCAGACAAAGGGCCATTGATGCAAGACTACTCTCCCCTTTCGAGAATGGACACTTTAGTAACCAGTAATAAGTACTAGTAACAAATAGTGATCTTAGACGAGTGGTTAGATCAAGCTAGGATATAATTTAGGATTTGTTTTGTTTGGTGGTCGCCAAGTCATGGTTCCTGGGTTAGTTGGTGAAGGACGTTGTATCACATTCATATGGTCCGGGTTCGATTCCCGTTGGGTCCGTTTGAGCAATAATGTGATATTCATGATTTGGTGTTGTTGGTGAGTTATCATAGGCAGGAAAGTTGTACAACCAACCGGCCCCATCCCACCTTCCTGAGACAGGATTCTACGTTGAGCAAATCAGTGAAAATATAAAGATGAACAATTAGTGGTTTTAACCACTATCCCCCTTTTCTTGTTTTGTTTATTCATTTATTCTATTGGTAGTGGTTGATTATTTTCTATTTTTCTTTTATGTAGTATGATTGATCCGGAACGTTGTATAGCGATGGTGTTTATTTCTTTGAATGTGTGTTTCTAGTAGTTTAATTTTTTTTTCAAGGAGTTTCATTGAGGGAGCATGCGTTGTACCTCTAGCTCTTGCAGTGATGACTATAAGTGGGTCTACTTTCCAACCATGGTTGATGATGCTATTAATTAATGGTTGGTATTTTTGGATTTTGTTGTCTATTATTTCTTGTGAGAATCTGTCGTTACAATATGTAAATTCAATAAATTGTATTGTGAAGTTGTTATCTAGGTTTGGTGAAGTTGTATTGTACTTATTAAGTTGAGGCCTTTTTAAACCTAGAAGACAACCTCACAATACAATTTATTGAATTTACATATTGTAACGACAGATTCTCACAAGAAACAATAGAAAAAAAAAATCAAAAATACCAACCATTAATCAATAGCATCATTAACCAAGGTTGGAAAGTAGACCCACTTATAGTCATCATTGCAAGAGTTAGAGGAACAACACATGCTCCTTCAATGAAACTCCTTGAAACAAATTTAAACTATCAGAAACCTCCATTAAACAAACATTCATGCCGGATCAATTATACTACATAAAAGAAAAATAGAAAATAACCAACCACTACCAATAGAATATTAATTGGAACAAATTAGCAAGAAAAGGGAGTAGTGGTTAAGACAACTACTTATTTCTTTTTGTATTTTTTCTAATTAGCTCAATGTAAACACTTGTCTCAGGAAGGTGGGACAAGGCCGGTTGTTTGGTACAACTTTCTTGTCTATGATAACACACTAGCAGCACCAAATCATGAATATCACATTACTGCTCAAACGAACTCAATGGGAATCAAACCCGGACCATATAAATGTAATACAATGTCCTTCACCAACCAACCTAGGAACCATGACTTGGCGACCACCAACAAAATAAATTCCAAATTATACCCTAGCTTGATTTAAGCACTCGTTTAAAGGCTATTGTTTGTTACTAGTACTTGTTATTGGTCACTAAAGTGTCTATCCCCGGAAGGAGAGAGTAGTCTTGCACCAATGGCCCTTTGTCCGGTGGGCATTGGTTCATTGTCAAGACAAACATACATTTTATTCACACCGGCCTCGACAGAGGTATGGAGTTTCTATCTATCTTGAGGCCTTTTTGATTTGTAAAAGGGCTCGAACCCCTACCTCTCATTGGTCAAAAGCCTGAGATCAACCCCCACCCCTTTACACCAAGACTTGAGGTTAAAATTTCAAATCCAATTTTAAAACTAAAAACAACATAGTTTGAATACAAATTTAAGTAAAAACGGACAATATGTTAAATCCGCACTGGAAAAGTGATGGGGAGTGCTCCCCATCTCAATAGAGACTCATCAAGAATTTAGAACCCCACGGATTTTAAACAATTTCCGTGCGACATCTAATATTTCATGGGTCCGTACATTTTTTGCACGAATTCTGCACGGACTTCGAGCTAATTCTGCACGAGTTCTGCACTTTGTTAGATAACGAAAAGAGTGGATGTAGAAGCCGTGCGGATTCAATGCAAAATTAGCGCAAAATCCGTGCAGAATCCGTGCGAAAAATGTACAAACCCATGAAATATTGGATGTCGCACGGAAATCGTTAAAAATCAGTGAGGTCCTAGATTCCTGATAGATAGGTCCCCATTTTTCTACAGTGCTTTTATTCATGAAATAACATCACTGCAAAAAAATTGGAGACCTATCTTTGTTGGGACAAAGAGCACTTCGCATCACTTTTCTAGTTCAAATTAACAGATTGTCCTTTTTACTTAACCCTTAAGCGTCCACACTACAATTACCTAGTCAAACCTCATCAAGCCCTCACATTTTAAATTATATTATATTTTCCGGTATTTTTCTCGTATAAGGTATTTTTAAATCGATTTATCCTGATTTTTTCATAATTATTTAAATACAAATAAAATTTACAAGATTTTTCAAAGATTTTTCTTTTAAAAATCATAGTAATTACAAAAATGATTTGAATCATATTAATGTTTTTAGGAAAAATGTAAATAATAGTGATGAAAAACAAGGTGTAGGTGGCATGCTTCTTGAGCTTACATAATAAGAAATTTAATAGAAAAAATAATTATGGTGTGTATATTGGAATTTTAGGGTTTTGAGCTTTAAAGTGTTGAAAAAAACGTAATTTTAACAATTTTGAAGAATGGTAAATTGGACTAGAAAGTAAAAGATAGCCTCCATACATTTTTAGTTGGGACCATTTTCATTTGAAATTAGGAACTAAGTGTAAATCAACATTTGACTAAAAAACAATCAAACATGGCCCCACGGGGCTCCTTGCACGATTAGGGGTTAAATGTGTGTTTATGATACAACCTCGACTCGAAGAATTGGGTGCACCAAAAATGAAAGACCAATTTCTGGCATTGGGGCCGTTTCCAAATTTCAATAAAAAGAAAAAAGAAAACTATTCTTTTGTTCAAAACATTTTTCAGCAATTGACACCTTTGACTTGTTTGCAAATCTAAACGGTTCATTTTGGTCTCTTCTTCTCTTCAACTCATTGGCCCCAATACCAAAAAACATAGGAGAAATGGCCTCCGTTATTATCTTATTATATCGAGTAGTTAAGGCTAATACATGTTGAAATTTGGTTGAATCGGGCCTAATATTAACTCTTTAACGTCCCGATTCAACACTGTTTTCAATGATTTGCTATAAAATGTTTGATGAAAAGCAAAAATGGAGTTAATGTACAAAACTAAGTTGTAAATGTCAATGTGAAGATCACATCTGTACAGTTGGATTCATCATATTTTATTAATATTTTTAAATTAATTTTGCAAGGATTTCTCTTGAAATTCAATTAAAAATCCTAAATCAACACAATTTTGTTTAGAAAATATTGTAATAAAATTGGAATAACATGCACTACGAGATGGTATGGTTTCCATTATTTGATTCTACTTATTTTGGAACATCATGTTTAAGGTCTAACTTTTTGAACTAAAAATGAAACTTGACATAAACCAATTGTGTTGTTTTTCAAAAAAACACAATATCTTATTTTGAAGATCCATACCATACAAATGATAGTCAACTAGCACAAGAACCAAGAGAAATTTGGATGGATGAAAAATGTATAAGATGTAGTCAAGAAAAAGGTTGCAATCTGTTTGTCGTTCATTATATGGACGAGGCGCGTCAAAGGGTTAACACAGTAATATATCAACTTCATATGTAAGGTAACTATATCTAAAAGCAACCATTTCCTTAAAGCGTCCATAGCTCAATCTTCCATAATAAGTAGATTCTGACACCCTACTGTTGATGAGAATGTGCACAATCTGAACATCAAAGTTTAGGGTCGCTTTAAGGTCAACCTATAGTCAACACTTTGGAAATTCATAACTTATTCATACGGTGTCCAAATAATGCATGTTAAAGTGCATTAGAATCCTCTTGAACTTGCTAATAAGACCCACTGAAAATATTTTCTGTTTTATGTGTGTAAATAGGCTTAATTGGCAAGGTGAACGCTTTAAGGTATAGTTACCTTAAAGCGGTCCTCAGTATCACTCATGTATATTCATAAGTTATGTTGATTAGTATGTGTGTGCATTGCGCACATAAGTATGCTTTGTTGATTAGTTTTGTTGTCTCTACCTCACATGGAGAAAGACTACAAAAACGTTTCGTTTTCAAGAGGTACTTGGAGTTACACAGCTGGACATAAAAACAAGCTGTAAAAGTATATCTCGGGTAAATACTAAGGCAGAGACTAGGCGACTAGCTGATTGTTCCAAAAGTAAATCAAATAAATAAATAAAATATACGCATAAAAGTGACTGGCTGGGAAGCTTTCCTGATGTACAACATTTCCATAATTTGTGCAAACATACAATATACTGACATACTCATCATACAGGAAATACCCTAGTATTCTATTTGTGTCAAACAAGAAAGAGCACTATTATTGTCTCATTTATGGGAGGTGAAATACAGTGGATAATTGACCATTACTGTAGTTAATATTTGATACCAATTAGGGCCACTTTATACCCAATTTATATTTATATAGGACAAAATATTCCCAACAATTTGATTGGTGAAGAGCAAGAAATTTAACTTCTAGACTTTCACACAAGAGAATAAAGGTGAAAGATTGTTATGCTCAAAAACGTTTACATGGCAAGCACATTTTGGCATTTTGGCATCAAGGAGTTGTTTGCTTGACAAAAAAGTGGACTAGACGAGATAAAACAAGACGAGAGAAGACAATAATCATTTTTATTTTCATTAAAATATTTAGAATCTAACAAAAATGTGGCCTTTAGTCCGTCACAATTAAAGTGTGATAACCAGTGGACTTCTCCTTTGGGCCTTCACACTGTGACGAGCCAAACTGCCAAAGGCTATAGTTATTATATTTTACCCCATAATAAACTTCTAAATTGTCCTTGAGGAATATATAAGTGGAATTGTTCAAGGTCCATTCAACCATAGTGTGAACTGTTTTTTTTTAGTTAAAATGGGTAAATTAGAATGAGTCTTAGATACACTCTTTATTCTACTTAGTATCATTCATGATCTACCCTAATACCAAAATAGCATAATATAGAGTAAAATGTGTACCTTTAGATCACCAACAAGAAACTTTTTTTTTATGGAATAGTCACCAAAGCAACAAATGGTGAACATGAGATTCAAGATCCAATAAACAATGTTCATCAATAGGTACACTAATTCATGGTGTTTTTAGTGTTTTTTAAGATTAAAAAAATGTAGAGTATCATATGCTAAATAGAATAAAGAGTGTAGCTCTAATAATTGCCAACACTAATCAACATTATTAACAAACTCCATTTATTGAATGTTCAAGAATTGCGCTTTTGTTACCAATTGCAAAATAATTGAACATTCTCTTAGCATGTGTTTTTTGACTACTACTATGAATAATGATTTTGGGTGTAAGTCTAGTATTGATATTGGTTATAGAATTTAGGATTTAGAGATTTAGGGTTTTGAATGTAATGATCTTTAGAGTTTAAACAAGGTGTCCTAACCCATACCCATGGGGATAGAAAAGTAACCTATTACATTAGTAGTCTCTATGAGTGCGGGAGTGAGGTGGCAATTCCTTGTTGCATGCAAGCATCAATATCTCCCATGATCACTACACTATGACAATTCACACCACTTTTACAAATCACTCATTGTGTGTACAACATTGAAAATTTGAAGTTGAGTGTGGTTTCATTTCACTAGTAGAAAAGGTGGCACTGCCAAGGGAGATGCCCAGGCAAGTGGTGCCCAATTCCACGCATGCACAGTGATTTTGCCTGGGCATCTCCACAGGGAGCGCCACCTTTTCTACTAGTGTTTTTAAAATAATTGCGAGAACTTCAATTTGATACCAAACTCAAGATTTGAGGTTTCCAATTGTAATCACCAAAAAATGATCTTCAAATGCTCATAGTGCATAAATCTTTTGGAGTTAAAAAATGAATTCAGGCTCTTTGAAATCCTCTTGAGATGTACTACAAGATAGGGTGTTTGTTTCATTTAGTAAGGAATTACTCAAAACATTGATGGTCGAAATCTCCTTGCTTGCATGTGCAAATTCTGAAAAGAATGACCATAGCATGCAGTTTGAAGGCGGCCCCTATGTATGGCTTATGTAATTGGACAATTTATGCACCATGGAGCTTCCTGAAGTTCCCCCTCTATCAATCACAACAGATTGTACTTTACCTGTATCCTAAGTTCCATACTTTAATTACTCAGATTTAGCATTATAAAAAAGAAAAGCCACAATATTGGGAGCAAATCAAGAGAAAAGAAAAGGTAAAATCATCCAAAAATTACTGCATAGAAAATTCATGTTGGCTGTAGCCAATACAGTCAGGACAAAGTGTCCCTAATTAGTACACACATACCCCATAATTTTATATCAATAGAGCTAACCGAAAAAAGCACTTGTCTAAAAGTGGAAACTCTTGTTGAACTCATCTTAACCATTAACTACCCAACCGTCCATTTTTTGGACGATGTACAAATTTCATCTTCGTTTTCTCATCCGTCATGCGCTTTTTGCAAGGAGAAAAAACACTACAAAATTCTATGGCAAAATAGTTTCATACTTGTGTGATCCAATTAGAAAGGGGATGATTTGTGAAAATTTTATGCATCATTTCATGTTGTAGTGATTCACCAAAAATTGTGCTCTTGAAAAAAATTTAGTCTAAATGTGCTCTTGAAAAAATAAAACTTATAATGTACAACTTATATTCATACATCAAGTTCAAAGTATCCCTCTTAGTTGCATTTTATATTGCATCTTTGCAAAACTGTCGAATTTGGAGAGGAGTGAAGACATTTAGGTGTTAAACTTTGAAAATGGTAAGTAAGCCACTCACAAAACACCACATATGGATTGCACCATCAGAAATGTTGGGCTAGACTATTTTGGTGCCATTTTGACACGAAAGGCCGCATACTGGTCATTTTAGTGTCATTTTATCCATACTAGGTTGGTATGGAGGTTGGCACCAAATTGTCTAAATTGCATTTCATGGCACCATGTTCACATGCCTTGAAGTTTCTAGTGACAATCATGATATGCAATTAAAAAGAGAAAATATATTGGCTTGAGTCGTTTTGAGGGCCCTAAATTGGGTTACACTATTTAGCGTCAGACTCCAAATGAAAATTGTTGACCAACCCATTTTTCTAGAGTGAGAGAGCTATTCACAGTGTTGGTGAAGATGCTCTAATAAACACTACACTATTTACCCCATTTAGTGCATGTAGTACTAATTCCCAAAACACGTACTATTTTGTATAATTTCAAAATTTGTGAGGGCTAAATTTTTTACTGAGTGGTTGAAATCTTCATATCACGCTAATTTTACATCATAATGATATTTAGTATCATCTTCACTGATTTTCAAACACACTCTAAACCCTCCCTCACTAAATGGGAGAATTAGTGTAATGATTTGTACTTTACTGATTGTAATCTTGCACTAGCCAGAGGCCGTCTATTGCGTGGTGCGGATGCGGAATATTTGGAAATACTCTATCCCGTCAGCATTGCCACGTGACATTTTAGGGTTTAGGGATTTGAGATTTAGGGTTTAGGAGATATTTTGTTAATGTTGAAGAATATCCAGGGAATATACCCACCCGCATAACGCAGTAGTTGACCCCCACTGGCCATTAGCACAGGCAGAATTAGGAGGAAGGTTATCCTACTAATCCCAACTTGCATATGGTAATTAGTGGACGGTAATCATTGCCTCATGTGCTCCATCCCTCCAGACTCCAGAGTGGACCGAGCTCTATGTTAGTGGGAAGTTCTTTTAATTTTAATTTTTAGAATTTATACAATTGAAGGAATCTTTAGTTTTTTAAAATTTAAAATTTTCATATAATTTACATGAAAGGCATCAACTTACTATGATGGCATAAGTTGCCACCTGCTGCTCCAGTCACAGCCTGTCAAAGGTAATAATACAATTCCAACATGTTTTTTGGGCTAATTTTTTGCTTTACTTTTCTCACGATTTAAAATTTGTTTGACTCTTATGGGTCCTTGCATTCAATAAGTCAATCTGGTTTTGGTCAAACTCAATTGCAGCCTTCTTTTCTTTACTCTTTTAAAAAAGATTAATTTGTTTTTGGGATTGAGCTTTGGTTTTTGATACCTAAGTCTAGATATTTGTCTTGCTGCTCAAACTAAATTGTACATGTGACTTTACTTTCTAAGTTCAATTTATGAACTTACTTAAGCTAAAGTGGATTGCCTCCGAATGATTGGGTTCATTTTATGAGTTTAATTATTGGGTACCAACTTCCTACATAGGAGATTGGGTTGCTGAAACCCTGCCCTCTCTGCACGTTTCAAAATCAGTTTTGAAGGACTTAGTTATGAAGTTTACTCTCATAATATTCCCGTAGATAGTGTCAAATTGGCAACAAAAAACTGGTCAGACACATTCAACACATGGAATGGTCCACGAGACATTGCGGGCGTAATCCATGAGCAAAAAGAGGAGCAATGAATTAGAGAGGAGAAGGTAAACAAAGAAGCCAAGCGGTGAGGCGCCTACTCATGTCAGAGTCAAACCATGAGGTGCAAGCAATAGTAACATTGATTCAACAAGGCAACGGGGGTTTGAGGAAAGAAGCATATGGGAACAAAGACTTACTGATTAATTTTCAACCCGACTCCTTAGTAAGTGAGTACTTGTCACTACCGATTAGACCGAGCACACATGAGGTTCCATTTCGCATAATGCAAGACAAAATCACAACAAAAGTATTTGGTGAGATCTCTGGAGTAACCCCAATCCAACTGAGCTAACCCAAAAACAACAAGAGGCTAGAGAGAGAAGAATAGAACCAAAATTTATGCTAGCAGTAGTTGAGAGTGTGATCCAGGGTTCAGGGGTGTTCCAGCCTACCGCGTCACGAAGACAAGAGATGGAACTACTTGTCAAAATTGGAAGAGAAGGCCTTTCCCAATTTCCTACTGTAAACCTGGGAGATTCCTATGCTTTTACTCCACAAGAAGGGAAGAAACTCCACTTTCACAATTTAACCTAAACGAGCTTTTGGATGACACATGTAGCAGCATACTACCCTCGGTACGTTTGTTGCAGACAACAGTAAGGTTCAAAGCAATTTGGTTCAAAACCCAAGAGCTAAACTCAGACAAGTAGAACTCCCGCCTTTCTTTAGTGACGCAATTAGGGGCTCACAAACTAGAAAAACATACCAATCTACCTTCTCAGTTTAATCATGCAGTTCAATATCATTACTCTTAATGTTAGGGTCCTCAACGACCTAACCGGAAAATTAGAGAGGTTACAAATGTATCTAAAATACTTGCAACCGAAGATGAGCATTTTTCCTATCCAAAAATACAAGCTCACATGTCATAATGCCTCGAGCTTAGGGCGATTGTTATGCAACCAAGCAAAATACTTCTTAACTAAAGCGGTAATAGTATACAACAATTCCGTAGAAAATGGAGGTGTTGGCTGCGGAGGGATGGCCACACTAGTAGCCCCAAAATGGGTAGGAACAATAGCCTCTTTTGGGGAGCCTTTTCCAAGGCAAAATCATGTGGGTAATTTTAAAAGGGCTCTTCAGGAGAGAAGTCAACATAGTCAATATATACGCCCGAAATGACCAGGTTGAAAGGACAGCAATGGAAGAAGCCCTCCCGAGACCCTGTCGATGGCATTAGAAGAGATTTCAAGCCTCCTAAGGTTTGCAAGTTTAGCTTAACTGCTATGCAAAAAAAATAATAAAACCAAATAAAATAATCCAATCTAAAGCGGCTGAAACTCAGTCACGTTAGATTTAATTTTTTATTTTATTTGCATGGCAATTTCAGCAGCGTTTTAGAGGCCTCAAAATGCTTTTATGCTCACTTGTATGATTATTGTAGGTGATTTTAAATGGTGGAAACATGATGTGATAAATCAAACCTCTGTAATAAACTTATATTAGCGATTGTGAGCGGATGAAATGGAAGGAGCTCAGGTCCACCCTCAAAATAGACGAGCACTTCACCAGAAGTAAAAGGCTCCATTATTCGCGTGACAATAGGAGGGACGAAGGCCAAAGAATCCTGGCTAGGCTAAACAAAGTCTATGTATTTAATGATCTGCCAAATGGCTTCTCGAGAGCCATTTCCAACTATAAGATACAAGGAGATTTCAACATCTCTGACCACCTTCCTATTTCTTGTACTATCACGTTGAGCAAAATGCTGAGAAGAGCCTCCAAGTGCCTCCAAGTGGATTATTCCTTGAAGAACATTAAAAGGAAATTGAGGAACTATAGATCAGTCTCTCGTCCCAAAATGCCTCCTTCGGCAAAATTAAGCAAATCACCAAGTTCTATAGAGAACTGTACAAATCAAAGGTAGCCAAGTTCAAAGCCAAAAAACAGCTTCAGTTGAGAAACCAACTCTCCAAGGTACAAACCGAATTCTTATCAAACTCGTGTTTCATGAAGTTGCAGTTGAGAGTTGCAGTACTCAAGGAAAGAATGGCAAGATTTGAGAAGCACAATATCAACTGATAGTCTGAATACCAGAAATAGAATTTGGTGGAAAGACAAAAGAGATTGGTATACGACCAAGTTCTTCAAAGCAATGCAAGAGAGACACAAGTCCATGGTCATCACCAGGCTGAAAGATAAACGAGGCAACACCATATCAAATGCCCAATGTATTGAAGAAGTATGTCACCAATTTTACAAAAAGTTTTACGCTTCCCAATATGATTCCAAGAACAGGCAACTCAAGGAAGAAGTTCTAGGATTCATCCAATCCAGATTTTTGCCCATCATGAATGGCACTTTGGGTCGGGCCATCACAACAGACGTGCTTAGAAAGTTAAGTAGCCTCTGCGATGGCCAAGGAGAAGACCCCGTGCTTGGACGAAATATCAGTAAATTTTTAAACCCATTTTAGAGAATTAATTAGACATGAATTCACTAACATGGTCAATGACTTCAGTAGGAGTGGTTCCCTTCCCCATGGTGTCACAAAAGGGTTGATAGCATTGATATTCAATAATGGTGACTGTGAGGATTTGCAAAATTGGAGACCAATAACTTTACTTTATGTAAGTTATAAATTTCTTGAGTACCAAAGCCTGGCTCCAACTTAGACTACAACCTAAGCATGTTAGTAGACGTAATCAATGCCGATCAAACAACTTTCCTCCCACTCCAGCTCATTCAAGATAATGTGTCTTTTATGAATGAAATTGTGGAGTGAGCCAAAAAACAATAGACAACCTCTTATTTTCCTCAAATTAGATTTTCATAAAGCCTATAGTACGGTCAACCTGGAATTCTTATTTGAGGTTATGGATAGGCTTGGAATCGACCCCAACTTCACCTGCATGATCAAACTATTTTTCAGAGCGGCATTGGCTGCGATATTGGTCAACATGAGGAAAACAAGAGAATCCTCGATCATGAGAGGAGTCTGACAGGGGTGTCCCTTTTCATCCTACTATTTCTTGGTAGTTGGCGAGGTGCTCAACAAGATGGTGAAAGTTGAATTAAAAGCTAGTCGGGTCAAAGGGATTAAGCTGCTAGGCTTTGAAGCACAACAACTTTTCTCACAATATGCTAACTTCTCATTAGGAACCCCTTACGACGGAAGAAGGACTGGTCTTGAGGTTTATTTGGATCTTTGAAACTTTTAGGAAAGTCTTGGGATTATCAATTAATTGGAACAAGAGCGCGGTATATTAGCATGCTGAAGGGCCCAAACCTCCTGGGCCGATGCTTTAGGGTGGAGGTGGACAACAAAAGAAGAACTCTCGAAACTTCTTGGCATTCTCTTTGGCCTAGATCTCTATGTCGACGACATTGACAAATTCCTCTTGCAAAAGATAACCAAGAAATTATCTTATTAATCCTCCACGCACTAACCTTGTTCGAAAGAGTTGTGATTTTAAACCTGATCCTGCTCTCAATGCTTTGGTACTTCATCATAGTTTGGACAGACTTTGTTACTGTTTTAAGAAAGATTATAGAACTTTTACGCAACTTCTTGTGGTGTAGTCAAGAGCATAATATGGGTACCAAAGTCAATTAATTTGACTATCGCGCAAAAAAGAAGATAGGAGAGTTTGGAATCATTGACCTCGTAGAAGCTCTAACAACTATGTTGGGCAAATGGAGAAATTTAGACAAATCCAACCTCCAAACCCTATTGAAGTTCAAGCTCAACTCAGATCAACCAGGCAAAAGGGGAAAGTGGCCCAACAATTAGTTTTAGACTCTAGTGGGAGGTCAAAGGAAGACATTAGTTCTAAAGTTTGGAACCGAATTTAAGGCATTTGGGCGAAGATTGTCAAGTCAGTTAGGGCAACACCTCCTGATTGAGCAACTAATACCAAGAGAGTACCGATATGGTGGTCCTTGAGATTTTTAGGTGGCAACTTTAACTTCTCTCAAGCCCGAGCTTTGCAACTGTACAAAGCAGGGCTCATTGAATTTGGTGACAAGTGGGATGAAAAAAACCAAATTTTACAGACATTGGCTCTATTCTAACAAAGTACGGGATCACCAATTAAAAAGTCGAAGGAATGGTCGGACTGCTTTATGAGCTTGAAGACAAATACGACAATATCATGAGAACCACAACTTCAAGTCTAACTTTGGGGGCCTTGGTTGGGGGCTTTTAGGAGCAAGAACAACACTAGACCAACCTTCATGCTTAAAACTAGTGCCGAGTGGAACCCATCCTCCACCATGCAGGTTCAAGAAGTCATAAATTCTAGCTTCAATACCATTTTTTTCAACTTAGGAAGATTTTCTTCTAGACTTGAACATGTTGAAGGCCAAGGGGTTAGACATGAACTAAAAAATGGTCAAGAGGAGCGCCATGAAGAACTATGTCAAAGTTTATTTCAGGATTCCAAGCACCTTTGGCACATTCAATCGAATGCAATGGAAGTAGAAAGACGGCAAAAAACTCTCTCACTACTCAGCAAAGAAGGGCTGAGAGATGACAACCATTCACTCAAAGCTAAGGAAATCAACAGAAAGCAGGTGGAGTAGAGAAGCCCCAATGAACATTGCCATGGACTGGATAGATCCATAGCTTCCCAATAGAGGCAACAAGGAAGGATGTTTTTAGTGGTCCATTTGGCAGAGAGCCGTGGCATTAATAAACAGAGAACGAGGCAACAAAGACCCGGTTGCGTACGACGTCTGTACTTTGGGCTAAGAAGAATACTTGACCCACTGGTTGTATTAGTGTCCCCTTGCAAAAACTACTTGGAAATTTGCCTTCATTATTATTCCCCAAAATATGGAGAGGTAACAAAAGTCTCAAAGCCCACAAACCATTCTCACCTGACCAATATTTGTTTGCCAGACAGATCAAGTTGAGACAGAATTTGACCATCATGGTTTAGAAGCTTGTTTGTGGTGTTGCCATTTGTGTCATATGGTTGGCCACAAATGCAAGAATTTTCAAAAGCAAAGATTGGCTAGAAGCAAAGGTGAAGCAAATGGTATGGGAAGGAATGTTGGACTATGCTAAGTTTGCATGGATTAAAATGCTATAAAAGGGTTATTTGGAAAGAATGTTGGGCTACGCTAAGCTTTTGGTCAACGTTCTTTATCAAAGGCTATTTAAAAGAGTATCAAATTGCCTTTTCTATCAGTTCTAGTTTCATGGCGCCTTCTATTGTTATTATGTGTAATCGAATCCAAAGTTTCAAAGTAAGAATCATTAAAAAAATACTGAAAGTGGAGTTCGAAAATAAATCTCTAAATCTAATTTAGCGAGCAAATTTGATGAGCTAAATCAAATTCAATATGAATATAATTTTTGTATTCTTTAAGTCCATTGTGCATTTGAGGGCTCTAAAGAAAAAATCTTGAAAAAGAAAAATATTTAATGGATTTTCAGCTTGTTTTATACTAACGTTTCAATTTGGTTCAAAACTACTTCAATTTTGACTACTTCAATGTCACTAAAACATACATAAATAATTATTGAAGATGAATTTTTCAATTTTCTTTGCGAGACTTTGTTAAACATTGTGTCTTTTATTTTGTTAGAAAATTTTGTTTTACAAAAAATAAAATTTTAATGTATTTTTTGACCTTGCATTGTTGCTTCTTCGTAGGGATCAATGTTGGTCCACTTGACCGATGAGGATTACTATTTCTTATTTCTTTGCAATGGATTTCCGTTTATTTGCATTCAATATGTGTGTGTGTATACATACATACATACATACATACATACATTCATATATATATATATATATATATATATATATATATATATATATATATATATATATATATTCATATATAGCCTACATCAAAATTTTAAATTTCTAGTGAAACTTTGCCAAAAAAATTGGCTAATCCATGTGAAGACACTTTAACTCCTAAAGGTCCTCGCATGTTTTGTAAAAGTCAAAGTTGTACAATTTGCATACTTGAAATATCACATTGTATGATTTAGATTTTTTCATAGATAGTCATCAACATTATGGAGGTATGACAGAAATTTCAACATGATTAGAAGATATTTGAAATATTTACAAATTTTGTCATGTAAGCAAGATAAAAAATCAATAAAATCAATAATATAAAATAAAATAAAATAACATATACATATATATATATATATATATATATATATATATGTGTATGTATATATGAAAAATCTAATACCAAAAATTACATTTGAGATAGATAAAAGTTATGTTTACAAGTAGTTAGAAAATGAAAGTGAAGAAATTAAAAGAGACGCATGATTGGAGCATCTTGAGAAGCCCTTTGTATTTTGAACACTTAAATTTCAAATTTCTTGACAATGTAAAATCTTCAAATGAAGTCTATTCTCCAATTCCAACGGTCAAAAGATGTATATAACTCAACTTAAACATCTTATGAAAACTCCAACTCTAACAAAGCTAAAACACTTGATTTTTTGGGCCTTGACCAAAAAAAATTCAAAAAATGGATGGTTGGTCCTTTAGGTGTTCACCCCTAAAGGACTAACGATTCATGGTTTTAAAATGACAAATTCAATCAATCATATTATAAAAAATTGTAATTCAAATGATACCAATTTTTATAAAAAAGGAATCATTGAAGAACATTGCATGTGTTGGTACAAAAGCAGAAAAATTGGAACAAAAGGAAGTCTACATAGAATCTATTAGAAACTGCTAAAAAAAACATGAGGCCCACTTTGGGCTTCTTGGTTCTTAAGGGGTTAACCCTTAAGCGTCCACACTTCATTTATCTGGTCAAACGCACCAATTTCTCATATTTTAAAATGTATTATATTCTTTTGGTATTATATTATATGAGAATTAAACCGATTTACACTGATTTTTTCATAATTATTTTAATGAAAAGGAATTTTATAAGATTTTTCAAAGTTTTTCTCTTGTGATAGTCACAATAATTACAAAAATGCCTAAAATAGTATGTTTTCTTAAGAAAAAATGTAAATAATAGTGATGATCAACAAAGTGTAGGTTGCATGCTTCTCGAGCTTACACAAATAGAAATTTGATTGAATTTTTTTTTCTGCAATGTATACTAGAATTTTAGAGCTCTAAGCTTTAAAGTTATGTAAAAACGCAATTTTAACAATTTTGAAGAACCGTAAATTGAACTAGAAAGTAGAAGACAACTCCCACACATTCTTAGTTGAGACCAATTTCAAATGAAATTAAGAACTAGATGAAAATTAGCGTTTGACTGAAAAACAATCAAACATGGCCCCACGGGGCTCCTTGCGCGCTGAAGGGTTAACGCCCCCAAGCATATCCCTCTCCATCAGAAAACAGAAAAATAAAACCAATCCTTGAATGCTTGTTTTTCCCTTTATTTGTGTCAAAAAAAAATTAAAAAAATTAAAAAAATCAAAACAAATAAAAATGCTTGTTTCATCAGTCAGTCAGTCGGTTGCAGCGACGAGTTCAGAATTCAGACTTGAGAATAATTAGTAATAGTGAAATTGAGCGTGAAATAAGAGCCTGGCTGGAAGGCACTTATTTATAAAATTTCCATAGCTGCTCCCTGCTTTCATCCAGCAGCCAGCGGTTTCTAGTTGCGTCCTCCCTTTTCTTCAGGTTATCCCTCAGTCCCAAATTGTCCAAAGTTTTTAATCTGTTTTGTAGGAATGTCAAAGTTTGACCACCATGAATAAACGTTCATTTGATTTATTTAAAAATTAATTAAAAATTTAAAAAATAGACCAGCAGCTATATATTGCCAATTTATTACATCCAACTAATCACTTTTGCATCCATTAGAATGGAGTTTCATCCGTTTGACAACTTCTCATCGGAAGTGAGGGATTAGTTTTTAGTTTTTTTGAACAAGCAGATATTTTTGGAATATTTTCCAAAAATGCTACACTTGAAGAAAAGTCTCGATTTTCTTCAAACCAAAACTTCATTCATTTAGTCTCCTTCTGTCGTTTTAAAAAAAATAAAAAATTACCATAATACGATACTCCATAATATGGTGATATTATTGTTTCAAGCAATTTATACATGTGACAAGTCATTTATGATGTGACTAATCCATGCCTGCCACCTTGATGTTATGACATGTCATATTAGAGAGGTACAAGTGTAGTAAGGTGGTTTGATTCAATACCACCCATTGACCCAATTCCATTCAAATGTAGGTTTGACAACGATACTAGATTGAGAATGTAAAACTATATTAGTAACTTGCCTTATTATTTGGCCAGTGGGAAGTTAAGGCATTTAATGCTGCTCATTCTAGAACCAATGAGTGTTCTACAATTGAGCAAAATTGGATCAATGGGTGGTATTGGATAAGGATACCTTAGAAAGGTGATCTTTTAACATCAAAGAAACTAGCATTACAAGCATTTTGAGGCCTCCAAAAGGCTGTTGAAATTGCCATGCAAATAAATCAATAAAATATTAAAATAATATTAAAATATAATAATAATAATAATAATAAAATTTGACGTGGCCAAGTTTCAACCATGTCAGATTGGATTTTTAAAATTATATATATTATATATATAATTTATTTTAAGTATTTTTTTTGCATAGCAGTTTGGTTGAACTCACAACCCTTGGGAGGCCTGAAATTTCTTCTAAATAATGCTTAACCCCTAAAGGACCACAACTATGTTTCTCTCCAAACACTCCAAAGTATCCCTTCTCATAAAAAGACAAATAGTTTTTGATCTAAAACCTTTTTGACCAATCCAACCATAGGATATTTCAACCAACTTGAATTTATTACAACCTAAAAAAATTTCAACCGTTCAGGGTTCTTCAATAGTAAGATTATTACAGCTTCAAAGTTGGTTGCACTTTTTTTTTTGGCTTGTTGCCCAAGTTTGAAACTTTCTGAAAATGCCCAAAATGCAAAGTTTAGTCTTAGATTTGGTAAAATGGATTTGACAGTTGTGTATATGGGGGTGTTAGCTCATTGTGTACAAAAATTTAAATGCATAGCTCATTGTATGAAAATTTTCAGGAGTTGCCTGCAATTAGGTCTTTCACCTTTGCATGATTGTATCTTTTGATCTATACATCATCTACGTACGCAAATTACCATCCCATCTTCGTTACAAAGAGTAGAATCACCACAAAAAATCTCAATAATTGAGGATCAATACTCATTCCGTACTGAGTTGACCGAACTTGGAAAATCAGCCTTGGTCCTTTAGGGGTTAATGCAAGTATGGGTTTTGGGCTCCACTATTCTTCGGTGCCCAATGACCACCCTTTCTACTAGTGCTATACTTACATATATAGCAAGTTCAACACATATCCACCAAATATTTTAATTTTTGAAAAGATTCCATATTACGGTAACTCCTAAAGGACCAAGTGTGCTAAATAGGACATTTCAATGTTCGGGTAGGTTCCCATGGTATCAATTTTTATCCTATTCTTTTGAAAAACATTATGTGAATTTGGTATGCCGATACAAAGATGGGGGTCCAATTTTTTTGGATTCCAATTTTGTAAGTGGAAGTTATGGAGAAAAAGAGGTTTTTTTGTGGGAGAATGGGCAATTTGGGCAAGGCCTAAAATAATCTTAGGAATGATTTTATTTTTTGCGTTTCTGACCATAGGATCTTGCTTTAAACTACCAAAAGAATGCATGGTAAAACTTTCATAGAATTTGAGCGTATGGATTGAAATTTTGTAGCGTTTGAAGTGAAAAGATAAAATGAGAATATTTTTTGACTTTTTCTGACTATCTTTGGAGACGAGGGAAAATTTCTTAATGTATTTTTAATGTTCAAATTGGTATTAACTATCAAGAGAAAAAGCAAATTTCACAAGAAAATGAATAGAAAGAGGAGAAACTGATGCTCAAAAACAAGAAAAACCCACGATCCTTTAGGGTTAAATGTTGTAAAGATTCTTCAAGATTCCTTTTCCACCACAAAAATTTGTAGCTTGGAAAAAAAAACAATTTTTTTGGGTCGACCCTGCTCTTAGGGTACCAAAGTAACCCTTAAAGGACATACTAAGCCCCATGGGGTTACTTTTTTTTGGGGGGGAAATCTTGCTCATAACATCTACTCTGTTGAGCCAAATGGGGTTCTTTTTAAATGCCAAAACAAACATATTTAAGGCATCTATACTTCTTTAGAATAGAACCAAAGTAAATTAAAAAGAGAATCATGATTAAAATGGAGTTTTGAAGAGATTTTGGGTGTATGAATAAAGGAAAGCCATGTCCTTTAAGGGTAAACCCCTAAACACTCAAACGACCATTTTTTGGTCGCTACCCGAATCTAATGGGCTGTTTGGAACAAAGAAATCATTTTTTGAAAAAATAAAAAAATATTTTAAAATACTGCATCAAGTCTACGTTCCAACGCAATTTGAATTATGTCAATCCAAGTTAAACTCCACTTGGGAGAATTTTTCAAAGTGGATCACCTCAATATTGTCTTAGTGTTACAAAATTTTCTATTTGGGGAAAGTAATGATGTTCCCTCCATCATTTCTTTTGCTTTTTTGAAGTTTACAATAGATAAACCAACTTCAACCAATCTTGCTAAATTTTGTACTCTAAAAGTTAAAATTATAATTTATACAAATTTTCAAAGGTTTATGCTTTTAAATTCATTAAAAATAGATCTAAAGTTATTATTGGAAGTTTGACCGGATAATTTGTAGAGATGATGCCATACATTTTATTTATTGAACCAAACTTCATCAAACATATGGAAGGCACATGTTATAACACATTTACATAACATTCAGTAGCATGCATTGTCTGTCTGTGCCTTGGCTCTACAGTAGATGGTGTGGAATATTCCACATCCAACACTACTTCATCAATAGCTAAGGGCCTCTTTGCACTAGAGGCGAGAAGCTGTGAGGAGAGAAATTTCAGCCAATGAGAAATTGATCTTCTCGATTTCTAGGCCTCCCATTGGCTAAAATTTCTCTCAGGGCTTCTCGCCTCTAGTGTAAAGAGGCCTTAAGTGGGCAAGTGGAGGCTCAAGGTTATGAGCAAAGTGCATGAAGGCTACTGAATGTTATATATGTTTTGTCCAATAACCCTCGGGCTTTTAGGGGTTAAGTTATGGATGGCCATTTCACTCTGACCATTTAATCTAAAATTTGAAGGAAAAAACGGACGCTGCCCACCATTGGGTAAGGTAGGATGTCCTAAAACCACCACCTCCTCCAATTATGACATGTAGACCTTTCTTAGGGCCACCACAGTTGAGACTCAAAACTACCAATTTCACTATTCAAGTAGACCAATGGCACGCCAAGCATTGCGAAGAAATAGTTGGTGGTTTTGGGTATCATTATGAGTGAAAGTTAGTACCACATGGTGTGGACATGAGGAAACCTAGAGGTTCGATTTGGGTCACAGGTTACTTTCCACTTTGGAATTTTGTACAAAATTGACAAATGCGAATTAGATGTTGCAAATTTTTGCAATCCTCATCAAAACCTATTTTGAATGCGGTCATATATATTTTTCGAATCTAGCACTGCCAAAAATAGGCCAGATTGCTTAAGTTGGTGGTTTTAGGACAATCAACCTTTAAGCTTCCATGAACACAGAGTCACAAGGGTGGCCGGGGGCCGTCACCCGGAAAAGGTCCCCCAAAACGGGGCACAAATGATTCCCACCGGGGGAACACACACACACACCTCTCTAATAACAACAACAGCGACTACAACATCATGGCGGGCACCGTCGGTCGGTCTCGCAACACCAGCGCATCAATCCACAGGGAGCCTTTCCCACACAGAAATCTCGAGTTGCCCGAAACGGCAAAATCATTTTCCGTCACTTCGCGCTCCACGCACGCGCTCTACAGTAAGCGTGGATAGCAATAGTGCTCCCTTGACCACAGATTCTCGTTAATATTCTTATTCTGCTTCTTATTTATTACCCTCTTTATATTATTTTTATGCCTTTCTCCCACCTGGAAAGCCTAGATGCAAAACGACCTCCAGTCCATTAGTCACTGGTAAAGCAGGAGCAAGAGCAAGTTAGAGCAACCTTGTACGGAGGCAAAAACCTTGTTATTAGTATGATATTGATCTCGCGGGCGGGAGAGTTGTTAACCCTCTGACGGACGGACGGACGCGTTGTAGCTTTAGCAAAAGTAACGAGAGAGAAAGAAAGAGAGAGAGAGAGTGAGCCTGGTGGTGGACATGATTGCAGACGAGGGCACGGGTGGCAGCGTCTTTTTCATCGTGAAGGACGACGAGTATAATACCTTACCCACCAGTCGTCGTCGTGTCGTGTTTGCTGCTTATTAGCTAGCTTTACAATACTACTATTGTCTAGTATTAGTACGTTACAGACTAATAACGTAGCAGTATGATGCCTGGGCCGTGAGTGATTATTCACGACCGGTGGGAAGGGAAGGAACTTACCAGGCTTTAAGTAAGTGTTGGTTGGGCACTGCCTGGCGGGCGGGTTTGCAACCTTAGTTTCCCTGCAGCAGCGTGTGGGTGGGTTGTTAGTTTGCTTATCAATCAAGCCCCCTTTTTCCTCCCGACTTCTTGAGCGAGAGGATCCAGGTGAACTCCGGCGGTTCCGACAGCGAGGTGGACTTTGATTCAGAGCGACTCGTGTCCATCCCATGATTCTTAGATTCTGTCTCTTGTGATGAGCAAGCGCAAGCAAAACTATTAGTGAGCGCCCCAAGCAAGCAAGCTGCGAGTGAGTGAGTGAGTGAGTGAGTGTTGAGAACCGGGAGAGTGTTCTGTTGCCAGATTTTGTGGAGAATTTTTTGAATATGTAGAGGTGTCACCTGGGAGAGTGTGACGAAGGGTTGTTGCTTGCAGTTTTTGGTTTTGGGTGCGCTAGCTAGGGTCGACCGTGCCTCGTGCAATGCTCACTACGGTACTCATTTTTCTGGTTCGTTTGTGAATAAGTAATTCGCGAGGTTTTTTTGTGATTGCGAGCTTCTGGAATATGAACATTTGGAGCTTGTGATTGTGAGACGGGAGCTGCTACTAATTTGCAATCAGGAGGGTGGTGTTGAGTTCCAGTGTCAGTCTCGTCGAGTATGAGGTGGGTGGTGTTGTGAGCTAGAGCTAGCGCGAGAGTAGTATCTGGGGAGAAGCCAGCACGGTCCGAACGTTGACAGACTACTGAGGGGGTATGGTCAGCTCAAACCGCAAGGAGAACGACGTTACTACGCGTATCGCAAATCCCGACGACGCGGTGGAGGCATTGGCGGAAGCCGTATTGGGGTCATGTGGTGGTGGGAGAATTAGGAAGCCGGGGCGGCGGTGGACAGAGTTCGTGAAATGGATTCGGGGTCCGGGCGCGGCGTCGAGAGTGGCGATCAACAACAACAACCACAACAACAACAGCAGCAGGCTCACCATCATCATCATCATCAGCAGCAGCAGCAGCAGCAGCCAGTTTCCCCGCTTACAGCGCCCATGTCCTTGCTGATGCCGCTGCAGAATCAAGCTTCCAACAGTTTAGGGCTGCTGCCGCATCATGAGATATCAGCCGTGCCCAAGCTGAAGCTTTTGAGTAACACACCGCTGAGTAGCGGCAATGGGGGTGGAAAAGGCGATCACGGTGGTCATGTGGCGGCAGATCAGGCGCGCGAGATCGTGCGGCAAGCGGTGACGACGGCGACAACCGTGACGGAGACGGTGACGAAGGGCAGTGCCGTGAAGAAGGGCACGGTGCGGTACCGCGAGTGCCAGAAGAACCACGCGGCCAGCATTGGCGGCCACGCCATCGACGGCTGCGGCGAGTTCATGCCGGGCAGCGACGACCCCGGCTCCGTGGACGCGCTCCGGTGCGCGGCCTGCGACTGCCACCGCAACTTCCATCGCCGCGAGGTCGAAGGCGAGGTCCTCTGCGACTGCAAGAAACAGCCCAAACTCAGCCTCGTAGCTTTCAACTCCACCAACAGCAACAAGGTGCCGCTGCCCACCCCCCAGTCAGCTGCCGCTGCCGCGACCACCACGCCCGTGACGTTGCCGCCGTCCAGCCAGCTGGGGCAGATGGCGCCCTTGACGATGGCTGCATTGAGCGCAGGGGGCCGAGGTCCGACTGACAGTGACGAGCCTGACGACGGCCCCGGCAACAGCGCCGGCATGATGATGTCCATGCGTTCGCCGTCTGCTATCAAGAAACGCTTCCGGACCAAATTCACGACGGAGCAGAAGGACCAGATGTGTGCCTTCGCGGAGAAGGTCGGGTGGCGCATCCAGAAGCACGACGAAGCCGCGGTGCAGGAGTTTTGTTCCACTGTGGGCGTGAAACGCCATGTGCTCAAGGTGTGGATGCACAACAACAAGCACACCATGGGGAAGAAGCCGTGATGATCTTAACTTGCCGTGACGATGCACACCATTCATTCAACCAACTTGATTGATCATCTTCCCCTGAAGCTCTAGCTGATGGACGGACCCATTCCTTTTTCTCTGATCGGGAGCGAGCGAGCCAGCGACCGTCTAGTTTTGAGTACTAATTCTGTGCTCGGAATCAATGTTCAGAAATCAGAATCCTGTACCGGCACCTCCATCAGCAAGAAATCTTTCCAGCACTGGGAGTGGCCCTGCCTGACACATTTGCTGCCCCAGGAGAGCTCCCATTTGGGGGCCTTGTAAGTTTAATCGATTTGATCGCAATAAGACCAGTTTTTCAGTTCTGTTCGTTTTTTCATTCCAAGCCATTCTGGATGTAGCGTTTTTTACCTTTTGTAGATCGAGATAGTGTAGGTACGCCGTTTGTCGGAACTAATTTTATAGTGACACTCCAAACATGTTAGAATCGAAGATGACGATGACTCCTGTCTGTAAAGTACCATGAGGCAGCTAGTCTGGCTCCAGTGTAGCATGTAGAATCAGAGAAAAACACAACAGATAGGCGTAGTTGGGGAGTCATCTGGTGCCCACATTTTAGTTACATTGAATCACATAAGAGAGAAACCAAACACATCAACACACGCTTGGAAATTCATTGCCATGAATTGCCTGCATGATCCGAACCCATGTCTAATATTTTTTAGACTCCGAGCTAGCCCGAATACCTCGATGTGTGCATGGCTCACGTGCAGTGACTGACGCTGGAGTCGTAGTACTACTTACTACCATCTTGACAACTCTCAACTGTTCTGTGCTTCCCTGAGTTGTAATGCGGTATCCGAATTACTCTCTCCATTAATTTATCCTTCTGATTACTTTCCTCACTACTCTACTTGTCTACTCTATGGCATTCATTGTTGGTAACTCTACCGTTATATGTTCAAATCTACATCGTTTCAAGCGCCCATGGATTTACACTTAGACTTCGTTGCAAATCACGCATGAAGAACAACTGACGGTGCGGAAGTTGTCGATGATCGACTGTCTGTAAGGTAATAGATCAATGATCTGATGCATTGACAATAAGAAAAAAGCTTATGTGATCCCGATTGGATCATGACCAGGCACTTTGTATTGAATCTGAAAAGCCATGAGAATCATGTGTGTAGGACCTCGATCGAAATCTAGGTGTGGAATCTTGAGTACGTAGCTGGACATGGCTTTGAAGAGCGAGAGCGAGAGTGTGTTTGAAATCTCTGTCTAGTAATTAATAATCTGTGCTTCAGCTAGACACGATTACTTGAACGTGCTTAAGTTCGCATGAATCAGATGTCGATCTCTGATCAGTCTTTAATGACATCATGTCGAAGTAAGCCATTTAAAGTCTCCGTGGCTCAGTGATTTGCTTATGTGCTTTGCATCAGAGGGGACAACCGGAGTTATTGCCATTATATATGTCCGGATCAGAGGATCAGTCATAACAGCAGCGACGAGTTCAACCTTGCTAGCTAGCTGCAGCATGATCAGAGCTTTCACTTAACTTTAGATCGATCGATCTCTGGCTCCCTTCGATCAATTAAGTTTAATCTGTGTGTGCAACTGATTGATCTTCAGGCTATGTCGGATCATTTTTTCATTCATTCAGAATTGTCTGGACACAAGAGTGCCGATCGATCGAGCCTTCATGTATGTACAATACAGCGAATGAAGACGACGTTCGGTCAATCGTGGTGGAGGCATCACGTTCATCAGTTGCCGTAGTCTTTCTTTTTCATGTACCTGGTTTCTTTGTTTTTCCTTAATTTTTTTTTGCCCCTTTTTATGGCGTAAATCACAACCTGTTCCATTGCAAGGAAATGGAATAACAACACACCACTGTCCTTTTCATCAACTGGACTTTCACTGGGCGATGTGATTCATCAACCAAGTGGTTTGGAAATGTCATTTGTTGATCATAGAATGATGCTTTAACCCTTTTGTTACCCAAGAGATTATTATTTTATTTTTATTTTGCAAATTTTTACATGTGGAATTAGCTTAAATTAACCCGTAAACGTATTAGGGTGTCCTTAGAATTGATGATTTGAGAAAATTCATCATAAAGTACTATTTAGAAGAATATTTTGGAATTGATATGCAAATGAAAGTTCTAGGTTTTGAATTTTAGATTCCATTTGTACGGTTCGATTTAGTTTGATTCACCAATATTTAATTATAGAATTTGAAAGTTAAAATTAAACATTCCTTCTAAATTTGATTAAAAAAATTAATGTTTTTTGAGTAAAATTTATTGGAATGGATTTGAAATGAGATACTCTTAATGTGGTGATTCTTAAAAAAATTGTGTTCCTTAACCCCTAAACGTCCTCACCTATGTCCAGTTTAGGCAGTTTTGCAAAGATGCATTATAAAATGCAATTAATATGAATATTTAGAACTTGATGTATGAATAAAAGTTATACATTTTTAATTTTAGATTCTATCTATACAGTTAGATCTATGACTACTATCACTAATCTTTTTTTTATAAATTTTGAAACATAAAATAAAAAATTACTTTGTAATTCAATTACGAATAAGATATTGACAATATGTGGATGAAATTTGTTGTGATGGGTTATAATGTAGTACTTTAGGTGTAGTGATTTTTGGAGATTTTTTGGATGCTTGTTTTTAATAGTTTTTTTTTTCATGAACACTTTTAGACCAAAATCTTCAAGATTTTCGGTGAAACACTACAACACAAAATGAGGCATAATTTTTTCAAAAATTATTTCCTTTTTGATCGGATCACACATACATGAAGTTAACTTCCCATAAAAAATTCAGTAAAAAAATCACACCACAAAAAGTGCATGACGGATGAGAAAATACGGATGAAATCTGTACATCAGGCCAAAAACGCCTGCTTGGGCAGTTAGGGGTTAAATCTATAACCACTTTTGAACTACAATCAATGTAATTTTGGCTTGGTCAACAACTTGACATAGTTCTACATTTGTAATTTTAGAAAAATGTCTACTCTAGTATCACCAAATTCAACCATTAGATAGGACAACAACTTGGTGAAGTATCTCCAAAAAAAATGGATGATTTTCATCCAAACATTGATGAGAACATAGGGTGAGTTTGAATCTGTTATTTGTCCAAAAACTAGACATTGTGACGTTTAGGAGTTAAGAAATGTTCTTGGTTATGTGCAACAAGTTGATTCTAATTTGGATGTTTGTAATTTGAGATATGAATGAAAATATCTAGGGGGGTTTTTATTGCTTTTCATGAATTAGTGATGTCTTCAAAATATTGTAGAATGATTTGTTTGGAAAATGAGGAACATTTTGATAGAGGAAAGAAGGCGATTATTAGGCACAATCCTCTCATTTAGACTAAATTAGGAATTTAGGACTGTCGTATTTTGAAATCTAAGACTCTTTGAGACTGTGCAAGGAAGATGAGGCTATAACTTTAGATCCTCCAACTGCAATACATGCGCCATGTAGTGATGAAAGCAACAAGAGAAGTTGTATAAACAACTCTTGAATCTATAGTTTGAATTGAGAAAATGATGCAGATAGATATTTGTACGTGAGATTACAGGTTTTACCCCCACATGTGTTCATAACGATCACGTTGATTGACTACACCTTTTAGTGCAATTATCGTGGAATACAGTAGAGTTTATATCATGTTTTACATCTTGTTGTAAGTTTTTACTTTTAACAAATTTTCTAATTTATCAAGGACCAAATCATATATGACTTTATGAGAATTTATTTTGCTTTTTTAAGAAGTTAAAAATTATATAGTTTTTAATTCAATCTTATACCGTACTCGGCCGTCAAGGTCGGCAAAAAATAATTATAAAAAGAGATGCCCAAATTTTCAGGATTTTTTTTTTCAAAAACATTCTAAATTCTATGGTGAAAAATATAATCTTCTAGAATATCCACCGAATCTTGAAGAATATTCGCATCAATTTGGCATTTAATTAAATATTTGACAGGAACTGCCAATCCGGATAGTTGAGTATGGTAGCTAAAGTTTTAAAATTTATTAGAATTACTTTGGCCCATAGTAATTGAACAGAACAAGTGTACCAATTCATATTATTGGTTCACACACACCAAAGGCAAATTTTCAGTACAATTTTCTTTATAGATTAATCAAAACTTCTTCAAAGGACACAGCCAAGGAGCATCAGATCTATTTTTTCAACAGTATCCATATTCTATTTGTAGTAGTCCACATGCAGCCATTAAAGGCTCATTGAATACAATGATTACAATGGCAAATGAACCACAAAATCAAAAGGAAATGTAACCAGTAGCAAGTCCTCAGGAAATTGGGAAATTGGACTGTGTATTTCATGTGAGCGAAAAACAATAGAATAAAATAAGAATTGAACAAACAATGTCAACCAAGAACAAAAAAAAATTAATGGAAAAACCAAGACCAAAATTATGACAAGAACAAAATCTGAACATCAATTATCAATAATTGGTCCACACTGATTGATAATTGGCATCTCCTGAGACACCAATTATCAATAGGAAAATCAATATTATAAACTTTACTTTAGCCCCAAAAGGACCATTGTCTATTTGGGGATCATAATTGAAAGTTTCGGTAAGTATCTATGATGCTAAATTTTAGTGTAATCTTTTGAAAAAAAATTGAACATGTAAGAAACTAAGAACATATAAGCGTCATGGGAATATAATTTTATTTTTTTCAATCAGTGCCCAGGAGCAAAAATTATGCTACCTTTAGCACAATTTTTTTTGTCGACATTGGATTGACATTGGATAGCTATACAATTTAAAAAAATAATCTTTAAGAATAATGATTTTCCTTGGGTTATTTTTATACACATGAAAACCCCAGCATGAAAAGTTTTTGTTTATTCCATTTGGATATGTGATGTGAAAGTTATAAAGAATTTTATTTTGTGGGTAATTAGAAATTCATTCTAAAAAAACATATAAAATTTGTTTATGAACTCAATTTTCATAATTTTTTCCTACAAAAAATTCATGGTATTTAGATTTCTTGTTACAAAATTCTCACCATTAGCATTGACATGTATCAATTCCATGTTAGAATCATTAAATTATTTTTGTTTTTCCTTTGATCGTAGCATAGAGCAGTGCAATGGAGCACCCTTTTGAGAACCGGATCGAAAGAGAATCTTCACTTAGATCCACTTTTCTAAATAATGAAGGGAATGCCATTTGTATTCCATGAATTTGGGACTACCGTGTCATTGCCAAGTAAACTTAGTTTCCAATTGTAACTAGACTATGGTCCCATTGCATAACGTTCTTAAGCAGGCCACTGTTGAACCTGTGGCATTTAAAGAATTTGCATCTACAGTGCCTTGGAATCACAAGCATCTTGGAGGATCTACAATAACTTCAGCCAGGCCAAGCAACGAGGATTAGAGAGTTGAATTATTTTATTAGTACTTCACACTATAGCAACACTACATAACATAATAGAGCAGTTTATGAAATCCCCCTTTTCTATAATTGGTAAGTTACTTGCATCCAGGGTCATTGTTTTCATGAGCCTGGATGTGAGCACAGGCAATGTTTACTTCCAACAAGTGAATTACCATGGAGACCTACAAAAATGGAAGAACTGAAGTTCTAGGCATGGCTCTTGAAAGGAAAACCACCTTCTGCCAGCAGTACAACATGTTGTAGAAGGTGAAAAACTAGATCTCATTAACAGATGCTCATTTGATCCAGTTCCAAAAGGGGGACATCCTGAACTGCTCTATTATGTTATGTGTAGAGAAAGGATGTGGTCCAACAAGGGCTGAAGAATGTTATGTGCAAAAAGGTGTTGGCTCCCATTACCATGATGAGTTGGCTCACATTGTTCTTTACTAATTCCGGTGATACAAATGATTTGGTCCCATCATCAAGAATTTAGGACTACACCGATTTTTAACGATTTCCATGCGAAGTCCGATATTTCATGGGTTTGTGCATTTTTCGCACAGATTCCGCACAGATTTCACACTAATTATGCACTAAATCCGCACGGCTTCTACATTCACTCTTTTTGTTATTTAACAAAGTGTAGAATCCGTGCAGAATTAGTGCAAAATCCGTGGAGAATCCATGTGGAAAATGTACGAACCCATGAAATATTGGATGTCGCACAAAAATCGTTTAAAATCCGTAAGGTCCTAAATTCCTGATGATGTGAAATGTATTATTTTTCACAACATGATCGATCATCTTTTATCCGTTAAGGGCTAAATCGATGAGATTGGAAAGCAGGCGGGTGGATATTAGACGACCATTTAGACGACGAGTATGCATATACAGTAGCGGTGGCCATGGCACTCGCGGGGCGAGGGCGGGGGCGTGAAAGAAAATCTTCATTTGACCCATGATTGTGGAATATTTATTGAGTGGGCAAGTTATTGCTTTCACATGCTCATGAGGACCAGTCCAGTGATGAGGGAGGCCTCTGCTACGGCCAATTACGTCGTCACTCAGTACTGCGCTGGAGGCTGAACTCAACTTTAACACTGCATGTTTGGCACACTCGGACCCACAATAAGAGCGGCCTCATCCCGCCCGCGTCCAGGCTTTTTGCACTCTGTCACTGCCACCCGGTGCACTTGTCCCGTCCCACTCCATCCCACCCATAGCTTTCTTCATCAATCACAACTCAATTAGTGTGGAACCCCCAATTAGTGTGGAACCAACAATTTACCGTGGAACCAACAATTAGTGTGGAACGACCAATTAGTGTGGAACCAACAATTTACCGTGGAACCAACAATTAGTGTGGAACCACCAATTAGTGTAGAACGACCAATTAGTGTGGAACCAACAATTAGTGTGGAACTAACAATTTACCGTGGTCCGTCATGTGTAATAAGTCATGCAAGGTTCCCCCTCTCCCCCTAGGTACCCCGTTCCGTTGCATTACCGTACGTTAATCCTTAAACATCTTTCCAAGCCCCATGGGTTTGATTTCCAAGGCATCTTACTTCTAGCAAGAGCACTATTCAACTCCTTCTCACCAGACATGGATCATTGGATGCACATCAAGGTGAGGCATTTAAATGTGCTTAGTTGCAACAACGAATTCTTCCATGCTTATGCGCAATGTCTAGATCAAAGGTATTGGAAGATCATTTGATTCTTGCCCGAGTTCCCAATTGATTAAATCGTATGCTTGTTTTTTCGTTGTGATTGGTCATGCACCCATGCTTAGCCTAAACATATAATCCATATTCTTCCAGAGATCCTCAGGCTGCCCACTGAGGACCTAAAATGTCGCTTAAGGATTAAAGGTCAGTTTCACCACATGTGTGTCGAAATAATTTAATTTTAGGATTCAGATTGTACCAAAAATGTCATTTACTTACTTTTCAAAAAAATTAAAGATTTACTATTTATGGTGCTCAGAATTTCACAAAGAACTAATGACATCCCAATAATATTTTCAAAGAAATAGTTGTACAAGTTTTTCATATTTAAGGCATACTCCGATTATTGTTTAATTGTTTACGAAACTGACGTTAACAAAGGGTATGTGGAAAATTGGGACATGACACGATCTTTCAATTTTACCCGAGCAATCGCCATGATTTTCTTGCATTTCATCGGGTACATGGGTGGCTGTTGATTCGTCTCCATCCCCATTATGAGGCTACAAATGCGCTGGATGGTACAAGCGGTAGGTTGGAAGGGCAAACCCATGGGCTTGGGTAATTTAATGTTTATCATCGATGTCCGTCTTTTGGAAAGATTAAAATAAAATAAAATAAAAGGTGAAACTCCGTCCTGGGTATGATAAACTGGCCTTTTTCCTAGAGAAAAAAAAAAAAAACCTGAACCCTGGGGCCGGGCCCTCTGGCTCCTAAAGTGGAAGGTTCTAATTTTCCCAAATTTTCTTGTAGTCATTCTTATCTGGTTACAGTCAACATGAAGGCTCTTTCTTAGGATGCCATTCCCATAATCGGCCACATGCGACAAAAAAAGTAACATGGGACCGACACATACGGTTTAAAAGTTATACAAAGAATTCTATCACATCTTCAAAAGCGCCACAACTTGTGCAGTAAATGCCCCACCGGGCATTGAAATTCCATGCGATTTCACCTCGTGTATGGTAAAAAGTCTCTATTTGTACGAACCACTCCAAAGAGGTTTTTATATCCAAAATATCTGCCCTTACTAATCAGTGAAAAAACAAAACCTCTACTTTATGGGTTTTTTTGAATTTTTGGAAACAAATGGAGCTCTTTTTGGGTTTCATGATTCACAACAGCCAAATTGGTTGATTAAGCTTAACTGTTGCTACAACATGATCGGTTGTCCTTTTCCTAATTCTGATTCCAAAATGGGGGCAATTTTGAAAATGGGGTATATTTCGAAGGAACGTAGAATTTTTAATCATTGATTTATTTTTCAAAAAAAAGTAGACACTGTGTGCATGCACCCACTCACCTCAATGAACCGCCAGGCAATTTTTTTTAATGCTCTTAATTTCTCCTCGATTGATGGACCTCCTCTGTATAAGAATGAGAATGTTCGGATGTGATACCTGAATATGAAAACGTGGACAAGCTGATGGATTAACCAGCTGCAACAAACAACTAATCTGATATCTCTCATGACCTCCGGAATCATTCCTGTTAACCCAAAAGTGCCACCGTAAAATCTGAGACTACATACAATGAAAGCATTTGTTAGTTTTCAGTCATTTATCAACGAAGACATTGGAGCATTGGAAACCTCTTTCATCTGCTAACAAGAACATATAATTATTATATATTTTTAGGCGCAGTCTAATAAAAGGTGCCAACAGTAGCAAATTTTGAGTGTCCCTACCTTAGTTACAGAGATTAGGGATAGGTACACGAGGCTTCAGTCCACTTGCAATTGTAAAGCTCTTTTTATTCAAGGATTTTATTAAACAAACGAGTTTGATGTGACTGAAATGACTGGTCATAAGTTAAGCACCGTAGACATGCACTGAGTTATTTATTAATTCAAAAATTCAGAGATAACGAACTGAATAACTCAAACTCCAAGAAGGTTTTCCTACCGATTCTTGGATTCCGCTGTTTCTGAATCACCACTTTCAAAAAATGGGTCCCATACGCGCTTCACTTATTTGCTATTACACTTATTTTCCTCATCACATTACCCAGAGCACAAGAATGATTGGTGAGCTACTGTAGACTGCGAGGTAAAAAGTAAAGGCTTTAGATTCTTACCAGATAGTCCACCATATCATTCAGTATAGTGATAAGAAGTCTCCTTCTGGAAAAGTCAGTCTAATTCACTAAAGTTTATCATTCAAAAGAAATTTCCACCTTTCGTGGAGATCACGGAGTATGAAAAAGAGATGACTGTTAAAAAAGGCACTAAATGTCAAACATTTGGACAGGCCAGGTTCTAATGACATTACTGGAGGTAATGACAGCACTTGTTTCCAAAGAAATATCTATACTACGATGCCTGTGGCTGCGAGCAATACTAATGCGTCCACTGATTGCACTTGCAGGACAGCCCTCAGTTCCCACTTTCGCTTTGTCAATTCTCTCTGAATTGACATCACCATGGGCACATAATGCGATCGGCTCTTTGAACGTGAGAATCGTCTGCGACCAGTGAGTTCTAGGGGAATGTGGTGAAGTGCTCAAAACCACCGGTTTCTCTTTGCAAAACCGCTCTGTGAAACCGGTATCAAACCAGACCACCAGCCCATGTACACTCTTAATGGATTCTGTGCTACTATCACTTACTTGGAGCAACTCCAGCTTGAATTCTGCGGTAAAGTCTGCATCATCTGCCTTCATTGTGGCAAGGTCAAAGGCCTGCCAGAGGAAAAGTAAACAGCCAATTTGTAAGTCAAAAACCAAAAGTCCTCAATTATCTTGAACAAAGGCAACAGACAATTTTGAGTCAAAAGAAAGACCTCCAATAACCCATGGAAAAATAATGACGAATCTCCTCACTAAACAAATGAAGAGTCGCCTCTTGTACGATGGACAAAACTTTGAGGCAAGGTCGTCCACGATTTCAGTTTGCAAGCACATAAAATATTCGTATGAACAGACTTGATTCCTCGTCATAATAATAAACACAGCAACTGTAAAATTACCTGAATGAGTGAAGATGTAGTTATAACATCTTTACTGTCGACAACATCTATGATTGGATTCTGAGTCGCATCACGGACCACTTCGTCTCCAATGCACTTCATGTTGAAGCCATACACATTTTCCCAGAAAGACAGACTTGTTCCATCTTTGCCAAATCCTGCTACATACTGAATTTCACCAACAGCCAAATCGATTAAGAATTTCACTCCAAGACTAAGAAGAAGCTTCGCAGCTTGCAGAGTTAAACGCAAGAACTAAATAAGAAAGTGAGCTCGTGAAAGATGAGCAAATTCCTGGACAGAGGCTTACCATCTCTGCAGTGTCGGGAAGAATAGCACCACCCGGTTTCAACCAACGGTCCCTTGCATGAAGCACAGATGGTAACATAGATTCGAAGAGCAAGCAATACCCCATCCATTCACTGACTAGAACATCCACTCCATGGACTTCTACAGGCATCGTAGAATCAAGCTCTTCAATCATGCCTGATACCACGGTCATCACACCCTTGGAGCTGCTCTCGGCATCCTTCAAAAAACCATTTTCTTTGGCTATCTGCAATATAATATATCCCAAGTCATCAAGAAAAAAACCTGAAACTACCTTCCTATGCAAAACACATTATTTACTTGAGATGCTGGAAAAACACGTACTGTCTCCTTAACCTTTTAACGTCCCGATTCAACACTGATTTTGAAGATGCGTTATAAAATGTTTGATGAATAACAAAAACAGAGTTGATGTACAAAGCTAAGTTGTAAATGTCAATGTGAAGATCATATGTAAATGTCAGTTGTACGATTGGATTTATCATATTTTTTATTAATAAATTGTAATTAAATTTTCAAGCTTTTCTTTTGAAATTCAATTAAAAATCCCAAATTAACAAAAAATAATAATTTAATATTGTAATGAAATTCGAATAACATGCATTACAAGATGGTATGGTTTCTATTATTTGATTCTACTTATTTTGGAAAACCATGTTTAAGGTCTCCCTTTTTGAACTAAGAATGAAACTTGACATAAACCAATTCTGTTATTTAAATAAAAATCACAATATCTTATTTTGAAGATCCATACTGTACAAATGATAGTCAACTAGCACAAGAATCAAGAAAAATTGGATAGATGAAAAACTATACATGATGTAGTCAAGAGAAAGGTTACAATCTGTTCGTCGTCCATTATATGGACGCAGGTGCGTCAAAGGGTTAACCCATAAACGTCACAGCGTCCAGAAACTGGACGACTAACAAATTCAAACCTTCCCTACGTTCTCATCAATGCTTGGATGAAAGTCATCTAAATTTTTGGAGATACTTCACCAAGTTGTCGTCCTATCTAATGGTTGGATTTAGTCATACTTGAGTACATATTTTTCTAAAATTACAAATGTAGAAGTATGTCAAGTCGTTGACCAAGCCAAAACTGCATTAACTGTAGTTCAAAAGTGGCCTTGCAAAAATGAAGTCATAGATTTAAGAAACACAAAAATTTCAAAGAATCACCATGTTTAAGAGTATCTCATTTCAAATTCATTCCAACAAATTTTACTCCAAAAATATTAAAATTTTGTTTGTAATCAAATTTAGAAGGAATTTTTAATTTTAACTTTCAAATTTTATAATTAAATATTGGTGATAGTATTAGTGAATCAAACCGTATGGATGGAATCTAAAATTCAAAATCTAGAACTTTCATTTGTACATCAATTCCAAAATATTCTTCTAAATAGTACTTTATGATGATTTTTCTCAAATTGTCAATTCCAGGGACACCCTGGTGCGGTTAGGGGTTAACTAAAGGAAGACGAACAATAACCCGAAAATCTTGCTTTCATGTTTTTCTTTACTGATCAAATTCTCTAACCCACTTCCGGGAAAAACCATCCAAAACAACAGTTGAATAAATAACTCTAGCTTACGGAAACAGAAGACCATAATCAGAAATATGTATTTGAAAACGTCTAATGCCTGACAGATAGAAAAAGTACCTGTGTGGCCACGGCAGCCATTTTTGAGCTTCCATCTACTGCAATAACCTTTGAAGCACCAGCCTGTGCAGCAAACAAACTGTGGAGGAACTATGAATAAACCGTCCCTTTGGAACACAAATTACCCGACAATAGAAAAAGCCACATACCTAAAAACTTGAACTTTGACAAAATCGGTGAAATTAGTGATACGAATAGGGTTTTATCAATAGTACGCAATCACAAAGTCATATTAGCATATAACAGCTTTCGGAAGCAGTCAGTTTACAGTAATGCTTCCATATCAACCAGGATTTTTCTAGGTGAATTCAACTCAGGAATACCGTGATTGTAAGTTAATGCATACAGGTGGATGAGTTCCAGTATAGCAGTGATGGGGGTCAAGACAGGGAAACAATAACATTGATGTACCTGAGAATGCCTGTACCGCAACCCACATCCATGACCACTGCATTCTTCAGCAAAGTCGGATTCACAACAATGGCATCTCGGTAAGCATCAGTTCGAACCTGCACAACAAACAGCTTCAAATCCATGAGCATGAAAAGTACATGAAACATCATAAAAGGATTGCATGTGGATCAAAGACCAGATTCATGTCCAATGTCCACAGTGTAAAGATGTCGATACCTTGTCAGAAAGCATCTCTCGATGAATCCCGAAAGCACTATACGAACCAAAATAGTCCTTGTTCACATTCCGTAACTCCCTCTTGGCCACTTCAGCAAACGTCACCTTGAGATCCTTCTTATCCCTCTTCTTGGAAAGCCTTGGTTGAGAGGCTCCATTAGAGAATTTCAGGTCCACGAGACCAGGGCCTCCATCATCTGAATGGGCAGCCACATTCACTGGGTTGGCAAGTTCGTCACGTATGCCTTCTCCCAGAGACTGAAAGACCTTCGTGAGATCCGCAAGCTCATTCGATTTATCAGAAGAAGATGGGCTACTGCTGATACCCCCAGTGCCTTCCAGAAGCTCCTGTAATGCCATGGTCTTGTCCGCCGCATGAAACTCTTCCACATCATTATCATCTTCTTCATCGTCAAAACTGTAGAGCAGAGGATCATTCTCCAAGAATGGCGTGAGAAACTTGTCCTCTTTCCATTCAGATGATACTGGTCCCTTCTGCTTCGTGTCCACAAGAGACTTTTGTAACTCCAGAATGGCTTCAACACTCCAACCTGCCGTTTCAGCCGTCTGAACAATTTGCATACAACGATTTGCATCACAATCTAAACGCACATGAGACGAGCCGATTTTTTCAAATTAAAGGACCACGGATTCTCACAGTTTGAAAATGACAAATTCAATTAAAATATACTCCCTCCGTCTCAGAATAATATCGTGATTTGCTTGAAAAATCTGTCTCAAAAAAATACCTTGATTTGCTAAAAAAGGTTGTTAATTTAATCAGCATGGTGTCCAAGGCATGTGACAAGTCAAAGGCATGCACAAAAAGGACCAATGTGAAGGAATGTGAGGCAGTCAATTTAATCAGCATGGTGTCCAAGACATGCTGCGTCAGCATTAAAAGCGTGTTACAAAATGTGGAGACAAACTGGCCTTAAAACAGCCAAATTAAGCAAATCACGATATTATTATGAGACGGAGGGAGTAATTCAGATGGAACCAAAATTTATATCACTAGAACTAGTGAAGATCATTGCATGTGTTGGTCAAAAAACAACAAATTAATTCGAACAAGAGGAAGTCCAAATAGAACCTACTCAAAACTGTTAAAAAAAACATGGTCACCGTGGACGCTTAGGGGTGAGGATACTAAAACCTGATCCCGTCTCCTCCCGTGTTACCAATCTCTTCCAACCAACACTTGGCTGGACTTCAATTAGCAAAACGGGTGTAAGAAGAATTCATGACTTCAAAACTAATGATCTTTGAATAGAATTAGGGTTGTCGATTGTCCCTTCTACAACCTCCTGCTTTGAATGATAAAGAAATTTGATCTCAAGAAAGTTTGATCGCTCTGTAGGGCTCTCCCACGCATATCCGACATATTCGTTAACCCCTAAAGGACCAAGAAGCCCAATTTGGACCTCATGTTTTTAGAGCAGTTTTGAGTAGGTCTTGTGTGAATTTCTTTTTTTCAATTTTTTGTGTTTATTGACCAATGTATGTAATGTTCTTCACTAATTCTGATAATAAAAAATTAGTTTCCATCTCAATTATAATATGGTCGATTGAATTTGTCATTTTAAAACCACGAATCCTTGGTCCTTTAGAGGTTAAAATGCTATGTTCTACCGTACATGGATCCCAAACCCTAAAACCCGGGCAATGCAAAATGGATGGAGAAGAGGAAGATGCGAGTAAGGACCTTGGTGCGTATGAAGTTGATGAGACGGAGAGTGTCGTAGAGATCCAGACACGCATGAGCTCGAAGGTGGAGAAAATCAAACGAGTGCACGTCCGAACAGTGCTGGAAAACGGCCTTGGCTGAGGGGAGCTCACAGCTACAGAACAGGCATCGCGCGGCCTCTTCTTCTTCAAATTCTTCTTCTTCTTCTTCGTTCTGCGGCATTCCTGTTGCTTGCCATTCCTCCCAATCTCCACTCTCGTCGTCATCGCTCTCCATTTCCGGTGGAAGCTCCCGCGACGCAGCCATCGCAGCTGCGAAAATCAAAGCTTCGAGAGAAAATTAAAAGAGGAGAAGAAACCGAGCTACAGGTAAACCCCGACACTCCCAAGGCAGGAACAGTTTAGGGTTCAGGTTTAGGGTTTAGGGTTTTAGAGAGTCAGTACACTATTTTTTTCAACTGCTGGTGTTGATTTCAGTTCATAGCATAATACTTCCTCCGTCCCATAATAGATCATGCTTTTGAAAAAAATTAAAAAATAAAGCAAAATAAAATGATTTCATCAAATATCTAAATATAGTATGTTTATGTTTTGGAGTAGTTGCCTATCGAAGCCTCTTTACACTAGAGGCGAGAAGCCGTGAGGAGAAAAATTTCAGCCAATGAGAAATTGGTCTTCTCGGTTTCTAGGCCTCCCATTGGCTGAAATTTCTCTCCTCACGGCTTCTCGCCTCTAGTGTAAAGAGGCCCTCATATTGCTTCAATAGTATGTGTGGAATGTGGCAACATGTTGATGTTCATTGCATTGTGTTCTTTGATGCAATGAGCATTGATTTCAGCATTGATTTCAGCATATGCTAGCATTGATTTCAGCAAAATTATATGTTATTTGTGATCCACATACAGTACTAGCAAAGACAAGCTTCATAGACATTAACCCTTCGACGCGCCTTCGTTCATACAATGAACGACGAACAGATTGCAACCTTTCTCAACACTACATCCTGTATAGTTTTTCATCCATCCAAATTTCTTTTGGTTCTTGTGCTAATTGACTATCATTTGTACAGTATGGAGCTTCAAAATAAGATATTGTGATTTTTTGAAAAACAACACAATTGATTTATGTCAAATGTCATTCTTAGTTCAAAAAGTGAGACTTTAAACATCATTTTCCAAAATAAGTAGAATTAAATAATGGAAACCATACCATCTTGTAGTGCATGTTATTCCAATTTCATTACAATATTTTTTTTAAATTTGTGTTAATCTTGGGTTTCAAGAGAAAACCTTGAAAAATTTATTAAAATTTATTAATAAAGAAAATGATGAATCCAACCGTACCAATGTGATCTTCACATCAACATTTACAACTTTGCTTTGTACATCAACTCCATTTTTGTTTTTCATCAAACATTTTATAACGAATTTTTTGAAAACAATGTTGAATCGGGACGTTAACCCCTAAATGTTCTCACCCTTTTCAGATTTGGCAGTTTTTCAAAGATGCATTATAAAATGCAACTAAGAGGGATATTTTCAACTTGATGTATGAATAAAATTTGTACATTATAAATTTTAGATTCTATCCATACGATTAGATCTATGATTGCTATCACCAGTATTTTTGTATAAAATTTGAAACTTAAAATTTAGAGCTCTTTTGTAATATGATTACGAATAAGATTTTGACAATCTAATAATGAAATTTTTTGGGATGGGTTGAAATGTAATACTCTAAGTGTAGTGATTTTTGGAGATTTTTTGGTTGCTTAATTTTAGTAGTTGACTTTTTCAAGAGCACTTTTAGACTAAAATCTTCGAAATTTTGGGTGGAACACTACAACATGAAATGAGGCATAAAAATTTCTTAAATCATCCTCTTTCTAATCGGATCACACATGCACAAAGCTAACTTCCCATAAAAGTTTCAGTAAAAAATCCACACTGCAAAAAGTGCATGATGGATGAGAAATCGGAGTTCAAATCCATACATCATGCAAAATATGCATGGTTGGGCGGTTAGGGGTTAAAGGGTTAAACGCTCGATGTGCACTTGTCTTATGGTTTTTCTTTGTTAGAATTTGTAAAACAAGAACTTCGAATTGAATAAATAATTTACATTAAGTAATTTGGGACAATTATTTTTCTCAAAAGCATCATCTATTATGGGATGGAGGGAGTAGAGCACGAGAAGGGAGCACCTTTTTCAAAGTAGATCTTAAGAAGAATATTCACTCTTCTAAGTGATGTATGAATGCTACTTGTATCTCATAAATTATGGGATTTTCTTGTAATTGTCATGTAAACTTGGTTTTTAATCATAAATAGATTGTGGTCCCATTTGAAAACGGTGTTTGCTCGTATTGCCCTAGTATGCTATGTTGGTTTTCCCACCTATTGCCTATTTTTTTCAATTTACTATGTATATTATTTCAAGTACTTATTGAGTTTTAAATTAATTAAAAGATTTTCAATATGTACCTTCAAAGATTAGAGAATAAGGGGAAAAAAATCTTAGTAATGAAAAGAATAAGGTAAGATTATTTTATTTTTTTAATTATTAAACAATATTTTTTCAACTTGTACCTACACTACTTTTATATCCTTCACTACCATTTCACATATATAAAAATATATATTGGAAGAAAATAAAATAAAATATGGAACAATTTTTTCAACATGTGCAAAGTGTACGTGTCCCTTGAGTGTTTCAATTAGGTGGAGTTGAAATTGGGCTTGATCAATGGGTGTTGCTCATCGATAAAAGAGACGTGATTCTTTGTGGCTTATCGTATATCTATAATCACCAATTGAGTATAGTTACTATTATTAAACATAATTATTTGTATTGAATCTTATTGGCAAGTGAGGGATTCCAATGTACTATATAGACACTGTGTGAGAAAATTAGGGATTTTCAAAGAGTTGAATATAGGTGTATTACTAATCAATCCTAAGCTTTGATGTTCATATCATAGTGTACATTTTCATAACAACTACATCTTCATTTGCTAAACTAGACAATTTTGGGATATGAGGCAATTTTGGGAGCACATACCTTGAAGTACATTGGTGTGGTGCTAGAAACTTTTGTATTTTCCACATTTAGCATTACAATCAAGATGACATTTTTCCTAGTTCTTATGGGAGTTATGGCCACTGCATTGACAAACTAGCATAAATATGAGTTTATAGATTGACTTGGAAAATAGAAACATCCAAAATCACCACTTCTAGCATTCTGAAATGCCATTTCTAAATTGGCATTCAAAAACCTAAACCAAATTCCAATCTTAGACACCCACAAATATACATTCATTTAGGATGGCAATATTGTGTCAATGGCAAACTGACAATTATGGATGTCACCATCTTACATATATTGGAATATGATACTTTAGATTTGTGGTTTGAATACTTTGAAAAGTTATTTTCTATTTGATTTGAAACAAATATTTGTGTTTGCAGCAAAGATATGGTTCTAATAACTTCTAATAAGAACATTTGCACATCATTCAAAAGTTCCATAGTGGTTAATCCTTTGGGACCCAACTAACTAAAAAATGGTCATTGTCAAAGAGTTTTGTTAAAGAACTTGAGATCCGTATGGAGTTTGATTTTGGTCTTCATAGAATGGATTTTCATACTCCAAAAATGCATCCATTGCAAAAAAAATAATCAAATCATTTGGATTTTGGAAAGCGCCTCAAATATGGTGAAATATGGTTGAAAATACTAAAGAAATGTATATAATACAATATGAAAGAACTAAACAAATTGACTTCTTGTGGTTGTTCCAACAAGGCTAATTTCAAATGTTGCCTTGGTGCTAGAAAGAGAGATTTTTGGATTTTACAACTATTGACAAAGTTTTGAATTTTATGTGAAATTTCAAGGCCAAAAACAAGGCAAATTTTACATAACATTCTATAAAAGTAGGGTCATGCACCCTACTGCTTGGTTTGATTTTTACTAATATAGTAACTTTTCTTGGAACTAGAGTGAAAGATGACACTTGCGATTATATGAGGGAATTTAGTAGGAGTACAAACTTAACCCTTAAAGGACAATGCAAGCCCCACGGGCTTGGTTTTATTTTGGGAGAATCTTGCTCATAACTTCTACTCCATTGCACCAAATGGGGTTTTTAGAATGCCAAACCGAGCACCTTAAAGAGATCTATACTTCTTTAGAATAGAGCCAAAGTAAATTAAAAACAGAATTATAGTTAAACAGAATCAGGAGTTTAAAAGAGATTTTGGGTGTGGTATCAGGAAAGCATATGTCCTTTTAGGGTTAATATGTGAAAACAAAGAGCATCTAAGAGCATTGGAAAGAATCTTGGAAACTTTAGTAGGGGTACAAAGTCCAAGGCTTAACAATGTTATGTATATGCATCACTGATTTTTTATACAATATGAATAAGTATGTCTAATAGATTATCACACATCAGGGCATAGCGTATGAAAGAATACCACCAGACTTACCTCTACATTACCAAAAAAGAAGAAGAAAAAAAACATTATTCACCTTCACTATAGACAAGCAAATTTGTAAACTACATTATTTGCTACAATGCTCTATGCTGAAGTATGTATTTCTTTCAAAAGCCAAACTTCACCAATAGTTTAAAAATAGCAAAATCTAAAAACAATCAACAATTAATTGTCTAGAAGCTCAACAAGGTTGGAAAATAGACATGTTTTAACAAGTGGTCACTTAGGCCCCAGAGAGTTAATCCCTAAATGCCTACAACCCTCTCCAAATTGGACAATTTTGCAAAGATGCATTATAAAATGCAATTAAGAGGGATATTTTGAACTTGATGTATGAAAAAAAATTGTACATTATGAATTTAAGATTCTATCCATACAGTTAAATCTATGATTGCAATCACCAATATTTTTGTATAAAACTTGAAACTTAAAATTCAAAAATCTTTTATAATTCAATTATAACATATTGACAATCTCTGGATGAAATTTGTTGGGATTGGTTGAAGTATAATACTCTAAGTGTAGTGATTTTTGAAGATTTTTTGGTTGCTTAAAATTATGAGTTGACTTTTTCAAGAGCACTTTTGATTTGTTTTGAGTTAAGATCTTAATTTTTTTGGTGAATCATTGCAACATGGAATGAGGCATAAAATTTTCACAAATCATACCCTTTCTAATCGGTTCTCACATGCATGAAACTAACTTCCCATAAAATCTCCAGTAAAAAATTCACATTGCAAAAAGTGCATGACAAATGAGAAAACGTGGATGAAATCTGTACATCGTTCTAAAAATGGACGCTTAGGCAATTAAGGGTTAAGTTCCGAAGTGTTGTGCACAATTCTGAGACAAAGTACAATACAACAGAATTGAGAAATTGCCCACATTGTTTTATTAAATGCTCCCCACATTTAATTTTGTAAGCAAATAGAAAGGTTATATGAATAATAATGCGTTCCAGGTACGCACACATCAACCATTAAGGTTTCAATGTATAATACAAGCCTAACCAAGTCCATGGAAGGAAAGACTTTGATCTGATACCCAAGAGTACCTATACAGTAACTAAAGCTGTTACTATTGATCAGCTGAAAGAATAATAGTGAAGGGTGTTTTGAAACTACAAACACCAAGAGAAACCTTTTATGACTCAAAAAGCTTTTATTATACCCTTTGCAAAGAAGAGAATTTGGGTTGTTGATTGGTCAACTCTCAATTGAGTCACCTGCACAGACCAACAAGGTCACAGTTGCATCAGATCAAAGTCAACGACCAAATCACCTGTCAAAGTCGGTGAATTCCATTCCTGCTTCTCAAGTCTCTTTGTCCTCTTCATTTTGGGTCATAAAATGGATTGAGAAACCTCTAATGATATTTAGAGAGATGTACAATTCAATTTGCAAGATGGTAATTAGTCTAGTTGGATATATTTCACTTTTATTTCTTAGACAATTTTTAAAAAGTAGAATGAACTTATTGCCACGTTCCAACTTCTATATTTCTTGTTCTAAGGTAGCCTTACTCAATACCACCCAATGACCCAATTCTACTCAAATGTAGAGCTCTCATTGATTCTAGATTGAGAATCTAAGGCTGCAATACATATCTTCACTTCCAAGAAGTCAAACGATAAGGCATGTATTGTAGCTATACATTCTAACTCTAGAATCATTGTTGGGCCTACATTAGAATGGAATTGGGTCAGTGCGTGGTATTAGGTCATGTTGCCTTATATTTTCAACATATGTAGGGGATGCAATTAATTTAAAGAGGATAGGGTCTACTCTTATTGCATTATCAAAGACACTTCCTTTCTAAGAAGTTAAAATAAAAACACAAGATTGTGCAACTTACCATGCAAGCGTTTCACGAATCGAGAAAACTCCTTGAAATTGTGCTCTTGCATGAGGTCGTCATTGAGTCTCAAGTAGGTGAAGGCGATCAAGTGTCGGCCATCAGGGTCTTTGTGAGGTTTAGCATTCTCCAAAATTTTGTTGTATCCTTCCCGGTCAAAGCAACCCAGGGCATTTTCACTGGCCACTGAAATGCCAGCATCCCAAGCCGCATTCAACACCTGTGGCATTCAACAAACACACTATGGTCATCACAACAAAATACTATTTAAGACCAGATAAAATATTTTCTGTAGCAATTTCCTTCAACATAGCCCCTCAAGAACCAAATATTAAATGACCAATTCCACTGATCCTATTGTAAAATACTAGAATTCAAATCACCCCACCAGAATCACTGAAAAACGTTGCATGCATTGGTCAAAAAATATATATATAATTGAAAAAAAAAAAGTTCCTACACTCTGAACTCATTATTATCACACCATTCCGGGAATGCATGTGATTGGACACTTTCCACATTATTAGTTCTAAACTAGTGTACATTGGTAATCATAGGTGTGATATAAACAATTTTAAGTGGATATGACCTACTCAAAACTGCTAAAAAAGATAAGCTCTTTTTGGTTTTTTAGGGTTTAGATAACCACAAGTACCTAAATGTGACTGACTCCAAAATCTTGCACAATGAGCACATGTTGAGAATGTACACCAGCTTAGCATCATAACTAGAACTGTTGGTTTTAGATCATTTACCAAGAAAACTTTGAACCCTCATAGTAACTTTTGCATATGATATTCAAATAATGCGTGTTTTGGTACGTTGGAATCCTCTTACAAGAATCCTCTTTAGGGTTAAGATAACCACAAGTACCTAAATGTGACTGACTCCAAAATCTTGCACAGTGAGCACATATTGGTTTTGAGAATGTACACCACCTTAGCATCGTAACTAGAACTGTTGTTGATTGTAGATCATTTACCAACAAAACTTTGAATCCTCTTAACTTTTGCATACGATATTCAAATAATGCGTGTTTTGGTACGTTGGAATCCTCTCACCTAAATGTGGCTAACTCCAATATCTTGCACAGTGAGCACATATTGATTTTGAGAATGTACACCACCTTAAAACTGCTGATTGTAGATCAATTTACCAATAGAACTTTGAACCCTCGTAACTTTTGCATACGATATTCAAATAATGTGTGTTTTGGTGCGTTGGAATCCTGTTATGAATACTAGTGTCGTGGTGAGGAGGGAGCTACTAACCTGCCAGACGAGTCCTTCGGGATCAGCCAACGCCTGAGGGTGGCCTTTTTGTTGGGCCAGGGTGCGAAGCTCCACGCAAGTGAAGTTGAAGGAGGCATCGTGATTGGCCAGCATCTGGGCAATGGCGGCATAGCCGTCGCGGTTGGACGGGTTGTAGAACCCGGCGGCCAGCTCCGCGGCGTGGCTGGCGGTTTTGTACCACCAGTGGATGCCAGACACCTTGGCCGCAATCTTCACCCCCTCAAATGCAAGATTGGCAAACGTCAACACCCGGTCGCCATGCTCGATGAGCACGTCGGCGTACCACTTGAGGAAGAAGCGGCCGTAATAGCTGTCGTAGTCTCCTCCGTCCCGGAAGAACCCCGTGTCCTGTGGCCGGGAATTGTACTCGCCTGCATTAGCCGGCGGCATGGCCCAGTGCGAGTGTCCTCGTGCCTCGGCTGCCTCTCGCAACTTCTCCAGCAGGTACTTGTCGTAACACTGCAGCACCGTCAAAGAAAAACACACACACCAAGCCAGCACAACCATTATCACCACCAAAATTGGAGGATGATGATGATGTTTTTCTCTACTTTTGACTCAATACCAGGCTGCATCACACAAGACCTCAACAAAGCTCTTAAAATTAAACAGTTTTCAATTCATGTAGTCCTCATCATTATACTGACATTAACTCAATATTATAACTCAATTTTAGTGTGATGGTGGTGTCATTGGCATTAACCTGATCATAACACTGCAGCACCATCAAAGAAGAAAACAAAAAAAAAACAAGCCAGCAGAACCATTATCAACACCAGAATTGAAGGATGATGATGTTTTTCTCTACTTTTGACTAAATATGAAGACACCAGGCAAGACCCCAACAAGGTTCTTAAAATTAAACAGTTTCCATTCATATAGTCCTCGTAATATTGAGTTCATGTTAGTATAATGATAACTCAGTTTTAGTGTGATGGTGGTCTCATTGGCATTAACCTGATATTACATTGGCAATTATCAAGTTCATCATTAGTAGCTTTGTCAATCTCAGAAGGATCTTTTGAGATGTGACGGATCCAAAAGTGTAGACTTCAAGTTCTGAGGTATTTGACCCCTAAAGGACCAAGAAGCCCAAATTAGGCCTCATGTTTTTTGTTTCTTTTTTAGCATTTTTGAGCAGGGTTCCTTTTGTTCAAATTTCTTTGCTTTTTTATCAACACAAACAATGTTCTTCACTGATTTTGGTGATATAAAATCTATTCCCATTTGAATTATAGATTTTTCACAATAAGATTGATTGAATTAATCATTTTAAAACCATGAATCCTTGGTTAAACTCATCAGAAAAAACCCATATGCAGTATCAAGGTTTGTTCCTAGATATCACCAATACAAACTCTTGTAAGTCAAGCTTGCAAAGTCAAATTCATAATGAACTGCACCGTGCAATCATAAATTTGACATCTGAATTACACAAGGTGAGACTTGTCCATACAAACTAGCTCTGATCTCAACATTACCCCTACCAATATGCAGATTCGTAAAGTGCATCGTTAGAAAGGGGAGCAGGCCGCTCAAGGACCAAAGGTTTCATGATTTAAAATGATCAATTCAATTGGTGGTATTGTAAAAACAATAGAATTCAGACGGGGCCTAGTTTTATATCACCAGAATCAGTGAAGAACATTGCACATGTTGGTCAATAAGATTGGACAAAAGAAAGTACCTGAAATTCACCAGTGCCGGGATACTTCCACCCACGGGTCTCTGGGTAGGAGGGATATCTGAGCTCACCACAGGCACCGAGTCCGACTTCTATTTCGGTGATAGTTCCGTCTATGAAGAACTCATGCATCTCTTGCCGAAAACTCCTCATATAGTCATAATAGACCTGAAATCAATCAATCAATCAATCAATGCGGAGGTGAGCACTATATCATGTCGTAAAGACCTGCCAAAAAAATTCGCCGTTCATTTGGCGTGCAGATCACAACTCGTTATCTGACAACTGGGCAATTGCATAATTAGGAAAGAAACTGGAGAGAATTTTTCAACTTATCTTTACGCAGGGCAATTTACTTCACGCTCGGGCTTCCCCTAATAACGAGATCAGGCAAAGCCCTCGCTCATTATTAGGGAAATCCCTCGGTGAAGTAAATTGTCCTATATATATAAAATATTACTTGTATGCTACCAATAACATCAAAAAATAAAGTTCCAAGCAAGAGTTGTGAAACTCCACCTCAAGAGCATTTCGACCCTGAAGACACCGAACTTTGTCAATACCCCATGTGAGGCACTCTGGATTCCGTTCGCCATTCTTGTCCGTGAAGAAAATATCAGGGTTCTCTTTGCCAATATCTAGCACCCATTGAGGAATGGGTATGAAAACGTCATCACCTACATTGCCACCACATTGATGGAATGACATAACCACCTGGAAAAAAAAGAAAAAAAAAAAGAGGCTCACATTAGACAATATGTAACTTGAGCATCATACACAAGAGCCAGTGACCTTGTTCACACCTCTACAAATTACTCTTCTCTGTACCCCAGATAGTTTGAATGTAGACAGCTACTCATACGAATAGAGGGCTAACATCAAATGTATGTCATAAGACATCAACTTTTTCTCATTGGAAATCAAGATATTGGCCTTCAATTCTATATAATAGCTTCTTTTGTACTGTTTTTAAAGAGTACCTGTAATTTAAGGCCACACTCTCGTACTAAAATGAAGAGTTGGTGATACCCAGACCAATCATAATGCTGTGGAGCCTTGCCTTCCACTAAGCCCCACCAGCAATCCACCATAACGCCATCTACTCCAGCTGCCTTCAACGCTTTAAACTTCTGTTTCAAATCCTCATAGTCTGCTACTTGGTTGTCATGATTGATGGTGCCCAGCTGCACGAGAAATACACAACACCGGGTTTCAAGCACATAGGTTATGATTCAGTTTGGTGAACTAATAATGCCATAGCATAACTAGAAAAAGCATGTATATATTTTACGCTTCAGCAATCAACAAATTCAGCTAGCATCTAAGCAGTTCACGTTTCATACTACAGATTCAGGGGCTCAGTTAGATGCCCAGAAAAAGACACCAAGACATATTGTAAAGAGTTTGAAGGGACTGCAAAGTTTGCAACATACCGGTAGCATGACATATATAGGGATGTATGGCGTCCCAGTGAAATCCCGTTCCTTACTGGGCTTTAGATCCTTAGTAACTTCTTCAAGCTGCGCAACAAAAAATTCATGCTCTACATCTCAAAAGACTCCATTAAATTCACAAAGTTCATAATGGTAAATTGATGTTAATTATCTAATAAAACATCAGATCAATATTAAAATTAATGTCAACTTAATAGTTGCTAGTATACCGGTCATAGACAAAGATACTAACATCAAAGTAACATTAAGTTAATACTATTTGCATTGTATTAACGCTATGAATCCAATGCCTATAAAGTTAAAATCAATATAATAGTGGTTCTTTTGTGATGCTCCTCTGTTCACTCAACCCTCACTAATGACATTGCCTCAACAAGCAGGAAAAATGGGCTTGCAAAGGTAACTTGGATGAATGTTATCCGAGATTGTATGAGAACGTTACGAGGCTTTTGAGATCTGTTCGTGATCCAGTTGCTGGACGCTGGGACGATTAGGGATTAAGAAATGTTGTTGAGAGAGCATTTAAGAAATGTTGTTAAGAAGTGTTGTTGAGAGAAAAACTTGAAACACTTGAGACATAAACTTACAATGAGAACGATGTCAGTGAATCTAATCTAATGCTTAGTAATTGAACATTAAAACCTTGTCAATCTAATAGTGTAACGGCGTTCTTCCTCTGGATTGTCCGGCAATTGACGGCAGATTCCATAAATAAGAACTCAGATTGTTGTTCAGATGACCAGAACTTCCCGTAAGAATTGACGAAAGTGGAAACAAGGCGAGCCATGAAAAAGGATGGAAGTCTGTACCTGGAGATCTGTCACGGCAGAATCGGAGGCCTTCTCCGTCTCCACAGCCGAACAGCGCGTCCTCCGACTGGACGAGAGCCTTAGGCGCGGAGGTTCCTCACGGTGGCTCTCGAAGCTCGGGTAGCGCAGCAACTGCAAGGGAGGTACGCCAACAGCGCATTGCTCCGGCGCTAGTTTGTTCCAACAAGCGTCGCTCCGGGACCTGCTTAGCCCCTGGAAACGCCCTGCGTGTACTCCTCTCGCAACCGCAAACGTCGCCATTGTAATAACAAATCCCACCGAGGTCCTCAACAACAACACAACAAACCTGCAAACTAACCCAAATGCAACAAAACCAAAACCTACTCCCAAACAAGCACCAAACTCTTGATCCTCTTGAGCCTCACTTTGTCCAATGCAGAGCTCACTCTGATTTTGGTAAACTTACTGCAACGATCCACACCCCAGATGTGCCGAGAGCGGACAATCCCATGCAAGCTCAGTGAGTTCGCACTCTACTCTACTGTACACACTTCTGCTCTGAGAATCATCGCTCGTTGCTCATTTTAAAGAGAGGAATTCGAATGTGGGGCAGAATATATGAGCTTTCTGGTGGCAATCACACGTGGGAGGAATATCTCCTTCTCTAATATCACATTTCACCGAGGTAGGGAAGGAACTTCTCTAAATCCCACCGGACGTCAATGCAAGAGGACAAAAACTGCCCCCTGTTTTGTACATGTAGAGGCCCACCTTAAAATTTAACCCCCTTTTTCAAGGGTTTAAATTCCCGAGAGGGTCCCCTAGGCCAAATTAGAACCGTGGGCCCCAAATTTGCAAAACAATTTGCCAAAAAAAGACCCTTGGGTGCCTAAAATGAAAATTTCAGAAAATGGGGCCCATGGGTGAACATTGCTCGCATGAATGTCCGGGGGAGCGGTAGAGTCGAGGTAGGGAACCATATTTGTGGTTTTCAAGTGGTGTGTATTATAACATTTTATAACAGTAGGGTTCCAAACCTCCTACTCCTTAGATTGAATTTTACAGATTCAGTAACTTTTGGCTTGGAACTATGGTGAAAGGGGACATTTGGTATTGTATGAGGAAATTTAGTAAGGAAAACTTACTTAAGATGTGAAGAAAAGAGCATTCAAGAGTATTAAAGAGAATCTTGGAAACTTCAGTAGGGGTAGAAAGTCTAGGGTTTAATAATGTAATGTGTGTGTTTTTTTGTTTATTAGATTTTTTGTAGTCTCATTTTGAAGGAGATTCCAACACACTATGAAATGTATTATTTTGATGCCATGTGATTTAGTTAAATAATTATGCTTATACTAGTGTGAACAAGGGTGTCAAAGTACAAGCTTCTGAGAGAAGATTCTCCTAAACAGTTCCTACGTGGTGCCTCCTGCGATCTATGTGACTCTCACCAACACAATTGCTTTCCTCTCATGAATTGAAATTGTGGGGTTCTACCATCGTCCTTCATGGTGATTGGGGCCACATTCTCACGTAAAATCTTGGTGCAGAAGTTTGTTGTAGAAGTGCACGCAAAAATTGGGGCAAATACTCACACTCGGACACCCCCTAATAAAATCATAAGTCAGTTTTGACTCTTCAACTATTAAACATTTTCATGAATCAATGAATATTGTATATGTTTAACTTGTGTGTTATACGTACTCAACTCCATGTTATTTACGACAATGAAGAACCCACTTTATCGCATGTCAATTTGCATACCAAGGAATTCAACTAGTGCAAAAATAAAAAATAAAAAATTCTAAATGACCTTTTTGACTCTTGCAACCTCAGTTGAATACTGACTTTCTAATGTCACTGTTATATGCAACACTACATTAGAGTGCAAGATTTTTTTTTTCCAAGAATGGAAGAAATCTCCAAAATCTAAATTGGAAAATCACGTACAAAATAGTATCTTTCAAATTAGCATCAGGAATTTAGGACCTCACTGATTTTTAACGATTTCCTTACGACATCCGATATTTCATGGGTCCGTACATTTTTCGCACGAATTCCGCACGGATTTCGCGCTAATTCTGCACAGAATCCGCACAGCTTCTACATTTACTCTTTTCTTTATCTTACATAGTGCAAAATCCGTCTGGAATTAGCGCGAAATCCGTGCAGAATCCGTGCGAAAAATGTACAAACCCATGAAATATCGGATGTCGCACGAAAATTGTTTAAAATTCGTGGGGTCCTAAACTCTTAATGAGATTATAGGACTCATAATAGAATGGGGCCAAATTTTGAAAACAGGTAGTAATTTGGGACAAGAGTGTAGAGCTCATAATTGCCCACAGCAAAATTTGGAAAGAAACAACTGAAATTTTGCAAAACAAATTGCAAGCTCTGATATCCCCTATTGACACATTGTCACAAAATCTCGTATAATTACAATGTCACAGAACCCCATATTATCACAATGTTACCGAACCTCATATGAATTACAATGTTACTGAACCCCATAAAATTACAATGTTACAGACCTCCATATTATCACGTGCATTTTGGGCGCGGAGGCTGTGACATTAAAGAGGGCAAGGGGTACAACGGTATCTTCTGAACCTGCGGAAATATACACCACACAAGGCACACATGGAAGGCCTAAAGCCCATGCTGGTGGGGTCTCCATTCCACTCAGTGGCCGAGGAACGCGCCACCAATAGGCCTGCAAATCGAGTAACCACCAGTGCGCAAGAGCAACGTGGACGGACACTTGTTGAACGCAGAGACACTGTCAACTCGGACCAACAACGTGGCACAAGCCAAGGCACCGTCAAGCTGGACCGTCGACTGACTAACTGACTGCCACTCCGTAGGACTTGAGACTCTTGTTTAAGTTAGTGTCCGCACGTTGCTGACTGAGTGTCCGTATCTCGAGGAATGTTGGCAAGAAAGAATCATCAACTGACCTCTGGTCTGGAGTAGCCCAACCTGGTGTACTATAACACACCCCATGCCGGTCCATCGATAGCAGAGTCGAGAGGTGCTTCTGGTTGATGAGCCACACCCAAGTCTTCACTTAACTTATTAGGCTAATGTTATCACCCGCAGTTTGATTCTGAATCTTCCTGCTGCACCAATATGTTCGTCTAGGATGTACAGTACAAAGCTCCAAGGGCATCAGTTTCGGTTACACGAAAAGCAGTGGACTCTAGCTGCTCCAGTACTGTTCCTGCTCGAGGGACGGTATTTTCAACTCTTGGACAGGTCACTGCAATCGCAAAGTGATGAGTAACTGAACCACGACTACCACATGGAGTAAGTTAGCTGAATCCAAGTGAAGGTTTAGCAAGACCTGTTTTGGCGCAGTAGCCGTGTGAACCAAACCAAGACAGTGGACGGAAAATTCAGGAAGCAGCGGTCTTGGAAACGGTCCATGCGATTTGTGACAGTATTTTCATTGCAGAAAAAAGAAACTTTTTGTAAAATCCGGGCTACATATCCATCTCTAAGATGCAGGATAAAATAGTTTACCCTTTTGCAATAGGTCAGGTCCAACTGAGAATTGGAATCAATGGAATCTGTGTGTGAAACACTTGGGCCACTGACGTTCAAAGATGTGCGGCGTCCATTCGACTTTTGTGGAGCTGAAACGCAGGAGTCACCCAAGCCCCACAACTACATTGCATCCCAGACCAGTTGAAGTTGCCCAATCTTGCCTCACACTTCACACATTGTAGTTTTCCCTCCACAACTCCCTCCTCCACTGCATTCAAAGAATTGACCTTCCAGAATGTAAGAAAGCAGGAGGTGACAGTCAGATGCATAAAACTACACACAAATCGAATACTATACAAGTGATTATCTGGAGAGCCTATCTGATTTTGGTAGTCCCAGAACAGCAAAGAAAGGCTGGTAATAATATGTAATGCACACTCAACCCTATCTAATGACACACTCTGGAACTGTACATTCCATGTATAAACTTGGAACTGATTGGATAACTTCCACATGTCAAATTGTGAACACATGCGAGAGTGCGTTTAGAAGTCCATTTGTCCTCCTGAGGTAGAGTTTACAGGATCCATGTTGCTGAGATGAGAACTCTCTACATAGAGATATTGATAAACGCTCAATGATTTCTGTGTGGCATGCTCCTGAACGGCATATAAGCTACCACCAGAAGAACCGACATGTGAGGTGTTACTTGGTAATAGCATAAGAAATGTTGCGAAGGTAGAAAGAGCGAACCTGTTGTCATCCATTGCATGGGTTCAACAAATATTGATGTGCATACTGGTCGTTCGTCGGCCATTCCCCGTTTACCTCCCCTTTTTTGCCACTTGAAAGCAGCCTCCCCACCACCAACATCATGCCCAATCACATTTTCGTCCCGTGCAACAACTCTCCGACACTTCTTGCAGCGGTATAACATGGAACGTTCCGATTGACTCTCAAGAACATTCGCAAGCGATGGTGGTCTGATGCTGGAAGAGCCAGGATCTGAAGCATAACTTGAGCTCTCCATCAGTTCCCCTTTTGCAAAAGAATCCCCTGCAGTAATGAACAGACTGTCGTTATGGCAGATCAATCGGGAATTTCTCGTGTGTCAAGTTGCATACTGGAACGAATACATGTCGGAAACTAAATGAAATAGTGACTATTCTCCTTCCTGGAACTGACCACCGATGAATGGCACAGGTACTTGAAATTGTGCACACTATAAGACTATTGAGGCTGACTGCACGTGACATGCTGCCATGAGCGCCACAATATGGCCATGTGCAACGAAGGATTGGGTAGAAACAACTTTACAACATGAGTGCATAACCACGACAGAAAAAACTACCACTCTCTTGCAGAAAGGGGAAACATGGTACATAATGCGTCTGACAGCAAAGAAACGAAGGGACACGAACAAGGAACAGCATAACAGTACACAGGAACCTTACCAAGAACTCCAACTTTGAACTTCTTATAGAAAGGGCTGTCTCGATCAACCTTGTTTCCCATGTTTTCGAAAATTGCCAACTGCAGCAATGCCATCCAAAACCACTAACATAAATGATAAATACCTCAAAGTCATCATGCATTACTTAGCATCCCATTGTAAGGAGGCTCTTGTCAACGGGCGAGAATTCATAGAAACGCACATTTCGAGCTCTCCCAATCTTAAAACTGAAGTCACTTTGTGCTGAAAATTACCTGCTCCATAAATCCATAATTAGGACACACGCCAGAACTTGCTTTCCGCAATGACGTCAATGCATCTGCAGAATTACAATCACCAATCAGAAAACCATGCAGAAGACACCATAGAAGAAAATGCTGTACAATTAACAATGCCCAATCTTCAAGAAGATTGATATTGCTTGCGAGGAAATTGCAACTAAGTCGCGCGCCATAAGTCTTTGTACCCTAACAAACATTTTTGACAATAACTCATTTTTATCAATTAAAAGCTCATTTTTGGTGTTGGTACATACAATTCTTGTAATTGTGATACTCCCATTAAATCTCAGGATTCTTGTATGACCTAAAATCAACTTTGCAAATAATCTTACAAAAATGCAAATTTACCTAAAACATCAATTTATTTTATTCAAGGATGCTTGGAATTGTTATCTACAAGATGTTGCATTGTTATTCTTAGCTTAAAAAAAATTGATCTTATTAGGCAATTAACACAGAAAACAAACTTCACTAAACCAACTCTAAATGATAAGCTTGCTCACATTAATTATCTTTGCAAGTTTTTCAATACCAAATTCCAAATTTTGTATGCTTTAATATCCGTTGCTTAAATTGCAATGAAATTGTTCCATGAGAAGATTTTCCCAAATAAAGGGCCTAAAGACTCGTGGCATGCGACTGTACTTCAACACCTAACTACTTCTCGCAATGCTTGAAATCTACATGCAGGACGACGAAACAGAAACAAAAACAGACAAAGTTCACCTATATGAGAAAGAAGAGGAGAGATGCGGACCAGCAGCGGACAAGTGCTCCTTTTGCATTAGGTATGCAGTCACTACAGCTGCGCTGCACGTTAAGCACACCCGAACGATTACAAACACAACATAAAGCCACAACAAAAACCTCGCTTCATCCTTAAACCCTAAACCCTGAGTGAGTTTGAATACAATGCGAGGAGCACTAGAATTTGCAAGTTAAATGTTTACGTCCAATTGCTCTTCATATAACTGACACACGTCCTGAATTTGAAAATTGTAAATTTGAAAGCCTAAAATCCTGAGCTGAAACGAATCAGAAAAAGAAGCTCAAAATTACGTGCGGGGAACACCGGCAACACGGACACCTTAAACCCTAAACCCTAAATGCAAAGTTTGAACACAAAGACCTGAATGCGTACGTCCAATTGCTCTTTGAAATCCTAAAAATTCGAAGGAGAAACAAGAGAGTTTGCCAAGGAAGCGCAAAAAGTACCTGCGAGAAACGCCAGCAATGCAATGCACAAGGACACCACCGCGGTTTCTGCCTTTCTCAATAAACTGCAAGCAACTGTCCAGGCTATCCAAGAGGTTCTGCGAATCAACGTCTTGCAAAGGAACGACCAGTCTGTGCAGCTTCGCTGCGTTTGGAAATTTTTCAGCGGACCAGCTTGAATCCGAGCCGGGGCTTTTGGAGGCAGAGCCCACGAGACACAAGACATGTGAAACTGGCGGAACTTCGGCGGACTTGACCATCGCCGCATCTTCAAAGTTGCCGATGTAAAGTCCCTCCCGTACTTCCTTCATAATTATCAGTCGCCTTCCTCTTCACAACAATCTCATATGTCTACCACTCTTCGGCCAAATGTGTATGTATCTTCAGACGTTTTGGATTGTTCGTCAGTGATTTCCAATGAAGAGTTGGCCGGGCTCCGACGTCGAGAATCCTAAACGCGAAATCAACTTCAAAGAGCACGAAACCCTAAAAACGCAAACCGGCCACCTCCCGATCCGAGGAGAACTGAAATGTCCGTCAGCAAACGAAGAAAACTTAACCCCTAAAGGTTGGGCCTGTGACCATGGAATCATGTTTTATCTGTCACACTCAATTTTGCTACTAAAAATAATACAAGAATTCAAATATTTTTAGTACAGGTAGATGAAGTCACATGTCTACTACAAATCATGAATTTTTCATAAATTTTGGTGAAAATTTGAAATTACTATGGTTTTATGAAGTGATTGTAAAGAAAATCTATATCAATTACAAAATGTACTAGAAAATTCCGATTTTTTTACCTAAGGTGTAAATTACAATGAAGAAAAGTTTAGTTGATGAAAATCATTTGTGTATCTAAATTTAGAATTTTTGCTACACCTTGGTGATACCTACTGAACTTGTAACTACAATAAAACACTCAATTTCAAATTTTTCCAAAAATTCAAAGTGGAGTAGAAACTAGACTCGGCAAGCTTCATTTTGTTAGTTAAGCTCAAATGCAATGAATCTCATTTTCATGGCCTAAATTTAGTTTAAGTAGAACAAGCAAAAAAATTCAAAATACACTACACGGTGAACCGTTTTTACGACTCTTTTTGTAGTTGGGACCTCATGTAAAATCTAAAATTAGCTTGAATGATTTGAATCTAACTTGAAGGGGTGGCATCACCAAGCAAAGCCTTTCACATAAAGAATTGGATGGAAATCATCCACGCATAAGTTGGAATTGAACAGTCGACTTCATAAGCCATTTTTTGGTCTCGGCGGCGTTTAGGGGTTAACCCCTCAATAACAGGTACATCAAATCAAAGGCACAAAAATAATTATAAGAAGAGAAGGCCATATTGTATCTTTAGGAAACTAAATTTTTCAAAAAAAGAATCTTGGAGTATATTCATATGATTTGGCAATTGTTCAAATTGAGAATTTTTCAAAAAAATTATTATTTGACATGAAATGCCAACCATGGAGACCGGGTATGGTATTTTCAAACTTTACTCACAAATCCTCCTCGTGTCGGGTCTGTTTGTCCCTGTTTTGTGTTGGTTTTCCCCGCCAGGCCACCTGTGGCTGGTTGGTTTGCTTTGTGCCCTTTTGCAATGAAATTCCGTTTCATTTGTTTCAAAAAAAAAAAAACTTTACTCACAATAATAAAATTAAGAAAAAATTATTTTTATGTGATTTTTTTAATGTGATTGATTTTTTTTAAACATTTTAGTTTTATTTTTTGTTTTTTATTTTTAACAACGGGACGCTTTTATTCTATTGGAAAAAAAAAAAAAAAAAAAAAAAAAAAAAAAAAAAAAAAACATAACATGACAGTGAACTAAGTGCAACATACCCCGACAAAAGATTTTTTTTAATTCAATTAAGAAGGCCAAACAACTATACAAATTGGTCCAAACTAAGAACCCACCGGCCTTCGTGGAGTGTAGCTCCGCCAGAGCCTGTGTTTTTGGCCATGCCACACAAATATGGTTCTGAAATTAATCCCACAAGACGACTTCTAGTTTTTGCAGGTTTCGTTCATCCCTCACAAAGCAAATTGCGTTGCGGTCTAACCCTCAAACGTCAAAAGGGTTCTTAGAGGGCAGCCCGAAGAACATCTCCAAAAGTCTATAGCAGCTTGAAAAAAAAAAAACAGCCAACTTGCCTTTTAAGCTAGCCAGTAGGTGTTGCTGGCCAGCGATTTTTTAGTTAAAAAAATGTTTTGACTCTCTCCACAACTATTGCCCGATTATAGTTCTCCCTTCCCTCGATTCCTTCATTTGATTGTGGATTGTTCCACAGTTGTTCAATTCAGGTGTACTTGCTAAATTTAGATTTTTTCCATCACCTTTCCAAAGCACTAACATTTCTAATTTGGTTGACAAAATCCACTTTTTCTCCATTATTCTCTCATAAATAAGCCCATGGAGCTTGCTTTGACATTTAAAGGCTCACCATATGACTAAATCCTTGAATAAGGACTACATAGTAGAGTCGGCTTTCAATCTCCTAGGAAGCTTAGAGCCTAACTCATATTGTTGTCAGATCAAGTTTAACCACAATGTCTTTTTTTTTGGAAGTAAAGTGGAGTTATCTTTAACTAGATAGATAGATATGAACTCCGGTCCTCTTTCGGGCCGGCGTGAATAAAGTGTCTGTTCGTCTTGACAATGAGCCAGTGCCCACCGGACAAAGGGCCATTGGTACAAGACTACTCACCTCTTTCGAGAATAGACACTTTAGTAACCAGAGATAAATACTAGTAACACTAGTAAAATACGTTAGATTAGAACTTGCACGGGTATAAATTGGTGTTTGTTTTGCAGGAGGTCGCCAAGTCATGGTTCCAAGGTTGGTTGGAGAAGGGCGTTTATGTTACAATTGTACGGTCCGGGTTCGATTCCCGTGGAGTCCGTCTGAGCGCTTATTGTGATATACATGACTTGGTGCTGCTAGTGAATTATTCATAGGCAGGAAAGCTTGTACCAACCAACCGGCCCCGTCCCATCTACCTGAGACAAGTGTTCACTGTGAGCTAAACAAAAAGTACAAAAGAAATAAGTAGTGGTCTTCACCATTACCCTCCTTTTCTTTGATAGTTTCGTTTTATTCAGTAATCTATTGGTAATGGTTGGTTATTTTCTATTTTTCTTTTATGTAGAATAATTGATCCGGCATGATGTATAGCAATGGTATTTATTTCTTTGAATGTGTGTTTAATGGCGGTTTCTGGTAGCTTAAATTTTGTTTCAAGGAGTTTCATCGAGGGAATATGTGTTGTGCCTCTAGCTCCTGCCGTGATGACTATGAGTGGGTCAACTTTCCATCCTAAATTAATAATGTTGTTGATAAGTGGTTGGTATTTCTGATTTTTGATATCTATCGTTTCTTGTGGGAATCTGTCATTACAATATGTAAATTCGATAAATTGAATTGTAAGGTTGTCTGATGGATGTGATGGTGGGTCATTTTTGTATGGGAGTCCTTTTATGCAAAGGATGTCTGGTTTGAATCTGGCGTTGCAATGACATCTTTGTTGTTCACATGAACATGGTAGTAGCCATGAGGGTACTGTGTTTTCTTGGGGGTTGTTGTTGAATGTTCCTGCATTCATGAGGGTGTAGCATCTAGATTTTTGTAATGAAAGGATTAATTTCCTTATTTCCCATACTGCTTTATTATGTCTTTTGACTCTAATGGCGTGTGTATGGTGATGGTTGCATTTTAGAAGTACGTGTAGCCATGTGTCTGCATCTGCAGAGTTACAGATGGAGCATGTGATTGAGGGGAATCTTTCTCTACCAAAGAATAGTTGTTTTCTAGCATTACCCATATATTGGCCGGTACGAAGTTTTAAAATAATTGTTTTTTGTGAGTCTGTGATTGTAGGATTGGACCAAAATGCATTGGATCATTAGAAGAGAAATGAGCCCTCCAAGAGGCTTTTTCGATGTTCGGGCCAAAATCTAATTTTTTATTGGAATTATTTTTTAAATGAAAATACTTTTAAAAATAAAATGTTAATAAAATAAAATAAAAAATATTATTTAAATTTTTTAGAAAATGTTTAAAAAAATTTCAAAGATTATTTGAACAATTTTTAATATTAAAAATATATTAAAAAATATATTAAAAAAATTTTAAAAAATTTTAAAAAAATTTTAAAAAAACTTTTAATATTTAATATCCAATCTGAAATGTCGAACTCATGCCACATCAGATTTCATCTTTTTAATATTTTTATATTAATTAAATATTTTTTTAAAAATTCAAAAAGTTAAAATAAAAATAAAAACTCGAGGCCTCTTAGAGGGCTCAAATTTCTTGTAATGAGTTCATTATCGATGTTTGGATTCATAGTCCATTTGCTAATGTTGGGAAATTGGGTTGCCATTATTTCAAGGTTATTTTCTTGGTCGTATTTGGTTAGATATGTTTGGAGACATCTGACAGGGCCTTTGTCTGGTCATTTTATAAGTCCTGGCCATAAATCCTTTTGAAAATAGAATGGTGTTGTATGTGCAAATTCATATCATCTTGTGGCTCTAAAGTATTCTTTTCTGGCTCCCATTTTTGCAAGTTTATCCGCTTGTTCATTGCCTACAATGTTAATATGTGCTTTGACTTTGTAGAATGTGGTGGGTTGAGTACGAGTTTTTAGCATTTCGACCATGTCTGTTAGTATGGTTATATCCGCGTGATTGTTGTGCATGGTTGGGTGTTTAATATGTGTGTTTAGATTGTATAGGCAGTTGAGGCAATCTGTAAATATATGTGCCGGTTCGTCTGGGTATTTAGTAGTGATTAAACTGAGTGTTTTGTGGATAGCCATTAGTTCTGCTCGAAAACTTGTTTGTAGGCCTGGTAGTCTTTCTGATATTTGCATGTCAGCCTTTGTAGAGTTGTATATTCCGTACCCGGCTTTTTCTTTTTTCCAGTGTCCGTCAGGGGCTTGTTCAGGAGGTATGAAGGATCCATCGGTATAGTAGCTATGTTGCGGTTGGAATTTAGGTGTAATGTTTGTCACAAATTTTGGTAGAGGTGGTGTGTTTAGAGTGGTTGGGTTGATGTAGGGCGGGTATATGAGTTTGTTTCATTTTTTATTTTTATTGACTGGTGTCTTGTGGGGGGTGCATGGGGCATTTTGTATGTGATATTGTGGAATTTGTAGGTTTTCAATTGCTGCTTTAATTGTATTTATTTGGTATGGTGTACCGATGTTGTGATTTTGGTGATGAATGCATAGGACGCGGATTGCAAGTGGTTCTGTCTTCGGTTTATGGAGTTCTTGTGGGATTGTTGGTTCTACATATGTGATGGAATCTGCGACGAAGTGGGCAATTATATGGGTGTCTGGAAATGGCCCCATGTGTGGGGAGAAGTTTTGGTACCAATTTGTATCTGGTATTACTAGTATAGTGATGTTATTTGGGTCGGTTTTGGCTGCCAATCGTGCCCAATAAATTGCTTGTTGGGCTGTTTCTTCATTATGTGGGTGGGCGTAGCCTATGCCTTTCCATTTGTATTGGAAGGTGGTACCGAGTGATCCAAAGACTTTATCTCTTGCAAAGGGAGAGTAAAATTCTGAAATTTGTGTGAAACATGTAATTGGTGAAAAGAAGTATGAGTGGGAGATGTTAAAGGTGGATGTAATGGAGTCAAGAATACTTGTTGGTAGGGTATGTTGTGCTGCTTTTAGTGGGTCTTTTCTTGGGATTTTATGGTTGTATCTTTGATAGAGCCATATTACTTCTTTTTCAAATGATTGTGTTTGCGGTACTAGGCCTTGTGAGCTATAAATTGCTTTATTATATTGTTGCCATAGCCATTTTAGTCTAGTAGTTGGTATAGTGATAAGGTGTCTACCTGTATCTACATATAGGTGGGTTTGTTCATTATTTATTTGTATGGTATCGTAATTGGAAATAATGTCTTTTTCCGGGTTACATTCTTGTATGTGTATGTGTGTAAGTGGGGTAGATGTGGGTGAGGGGATGAATCTTGCATCTCTGCTTTGTTCAGGGGTGAAGTGTGTGTTAATAAAAAAATTATAGTGTCTGTGTTGTAGTTTTGTGTAGTATTCTGTTAGTAGTTTAATGTTATGTGCAATGACTGTTGGGAGGTTGAAGGGGAAGAGTACTCTTTGTGGCATCCATTTGTTGTATGTATCGTTGTTTTGGAGAGTCCATTGACATAAGTATGTGTTATATTTTTTTGTTATTTTATATTTATCTTTTGAAGTATTTGTTTTGTGGTCTAATATTATGTTAGAGGGTTGTTTTTGATGTTAGGGGGTGGGTTTGGGTGGAGGTGTTGTTGTGGGGCTAGGAGTTGAGGTGGGTTGTCTGGTGCTCTTGGTAATAGATTTTGGTTGTCTGAGATGTATCTCGCTTTAAGCGTTCGAGTGGGTGGATGTCTTGCACATGGGTTTGGGCAATTTGGTGTACAGCTTGGGTAGCAAAACAGTTGTTCAGCTATTTGAAGTGCGTTTTTTTCTAGTTTGGTTGGTGTTTTGTAGTATGTTTTAAAGTTTTCTGGTGTCATAAGGGTTGTTCCGTTGGGAAGGGTGATGTGTTTTATTTTGTATATGTTATGGATTAATAATTTGTGTAAAAGTTTGAGTGATAGTTCGGGATTGAGATGTGGAAGTTCGTTTGTAGATTGTGTTCGCCATTCTCGTTCCAATTTTGTCATATCTAGTTGGAAATTTTCATTTGTACTTTTGAGGTGAATTCCTCCAGTTTTTTTAAAAAGAAATAATGTACGTGTGGTTGGTGATCTAATGCAATCATGTTGTGTTATTCTTGGGATTTCTTCCACGCCTCCATATTTAGCTAATATGTGGTGTATGAGTCCTTTATATATTATACCTAGTCTCCCCTGGTCGTTAAGTGCGTTTCGGAGTTGTTCACCAATGCATCGTAAGTATGCGTTTTTTAGTGAAAATGCTTCGAGACCAAAGAGTTCGTGGGGTAATTGGGTTATTATGTTTGCTGTGCATTTTGGTAGTCCACAGATTGTTTTTTGGATTCCTATAATTTTTTTATCTAGTTTTTTGATGGTCGGTAGTAAGTATGGGACTACATAAAAACTGTATGCAATGCCTGCTCTAATGACGGTGTCAACCATGCTAATTTTTTGTTTGATTGTGGCAGGGCATTTGGTTAGTTGTTTACATTGGTCTATTACTTTGTTTGTGGTGATGTGCGTTTGGAGTTTCCATTTTAATGAGGATACTAGTTGAATGCCTAAGTATACATAAGGTTCGTTTTGGTGTGAAACGGGTATTGGTTGATTTCTGTAAGATATGTTATGGTTTTGTATTTGGGTTTTAAATTTTTCAAGTTTTAGTTTGGATTTGTTGGGGCATCCAATGATGGCACATTTTTGTACACCTAAGTCCATTCCAGCCCATTCACAATATTTATCCAGTTTGTTTAATTGCGTTTGTAGTGATTGGAGATTATTTGTTATAGCTGCTAGGTCATCTGCGTATGCTGCAGAGCTAATGGTTAATTTTGATGTACCAAATGTGTACCCGTTTTTACCTCTTTGTAACCATCTAAGTAGTGGTTCCAGGAATATCAGGAATAAATATGGGCTTAGTGTATCTCCTTGGATGGTGCCTCTTTGAATGGGTATTGGTTTTGTTTTGCCGAAGTGTTCACCGGTAAATATGGTGGTAGAGTGTGAGTAAATATTGCCAATTAGTGTTACTGCATCTGATGGGTATCCAAGGTCTTTCATTATAGCTAATAGTCTAGCGTGGTCAAGGGAGCCGAATGCATTTTTAAAATCTATGTATAGTAGGTAAATGTTTTGGTTTGTAAATCTAGCGTCTTCTAGGGCTGCTATGAGTAGTTGTAGTTGTTTGGATGTACTTCTTTCTGCTCTAAATCCTTCTTGACTGTCATGTAGTATTTGGTATTTTTCACCATATGATGATAGTATTAGTGTTAGTGTGCTAGTGAATAATTTATAAATTGTATTTGCAAGTGCTATAGGTCTGTGGTTTGGTTATAGTGATGGGTCTCCTTTTTTATACAAAAGTATGGTTAAACTTATTTTCCATGATGCTGGGATTTTTTTTTTGTTTGTAGCAATGGGTGAAAAATAGGAATAGTAGTTTATGAAAACTATCGGGCATATTTTTTAAGATTGAGTTTGGGATTTTATCTGGGCCTGGTGTTTTATTATTGGATAGGTGTATTAAACATAAGTCGTATGTTTCTTGGTCAAAGTATTTATGCAGTGGTGTTTGAGGGTCTCTTCTTTTATCTATTATAAATCCATCTAGATCATGCCATGGGTATTGTTTAACCTCTAACTGCCCAACCATGCATATTTTGCATGATGTACAGATTTCATCCGTAGTTTCTCATCCATCATGTACTTTTTGTAGTGTGATTTTTTTACTAAATTTTTTATGAGAAGTTGGCTTCATTATGTGTGATCCGATCAAAAAGGAAACAATTTCTGAAAAAGTTATTCCTCATTTTGTGTTGCAGTGTTTCACCCAAAATTTTGAAGATTTTAGTCTAAAAGTGTTCTTGAAAAAATAAACTCATAAAATCAAGCATCCAAAAAATCTCCAAAAATCACTACACGTAGAGTACTACATTATAACCCATCACAACAAATTTCATCCACAGACTGTCAATATCTTATTCGTAATCGAATTACAAAATAATTTTTTATTTAATGTTTCAAAATTTGTAGAAAAAATTTAGTGATAGCAATCATAGATCTAACCGTATGGATAGAATCTAAAATTTAAAATGTATAACTTTTATTCATACATCAAGTTCCAAATATTCATGTTAGTTGCATTTTATAATGCATCTTTGCAAAACTGCCCAAACAGGACATAGGTGAGGACGTTTAGGGGTTAATTCCACATGTGCAATTAGTTGGGTGTTCTGGTTGGTAGTAACATGTTGGGACTGTAGGTCTATTACTAATTGATTGTTGGATATAAATTTCATTTGCTATGTCTTCTGGGCTGGTTAGTATGTTGTTGTTTCTATCTATAATGCAATCTAACGGTGGTGTTTCTTGGTTCTTGAAAACTTTTTTATTTATTTATTTGGGGCTTTTTTCATATAGTTGTCTGTATTTTGTGATGGCTTTTTTAACACATTCTTGGGTGTATTTAGTGGTAATTTTACGTGCTTGTTTGTATGTGGTCTTAGCTAGTTCTGCTAAAGTTTTAATCCATTCTTGTGGATTTAATTTTGGGCTAGGGGGTGGTGGGATGGTAATATGGTTGTGGTTTTTTAATTCTTCTATTATTGGGTGGTTTTGCCAATCTGGTATGGTTTTTGTTATGTATATTGCTTTTCTGATTAGGTGGTAGGTAGATAGGTGTTTTTTCCATTGTTTTTGGAGTTTTCTTGGCAAAAATCCTCCTTGTTGAGCTGTGCGGCGTGTTAGTGAAGGCAGAGGTGGAGCACTACAAGTTTCTTGAATTTTTTCTGATATTTGTTTTATTAAGTGGTCTAATTTAGTACAAGATGTTTGCCATTGGTTGCTTGTTAATTGTTCATTCATCAATATTGTAGTAAGTTCATTAATTTGGAGTGAATTTTCTTCGAAAAATAGTTTTTTGAATTTTTCAATGTTATCTTGTGGGATGGGGTTTAGAATCCTTGGTGGTTTATTTGTTTTTGGTTGTGTGGGGCGGGCTAGTAGTGCGTTTGGTGGTATTTGGAGGGTGACTGGTGAATGGTTTGAGTTTAGGTTGTAGTCGTGGTTTGTGATTGAAGTATATAATGTATTATTGGGAGTTTTGATGTAGTATCCATCGATTAAACTTGTTTGAGTGTAGTTTTGTCCACCTTGTCTGGTAAATGTGCTATTTGTTGGAATGTAAGTTAAATGTAGAGTGTCTGTGAATGCACGCCATTCTATGTCTTCTGTTTGTGGAGGTGTTATGTTGAGTTCATTTTGTCGCCCTATAAGGGCTATGTCTCTGTTAAAATCACCACATAGTATGTATGTGTGGTTTGGATGTGCTATGATTTGTTGTGTTATTTGTTGTTGTATTACTGTAATATATTGAATATCTTCTAAGTGGGAAGGCATGTACATATGTAGAATTAGCCAAGGTTGTAATGGTGCGTTTTTTATTTTTATTATTTGTAAATATGGTGAGACTTTGGCTGGAGTAGGGATTTTGGTGATATTTCCTGGGTATGCATATTTGTTATTTATTAGTGTGAGGAGTCCTCCTCTAGCAGGGGTATATGGAAATCTTTGTTGCATACATCTTGTTAGGGCGTGTGTGTTGTTAAAAATTAGTTTGTATTTTGGGAATATGTTTTGTATATATTTAGTTGATTTTGTTGCGGTTAGTTTAGTTTCTTGTATTGTGATAATTGCTGGATTGGTTGTGGTGTTTGAGGTTAAATTTTGTAGGCTTGGTAGAGCTGTGCTTAAAGATGAGGCATTCCATGTAATGATGTGTGTGTTGTGGTTTGATGTTTGAATTACTTGGGTTTGCGGTAATGGTATGTTGGGTAATGGGGGTGGGTGTGAGTATTCATGTATAGGTTCTTTACATTTAAGAGATTCTATTAGTAAGTTTTCGGGTAGGAATGAGAATTTGTTTATTAGTATTTGAAGGTTTAATGAGTTATCGTTTTGTTTTATAAAATCATATAGTTGTTTGTGAATGGTATTAGGGGGGTTAATTAAATTTTGGGTGCTTTTAAATTGGGTGTATGGGTGTGGGTTTGAGATGTGTCGTTCGGGGAGATTTTGAAGGAGTGCCATTTTTTCAAGCAGTATTGTTGTCCAGTTTGGGTCGGGTGTTTGTATTAATCGGTGGTCACATGTTTCTAGTAGTGTTCTTATCGTGGTAATGAGTGCGTATAACATACGGGGAGGTGGGTGGTGTTGATTTTTGTTAATGTACTTTGAAAGGTGTGGGTAATCTGTAGTTGTTTCAGGATGTTTTGGGTGTGTTATTTTTAAACATGGTGCAAATGTTTTTGCTAAGTGTTGATATTCTACCTTTAACCACCTACTCTATTATGGTTCCATAGGTATCCTAGCTATTGCCACCCAAGGAACCTAAATCCAACTACTTGTCACTGGCCTCTATTGTAAATTGAATTAGGGCATTTAAAGATACTTTTTGTCTTGGAAAATCCACCATCTAAGGTGAGTGGATCAATAATCGACACCGACCATACAGAGACTTCTATAATTACTTTATGAATGACACTCAATTGTGCCTAAAACCAACAAAATAGTTTAGTGATTGTTGACTTTGAAGCACTACTTGAAGTCACCTCATTTGTAGGAACTGTGTTTATTCCAAGTCACTTTATGATCCTTCAAGGTAGATTTACTGTCAATTTCAGCCCATGTTTGTTGTTACAAATAGGCAACCTAGAGCCACCTTTGAAAATTCATAATTTATTCAATATAACTCCAAAATTTATGATTCAACTTGAGATAGATTTAGAATCAATTTGCCATTTCATTCAAACTATCACATTGCACCTCAGATTACTATAAATAGTCACAGTGCTTAAAGTGTTGGTTTATGGCCCACTCACCTTATATGGCACTGATATAAAATTGAATTCTCAAAACAATTCTAGCTTAAATGGGTTTTTTTAGGTGCCTCGACCATAATTCAATTAGTTTATATTACTTTACAGTGGTTGGATTTAACATAACCAAAATTCATATTTTGTCACGTTTCGACTGCATAGATTTTTAGTTCAAAATTGACATTGAGAAAATGAGTTTATAGATTCAATCAATACAACAAATTCAAAAAATTACTACAATGAAATCATCACATTTCAAATTCATTCCAGTAATTTATTTGTAATTTATCAAATTTAAAAAGAATTTTGAATTTTGTGTTTTAAAATTTATATTAAAATGTTGGTGATAGCAATGATAGAATTAACAATAAAAATATAATGTGAAATTCTAAATGTGCATCTTGTATTTGTATATCAACTCCAAAATATTCCTCCCATGTTATATTTTATTAAGAATCTTTGCAAATCTTCAAAAATGAATAGATGCTCTACTTTTTAAGGATTTAGAAAGACATAGAGAATTGTAACTAAAGTACAACAATATAAAAAAATATTTCTAGATATATTTTTTGGTGTTATTTTAAAACCCCTTGTGTTGCCACTTTCTCAAAAATACATGATTTTTAAAAGTGATTCACCTTTTCAATGTGAAGTGACTTGTTTTTTGTTCATTTGTAATTTTCATAAATTGTTGGTTAATTGAGTAGTTTTTATTTTCAAAATTAATTTTTAAAATTACTCGTAATCGATAAGGTTCAACATATAGAATATTGAAAATTGTTCTCCAAGATTCTCCTACTCGGCATTTTTTTCCCAAAAAAAAAGACAATTTTCCTAGAATTTCAGCATTTACTTTTAGATATACACTATTTTCTACTAAGTGTTGACCCTGCCCTCTCAACGGTAACACATTACATTATTAAGACCTAGATTTTCTATCCCTACTAAAGTTTCCAAGACTCTCTCCGATGCTCTTGAATGCTCTTTTCTTCACATTTTAAGTAAATTTTCCTTGTTTGATTTTTAGTAAATTCTCTCTTACAATGCCAAATGTCTTCTCTCATCCAAGGTGCACTCTACATTATGTTAAAAAATCACATGCGTTCATGACCCCTTCTAAAAACCTCATGTATACAAGGGGTTATATATCTAAAAAATCTTTGTATACAAATATATTCCATCCTAAATAGATGTTTAATGTCAATATACATCAATATTTTTAGCTCTAAATAATTTTATTACGTGTATACGTCATACAACAATGTTCAAATTAATACCCCTTCTTTGCAATCATGTATATTTGTACATTTTCAGGACAGTGCACTCCCGGGCTCTTTTACCCTAGTTTCAAGATAAGTTACAATATGTGTAAAATTCGATCCAAGTAGTAAGGGGCATTGCATAATTAATGAGTAGTGCAATAGAGCATCTTCTTGAAAACTAGATCAAAAGAGAATCTTCACTTAGATTCACTTTCTAAGTAATGAAGGAATGCCATTTGTATTCAATGAATTTTTGAACTACCGTGTCATTGCCACGTAAACTTAGTTTCTAAGGGTCGTTTGCACTATGGTGGAGAAGTCTACCCATCATAAATTCCAGGGGAATTATGAAATATGATTGGCTGAGAGTGACACTCTTGTCCAGTGGTGGTTTACACTACGGCCAAAAGTCCCCCGGTGGAGAACTTTATACATGGATGAAAAAATGACATGACTGCCAACGTGGCAACATTTTTTTGCAGGGGAGTTCTCCAGAGGTCAAGTTTCTTGGGCAACCTCAAAGCCTTGGACAAGAAACTTGGCCTTCGGAGAACTCCTACTGAAATAAAATATTTTTAACATGTGTTGTCCTAAATATTTCAAGGTCATTTTTGAAGGTTCAGGGCTTGTTTACAAGCATTTTAGCATGTGTTGTCCTAAATATTTTAAGGTCATTTTTGAAGGTTTAGTGCTTGTTTTAAACATACTTGCACTTTACGATCCATGAAGATATTGTGATATATGAAGCCCATCGTATTTCCACACCACCCTCTCTTTCCTCCCAAATAAAAAAAATGCCATCATCATAATTGCAGCATTATGTTGATAAATGATGGTTTTTTGAACCGCCATAACTGAAATAATGACATCCTTCATAACCATAAATATTGCAAGCGAAACTAGAATTTTCTCTTTTCAATTATCCATAATTCAAGATCAATGTAGAAGAGAGAGAAATTGAAGAGGATGATAATCATAGTACGTACATTATTCTTAAATAGTACGTACATAATGTACGTACTATATTGTAGAGAAGAGTAGTGTTTCCTACAATGTACATGGGATTTAGGGTTTAGGGTTAGGGTTTAGGGTCTTCTCTCCTAAAAGACCATGTTCTCCAAAGAGCTCTCCAAATTTCCCTTACAAGTGCAAAGAGAAAAACCAGGAAAAAAAAACATGCCCCTCAATCTTCAACCGTAGGATTTTGTTTTGGAAAATTGAACACATCTATGGATTATTTTTTGAATTTGAATTTTTTTTTACTACACGGATTGGAAGATTATAGCAATTGGAGTGAAGCAAATTTTTTTTTGGACCATTCTTTACAGGGCTAGCCCACTTGATTACCTTAATTTAGATGTATTATAGAGGTGGAACATTTTCAAAAATTTATTGTCATGAAAGAAGTTCCAAAACATGGCCAAGCTCATTTTATTTTTTGATCAATACAATATTTTCAAATTTAAACACAATGGTCATTTAGGGGGGTAAGGTTTCTACTATGGCCGAATATGACCATTTTGTGAAGTTGTTCGGCGGACTTCTCTAGTTGGTGAAGTTGTCAAATACACTTCTCCTCTAGGTGGTTACACTATAGCCGGTCAAGACTTCTTAAGGCATTTTTTTAATTGTCTTTTCATCTTCCGGCATACCATCCCTAGCCTCAAATAACCATATCTTGGGCTGAAATTCTTGCCCGACTGGTGCACTTCTCCACCAAAGTGTAAAGCGGCCCTAATTGTTAGTAGACTGTGGTCCCATTGCAAAAGGGTGTTCACTCCCTTTGCTCTATTTGGTTAACGTAGTACCATAGTAGGTTCGCCAAAAAATAATTCAAAAAAAAAAAATGTAAAAAATCAAAAATTATGAGGACAAAAGAACAAAAATAGAATAAATTATTTAAAGCTATATTTGTCTATTTCTAAGCTATTTTGGACTATTTTGGGCCATTTTTAATCATTTTTTTCTGAGAAACGAAAATCAAGATATTCATTTTTTTAGGAGCGAACCTTATTTTTCAGAAAAAGTTAAATATTCGTTCACGGGTGGCGACCCTGCTATTGCACTACGGTATGCAATGTTATAAACCCCTCATTATAAAATGTTATGAGTGTTTGGCAATGCGGAGTCAGAAGTCAGAGCATATTGGAAGATACCCTTGTGATACCTGGTCCTACTCCCCGTAGGAGTCCCGTTCACACCGCGGGCTTCATTCACGAGGAAAAGCAACAACGTTGGTGTCCCTTGTGCTTGCCAAAGAGAGGCGCAGATCGCCCGCCGTCCCGCACCATCGCCAATTTGTCAGCCCGCCTGGTTCCTCACTGGCTGGCTGACTCCGCAAGTAATTCAGAACTTGGCCTTTTTCAGGTAAAATTCCATTTCAGCCTCTCATCTCGCTCCCTGACATCAACGGTTGTGTTTGTACGGCTCACTGCTTGCTTTTTAGTCCGTCAACTAACTTAAGTTCTACTACCCACCACTGCAAGCTTATAATATGTCAGTTTCCTTTATTTGAAATTTCTTGTTTTCTGGCTGGATCGCGCATCGGGCATCGGGAGATGGCCGCTTTGTGTTTTTAGGGTTTCGTGTTCAGTTGGGCGCTCAAACTTTAGATTTTTGATGTTGACAACGAGTTTTTCTTTTTATTCATTCCGTATTATTGTATGATCAGGTCTTTAGTGTGATTTTATGAGCTGATGAAACTGCCGAATTATTTCACTAGGAGAGTTGGCGATGCTGTTTACAACCAGCAATTGCTTTGCGTTTTGATTGATGGTATGTTGTGAGCTATTGGTTGCGTGGATGGATCGTTCGGTCAATGATATGTTCAATTCCTGAATGAGAGATCAATATGGTAGATGAATTCATTCACCAACTTTGAGCTCATAAATTTCGTGTGTTGGTTACGTAAAAAATGATATGTATCAAAGGTTGGTTGCCAATAGAATGAGACTTGTGAGGTTTGTGTTTGCACTGCACGGCATGTGGTTGGTGTGCAGTCGTTGGGCAAGCATTCTAAACGCATTTATAATATGAAACTATGAATATTTTAGTCGTCAAGTGTGCGTGGTGATTGGTATATTTTTCAGCTTTTTTTGTTCACATCTCTGAGACCTTTTTGTGCATATGTGCAGATTGGGCCAATACGTGTAATTGCTCTGTAAGCGCGTCACGTTGGCATTGATGTGAAACCCCTGCAGACACACAATGCAGGGAGGATGGCCAGATTTCCGGGTGTTGGTATTCAACATTAGTGCCAGTTCAGGATCCTCGCACCCGTCTTCTTCTTCCTGGAAAGTACCTGCAGATGGTACTCCATCCTCCAACTCGGTTTCAGCTTCAAGCTCTGGCCAGAGTCCCTTCTCAGATGTGACGCCCTTGTCGTCTTACTCTCCAATCGGTAATAGTAAACCTTTTGTTCCTGGGAAAGCAGCGCTAAATGGAATGGCTGCTGTTCTTCATGCCGCTGGAGCTTTCTTACGGCTTCTGAGCCATGGTGACACAGGGTCCAAGCGTAGAAACAAAGAGAAGTTCCGAAAATCAAAGGACTTGAAGATGATCAATGGTATTATTAGCCCTGAGACGCGTATCTTCTCCATATCCACCAACGGGGGTCTGACATCCTTGTTTTTTTCTCGCATTTCATCCGTCCTGAAAGGCGGGTGGAGCAAGCTGAAGAGCCATGATGCACTGCCTACCATGCTTGCTGCAATTCTTCCTCCATCGTAAGTTTCCATTGAGAATTTCGAATGATGAAAGCTTTTATTAGTATGTTTACTAACTGTTTTGGGGACGTGAACTTTCCATGTTGAGTGCTTGTTATATCGTATGCGGAGCTGTTGGACTTGATGCCTCTTCAGGGAATGGTCTGATATGGGCACCCCTTCCCAGACTCTCCGAACTTTAGAAAATGTCCTTTGATAATGAAAAGAATGTTCGAAAATTATAAAAACTATACGGTGTAATAGACTTCATGGCTGCAGATGTATACATGGTGTTGCAGACGGCATTTCTAGCACACATTAAATGAGTTAATAATGACTGTGTTTTAATGAGACAGTCTTTTTTGGAACCCATACCAGACCATTGTTTTCCTTGCATATCTGAGAACGTGTTTGACTTCCGTCCAGGTCTCTTGCTTTGTCCCAGCACGGTCAAGATGTCTTCGCCGGTGACATTGGTGATGGAGCATTCTTTGGCTTACGAGGCGGCAACTCTCTAGCCATGGTCGTAGAGCCCAAAACAGGTTTAGAGTTTCCAACGCAACTCTCTTGCAACAACGTCGATGACCTGGCTGGAGATGGAAGGCCTTCGTGCCAGGTACTACTCATTTTCTAGGCAGGGACGTTGTGACTTGCCGATCTGGTTTTTCCCATTATGAATGCCGGGAGTTTCATTCAGTTTGCTGAGTCACTACATATTATCGTCGAAATACAATATTCAAGATTTGCACATTTATGTTGTTGCCGCTTTTATGTAGATACAACTTTAATGTACGTTGGGTTTTAAATATGCAGATATTGGCTGGCGTTGGTGCCCGGAGCAAAGAAATTATGAAGTTCAAATCTATAAAAATTTACGCATTTGGCCTCTGTAAGGAGTTTCTTCGGCGCTTTCACTCTCCACCATTGACGTTTTCTTTGGCCATGTCAAGGAGTTCTATGCTTGTAGTTCCATGCTTGTAGTTGTCAAGGAGTTCTATGCTTGAAACTGTGGGCCTCACTGCAGGTTTAGCAATTGAATTGGAAAGGTCAGAGGATTTAATCTAGCTCTGAAATGTATACATGGTTGTACTTAGCGTTTAGTTTGAACACAACAGATGTCCAACCTGATCACTTGCGTGGCCAACTTGGTGAGAAGTATAAGGGCTTTACTGCGGAAGAGCTCAAGAACCGACCAGACATCTTGGAAGATCTTCTCAGGTAGTTTCTTGAGGCTGAAGTACCATTCTTGACGTCCGTTTACTCCCTACACTTTTTTTGTGGCCATCAATTTAAATTTTGAATTTATCTCTTCTCAGTGGTCGAATTAATTGCCGGCGGTGTAGTCAATAGGTCGATCTCGCATTATGCTCAAGGCATGACATTTAGATTTTCCCTGAATCTACTTATTTTGCAGGCGTCATGAGGTAGAGATGACTTTGCGTTTGGTGGTGCATTACAAAGGCCTGAAGATGGCAATGGTCCGCAAGTGAGTATAAATGTCCTGCTCCACAATGTCCAATTTTGTTTGCAGTGTCTAAAGCTTGAGTACTTGTGTGTAGGTACGACGATAAAATAACTATATTAGAAGGAATGTCCAGTACTTTTGTCATGCTTTTTTCATTTCAATGAGCTTGTTCTGAACGTATATGGACCTGTCCGGATCTTGCACTTGGATGCCCCTCCATTTTGATTTCTTTCATCGTGGATCATTGTGTAATCTTGCAGTGCTTTCCAAGATTCTCTTAGGAACAGGCTGAATAAGGTTCTTTGCTAAACCTTGTCATTCATCTCCTTGTGTACTCAGATTTCTCAAAATACTCTTGAAATGACTAGGTCTATTAAGTTTTTATTTTTATGTTTACAGTGTCCCATTTATTGATGTCAAGATATTTGAGACCTACAGATAGAAGGTGGGGCCAACGACGAGGGGTTGCAGACTTTTTGCTCATACTTGTCCGATGATATTCGTCTCTATCAGGTGTGTTATAAAATGGTTTTGGTCTCTGATTCATCTGTGCGTTAAAACTCACATCGCTACTCAAAAGTTATGAACAAAGAAGAGTCTGCCATGGTCCTTAAACTGTGATGACCACGATGGACTGCAGGGTAGCACAATTGATATTCGGTGGCAACCAGGTGGGCGGCTTCGAACGGAAAGTAAGTTCTTATCATGGTGTGGCAGCAAGGTCCCAAGTTATTGAAGTGTACCGATAAAAGTTCTTCTGCGTTCAGTTTTCAGATATCATTAGTTGATTTTTGGTTCTCCTTACAATGAGGAGGAACTAGTTTGTAGAGGGCTGCGTTTGCTGAGCATCTGGGATGTCCGTTTAGGAATGCAGCGTTATTTGGAGTTTCTGACTCATGCTATGAATGCAGTTGAGGGTCGCCGTGTTGGTGTTATTCACAGCCCTCCACTTTGTCGTAAGTTTATTCTTTTTCTCGTGTTCTTGAGCTTGAACTAAGATACAGATTTCTTTACAATTAGGTTCACATGCCATGCCTTCTATAAGGAAACTGTTTTGCTGACGTATGACATGGCTTGCTTATGTGCAGAGGCATTCTTTGATCTCTACATTGGGGATCCACCGGTCTCTGCAGTTGCAAAGCAGGAGATTGGAGCCAATTTGGCCCGCATACTAGGGGAAAAGTTTTAACTGGAGCTGGAGCTGGAGTCGGAGTATTTTTAGTATTCATTGAGATTCTACCGAGGTTTTCTTTGTATATAGTTACCTTCATCTTGAACTTTAGATACAATTCGCAGATACAAAGCCCTGCCCATTTTTCAAGTCACTACCTGAACCTCAATTTTGAATATTCCATCGCAGCGCAACTGTAAAATAGCCCTGTACAGTACATACTAACAGCCGGTTTACATGATCGTCTGCCCAATCAGATGAGCAGCAAATATTTTCTGAAAGCGGCTCTATATGAGGGTGGGGGAGGGACCCTGCCAGTCTGCCACGGCTGCGGGCAGCTTGTTTGTAGGTTCCATGGAAACAGGCTCTAACCCTAGCTACTAGACACCTCAAACATATCAAAAGAGACCATGTTCCTGCTTTTAAACTATTTTGTAAATGTTGCTTGCAAATTTAATTTATTTTTGCCATGAGCCATTCTATTTCAAGTAACAATCATTTGTTTTTTGTTTTCCTCCCAAATTCCAATGTGATTTGTTTTCTACGAGGCCGTGCCATGTGTATACTCTCTATAGTGAATGCAAGCCTTGTAATTTTGTTGCCTCTGCCCCACAAGCGGGAGGGACTCTGAAAATGCTTCAATTTCAGGAGTTACAAGGGTGGATAGTAAAAATAAGTTGTAAAGTAAATTTGGTAAAGCAGAGACTATGCGACTAGCTGCTCATTTTGATTGTCATCTAAGAGCTCTTACAATTGCCACGCCATAGAGTTGCCTTATGACATCAATCCAATGACTAAGTTGTGGCAGAACCTTGGGTGCAATGTGTTGTTGTTGAACAAGCTTTCAGAGTTCATGAAGTTTGCATCCATTGTAGTTATAGTAGTCTTGGGGTCCTGCAAAGACTAGAATATTTTCTACCTGGTCATTGTGAAGAACAAGATTAGAAACCGGCTGCAAGACAATCTGGACACTTGCATCCAAATGTTCTTGCAAAGGTGGTACACTCTTGAATCCTTCCTTTACAACCAAGCCTTTGATCACTATAGGGAAGCTGAAGAGAGGCATGGGGTTGATTTGTGAGCTCCTTTGTCTCTATAACATCCGCAAGTTTGTGCTTGTAGATCACATGAGTCTTTCTTATGTTTATTACGATTGATACTAATTGGATTGGAGTGTATGGAATTAGACGCTACAATGGGCAGTCTTTGGGTTCAATTCCCTCGTCGAATGCTTAATTTTTTGAGTTTATGTTGAAGTTTTTAGATACTATTCAATGTTGTTTTTTCTCATATGATGGTTGAATGTTTGGTTCTCTTAATGTTTGATCACTTTAGTGCTTGATTAAATGTAAGGCATGTTATGTGTTTAAATTTTTTTTGTGTTTCGTGTTTTCTTTGCTCATTTGATGGTGTAGCCAAAAAAATCCTTAACCCTTCAATGCTTTGGATACTGTAGCTGGGTTCACTGGTTTTCACTGGGTTTTCCCACTATGATTGATATTGCCAGAAGTAAAATGGATTAAATTAGAAAGTAACCGTACAATTGTATTCTCAACTAGAGTGAAGACATTTTGCCAAAATTAGAGAATCATCCGATGGTGGAATTGGAAGATCATAGTATGTCTTTGAACCGTATAATGCACACTCAAGAATGAGATTTTGAAGGGCGTGTGATTTCAAAGTTAAATAGAATTTGGGTTAAATTTTTTTAAATGAAAGTGAAGATGTTTAGCAATGACCTATGGGACTCACACATAATTATTGTGGATTTTATAAGTGAGAGTGACTTATCTATGTAAGGTTAATGACAAAAATTTATACGTTAAAATATGAAATGAGTTGGTACATGGATCAAGATCAGAATACATGCACTAATGGAACACGAACAAGAGAACACAATCCAAAAAATAAAAGAAGATAACAAACTTCCAAACACAAGAAATACCGCATAGTACTTGTGTTGTATTTGTAAGTATTTGCTGTCTTTTCAAGTATTTACAGTATTTTTGCGTTTTGTTCATAGGTATTTTGATAGTTGCATAACTCCAAATTGAAAATTTCTTTCTTTAGAAGATGTATATTATAAAGCTCAAGATCTGAACTTCACAATTCAAAGTCCAATTCTTCACGGATTTTCCGTTATTCGCGTTTTCGACACATCAGAGACACTTGAGCACTAGATGGTTAATCAACGCACATAAGGTGCCACAACTGACCACACTTCAGCCCACAATTTGCAATCACAGGAGCATTACAAAAATCCATGCCTCGCCACTTAAAAATAAAAAAACTTGAAACCCAGTTCTTGAGGCTAAAATTGTGTCATATGCCACCAAAACCATATCAACAGTGGAAGCAGTGCCAGAGTGGCTGGCAGATGCTGCAAGAGGCAGCAGTTCTTCCGACTCCTTTAACCCTGTAACGCCTGAACGACCAATTTTGGCAAAGTCCAACTTTCAGATGGCTGATTTGGACACTGAAAATGAAACTTTTTAATTTTTAATTTTTTCCCCAAGTAGTACTAAGCGAGCTCTTCAAAATTGTATTGCTCCCAATAATAATAAAATTTTATGAAGGATTGTAGAGGCAAAAGAAGCCCAAAATACCAATACCGCGCAATGACGTCATCTTCCAATCTGGACCTCCTATTGAATTTTTGTCATCCTAATTTTGCTTGCATTCGATGCCTTTCTAATCAAAGCACGAACGGAATCAACTTTTGCCTGAAAAGCTCAAATGTACCCCGAGATATTAGTTGCACAGGATTTCATCACGGTAATGGGTTCCACTAGAGTATCAAGGCACGGCCATAGACTCCGGCGATTAGGGGTTAAATGTCAAACACAAAGGCACGCACAAAGGCTGGACCATACCAGGGCATTCTTTTTCATTTTTAAAGTGGCAATATACTGTAAGAGCATCCCCACTCCTACACGCTAGAGATGACTCGTTGACATTATTCATTTACATTTGAAGAGCCCTTGCACTTACATTCCCCCACCCTTGCACGCCCCTCACACATCAAAAGTGCACATCAAATAGTCAATGGACCAAAATGAAAGTAGAAAAAAAATATGTTTTGATATACATTTTGCTTGTTTTATATCAACTATGTTAATTGTACGTAACTACTTTTTCAATTTTGGCCACTTCTACGTCAATAAAAAAACTATAACTACTTATTGAAGATCATTTTCTCAAATTGTTTGGTAGACTGTATAAAAGAATAGGTGTTTTATTTTATTGTTATTTATTTTTTTACGAAATTCAAATTTATAATGTATTTTTGAACCCTGCATTCTTGAATGGTCATAAGAGTTAGAGGTGGTACATTTTTTCGTGCATTCACCCGTCAACTAAATAGTGATTTGAAGGGCCAATTCTTGACACGCTAGGATTGAGAAGTCAAGAGGCATTTTTGAAGGGCCCTTGGCACTTTTCATCTAGTTCTGGAGTGTGAGAGATTCTAGGAGGGCTGCGGTGGAGCTGCTCTAATATGTTACGTAACAGTGGTCATAACATTCAGTAGCCTTCATGCCCACTGCCTTCCCTTCATGCACTCTGCTCATCACCTTGAGCCTCCATTTGTCCACTTAACTATTGATGAAGTACTGTTGGGTGTGGAATATTCCACATCATCTCTTGTAGAACCAAAGCAGGGACAGTGCATGCTACTGAACGTTATGGTGCTCCATATTTCAAAATTCATCCACATTTTGAATAAAAAATATCACACTAGAAGATATCACAAAACCATAACTTTGTTTTCATCTACAATGTGGCAACTTCATTCAAAACATTTTTTTAATTTGAAGTTTTATAGCAAAAAACTTCATGGTTTTCAGCCTTTTTTTTTCTGGTGCAATCTGGCACTCATTCTCCCAAAAAAATGCCCTGGACCACACCATCAATACTTGTGTAGAGACTGTAGGAACAGTAAGATTTGTTGTAAGACTCAATGCTTACACTGCCATATAGGACTCGCTTAACCCTTAAACGTCAAAGCAAGCCCCACGAGCTTGTTATAAAGGAATAATTGAGGAAAAAGGTAGATTTTCTCAACCAAACCAAGCGAGGATTGGTGCGTTGGAAAGCTACTGAAAAAGCGATCTAGATTGCAAATTTGCGCCTCATTTAGGAGATTGTGGAATCATTGACAAGCAATCAAAGTTATCTAAATGAACAGGAGTTGAAGTTGGGCAGCAGAGGTCGTTTCTTGAAAAGTGCCGCAACACTGCTGGCCACCGGAGCCGTTTTTTCATTTTTTTGTTTTTTTTTTTTTTCGCCTCTGAAAATTTAGATGCCTTCCGGGTTGCCCCGCCTAGGCCCTCTTGACGTTTAAGGGTTAAGTAAGGTACGGTATGAGTTAGTCCTGCTTAATATTAACCCTTAAAAGTAAAAAGAAAGCCCCCATAGGTTTGTTTATAAGAGAATGATGCAGAGGAAAAAGTGGATTTTTTCAAATAAATTTGAAATGATTGGTGCTTTTGGAAAGGTGATGAAAAGAGAGGCTTCATTTAGCAAATACGCCTAAATTAGACAATTGTGAAACAATCCACAATCAAATGAAGAAATGGAGAGAAGGGGGAGCCATGATCGGGCAACAACTGTGGAGAGAGACAAAGAAATTTTAAATTTTTTAAAAAAACAAAAATGCTGACTAGCATCGCCTGCTAACCAGCGCCGACAACAGGTTGACGATTTGTTTTATTTTTTATTCGCAGCAGCTCCTCTAGACTTCTGGAGATGCTCTTCAAGCTGCCCTCCAAAAACCCTCTTGACATTTAAGGGTTAACACACTTTGGTCGCAGCACTGTGAAGGTGTAAGGTAACTATATCTAAAAGCGACCTTTTCTTTAACCCCTAAAGGACTGGGGCGGTGTTGAACTTAGCTCTTGTTTTCTTGACTAGCTCTTGTAGCAAGCTCAATTCCTCATTGGTGAAGGGTAATTTTGACGATCTGCACCGTTGAAACTAAAGAAGACTTACGTAGTTTTTTTATGAAAAAAAGATCAACAAAATCACACAATTTTTGAGAAAATGCCACCGTTGAGAAGATTGAAGCAACTTGTTTGGGGTATTTTGTACACATGCTGAAATCGGATTGTTCAAAAGTGCTCCAAAAATTCTGAAATTTTTATTGTGAGTAGAAATTATCATTTTAAACATGTGCAAAAATTTCAAGTAATTTGGAGGTGTAAGGAGGAAGATATGAGGGTCTAAAGTGACTCCGAGATACCCACAATGCAACTCAAAAAAATCACCAAAAATCGCTCATTTGATGAATTTCCGATCAAGAAGTACCTTCAGATTTGGCTCTCAAAAAGAGCCAGGGTCTCTTTGTTGCTCATCCTACAACTCAAAGTCCAAGAACCCGAATTTCCTCACTGTCTAGTTCCAGAAGCCGCATGAGGGCCTTACGGTCCTTTAGGGGTTAAATAGTCCCTAGCTCAATCTTCCATAATAAGTAGATTCTGACACCCTACTATTGATGATAATGTGCACAATATGAACATCAGAGTTTAGAGACACTTTATGGTCAACCTATAGTCATTACTTTGGAAATTCATAACTTATCCATACGGTGTCCAAATAATGCATGTTAAAGTGCGTTGGAATCCTCTTGAACTTGCTATTAAGACCCACCAAAAATACTTTATGTTTTAAGTGTGTAAATAGGCTCAAGTTGGTAAGGTGGACGCTTTAGGTATAGTTACCTTAGGTATCCCTAATCGGCCGTCGCATGAAACAGTTACCCTGCATGGCAGTCATGATATTGTAACAACTTGACGATTGGATATACCTTTCATCTCCTACCTCGGAGTGAACACACGAACGACAAGGCGGAATTTACTTATAAAATAGTTGGATTGCAGTGGGAAATGGCAGTTCAAAGGGAGTTTTTTATGACTTATTCTACAATTGTTCCGAGATGTGGATCGCACCTACTGAAACAATCGCCTCGGAGAACCCTTCCTGGGGAATGATAGATCCGATCCAGTTCCCCAACTCCCGGGTACCAATTGTGCACGCGCGTCTCGGTGGACTAGTGCGTGGCAGTCAAAAGTTCAAGTCTCGAAAGACGTGGCCGCCCGGGTGCTAATCACTCGGCCTCTGGCCTGATGACACCTCCATTAGCTTGGCATTGTTGTAATTCAGTGCTCCACCATAACCCTTTGCCTAAAACCGGTACTGTAGAGATTTCAAAGGTTCCGTTACAAGTGCATGAATTCACTATAACTTGAATCTGGGCTGGTGGCTTTTTCTTCATCTCAGTTCTGCAAGACTGCGGTTCTGCTTCTGCATTCTGTCTCTCAAGTTTTAGGGCACGCAGCTTCATTATCCTAGCTAGCTGCGTCGATCTGTCCATGTCTGGCACTTGTGAGCCTGCACTTGTACTGTTAGATCGACTTCATTGACTTCTGACCGCACGTGAGCCGGGGCGAATTTGATGCGCTAGCTCTTAATATCTGCATCTGACAGTGACCGAGATGTCACGCTTTGCGGTTGCCGTCGTTGTACTCGTTATTCTCTGCCATGGGAGATTCGGTAAGCTGCCTGCACCGTCCTAGATATCTTTTCGATCCACTTACTTGCGTGCGGGCGACCATTTGACTGATAGCCTATCTTGTTTGTGAGGTGTGTAGGCAGCAGTAGCAGCGTCGTCGACCCTGCAACGCATACGGGCGCCTCGCCATCGACCGCAAACTATACTGGCACCGAAGAGAAATTGGCGGGGTTAGATGTGTATGTGAGCGGCTCCCTCCAGGCCTCCGCAGCTGTCGTCATGGTTTCCGACGTCTACGGTGAGCAATCTCACAAGCTTCAACTCTTGATATTCCAATTGAAGGTACATTTTTTCCCTGTTTGCAAAACCCTTGAATGTACAGCACATGCAGTGGAGACGACTGTACACTGAACAGTGATTCATTCGTTGCCTCGGTTGTTTTGCACTGTGCTAGGTTGGAAAGCTCCACTGTTCCGGTAATTGCTCCTCCCCTAGGTCATGATTTTCAAATCCAGGCAATTTATTTATCCGCGCCAGTCCCAGCATCTTATGGTTCACATTCACAAATTTTATCTGGGACAGTCTCACCCAACTTTGTGTACAGGCACCGTGACTTAATTTCAGATTTACACTAAATAGGTGGTTAGCATAATCTCAATGAGGACCTTTGATCTCAGGCAGCCATTCAAGCCATAACCATTTTGTTCTTTCTGGTTCCATTATGATAGTTGCTGCGAATGTACCTCGCTAATGAAGCTTTGTTCTTTTTGTTCATGGCAGGAAGCTTGCGGACAAAATAGCGAACAACGGCTACTACGTGGTGGCACCTGATTTCTTCCACAATGATCCCATTGTTAATATTTCGGATATTGATACCTGGATCCTGAAGCATCCCGTGGTGAGACCGATCGATACCATTGCCTGCCATTTCAATATAATGCATAACACATCATTACTGGAGGAAGCTACCTTAACACATAATGCATAACAAATCACCTGATCATGTTATAACACATCATGTTATAATGCTTAACACATCATTAACACCTAACTGCCTACATTATTGCAATGGATTTATTTGACTGATTGCTCAATTTGTATGACTTCATTGCATTGTCAGGCTGGTTCTGTGGAGCCGACGAAGGAGGTGGTGAAGGCGGTGGAGGCGAAGGGCATCAGCGCGGTGGGGCTGGCGGGGTTCTGCTGGGGAGGCAAAGTGGTCATTCTGACAGGGAATGCGTATGTGGGCCTGGTGAAGGCCATTGTGCAGCTGCATCCGGGGTTTGTGGCAGGGTCGGACTACGCGCCGGACGTAACGCCCCTCATGGTGCTGGCAGCCCCGACGGATGGGGTGCAGAACTTCACCAGCGTGCTGGAGTCGCGCAAGCGGGAGCACGTCAAAGTGTTTGTGAAGGTTTTCAAGGACGTGGTCCACGGCTGGACCATCCGCTACAACGAGTCGGATCCCAAGGAGGTTTACCGTGCTGATAGAGCACATGGCCTCATGCTCAAATGGTTCCACAAGTACTTGTACACGTAAGTTCAGAGCATCATAACATTGAGACCTCACCATGTAGTTCCCAACCAACATCGCTCAATAAGACTCTGAAATTAGTAAGTAAACCACTCAGAAGTTACCACACATGGATTGTACAATCATGATGTGCAATTAAGATGGGAAGATATGCTAGGTTGAGTCGTTTTAAGGGCCCTCTACTGGGTTGTTGTATTCAATGAGTCTCCCTCCAAATAAATTGTTGACCAACCCATGCACATCCATCTTTCTAGAGCTATCCAGAGTGCTAGTGGAAATTGCTTTTGCTCGTAATATGTCCTCGTATGAACTAGGTTACCATTAAGCCATCGAGAGGTGGTGAGAACCAGGCTGCTCATAAAGTGGCAGGTTATGGATGAATAACTTCAGTTTTGGATGAAAATTTGTGGGTTATGGATAGATGCTCTGCTCATGGACAAGTAGTTGGTTGCAAGCATAATGTTTGTCATGTGTTAACTACTGATAGCTACTGTAGTCACGGGCAATTTTGTAACACAGATAGCCATGCACAGATAGATAGATAGAAACTCCGGTCCTTTACGGGGCCGGCATGAATAAAGTGTCTGTTCGTATTGCCAACGAGCTGCTGTTCACCGGACAAAGAACCATTGGTACAAAACTACTCTCCCCTTTCGGGAATAAACACTCTAGAAACGTTACCAGTAGAACCAACCTAAACAATCGTAATCGATACAATTGGGTATAAAGTGGGTTAAGTTCAAGGGATGTTCACCAAGTCATTACTTCTGTGGTTGGTTGGTGTGGAGTAATATCACGGTTATTTGGTCTGGGTTCGATTCCCATTGGGTCCGCGTGAGCAGCAATGTGATATAAATGGCTTGGTGCTGCTAATCAGTTATCATAGGCAGGAAAGTTGTAACAACCAACCGGCCCTATCCTACTAGCTTGAGACAAGTGTGTATTGTATGTTGTAAACGGTGGTTTTAACCACTACCTCCCCCCTTTTGTTTTATTTTGTTGGTAGAGGTTGGTTGTTTTCAATTTTCCTTTTATGTAGGATGATAGATCCAACATGGTGTATAGCAATGGTGTTTATTTCTTTAAATGTGTGTTGGATGGAAGTTTCGGGGAGTGTAAATTTGTCACCGAGGATTAGCCATGCACACAACTACACAATCTGCAATTGATTGCTTTCATAACACTAGCATGTGGCATTGTGTTGTTGGATAAAATATTCCCTGTGATTTAGTCATTTTTTTAAAAATAATTTATCCAAATTATAATTCAATTATGGTGATGAAATTCAATTAAAAATCTATAACTTCCACACCGCAGGTCTAAACACCACAGAGTCTTCCGTCGTCACAAAGAACATATTCGGCAACCGAAGGGTCCAGGATATCTCAATGTAACAAGCATTCAAACAAACAAACAAATAAAATACCTTCTTTAATTTATAGATTGTTACCCTTGTGTGGAAACTATCTTTTTAGAGCATAATTATGTAATGTCTAGTAGTTTCTTATATACGTAACAAATACATCTTCAGAGACGATACCTTGCTACTAGTTACTATAGTGTCTATCCTTGAAAAAGGAGAGTAGTATTGTACCAATGGCCTCTTGACCTGGAGGGCAACTGGCCATTGTCATTACGAACAAACACTCTAATCACGCCGGCCTTTCTATAGGTCCGGAGTTTATATCTATCTATCTATCTTCTTATATACCATTTATGAGGTTCAAATACAAAAAGTTGTTTAAATTAAATTTCCATGTCATATTTTGAAAGATCCATGGCACTCTAAACTAATTACAAGATGATATGTAATAGTTTTTTGCCAATTTTTTTATATTAATGTTGAAGTTCACCACGATGTAGAGTAATATGTTTATGTTATTGAAGACGAAAATGTAGAAGTTTAGAAACAAAGGAGATAAAGATTCAAAGAAAAGACAACAAAGGATTCAAAGGAGATAAAAGAGATAACCGAATGAAGGTGGTAGAAATTTCCTTATTTGTTGCCATGTTTGTCACTCTTCTACACAAGATATATTCCACATTTCACTTAAATACAATTACTACTTGCGATTAAATTGTACAAAGTGAGATAAAATTTTGCAATCAAACTTGTATCAAGTTGCGCAAGAAGGTATCTTTAGGACGCATTGGATAAATTTTTACAAAGATAGAATTGTGTAGGGATAAGAATGTTATGTTTTTGTAAGATAGCTTGGTTAATTCTTTAAGAGCATTACCATCTTTGCTGGATAAATTAATTTATATGTTGAAATTATAAATCTGTATAGAGAATATTTTGACTTAAAGTTCGACACCGTCATGCATCAAAAGTATCAACTAAGTAGAAAATGAACCAACATCAACTAGAATGTAGGATATATTGAACTAAATTTAGATTTAAAAAGCCATAGCTTGTTACGGTAAGGTTGAAGTGTTCGAGACTATTTGGGAAGGCTTTCAACATTTGTCATTTAGTTTGATTGTATGTTAAACCTTTTTAGTGCAAAAGTGTGGATGCCCTAAAAACTTGCTCTACAAAGAGCTCTAACTGAAATAGCATGCATGAAGGATGAGAATGCATTTCAGTAGAATCATGGACGGAATATATTTGCTACAGTTATTTTTAGCCATAAAAATGAGTGTCCTTGCAATGTCTCTTTCCTACGGTTAGAGCCAACAAAAAAAGGAGGTTAAATGCACTTCTTTTCAGATGAAATAAAATGCCCTTTACAATACCTTTTAAAACTACACTAATTTGAAGACCGCACTAAATCACCTTTTCGGTGTGTACTATACTACGGTACTGTAAGTATATCCCTTATCTGCCACTGTGCGAAACTGCGAACGAGGTGGCGGCCCCACCATTCTTATCCCGCCCTTTCCGCCATCTCCGTCGACGATTTGGTTTCTCGTCCGTCCACCTGGGCCTCTTTTGTTCTCCTGGAAGAATGGGCGACCGACGGTCGGGCGACCCTTTTTCTCCTTCACACAAGTCGTGCTCTGGCGGAGCGCCTCTCCTCTGCTGTTTTTCTGGACGCCTGGATGCTTGGGAGATCATCGTTGCGCGCACTACATCGACGTCGGTGCAGATTTTGAGGTACTAGAACCTGGTCTTTGTTTGAACTTTCTCGTTCCTGAAGGCATGGCTTAATTTGAATCCCGATTTTGATGCTCACTCATGCGCGACAGAGCTGTTAGAGGCGCATTTCTGTGTTCCGAATTTGAAACGAGATTGCAATGTGATCACAGTGTAGAGTCGATTGCGGCGCAGTTTGGATTGCCGATGCATTTTGCAGTGGTTTCCTCATAATTTGAAGTCCAGGTATGACGAACTCTTGGATTTATAGCTTCTTGTTTTGGTTTGTAAAGAAAGAATTGGATGCGTTTGGCGTCTCTCCACGGTTTGCCCTAATTGAACGCCAGTAGAAGGATCGAGCTGCATAGACAGGAGATTCAGTACCGATTGGATATTCGATTGCACGTGTCCTCGTGTTTGATCTTTGTTCTACGCTATTGCTCGACAATTGGTTGTTCAGATGTCCAGCGTCGTGAAAGGAAATATGTAGGAGTGTGTTTTCATTGGGAGATCAGTATAATACCTCTGGAGAGATCATTTTTGGTATTACGAGAACCAAACTCTCGAGATCAAATTATTTTATTGCTATGTATGATGATTTCTTATGCAATCATCCATAGTGGGAGATTGATTTCTTAGTGGGAGCTTGTACACCACTATTGAAGGGACAATACACAACCATTCAAAGATCAGCCAATTTAGTCAAGTGATGCTCACACCACTTGCTAATTGACGGCCAATCAAGTGTATGAATGGATGAGTTGCTGTTGGTAACATCGTTCAAATTCCATTAGGGATTTGATGCAAATCCAATTTCGGAGATGCTTGTATGTGCTAAATTTTTTAAGTCTGAGCTGCATCGAGTTGGACTGTTCATTGTCATCATCTGGATTGCAAATTGAGTTGGACATCGAGTTGGACTGCAAATTTGGTCCTGATTTCCATTCTGTTGGACCCTAGTAGTGGACCATCTATGTTTCAAAATGTCATACGATTATCAAGATTCAGAGTCGATGTTAGCAGCGTAGATTTTTTGGTCATGTAGTCCATTTGTCATCTCGCATCACCAAAATTCTCTAGGAATTGAGCAATAGTGAATCCAGGGAATGAAGACTCTTGGGGGCCAAATGACATGGAATTGCTTCTAATGCTACGTTCTTATTCTTCAGGATGAGGATGTTGTAAGCTGGCGCCTCATGGACTAGCGAATTGAAATTTCAAGTGAACAACATTCACAACACTTCTCCTCCGGACAAGAGTCTTGACATTTGGGTGTCAAATCACGCGATCAAGAGTTTCATCAGAAGCAAGTCGCGAGGGAAAGAAAGCATATCCTTGTTCTCGTCATCATACTTGAATGAAGTGATTTTTTTCCCCTTTGGGATAATTGGCAACATGGGAATCGCGGGGTCAGCTCAATCAGTAATTGCAAGTGGTGATGGAGTTGATCTCTCGGGATATCAGTTGTTCGTGGCCCTGAAAATGAATAAGCTGGACAACCAGCCCTTGCCACTGGATCTTGTACCTCATGTTGTTGGTTCCTTGCCAATGATAGGTAGCTGGGACGAGACAAAGGCTGTAAGTCATGTGGTTTCTAATGCACAAAACTCCAAGTGTGGGATGTATTTATGTAGGGTGCCTGGATTTTTGGAGAAGGGCGACATGAATAGCGTGTGTTTATATTGTCAATGAGCAGCTGATTCGCATTTCATCTTGATCGTCTTTATGATGGAGTTTTGTCATATTTTTTGGGTGCACTCTTCACATAGTCAAATACGGATCGGTCATTACGACAAGAAAAATTGTGAACTTATCAATTTTTTATTTGAACTGAGCGATTTTACTTTGGTTCAGATTGCATTGGAGCGAGAATCAACGAATGTTTGGGAGCTCAGTTTCGTTGTGCCTGCCGATCATGGTGTTTTTCAGCACACACCAGTTTAGCTTGCTGGTTGTATCTTAATTATTTCCTAAAGAGATGCATTTTATTTATATCTTATAATATGTATGTCACGTCTGTTATGTGTAGCTCATGGTGTAGTCCAGTACACGTCTCATCTTTATTTTCATTAATTTGATCAGTATATGCGGTTGTGAATCGGTTTTCTGTTTTCCTATGTAATGTTGCTATTGTGGCTTAACATTAGATTGTAAAAATTTAATCTGCAAGAGTTTCCTCATATTTTTGCAGATTTGCTGGATTTTAAGTTTCTTCTTAAAGGGAAGGGCGAGGGAGATCTGTCCATACTCGAAGAGGGGAAAAACAGGATTCTTCAGGCAGGCTCAATGGAAGGAGGAGCTGGTCCTACAGCTCAGTTCAAATTCCCAACGGATAATGGAATACAGTTATTGCAACTACTTGTTAGCATTCAAGCCGACCCAGTGTCGCCGTTTGCTCTTGCTGCAAGCTGGAGGTCTCTTAGAAAGAACTTGCAGGCCCATGGTTCTATGGTTATGAGTATTCCGGATATCATTGTGGACGGCGTGCATCCTGCAGTTTCAAAATCACAGGCTCTTGAATTGGACTTAGAGCACTATGAGGTACCTACGCCGGATGCAATTGCAAGTTCTAGTTTACAATACCCCTCCGACAGAGCAGCAGAGCCCACTGATTTGCATCGGACAAGCTCTCTTCCTGCTCCATTCTATGGGGAAAGCCGGCTTTACAGGATTAGGGGTGGCGATACGAGTGTTCCATTTGACAGGATTTCTCCAGAAACGATGAAGAGGCCTTCTTTCAAAAAGCGATGCGGTTCTATTACGGTGGGTGTGTAATGTAACCTGCTGAGTCTTTTTCACGGTTCATATTTCTGGGGGCTTGTTTCTGCCTTCTAACACGTTCTCTATGTATTATCATGCATTTACATTCATTTCCACCAGTCAACTTAACTCCACGATTTTGGACAAGTAAACTAATTGTGCCGATACCAATGGTTTGAAATGCTAATTCCGCCTGCATCAAGCAAGTAGCGGTAATTAACTAATTTGAAGCCCAAGTCACCGTTAGTTACCTTGCAAGTGTCCTTACAATATGTTAGTTAATTTCCATCTAGCTAATTGACCTTAACACCCTAGTTAACTAATAAGCGCTACGTGGTTGGTGCGGTTAGGGCCTTAGATGATGGGACATGAACCTTCCCCAATCTTCTCAGCCGTCCTGGTCTTTGAATTCGCTCTTTACGAGAACTCAAAGTCAAGCTGGAGTCAGTTGTGGTATGTACTCTCGAGACTGTGGCCAAGCGAAATGTGGATACGCTTAATTGAAATGTTTCATTTTTCGCAGGACCAAGTGGTGCGGGGGACCGAATCTGAGGTACCTGGTGGTGAATCCCCTCAGCAATCAACCCAAAGTATAGCGAGTGGAGCCGAAAATGTTGTAAGCTTACTTTCAGGTTTTCCTAGTGACGTCGGTGCGATCGATGGTGATGCCCATTTAGACGACGTGATTGAGGTACACTCTTCTTCTCTTAGTTTTTAACTTCATTGAAGTTGGACTATCAGTCCTTTGTTTTGATGCAATGATTCTTCTTGGATTAATTCACAACTGTCTTTATTTGAATAAAATACATTACGTTTATTGTACGTGAATGCGATGTGGTAGATGGTGGTACTAACTCTGACCTGTGCAGACCATGCCAGAAGCCGCTGGTGCTGTAGCTGCTGCTGCTGTTGCTGACCGTATGATGGGGCCTAAGGAACGTCGTCAGCTAGCAATCATTTTGGTATGTTTATAGTTTTCCTGGTCTTCTCATTTTTCATTTGATTTTGCCAAACTAGATTTTTAGAAAGAAAACTGGTTTTTTGATAATATGTATTTGCGAAGCCTCCCGAATGTGGTCAAATCTTTGTGAAATTTCAGTCACAAACTTGCTTTGCCATCAGTCATGTGTGATCATGTTGCTACTTTGTTGTTGGAAAAGGATATGGTTGATAACAGTCTGAGTTAATAGTCGAGGTAATGAAGCATGTTTTGGCTCTATCATTTTCAAATGTGAGCCTTATTAGAATCCTCAGTCCACACGCGCCACTCTGAGAAAGTGAAATACTGTACCTACTTTAAGAGGCTTTGTGTACCGCATTCATAAGAGGATGGTCATTGTGGGTACAGGTGGGCTTACCTGCACGAGGCAAGACGTTTACAGCAGCTAAATTGACGAGATATCTCAGGTGGCTAGGTCACGATACCAAACACTTCAATGTGGGAAAAGTAAGTTTATTTATCTGTAAATGAAGGGCGTATCTTTGACGGGAGAAAAGCGTGGGCTTCGACGCTTTCTTCCCCCTGACATGGCACCCCTAAATGAAAGAAATTTATTGGTTCCTTGTTGTAAACTGGACAACTGCAATCTTTATGATTCCAGGGTTTAGCCAAGACTTATCGTCTAGGGTACGTCATGTATATGCGTAATAGGAGTCCTTGTAGCAGTTCAATAACTGCTAACCGCCCCAGGTTTGGTCTGAGCAATGTTTGACTGTCAGAAAGCTTTATCCTATTTACAAGACGATTGTCGTATTGTAGTTTTTGTGGACTATTGTTCACCTTCTCTTCCAAGCTATACAACTGACCCTTTTTTTGTGATGAATTAGTATCGACGTTTGAAGCTTGGGCGTAACCAGGTGAGAACCACCTTTAGAGACGGAATGAACCTCGTTCTATTTTGCCTGTTCTCCTTCTGGATCTCATGCAACGAATTGCTACTGTATTTTATCATTCAAATCCGTCCGATTCTAGTCAAAATTGTTAGTAAAGCGGGCATTCAGTCTCTATAGCACCAGGGCAAAGCTACTCGTGTATCACTTACCATTTTCCAGGGGCATGCCAGACTGCAGATTTTTTTCGTGGTGATAACCAGGAGGGTATTGAGGCAAGAAACGAGGTATGAATAGTGTTGTAAAATCAAAGTTTTTACATATTCGAGCTTGTAAGGCGTTCACACGGATCTGACGTTGATTGTGCTTGTACATGCTGATTGAACATGATTGTGAAATGTATTATTGTGGGGTTTTGTTATAATAGTCACTGGATGTCATCTGGAAGGATCATGCTGCCATGACCTCTACTATCGTGGGAATAGTGTGCTAGGAATTGCTGTTGGTGATAATTCTCTTGCTGATATAATATATATTGATCTTTAAAGGTTGCAATTCTTGCCATGGAGGATATGCTTGCCTGGATGGATGAAGGAGGCCAGGTAACTGCAGCATTTCCCAGTCAAAACCATTTTCTAGTGGATATCCAAATTATTTCTGCATCGAGTATCTTTCTGAACGCCAGTGTTAGAATAGTAAAGATGTGGCATGCTGGTCATCTTCGTTGATAAAGTCTCATCTCTATTCTCTTAAGGGGGCTTTATCGTCTGCTGGTTGATGCAGGTTGGTGTCTTTGACGCTACTAATAGTACAAAAGCACGTCGGGATTTGCTCATGAAGTTGGCTGAAGGCAAATGCAAGGTGAAGACCATCCTTCTTAAAGACCTATGTGTCTTGATTTGTGTAGGTTCTTACTGAGCTAGGATTGCTGTTGGGTTCTGTTTTAGAACTTGAAACTCGACGTAAATACATGTTTTGGTCAATGCTTGATCCGGTTAACCAGTAACTTGCATATGGGTATTAGTGATCATGATGAGTAATAGTAGTCCGAATGTGGTAGTCAGGATACTCACTATCAAGTGGCCAAATCGTACATTGTATTTTCCTCCTTACTTGAGATTTTATGGGCAAGATTTGCAGGTAATCTTCTTGGAGATATTATGTAATGACCGATCGGTGATTGAGACCAACATTCAGCTGAAAACGACACGAAGCCCTGATTATGCCGACGTGTAAGTTGCCAGTCAATGCATTATTGGAAAGCATAGGAGAACAATGTACTATTGCAAACGAAATAATGCGCTTGATTAATCTCTGTGTGTTGAAATCGCATGTGTCGCCCTAAGACTGCATGATCTGCTCAAGTGAATGTTTTAAGAGTATGGCTGATGTTTATCCCAACAGGCCTGATTATGAAACTGCCTTAGAAGACTTCAAGACTCGACTTGACCACTACGAAAAAGCAAGTTTCTTGACTGTAATTTGTCGCACCTCCATAATTCTCAACAGGCTCTACAGAATTTCTCTAGAATAACTCCTATTTTTATGATTCTAATCCTTGATCCGTTGCAGATGTATGAACCAGTGACAGAGGGTTCTTATATTAAATTGATCGACATGGTCAGAGGCCAGGGCGGTCATATGCAAGTAAGTTTACGTTCTCCACTTACTGGTGGCCTCGTTTAAGCGGATTAGACATTGATTATCCTTGATTGATGATGTGTTCTGAGGTTCTGTTTTGGGTGTGTGGACATGGATTTTATTGTATTGCGGTTGTGCAGGTGAGCAACATAAGTGGATATCTTCCTGGCCGTATTGTGTTTTTCTTGGTAAGATGTCTACTTCGCTTCTTCTTTTCAAAATGTTATTATGTTATTGCAGTCCAAGCAATACGTAGCCTTGGGAAGCTGTGGTGTGGAACCATATTAACTACTGTGTGCGTGTAGGTCAACACCCATATCACACCACGGCCGATATTACTTACTCGACATGGTGAAAGTCAGGATAATGTGAGGGGTCGTATTGGTGGAGACCCTGTGCTTAGGTAGTTTGTTTATCTTGTGCATGCTTTTCTAGGGTAACCCTAATTGCATATAAAGTTTGTGATTTTTCTCAAACAGTGCACTTGCTGCTTGATTTGAAATTAGCCATTTATGATACGAGGGTAAGTGTAATTCAATCTTGTTCAACAATGCTATGATCCATCGTCCAAAAGACTGCTCAAACACCTTTAGTTTGAAGCCTCCATGTTCAGAAAGGTGTAATGAGCATGGATCATATGAAAACTTTAACATGATGTTTTTGTTCTTGTCTGCAGTGAAGCTGGGGAAAAGTATGCTCTCAAGCTGGCTGATTTTGTGCACAAGCGCATGAAGAACGAGGCAATAGCTTCCGTAATTATCTCAACCTTTACTTAGTTCCTATAACTTTGGCAGTATGTGTTTGTGTCTGTTTTGATGCAACAGGTATATATGGGTATATATTCCCAGCTTGAGCTTTCTCTTGTTTGATAAACACTCGTAATTTTCTGTCGTGCAGATTTGGACAAGCACATTGCAAAGGACAGGTTTCACTGCAAGGCACATCAATGGATTTCCAAAAGTAAGTGTGTTCGGTAAAAACATGTCCATTTCAATTGACAATAATCTGTGAAGCTTTTCTTTTTCTGAAATAGATGAAATATTATACCACATGTTTTAAGCTCAAACTAACAAAACAACCAACTTTATTGGGAACATTGAATTTTGATCTCTATTGGGAGCTTGCAGGTTCAATGGCGGGCACTAGATGAAATCAATGCAGGTGTTTGCGATGGAATGACATATGCGGAGATCAAGGATTCCATGCCTGAAGAATACGCGTAAGAAGCTTTCGCCCTTATTGATCTGTAAATGCTCAACCATCTACGCACATTTTGAAAAGCCCACTTCATCCAATGGTATTTATTTAGGAAGTTTCAAGGAAGGCCTGCTGTATAGCATTGGAAAGAAGAAAGTATGCTCTATATTATTGAATGCCATAGATATTTTGAAGGAGCAATTGTTATATACTATGGAGTATGATTTTCTTAAAGTGATCTTACTATGGGAGTATAGTATTCAGGGTTATTGAATGATTGCTTTCTTGGTCAGGAAATTGGGATGTTGATATTTTTTGAGGTGGGTTTTAAATTCAGAGCACGCAAGGCAGACAAACTCCGTTACCGCTATCCTCGTGGTGAATCTTACTTGGACGTTATTCAAAGGTACGCCTCACTTCTGCAAGTGACTTACTCAAAAAGTTTCAAAGGATACTTTCTTCTGAGCTGGTTGGTGCACGCCCTATAATGATGATTGCCGTTCCCTTCTTGTAGGGTGGAGCCTGTAATTGTCGAGCTTGAGAGACAGCGCTCTCCGGTGGTGGTCATTGCACACCAAGTAAGTTCTCACTTGCGCTGTACAGGTCCTTCCAGTTTCCCTTCGTATTTACCTCAGTGCTTCAGTTACCTACGTTGATATTGCAGCTGATTTCGTAGTTTATGGGATATCTCAAGAGACGACAATAGAAATAGACAATAAATTATTTTATAGCAACCAGTGGTGATATGTTTGGATATCCACTTGAGTATAATCTTTGAGATTTATCCAATTTGGCTTCGTTTCATTGACATTCTTTGTTTTGGTTGACATTAATAACATTACTAACTAGGGCCTTCCACAAAAATTGGGATTGTGTTACTAAGGTGTCAGTGCCCAAGAATCCTTCCCCGAGAAATTAGGGGAGGGATATTCCATTTTTTGATGAGATACCACAGTAGGCCTAAGGCAGGAAATCACTAGGTTATAGAATGTTATGTTCTTGCTTTCTTTGACATTTTCTGAAGCTTTTTGAAAAGAATGAGAGTTTACTGTTCCCTGCTTTTGATGGGGTTTTAGCATGGGCTCTGCGTGTTTTTATGTGGATAGATGTGGACAACGTTACGAATGCTGCAGTTCACTGATCATATTTTATTGTATCACTCTTTGCTACCAGGCAATACTTCGTTCATTATATGCGTACTTCATGGATAAGCCTCTTAAGGAGGTGCCTCATATTCAGGTTCTTGTCTCCATTGCTATGTATGTATCGTTTGTGTGAGGTTTTGATTGGCAGTTGACTAGCGAAGGAAAGATTGATCATATATTGTATGTCGTAACTTTTGGTTTTAAGGCTGGAAAAAATTCACTGGATGCAGGTGCCATTACATACTATTATTGAAATTCAAATGGGAGTGACGGGCATGCAAGAAAAGCGGTACAAGCTCATGGAAACCAGTACGTAGGTCAGAGGACTATGCAGGGGGTGTCACAGTTCAAGATTTCAGTCAGGAGACAGTTATTTGTTTCTGAATCTGGCCTTACGCAATTCTGAGCCCTAGAATCTCGTCTAAAAGTACTAGGTCCCACGAGAAACTTCAAATGAAGAGCACAAGTCTTGAACTTTGACACCATATTGTATAGAAACTTTTGTTCCAAATTTAACTTTTTGGTCCACAAACTCGTAGGTCTTGTTATAATAATTGCTACCTTTTTGTACTAGGGTACAAATTTTTACATGACATATTTTGGTGTGAAGGAGGTGCCATTTCGACACATAGAACGTGCCTCTAAGTTGTATTGACAAGAATCATCAATACAATGTGGCAAAGTTTTTCAAGGAAATATTTGTATTAATTTTGGATCACATATTGCATGATTGGCGTTGTTATTAGTACTGCGTTTGGAGTATTACTGGAATGTTATGGTGGCTAGACTTATAACAAAACATTCTTAAGCAGTAGGGTACTGCACCGCCTACTGCTTGGCTGGCTTTTTACTGATATTGTAACTTTCTTTGGAACATGGAGTGAACAATGACACTTGCCATTATATGAGGGAATTTAGTACGAGTCAAGCAAGTAAGACAAACTTAAGATATGAAAACAAAGAGCATCCATAGCATCCAAGAGCATCGAAGAAAATCTTGGAAACTTTAATAGGGGTACAAAGTCTCGGGCATAACCCTTTAGTGCCTAGGTAATCGCTAAGTGGTCACTAGATCACTAAAAAATGAAATGTTGTAAAATCTGTGAACCATCTTAGTGTGGTGTCTGAAGTTCACATGTGTAACTTTTGATCCTACAGATGATGGAAAAAGGAAATTTGGAATCTAACTTTCTTAGCTATCCAAATACCTATGTACAAAACACCAAAATACTACAAATACCTCAAAATTCCACAAATACTTACAAATACAACACATGTATTATGTAGTATTTCTTGTGTTTGGAAGTTTATTATCTTGTATTTTTTTTGGAATGTGTTCTCTTGTTCATGTTCCATTAGTGTACGTAGTCCGATCTTGATCAATGTACCAACTCCTTTCTTATTTTAAAGTATAAATTTTGTCATAACCCGTACATGGATAAGTCACTCTCACTTATAAAATTCACAATAATTATGTATGAGTCTGTTCTTGACATGAAAGATTGCAATGGAGAGGTGTTGACACACGTTATTGCTGAACATCTTCACTTTCATTTTAGAATTTTAACCCAAATTTTGTTTAACCTTGAAGTCATACACCCCCCAAAATCTCATTTTTAAGTGTGCATTATACAGTTCAAAGACATACAATAATCTTCCAATCCAACGGTCTGATTTAACCAACACTTGTTTCATTAAGCTATGCCTACATTTATACGGTTGGATACTATTAATAGTATCCCTAATTTCAACAGAGAAAGTTTTAAAAAAACATCACCCAAAAAACAGTGATTTCTCTAGAACCACCGTGGGCACTAAAGGGTAAAGAATGTTATGATGAAGGCAAATACAACTATTTTAATCACTATGGTGTATTGATATTCTCAAAATTACAAAGATTCGGGAGAGAAGGTATTCCCAAGCAAATGTTGCACTTGTTGTTTTGATGGTTTAACATCATTGAGTATCTAAAATTTTGTATTTGAAACTAATTTTTTGTGCATATTTGTTTCCTATAGATTTACACTTGATGTACTAAGGGTGGCTATTAATAGAGAATTCATTGTTTCAATTCTATGTGTTGTATATATTTATAAAGTGAATTTTCTCATTTAGGAAATTTTAAAAACAAAAATTTATTCAAGGTTTGTTAAGTAGTGTTCTATGATCCATTATATGTATAAATAAGGCCAATTTTATTATTATTTTGCATTTGTTAATTTTATGTGCTAAAAATTAAAATATAAAAGTATTCACTTTCTATGAAAATTTTGGAATATGTAACTCATTTGGCCTCATAGTGTCACGAGTGTACATACTTGTCATGAATGTGGTTCTTTAATTAATTAATTCAAGGTGCCTACAGGGGTCCAGGTGGCAAATTATGGGCACATCCACATGTAAAATACTAGAAATTTCAGAAAATTCCCCAAAATGCACAATAATTCACAAAAATCACAAAATGCAATTGAACATTCCCAAGCTTGATAGTTACGTCTTCGGTCTTGTTGTATTCGCCAGTACCACGGTACCTGCCCATCCAATTCAATTCATCACGATGAGTGGCCATTCCCTGCAAGGCAAATAAATTGCCTCTGCGGTTCTAACTCCAATAATGTGAAGCACGAGTGATACTCAGCGACCACCCCCTGAAAATCTACACCTACTCTGGTACATTCTCCTGAACAGCACACAATCAACCACTCTCTCGCTCCTAGCAAACCCTAAACCTAATTTTCGCAATTCCTTCTTTGTCCATGCGTCAACTGCACATAGTACCAAATTCCAACACTAATACTACACCGATACTGACAGTGAAACGAAAGATCGCAACGGACAACAATGAAAAATTGGGAAATCACAGCTGTCGCGGAAGAGACTGCAGAGCAGAACATACACGATGAGCCGGGGAGGAAGAAAAACAGAGAGAGGGCGTACTTACTCAGTCCCTTTCTGGCGCAAGATGCGGAATTGCTCCGGGCTGAGAATGGCTTGCCACTCCTGGTCGCTCTTGAGCACTTTGGTGGGAGCTCCTCCGGGGGATGCCATAGCCGCTTACTCTCCTCTCCTCTCCGGCAATCAATGAAGCAGGCAGGCAGGCTTGGTGAGGCACTTAGTTCCGAAATGAATGAACAAGGCGGAGTAGCCAGTACAAGGCCTTTGCAGAGGGAGTGACGAAGGCAGCCTGCGTGCTCGCTACGTGGACCCCTGTGGAATTTCAGCACCGCATTTTTTGCGTGTATACCTGGACCCCCTGTTGCCTACGTGGACCCCCCCAAAAAAATTCAAAAAAATGAATTCCACGTTATCCGTCCCCGTGTTTTCCGGGCCAGCGCAGAAACGAATTTTGGGGTCATAGTAACTTTAAGGTCTTCCGGTGTTTTTGAATAGTACCTTACTTTGTATTCATGAATTAAAAATAGAATTTATTGGTATAAAAAATTGACAAAAGAGCAACCCATGATAGATGTAGGTGTGAAGTATTTTAAGTAACAAACATTGTTTTATTTTATTTTTTTGGCCAAATGCTACAAAATCAATTAAAGTCATTAGAGGAATTTTGAGGGTTGCTAAGGGCTGCAAGTTGGTGCAACACTTGCATGCAAAAAATACAATATAAATAAATAAAAACTCAAATTTCGGCCACGTTAGATTTGACAATAGATAGATAGATATGAACTCCAGTCCTCTTTCGAGGCCGGCGTGAATAAAGTGTTTATTCGTCTTGACAATGAGCCAGTGCCCACCGGACAAAGGGCCATTGGTACAAGACTACTCACCTCTTTTGAGAATGATTTGACAATACATACATACATACATACATACATATGAATATATATATATATATATATATATATATATATATATATATATATATATATATATAATCTTTGCATGCAAATTCAGCACCAACTCGTAGCCCTTTCTAGCCCTCAAAATTCTTCTAATGTATTTGTGGCAATTACTTTACATACTTATATCATCTTTTTCCTTCAAATGCAACTAGTTGTGAACATGTAGTATGACTAGTTCATAATTATTATTACTAACACTAAATATCATAAGTAGTGTTGTTATGCTTGCCATTGTCAAAATAAAACAAAATATTTTTATCATCAGAATTTTTCAATTTCATTTTTTCAATTTTATTCCTTACTTGGAAGTGCAAAAGATTGAAAAATGCTAAAGAACAAAAAATATAGAAATTAATAAATAGAATATTCCATATTCTAGAAACACTACCATTTTCATGTAGACCATAGTGTTGGATTTAGAACAATTAAATTCTTTATTCACACTAACTTCCAAGAAGAATCAATACTCTACTTCTTGTATTTATAATTTAAAATAAATTTCATAATTAACCCTTGAAAGACCATAGGTATTTCTTCTTTTTGAGCATCGTTTTCACCTCTTTGTATTCATATTCTTGTGATTTTTTTAAATTTTTTGCTTTCAATAATTAATACCAATATGAACATTGAAAAAAAATTAAAGAGTTTTTTTGACCAATTTAACAATTTTTTTGAACTCTCCAAAGATGGTAATAAAAGGTCTAAAAGGATTGTCATTTCATCTTTTCACTTCAATCGCTATAAACTTGCAATCTGTACGGTCAAATTCTATGAAAGTTTTATCATGCATTCTTTTGGTAGTCTAAAGCAATATCTTACGATTAAAAATTGCAATTTTTTTAATATCTAATGTTTATTTTAAGCCCTGCTCGCAATGCCATTCTCGGAAAAGAGACCTTTCTCTGCATAACTTCCAGTTATGAAGTCGGTATCAAAAAAATTAGATCTCCGTTTTTGTATTGACATGCCAAATTCACATAATTAAATAAAATAAAATTGAGGATAGAAATTGACACCGTAGGAATCTAACCAAACATTGAAATGTCCTAGTTAGGGTACTTGGTCCTCCAGAATTAATGCAATATGCAACTGAAAATTGGAGATGGGAAATGGAGTACTGTATTCTACACTAAATTCACTGTATACTATGGCCTTGGTATTTACGAGGGGCTTTACCAATAAATAAATTTCCAAAAAATTATGGGGAAATTCATCCAAAATTGGATGAAAAATTGTTTAAAGGGATGAGAAATTGTCCAAATGGATGAATGTAACCACAACAATTATCCACCCACAGTATATGGTGATTTCAGTGTCGTTTGAAGGTGAGAGAGAGGTTTGAATGTAAATGTGCAATTTGAGAGGTTTCGACACCTGCTTTGAGACTTGGATCGAGGTGCTGGGATCTCGTTTGAGAACCTCATACCTTGGAACTTGGCCCCCGCAACGAGGAAGTCGAGCAACAACTGAAGCCATCTTCTGTTTGCAGAGGAACGGAAACTGGAGTTCCTCGCTGCGCTCGCTCGCTCGCCTTTCTGCCTGCGCTTGAGTGGGAGTTCGTTACGATTGCGATTGCTGCGGTGGTGTGCGATTCCTGCTTTCCATCGATTCCCTTTTCCTCGAGTTTGATCAAGGGTAGCCCCAGCAATCATGGCGCCGGATCCCAAGGAGAATGGTGGAGCGCTCGGGGAGCGCATGGACCACGACGCAGTGCCGCCTTCCGGAAAGAAGGACAACGCCAACGTCAAGAACGCTTCCAACAAGAAGAAGAAAGACGAGAAGAACAAGGACGACGACTTGGTGAGTACGTTTAGGGTTTAGGTGTTCCTCGAATCCAAACCCTAAATTTGGTGGAAAGGGTTCCACGGGTGCGATCGATCGCAATTGCTGGTTGCAAGGTTTTATTGGTATCAAATTATCGGTGTGGAAGGATTTTGATGTTTATTGCTGATGTCCTGTGGTTGTGTAGCTGATTTCTTGGAGGATTAGGTTCTGGAGGTACGTTTAGTTGTTAGGTCTATAGCTTGCAATTGTCGGTTAGTGGGAGAAGGGAGATAAAATGTTACGGAATTTAAATGTGGCAGCTGAAGAGAGCATATGTGTGATATGGTGTGGTTTCTTGCTGAAAATTCTAGTTCTTCGGACTTCATTAAATTAGTGCCATTTTTATGGATTAAAGCGCCATGAGTCCAATTTCTGTTGCATTTGAATGGCTTGCAGTCGGAGGAAGACCTCGCTCTTAAGCAGCAGTTGGAACTATATGTGGAAAGGACCCAGGATTCAGATGAGGGGATTCAAAGAGTAGCTCTGGAAGCTATGAGGTACACTTGGCAGAGCATAGGATGGGGCCTTCGTCTTTCTTTGTGCGCTCTCTAGTTGTTGCGTTTTCTTAACTTGCTATCAAACTTTGCCATCCGCTCAAGAAAGGCTGGACGTCATTGAAATGGAGTCCTTGCCGTTGGTTCTGTTCTTGGATATGACAATGCATGTAACTGGCAGACGAGCAGACAGAGTTTCATTTCGTGGAAGTTTCCTTGCAGGCAAGAAATCAGGACAGCTACGAGCTCAATGACGTCAGTTCCCAAGCCACTTAAGTTCCTTAGACCGCATTACAAAACCTTGAAGACACACTACGAAAAAATGCCTGAATCTGAACTCAAAGTAATTTCTTACCCCGAGTGGCGTGCTCTTGGTTTTCTGGCATTCACATCATATCAATGAGACTTTCTACGTCAATCCTGCCACGTTTTGAGGATGCTAAGTAATTTATTTGGGATTTGATTTTGCAGATGTTTATGGCGGATATTTTATCAGTGCTTGCGCTAACAATGTCGGAGGAAGGGGACAGAGTAAGTTCGTTCCTTCACTGTACTTGTATCTTGTCGGAAAGTTTTTCGGTTTGTATTTGCAAGTACACTTTGTCAAGTCGTGGGTTTAATCAGGGTGTGATTACTTGTTCGGGACTTTGTACAGGAAAGTTTGCGCTTTAGATTGCAGGGTTCAGTTGGAGATATTGGTTCCTGGGGCCATGAATATGTCAGGTATGCACCAACTGTTGCGTCTCACAAATCGAAGTAGTGGCATGCATGGTTTTTATCAGCTGTAGACCTGAGCCATCATCTTTAGATTGGGATGTGTGTTGGTGGCTACCTTAGCTTCATTAAGATATCAGTCTGACCACCGATTTCTTTAGTGGCAGACGCAACTTGGTTAATTTATATGTTGATATTCGCAGGAACTTGGCCGGAGAGATAGGCAACGAGTTTCAACAACGTCAGGTATCTTTTATGTAGACAAGGGAATTGTTCTAAATTTTTCCAGTGCTCAGCTTAAACGCATTTAATTTCTCTTAAATATTTTATTCATCAGGTATAGTTAAACTTAATTAAGATTCTACAAGATCCTCTTGTTATAATTTGTTTCTCTTGCTTATTACTGTACTTTTGTGTGTAGCTTTGTTTATATACGTTGCTAATATATGTATTTGTATTTACTGCAGACTGCTGAGGAGCCTGTTGACGACTTGATGGATCTGGTTAAGCAGATTGTTCCGTTTCATGTGAAGGTAATGATTTTCGTATTTCAGCTCAGTTGGACTCGTTTTGTTATCGATTTTTTGGAAACAACGTAGGATTTTGCTATAGTGCCTTATTTATATGAAGCATGTATGTCTGACTAGGTCTCCTTACTATTTCTGTGCAGCATAATGCAGAACCTGAGGCTGTGGATCTTCTAATGGAGGTTTGTAAACTAAATTTGGACAATTTCGTGATAATGTGAAATATGGGAGGATGTTTCAATGTACGTTGGTACAATATTAATACTAATGCAACATGGTTCTTTGTTCTTGTGTCTGCATTGCTTGTTTTTTTTCTTGTTCTGTGTTGACATTATGGTAATGCTCTTACTTCCTTTTCATTATGAGAGATATATTTAATGGTTATTGGTATTTCTACAGGTGGATAAACTTGACATGCTAATTGACCACATTGACAAAGCCAACCATAAGCGCACCTGCTCCTATCTTACGAGTTTTGCCAGGTATTAGCTCTTGCATCAACTTTTTTGATTGAACATGAAATATTGTCCAGTAGTCTCTACATACTTTTGAGTGCTAGCTCTTAAGAGAGTTCAATTACATTGATTACATGATTGTGAACGGCCATGCAGTTATGTCCCAGAACCAGATGATATGGCTGTTCTGAAAATTGCGTACCAGTTGTACTGCAAGTTCAACAAATTTCCAGAGGCCTTGCGAGTTGCTCTGCGAATGGGCAATGCTCAGGTATATCATGAAGACTTGATTAGGGGTTTTCTGGTCCTATTGAAGGGGGTTAGGGGACATTTACTTTCATGGCACTCTTATTCTGCTTGAGCGACCCATGTGTATGTTTCAAAATCTTTAGCTGTGCCTATTATATGCACTGTTGAAAATGATCTGAGGGTTCATTTTCCTCAGGAAGTGCATATCACCTCAGAAACCTGTGATTTAACCCAATGAGAAGAGGATATGCATTTTCGTTAACGACTATGCAATTAACAAGTTGTATTTTAAATCATGAACCTTCATGGTTCCTAGTTATTGGGTACTCTGATTATAGCAGTGAGGTGAGTGCTGATACTTATGTTGGTGGTGCTCTGCAGTATGTAAAAACAACATTTGCAGCATGCAAAGATCCATTGGAAAAGCAGCAGCTTTGCTACATTCTGGGTAGACAGGTGAGCGTCTCTTTATGTTCATATTACAACTTTGTCTGACTTGTCCCTGTTAGTGATGTAGTACAATAAGTTAAGATATTGAACTCTTTGTTTTCACATTAATTTTTTTTTTTTGGTTAAGCTAGTGATTACCCATGTGAATTAATCTACATGGGGTATACTGTGTTCAGTTGCTATTGACAGTTTGCCACAGCCGTGCTTTGTGATCTTTTTTGAAACTCCGTAATTTTTGTTTATATCATGAAATGTTGATTTGATGCAGGGTGTTTCTATTGAGCTTGATGAGGAAATGACCGACAATGAGGAGCAGCGGGAACTCCTCCAAGAACTAATTAGTAATAGCAAGTTGAACGAGGGTTATCTCACTCTAGCTCGTGATCTTGATGTGATGGAGCCTAAAACACCGGATGATCTATACAAGGTGAATATTCCGTTTTGTCTTGGTTTACATGAATATTGAGATTGAACACCTAACATCCGGGTACAACAACAAATTAGATCTAATAGTTAATTCTGGTGTGGTCCCAGTTACCCAACATGCAGGAAGTGTTATTATGTGGAATTTCTGAGAAGTTGTTTTTAGTGAGTTGTTGATTCCAACATGCAGGAAGTGTTATTATGTGGAATTTTCTTCATGCAGAATATTTCTGATGGAGTAAGGTCTCAACTTCTCTGCTTGTACTAATACTATATTTCTGTTTGTCTCAGGCTCATTTGGTGGATGGGCGTGCAAGTGCAGGAGCCAGTGTAGATTCTGCTCGACAAAATCTGGCTGCCACATTTGTCAATGGATTTGTAAATGCTGGCTTTGGAGTGGTATGATTTTGAACAAATCATTATTTCGTACCAGTTCCTGTACTGTTTCTGGGCTTGTTTGATGTTATTCTGGGCTATCTGTAACTCAATGCTGCAGGGTGTATGTCTTGTATCAATACCTTCATCATGCACACTACTATTTCACTTATTAACTACTTTTTATCTTGCAGGACAAGTTAATGACTGCGCCAGTTACCGAGGGTAGTTCTGGCGGTTGGCTCTTCAAGAACAAGGAGCATGGAAAGGCTAGTGCAGCAGCGAGTTTGGTAATGATCAAGTTCACACTGCTTGTTTTGAGGTTCATCACGCCCATTATTTGTCTAGAGTTATGGCTAATTCATCCACATTTACTGGGCTTGTTTGATTAGGGGCTTATCATGTTGTGGGATGTCGATGGAGGCCTGCCCCTGGTTGACAAGTATCTGTACAGCAACGACAACCATGTGGTAGCTGGGGCGCTTCTTGCTGTGGGAATCATTAATTGTGGTGTTCGCAATGAGTGTGACCCGGTAGGCTCCTCACACGCCAATCTCTTTGCAAATTTTTGATGAGCTAAATTGCCAAATTTCTTGTAATCGTTAGCCTAGCACTAGCTAGGCCAACGATTTTGTTTTTTTAGTGATTATGCCGTTTATTTTTATGTTTTGTGTACTTATTTTTTGTTTTGAAATGGTGACATATGATCACGTTTCTGAATGGGATACTCGCTGGTGGCAGGCTTATGCTCTTCTCTACGACTCTGTCAACAAGGAAGATCTAACAGTCCGCATTGGAGCTATCATGGGTCTCGGATTAGCATATGCTGGCTCTCAAAAAGAGGAGGTTAGAGATTTCGTTCAGCTGATTATTTTTTTTCTAGAATAATTCGTGGCTTCGGGGAAATATGGTAATGTTCTTCTAATGTGTCCATCTTCATGGCTGTCAGTTGATGCATTGGTCTTCAGAATGATCGTCTAGTACATGGAAGTGAACTATCATCATGTATTAAATATGTCTATTATTCTCTGGAACCTTCAATTTTTGATAACAAATTTGATTTTGGGTTTCAAAGCTATTATGAAAGGAATGTTTAATATTTTGTGTCTCTTGCCAATTATATTCAGGTGCTGGATCTACTCACACCAATAGTGCAAGACTCCAAAGTTGGAATTGATTTAGCAGGGTTTGCTGCTGTATCATTGGGCCTTATCTACGTAGGCTCTTGCAATGAAGATGTTGCGCAATCTATTGTTCTTGCTTTGATGGACCGTAGTGAGGCTGAGCTTGGAGAACCACTGGCCCGGTTTTTATGTGTTGGTCTTGGTCTTCTCTACCTTGGGAAGCAGGTACAGTCTTTGCTACTTGTCCTATACTTTTGGTACCTGATGGCACACTTCATTTTATTGGGGATATCCTGATTAATTTGGATCCTCATTACTGAATCCTCATTAATTTGGAGTTTCGTATTAACAAGAGTTTTAAAGATGTCTGAAAACATGCAGTATTGAAAGTATGATGTCAATAGTTATTTTATATACGTTATAGAAGGATAGAGCATGTGAGTCATCGATTTTTCGATGATGGATAAGTTGTTCGTAACTGGAATCTATTTCTTATATGCAGGATGCTGCGGATGCAACTATGGAGGTGGCCAAAACCTTGAATGAGAAAATTTCCAAGTATTGTCTTGTCACATTAGAAACTTTTGCATATGCAGGCACAGGCAACGTTCTTAAGGTAGCTCTCTTCCCCTTTCCTTTTTCAGAACGGATACAAATAATGCGAATGCTTAATGACTTGCAACTATGACAACGAGTGTTTCATCTGTAAAAAAATTGGTCGTTTGCTATTAGCATTAGATTTCTCACGATTATTCTTATTTTGTGTACTTTCCACAGGACCTACTCTTAATTTTTCTTCTTATTGAATGCAGGTACAAGCCCTGCTAAGCATGTGTGGTGATCACTTGGAAAAGGGAGATAATCATCAGGCCCCTGCTGTTTTGGGTATTGCTTTGATAGCAATGGCTGAAGAGTTGGGCTGTGACATGGCCATTCGATCCTTAGAGCATCTACTCCAGTATGGTGAACAGAACATCCGACGAGCAGTGCCGCTTGCTCTTGGGATCCTATCTATCTCACATCCTAAGGTGAATCAGTCGTGGCACTTATTGTTCAGCTAGTGCTTCTTTTTTTTAATTTCACTGCTTGCAATAAATGCTTTCGTACTGAAGTTGCTGTTTTTGCGAAGGTTTGTTGATATCTCAGTTTTGCATATCTGATTGCAGATAAGTGTAATGGATACATTGAGCCGTCTCACTCATGACAGTGATTCTGAAGTAGCCATGGTACTTTCCTTCTCTGTGGTCCTTCGTCGTGTTATTTACCAATTCGTTTACATGACCTTTCAGTGGTTCTGTATAGTGCATGCTGCCTGTCAATCATATCATAAGAAAATGTATCACAACTTGAGCAATTTGTGTGTACTGACACAACGATGTTTTTATCGCAGTCGGCTACAGTTTCTTTGGGACTAATCGGAGCAGGAACCAATAATGCCCGGATTGCTGGCATGCTTCGCAATCTATCTAGCTACTATTACAAGGACGCAAGCCTTCTCTTTTGTGTACGCTCCTATCCTTTGCCCTCAGTGTTTCTGAGGTTCTGCAGTACTTTTGATGATCTTTGTCTTCGGCTCCTTTTGTCTCTGACCTTTGTCTCGATATCCTCCAGGTTAGGATTGCACAGGGTCTTGTACACTGTGGGAAAGGACTTTTGACTCTCAACCCTTACCATTCAGATCGATTTTTGCTATCAAAGTAAGTCATCGAGTATCTCTGTGTTGGTCTTCTGAGCTCTCAATCTTGGGATTAAACATTGGAAAATCTATTGTGGAAAATCTAACATATCTCTATTGATTTTGTAAGGTCGGATGCATGTACATAGTTTACGTTCTTAGGCTGGTTAGATGTGGATTTGGAGCTCAGAATGTTAGTTTCTGTGTTGGTATCTTTTGGTATGGCAACGGGATTTCTGACGGCACATATGTTCTGGACTGCAGTGTGGCATTGGCTGGACTGATCACCTTTTTGCATGCAAGCTTTGATATGAAATCATTGATTCTTGGCAAATACCACTATGTCATGTACTTCCTTGTTCTTGCAATGCAGGTAACTCTTTCAACTTCGTTTACTGTATGCTCAAGTTTAATCCTGTTGTAAATTACATGCTAATTTTACAATATTTCGACTGTTCTGGGTTTTTTTCGCTTTTGGTGCCGCTTTTCCATTTCCATGCTCTCAAGGTACGAGTTTATTGATATTATTTGTCATGGTATGACAGCCTCGGATGTTGATAACCCTAGACGAGAATTTAAAACCTCTACCTGTCCCCGTTCGAGTGGGCCAAGCCGTGGATGTAGTCGGTCAAGCTGGTCGTCCCAAGACCATTACTGGGTTCCAAACATACACCACTCCAGTTATTCTGGCTACCGGTGATCGTGCGGAGCTAGCCAATGAAAAGTAAGCACCTGAGTCGAATTCGATGCATGATTATTTATATTTGACATATGTCGGCAAAGTGGGTTGTTGACGTAGAACTGCTTAGCAGCAATTCCATCCACTGCATTTAAGGTAGGAGTAGCTGGCTTTGCCAACAGGTTTTTGTTGTGAGCATTACTTCATTGCAGAGTTTGATATTGTTTTGTTAACATTAGGAATTTGGACTGTACATGATATGTGGTAGACTGTAAGTTGAGGTCATCTATATGTATCTCCGGAGCTCATTTCTGACCTAAATCTGCGGTGGTTGTTGTGCAGGTACATTCCCTTGTCCACGGTGCTAGAAGGGTTTGTGATTTTGAAGCTGAATCCTGATTATCAGCATGACCATTTGAGTAGTTAGACTTGTAGAAATGCCCCCTTGGATCCCATGCATATAACCTCATATTTTCGAACAAGTTCGCAACTCAGGTCCTCGCTATTTTTTTCTCTCCATTGGTGGAGACATGTTCCAACTCAGGTTGAGTGTATATGAAGTGAACTTCTGCTGTGACTTGGTTGTTGTGACTTCTTTTCGGTTCCGCTCTTCAGTGATGGTACTTGGTCCTATCAAGTTTCAAGTTTAGATTGGGTCACTTTCTCATTTCGTAACTCCGCTGTTTCAGAGACCGATAGATGCCTGAAATTCTGTGCCAAGTGGTCTACTTTTAACCCCTAAACCCTCTCCAGATTTGGAGAATTTCAAAGATGTCTTATAAAATGTAACTAAGGGATATTTTGAACTTGATGTATGAATAAAATTTGTACATTATAAATTTTATATTCTGCAAGTGCTCCGGATACTTTTTGAGCCAACCAGTCAATTTACCAAATCAATCGGTTTTTTAAGAATATATCCCGTATATTTCTTTTATAAATACTAAATATAACAAATTTTTAGTCATTTGGTCCGGTTTTTTGCCTCTATTCTTGAGATTCAACAAAGTTATTTTGGAAAATCAATCGGCTGACTTGTAACTAACCGCTGGTTCTTCCCAGGCTCAGATCCATGTGGTTAGATGTGCGATTGCTATCACCAATATTTTTGTATAAAATTTGAAACTTGAAACTGAAAATTCTTTTGTAATTTGATTATGAATAAGATATTGACAACATGTACATGAAATTTTTTGTGATTGGTTGAAATGTAATAGTCTAATTTTAGTGATTTTTGGAGAGTTTTTGGTTGCTTAATTTTATGAGTTGACTTTTTCAAGAGCACTTTTATAGTAAAATCTTTGAAATTTTGGGTGAATCACTACAACATGTAATGAGGCATAAAATTTTCACAAATCATCCCCTTTCCAATCGGATCGCACTTGCATAAAGCTAACTTTCGAAGAGCCTAGGCTCATCTTCTAATTCCAAGGAATTTGTATTCTCTGAGCGTTGGAAAATTTCTATCATCTAATTTGGAACTAAAATGAAAATCCAAAGTAGAATGAGAAGGGAGGGAGTGCATTTGAATTGCTCAGTCATAAAATTGAAAGATTTGTATATTATATTGGAAAGATTTGTAGATTTGTATATTTGTTTATTATATTTGTATAATAAAATTATAGGTAGTTTTCAATAAGGTTGTCCAAACATTAGTAGAAAGGGTAGTCTTTGGGCATTGAGGAATAGTGTTAGAGCATGGTGCCCAAGGCCTATATTGGCACTAGTTTAACCCCTAAAGAACCAAGTGTCCTAACTAGGACATTTCAATGTTCGGGTAGGTTCCCACGTTGTCAATTTTTATTTTTATTTTTTGAAATAAATTATGTGAATTCGGTATACAGTGACGGACAAAATTGAGTATTGATTTGAAACTTTTCCATTCAAACAACCATACCATGAGCATCAATGGGCAAAGTCCAAAAGTGTATATGCAAAAGTTGTAGTGTGCGACATATAACACATTACTACGGAAGTTTGAAGAAAAACTCAATTGTGATTTGAAAGAAAATGAATTTCAAAGTTAGCCATGTCTAAAACTCGGTTTTGTGTGATATAATTCGGAACTACTTTAAATTTTGTCAATGTTTTCTTAGAGCTTCAAAAAAACTTTTTGTGCCTTGGCATGTTGGTATACATCATTTTAGATTGTTGTACATGAAAATTGAAGGAGGTTGATATTTATAGAATTTAAAATATTCATAATTTGACAAACATGTAAATGATGTTGGTTCTCACGATATTTGAATTTTTTTTTGGAATTGAAAGCATGGAACTGCATTGGCCATTGTATAGAGAGCATAGGTTGCAACATGAACCATTGTTACATCTTAATGCCCTTGCATTTGAAATAGTTGTCGAATAGGCCAATGCATTCAATTTATATATTAGAGTTGTATGATGCAGTTATTTGGTCTAGGTTTTTTGTACAAAAACTAGAGTTCATGACGCACATAATCAATCCTACGAATCCAAAAAAAAATAACACATCATTTTCAATGTCATCAAAAAGTTCAAAACTGCCAGAAATTACACTGACTTTCATAAAATTGACAATTTTTTGATGATATTGAACACGAAAAAAACAAGTTGTTCAATTGGTTGATTGAGTATGTACGTCATGAACTCTAGACTTTGAACAAAAAAGTTAGACCAAAAAACTCCATCATACAACTCTAATATATAAATTGAATGCATTGGCCTATTCAACAACTATTTCAAATGCAAGGGCATTAAGATGTAACAATGGTTCATGTTGCAACCTATGCTCTCTATACAATGGCCAATGCAGTTCCATGCTTTCAATTCCAAAAACAAATTCAAATATCGTGAGAACCAACATCATTTGCATGTTTGTCAAATTGTGAATATTTTAAATTCTATAAATATCAACCTCCTTCAATTTTCATGTACAACAATCTAAAATGATGTATACCAACATGCCAAGGCACAAAAAGTTTTTTTGAAGCTCTAAGAAAACATTGACAAAATTTAAAGTAGTTCCGAATTATATCACACAAAACCGAGTTTTAGACATGGCTAACTTTGAAATTCATTTTCTTTCAAATCACAATTGAGTTTTTCTTCAAACTTCCGTAGTAATGTGTTATATGTCGCACACTACAACTTTTGCATATACACTTTTGGACTTTGCCCGTAGGATGCTCATGGTATGGTTGTTTGAATGGAAAAGTTTCAAATCAATACTCAGTTTTGTCCGTCACTGTATCAATACAAAAATGGGGATGTAATTTTTTTTTTGATTCCGACTTTTCAAGTGGAAGTTATGGAGCAAAAGGGGTTTTCTTTGGGAGAATGGGCAGTGTGGACAAGGCTCAAAATAAACCTCATAAATTATTATTTTTCAACTTTAACCGTAGGATCTTGTTATGGATTACCAAGAGAGTGCATGGTAAAATTTTCATAGAATTTGACCATACAGATTGTAAGATTATTGCATTTGAAGTGAAAAGATGAAATTGTAGTATTTTTGGATATTTTTTGACCGTCTTTGAAGACATGGGAAAATTTATTAAATTGGTCAGAAAAATTCTTAAATTTTATTTAAATGTTTGATTTGGTATTTTCTATCAAGAGGAAAAAAAATATTCACAAGAAAATGAATAGAAAGAGGTGAAAATGATGCTCAAAAAGAGGAAAAACTGCGGTCCTTTAGGGGTTAATTCCAATATGGGCCTTGGGCACCATGCTCTAACACTATTGCTTGGTGCCCAAGTACGTCTTTTCTATTAGTAAATGAACGTCTTTTTCTGACTCCTAGTTAAGCAATAGAAATACAGAAAACTAGGAGGACCCCATGAACTAGGTTGTAGACTTGTATTGATTTGAGACATTCTTCACTCATTTCCGAGAATGTTTAACAATTGCGATGATTCTAGGTGCAAGGTGTGATATTTTTTTGAAATTAAGCTAATTTAGGAATTGGTAGAGAATTGGATAGGTATGGTTTATGAACAAAACAACCCATCAGATTTGGGTGATTCCTTGAACAAAATTGTTTATTAGACTCATACTTGGTTATTAAAGAGTCCAGGAAACGATATCAGTGTTTGACAAACTTTTTCACTTTGAAAATTTGTATAAATTTATCTACCGGGAATTATGAAATTGAATCAAATCGCCTCTTCATGATTTTTCTTTCTTTCTATGAAAAATAATACCATGTGTTTTGCTTTAATATACCCTTATTTGTTCACTCTAAATAGTTATAAGGTATGGAAGAACTCGGTAGTCTCTCATTATTAAGTGTGTAAGAGTTTGGTGGTCTTCAAACTTATAGAAAACTAATTTAGCTGTCAAACGAGGAATTTAGGACCACATGGATTTTACTTGATTTCCATGCAACATCCTATATTTCATAGGTTCGCATATTTTTTGCACAAATTCTGCAAGGATTTTGCACTAATTCCGCATGGATTTTGCACTGATTCCACATGGATTTTGCACTTTGTTAGATAACGAAAAGAGTAGAATCCTTGCGGAATTCTGTAGATAATGTAGAATATGTGTGGAATCAATGTAGAATTAGCACAAAATCAGTGCAAAATTTACACGCACCCATGAAATATTAGATATCGTACAGAAATTGTTAAAAATCAATGAGGTCCTAAATTCCTGATGAGAAGATGACTAAACTAGTTTTGTATGACTTTGAAGACCACCAAGCTCTTACACACCTAATATTGAGAGGTTACTAAGCTCTTTCACACCTTATAATTATTTAGAGTGAACAAATAAGAGTATATTAAAGCAAAACACATAGAATTTTTTCAAACACAACTTTTGTTTTAGGATAACTCTATTGTATATCTACCTTGGTTTTTTAGTTCCTTTAATTTGACCCAAAATTGTAGAACCGATTATACCGCCATATAGGGTAAAGAAAGTTTGGCTAATATCAAGTCCGGCTAATATAAAAAATTTGGGTCCAATTCGCTAATTTAGAGTAATCTCATTGGTTGAAATTTAGAAACTTCAGGTCGGACCACCAATGGCCCCAAATGTAAAGAATGCAACCTTACTTTACCTTAGAGCCACTCCCCATGAAGCACTTGACCCTGCTCAAATAAGCAACTGGTTCACTATATAAGGACCTCCTCCCATGTGGAACCGGCCCGGTGCTGAATTTCAGGAGTTGCCCGACTCCCACTAGACCTTCACCAATCCAAATGCAAGAAATACACTTCCATGTGACAGAAATGACTCAGATAGGACATGAATTTCATTGTAGAGATGAGGAACAAGAGGGTCACCGGCCCTGTTCGTTGTAGCAACTTCCATGAGAACCGATCAGGGGAACTTCTTGTCGTGTAGCTTCGTTCACTAGCCGATCCTCACATGGAAGCCTATCCTAATCTCTTCTCAATCTGCTTTAACCCCTAAACATCCTAGCATCCAGAAACTGGATCATGAACAGATTCAAAGCCTTGTAACTTTCTCATACAATCTCAGATGACTTTCATCCAAGTCATCTTTCCAAGCCTATTAAATTCTCTACCAATTAAAGTAAATCTTTTGTAATGAGGAGATGTTGATGATATTGGAGAGGCCTCCAAATGCAAGTACGTCAAATTTGTTGGGTAGATTTTAAGCTTGCAATGGTCCTCTCATGTACACATTATGTACATTTGAGCCGTGCTAATATCAATTTTTGAGGCTAGCATCTACATGTGTTCAAAGGATTGATACGTTTAGGGGTTAATAAAGTGAGAGCAAGTCTGTGAAAGACAGAGGCCTTGTTTTGAGAAAGTGCCAAACCCGTCCAATCGCTTTAGCACCCATCCTCTAATCCAAATCAGAATTAGTTTATTCTCTCTACACAGAGCGGGCGCGGGTGTCTCTCATGGGGGAGCCTCCCTTACCGCATCGCGAAGCTTTCAAATCCATTGACATCATCGTCGCCCATGTGCACACACTTTGGATTCGGATGAGGGAGGGAGTATGTAGATACTCACTCGCAAGTAAGGGTGTTGCACAATCCGTTTGAGATGATAGAAGAATGTGCAGCAGAATCGATTGGGGTTTCACAAGTGCCAGAACAATAATCCGGTGAAGACGACGAAGATGATGGCAACGGGGGCGACGATGATGCTCATGCGCACACCGTTCACACTCTTGGCTGAATTCCCTCCTTGCAAGCAGCACAACCCACTCATCTTGCGCACTAGGACCTCGAGGCCGCCATCGTTGCGAGCAACCTTGGATGCGGACATGGCCGCAGCAGCAGGGGGAGCGGGGGGGCAGAGCAAGAGGTTGGTGGACGTGGTGCGTCGCCTGCCTCGCCTTGCGCGCTCCTACTTCCGCAGTCCGTTCCGGCGCGCCCTGTTCGGCGGCATCGCCCTGCTCGGGGGCTTCTACGTGGCGCAGACCATCTCCCTGTCGTTCGGCGCCTTGGGCGTCAACGATGTCATCGCCGCCGCCATGTGCGTGCTGTTCACGGAGTTCGTCACGCGCTTCACCCGCACCCGCGCCAATCTCTCCTTCTCCGTGGCGCTTGTCAACAACTTCAAGATGGGCTTCACCTATGGCCTCTTCATCGACGCTTTCAAGCTCGCCAGCTGACCATTCCGGTACTGAGCATTGTTACTCTTCTAGCCCCTCAGCGTCCACTGTCTTTTCTGGAGTGTAGGCAAATTGGACCCCCTGCTGCAAATCACCTGTTTGTGTGAAAATGACTTCAGTTTGACAGGATCGACACTGTTGATCTTGTAGTATAGAACAAGAGCTTTAAACCATGATTTATTGCAATCAGAAAAACGAGGTAAAATGAGATAATGCCACCGTGATGCAGATGGCCATATTGGGCGTTTTAGACGCTTGGGTCAATTGACATGTGAAGCAAGAACATTGCGAGGTTATGATGCTCACAATTTCCATTCGGAAGTAGAATAGAGGTTGTCACCCCCTCTTTCGAGAAGATTGATTCTCTGGAGATTGAGAACCTTGGAGAGAAACGTGGAGCCAATCGTGGCCATTCTCCATGAAGAAGGTGTGACTCCCCTTAAGGCCGTGTGAAGAATGAGAATGGACACAGCTTGTTCATCTTCTTCACGGTTTCTCAATCTTCACGCCCATTCTTCACCTCCGGAGGGAAAGAATGAAACTTCTTAATCTTTGGAGAATGGGTCCTCCACAATTCAAGGAGAAAGTGCCATGTACACATTCTCTGAAGATTGAGAATGGGAAGAAAGAGGTGTGACACCCCTAATAAATCGTGAGTGTGGAATGAAAGAGGATTTCAAGGCACCAAAGAATGCGGTATATGGAGACTGTGAAGGTAAAAGCTAATCGTTTCTTTTCTTGAACATTAGGTACGTATTGATGAAGAGGATGTGCACCAGCTGAACATCGGATGAGCGGTGTTTTTGAGTGTCACGGCATGTTCAATTGAGAACTGGAAACTTACATACTCCGAGGTTATGATGCTCTTTCAGCAAGTCACCTATCTTTCTCGCAATTCCGATCATAAGCAATGCAAAGTTAAGGTGCTGCTGCACATGTAGAGATTGATATGGATCTTCAGAGGTATGTAACGGATTGTGGAACTTCAAGGATGATTTTTATCATTGTTTCTCAGTATCAAGTCTTTGTGGTCCTCAATGTAGTATATGTCTCGAAGAATTGCTTCGGGTTCCTACTGGAAAAGGATGCATGTGGGGGCAGGAGTAGGATAGTGCGTTCTATTAGACATGGAAGTCCTATCTGAGGACTCTAGTGTATTTAAAAAAATCAAAGGTCATTGGGATCAACTCCTTTGTAGTTTTTTGACGAGATAGCTTGCAGCCTTATTACAAACCTTACTTGCTCTGCTCTACTCTGTAAGGTATGTGATATATGAGGGTCTTCGAAGAGTAGCCTGAACCAGGGTGTTTAAAGCATTAGGTCTGGAGGAAGAAACCCCAAACCCTAAAGTGTGCTGAATTTCCTCCTCCGGGTTCTTTATAGTACAAACCAGCTCTGTGGATGTCTGAAGTTCTGGTGGAGAAGTCTGAAGTTCTGGTGGAGAAGTCTGAAGTTCTGGTGGAGAAGTCTTCAGCTTGTAATCAATTCATGCGTCAGAAGTTTCTGATGCGAGAAATCAATGCAATGTATGATTTATTCCTACTTGCTGTCCCCATCATTGTCTGACCTCCACAAAATGGTTTGGGTAATTTCGTGTCACAAGCATCTGATCGTGGGGGTTTCTGGACACCTCGTTGTAAGGGGGATGGAAAAAAATGGCATGGAGTGTGGGTCGACCTAATTCTTCGTTTCTGTGCTAGGTCAGAGCTTGGATAACGTTGCAGTCTAAGCTCAAGGGAAATGAAACGACAGCTTGCTGGGCCCTAGTTGAGCCCTTTCTAAAGACCATCATGAAATGCGCATTTCCAAAGCTGGAACCTGCCCAGTAAAAACTGGATGGCTTCTTTCGGCTACAGTACTGCTTGTTGTAAAGCTGTCCCTCTCTGTTATGACTGTATGTTTGGGAAGCCCTACCTTCAAGGTGGCAGGCATGGATTAGTCACAGAAATGACTCGTCGCATGGAACAATAATATCGTCATATTATGGAGTGTAGCAAATTCTCTAAATTGTAGAGCACGACTGTTCGAGTAGTGTTCACACTATCAGTTTTCCCAATGATCGACTCGTTATTGTATAATACTCCAGCCGGAAGTTGTCAAATGGAATCTGTATGCGTAACCATGACGACAGGAAGCGCCTTTAGCGTCTGCCGTGCTCTTCTGGCTGGACATTTCCTGCTCATTTTCTGGGCATTCAATTTGACTGTAACATAAGCTTTGACAAGTCGATAAAAAGGGTTGAGGTGTGAGTATTCAGACAGAAATCCATGGTTCAGACAACTGAACGTACTTTGGGTGCTAACCTCAACTCCTTGAAGCAGGGTTTTTGTCTGCAAAACGTGTTGAAAGACTAGGATGTGGTGGCCATACATGTGGTGAGTCACGGCTATTGATTAGTCATGCAGATATTCTAGAGTGTGCAGCCGATCATGGTGTCAAAAGGGAGTTACAGCGTAGTTTATGAACAGCTTCCTTTCGCTGTGGTCGTTTTCAAGTTGCGAGAAAGACTACTGTACTGTACACGAGAACGGTCTAAGATTACTTTCTCCCCTTATTATTACTGTTTTTTTTGCACTGGCTCTGGTGTATAACTAGGGTATTGCAAAAGTAACCTCTTGTCATACTAGATTGCTATATCTCTCGCTTCATCAGCTGCAGAAAGACTCAGATCAAGCCTTCAAAAACTAATAATTCTCTCGCATTTTGCGTTCAAGAGGCTGCAGAGAAAGTGAGATCAGTCCATTTGCATCTCTACAGACTAGGGTAGTTTCTAATTTGCAACAGGGTGGGTATGCGAGAAATTATTGAGAGTTGGAAAATGGCAGTAGGAGATGGTTCGCAAGCTAGAGTGGCTGGCACAGGTGGGGTGAGTGATGAAGAAGAGGAAGCACCATCGTTACATGGGCGGCGAGGGAATTGGCCTCCAACTTCGCAGCTGCTGGTTGCAGTTCGCAACCTTCACCGAGATTTGGAAGAGTTGCAGAGCCCGGAGGTGCCGTCTCGAGATGCACCGGGTGAGGAAGCTGTGACACCCAAGTTGGATGACGAGAACCGGCTGTTGCGGTCGCCAGGGCCGCTGGGATTCTACCACCGGGGCGTGGCGGAGCGCATGCTGAGGGACTACTTGAGGGACCTGACGGCCCTGAACGCTCGCGAGGTTGCAGTCAACCCCGATTGCAACCGCGCGCAGCGTGTCAAGAATGTGCAGAAACGAGTGGAGAGGTACTAAGCGGCGTTGGCGAAGATGGAAGAGGCCAACGCCCGCGAGCCCAATGGCCAACTCACGTGGGAGGAGCGCAACGTCCTCAAGGCCATGCTGGAGGATTACACGCGTGGCCTGGAGGATTTCTTAGACGACCCGGACGAGCACGGCGGCCGCGACAAACTCGAGGCCGAGCTGGAGGAGCTGCAGGCCAACATTGGCATGGTGGACGCTGGCATCCCCTTGGATTTCACCGAAACCAGGTTCGCCCTGCGTTCATGGCCCCTCTTAAACCCCTGACTGTATACAAGGGTTTATATGTCTAAAACCTTTGTATATACAGATCTATTCCATCCTAAATATATGTTTAATGTAAGTATACGTCAATATTTTCAGCTCTGAATATGTCTATTATATGTGTACTCTGTACAACAATGTTCAAATTAAAAACCCTTTTTGTACGTGTACTTTCACAAAATTAACATAGAGCACCCCGGGCAGGTTCGACATCATGGTGGAGTCTTTGACGGCATCAGTGCAAGGTGTGGAGGCCCAAGTCGACCACCTTTCGAGTCAGCATAACATTCAAGTGTTCAATCTGGAGTGCGGCTTTCTCGTGGAGACTCTGTCACTCACTGTCCACGAGCGGCTTCGCCGGTACAACGAAACGCTCCACGTGGTTGAGGACTTACCCGTGGAGGATTACCAAGTCAGTGACCGGCGGCGGATTTTCAAGAGCATTGCATTCTGCATTGAATCTCTCTCGGAGCTCGCGCGCATGTTTCAGACGGTGGTGGACCTGCTCACCATGTGCAGCAAGGAGGATTGGTGGATCACCGCTCTGGAGCTTTCCAACACGCCCCCACATTTCACCATCTCAAGGTGGTCACGATTCTCGCTCGCAATTCGGTCGTGTGAATGGACCATGGACATTGTGGACTTTGCGTTTCATGCAACGAAGCTGGTCCTTGCTGGTGCATCCTCATTGCCGGGCGTTGTGTTCAAGTGGTCGGATGATCAGTCAAGGATGGTGCTCCAAATCGACGGCAAGCCATTGTATGAACGCGAAAGAAGGCTCGGGTTACTCGAGGTTGCCAGGGATCTGGAAGGCAAGGACGTTGCTGCTCTGGTCACGAAGCTGGTGGAGCTCAAGGAGCAGCCTCGGAAAATATTTTCTTCTGCAGACGCCAACATGCACGCCATTGCAGATTTCTTGAGTCAGAAGTTGAACGGGCCCATACCCGAAGCGAACTCGTTACCTTATTCCTTCCGGGTGAACCCTTCGACGTTGACATATGTACAGTACCTGGCTTCCGGAGCCTCAGGAATGGTTGCCAAGTTCAGATGGTTGGGGCGCGAAGTGGGCGTGAAGACGGTGAAATCGCCAGGCCTGAGCAGGAGACGCTTTGAGGAAGAAGCGGCCATTTTGGCCACAGTGCAGCATCCCAGCGTGGTGCGAATGATCGGGTGCGCGTTCGAAGACAAAAGCGAGACTGGCTCCTTGGTCATGGAGCTCATGGAGCATGATCTGCGCTCGGTGATTGAGAAGCGGTGTCCCAACCCCGCGCCAGGGCTGAGCCCCTTTCCGCTCATAGTGGCCATTGATATTATGCTCCAAATCGGCGAAGGAATGCAGTACCTCCGAGAGCACAAGATTCTGCACCGCGATTTGAAGGCCAAGAACATTCTCCTCAACCGGTGTCGACGAGTTCGCCGGACCTTGAGTGGCGCATACAGGAAGTTCCCGGACTTGGCGTCTCTGCTTCACACAGAAGAGTATTACATTGCAAAGCTGGCTGACTTTGGAATCGCGAAAGCACGCCGTGCGCAAACCAGTCAGTTCGTGACCATGATGGCTGGCACCACCATGTGGAGGGCGCCCGAGGTCTACAACGTCCCGGATTTGGCCACTGCAAACAACTATCAGTGGCCTGCTGATGTTTACAGCTTTGCCATGACGTGCTACGAGATCCTCACGGGGAAAACTCCTTTTGAGGGACTACCCAATGGGAAAGTCTACAAAGCCATTGTAGCGGGCGACCGGCCTTCCCTTGACGAGGTCGACATGCCTCCGGTTTTGAAGGACCTCATTCAACGTTGTTGGGCCACTGATCCCACCGAACGACCTACTTTTGATGAGATCTGCAAAACTTTGTGGCAATGCAAAGTTGAAAATATCCTGCCTGTGTTTAAGCTTCATATCTGTTCTGCTCCTTCAAGAGCAGGCAGTGGAGTTTGAAGACTATGGTACCTTACTGGCAGAGGAATTTAATTAATACTAGCAAACACCCTGTTGCAATGCACCAACATTGCATTGGGAAAGTGGGAATCAATTGAGAATACAAAAGGAACATGGGAACTTCAGGAACATAAAGAGAACTTGGGAACATTAGGAAACATGATGGGAACATTAGGAAATATGATGGGAACATTAGGGAACATTAGGGAATGCTAAGGAATGTGATTCAAAGCTTTGGGGAACATCATGAGAACTGTGGAGAACAATTTGAGAACATGATGAAAAATTGGATGAAATGTATGGATGTGAAATGTGGATGATTTTGTGACATGGTATTGTGGCGGATACCAAGTAGGGTAGAGACATGGTATTGTGACGCTTTGTACTTAATATAATAGATTCCAAGCTTCGTTGTGGTCTGTAGGAAGCTGCACGTACTCACTCAAAGCTTGTTGATTCCTTTGAAGATCTAAACCCGTGCACGTGTAGTGTCATGCCCTCACAAAAGGTATTGTGTGGTTGCTATCCCCTAAAGGACCGTGGGTATTTTCTTGTTTTTTAGCATTATTTTCACCTCTTTCTATTCATTAAAGTTAACCGAAAAGAGTGTCTCAATGTGGAAACTCTTGTTGAACTCATTTTGAGTTCAAAAAAGCTGTAAAACTAGTTTATGGTGAGTTGGAAGATAATCTAAAGCAAGGCCTTGCACTGTTGTGGGGTATGGAACTTGTGACCTCCTCAATGCTAAGAGAGAGTTTCCACAAGTTCCCCCACGTGAAAGGGACTATTTACGAAGGGACCAAGGGACTATTCACGAACTATGGATGTCAGAATCTGTTATTATTGAGACGTAGACTCACCTTACAAGTTGGAAAACACGGGCTCTATTTTTGGATAAATCTATTGTCTTGTGAATTTATATTGGCTCTTGATAACTAATACCAATTTGAACATTTTTAAAAAATTAAAGAATGTTTTGACCGATTTAGCAATTTTTGCCATGTCTCTAAAGACAATCAAAAAAGGTCATGAAAGGTATACTATGCATTCTTTTGGAAGTCTAAAGCAAGATCCTATAGTTAAAGATGCAAAAAAATCATTTTTCGGGAGAATGGGCAATGCCGGCATTGCCCATTCTCCCGAAAAAAACCTCTTTCTCTCCGTAACTTCCACTTACGAAGTGGAAATCCAAAAAAAATTGGACCACCATTTTGGTATAGACATACCGAATTCACATAATGTTTTTGAAAAAACCAAGATAAAAATTGACATTATGGGAACCTACATGAATATTAAAATATCCACACCTGGATGGCAGGAAATACTCTAATTCAAATCCAATTTTTGTATTGAATAAATTAATTTTCATGTTTTTATGCTTCATGGGAAAAATTGTCAAAAATTAGCATTTGCAAGCATTGTAGTACAAAATAAATAATATTTTTAATTCTTCAAATTAATCATTTCAAATAACACATATCTAGATGTACTTCATATCAAAAACTGATACCAAAATGACGTCATTGGATATTTTAAACAAATGTTTTGGATTTTTTTAAGTAGCTAGGACAAATTCTGATTTTTGTACAAAAAGTCTCTTTTAAAAATCTTTAAACCTATTCAATTTTTATGAGAATTCTTTTTTTGTGTACTTCATGAGTGTAGGAAATCAAAACCACATCCAGTTGATTCATTTTTATTTTGTTTTAAAGAAAGAGTCATTCAAAGTTGCCATAGCGGCTGATTCTAGAGTTAAAAAGGGCTTTTTTGGGTACCCATATCAAACCATCGCCCTAAATTTCAAACCTGGTGGACACGCAGGGAATTGTACGCCTTAAATTTGTTGTAGGCAAAGTGCTTTTCAGTTCAAAATTGAACTAGAATCTCAGCAGTAACGTGGACATCAAAACATTCAGTCGAAAACTGAGGGACTGTCCTCCTCCCAATGAAACATCGATGAACATACTTCATCAACTCATCAACCCCATCATTAGCTAAGGAAGGATCCCCATGAGAGACATGCGCCCGCTCTGCAAAGAGAATAAACTAATTTTACACCATGCTTTGGATTAGTCGACAGGTGCTAGAGCAATAGAATGGGCTTGGCACTTCTTTAAACCAAGGCCGTTGTCTTTCACAGACTCGCTCTCACTTTTATAAGAGGAGAATCAGAGAAGATTAAACAGTGAACCGGTTGTTTATTTTTTGCAAGAGCGGGGCCAGGTGCTTCATAGGGAGCAGCTCTAACGGTGCACATGTCAAAGACATGGAGACCTCTACATCACAAACTTGGCAAGTCATGTTTTTGCAATGTTTTACGTATGTTGTTGAGATGAACATGGGTGATTACGTTCGACATACGTTTTACATATGTTTATCGTATAAAAAGGTGAAAGCACGGTAAATTGAACCATTAAAGCCATCCTTAGTGCTGAAATTACAATTTTTTTGATCAAAGGCTATAAATTACGACTAAAAATTCATATATTTAAGTTCTAATTTGGTAGAGCCCTCCATAGTTCTATTAGGTACTTCAATCCAAAGTTAACACAAAGTTAATGGATATTTGGAACGTGCATTGTTGCTTCTTCACAGGGATCACAAGTGGTTCAGTTTACCATGCTTTCACCCAAAAAAATATGAACAACATATTACAAACATGAAAAAACACATCATGAAAAAATATACATATTTGTAATATGTTTTTGGTACGTTTTTTTTACGATAAACATACGTAAAACATATGTTGAACGTAATCACCCCTGATCATCTCAACATCATACATCAAACATTGCAAAAGCATGACTTTCTAAGTTTGTGATGTAAGGTTGAAGTTGGATGAAACCCCAAGGCAGCTCTTGCAAGAATCGTTGAATGTTATAAAACCCAAAACCATCCAAAAACCAACTCTGCAATCTATCATTAATCCCAATTCTACTTTGGAATTCACCCACTTCCATCTCTGTCACTTCAAGTGTACACTAAATGTAGTATGGAATTGGGTATAAATAGAGCGGTTTTAGTTCTGTCAAAGAATGACAATGAGATTGCAAATTCAGAATGACTGAGCAATTAAGACAATGAAAGAAGCAATTTAGTACAACAATCAAGTAGATTCATTGGGTGTAAATGAAGTGGTTTAAGGTAACTTCTCTATCAATTATAGGTTGATTTTGAATGATTAAGGAAGAAGCACCTATAACCGATAAAATAAGGTTTTTAGGTGAAAGGAGTAAGGTAAAGTGAACCACAAATTACTACTTTGAAGATCCAACAATGCAAGGTTCAAAAATGAGTACTGAATTTGAATTTTTTGAATTGTTTTTTACAAGGAAGTAGTAGATAACTTGTTTTACAAAGTCAAACAATTTTTTTAAATCATCTTCAATGAATTTATATATGTTTATGCAATTTGAAAAAGTTGCAGAAATTGAAAAAGAAATTGGTCACAATCAAGAAAGTTTGTAAAAAATAGGTTAAAAGTGTGGTTGATTATTTTATTCTACAATTTCTTTTTTAAAGAGCCATCGACATCATCATGAACTTCAAGAGCATTAAGAAAATCAAGTTGAAAATACTTAAAACCATCAAATTTAATTTTGAAACCAGATTTAAACATTTTTTTTTTCAAACGCTACTCTTAGAAAACTATCTTGAGGATGTTCTTTTGAAACTTTGGTTTTAACCCCTAAGTGACCGATTGACCATTTTCTGGTCGCGGCCCAAACAGCAATGACTGCCCATGGTAAAAAAATTGACATTTTTCGAGTTTTGATTTTTTGTCAAAATTGGGAGTAGAGATCATATTCTAGTGTTGTTTGATGCATTTCATAAGCAAAATATTGAGGTTCATTAAGGAATTTTTCAAAGACAAACACCTCAACATTGTTCTAGTGTTATAAAACTTTCTAATTCGGGAAAATAATGATGTTCTCTCATTTGAAAAAATTTCATTTTTTAAATATTAGAATAGAATGTCCAATTTTAATCAATCATACCAAATTTAAAATTCTAAAAATAAAAATTGTAATTTTGATGAATATTAAGTGGTAAATGCTTCTAAATTCATTAAATGAGTGTCTAAATCCATTTTTGAAAGTTTGACTGCACAGATAATTACTAAGCTAATGCTTCTCATTTTCTCTTTTAGACCAAACTTCATCAAAGTTGCAGAAGTAACATTTTATAACACATCTAGGTTTTGCTTTTATCCCTCTGTTATTTAGGTGTTAAGTATCTATAACAACGATATTACAATAGAGGGCTCCATGGAAAAAGAAAAAAAAAGAAGACAATTTGGTATAATTTTATAGCTTTTGACCAAAAATATTTGGAAGTTTGAGCATAGATAACGCCCTTTTTAGTACAACATATCTTGCTTTTGCCTTTTTAGTACAAATATCTTGCTTTTGCCTTTTTAGTATAGAAAATTTTGATGTTTCACCGATGAGGTATTTTTCTTTCATAGGGAAATAGAGATACTATAGAATGGTAATTTTTTCAAAAAATTAATAATTCAAAATTAATTTATTAAAATAATTAAATGAAAATTTCAACAAAATCCATGGCTAATATAGAGGTTCACCTATAACCGACATCAATGACATAATTCCCAAACATAAAATTGTGCCATGTGGCTGCTCTTAATTGGCCAACATTGTATAGGCTTTTGGGTATCATTTTGTTGGCATTTAGGTCCATGAAACACAATTTCTTGGAGGCGTATACATTAGGTATGGGGTACTTATCGGCTATGGGTACCTCTACCTTATAGAGCATTTTTGGGATGCTCATGGCTCCTACCTAGAGACGGTTTTGTATTTTAAAGGCAAACCAAGTCTTTGTATATTTATAATTTTTTTTTAAATTATTGAAAAAATATGATTTCACTTTGATTCATCTCTACTAAGATTTTCCTTTCCGTCAAAAATTTGTGGGACACTTTGTATGTCCTCCAAGACATTTAGATTGTTTGACTAGATGGTAATAGGTATTTCTACTTTAGAGAAAGAATGAATGTACAATCTTAACTTCTTAGAGACAACCTTAAGTGATAAGATGATATAAAGTCTCTGACTTGTGGATCCTCCCAGGCAATTGATTAACTCTTTAGTTCCCAGGGTGGTTCTGAAGAAACCACAATTTTTGGACGATGTTTTTTAAAATTTTCTCTACTGAAATTAGGCATACCATTTATAGTATTCAACCGTATAAATGTAAGCATAGCTTAATGAAACAAGTGTCGGTCAAATCTTGGTAAGATCGGACCGTTGGATTAGAAGATTATAGTATGTCTTTGAATCATATAATGTACACTCAAAAATGAGATTTTGGGGGATGTGTGACTTCAAGGTTAAATAGAATTTGTATTAAATTTTCTAAAATGAAAGTGAAGATGTTTAGCAATGACCTATGCCAACACCTCTCCATTGCAATCTTTCATGTCAAGAACGGACTCATACATAACTATTGTGAATTTTATAAGTGAGAGTGACTTATCCATGTACGATCTTGATCAATGTACCAACTCCTTTCTTATTTTAACGTATAAACTTTGTATAAACTATTGACATTAGAGTTATTCAAAGACAGAAGAGGAGTTCAAGAGGAGTTTGCTCTATAATTACAATTTCTGACAAACATTGTTTTTGAATAGTCCCCATAGTCGGGTCTCTTGGTTTGGGGGAACTTGTGGGAACTCTCCTCTTGCATTGGGGAGGTCACAAGTCCCACACTCCATGGCACTACAAGGCCTTGTTTTAAAGTATTCTCCAACTCACCATAGACTAGTTTTGTAGTCTTTTTGAACTCAAAACGAGTCTAAAAGCATATTTTTGATGCTAAAGAGCATAACATTCAATAGTAAACTTAGAGATTGCCTTCCCTCCAATGAAATGATGAAGAATATACATCTTCATCTTATTAGCTCCATCATTGGGTAAGGGGTAGGGAGAACTCCAAGGATAAAGCTAGATTTAACCCCAAGCTAGTCTCATCAAGAGCTAGTGAGTGCTGCAAGTGTCGGGAAAAACACACTATTTGGTAGTGACAATAGAGTTTTCAGCAAAGTGACTTGCAGTTAGAGCCTAATGTATTTGCAAATCTTTAGAAACGTAAAGTGAAGAGGAAAATAAAATAACAAAGAACTGTGGATGACTTGGATGGGGCGTGGTCAACTTACAGCCTTGCTCCTGACAACCACCCCTTGTTTTTTATTTGTGCTACCATTGATATTGGTACACGACAAGGTGGAACATTGCCCACCCACATACCCACTTGCTAATTTAGTCTACATCCGGCTCGTGCTAGAAGAATGAAGAGTGTCAATACTAAAAATGAAGAGTGTTAGTATGAACTATGGGTGAAAATATTTGGACACCACTCTCAAACTTTCCATCCCCACTTTTTCTTTTAACTCCAACACACTATCTTTTTAGGAGATTTCACCTATTGTTTACTCAAACTAAGGTCAATTCACATACTTTTGAGTGACTTTGCGGATAACTCTAATGTGCAGAACAATGGAAATCTATTATATTAAGTACATAGCGTCACAATACCATGTCTCTACCCTGCTTGGTATTCGTCACGATACTATGTCACAAAATCATCCACATTTCACATCCATACATTTCATTCAATTTTTCATCATGTTCTCAAATCATTCTCCACAATTCCCATAATGTTTCCAAAAGCTTCGCATCACATTCCCTAGCGTTCCCGTCATGTTCCTAATGTTCCCAAGTTCTCTTAATGTTCCCAAAGTTCCCATTTTCCTTTTGAGTTTCCAATTGATTCCCACGTTTCTAATGCAATGTTGGTGCATTGCAACAAGGTGTTTGCTAGTATGTGATAAATGCAGAGGTACCCTTTGAAAAAAGCTGACTATTCTTTCACCTAACAAATATCGAGATAGTGCCCCCCGACTCTAAATCCCCCCCTCGACGTTAATGCAAGCACTGTTCACCTATGGGCCCCATTTTCTGAAATTTCCATTTTGGGCACCCTAGGGTCATTTTTTGGCAATTTTTTTTTTTGCAAATTTAGAGCCTACGGTCTCAAATTAATCTAGGAGGACCCTCTTGGGAATTTTAAACCCTTGGAAGAGGGGATTAATTTTTAAGGTGGGCCCCTACATGCACAAAATAGGAGGCAATTTTTGTCCTCTTGCATTAACCCTTAAACGTCAAGGTAAGCCCCATGGGCTTATTTAAAAGAGAATAATCAAGAAAAAAGTAGATTTTCTCAACCAAATCAAGCGTGGATTGGTGCGTTGGAAAGCTACTGAAAAAGCGATCTAGATTGCAAATTTGCGCCTCATTTGAGAGATTGTGGAATCGTTGGTAAGCAATCAAAGTTATGAAATTGAACAAGTTTTTGAGGTTGGGGCAGCTGAGATGCCGCAGTGCTACAGTGCTGGCCAGCAGTGTCCCGCAGAGCTGTTTTTGCATTTTTTTCGTTTTTTTTTTCCTCCGAAAATGTAGATGCCTTCCGAGCTGCCCCGCCCAGGCCCTCTTGACGTTTAAGGGTTAACGTGGAGGGGGGATTTAAAGTCCAGGGACAGTGTCAAGCAATAAGCATAGCTATTAACACGCAATTCGCTATTTATGCACTTGGCCAAGTGCGCTCATTTCATAAGCATATTTGACTTTAAAAAAAATTGGTTAAATATTTCTCTAAAAAACATCAATGTTGTCTTTCTTCAATCCCTTACATTATAAACAAAATAATTAATTAAATTATTTTTTATTCTTATCTTTATCTTTTCTTTTATCTTTTCTTTTATCTTTTCTTTTATCTTTTCTTTTTTATCTTGATTTCTTTCTTGTCTTCTTTCTTGTCTCCCTCTTGTCTTTCTTCTTGTCTTCTTTTTGTCTTTCTTCTTGTCTTCCTTTTTGTCTTCGTTGTCTTTTTCTTCTTCTACTTTTTCTTCAGTTGGGAGTGCTGAACCCTAAACAATGGAAGCAAGCCAACAAAAATGAAAAAAAAAAAAAAAAAAAAGTTTTTTTTTGGGCCGTGGGGTGCTGCTGAACCCCAAAATGGCAGCCGCCCAAAACAAAAAACAAAAAAAAAATAAAAATAAAAATTGGCCGTGGGTTGCTGCTGAACCCTAAATGGCAGCCGCCCACCAAAAAAAAAAAAAAAAAAAAAAAAAAACAGAAAAAGAAAAAAAAAAAAAAAAATTATTTTTACTTTTTTTTACTTTTTCAAAAATTTCTATTTTTAGGCGTTGGGGTGCGCGGCCGCGCACCCTAAAGCCCTCTCATCTTCCTCATTTCTATCTTCATCTCCCTCTCCATCCCTCCCCTCTCCTCATATATATAGGGGAGAGGAGAGGAGAAGGGATGGATCTTCATCTCCCTCTCCATCCCTTCTCCTCTCCTCTCCCCTATATATATGAGGAGAGGGGAGGGATGGAGAGGGAGATGAAGATAGAAATGAGGGAGATGAGAGGGCTTTAGGGTGCGCGGCCGTGCACCCCCAGCGCCTAAAAATAGAAATTTTTGAAAAAGTCAAAAAAAAAAGTTTTTTTTTTTTTGTTTTTTGTTTTTGGGCGGCTGCCATTTAACCCCTAAACGTCCTCACCTATGTCCAGTTTAGGCAGTTTTGCAAAGATGCATTATAAAATGCAATTAATATGAATATTTAGAACTTGATGTATGAATAAAAGTTATACATTTTTAATTTTAGATTCTATCTATACAGTTAGATCTATGACTACTATCACTAATCTTTTTTTATAAATTTTGAAACATAAAATAAAAAATTACTTTGTAATTCAATTACGAATAAGATATTGACAATATGTGGATGAAATTTGTTGTGATGGGTTATAATGTAGTACTTTAGGTGTAGTGATTTTTGGAGATTTTTTGGATGCTTGATTTTAATAGTTTTTTTTTTCATGAACACTTTTAGACAAAATCTTCAAGATTTTTGGTGAAACACTACAACACAAAATGAGGCATAATTTTTTCAAAAATTATTTCCTTTTTGATCGGATCACACATACATGAAGTTAACTTCCCATAAAAAATTCAGTAAAAAAATCACACCACAAAAAGTGCATGACGGATGAGAAAATACGGATGAAATCTGTACATCAGGCCAAAAACGCCTGCTTGGGCAGTTAGGGGTTAAGGTTCAGTAGCACCCCACAGCCAAAAATAACAAAAAAAAAAGTTTTTTTTTTTTTTTTTTTTTTTTGGCGGCTGCCATTTAGGGTTTAGTAGCACCCCACGGCCTCAAATAAAAATAAAAAAAATAAAAAAAAATAAAAAAAATAATAAAAAGTTTTTTTTTTTTTTTTTCTTTTGTTGGCTTGCTTCCATTGTTTAGGGTTCAGCACCCCCATTTGAAGAAAAAGTAGAAGAAGGAAAAGACAACGAAGACAAAAAGGAAGACAAGAAAAAAGACAAAAAGAAGACAAGAAGAAAGACAAGAGGGAGACAAGAAAGAAGACAAGAAAGAAATCAAGATAAAAAAGAAAAGATAAAAGAAAAGATAAAGATAAGAATAAAAAATAATTAAAATAATTATTTGTTTACAATGTAAGGGATTGAAGAAAGACAATAATTGTCGGTTTTTTTAAAAAAAAGTTACACAAGAAAAATTATGCGTTCGGGGACCAAGTGCATGATTATATTGCCAAGTGCGTAAATAGCGAATTCTGTGTTTATTGTCATTTGCATGGTTGAGTACTCATTGCAAAGCAGGTCTGGAGCACCTTGCAATAACAAAGTTGAAATGAACCCTCCACTTCTTCTCGTTAGTGTAAAAGATTACAAATCCCCCTGTAAGAGTACATAACATTCAGTAGCCTTTACGCCCACTGCCTTTCTTTCATGCAACCCACTAAATTTCACAAATTTATTATAGTAAATGCAATATATGAGAATGAAATGCAAGGGTAATCTATTAAAAAAAGTACACATTGTAGCCTTGGCCTTGATTTTTGAACACGACCATGATGTTGAGATTCACAACAATCTACTGTGTCGAGCCTCGTTTTTGCCATCCTATGTGGCTACCGTGTGGAAATTTGCTTCATGTTGGCCTCACTTTATGCTTGCTCTCATGGCAACTTTTGTTGTGAAGCGTCTCTGTTGCAAAGGACCGTGGATGCTCTTAGAATGTGCAATTATTATGGATGGTAGTATTAACTTCTATGTGCCTATATGGTTGTCCTAAAACTTTGGGGTTAAAAATAATTATTTGGATGATAGCATAGTAAACTGGACCAAGTTTGTCCCTACCCTACAATTTTCTACATAAAAACTTTTAATTTGTAAAACATAAGGAAACGATTAGAAATAGATTAGCACATGCATACGTGGAAAAATAAACCAATAGAAAATTCATGTGGTCATTATTTGAAGCTCATATGTGATGTCGTCCTAAAACATTTATTTTTATTTTTAGCAATACTATTTTGCGTGCCCTAAAATGCATAAATATGAATGCAAATCCAAAATCTAAATTGCAAAAAAACTGTAATGAACTCTCCCTAATTTTTTCCCAAATAACAACTGTTTGTCACTTTTTTTTGCCACTATTTTCAACTTTTGAACCAAGAAAATTGTGTGATATTACAGAAACTGATATCAATAGAGGACGTAAGCCGAAACCTGAGATGAATGATTTTCAAGAATGAACAACGGACGGAGATCAAAACATTCATCCAAACATTCATCCAGTGTTCTTCCTCATTTCACCGTCGTCTCGCGCGCTCTCTAGTGCACAGCGTTTGCGCAATTGCGTTGCCGATGTTGCGATATCTGTGCACCGGGGTGCATTTGTGATGCAGGCTTCGTGGGAGAGTTGGCGTAATTATTAGTGCCGGGGTTGCGTGCAAGTAACTTACCGGCTGGTTAAGGGAGTTGCGCGATGGAACAGCAGCAGACTATGGCGGGGAACTCGTCGCCTACGCCACCCACGTCCAGCGCGTCCACGGGGAGCTTGGGTGGCAGCACTGGCGGTGGAGCATTGCTGGCCAGCACCGCGGACTCGATCGGGTTGACGGGCGAGAATAATAATGCCACCGTGCTACCGCATCGCCGTCGTCTGGGCAAAACCTCTGCGTCAGTTCCCTAAACCCTAAACCTCTTTCTGTTCCTGATCGTCACGTATTTGAATTTGTTAGTTCTTGAATCCATAATCCCTAAATTGGCGAACGTTCTTGTAGTGAATTCAAAGGGATATCGAAAAGGAGATTTAACCGGAACAACAGGTATGGCGGGTATTGCTGAAACCCTAGCCAGAAAAATTCAATCGGTCGCTGCGACCTGAATTCCTAGAATCAGAACGTGGATAACGGCTTGTTAGGAGAGCATTGTCCATAGCTTTTCAACAAGCTATCACTCGCATGATTTAACCCTGAAATGAGCAAGAAATCTCAAAAGCAAACTGCTTGGTGGCTCTTTCTGTAGTGTGCTGTCATATTTTCTTGAATTTTCTGAATTGCATAATGTTACTTTTATCTCAATCAACTAATTATCAATGCAAATGCACGCTATATTCATATGATTCAACTTTTAGCCTTGTTCATTAGATTAGAAAATTTTAAAAAATCTTCAGGTTTAGACAGGAAATTTGAGAAAGTTCAGTATGAAATTTTAAGTGCAACCATTGATTACGTCATCTCTAGTTATCAGAGCCGTCATTCCGATTCCATGGCTAACATTGAATCTAACTTCTGGTTTTGGTTTTTGCTTGACAGAACAGACGTTCACTATCAGAAGCGAAGAGGGAGGGTTCAGGAGGACCACCAGGATTTGGATCGCCTGTGATTCCGTCTCCCTCCCTCACGAGCCCAGGAACTCCGGGGGGTGTATCCCCAGGGGCTCCAGGAAGTTTCAGAGACAGGGTGGCGCTCCGGTCGTCAGGAAAAGGTCTTGGATGCTGATACGTGAGGCTGCTTTCGAATAACAATAGTTCTGTAGCGTCGATTGCCCATTTGCTTGTTCCTTGGAACTCTGTTGAATGCGGTCTGTGTTGGTTTGTTTCAGCGGATTTAGGTGGAGATCAGCATGGTGTTGGTGGATCCTCCAGACCTGGAAGGTACCCCTCAGTTCCTTATGCTCTCTCTTACATTAGGTATAGTCATTGTAATCGTTCATTACACGCATCGTCCTTATAGAGCTTGCATCATAACGTTCTAGAGAACCCTTGATCGGCATCCTGTGGATTGGCATGAAACGGAATCTTGGTTTGCGGAGTTGAAGTTGAGCTGAAATTGAACAAGGGAGAGCTCCTGAAAGCAATGGTGTTGGTGGATCCTCAAATCAATGAGCTATTTTCTTCACACGTGAGAGGATGCCAGGGCTTTAATTTAAAATCTCCTTGATTTTCTCCGATTTGGCATAGCTCTGCCCTAAATAGCTCTTAGTTGGCAGTCGTCTCAAAAGTTACCATGCCAGTCCTACTCAAGAATGTTATGATCCAAAGAATCTTGTAGAGTGCAATTTTGAGCTCTGCTGAAAATTAGAGGTTGCTGCAGGTTACCGCATTCCAACACGGGAGCAGCGGAGGCTCGTCACCTGGGCCGTCGACCCGAGGCATGAACTCATATGACCATCTCATGTACTTTGGAGGATTGCTCCTCTTGTGTTGATGTATGATGTCCTGTTATTGATGCAGAGGCAGGATCTTTGTAGGGCGGATGTGGTATCGTGTAGTAACTGGAGTGTGGTTTGATTTGTGTGTGTTTCAGGTGAATTTGCGAAGGCATGAACCTGGACAAGCTCAAAAGTACGCTGCCGAGCAACAAGCGAAGCGAGCGGCCGTACAGCGTGCACAGACGTCTTCTGCGGGAAATTTCAAGACGTTCGATTCTTCGCACAACAACTACCTGGTCCCAGTCATACCTGTCCAGTTCGCTGCAAAGCAGTGAGTGCGAAGGCTGTGACGGAATGAGCAAAATTGATGAGCAGAGGTAACTGGTATGACGATTGAATTGAGAATTTTGAGGCCGTGATCGTGATTACTTAGTGATTTGGAGGGGAGCTTACAGTGGTGCAGATTGTGAAGAGCAAGGATGAAGGTGTGTGCATATGGTGGACTTGTATATTATTCTTAGGAAAGGTTGTATCAGTGCATGCGATGATGTGTGCCTGAAGTATCACTGAATGCTTCTTATCTCCGGTTCTGTAATTTGAGAGTTCTCGTGGATGGTTTGCATAAAAGCGCAATTTTTCTTTTTTAATTGAAATTGGATTGTTGTAGTACTGTCCATCGATGAATCCTTTCCGCTCCACGGTATAAGGTATAAATGTCGTTACTAGCAACTGACCATTGTTGATATTAAAAGAGAAATTATTTTTATTAGGGCTTTTCGGCAAGTGAAAGAGGATCCTCCTTTATCATGCATCATTTGGACGTCATATAAATAAGTTTGAATTTCCAAAGTATTGTATATTGGTCTATTGAGAATCAATTCTAGGCTCTTATAAGCTCTTATACTCTTATACTCTTATAGGTTCTCATGTTTTGACTGAGTACATCTTGTGCAATCAATATCTGTTGCTATTGGGTCCAAATGTAGAGGTGTTTGAGACGGTATATACCTTAACCCCTAAACATCTCATGGGCATAGTATGTACGTTGCTATATAATTGACATTGCTACCCACATGAAGCTCCAAATTGTTATCTCAATAGTTCACTAGAACCACATTGATCTTTACGGGTTAAGGTGAATGGGCCTACTACCAACTTGATTTCAAGTAGGTCTTCATACATTAGTAGTGTATGTTCAAGAATACAAATGTAAATAGAGGGTGTTATTTTGAACCTTCAAATGGATTGGAAGTAATTTGTTGCCATAAAAATTATAGAATCATTTTTCTTTTGTTGACAAATTGAAATGACGAAGGTGGTTCTTTGTTGTATAATTTTTTGGATAACCATAGAATTAATATGATTTTTGAAAATCACATAGAATCAACTTTCTATTTTGGATATATAGGGAAAAAGCAAGCCTAAGTGTATATGCAAGGACCACATGTATAAATCCAAAGTTGATAGGCTTTTAGTGATAATGGGATCCATGTGGTTATAAAATAGACATAATTGAGTTATTTGTGAACTCAAAGGGGGTAGCTTGTCTGCTACCTAGTATTTTCAGCTCACAAATAGCATGCTCTACCAAAAGTATGTTACCAGCCGCCAAAGGCTTGCTTTGGGTCCTCGACTCTAAAGCCCCTCGGACATTAGAGTTTTCCGCAAATTCATCTCATTTGACATGGGCAGAATGCCAAATTTCTTGGAAAACGAAAATTCACTCGTCCAAATCGGGGGGGTGGGGGGGGGGAGCGAAATTTTCCCAAATTAGGTTGAAGCAGACCAGCAGTCGGCAGGGCCGGGCCTGCCGCTAGCTCTGCCCCGCCTGCCGCGGGCTTTGTCCTGCCCGCTGCTGATTGGGCCGAGCCAGCCGCCGGCTCTGCCCCGCCTATTGCAGGCAAACGGCCTGCAACAGGCCGGGCCGGACCCGCCGCGGGCTTGGGATGGGGTCCCATGGCTGATCCAGCCCGACTATGGGATCCCATGACTGACCCAGCTTGGCCATGGGGATCCCATAGCTGACCTAGCTCGGGCATGGGATCCCTATACTGACTTAGTCTGGGCATAGGGTAGGGGATTTGGGGGGATTTTGTCTCTCACATTCATTTTGTATTGTTGAGTGCCGGTATAAGAGACGTCCAAGGTATACTCTGCAATAACCATATGCTACGATTTTAGATCAAAGGTATAATTTTTGTTTGGGCTTGTAGATTGTTTAGAGTGCTATGGCGTTGTCATCGGAAAGCGATTTAGAAGAAATGGCGCTCTTGGAGTCAAGTAGTAGCTTTAGCGATGATGAGGTGTTCGAATTAATGGAGAAGGAGTCTCACATGGTCATGCAAGTAGCTATGGCGTCATCTTCATCATTCCATTTATTTCATGGAAACGAGTGGACCGAGGGAGGTTTTCACACGGTGAATCGCGAAGAGGAAGTCCGTGACGTGCTTGCCTCCATACGAACTACGCCCACACTATTCAAGGGTAATACTAACTTCACTCTCCCCGAATTCGATGAGTTGTGCGCGCTTGTGACGCCATTTATTGTAGGCAATGCACGAAGTACGAGTGAGGGTCACATTACAAGTGGGCGTCCTATGAAATTGTCACCGGAGCAAAGGTTATTGAATTTTATTCTTTACCTTAAGCACGACAATATTACGCTCTTTGATACTTATTTGTGGAATTATAGTAAGAGTGCGGTTTGTGACGACATGATTTTTATTGCCTCTTGTATAAATGAGGCTCTTCGTGATGAAATCAAGTGGCCAAGTGAGGAAGAAAGGGTCGAATTAGGACAATGCTATGATGAGTTTCCAGGGTGCATAGGGTTAATCAATGGCACACTAGTAAAGATTAGACGCCCGTGGAAAGATCAAAATCACGGGCGGTTTTTTAATGGTCGGAAAATAATGTATTGTATGAATAATCTAGTGGTGGTGGACCACCATGGATTGTTCATTTACATAGAGGCAGGGTTTCCGGGAGCTTACCACGACGTCAATACTTTGCGCCACACGGACCTAGCACAAAATTGGCGTGATTATTTTACGCATACCGAGGAGTATTTTGAGTACCTCCTCGGAGATCCAGGGTACCAAGGTTTAGAGAGCTTCATAATGTGCTGCATTGTCCTTCGTGAAGTTGATGGGGGAAATGATGAGAATGCGATTACTGCTTACAACAAAATGCATGCCGGTTATAGGGTGCGTGTGGAATGGGGCATCGGTGGGATGAAGCAAAAATGGCAAAAACTAATGAAGAGGTTTGATGCCACCAAGCCAAAATTCCACCATCATTTTCGAGCGGCGGCAATATTGACAAACTTTTTGCAACGGCAGAGAAGAGACCTCTCCTACGCCATCATAGGACCACGCAATATGGACAAAAATGATAGGGGGTGGGAAGGGGATTTTTCAAATGAGTTCTTATTACGGTTTCATGTTTGTTGACTTAAATATACGAGACATCATATTTTTAGAGTGTTGTTAACCCCTAAAGGACTATGAAATTGACATGTTTTTTAGCATCATTCCACCTCTTTCTATTCATTTTCTGGTGAATATATTTTTCCTCTTGATTGAAAATACCAATGAAACACTTAAATAAAATGTAATATTTTTTTTGACAATTTAACAATTTTTAGGTTCTTTTCAAAGACGGTCAAAAAATGACAAAAAAGATTGCATGATTGTTCGGTCAAACTCTATGAAATTGTAGCAACAAGTATTGTAGGTTAACACCTTAACAAATAGAGAGGGAGGACTTTCAATTTACTTGTCCAAAATTTGGGGAGTCAAGTTAATCTCTAAAGGACCAAGGATTCATGGGTATACAATGACCAAGTCGATTGATCATATTGTTGATCCTTCTCAAGTCGATTGATCAACATTACATCACGCAAGGGTTTTCATCCATCCAAAACTCGTTTGGTTCTTGTGCTAGTTGACTATCATTTGTACAAAATGGATTTTCAAAATAAGACATTGTAATTTTATGAAAATCAACGCAATTGGTTTATGTCAAGTTTCAAACTTACTTCTAAAAAGAAAGACTTTGAAAATGATTTTCCAAAATTAATGAAAAGTTATGAATAAGAAAAATCATAAATCCAATCATATAGATGTGATCTTCAGATTGACATTTACAACTGTGAATTGTGCATCAATTCCAATCTTGTTTTTCATCAAACATTTTATAACAAATTTCTTTCAAATTGTGTTGACTCAAGACGTTAAAGGGTTAAATTAATTGCAAGTTAGAGAGAGTTGGCATTGATTTCTCAATTGACACATATTGGGAGATGTGGGCATTTCGTAAACTAATTCTAGTTAGCTAATTGGTGCTACTCGCTTGGTGCGGGTAGGTTACTTGGTTAGTTGAACATACCTCTATTCCAGACGAGATAGAACCATAGAGGTTCTCACATGCATTACTTGTATTGTAGACTATGTGATGCAGAGCTTGTGACTATAGTGATATACTCCGACACCAAGTAATGCATACCATCGCTTTGATTGTTATATGAACTAGAATATGCTCTCCTCCCATAAAGAATCCTAAGCATATTATAGGCCCTTTATCGGAAATTACTGGTGTAGACCCAGAAACATAATTCGTTTTTCAGCTCCTACTAGAGAGCTTCATTTTCCTCCTGCCTTAACCCTTAACCCTTTGAGGCGCATGCGTCCACATAGTGGACGACGATCAATTTCAAATTGTTCGAATTCCATCCATATTGAACAGTTTTCATCCACCAAGATTTCATGTGGTTCTTGTGCAAATTGACTTTCCTTTGTATTGTTTGGATCTTCAAAATAGGTTATTATGATTTTTGGAAAAACAACACAAGTGGATTATGTCAGGTTTCATTCTTAGTTCAAAAAGAGAGACCTTAACCCCTAAAAGCCGGAGGGTATTGAACAAAACATAGATGTGTTATAATATGTGCCTTCCATATGTTTGATGAAGTTTGGTTCCATAGACAAAATGTAGGGTATCATCTCTACAAATTATTCGTACGGTCAAACTTCCAAAAATAACTTTAGACCTTTTTTTAATGAATTTAAAAGCATTAACCTTTGAAAATTTGTATAAATTCTAATTTTCACTTTTAGAGTTTAAAATTTAGCATGATTGGTTAAAGTTAGTTTATCAATTGTAAACTTTATAAAAACAAAAGAAATGATGGAGGGAATATCATTACTTTTCTCAAATAGCAAATTTTGTAACACTAAGACAATGTTAAGGTGATCCACTTTGAAAATTTCTCCCGGGTGGAGTTTAACTCGGATTGACATAATTCAAATTGGGTTGGAAAGTAGACTTGATGTAGTATTTTAAAATATTTTTTATTTTTTAAAAAAGAATACTTTTTAAAATCCGGACAGCCCGTTAGATTCGGGCAGCGACCAGAAAATGGTCGTTCGGGCATTTAGGGGATAAAGATGATTTTCCGAAATAAGTAGAATCAAACATTGGAAACCATACCATCTTGTAGTGCATGTTATTCCAATTTCATTGCAATATTTTTTAAGAATAATCCATTAATTCATGATTTTTAATTGATTTTCAAGATAAAACCTTGCAAAATTAATTTAAAAATAATAAAGAAATATATGATAAATCCAACCGTACAAATGTGATCTAGACACTGATATCTACAACTTCACTTTGTACTTCAACTCCATTTTTTGTTTCATCAAACATTTTATAATGAGTCTTTGAAAACAGTGTTGAAATGGGACGTTAAAGGGTTAACTGCCCAACCATGCAAAATCTGCTTCATGCAAATCAGCCATTTACTTCTTCATCCCACACTTTTTGTGGTGTGAATTTTTTTTGCAAGAAACCATGGGTAGTTACCTTCACTAACTCGAAATCAAATGGTAAAACCTTCAAAATGATTATTTGGCATCCAATTTGAGGTGGTATTGTTCTATTTTGAGGGAAAAATTGAAAGAGCCCATGGCTGATTTTGGAGGTCATGGACAGGGAATGGTATTTTTTTGATTTAACACCACATTCAAGCTCAGCAAATACTACAGTCAAACACATCTGTACATCAATACAATCAATGAACACTAGTGCATATGTTGGTCATAAAACAAACAAGACAAACAAACAATTCAAGTGCCAATTTGGTGAAACTGAACATGCATGGTGAATGTAAAGCTTTATAAAATCAAAAGAAAATTTACACGTTCTTAAATGAGTCCATGATCCGCCTTGATTCAGCCCAGAACTCATCATCTAAGTAAACACCCGCATCACGCAAGCGAAAAAGGTCACTAAGCATCACATTCTTGGCCTTGGCGCTGAAAAATATGCCCTTCATCTTCTCTAAGTCTATCTTCGCCCGAGCTGAGTCCGTCTTTGCTACCATGAAAGACTCCAAATTACCCTCACCAGACTTGTAAGACGTGGCGATTGTGACAATTCCACGAGCCTGCTATGCCAAAATCTCGGCCTTCGAGAAGCGTTTCTCTTTCTCCGTTTGTGTCATTGCGGACCCCGAGCGGATGGTACCTCCACTCCCTTGGCCTTGGGAGCCCTGCAATCCAATCGGTCTACTGGCTGCGGCAGCTATAGTGCTGTCCGACTGCCCGCTACCCTGCTGCCACGCAGCAGCACCTGCGCTGGACTGCCTGCTAGTGTCGGTAGCGGGGCTTGACTGCCTACTGCAGGTGCCGGTGTCGCCTCCATGCGTCTCAAACCCATTTTCTCGGTGGCCCATATCAGTGCTCCCCAAACTTGGGCTTCGCCGGTCAATAACCAGTTGATGTGCACGTAAAATGTTTCTGGCAACGTGCACATCCGTGCCCCAAATTTGTTCTAAGATGCCGTCCGGTTGGATCGCAGCTTTGTCGGAGTCTTCATCGTTGCTAGTGCCAGTTTTGAGCTCCTTAAGTGTATCGGGCAAGCGCTCTTTTAAACTATCATCCAAGAACTGATTATTTGGAAATTAAACGCTCCAAGTAATCATTGTAAACAAGCTTCCAAACTAGACTAGGAATCAACTGAGAAACTTGTTTTCTAGAATTGGAATAAGTGCCAAAATGGCGATGGTAGCTCGATACCATTACAGCAATTTTCTCAGACTCTACAATCGAACGACTACCTCGCGATTTAGGGTCACTTGTAGGTGGTCGAGGTCTCTTCCTAGGAGGAATTTCTAACCTAATCTGGCAATCGTCATCATCCGGTGAACTAGGAAGGAGCGTGTGCAATATCTCTGGCGGTGGGAAAGGGTCCTGTAGTCCGAACAGATAAAAAGAAAAACGAAAAATTAATTTCATATAGAGAGACTTGCATAAAGAGAGACTTTTATAAACAGGGACAATTCAGAATGGCGATTGATGATTATGGACTACATAAACCAATTAATTGTAGGAGCTTTTCTCCTCATTGTGAATCAACAAGAAGTACAAACCTGAACATTGTGATTACAACAAATTTAGCCCTGCACTTTGACTCTGCCACACTACCATAAGACCATCTGAGATTATGTCAATGACCGTTTGAGACCATGTCGATCTCACAATGTTGGAACGATGCAGAAAATTTTAAAAACGACTAACAACGAAAATTCAGAAGCAGTACATTGAAATTTACAAACGCTGGAAAAAATATTTGGGAAAAAAAACGGAAAATTTGGACATTACGACAGCGTCCCTGATAAAAAAACTGAATCACAAAACATCCCCAAAGTAGTGGGAAACAAAACCGAACTTAGTCCAAACGAGAACCAAACAAAATAAATTAGAAAAAAATACGAAAATTTTGGGCATTACAACGGCGTCCACACTCTTGCTACAAAAACCCTAAATTTCCCACACTTTTTGCCACAGCAACCAAATGAAAAAGGGAAACCCTAAACCTTGAGCAACATCCCTGAGCAATCAAAAGAATAAAATTTGGGAAAAAACATACCTGGGAGATTGCCGACAGCGTTCGATGTAAACTGTGGCGCCGATTGCACCCTCTATCGGCGAAGGTTGCCATTGCCCTGCCCACATCCCTGAAGTTCGCCGTGTTTGCGCCCACATCCCTGAAATTCGCCGTTGCTTGGCCCACATCTCTGAAGTTTGCCGTCGCTAAACCGCCCACATCCGGAAAATATGCTGATGGGGGTGGATCCGTTCTCCCAGCCACGTCTCTGAAACATGCTGAAGGTTGTGGATCGAAGATGTTGCCTAAGCTCCGGAGCACGTCTAAACTGCTGAAATTTGGCGACAGACCACCATCGCCAACACTTGGACGTTGCCACGTCGCAGCATTACCGTTGCCATTACCCGCAGATCCTCCTCCACCTCTGAGCCCACACATAGAACTTCCCTGCCACGGCGCAACTTCCCTGCCGTCGCCCACTTCTCCTACTCCACGAAACCTCAGATCTGAGTACAAAGGAGCTTGTGAGCCTACTCCGACTTCTAAACCAAGCTCCATCCTTAGATCGTCACTCCCGTCTCTCCTCTCCATCGGAAGGCACTCACGAGGAAAATGACCGCATACAAAGAGACCCTTGTCGAAATGCCCGCTTCCTCCCCACCCCGCGACCTTGGTGGAACGTTCCAGTTGTCAGCTTGTCAGCCTGGCTCACTGCAAAACTGAGGTTGTGAAATCAAAAGACACCGTTTTTGGTCCCTCCAAACTTCAGACCTCTAGTTTTTTTCAGGCAACTGACATGTCTACTTTTATTGGGAACTGAACCTCTCTTTTTGAAAACTATGGTCCAGTCACCCTACTTGTGACCACTTTGCGGATAACTCTGTTAATGCAAGCATTGTTCACCCATGGGCCGCCTTTTATGAAATTTCCATTTTGGGCACCTTAGGGTCTTTTTTTTGGCAATTTTTTTTGCAAATTTGGGGCCTACGGCCCAAATTTGGTCTAGGGAGACCCCCTCGGGAATTTTAAACCCTTGGAAGAGGGGGTTATTTTTTTAAGGTAGGCCCCTACATGTTCAAAATAGGGGCAGTTTTGTCCTCTTGCATTAACGTCCGGAGGGGGATTTAGAGAAATTCGCTTTGAATGAGCATGGGGATCAAGATGGGGGGCACGTGAAGATCTCTTGGTTGGATCGCTAGTGTGGTTTGGAGGAGCTTTTCTAGCATTGGAGAGGTTCAAGGTTTGAATCTCTCTGACATCGTAGACTGTTTTGATTGGTCAAAAAGATAAGAGCCAAAACCCGTTTTTGCCGCCTTTCAAACTAAAAAACCTTGTCTTTCCTCTTATAGAAATGTTTTGCTCGACTTTATAGATAACTCTAATATAAATGAGTGTTAAATTACCAAATCTTCAAAACCTAGTGTTTCTTTTGAAAACCACCATGGTTGAAAATGGACTTCAAAAGTGCTAAAAGTGAAACTTATTTGTGTATAAATGACCATACTAGTACATGAATATAGACCCTTGTGTTATGAAATTTTGACCTTATAATTCCAACCTCAACATGTTTTTTGAAGCCTGCTTTTGTTTTTTCATATCCATTTTATTTTTATTTTATTTTAATATATTTTTATACTAATTTATTATAGATGTAAGAGAGTCTTGTCCTACCCCTTTCTGCCTCTAATTGATTTATATTCATAATCAGTTGTTGACTTTTCAATGCTAACGTGGCTCCATCCCATTGGCAACCCGTCATCATCACCATCACAAGCTCCAACTCATACCTTCTCTCTTTCAACTTGCAACCTACGTCTTTGGATCATGAAGATCAAGGGTTGTGATTGAAAGGTGAACAACCAGTTATGTACAATAACCTACTCGCCGCTACCGTGGCTCGTTGGTTATCTAATACATGAAACATGTTTAGCGGGCTAAACAATATTGGAGTAATGGTGTTCATTCCAATGCCCCCTCTTCCCCATCCACCAAACTTCGTAACCTCTTCCTTTGCATTGACCGCATCTTCAAACTTTATCCATAGAAAGCTCAAGGAATTTATTGATGTTAAAAACCTCATCATTTGTAATATTCATATCTTCTTCATTCTCACAATCATTGTCTCATTAACTTCTTCATTTTTTTCATGTCTATGTCCATGTAGAAATGGTGACAATTTATAACTTTTTCAAAAAATTCATGAACTTTCTTCATTTGCTTGTTTAATTGTCTCCTCTTCATAGATCTCATTTGGTTGCATCTCATTCTTCATTGGCGTAAAATTGAATGAATGGGTCTTTGTGGTAGCAAATCTCTTCATGATATTAGATGGGACTAGTGGATGTCTTAAACTATACAATGGCTCACAAAAGTAGTGGGTTACCATATGAATTGGTCTCATAAATTGAGAAATTGGAATCATGAAGTAAAATTTGGACATGTTGTACAAAAGGGATTCTACACTTACTTAGAACGGACTATATTTAGATCTATTAATATTTTAATGAAATTTCTATGAAGAAATAGACTTTTGTGAAGAGTCAAAATGTCTCATTTCTTTTATAGGAAGAATGTACATCTTGACTAGAATCACATGTTACAAGCTTCATAAATTTTGGATTTTTATTGATTAAAATCTTACTGATTGAAATTTGATGTTAAAATTTTCATTCTATAAATTTTCACTCTATTAATTGCAAAAAAATCAAAAAATTATTCAAAAAAACATATAACAACTATATATATACAGTATTAAAAACATATCTTTTTGCATTTTATGGAGTGAAAAATTAAAAAGCCAAAATTTTGATGTCAAATTCAATTAGTAAGATTTTAATCAATAGAAGTATAAAGTTTTATCAATAAAAGTCCAAATTTTATGAAACATGTAACATGTGATTCTAGTCAAGATGTACATTCTTCCTATAAAAAGAAATGAGACATTTTGACTTTTCACCAAAACTTTATTTTTATATAGAAATTTCATTCAAATAATAATAGGTCTAAATATAGTCCATTCTAAGTGAAATTAAACATGAATGTAGAATCCCTTTTGTACAAGATGTCCAAATTTTACTTCATTATTGCTTGCATGATTCCAATTTCTCAATTTATAAGAGCAATTCATATGGTGGCCCACTACTTTTGTGAGTCACAATAAGACATCTACATTGTTCAGTCTACCTTTAGAGGTATTCTACTCTTGTTTACAATGAATATGTCTTTGGTAAAACTCTACTAAATTGTTGTAGAATGAAGTAATCATTGAAGGGACCCAAACATTTGACTTGTTTTTGCTATAAATTTTGTAATTTTCTTATACTAAGTTCACGATAACATGCATCAAAACCTTAATTCATTCTACCTTGTGTACTCCAACTCTAAGAGTGCGCACATGCTTTTTACGATTTGAATTATTTTTAAATAATGCAAATTCCACGTGTTCAATGGAAATCCTAATTTTTGTATCTTAATGAGTTATTTCACAAGTTTTTTCTTTTTTACCATCACTCAAACTTCCTTGCACCTATCTTGTAATAGCAAGCTTGCATCAAAAGAAATCAAATACCAACAATCAACATTGGATAGAATATAAATCAATCACAAAACATGCAACAAATATACCATCAAAGGCAAAAAAGACGAATTGACTGAATATTGCAAAGAAAAAAATCACTTATTCTATGAAGGGGAATCTAAATATGCGAGTAAGGAAAATAAATTCCAAAACTTCTATTCCACTATCTTCAAGATTTTTTTTTACAACAAGAAGCTCCTACAATAACATTCACAAAATTTGAATTGGCAAGTAAGCCAAGCCAAGAGAGTTTTCTCTTGTATAACTTCAAAACTCTAATTGACATAAAACCAAGAACAACTTAAATAAGCTCAACAATGAGTCTTAAGCCCCAAAACTAAGATGATCCATGAAAATTTGCGTAAGATACAACCTATCCAATTAATGTGGTATAACACTCGATGATAGTTCATGTGATACTCCATCTCTTTGCTATTATGGTTTCATAGACATGGTTCTAAATAAAGTATGTTGGAAGTATGTTTGTACTTTTAGCTGTAGTTTTTGAAGGGACCTCTTTACTGAATATAACTAGTACAAGCTTATATGCTTCATTAGACCAATTTCCATTTATTTATGCTTCATAAAAGGTTGATTTCTAATGCTCAAGCAATGGGTACCGTAGGTTGGTAGCACCTTGGGCAAAAAATAATTGCTAAAACGTATGCCCAATTTTTAGATAATTCCAGCACATATTTGTCCCCAAATAAACAATAATTAAATTTGGAAATACCTAAATCATGGAAATTTATACAAAATTCATAACCTAGTAATGAATGAAAGTTTTTGGGTTATCCATCATATTTAACATTTACACTATGATGTGCCCTAATTTTTTAAAATTAAATGTGAAAATACCCAAATGTGGGAAATCTCCCCCTTTTTTTTTGTTCAACACTTTTCTTCAACTTTTATTAATTACTGGGCATTGAGGTATCCAAGGTGCTACCAAGCTACAATATATGGACTTACTGATGCTGCATATCTTGGTAGATTTTAGCATTAAGTTTCTATTGGCCATAGTCTACTTTCTTGGATGACTAGGACTTCAATCGTTTTACTAAATTGCACTGTCTTGTAGAGGTGGCCGCAGTTTGCAAATGCAACTACAAGTCTACCCACTAATTAGTCTTCCATTTTCCACTTCAATAGTTTCTAAAGTATCTATGCCTGCTTCTATTAAAATCTTTGACTCTTCTACTTGTTGCATTGAATTTCTTTACAATCGGCTAGGAGTTTAGCTACACAACTTCTACAATTTGTCATAGTCATGCACTTACGCCATTCTCAATCGGTTAATCCTATTGTATAATTCATTTTCTAAGAAAAAAAATCACTTTTTAGAATCATAATGTGATTTTATATGATCTTTATTTTTTTTGATACTTAATAAATTTTGTATTTTTACTAATTATTTTATCATGATACAAGTCAATGTCATTATAAAGTAGTGCAAATAATTACAATGGAAGAATTAGAGTTATCCACAAAGTACCCCAAACCCTGGGTTTGTAACCTCTAAATTGAAAATCACAGGATCGTCAATGCCATTGGCAGGTTTCACTGTAGACCAGAAATAGAACTCAGGAAAGACTCAATTCAGTCGTCAAGAATCCCAAAACACTAGTTTTGTCCTGGCTTTTACTCGACGCCACGTCAAGTCACAAGTGGTGGTATCAGGGACGTTGGTTGTGAGTTGAGGGACGTTGGTTGATGGGAGGGACTTTGATTTTAAAAAGAATAAACTCTGACCATTAAAGCAATGCGGATTTTTAGGATTGTAGGACTTGTGCCAGAGTGAGAAGACGACCAACACTGGTCTTGTTTTTTTGGGGGAGATTTGTCCCATTTGTGATAACTGACACCTCCATAAAACACTCAAATCCTGAGTTTATTTCACTGGATTACTTTGCGGCCACACTCAAATACATGTTAGATTTTATTTTCCATGAAAAACGGAGGGCAAAAGACCGGTTCCCTTTACAAATAACTCTATTATAACATAAGCTTTTTGTGTCTGGCTAAAAAAGTGGGATAGTCTCGTAACAAGTGATATCGGCCACAAAAATGTTAGAGATTTTAACTGGAAGATTCAATGCTACCTCAATAGCAGAGTTTACTAACCAGAATAAAGAAGTATCCACTTTGAGAAAGCTGGAAAAACCAGAATGAATTGTCGCAGCCCAAATGTTCCTTAACACTATCCAAAATCAACATCGTGGATATTGTTAGCATATGGGCCAAATTAGAATAGACAGTACGAAAGGCGTTTGTAAGCCATCTATATTTGTTTTTGTGGAGCTTATACGTAGCCATGAGATATGGGAGGGAACTGTAAGAAACGTTTAGTTCAGGGATTAAGTCTCTTAAAGAGATAGTGATAAGTTCAATAATTGAAGCTCGAGGTAACCAGCATCCATTTTCTCGACATGACGAGAAGTCATAACTCATTAGACGCTCTAAAGCTAACAACCGGATATGCTTTATACATATAAAACATATGTTGTTAGAAGCTTTGTCTAAGCCGACACAATATAGATTATCAGTGACCCATTCCACTTCCTTCTGGACAGCTTTTAAGGAAAAAAGGTCGGGTTTTAATGACCTGAAACCAAACTTATTACTACTTCTAGCAGCCTTAAGGCGTTCTAGACTAGTAACACGAATCCATTCCAAAGCTTCGGCAATAGGAAAATCCATATTTTCCAAAACAAAAAGATTGGATTTCTGTGAAAAGGCATCCAAAATGGTAGAAATGCATACTCCAATTGTTGTAGGCTTGAGAGGGATATGGTTTAGACCTTTGATGACGGCTCAACTTAGATCAGCATGTTGTAGCAGCTCACAATTGACGGTTCGCACATGAATAGCAGGTGCGGCAAAACTGGAAGACTCCTCTTTAGTCAACGGGTCCAAAAACCTTTGAAGCCGTTTGGTCGAGTTGCAAAGACATAGTTTAGAAGGATCCAATAAGTCTGCAAATGAAAAGCTTTTGAAAACAAAAGTAGGCTTGTAAAATTCAGTGGCAATGCTATCATGATAACGCCAAGCAAAAAGAGTTTCTTGAACTAGAGGAACAAGATGAGAGAAACCAAATTTGATCAACATCTCTTGAGAAAGTTGTTTCATGTTAATCCATTCTATAGCCCTATTGGGATAGGTAACGATTACAAAACATGTAGGTTTAGGTTTGTTCACTCTCTGTAAAACTGCTCGTCCGACTTGGTCCGAGGTCAAGATGCGAGTAACTTCTGTTCATGAAGATCACACTATCCACATGTGAGAAAACAATAAAGAAACTACTCCTCAGACTCATTAGCAAAGCTGAGAGTTCTACGCTTGATGGGAGAGTCTAGGGCAAGCTGAAGGCGAGCAACAGTCGGAGTGCTACACTGACCAAGACTGTGAGGGCCTCCTGTTGCCGGGCCAGCACTGTGTGAACCACTTGCAGCCGGGCTAACATTCTTCGGACTACTAGATTCATTGCCAAAGGAGTCACAAATACTCATGACGGAGAAGGTCGAAATCGTATCAGGAGTACGACGAGGACGCTGCGGCTCTTTCCTCCAAGGAGACTGAGGCCGAGGCAGGTTCTGAATACCTGTCACATTGGAATTTTTGTTGAAACAATGCCAATTGGGATTGTTATTCCAATTCTGGCTAGGGGTGTTGTAATAGTTGCTTCCACGACCTCTGCCGCATCCACGTCCACTACCACCAATACTCTTGCCACGACCTGCATTACTGCCAACACTAGGTGGAGTGTTGGAATTGAGTCTCTGCCGCTTGGAAAGAGGAGCTTGCGAAGTCTTATCAGGATTTGCCATCAACCAACTTGCGGGTCAAGAAGGCGTTCAACCTGCTTGTAGCCTGGAAACTGGCCGTTTTCTTTGAACAAAGGGCCCTCAGCGTCAATAGCTAACTGTCTGGGACCTTCACAAATCCATTTGTGAGCATGCATAAACGAGATATGACTTTTGATAGCCAAAGCACCCGCCTACTGCAGCCAAACCAGAAAGGCATTGAATTTGAACTTAAAAGAAGGATGCCGCGCATCTTCAAAAAAGTGATCAAGATGATTGGCCATCGACCAAATGGCATGGTCCCACCAAATCATCGAACCCGCACAACTAATGCTAGCATTCGAGACACATCCACATTTCATGTATGGACGTTTTCCGTTCCATAGTTCTTGCATGTGTTTATCCCGCCTATGTTTGTCAGTAGGAGGATCAATCTTGCACTGAAGTTTCACAATATCAGTGGAACATTTAGCATGATCAAATAAATTCAAATTATAAGCATTGCTTATAGAGGTGGCAGAGGTGCACGCTGCACGATTATTACGAGCAAGATCTAGACATTCTTTCATATCGCTAGCATGAAGGCCACCCCAAATTCTCCATACAAAAGGAGGAATTAGTGCCAACAAGTTAATATTACCAACTTGCCATACACGATGGTCACAGCTGATTAACATATCCTCAACGGTTCGAGGAGGAGTGAAAGGAATAGCTAACCTTTTGCTAGAGGCAACTAGTTCCGCTTCTTCTTTTTGTTTTTGTGTGCAAATGATCAATTCCTGAAGTTCTTCAATGCCCGCGCACTCATTGGGCTCTATATCCATTCCAATCAAAAAAGGATGTGAGATAATAGTTGACTCTTCACATTCTTTCTGGCTATTGGTCAACTCCAAATCTTCTTTGTTGTTTGCGGCTCTGATAGCAACCTCCACAGCAATAGCATCTTGTTGGGAGAGAGCTTATTCTTCAGCATCTTGAATGATCTACTCATCTAGGATCGAATAAAGCTCTTTCAAATGAATTAGACCTTCTTCAGGACTCTTTCCGTTTGCCACCTCAAAAACTCTGGTCCACTGGAACAGGTCAAGAGTGCTTAGTATCAGAGGGGACTCACCATCATCACCGTTGGCTCTGATAGTCTCAGCATCAATTTCTTGAATAAAAGAATGAATCTCAAGTGGTTTCAAACTTGCTAGAGTAGCTTGAATGATAGGGATTGGTGGAGGCAGAGGGAGGGCATAGCCCATCGCCTGTAAGTCAGGATGCCAAACAGGCTCCTTGATCAAGGACTGAAACAGAAGCAAAAACATTGTAAGAAATAGATAGAATGAAAGGAACAAAGAATCTATAAGAGACTCACCATCTCTTAAAGGATGGAGGTAAAAAAAGGGGTTTTATCGATACTTCTTTGATAGCAATCAAAGTAGATTATAAATCCCTCTCATTATCCATCTCATGAATAACAAAGAGAAAAACAACTTAGAACAGGTTATCTTTCAAGAACTTGTTCACAGAACAGAATAGAAAGCAAAGCTAACAATCGTAGCAATGATTATAGGTTCAAGGTACAGTAGCAATGAATCAAATCCAAGGAAATAAAACTCAACAATGTGCAAAGGCAGAATGGTAGTATCAAGAGTCATGTTAACTCAAGAGAGTCAACAAAGAAAAATAGACACACTACCAACCCTTATTAAAGAGACGAAGGGTAATCAACATGAGAAATCTTAAACTTTAATGCAAAAAGTGACGAAAAGACAATAGTTCCAAGAACTAGGAGAATTTGTAGAAGACAGACGCTTGATATCAAAAGCATAAAGTGGATTTGTGAAGAAATCCTCGGGAGGTGGTACTCCTCACTTGTACCCATGCCAACCAGCAAACCGTTAGTGTGCTAGGAGACGTATATAAGGTATCTACAGAGTACCACTACTTGTTATTGTAAAATCACCAGAGAAGTATTTCAGCAAACGTACATTGGAAAGCAAATTAGACATCAAGCAAATGGAGTGTCACAAAACTTGTGCGGAACCTGTTGGCCGCTGTTCTCGGACCCAAGAACCATCTTGGCGCAGTGTGATCATCCAAAATCCTGATAACGAGAAAGAGCTCTTGGCCAAGCAATTCATAACATACTCAGGTTTTGCCAAAGTGCTGAATTTGTAAGCGCACCACTTGGAAGTGCACCGCTTGGAGAAGCAATTGCAAGGAAGGTCCACTCTAAGACTCTATAAATGAACCATTACTCTTCGTCGCCAACTACTTGGCCAACCGACTATGCATTAACGCACAAGTAATGAAGCGATGATGAGCCGCAGAGGATTGAAACTCATAAACACACAAGTGTAACGATGAGTGTCAATGTGGAACCTACATTGTCAGGAGTGGTAATGAAAACCCTAGCTACCCTAGTTTGGTACCAAAACTAATCCTTCTGGAATAATTCAAGTACACCAGGCGTCCAAGAACACGAAGCAGCAATAGACTAAAAGGAATCTAGGTATGAACCTTGATTTAAAAGTCTAAAAAAAAAAAAAAAAAAAAAAAAAACATTTAAACATAAAAATATATCTATATAGGACATATTTCACAATGTAATATATTTATTATTATCTTTTGATATTTATTATAAAAGTATTTGAATTTTAAAATTCTATAAATTTAAATAGTTTTAAGACTACAATATTATTTAAGTACACTGTTTCAATGTCCCAAAAATGTATCCCCTAACCCAAAACCCAAAACTTCAAAGTAAAAATAAAAATTAAATAAAAATTAAAAAGTTCAACTATCAAGTTATTTTCCTTTTCCTACCTATCGAGGCATGTGGTTTTTGGGTATATAAACCCTCATTTGTATTCATTTGAAGCATTCTTGCGTGGAGTGAAATATATTTGGTTTTTCTTCATGTTGAAACCTTGCCTTGCGCTTTTTTTCTTTTCTTTTATGTGATTTTTGGTTTGCTTTCTCATGTATTTTTTATCTGCATATTTGTGCGGGTTTAAAATTTAGGGATATAGTTACTATGATTTGTATTAAGGTTGTCCATCATCTTGAAGAAATTCATATTTCAAAAGAACGTCAAATTGAAACCTTGCGTCGTTTGTTTTCCCATGGTCTAATTGAGAGCCACAAGGATATTTCATTAATCTGATTTCCGCCACTAAGGGAACCATATAGTGAAATTCAAGAACATCCAAAGATCAATGATCTATAGTACATGATTTTAGTCACACCTTGTTTCATGATGTTGATATTAGATAAGCTTGAACTATTTGGGATTATGATTTGTCCGAAAAATCAAAAAATGAGGGTGAAAGATCTTTAGGAGTTTGACAATTAACTTCGTGTCATTTCTGACCCCATAGTTGTGAAGTTTATGCTGAAAATGTGTAAGGGGGAAGGAATTTTTTTAAAGATGGACTCGTATAACTCTTGCAGTTTGGTTATGACATGACACTAATATGTAACCGCGATAGTTTAATGCTATTAAAAACCCAAATTAATATTTATGTTTGGGCCATATCAGAAATACTTCATCATTTAGGTGTAAAAACATGACGGATTTAGTCTTTTGGTATAAAAAAGAAGATACATGTTGTTGAGTCTAAGATTGATAAAAAAATATTTGCAAACACTTAATCTGATAATGAGAAATATACTGTACAAATAAAGGAAGTGTTAAAGATCATTTCATTTAGTAAACACATGTTTTATTATTTACAAACTGAACTATTATAACATTCATTTTTCAAAACATAATCTATGCAAAAAATGGTAATTGTCAATAAATTGATGATATAGGATTAGATGTTTTAAAATTACCCACCAAAAAAAAAAAAAAAAAAAAAACTATAGACATTATTAAAATATTTTGTATTCAATACTAAATTTAAAAAATCAATCTAATCTATTAACTATATGAATTTTTATCTACTTAACCTCATATATAACTATTGATGGTTATAATGTGTTGTTAATTTAAAATTTATTATTATTCTTATTATTTATAATAAATTTTTATTAAAAAAAATTATATGAATTTTTTTTTAAATGTTGGAGATTCACAATAGAATTAAAAATCATAGTTCTTCATTGATTATCTTTCTAAATAATTATTTGAAGTTTTAAAAAATAAGACAAAATTTTGGACCTAAAATCTGTTAAAGATTTTTTTATTTTTTTATTTTAACGAATATAATCATGTATGTAAAATAATATTAGTTGTTAAAATAAAAACTTACAAGTAATGTTATCTTAAATAAGTTTTATCAATTATCTTATACTTGAATTTACAATAATATATACTTGAATTGGATAAAATAAAATTAGACATTTGATCTATTGGATGCACTTATTCAAAATATTAAAGGATAAAATGCTCTCAAACCGTGTATGTCATTTTATATGAGTATATATTAGAAAATAATTATTTTGTCAAAACTTTCAATAGTGAAGATGTGAAGCTTGAGAATGGTGGAATTATATACAAATGTCATAAGATTTTTCATGATTATCTTGATGATTTTAAATTAGAGGGGAAAAAATGTAAAATGTGTCCAAATTCAATAAATGTTGATTATAAAGCATACTGCTTATGTGGAATTGTAGAGGCTTCCAAATCATCTCAATAAGTGATTACTATGGAAATCTTAAAGGATGTAGAAAGTATATTGCAGAAAGTAGTGACTTGGACACTTCACTACTTGGATTAATAGTGAAATGTGAAGTCAAATCATTTAGTGTTTTATATTAATCTCCTATTTATAATTTGAATTTACCTATTGGAATACCTATGCACGTGATTTATTCAAATATTCCAAGTAAAAATCAAGTTCAAGACCAACACATATATGATTTGTTGAAATAGCTTGTTGTAGCAAATAATGACATTTCAAAATTCTTATTTTATAAGTTTTTCATAGAGATTATATAAATAATAAAAATAAAAAATTCATATTATCCATAGATTTTGCAACTTTTGAAATACAGATATTAGTTTTAGGAAAATTTTACAAATATCATATCATTAGTTGAAAACTTGTATCTTACTCGGGTGGTATGCCATGTAAATTCTTAATATAAGTTAAGTTGACAACTATCAACATTGGTATTATATTTTACTAAAATTGAATATATATGATTTTGTGTATGAGTACACCTCCAAATATCAAGATATTTATGTGAGTATGTAGATTTTAAAACCCTTGTATAGGGTAGAAAGGTACCCTTATATATAGTAAAAATGGATTTTAATCCTAAAATGCATGAAATCTTCGATGCATCATTATGAAAGTTTTGATTGTGATTTATGTTATTTATTTCATAAATAGTTTTCTTAATTTTTTTATTGTCCAACCACTTTATGTATTATATTGATATGAAATAATACTAGACAATTAAATTTCAAATTAAGCATGATTTTTTTTATAAACTATTTAACTTAGACTCCTTAGAAAAATGTATTAAATATTTGAAAGATAACACTAAATTAATATCAAAATTTATTTGTTATAAAAATGACTATAAACATAAAATTTTGAATTAATCCTTGTTAAAAATTTTGAAAATGTAATTTTTTATTTTTATGAATATTAGGAAGAATTTTCATAAAATTTAAGTTATAAAAAAATTACAAAATTTAAACAAAACCATATAAATTATTGTTTAAAAGGAATTGATTAATTATATACTATAATACATTACTCATAAGAAGCATTAAAAAAATGATATTTACTTATTTTTTGAATTTTATTTTCATAATTATAAACACTTATATTATGCAATGTAAATAAATATAGATAGTTTAAACTATAAATTTATATTGGTAATTCAATATTATCAACCATTGACAAAATATTGGTAATCAAATGTACGATAATATTATTTTTAGTTTTATAGTATTTAAACTTTTTCATTACTTTTTCAATAAAAATTCAAAAATATCTTATAGCTAAGGTTTTATTATTAGTTTTAAAAATATTTTATTTTTATTAAAAATATTATGTAATAAATATTTTTTGTGGAATTATTGGAATCTTATGTTCTAATGGAAAGAGATGACCTTGTAGACATAATTGACTTTTATTTTAGTTTAAGGAGATGACCATGACAATGGCATCAACTTTTAAAAAAATTGTGCTATTGACAGAGAGGTGCAATGATACTAATTTATCTACTATGATAAATTGAATATATTGTGAAAAAACACATTTTACAAAACAACACATAATGCTTGAAAACGATAAAAAGTATTAAAAAAATCTAAAATTTAATTTTTTTAAATATTAAAATCCATTGAATGGTTTCATTATCATTGTATAAATTCAATGATTGTATTGTCAATTATAAATTTTAAATATTAAGATGTTTTTTATAAAAATAAATAAACAATGTTAGTATATATTATAAAAGTCTTTTGAGATGAATTTACTGTATTTTAAAGAAATTATTTTTGGAGTTTTAAAAGCAAATGCATGTGTGAATAATTTAAGTCTAGTAGACTGGAATGGAAACGGTATGTCAAAGAGATACAAACAGTCAAATAGACTTGAAATGAAACTTTTGAAGAATTTAACTTTTAGAAAATCCATAACATATAAGGTGAAGAAGGAGTTATTGTCTTCGCTACACTATTAGGGAGTGTCAATCTAATATAACTATAATTTTTGAATATATTTTCTCATACTTGCAAATAGCTTTGTATGTTTGTGTTTGAATGCTTCAAGTCAATTTGACACACACTTAGAAGTAAATAAGAACTTGAAAAATGGATCTGCTAACAGTATGCATTGTCATGGTTGCTATTTGTGCATGAGCATGTAATTGTTTAATTGACTTGGATCTAGGTGGTATCAATTTCTAAATTGAATGTAGGACATGTGGATTGGAATGTATGTACATACTGAGCACAACTTCAATGGTCAATTTGACTTAAGTTGGTAATAGCTTGGATGATGCATATTCTGAAACATGTGTTAAGATTACAAAATTTTACTATGAGCATAGTTGATTGAGAGCTTGTTCAGTCTACTTGACTTGTAGAAATTAGCAAATAGACAAATTGTGAGTGAATGTAAAAGAATGAACTGAGACTATCACATACCTGTATATTTGACTTACATTCTTAGTTTTCATATAGAGCATTTACACTATAGAAAATATTGTACATAGGTAGATGCACGATATATAGAAACTGTCAACTTGACTTAAGAAATGTATGCATGTCTAGAGACGACATAAAGATACATAAATTATAAGTTAAAATTAAGATCACAATGGATAACATGCATAGTGACAACTGTGAATGCATATATGTGGGGTGAGACCATGGAAGTCTGTCATCGAAAGAGTGAATATAGAGTGGGTAGAATTTAGTTGTGATGCACTACCTTAGATTACCATTATCAGGAAATATGGGTAATAGAATTAAGAAGGCAAAGAGAGAACTTCCTGATTGTGTATAAAGGTTGCGCAACTGGTAAGAGTAAATTAGAGTATAAGTCTATTTGACATTGAATTTCTTTAACAACATGGAATATATAAAATTATAAAGTCATATGTAACAATGAGTGAATTCATATAGTATGGCCATCTATGTGAAGTATTTGTTGTTAGAAGTATAAACGTTAGAGTAATCATATAGATTCCGTCGGTGAAAGAAATCACAATGTCATTGTAGTGTTTTTTATCCTAAGAAGTTTAGGATAAGTGAATCTTTAAGGAGTATGATATAATGATCATATTATACGATAAAGAAGAAACATGGAGTGGTAAATGGAGATTGATTAAAGACTTACACGGACGACTTATATGGTTTAAAAAAATCTTTCTTTGTCTTAATAAGATAGAATTAAATTCATGTGTTTAAGCAATGATTAGACATAATAAAGATATATTATATAATTATAAGGCTTAAGGAATTTGCATAACATAAAGCATGATGTTACGAGGATACACATGTCTATTTGACTCCTGTCTATTTGACACCAAAAGCACATGATACTATCAAATGGGGTCGTTTTTGAAGTCTATTTGACCTTAAGATAAGACATGATTGTCATCTATATGTATAAATGCATTCATGGGAATTGGACTGGACCTAGTTATAAGCTAGAACCTATACTCATTTTAACATAAGAGAAGATTTATTAACATTGAGTAATTGAGTCTAATTACGTTTACCCTTACAACTGACTTTAGTTGCATAACGTTAAACGATTTAATCTTTTCCACCAAAGAACCTTACCAAAAAATATTACTAAACTCAAAATACCTTTTTGAACTTTTCCATACTATGGTGCAAGTTGCTACTACCAAACATCAAAGATCAAGTTACTCTATAGTGTTATTCAAGAGTGATGGTATGTGTTACATACGTTTGTAGGAATCACATAAATTTTGGAAATGATCTTTTATAAAGGGTACATATAAAACACGATGTCCAAAGAAAGAACTTATAGTTGTGTTGATATGGAAGTAGAGACGATAGATAAAAATATGCTACATTATACAAAAACTAACATTATTATAGTAGTTTAAGTTTTAGGAACAATTTTTATGGTAGCTTCAAATTCTCTCATTTGTTTGGTCTTTTATAAGTCTTAGAAGAGGTTTGTAGCTTTTGTTTTTTTTAACCATATCCAGTCATCTTCCTATAAAATATTCTAATTAAATAATTAAATATTAAAAAATATACAAACAAAAAACATTAAATTTGTATTGCAAAACTCAAAAAATTTATAAATATATAATCCTTCTTGCAAATATTTATATAAACCAACGGATCAAATATGAATAGAAGCATGGAAGTCAATTACCTTCTTGCAACTAATGTTATTAAATTATCATTATTTGAAAATAAAAATAAAAAATTGCATGAAGATCAATCACCTTCTTGCAGATAGGAATGGAAGCATGGAGATCAATTACATTCTTGCAACCAATGTTCCTAAATGATTACTATTTAAAAAAGTTAAATAATTGCATGAAGGTCAATTAACTTCTTGCAAATACCAATATTTATATAAACCAATGGAACAAATAGGAATGGAAATATAGAGGTCAATTACCTTCTTGCAACCAATGAGAATTTCTAAATGATCATTAAAAGAATGCATATATAAACATTTAAATATAATACAACCCTCTACAAACATAAACCTAATATATAGAGGATTAGCCGTGTGGAGGATAATTACCTTCTTGGAAGATCATTACGTCCCAAGAGTCCAAAACCAAGAGTCCATTAACCAAGAGTTTGCCCCGTCCTTTAAAAGTCCAAGAGACCTAGAGCCCAAAGTTACACTTTATGCACAACCAAAACAAGGTGCATCGTAAATGAAAATTTTTCTCTCTCCTGATTGGCATAATTGAATTCCTAAGGGTTTCAATTTCCTTCTTAACAAACTTTATTGCATGTTATGGAATGGTTTGAGAGGTAGATATTATCAATGCGATTGTCATTTAGATTTATTCAACGAGGTGCTTCACGTAAATGAGATGTGAGGGATTATATCAATTTCCATATGCTTTGTTAACCCTTAAACGTCAAGAGAGCCTGGGCGGGGTAGCCCGGAAGGCATCTAAATTTTCAGAGGGAAAAAAAGCACTTTGTCGAGACATCTCTTTTCGCCTTTCGGAGCATCACAGCGCAGTTAACTGTTCAAGTCTATTTCTAAATCAAACATCTAAACGAATCAATGCAAAAAGACAAATCAAGGTTCAAAACAGGTCATTAACAACTATTCTAAATTGGTATGCATCAATGTTTGAAAAGACGCATTACAATGCTAGTAGTATAATAAGGCAAAGCAAAAGCTTTACATATCAAAATTAGTCATATAGCAACTTGCATCTTGACTAAAACACTACTCAGGCTAAAACCAAAAAATATGAAGCCATATTCGTCAGGGTCTAAATTAGTAAGTCCCTTTAACAAATCAGTCAGCTCATAGATATACCTTAACAATAAAATGAAGACACTGCAAAGTATTCAAAAGCTCCAGGCTAAGAAGCCGAAGCATCATTCCAATCACAATATTGAGGCAGTTTTACAACTATCAAATGCAAATGATTCTTCACACCTTAAGGTATAAGAATTTAGCCCATGATTTTAGATCAAATTAAGTTAGTCTGCAGATAAGCGTTAACTCAGCAAAGAAGAACTTTAGGTTGGAAAAACGCAATATCCAAAAGCTCCAGGCTAAGAAGCCGAAGCATCATACTCAATCACACAGTGTTGAGACAATATAACAAATATCAATTGTAGACAATTCTTCATACCTAAAGGTATAAGAATATAGCCCCTAATTTTGAACCAAATTATGTCAATCTGCAGAAACGCGTTAACTCAGCAAAGAAGAGCTTCAAACTGGAAAAACGCAGCTTTGTTTGTATGTTAATTTAAGCAGGGCAAAAACAAACCTAGATTATCCAGAAAGCAATAACTCAGCTAACATTGTATTGTATTAAAATTGACTTAAGGCATCAACACGATGCAAGTCACTACGCCATAGCCATGCCATGCTTCATCTGAGAATAGTAATCAGTCTTGTGCTTGTTACTCACAGCAAAGAATTGATTACTCGAATCAAGCATAATCAGACAACAAGCTTTAGAACAGTTAAGTAAATTGTGTCAAAGAACACATTTTACAACGCTGTGAGTACACAAATTATAACAACATAGGAATTGGAAAGGAATAGAAAAAAAACAAATAGAATTCCTGAAATCCAAAACCCTAAGACAAATAATTCGTCATGAGGTTGTAGCAATGTTCTATCTGCCAAAAACGTAGAGAGAAATACAAGAGGGAACTACCCTCACCTGCACCCATACAGAAATACGAACACGTAGTTAGTCTTTCTGCGCATGCGAGGTGTCGACAGGTAGTTCCAGCGTGTTATAGCAATCGCTAGTAAACTCTAAAACATTCAAAGCAGTGAGCAAGCAATGAGCAGAAAATCATAAAAGCATTAAGCACAATCTCAAAGCGTCAAGGAAACCTGGCTGGATAATGGCGATCCGTCCATGTTGACAACCCCTCGCTTAATCAAACCCTTGCGCGCTTAAGCAGCAAACAAAAACGAAAGACGAAAAACGCCACCGCTTCGCAGCATGTAGTTCTCCACACAACTCACTCACAGTAACTGCGTTCTGAAACGCAACCTCCTTGTAGAGCGTAATCCCAGCCTAAAGCACAACTCTCTCTCCAGCCAAATCGCCTCTCACAGTGAACAAACAGTCACCATGTAAACACTGTATGAGACTTAAGAGCCTTACTGCAAGTAAACTGGGTGGTTGGCGAGCTTAAGGCCGCCAGAATACACCAGAGTGATTAAGGCACACCAACCAAGGCGTTGGCAAGGAAATTTAAAGCACCACCTCACCAAATTAACACCATATTAAGTGAAATTTTGTAAAATGGGGGCGGGAGTGGCGGCAACTAAATAAGTAAATGCGAGATAGTTATTCTCAACATATAATTACTGACTAGTAGTAAGACACATGCACTTCAGTTGCATGGCTAATGCGCAAAACATGATGGGGAATGTCAAGAGTCCCGCCATAAAAAATCATAGCAAGGCATTAGACATGGTGAGGACAAAGTAATGTCTAAACATGAGACATATCATAGATAAAATTGAGTATAAAGCAATTTATAGCCAAAAAAAGAAAAAAAAAAAGAAAAAAAAAAGAAAAAAATGCAAAAATGGCTCTGCGGGACACTGCTGGCCAGCATTGTAGCACTGCGGCATCTCAGCTGCCCCAACCTCAAAAACTTGTTCAATTTCATAACTTTGATTGCTTACCAACGATTCCACAATCTCTCAAATGAGGCGCAAATTTGCAATCTAGATCGCTTTTTCAGTTGCTTTCCAACGCACCAATCTACGCTTGATTTGGTTGAGAAAATCTACTTTTTTCTTGATTATTCTCTTTTAAATAAGCCCACGAGGCTTACCTTGACGTTTAAGGGTTAATATTGTCTTCTGAGAGATGTATTCATGTGATTCTATGTGATATTTTCTTTTGAAAAATGAATTGATATGTGACGATAAAACTATTTAATTACCTGGTTAGTAGAAAAGGTCATTTTTATGGCCGTAGTTTACTACTTTCATGAAATAGTTTATTGTTCATAAATTGAGATGTATTGGATCATACACATTTCATAAGCTCAAAGAGTGTTGTCCTTTGAAAAACATGATTTCTAAATTGCCTGCATTTTTGTTTGAATTATCTATTAACACAAGGCTCTTCCTTTTTGAACAGGTGTAGATAATTGGTCATGACCACAACAAATTGGTGGCTCTATGTCCTTATTTAACCAAAGACGGTGAAACTTGTCGAAAGAAATGGAGTGCCATTTATAGCGATTACAAGGAAGATTAAGTTATAAATTTGAAGTCTGATTCTTAGAGATTCGAGAAATGCCGGTGGTATACTTTAAAAGAGTAAACAATGTAGAAGGATAATTTGAGGAAAAATAATTAAATTGCACTCAATATTTGTTATACAAATCTGGAATGCTTTGCAAGGATTTATTGGATGCAAATCTAGAAATTGCTATAGTAACTCTATCATGAACAAAAATTGCACTACGCATGTTTGTATCTTGTTTCTGCAACAATGGTGCAACTATAGAGCAAAGATATTTAAATGTGGTAAGGTCTTTACACATAGGTGCTTTAAATTCGCATGCGTTGAAGGAGCCCAGAAATCCTACTATATACTATAAAAATCCACGTTGCATGTGTTGTCAATTATGAGCCCACAATCTTTGTGGCCCGCTTCTGCCAAAATTCTCCCAAATCTTTGCATTGTAAGAATGATGGACTATAGCGGATGGCCCATAATCCAACGCTTTAAGCTTTTCACGCAAATCTAATACTGGTATAGAATTAGAAAATTTCAATGTACACATGTAGGAGATATTGTTGGTTTATAGTACCGATTATTGGATCATCCACCTTATACGTATTGAAAGTGTCGTACATAAGTGGCTTTATGAAGTGTTGAAAGTGTTTCTAATATCGTGACCAATGAGAGCTGATTCTTCATCAATTCTTTTTCTATTTATGCTTCTAGAATGAAAATTAATTACATTTCTAACCTGATTTTAACGAGTAATAATCTTTTTGAATTCTAAACATATAAAATGTAATTTTTGTAAATTTTTTAAGTTAATTGCTTAATTGATTAAACGAGGATTTAAAACTATTTTTGGAAATTTGATAGTATGGATAATTTTCAAACATCATGTTTCGCATTTTCTTTCTTGGGATAAACTTCATCAAGTTATGGAAGTCACATTTTATAATACATCTTAGTTTTGCTCTATACCCTAGTCGGGCCTTTAGGAGTTAACTCCGAAATGCCTATAGCCCTCTTTAGATTTAGAGAATTGCAAAGATGCATTATGAAATGCAACTAAGAGGGTATTTTGAACTTGATGTATGAGGAAAAGTTGTACATTATAAATTTTAGTTTCTATCCATACAATTAAATCTATGATTGCAATTACCAATAATTTTGTATAAAATTTGAAACTCAAAATTCAAAATTCTTTTGTAGTTTGATTACGAATAGGATATTGAAAATTTGTGGATGAAATTTGTTGTGATGGGTTGAAATGTAATACTCTAAGTGTAGTGATTTTTGGAGATACTTTGGTTGCTTAATTTTATAAGTTGATTTTTTCAAGAGCACTTTTGATTCGCTTTGAACGAAGATCTTAGAAGTTTTTGGAGTAATGTGGCACGAAGTGAGGCATAAATTTTTCACAAATCATCTCGTTTCTAATTGGATCACACATGTATGAAGTTGACTTCCTATTGAATTTTGTAGTATTTTTTGTACTTGCAAAAAGTGCATGACGGATGAGGAAAAGTCATTCAATTTTGTACATTAGTCAAAAAACAGCTGGTTAGGTAGTTAGAGGTTAATCCCTAAGTGACCAAATGACCATTTTATGGTCGCTACCCTTTTTTTACAGGTTGCCTGGGATGAAAAAAGTATTTTTATATATATTTTTATAAATAAAAAATATTTTCAAATAGGAAATCAAGCCTGTATTCCAATCCAACTTGGATCATGTCAATCCAAGTTAAACTCCACTGAGGAGAATTTTTCAAAAACAAAGACTTCAATATTGTCCTAGTGTTATAAAACATTATATTTCGGGAAACCAACAATGTTCACTCCTTTGAAAAAATTTCTTTTTTGAATATTAGAATATAATGTTTATTTTTAACTAATCATACCAAATTTCAAATTCTAAAAATGAAATTGTAATTTTGGTGAATATAAAATGGCATATGCTTCTAAATTCATTAAATGAGTGTTTAAAACATTTTTTGAAAGTTTGACCATACGGATAATTACTAAACATGATGCTTCTCATTTTCTCTTTTGGACCAAACTTCATCAAAGTTGCAGAAGTAACATTTTATAACACATCTAGGTTTTGCCCTTATCCCCTCTGTCATTTAAGAGTTAAAGACTTTACCTTGGGATTTGAAAACTCATCTAAATTTCATTTATGGTGAGTACTTTTCTTATTTTTTTCATTTTTTTATAAGCTAATTGATTGAAGAATGTAGGTGGTGAATTTTTAAAATTTGATTACATAAACACGTAGGTGACTACACTATCGAAGTTTATTAGCAGGTTTGGCGGAAAATAATTCTAAGGATGGATGCCTAAATTCTGGGAATTTTTTTAACAACTTATTTGTAAGGGAAGAAATGGATTTAAGAGAATACCCATTTCTACCTAAATTTATTTTTAGAAATAATTAAATATTAGGTAGGATGTTGCAGAACCTAGTAGTAAAGTACAATACACACATCAACTTTTGAAGATAAATTTTAAAAAGTTGTATAATTTACTCTACGGACAATTCAATTTCATAGTGTTATCATTCAAACTTTGTAAAATAGATATCTCTAAACTGTAACTAGAATTTGGAAACTTAACCCTTTCAGGTGCCTGCGTCCAGAATCTGGACGCCGGATGAATTTCAGCAGCTCGATTTCTGTAGGTACCGGATGTTTTTCATCCATTTTTATTTTTTTCATTCTTGTGCTAGTTGAATACCATTTGTACGGTATGGATCTTCCAAATAAGATAATGTGAAGTTTTGAAAAATTACAAAAGTGATTAATGTCAAGTTTCAATCTTAGTTCAAAAAGAAAGACCTTAAATATGATTTTCCATAGTAAGTAGAATCAAATAATGGAAACCATACCATCTCGAAGTGCATGTCATTCTAATTTCATTACAATATTTTTAAAAAAAATTGTGTTAATTTTGGATTTTTAATTGAATTTCAAGAGAAAACCTTGCAAAATTACTTTAAAAATACTAATAAAAAATATGATTAATCCAACCGTACAGATGTTATCTACACATTGACATTTACAACTTTGTTTTGTACATCAACTCCATTTCCGTTTTTCATCAACCATTTTATAACAAGCCTTTGAAAACAGTGTTGAATCGGGACGTTAAAGGGTTAATTGCACCATCATGTTTAGAAACAAAAATTATTCATGTCTCAAAGGTTGAGTTTCAAAATCCTAATTACTGTAACTTAGAAATATTTATTTTACAAAATCTGAGTGGTAATACTATAAAATTGAATTTTTTACAAAGTAAATTTTGCAACATTTTTCAAAAGATAGTGTACGCAGTGATGTTTCTGCATGTTTTTGCAATCAAATTTTAAAAATTCATCATAGTCATTATTTATTCAATGAATAAGTATATATATAAAAAGGAAAACATAAACTAAAAAAAATTCACTATAAATGGAGTTTTTGTTTTTCAAAAATGAAATTTGGCATGACTCGTCAAATTGCATAAGAACATAATGTTGATTTTCCATCACAAAGAATGGCTAATGTAATATAGGGACAAATATACATTTACAAAAAAAATAAAAAATGCTAACAATGTTTGTGTCTTAACTACCGAGTACTATACAATGATATAATATGGTTTAATTTCTTCAAATGGTCCTTCTTTGTCATAATGGTTCTTATGTTCCATGGAGATTTGAATGGTTTTATAAGTAGCGTTATATCTAGATATACTTCATTTAAAAATAATTTCATACTCTTGAACATGATGGTGCAATTAGTTTTTCACAATATAAGTTATTAGGTTTTTACAATTTAGAAATATCTATTTTACAAAATTTTGGTAGGTGCTACCATTGTGTATAGTGTAAATTTTGTATCTTTTTTGGGCTATTGGACAATCAATTAAACATGGAGAGATGTGAACACTGATATTTCCTACATGTTCATGAATTTCAATTTAAAAAATTTATCACCAATATTTTTCAACTAGTTATCACGTTAAAAAATAAAATAAAATAAAAAATTCATCATAATTGAAATTTTTGTTTTCTGTAAGTGAAATTTGACTTGATTGATTGAAATTGCATAAGAACACAATGTTGGTTGTGCAGCACATAAGATGGGTGTTGTGAAGGAACACAAACACATTTCTTTAAATGAACACATAGAAAATTTGGAACTTTATTGGATCTTAGGTGGATCCAAGACGACCTTAGGGCCAAGTCCATGAATGAAGTATCTCACTATAAGACAACTTTTTAGGGACTTCGGGGAGACCAAGCTCCACATTTCAAGTGAGTTTTTGAGAAAAATGTAGTAGAGAAATTGTCATGCAATATGAAGGGTTCTCAAGCCAAAGACTTCATGGCAACTTCTCCCTAACCAATCAAATTTGTTCATGTTTCACCTCAAGAAAGTCCATGGAACATGCGCAACTTCATGACCGGGTATGAAACAAACCCAAGTTCCACTTTTGTCCTCCTCTAGCCTACTTCCATGGACAACTTCTCAAAACCCATGGAGCTTGACTCATACTCTTGAGAAGAAGCATAAAAAAGCAACAATCCAAGATGATTCCATGATAGATCTCTAATGTTATTATTTCCCCCTCATTGAGCACAAGCAAGAATTTTAGTGTAAGACAAAATGAGAGTGTCAAAGTGCAAGTATTTGCACTTTGAAGCTTTTGCAACTCTGTAGAAAGCTACAACAAGCTTTTGCAATGAGCTTTCAAACCTTGTCTCCTTGAAGGGAGGTGGTAAAACCTTGCCATTTCAATTCACTTGTAGAAGGCAACTATTTTGATGAGAGTCTCGAAGTTGAGGCATGGATTACGGGAGCGAAGGAAGCACATTGCAGTCTCCCCTCACAAGCTTGCACTCTAACACCTCACAATACTTTGTTTCTCACTACACTTAGTCAACCGTACTGATACTGCATATGACATCAGAGTTGAGTACGCTGAAAATGTCCTATGATGGACATACCCGTTATGTACTCAACATCCAACATCCAATTCCGCCCTCATGTACTGATAGCGTACATTCTAGAATACAAATGTACACCTGTGGTACACAAGGGCAGAATTGTTAAATAGATGGGTATGCCTACCTTATGATAGATGAGTATCTTGTGATTCTCGTCCTATGTCTTAGGGGAACCAGTACTCATCAATTAGGTAATCCTTGCTAAACGCATCGGAGGCAATTCACAGTTCTGAAATTTAAGCATTGTAACCATCATGTACAAAACTAATGTGAAATATGAATTCTATGTACACAAGGTCGGCATGCTCATGAAGCCGCTCCAGCAATTTCCAACTCCATGTAATCTGTCTAGCAATCTAGCCCACTTGAAATGCAGGAAACGTGCACCATGCATTCATGGCTGCAGCTCTAGAAATAGATTACAAACAAGAAAAGACTAATACTTTCTGAGAGTTTCTTGTGTGTTTAGGGTTTGGGGTAATGCTTCCACTGGCAGCACAGTAAGATGATACTCAGCATACCTGGAGAAAGGCTGCCGGAGCTTTGTGTGAAACTGAAAATTTCCGCAGCAGCAAGAGGAAGAAATTACGGAGGTTTGATCTGCTGCCTGCCTGAAGATTGCCACTGCACTAAACGTATCAACTTCAACAGGGTCAATGGAAGAAAACCTAACTCATCACTCCCAACAGCCAAGCAGTGTGGATTGAAATGCAAACCGGAGTGTGTCTGTCTCATTCAAAAATAGCACCTGAAAGTACATCAGTCTTTACATGGCGCCTCGTTTCAGATAAATAAAGAAATATGGAGGAAGACCTCTGCCTCATTGTCTAAGTTTAACAAAACTGTAACCGCCGAGTCAATAATAGCAACAGTTGCATCTAGGATATGATTCTTCCCAACCAATGCATCTTCTCAGTGATTCGGTGAAGCACAACAGTGGAAAATTCCAGAATATTCAAAACCCGTCGACACTTGACGATCGGGAGGGTCAGTCCGTTACACTTGACCATCGGATGTCAAGAGGACCTTGTAAAGCTCCGGACGGCGGTCTCTGAAAACACCCCAGCTATGGCGCTTCGTCTTAATCTTATTCAAATCAAACGTGGCCACCAGCACAGCCTCGTTCTTCTCATCAGCCGACGCCACAATCTCCCCCAACGGACCTGCAATGAAGGACGTTCCATAGAACGTAATTTTGCTCGGCCCTCTCTCGGTTTCCACGACCTCCACGCCCACACGATTCGAAGCCACAAGAGGCACAAGATTGGCCCCCGCATGGCCCTGCATCACGCGCCGCCAGTGCGCGCTCGAATCCAACTCGCCATCCTGGGGCTCGCTGCCAATTGCCGTGGGGTAAAACAAAACCTCCGCGCCCATGAGCGCCATGGCGCGAGCGCACTCGGGAAACCACTGGTCCCAGCAAATTGCAACCCCTATAGTGGCATACATGGTCTTGAAAACCTTGAAGCCCGTGTCCCCGGGGTTGAAGTAGAACTTCTCCTGGTACCCGGGCCCATCCGGGATGTGCGACTTGCGGTACACGCCCAGGTCAGTCCCGTCGGCATCGATCACCACGATCGAATTGTAGTGGGCGTTGTTGGCCTCCTCGAAAAAGGAGACAGGGATGACCACGGCCAGCTCCTTGGCGAGCTTCTGCATGTGGGCGATGGTGGGATGGCCTTCCCGCGGGTGCGCCCGGGAGAAGAAATCCTCCCGCTGCGCTTGGCAGAAGTAGTGGCCCTCGAAAAGCTCCTGGATCAGCACCATGTGGGCGCCCTGCGCGTGCGCGTCGCGCACCAGGCGCTCCGCCTTGGCCACGTTGGAGGACACATCGTCGCTGCAGGAGAATTGCAGAGACGCCACACGCACCACTCGCTCCGTCATCCCCATCGCTAACGACCTCCAATTCCCTGGCAGCTCGGGGAGCTCCAGAGCGCAAAAGCCCTGCCGGCCCGTCGTCGCAGGACCTTACTTGTCTGGACGCCTCCGCTGGCTATGGCGAGGATGCGATGGTGGAGAAGGTGATATTATAGAAGGTGGCGGTACATGAATGATTTTAAGCATGAACGAGAGAAACTTATTCATCCACACTTATTCATCCAATTCTCTTCTTCTTGAATCCGGAGCCCCTCCAGGACGTTTCCGAGACAGGGGGTGGCGCTCCGGTCGTCATAGCAATAGTTCTCTAGCGTTGATTGCTTCCATTCTTATCCCATTTGCTTGTTTCTTGGAACTCTGTTGAATGCGGTGTGTGTTGGTTTGTTTCAGCGGATTCAGGTGGAGATCAGCGTGGTGTTGGTGGATCCCCTAAACCTGGAAGGTACTCCTCAGTTCCTTATGCTCTCTCTTACATTAGGTATGGTCATTGTAATCATTCATTACACGCATCGTCCTTATAGAGCTTGCATCATAACGTTCTAGAGAACCCTTGTTCGGCATCCTGTGGATTGGCATGAAACGGAATCTTGGTTTGCGGAGTTGAAGTTGAGCGTGAAATTGAACAAGGGAGAGCTCCTGAAAGCAATGGTGTTGGTGGATCATCAAATCAATGAGCCATTTTCTTCACACTTAAGAGGATGCCAGGGCTTTAATTTAAAAATCTCCTTGATTTTCTCTGATTTGGCATAGCTCTGCCCCTAAATAGCTTAGTTGGCAGTCGTCTCAAAGTTACCATGCCAGTCCTACTCAAGAATGTTATGATCCAAAGAATCTTGTAGGGTGCAATTTTGAAAATTAGAGGGTGCTGCAGGTCACCGCATGCCAACACGGGAGCAGCGGAGGCTCGTCACCTGGGCCGTCGACCCGAGGCACGGACTCATATGACCATCTCATGTACTTTGGAGGATTGCTCCTCTTGTGTTGGTGTATGATGCCCTGTTATTGATGCAGAGGCAGGATCTTTGTAGGGCGGACGTGATATCGTGTAGCAACTGGAGTGTGGTTTCTTTTGTGTGTGTTTCAGGTGAAATTGCGAAGGCATGAACAATCTCAAAAGTACGCTGCCGAGCAACAAGCAAAGCGAGCCGCGGACGTCTGGATCTGCGGGAAACTTCCAGAGCTTCGATTCTTCACATAACAACTACCTGGTCCCAGTCATACCTGTCCAATTCGCTGCAAAGCAGTGAATGCGAGGCTGTGACGGAAAGAGAAAAATTGATGAGCAGAGGTAACTGGTATGACGATTGAATTGAGAATTTTGAGGCCATGATCGTGATTACTTAGTGATTTGGAGGGGAGCTTACAGTGATGCAGATTGTGAAGATGTGTGCATATGGTGGACTTGTATGTTACTCTTAGGAAAGGTTGTATCGTTGCATGCGATGATGCGTGCCTGAAGTATCACTGAATGCTTCTTATCTCCGGTTCTGTAATTTGAGGATGATTTGCTAAATGGACTTGATGATATCAGTCCCTTGCAGGAAAGTTGCTTCATGGCTGGGGTGATATTCACATGTGAGTGGTTATCTTATTTTACAGCCCAAACACAGTCTTAACACATTTTTTAGAATCATTCACTCTTTTAGTACCTTCATGCATCTAGTGTAAAATTTTATAATTTCTGGAGATTTTTTTGCCGAGTTTATCACTCTGTTTTGTTCAAATTATTAATGATTGTGCGGTGGGAATTGGTGTGCATGGGATCATAAGTTCCTTTCCATCAGCGGTGATGTGTGATATGGATGTGGGAGTCTAGGCTGTCTTACAGTCATCAGCCAGAATTCCTGTGTCATGTTCAACATGCGGTTTGTGCAGTGGGTAAGACTTATTAGCTACTGTGCTACACCTGATATACGTGACAACTAAGGTATGACTTATCCTCCATTTTTGGCCAAACATAATCGCTACATACAGTGTTACACTAATTTCAAACAATTATTCGATTTATGCGTTTTTGAATCTAGAGCAGAGAAGATTTACTGCCAAACACAGCCAGGCCCCTTGCACGCTTGCTGATAACTTGCTCCAGACTTTCAGGAACCCAATACAGTTACACACTACACTACAGTGTTGAATATATAGAAGGTAGAATGCCCCATAACGGTCCACCCCCCATTATGGTCATGTAGGTGCCCTCTCAAGTCTCAACCGTCACCCCAGGAACTTACGGGGCTGATACCATTCGAGTTTTGTCCCTACCATATTTTCATTTAACCCTTTAACCCCTAACTGCCTAAGCATCCATTTTTTTGGACGATGTACAGATTTCATCCATAATTTCTCATCCGCCATGCACTTTTAGCAGTGTGGAATTTTTACTGTAGATTCTATGGGAAGTTGGTTTCATGCATATGTGATTTTATTAGAAAGGGGATGATTTGTGAAATTTTTATGCCTCATTTCATGTTGTAGTGATTCACCCAAAATAATGAAGATTTCAATGTAAAAGTGCTCTAAAAAAAGTCAACTCATATAATTAAGCAACCAAAAAATCTCCAAAAATCACTACACTTAGAATATTACATTTCAACCAATCACAAAAAAATTCATCCGTAGATTGTCAATATCTTATTCGTAATTGAATTACAAAATAATTTTGAATTTCACGTTTCAAATTTTATACAAAATTATTGGTAATAGCATTCATAGATCTAACCGTATGGATAGAATCTAAAATTCATAATGTACAACTTTTATTGATATACCAAGTTCAAAATATCCCTCTAAGTTGCATTTTATAATGCATCTTTGCAAAACTGCCGAATTTGGAGAGGACTCTAGGCATTTAGGGGTTAACCCCTAACTGCCCAACCATGCATATTTTGCATGATGTACGGATTTGAAGTCCGTTTTCTCATCCATCATGCACTTTTTGCAGTGTGGATTTTTTATTGAAACTTTTATAGGAAGTTAGCTCCGTGCATGTGTGATCCGATTAGAAAGGGGATGATTTGTGAAATTTTTATGCCTCATTTCATGTTGTAGTGTTCCACCCAAAATTTCGAAGATTCTAGTCTAAAAGTGCTCTTGAAAAAGTCAACTACTAAAATTAAGCAACCAAAAAATCTCCAAAAATCACTACACTTAGAGTATTACATTTCAACCCATTCCAAAAAAATTCATTATTAGATTGTCAATATCTTATTCATAATCATATTACAAAAGAGCTCTAAATTTTAAGTTTGAAAATTTATACACAAATATTGGTGATAGCAATCGCAAATCTAACCGTATGGATAGAATCTAAAATTCATAATGTACAACTTTTATTCATTCATCAAGAACACCCAATTCCCTAATTTTGCACTTGGCCATATAATCATGCACTTGGCCCCCAAGCGCATTAAAAAAATAGTTTGAAAAAATCTCTTAAAAACAGAGATTTTTGTCTTTCTACAATCCCCTACACTATAAAGAAACAATTGTTTAATTTATTTCTCATCCTTATCTTTATCTTTTATTTTATCTTTATCTTTATCTTTATCTTATCTTATCTTTTCTTTTATCTTGTATTTTATTCTTGTCTTCTTTCTTGTCTTCCTCTTGTCTTCCTCTTGTCTTCCTTCTTCTTTTTCTTCTAGTCTTCCACTTGTCTTCCTTTTTTTTCTTCACCTTGCCATTTTTGGAGTTTAAACGATAATTTTAAAAAATATAAAAATTAGGGAGCAGGCTGAATCCAATACAGGCCCTGAAATGAAAAATGAAAAAAAAAAAAAAAAAAAAAAAAAGTTTTTTTTTTTTTTCCCGGATTTTCCGGGCAGGGAGGGTCCGCGCGCGCGGACCCTACTCTTATTTTGACCCTCCCTCCCTCACTCCCCCCTCTCCCCTATATAAACCTTCTCTCACTCTCCCTCCCTCACACTCTCCTTCCACCCCTTTTCCTCTCTTGTTCTTCTCCCTCTCTTCCTTCTCCCTTCTCCTCAATATAAAGGAAGAAGAGAGAGGAGGAAGGAAGTGTGAGGAAGGAAGAATGTGGGAGGGTTTATATAAGAGAGAGGGGAGAAAAAGGAAAGGAGAGTGGGTCAAAATAAGAGTAGGGTCCACGCGCGCGGACCCTCCCTGCCCGGAAAATCCGGAAAATCCGGTAATTTTTTATTTTATTTTTTTAATTTTTTTTCATTTCAGGGCCTGTATTGGATTCAGCCTGCTCCCTAATTTTATTTTATTTTTAAATTATCGTTTAAACTCCAAAAATGGCAAGGTGAAGAAAAAAAAAAGGAAAACAAGTGGAAGACTAGAAGAAAAAGAAGAAGGAAGACAAGAGGAAGACAAGAGAGAAGACAAGGAAAAAAAACAAAATAAAAGAAAAAGAAAAGATTAAGATAAAGATATAAGATAAAGATAAGGATAAAAAATAAATTAAATAATTGTTTCTTTACAATGAAGAGATTGTAGAAAGACAAAAATCCCTGTTTTTTACAAAAAATTTCAAACAAATTTTTTTAAAGCCAAGTTTGCTCATGAAATGAGTGCACTTGGCCAAGTGCAAAATTAGGGAATTGGGTGTTCAAGTTGAAAATATCCCTCTTAGTTGCATTTTATAATGCATCTTTGGAAAACTGCCAAATCTGAAAAGGGTGAGAACGTTTAGGGGTTAGAATTGGTTTGTTTATTGTAAACTTCAAAAAAGATAAAGAAATGATGGGGGAACATCATTACTTTCTCCAAATAGCAAATTTTATAACACCAAGACAATGCTGAGGTGATCCACTTTGAAAAATTCTCCCCGGTGGAGTTTAACTTGGATTGACATAATTCAAATTGCTTTGGAAAGTAGGCTTGATTTGGTATTTTTAATTGTTTTTTGATTTTCTCAAAAACTTATTTATTTTGTTCTGGGTAGCTTGTTAAAAATGGGCGACGACCAAAAAATGGTCCCTTGGGAGCTTAGAGGTTAACCCCTAAAGGACCAAGTGTTCTGAATGGGACATTTTCGATGTTCGAGTAAGTTCTCAAAGTGTCATTTTTTATCTTGATTTTTTAAAAAACCTTATGTGAATTTGGTACATTGATACAAAAATGGAGATCCAATTGTTTTGATTCCGACTTTGTAAGTGGAAGTTATGGAGAGAAAGAGGTTTTTTTGGGAGAATGCCTCAAAATTATCCATAGAAATGAATTTTTTACATCTCTATTCGTAGGATCTTGCTTTAAACTACCAAAACAATGCACAGTAAAACTTTCATAGAATTTGATCGTACAGATTGCAAGTTTATAGAGTTTGAAGTGAAAAGATGAAATGACAATCTTTTCTGACCTTTTCTGGTAGTCTTTGGAAACATGGAAAAAATAGTTAAATTGGTCAAAAGATTCTTTAATTTTTTTTAATGATCAAATTGGAATTAGCTATCAAGAGCCAAAAAAAAATCACAAGAAAATGAATAGAAAGAGGTAAAAATGATGCTCAAAAACAAGAAATCCCACAATCTTTTAGGGGTTAACCCCTAAAGAACCAAGTGTCCATATTTAAGATGATGTACAAAAACAATTATAGTTTTCTCATGCACTTTTTGTAGAGTAGATTTTTTTATTATATGTTTTATGGGAAGTTAGCTTCATGCATATGTGATCCGATTAGAAAGGGATGATTTGTAAAAAAATTATGCCTCATTTCATGTTACAGTGATTCATCCAAATTTTTTGAAGATTTCAGTGTAAAAGTGCTCTTGAAAAAGTCAACTCATAAAATTAAGCAACTAAAAAATCTCCAGAACTCACTACACTTAGTGTATTACATTTCAATCAATCAAAACAAGTTTCATCTACAAATTGTCAATATCTTATTTGTAATTCAATTATAGAAGAATTTTGAATTTGAAGTTCAAATTTTATACATAAATATTGTTGATAGCAATCATAGATCTAACCGTATGGATAGAATCTAAAATTCATAATGTTCAACTTTTATTTATATATCAAGTTCAAAATATCCCTCTTAGTTGCATTTTATAAGACATCTTTGAAATTCTCCAAATCTGGAGAGGGGTTAAGGACCAAGCTACAGTAACCTAGCCAAACCTCATCACTTTCTCACGTTTTAAAATATATTATATATTTTTGATATTTTTCTCATATAAATTATTGTTAAATCAATTTTGGGCCGCTTCACACTATGGCCGTCCAAGTCGAGAGGCCATGGGATTGAGTGGCCAAACTTTGTTTAGAGTCCAAAGAAATGGGCTGAAAATAGGCAATAAAATATAGTTTTGATTTCTATGAAAAAAAGCGACGGCCTCTCGACCATAGTTTAGGTTTTGACCCAAACTTCCTTCAAGAATCCGTCAACCTTGGTGAAAAAGTGTTGCCATGTAGGCATTTTGAAGGATGACGGCCTTTGGACTTTGGCCTCTAGTGTGAAGGGTTGAGAGGCCAAATTCTTGGTTTCTTGCAATCCGATTGGTAGAAATCGACGGCCTCTCGACCTTCGGCCATAGTGTGAAGCGGCCCTTAGAGGGGCCTTCAAAGAAAAGCTAAAGAAGGCCCTTTAAGCCCAAAACACAGCAAACACAACCCATTTGCTATGCCCTTGGCCCTCTAATTTTTTTTAGACTAGATTTGAAGAACCCTTTAATTCTTTTGGAAGTTAGCTAATTTTTTAATGGGGTGTATTTTGGTCATCCAATGTCTAAATCAAGATGTTTTTGGGTCTATTGTAATTAATTTAAAAATGCAATTCTAATAATAGTAATTTAAACTTCTAATTCCATCTGCATCAAACGATATATTGTTTAGAGGCCTCATGGTTTAGAGGCCCCATGGTTTAAAGGCCTGTGGTTTAGAGGCCCATGGATTAGAGGCCCTATTCAGGATGCTCTAAGTGATTTTAAAGTCTTCTGAACTGGACGATCATTACATTTGTTGCTGAGATGCTACAAACTTTGTAGTTTCTTTTTTGGCTTTTTATAGCCAGTTTGCTACAAAAATCCACTGGGAGAATCACCACATGGAAACATAATAGAAAAATGTCACTTCATGTAGCCACCAAAGCAATGGATTGCATTGGTTGCAAGCCAGGCTAGGACTTCGAGAGCGACACACAGTGGATGAAAAGGCTAAGATGTTGAATGAAAAGGATAGGATGTATGAAAAAATTAGAGATCTGTCGCCAAGTTTTAAAATAAAAATATAAAAAATAAGGGATCAAAAAGCCACCTCATTCACTTGCATGCGAGCTTAGTAGCCTAAAGTTAAATGACCTAAAAACCAAAAGAAAAAAGAAACCCTGCTACAAAGCTGCATTCGTAAACACCGACAAATCTAAAGACCATACCGAACAAGGAGATGGTACACACACTAGTAGGAGACCCATCATTTTTCATTCCCCATTTCGTGGGAACAATGCACAATGGCTAAATATTATGCTTATATATTTCTATCTTCTTGTGACCAAAACCACTCACCAGCACTGACACAACCCATGTGCCTGGCGCGGTTTCATTTCTTTTTCATTTATATTAAGTGGAAAACGACACATTTTCTACTAGTGACAGGATCCCGGAAGTTAGCCATGTTACCATTTCCAAGGAAAAAAGAAATCAGAGCCAAAAGAAATTGAGTGTCCAGCAAGGGAGAGAAAAAGAAGGAACTTAACCATATATTGATCAGGCAATGCTGCTCCTCAGACGTGGAGGATTCAGTTAGCACAGTAACTGAAATCTGCAACAATGTTTGTACTTCCAGGAGGGCTACGTCTTCGATGCTTTTTATACAAATGGGATCATACCAATACGATTAGCAGGAAATCAGTAACAACAACTATTCGTACACTTTACACTTGCAACCCAAGCTCAGAAGACCTCGCAGGGTGGGTTTTCTGAAATATGGCCACTCCAACTTACACTGCTGTTCCTTCCTTAATTAGATGCGAGACTTGATCAATGGGGTCTTCTTTGCAAGGTGAGCTTGAGCTGCAGCCACACCACTTCCTAGAGTGACTGGGTACCCGACCTCCATCAACGATAACTCCACGCCTGCCAAAGCCCCCAGCAATTGCAGCTGCACCAATTCACCCAATTCATGTCCATCAGCATACAACAAACAATAACAAGGGTTTCATCAACATTGGATTGCTACTTTTCTTTCCAAAATGACGGTGCCATCAGAAAACAATTAAAGATGGTGTATAATCAGTCCGGCGCCATGGTAAAGACATAAGCCAACTTCTACTTGGGAGAGTAAAGTCCTTTTAAGCAAAAGACCTCATTCTTGCCCCAAAATCAAAGCAAATAGTGTCCTTATGATCGTCACCACGCCTTTGTTTCAGGAGCTTTTAGATAACATCATAAAAAAATGTTCTCCATGAGATCCTCTGGAGACCTTTTTTGTATGATCATTGACTGTAAGGAGACCTACCATGAATCATGGAGGAGATTCTCTTTATGAGAATGTTTAATGTTCTTGAAACAATCTGGTTTTACTGAAAACCATGATCATTAAGAAAATGAAGCCTTCCAGTCAAATAGTGAGTACTAGATAGGGCAAAACAAGACACCGTCTGTGCAAGCAATGCATGAACAGATTTAGAGGATATGAATTACCTCGTTCACGTTTCCGAGGTGTCCAATACGGAAGATTTTCCCTGCCACTTTGTTAAGGCCTACTCCCAAGCTCAGGTTGTACTTCTTGTAAGCAATCTTTACAACGTCACCACTGTCCAGCCATGCAGGCACCATCACTGCCGTGACGGTGTCACTCTTCCACTGAGGCTGCTTTGTACACAACGTCAGACCCCATGCTCTCACAGCTTGCCTGCCAAACGCCACAAACGAACAAGCCTGATACTTAAGTGAACCATAGCCACAAATTATGGTTGTCAGACCTCAATTCAGTTAACTGTGAAAAGAATTTTCATTCATACAATGACACATCAGTGATGAGGTGCTTTTGAAAGCTTAATTCAGTTAACTGTGAAAAAGATTTGAAAATTTGAGGGGCTGTTATAATTTTCTCTTTCGCAATCGACTCGAGGATAATAGTCGACAAAATCTTTTTTAATGATCTTACAATCCAACTACTTCATCTGGTCAGGATATTTCCATCACCAGAGAATGAAGCATGGGTGGTTCTCCTTCATTTTTGGAATTTCTTTTGTTAACAGAATTTACATTCACAGTACAATTGAGGTCTCAAGTAACATTGCAACATGCGACGCTCGAAAAATTGGGTTTAGATCATTGGTTCTAGATCATCTATCAATAAGATTTTGAACTCTTATAACTTTTGCATATGATATCCAAATAATGGATTCTTTGGTGCGTTGGAATCCTCTTTGAGTGATATTTGATCATAGCAAGCTTAAGGTGCTGCAATTAGGTGTGGTTGCATTACTGAAAATTTTCTTCTAGGACTGATCGACACGAATCACTGATATGAGAGCGTTGTGTTACCTGGTTGCTTCGGCAAGGCGACAGTGCCTGGCAATGACATTGTCAAGCCCCTCCTCATAGAGTATCATATCGAGAGAAGCGCGCAGTCCATACAGCATCTGGCTAGACGGGGTGTAAGGCCAGTAAGACCCTGCCTTGTAAAACTTGAGGTAGTCACCCCAGTCGAAGAACACACGGGTGGACGTAGAATGCTTTGCAGCTTCCAGAGCTTTCGGGCTTGCACACACAATGCCCAGGCCCGTAGGTAGGGACAGCGCTTTCTGGGAGCCCGTGAGAGCCACATCCACCTTCCACTCGTCCATTCGGAAATCAATGGCGCCAATTGATGAGACGCCGTCCACCAGCAGCAATGCCGGGTGATTCGCCTCGTCTGTGAAACAAACACCACCGTATCAACCCCACGATTCATGGTTTTACAATGAGAAAATAATGGGGTCAAGTCTTATTGATCGCCAGAATGAGTGAAGAACATTTATATGTGTTGGTCAAAAAAACATGAGGCTTATCAGTCCTTCAAGCCTATCATAATGCACTGTCTGATGAGAGAGGGAAGCAACCTTGACTAACTCTAAGTTCCCATTTTGAGCTTGGATGCTATTGTGACCATCTGTGATACTAATATGATACTAAATGTGATACTAATGTGATATTAATGTGATACTAATGTGATTTTTGGATAGTTTTTTAATCCGGTTGATGTGAAATTTCAATATCCTCATTTCAAACAGCATGATACAGTTATTCGGGTAAGGAAAATGTGCGTGTCCCTGTTCAGATGTCAAGCATGGCACAAAATATATAGCCAGTCATTCTTGAAGAATTGTGAATCTGAGCCACCGTAATAAGGAAGGTTAGGGCGATGAGGGGAAACTAAGGATGGGGGTGTTTGATACCAATAACACGGCGCACAGCGGCGATGTCGTTGGTGACGCCGGTGGAGGTTTCATTGTGCACCACACAGACAGCCTTGACGGAGTGTGCTTGATCGGCCTGCAGTTTCTGCTGCAAAAGCTCCAAATCAGCACCCGCACCCCATTCACACTCGATCACGTCCACGTCGAAGTTGTAACGCTGCATCTGGTCGATCCACAGCAGGCTGAATTGGCCCAGCCGGAACGAGATGATCTTGTCCCCGGGCGACAATGTGTTCGTCAACGCACTCTCCCATGCTCCCGTGCCTGCAACAACCATGGAATAAATAAAATTATGTTCTGCTGACTCTGACAGACACGCACAAGAATAATAATACTTGCTCCAATCTTGAGAGCAAAGTATAAAATTGTTAAAAACAACCACCTGCAAATGTTTCGTTATGGATAAACTAGACAACCTGAAAATTGTCTTATCTTATCTACCCATAACTTGACATTTCCATGTTACCTTCAAAAAGTTTTTTACTAGTGCCATGAACCAATGCCAAGGTTACTTCATGTCCAAAGATATAGACGAAGGACCCCTCTAACACTGGTGTATAATATTATGAGTGTAGCAGCAAGCTAATTACACTCTAATGCATGCATGCACACCCTCAGCGAGCGTTCGTTTCTAATGTTGCTCCAAGTTCTTACAAATCACGACTACTTATGAAGAAAATTGCCCAACTTCGACAGAGTAAGTCAATCATGGCAACAGAGCCGAGAGCAAACCATTACAAAAGCATAGAAAACATGAGTAAATTGCGGAATGATTATAAAGCATTAGTTTCCAAATTACCGCTGGAGTCTAATCATTCCAAATTTCTGCTAGACTAAAACCATTGCAAAAGCACAGAAAACAACATGAGCAACTGCAAATCACTGTGGGAGAATCATTGCAAAATTTCTGCGAGTAAATCGTTTGAGCAGCTCACACACCCAGAATTGTGTACGAGACCAACGTGGAATTGAGACCAAAGACACTGCCTTTCCTCCCATTGCAAGCAGGAATCACTAACTGTGGACAAGACGAGGGGCAATTAATGGAGTACCTGTGGTGGGGAAGATGAAGGAGGTGGCGGTGGTGGTGCGGAAGATGTGCTTGACGTCGTCGATGACGGATTTGGAGAGCTTGGGGAAGGCCGGCGAGCGGTGATCCTCGTTGCTGCGGTTCATGGCCCGCAGCACGGGCTCCGGCACATTGGTCGGCCCTGGCACGAACAAGTGGTTGCGCCCCGGCGCAGGGTAGTACTCCATGGCTGAGCTAGCAAGCTAGCTAAATGAGCAAAATCAAACTGTAATGGCAGGCAACAATCACAATTACGAGCGAGGGTCGCAGCAAGCAAGCAAGCAGCAACGATGAATTGAAGCAGATGCTGACTGGCTGCAGCTGATCGGCCGCGCAGGCTGCGAGAGTTTATTATGAGGCAGTGAAACGAGGTTGCGAATGTGGGGTGGCCAGCACTCCAGCCTCGCCACCCTGATGGGGCTGAAAAGTTATTTTATTTCCATGTCAGCCTCCTGCCCGCAACTATATCCTGGATATGGGGCCTCTATCCATTCCCTGCATTTGGACCAGAAAAAAGAAACACATCATGCTGACACAATAATCACCATTTTTAGTATCAATACCATGTAAAGAAGAAAAACTTTTTGAGACCGGTGGAGATTAGCAACACAAGAACCACACACTAGTTTTTGTATTTGAGGGAAAAAATAAAATGTGAGTTCATAACACAATCTTCAAAAAAGAGTTGGTCCTTGAAATTCGCAGTTCAAAAAGGATTTTGGTGGAATATGTAACTATCATAATGTGCAGTTTTAACGAAAATTAAGCACTGTGAGAAGACGATGGAAGGCTGACCGTCAAGGTGAGGTGCATGCTGCGAGACAACCATAGCCGGTAAAACGTGTGTTGCTTGAATTTCAGGATAACAATCTGGAATTTGAGGACAGAGTTCAGTTGTTTGGTCAGGAATATGGAGTTCTTTTTCACCCCCACTTTACCCGTACATGTACAAAATAATCAATGTTACATACAGTAGTCTGCTACAGGAACTTCGAAAAGTACAGACACTGTTCATCAAATTACTTTAGAGTGCTCAAATTCCAGCCCAGATGTTAATTTGGAGACCACTAAGCTTAATTGACTAGGCAGCAGTCTTGGCTGGAAATGCTCGTTCACATGATGGCAAAAACGAAACATTGAGATGCAAGACGAGAGCGTGAAGCAGTGGCCCCAGAAATGGGAGTAAAAAGGGATCCTTCCGAGAATGTCATTGCATCATTAAGGCATCGATGTAATCTGGATACAAAGGTTTATGCTGAGAGCCAGTCATTGCGAAAAGCATCTCCTAAAACCAGCTACATGTGCAGGAAGTGTTTCCCACTCTGTTTAGTTCCTGATTGTAGCTAAGATTCAAAATATAGACAAAGCAACTATCTTAGGCCCATTACCATGTACAAAAAAAAAGGGCTGAATTGCTGGCTGGTCAAACAGGTCCAACATGGAGCTTGCAACTTCACAAGAGAGACGAAGAAACCAAACCAAGGTTACTTACTCCCTTCATTGCGAGTTAAGACGGGGAGTTCTCCTTAAACAATCATGTAAGGGAGCCATTGACCTTGTCAAGGAGACTTCTCTCTCTCTCTCTTTCTCTCTCTGTGTTGCATTGAATTGCCTGTTTTGAATTGGTTCGAGGTGACGAGTCAGTTGAGGCGTCTCTTTTTCTGATTGAGGGTTGCAAAGAAGTCGTGAATATCCGCACTGGTAACGGTTCTTCCACTTTCACCAAAAGGTGCCTGTTCGGTCAGAGTTTTTTCATGATTAGTCGACAGACAGACGCATGGTCAGCTAGAAACAAACTAATGCACAGAAACTAGTTGAACCAGAAGAGGCGGTGGGAAGAGAAACAAAAAATACCAAAAAGGTCTTCAGTTGAGATGTCATGTCGTTAAAACCATGTAGTAGCTCTATTTGTTGCACATGGCCCAAACCCTTCATCAACTCTGCTCCATCTACTTGTGCCCGGGACTCTTCTCTTTTTCGTTTCGCTGATGCTTCATACGACTGCAAATTAGCAGGTGAAAAAGGTCACGAAAGTGAATATTTGCACTTCAAAATCTATAGAAATTGAAATAAATCATGTAGAAAGCTATCATCAAAATAAACTAATGAAACGATCATGCCCTACATTTTTGAACAATAGAAATACGTTTTAGAAGTGATTATAATTGACTAGTAAGGTATGTTCTCACTTGCTGTTAAGAGCGATATTAGCAAAGATCTTAGGAACGAAATTAAGAACACCAGTGACGTAGATTCACTTTGGTAATACGTACCTTTAGCTTCCAAAGCCTACTTCCTGTTTGGGCACTTGGGGGTTAAGAGGTAGATCATTAAAAGATTTAACGATTGTAACTAATGACATCAAAATATAAATAAAAATGAATTAGGCTGAGCGAACCATATAGTAAAAGTACCTGCAATGTATCATCTGAGTCCAGTAGAAAGCCAAGCCCCCTTTCCTCATACATCCTCAAGCATGCTGGACAACGGCAAAGTTGTGATCGCCAACTCTTCACCAGAAAGACTGGCTGACCCGGCTGTATTACTGCGGTTGAATTCTCTTTTTTCAGCTCACAAGGATAACCATTGGCAAGGTCTCCGTTTACACCTTCATGAGAAATGTTTCCATCCTCTTGCTTTGCCACGCAATCCTCTTTTGTTTCATTGGAGAGCTCACACGCTGCAGACTCTTCTTGGTGAACACTGGCAATCCCATTCTCGTGTGTACCATCTGCTTTTACTTCAATGGTAGATTCCTGCTTTCCATTCTCGATCCCTGTCACAACGCACAGATGATGATGGTGGTTCAGAGACCACTTTCATATCACAACAATGCAAGGTCCCTTCCTCTATTCTTTGGTATTTCTAAACTCAAGTTTTCAATGACAAAAGGAAGGCCGGCCCTCGGAGGTGCAACATTCTTTAAATCTTGAAAACATGAGCATTCCCCAACCTCTTGTCAAAATCCCATGTATATGGCTTTTCCGAAAATAATATGTTATAAAGTCCTATCATACAAATACAACTGTCCCAGACCTTGTACATCTAGAAAACCATGAATTATAAAATACATAGCACAACGATGTTCCAATTAAAACCTTTAATGAATAAAAGGGTGCAACCCCGAGCAATGGCTCAACTAAAAAATTCTTGGTGAGGAGTCGAGAGGATATTTTAGACCTATGTTCTTGTGGTTTCAAGGGACCTCTATGATGTTAATAGGAATGAGTTGATGAAAGGACATTATCACACTGATTCCTTACTGTCATACTAAATTGCCATTAGTCACACTACATGGCCACTGGGCCACAATATATTTGTAAGGTAAGAGGTCCATAAACTGAATGAGTTCCTTAAATTGTGTCCCTATCTACAAGTCTTAAACATTTCATCTCTTAGTCTACCTATGGCTGGCTGGATTTGGCCCTGAAGCTAACAATAAAGAAGACAGTGTTACCTGCTTCATTCGTCGGCTCAGCATCCTCCACAGGATCTGTGGATTCATCAGGTATTGCTGAGGGAGCAATCACAAAATCCGGGTACTTGGACAGAAACGAGCATAGGGGCACACAAGACTTGCAGATGAGTTCATCAAAGGTAGGCTCTCCGTCCTCATCTCTTGGGAACTGCAATAAAGAGGAAAAAACTTGGTCATGTAACTGACAGCTGACGTAATTTGGTGTATCAACATTGCCCCTCGCTGGTTAGTACTGCAATATACTATGCCACTTTTAAACTGCACAGCTCAACGCAGCAAGCTTAAAATTTGAAACAAGTAGAAGTGAGATAACAAACTTAAAAGAATCCATTGAATTTGTGACACCTTGCGAGGTAACAAATGTCCAATCAAATAGCTTGAAACCTTATTATCTCAAATGTTTTTGGCATGCCACATAGGAGCCACGTAAACATCAACTCTTCCTGTTCATTCTTGTTCTTTAAACTAGTGTAAAGGCGACATTGATCCAAACAGAAGAGAGTAAATAAAAAATAGATTATTAGCATTAGCAGACCTGAAGAGAAGATGGAAGTCCAAGGTGAAGCTCATGAAACCAATCCTCACAAATGCAACATTGCAGCATCTCGCCTAAGGCTTCCCCTTCCGGATCTGGATAGACACGGTGACAGGTACAGTACAAACCCTTGTAATTCTGGTTGTACATGTTCTCTGCATTTTCAATCTCTTTGTCAGCCTGCAGCTTGCAGATGCTCTGGCCAAACTTGGAGTTTCCACAATCACACCGGAAATGCCTTCGGGTCCAAAGCTCTAGTACCTGCAGAGCAACATTACCATTAGAGTTCATACAGACCTGAAGCTCCAGAATCACACATTAGACTCAACTGTGGACAAGGCCCAATCAATTAGGTAACTGTGGTGTGAAGGTCCATAAGTTAGAAGTTAACAAGCCCATTGTATATTAACACTTGCAAAGTAACAAATGGGGAGTTAGGATTTCAAGTTAGATATCTGCTGCAATTTAGTTGGTATGGATAAAATAAGCACTTCAAATCATTGGTGTAGACACATTTAGTTTACTTCTCCAAAACTGAATGTAATTGGTAGAAATGAATGTAAATTCACTGCACAAGTTCACTAGCTGACACAACTTGGGCAGTGCGGGCATTCAACTACTAATTCTAGTTGGCTTATTGGCACTAGATGATAGAGTAACTAATTCAAATGAGCTCATTGGCACTACTTGGTTTGTGAAGATTATAATCTTCACCAATATGGTTCTTATCATTGAAACTCGTGTGTGGAAAAATTCCTTGGAATTTAACTGAAGATTGCATTGGTTTGAAAAGATACATACATTGTGACCGTCATGGCAAGTCAAGGAGCATGCTGTGCAGAAACCGGCATCTCCGCTGGGCGTACAGGTGAGGCACGAAAACACAGCCTGGCGCTTCATGTACCCTTGTTCGTAAGTGCACTCTTTTCCTTCATCTCCTCCCAACACCAGGTCTGCTTCCTGCACAGAGACAACCAACACTGGCCCTCAAGTTTCTTCATTGCAAATGTGCCAAGTAGCACTACAATGGCAAATTGCAGACCAGATTCAAGTTGCAGACCAAATATATATGTATATAATTTTTAAGTATCTACCCTCCATGCAAGAGCAATGCTTACTTCAATTACAGGAGACAAGCTATTGACTGTACACCCCCAGTTTCAAATGGATCTACAAATTCATAATTGTGTTCAATAATTTGACAATGGAGTCTGCAACCTTCCATGAAAAAAATGTGATTCATGATGCATCCAAAAAAGTGCTTCCTCTTTGCACAACCCACAGTTATTCTCACTTGCCTAGAGAATAAAAGCTGATCTTACAAAGGATGATTATGTGGATAGAGTGCACAAGAATTGAATCATCAATTTTCTTACAAAGTGAATAGAGAGTAAAAGTTGGTCATACAAAAAAATTCTTGCAATTGATGAATAAGACGAATTTCTTACAATGTGAACGAAAACAAACGCAGTGAGATCGAACATGAAAAGAGAAATCCAAATGTTCACATGACTAACTGCCAATTGCATGAAACGCATCCCTAACCAAGCCAGCCAGCGAAAGAGAAAGAAGAATCGCCGTATTACTGAGTTTCAGACCTTGAGAAATGAACACTGGATGAACCAATCACAACATTCAGAAAAGCTTATGCTGATTATCATAATCTACAGCAATTAACAAGACGATTAGTCAAAAATCAATTCAATACAGTGGGGAAGATGTTAACGTGGAACACTTTAGTGTCCATTGAAAACCTATGCATCTGTTCCTGAAACCCTACCTTCCGAAAACACTAATAACACCGCTCAATCCACCGACAAATAACGTCCAACTTCTTAATGGCCCAGCACTATTCACCACGGCTCTCAAAAGCACAACAGACATCAAAAATACAAAAAATGGGACACAAAGAGCCCGCTTAGCATACTCATTTTGAAAAAGAAAAGAAAAAACCAGGGGTAAGAAGATGAAGAAGAAGAACGCACCAGCTCCTCTTCCTCCACTCGTTCCATGTACTCTGCCAAAGTGCTCTCCTCACAAACCTCCTCCTCCTCCATGTCCGCCATCTTTAACAAAATTTACTACAAAAAATTTCAATTCCTTCGGGCAGGCGAGACTCCAAACTGCAAAATGGGAGAAGAGGGAAAGCTTGGCCCCGGTTCCAATAAGTTACTACCATTCCCGCCCAGTTGTAATAAGTAGCTCGGCCTTCAACGTACACCTACGAATACGGTAGGATACTTTTCATGCATCTAGGAATCCGTTAGGCCTCTTTTCACATTGAGAACATCCATCATCTCTAGGGTTTTGATCAATGCTGGTTGGGGTTCTGAATTTGAACCCCACTCAGATCACGGCAGGAGTCTTGTGATCACTGATTGAATGTTGTTCTTATGATTTTGCATGCGCCCGGGGATATTGATTTTTTGGAGAATAATGGAGGTGGAGAAGCCTGCTGTAGAATTCTCGAAAGAAGAGCTGCGCAGACAGCTTTATTCTTCTTTGCGCTCTACTGGCGTCCTGGACTCCATGAAGGTATATATATTGATTCCCATTGTGAAAATCATGTTGAAGAGTCAGTGTTTAGCATGTTCATGTTTCTGGTTTAACTCCCACCCTGGCTTTTCACTGTAGCTGCATCGTGGTTGACAGTAATTCTAATACTTGGCTGAAAACCAAATCAATGGTTATCAAAATGTGTGAGCGTCCATGCCAAAGAAATAAGATAATTGGAGTATCCTGATTGTTCCTTGAATTAGCAGTTGTGTTTGCAACTCAAATTAGGGCTCTGTTTTTATCAATTTTCGTGCCTGGGTAGCTGATTCGCAGGAGAACATAAATAGCATGGGAATGCAATCAGCAGAGCTGAAAAATCATGGCGATTAATGGTTTTTGTCTGAATACTTTGCTCATACATAACATTCTTGAAAGAAGCTCCTTACACCTTGGGTCCATCTGCTACTAATCAGGGTATCAAGATGCTCTGATCTCTGACATCGTCTTGCTTTGGCACACTTCCTCCGAGTTTGAAAATTTTGGAGAAGAAACTCCTGACAACAACCACTTCAATAACAGTAGCTCCCAGATTGATTGAGCAAGCAGAAGTAGAAGTAGTTGTACACCATTCTTAGCCATATTGATTAAATCCAAATCGTATGTTGTCAGATGAAGGGTGCAACTTAACCCCTAAAGGACCAAGGATTCATGGTTTTAAAATGACAAATTCAATAGATCATATTGTGAAAAATACAATTCAGATGAGATCAAATTTTATATCACCGGAATCAGCGAAGAACATTGCATGTGTTGGTCAAACAATAATTAAATTCGAACAAAACGAAGTCCACAGAAGACCTACTGAAAACTGCTAAAAAAAAGACATGAGGATCAATTTGGGCTTCTTGGTCCTGTATGGGTTAAGAATGTTATGTGCTTGAGCCTGCACTTGCTCAAAGTAAATGCAAGTGCACTTACTTTGAGGGTGATTTGAAGAGGGTGTGGCATGCTGTTAAGTTTCGTTTTCCATGCTCTTCATGTTCATGTTGCAGGGTCAGCTGAGAGCGCGGCTGCTGGAGCATTTGAGGCATCACAACGGAGAGTCGATGGAAATGGTGAAGAGGAAGCAGGGGAAGCCTTCGTTGACGGCCAGGCTGCTGAGCAGCTTGTTTCTGGATTACCTGGAGTGCAATGGATTCACCTTCACCATTTCTGTGTTTATGCCTGAAAGCCAAATGGCTTCATGGCGGCCCTTCGCATACGAGGAGATGCTGGAGCTTTTGCAGTTGGACCCTTCCTCCAACATGCATATTCGTCTCAAGCTTGTAAATAAATATGCTCAACCTTCTTTTTGCTTCTATCCTCAAAATCATGGTTGTAGTTCTTACCCTATTTTGGAATGTATCAATCATTTGAAGAAATTTGGCAGTGAAATGGCTCCTCTTTTGTTCTCATCATCCTAAATTATAATGCATGCATTCAACGTTGGTCTGTGAGAAGAAGATAGAATCCTCTACCTGGAAAAGATAGTGATTTTTGTTATTATTTATTGGCAACATATAGAGGGATTTGCATCTTGAAAATCAGATTAGATTTGGCCAATCACATGAGATTTGAAGGGTGGTTTTGGTTTTAAACAAGAAGTGGACTATCCCATAAATAAGAGTTTAAACTTTTCTATTTGAGTTATAACTTTTGAAGATGAACAACTTGTTTGAAGAAAAAAACGAAGGGCCACATTTCAAAGACATAGATGAAGGAGAAACCTACTTGGTTTATTCATAAGTGCACTACATCGGGGCTAAACGTACTTACGTTTAGCCCTGATATAAAGTTATAAGTGTTAAACAATAAATGAACTATCCACTTTGTCATTGTGTATGATGCAAGATGCACGTTACAATTGTTGTGGAGAGAGTCATCATTGTTCTTGAGTAACCATTATGGAAACTTATTGAGAACTTGGGGTCCAGATTTTTTCCTATTTTTTCTGGAATGATGGACTCTTTTCAAGTTTTTGACAGAAGTAGGTGATTTGTGGATGAGCAGGGTGGAGAGGGGAGAGAGTGTTTAGCGCACCAACTGGTGACGGTGTTGCAGCAGATGGCGCAGCGCAATTGCATCACGGAGGTTTCAACGCAGACTTCACCAGCAGCCGAACCATGCCAACATGCTACACAAACCTCCTGCACGAGTCCTAAAGATCTCGGTACTACTTTGGAATAAAAACAACTGCATTTCTTCATCCGTTTTTTTCAAATATTCAAAATGAACAGAATGCTCAACAATTCTGATGAAGAAGTGGAGTTCTTCTGATTAATCGATTGATTGATTGATTGCACAAGTCTGCAAATTCACTGTGCTTGACGGGAAGCGTTTCTTCTTCTGTAATCAGATCCTAGTGATGTTTCAACAATATAACCAGCTTTCTCATAGACCTCCTTGTCCACAATTCCAACATCCAACTCGTAATGCAGGAGTGGCCTTGATCATCATCATTCTCTATCATTTAGCTCTATCATTCTATTCTCGTCATGTATTTCTCAGTCTTGATCTTGTTCTTGTTTTTTCCTTTTGCCTTAGGAGTCAAAAGATGAAGTCATGATTACCAGATATTAGACTTATTCTATAAAGAATGGTGTGTTGTCCCTCTTGTTGTCCCCACTTTCAGCTGAAACTTGAAACCAAAAGTTTGTTTAACACCTCAAGTGTCCTTTAAATGACATTTTATCCCTGTTGATTTATTTTTTTTGTCCCAAATCTGCACTTGAAGGATGATTCCAATTTCATCGGTTGCAAGTGTTCAAAGTGAGGGAGCGATCCACTTGTATGATAACTCTATTGTACCGGTAGTTTGATTGAATCTCTTTAGTTAGATTGACAACCGAATATGCAACGGCCTTAATCCCAATCTCTATTTTGCCTGCCTGACACAGAGAGGTCAATGAAGGAGGTCGAAGATGCATACGTTCGAAAGAGAGAAGCCCACGAAGTGCAGAGAGCATTACCCTTCAGCTCTCTGGAGGACAAGATTACCATTCTACACCAGGAGTTTGATGCCAGAGTGAATGCCGAGGTGGCATTGCAGGTTTGAGCGCTGCTTGTGATTGATTATGGCTATGGATCCTGGTCTTGATTAAGAACCCATTTGGTTGCCAATTGCAAGTAACAACCAGAAGGAAAAACCTATTCTAACCTATGTGGCTTATGGATCTACTTTTCTGATAGTTCTCAGATGCCCATCAGGTAAGTCGTCTACGAGATTATGAGATAAATGCTGCTAGAATGGATGAAGCCGCGCGTTACCGCAGGTACGCACTTCATCAATCTAATTAGTATAGCATTAGTTCCGAACTCATGGCCTAAGTGAATATTCCATCTGAACCCGAGTGTGAACTCTTGTCAGAGTTCGTGATTTCAGCCATTTAATTCTGAGCCTCAAATCTCGTCTCAAAGTACTAGTCCCCCTCATACATTTCAAATTGCTGTAGCACATATCTTGAACTCTGATAAAGAGATAACAATGGTGGAGCCAATTGCACCTAGGTTGATTTCGTTTCTCACATTTTCATTGTAAGCTAGTATAAGTTTGTATGATTTAATTTTAAGAAGACTCTTTCGTTTTTGCTCAATGTACTCTTGGAGTACAGGCAGTTGGCCAGAGATCGAGAAGAGTTGGAAGATATTCATAAGTCCCGTATGGACCGCATCAAGGCCCGGGAAGAATCTCTTCTGGAGCGTATGCTGTCCAAAGAAAAGGTTGTGCTTTCTAGTTCACAATGATGCATAATCAGTCATGTGCCCCTCCCTCAATCAATCAATCAATCAATCAATCAAGTAATCAGTCCATCAATTCAAGTTTGTAAATTTGTCAGTTTGAAAGTCATATCTATCACAAAGTATATGAGATTTGTAGAATATGGAACCTCTCAATAGATTTAGTGATTGATGTATCACTTAATTTCAGTCAAACAAGGTCCCTACTCCTTGAATTGCGGTTTGAATTGTTGTTAGAGCCTCATCCTTGTTACATGCTTACATGACTGATGAGTTTCAACTCTGACTCGGATTTAATAAATCCTTTCAGGCAATTGAAACGTCAGCTTACGAGCAACGTCAAAAAATTCTTACTGAGATTACCAGTCTCCGGGAACGTGAGAACAAGCTCAGACAACTCAAGGACTCACAGGTTGGACCACCCTCTTTACAAAAATGAACAATTGTAACTCAATGCAAATAGCTTTTCATTCACTGTCCATGAAGACTATGCCACTCCATGGAATGGTTTCACCAATGTAAGGCAGGCAATTGTGCACAAGGGCGTAAACCCAAGTGTCAATTGTCTTACGTTTGTAGGGCCATGGAATGCTTATCCTACGTAAATTGGAAATTGAACTATGGAAATGCACCACTTGACGCTCAAGGCTTGGCTTACACTAGTCTCAGTTGCATGCACTGGCTTACGTTCTATTTCTCCTCTGAGTGAAGTTATGCCTGACAAGTGTCACTCAAAATCCGCTGGTACAATTTTCTGTAGGGTGTTTTCGCTATTTGTAAATGCTACATATGTTTTTGTTTGTATGACATTCTAAGCAGGAGCGTCGAGAGGAGAAGTTGGATGAGAAGGAGCTTTTGCTAAGGGCAAAAGAAGAGGAGGTGGTGCACGTGCGCAACACTCTGTATGCCCAAGCTGATGAAATCACAGCCTTGTTTGTTCCTTTTCCCTCTTCTCTGCGTCCATGACTCTTTGATTCATTCTCTGCGTTGTGTTCAAAATGGGCTGTGACATCCTTAAATCTGAAAGGGAGTATGAGGATTGTAGAGAGCACTTATTCATGGCATAAACTGTTCTTTGGATGGAATTCAAAGTTTTACAAAAATCGTTTTGGACATTATTTTAAGTACCTAGTATCCCCTCCCATAATTTAAGTAATCAATCCATCAATTCAAGTTTGCGAGTCTGTAAACCATATTCATCACGAAGTTTGTGAAAGTTTGTGAAAATATGAGATGGACCTCTGAATAGATATAAGTTAGTGATTGATTACTTACATTTTGGTCAAACAAGGTCCTTTCTCCTTGAATTGTGGTTTAATCCTTCTTCATAATAGAGGCTAAACATGTCTTGATTGCAATTGTAATGTAGGAGGAGGAAAGAGCTAGAGGAGCAATACAAGGAGCTTTGCGATCGCTTTCAACATGATCGAACTCTGATTGAAGGTACAGTACCTGCCTTATAAAAACATATACCTGTCCTAGATTTTAGAACTCAAGGTTTTAGTTGGCCACCTCAAAACCTATTTGGGCACTTGCAATTTCTAGTTTTCAAGCCCTAGACTCTTGAAAGTATTAGTTTTCAGAGTTTTGAGCGCTTGAACGTTGCATTTTTGGCACTCTGAAATCCACCATATGACCATTCAGCTGGCATCACTGTTTGTTTACTGAATCGGATTGTTATGGACTCTGGATCACAGTAAGCGTTGTTCACGTAAAATAATGTCTGACTCATGGACAGCTGAACGGGAGCAGATGAAAGAGGAAAAAGTGGCCATGGCTATTGAGCTTGCCGCATCAAGGAGTGACAAGGAGCTGATACAAGCGCTTCACCATCGTCTGAGAGTTGAGGAAGACCAGCGCTTGAATCTCGTCAAGACCACCAGAGAGGTTATTCTCAAAACTTATTTTGCTTATTTGATTGATTCTCAAACATTCTTTAGTAGTTGTGAGAATTCATCTTTCTCCGTTGCAGATGGCAACCCAAAAAAGACTCAAAAATTTAACATTCACTGTAGGTTGGTCAGTGTCTGTCTTCTTTTGGTAGCTTTTGGTACCTCCCACTTGATATGAGCTCAAGATTGTGTAGATAAAAAATCTGGATTCCTTTTCCAACGGCGTTGACAAGAATGTTATACTTGCACAACAAGAGTGTCTGCAACTCACTTCTAATAAAATTCATGTCCTTGCACCACCTGCAGTTGGAGGTGAGGTTGGAAGAGAAATTGAAGCAGCAAAGGTCATTTACTCCAGTACCAGTTAACATTCCAGACCAACGGTTTGTGTTTCCGTGCCTTCCAAAACAATTTGCAGATTTCAACATAGTTTTTAATAAAACCGTTTTGAGTAAAGGGATTGATCATGAGGAGGTAAGATAAGCATGATTCAATTCATGAAGAGACTTTGTCATGGTTCATGGAAGAACCTCCTTGCAGTCATCTATTTGTAATACGCTTATGTCAGTATGCCATTTCCTCATTGCACAATTCCCCCATGATTAATGTCCAAAAATCTCTGAAAACTTCATTTTTATTGTTTTTCCATTGCTCATTACATTTTAATGTCAATTGATGATACCTGAACAAGGACTAAAAGCTTTTACAAATATGTCAATGGTTAGGGCTCCCATCTTTTTCAAAATTTATGAGATTGTACATGTACTAATGCGAATTCACAACTTACATAATCATAATGTTGGCCCAAAAACCATTGTGAATACAGAGTCCGTTGGGGTAGTTCGACTAGCCATGCCTCTAGCAACTTACATAAATAATTGCTTTTGGTAAATTTCAGTATGGAGGAGCGGTTGCGGGAATTGCAGTCTGAGCTTGAGCAAGAACGATTACAACGACAAGCAAGCGAGAAAGAAAGCAAGACACTTGAACTTAAATTACAGCAAAAGGTCAAACTGACTTATTAAAATCGTTCATTGAATGATTAGAATCTCACATGGCACACCTAAATGATTTATTTCAACTCACAAATGAACCAATAATTCATGCAGAAGGTGGAGCTGGCAGCAGCACGAGCCCCACAAGGAGAATGGATCACCGAGCACAAGAACCTTATGGCCACCATCCATCAGCAAGATGTAGAGCTTCAGAAAAAGGTGTCATCTTCTTTCTTTTTCTCTCCACTTTCATTGCATCAAAAAGAATATGAAAGATTTTGTGCATTGAGTAGTTTTTCTCATTAAAAAAAATTCATGTGAATTGTAGTCTCAAGCTGCACATAAGATAAATTTTCACAACCTCTACCATGTAACAATAGTAGCATTGTTTAAGTGAAAAGGTGAGGAAAACAATGACAATCTTAAAAAAGTAATGACACTATGAGAAAATGAATGGTTGAACAAAATAGTGACACTTCTGTGAGGAATATTACCACTGTTCATTAAAAAATGGGATGTCCTATTTTGGGGCCCATTTCAAGCATATTTTTTCTCTAATGTAAACACCTCAATATTTGATGTAGACTTGACTGACCAACAGCTGTTACTGATCTTGTTAGGCTTCTACACAGAATCTTTCCAACCAACTGAATTTTTTCTTAAAAGATTGTGATCGTCTTTTTCCCAAGCGCACCATATTGCTATTGTGAATTAAACTTGGGTGGCTCCTTATTCCTTTGTGTGGCAACAGGAAACGAAGCTACAACTCATGGAAATTGAAAAAGAAAAGTTGACAACTAGGCACAAGAAGCTCCTTTTGAAGATTGACCATCTGGACACACTCGTCAAGGAAGCCGTATTTCCTACTGCCACGCACTCCTTTCTATTCATTCTTACACAAATCATTCCACATGCTGGTTGGTTCTATGCAAAAGTCTTAATAAGTAGTTTAAAAGTGTGATTTTGGTAACTCTAGTTGATATATTTTGGTCACTCTACTCAATATATTTGGTGATAAATGTAGCAAGAGGAGAAGGACCGCGCAATACATGATTTGGGGATACTCCAAGACCAGCACAAGACCACCGAGAGAGAGCTTCTTGAAACCGTCACGCTCTTAAGAAAGGCTAAACAAGGTACTAGTATCCTATTCTCCATCGCTTAAAATTTTGTTCTGAACTTGATTGTAGTGCACATGGTCATATGACGAAGTACAGAGTTTTGTTCCAGATGAAAATCATCTTAAGGTTGCCATTTTGAGCTCAAATTCTCGAAGTAAATGTCATATATGCGTAGTATACTCTAAAACAAGCGAATATAAAGCACACTTTTCTCGTATCGTTGTTTGGCTGATGAGGTGGTTTTCTTTTAAATTTCCCAGCTCTGGAGACTGAGCGATTGGATCATTATGCACTGCAGTCTCATAAGAAGACATTAGTCCCTTCTATCAGGTGTGTTCAATATTTGATCCCAGAAAATATTTCTACCGCAGAGGCCGCTGGCCTTTTTTTGTATTTTGTTATCCTGGCATTCCTTGTGGTGGACTTTACCACACCTGGCATCCTCCCATATGACCTATTTACAAAAACATTATAACAGGTTACGCTTGAATCCATCTTTTAATATACATGCAGACTTAATCAAAGTTTTAGAGATGCCAGAATTTGTTAATTCTTGTATCATTGTTGCAGCTATTGTGTCAGAATGAAGCATTCAAGCACTCTTCGCAGTATCATCTGAGAACTCCAGTTGTGTCTTTATGATTTACTCGAGGATGCATTGTTGTTTTTGATCAATCAGTTTTGTTGCTATTTGATGGTTTAATATTTTAGCAAAATTGATGCCAACAGTGTGGCTCCTCAAAGAGTTAGCGTCTCTCAAGACAAGCATGAGCAAAACAACAGTTTGTTCGAGCCTAGACTAAGTGCCGATGAGATCATTAGAAAGAAATGGGAAACCTTTCGAAAGGTGAGTTACAGAATGTGGCTCTAAAATTTTCTCAACAGGCATATTTTTTCCTTCTGCTGCTTGTAATTGAAAGTGTTGTCAACAACTCATCTTTTACATTGACCAGTTCTAGTAGGGTCCTTTTGCCTCCCATGAAAACAGAGTTCCTGTTAGTGAGGTGTTAACCCTTAAAGGACATAGGCTTTTTTTTAAAGAAAGGAGTATTTTTGAGTTTTAACCTCAAAATATAGAAGTAATTTACATTCTAAAAATGTAGGTACATACGATTCTTATCACGGATGATGCCTGAAAAAATATTCATAAAAACATTTATCCAATATTAGCAAGTCATTGTCAAAGTGGTTTGAAAACTGAGAAAACTAGACCCGAGGATGTCTTTAAAGGGTTAATGGACACTATAAGTAAAAGCTCCTCTTTAAGAATCTGGGAAAGAATATTTTATCTATTGGTGAGGTGTCACAGGAGGACATCTTTAGTTCTAGAATGTTATGTAATTGTTGATCAACTGCATAGATCTACTTATTTATCATTGATCACTTGAATTTTGATTTAGTTTTTTAATTTTATCTTATTCACTTGTTTTGTGCTCGCCTCAAACAGAAGCCAAGGCGAGAATCACATGATTTGTGGACACATGTACTGTCAGATAACGCAGCAAAGAAACCATCTCATGATCAAGACCTTGCACGTGTTCCAATCAATCATTTCCCGACTTCCACCATCTCAAAGCCTTTCTCTTCAGGTGACATTCTTTCCTTCGTTTTTAAAGAAATCAAGGGTATTTTTAACTTCAAAACTATCCATACCTATTTGAGTAAACAAGGTCTTGGTTAAATCATGTCCTCTACTATATTATTTGATTTACTTATTTTGGATAATCATGTTTAAGGTCTCACTTTTTGAACTAAGAATGAAACTTGATATAAACATTTGATGGAATTAGAATGATGGATTTGAATTCTAATAAAGAATAATTACCCAATAAGAAAACCAATAATGATTTTTTCACGTTGGCTTGCTATCTTGTTATTAATAACATAGCAAAGAGCTAAAAAAGAATTTTATGAGAAAATAAGAATGTTCAATAAAATTCAAGTCCAAAAAGTCAACTAATCTTGAACTAGTTGTGTCAAACTGAATTGTTGATTTTGATTTCCAAAGTAAAAAGTGTGGGCTTCCAAATGTTTTAGTACTTTGATAGCTTGTCATTTTTAGAAAATATCTTGACGTTTCAATAGGGGTTATAAAAAAATCAATTTATGTCTTTATCAAAGTTAGGATTATCTCTTCTTAGACTTTAGGAGTAGAAAAAAACATAAGGAATGTGATTGGTGGTCGTACTAATCTTGATTATACTTCTCTATCTCTGGGACAAGCCACAACATAATCTGCATGCTGATTATGGTGTCCAACTTCGCTTGACTAGGATTCTAGAATACTCATGAAATCCACAGGAAAGGAGTGTCAAACCTCCCAAAATAATCTTGACTCATAATTGGATAGCAATACCAGATTATATTTTCACCGGCAATCAATTATTCTGCTACCAAGGTTTGACAACCACTAATTAATATACACAAATAAATGCATTCAGGCTTGGGTTACCAGCTCTCAGAGATGCGCGATGATGGCTCACTCATAGAACTAGATGGGAAACCCAATTGGAAAATCAATGGTGAAGCCAAGAGCTCTAGCCCAACTGACATGAATGGCTGGAAAGCCATTACTGTTGAGGAATTCAGCAGTGTGAAAGGAGGCATCACCAAAACTGAAGCACTGATAGGAACTATAGTTACAGGCTCCATTAATGAGGAACTATATGCAAGCTCCTGTGAGGAGGCAATTCCTAGTTGGAGGAAAACACCTCTACCAGAAGTAGCAAGACCTTTCAGTTGGAACAATAATGACCACGAAGAACTAAAGACACCTCTGCCAGAAGTGGCAAGACCTTTCAGTTGGAACAATAATGACTACGAAGAACTGAAGACACCTCTGCCAGAAGTGGCAAGACCTTTCGGTTGGAACAATAATGACCACAAAGAACTGAAGACACCTCTGCCAGAAGATGCAAGACCTTTCAGTTGGAACAATAATGGTCACAAAGAACTGAAGACACCTTTGCAAGAAGTGGCAGGACCTTTCAGTTGGAACAATAATGGCAACAAAGAATTGGACCATAAGGTAAGAACGCCCATTTCCGTCACTTTAAGCATTTAAGCATATCATAGCTTGTAGTGGATTATGTTACTGCATCAAAGAGAATTTTTATTTTTATTTTTATATTTTTGGTCTAATGGAATTCATCAGTTTTTTTTTAAAATTTCTAAGCCTTTCATCACTTTATACATATGACAAAATATTGTGAGTAAATTGAATCAAAATAATTGCATTCTTGATGAGTGCATTGTTTTTTAAGTTTTTCATCACTTTGTATATTACTCCCTCTATTGTATTTTTTGGCATTTCTTTTTGCAATATTTGTCCTAATGTTTTATGCTTCAAACATGAGCCCTGTCCACTTCAAACAAGGCGGACAATGAGAGTGACACAAAATCTACATACTATTAAAAATATATCATTTTTTGAGTACTGAGACAGCAAAAAAAAAAAAAGCATTAAGTTAAAACACGTCAAAAATTAGGACGGTTATTTCTAGACAAAGGGAGTAATGAGTGCATTCGTAAAATTGCATTCGTAATGAGTGCATTTCAACAGATATGCAGACAAAATTCACAACGAAGGTGAGAATGTTGGGAATGTTATTTTTGTTGCAAAGAGGATTGAAAATCATAACTTTGAAAGGGAAAAAAAAGAAACATATCTTTTGGACTAGAAATGTGCTTCCTGTGAATTTTCAAAAGTGGAATTGTAGGGATGCTCATTTTTGTCATCTAGAGAGGGTTATTTCTCTATTCAACCGTCACTTAATATTGGTTCTAATTGATGGAGACCCCCTGCAAGTGACAATTTTGCATCCCTTCTTTTCTCACAGATTCTCATATACTTCCAAGGGACATAATATTGAGCTTAAGGAACTGAAATGGGTGTTTCTACCTTGATGTGCAGAGCATGGTCACAAGCCGTGTATGTGATCCGAGTGAGTTTGATATCGGTGTTTGTAGCATTACTAAAGATTCAGGAAACACTTGGAATCTGGGGCACTGTGGTGATCCTAGCCAGAGAGATGGAATGCATAGTCAAGGGAAAGAAAAGATGGCAGAAAACTATGATTACCAAGAGCCACTGAGCAGTTTGCAGGACTTCGAAAGGACCACCGAGATTGGCAGTGGAAGTATGCCACAAATTCACAGCCCCACTGCTACTAGTATTCAGAGTTTGAAGAATTCACCAGAGGAAATGAAACCTCACCACATGGGCGTCACAATGACCGTAATAACTCAAAGAGACACTGCTATGAGTACGAGTGAAATCGAATTATTAAATCTTTGTACGCAAGATATTTTGGTACCAGATAACCAGTCAAGGGCTGGGGAGCTGAAGATGGTCGAACATAACCCTCTCCTCCAAACTGCGATGCACCATGAGGAGATGAAAGCAACAGGAGAGGGTTATGATAATCATGGGCACAAGGGCTCCAAAGAGATGGATTGCGCCACAAGCAACGATGGAAAAGAAAAACCTCAGACCAGTGTGCAAGGGTTTCAAACAAGCATGGATAGGGTGGGAAACACAGACTTCAAAAAAGATTCAAGAACCCAATGGGATCCAGAAGAGCATAAAATTGATAGTCAGCCCAATGAAATGTCAAGATCGAGTGTGGAACCAACGGAGCATACAGAATCATTGACCGTGCATGAAAACTTAAAAGAAGACGATGAGCATGTGCAGGAAGGAGCAGAAAATTCATGGACTCTGTATTTGGGAGAAGAGGAGGTAAACAGCAGAGAGGAGTCTGAAGCAGAGGACAGTTCGAGCCAAGATACTACGCCGTCCTGTAAATGTTTAGCGAGTTTGAAACGGGACCTGGAATCGGTAGGAGAGTCCACACAAAGTGGAGATGAGTTGCTGATGAGCAGTAGTTGTGGACCACGAATGGATTCACAATCTGAAAGTGAGCAGCACGATTTCACCACGGAGGCCCCTCAAAACCTGGCTGAGACACATAACATACGCCTGTCAGCTCAGAGTGTTGACAGTAAGCATGTGAAATGCGAAGATGATGAAAATGACAGCAGAAGTGAAATCGACAGTAAAGCTGTTGAGGACGAGGCAGATAAAGCAAGAGAAATGGCTGCAGCTGATGAAGGTCTGTTGCTCCCGAGTGATACAATGCCATGCGATACACGTGAAGCTCATGAGCCTGTGAAGCTGCCGAATGAAGTTGACCAAGTAGCCATGGACTTAACTTCCCTGGTCCCAATCCCAACAGAGAGTGAAGAAACAGGTGCAAAGCATAGTCCAACACTTTCCATCAGCGACGGTGATTCTGCACAGGATCCTGACAAAGATCTCAACAAACTTATGAGATGTCTGGGCCTTACCAAGGACGAACAACAGAAAGACGAAGAGCCCTTGTCCCAGAAAGCCCTCAGTCTGAATTCTCAAAACGACGATTCGTATGTGCATGAAAATGCTGTCCCGGCAAGTGGGAAAATGAGTGGCTTACCAGAGATAGGTGAGATGCTGTGCAAACAGGAGATGCAGCAGGCTAGGGAGAAAGCCCAAAACAACCTGCCAGACCACTTGTTGCAAGAGTCTACTCAAGATCTACCTGAAAGAGTGGAAGTTAAAGGTAACAAGAACGTCAATCTCGACTCACCCAGTCATGACAGGCATGCACTTGAAACATTACGAACTTCCATTATAATGAGAAAACAAGAATTGTCAGAGACTCCGAAAGAAAGTCCCAGGCTCATGGATTGCCACAAGAGTCACCCAACTCTTGCACTGGCCATAAGGAACAATCGATTAGTGAAACTTGAAACGCAAGATGAGCTTGAGAAAACTCCCCGTTCCTCGTTCCTCAATTTAAGGCACGTAGAGGCAACAACGAACCCTAAATCAACTCAAGATGAAAAACAATTCGGCAAAGAAACTCCCCATAAAAGTTCAGACATTCAACATCTATCAGAAACCACTCATCCTCCAGCTCCATGCGGAGAGACTCATTCCAGCAGTGAAGAATCGATCTACCAAGGTGACAGCTTTGAGGAAGAAGAAGAAGAAGACGAAGGTGATCAAGATCCAGCTTACTCACAAGAAAGCTGTACAAATGCAGCCATGAGGCAGTTCCATGAACAAGCTCCAGGTTTCCTTGGCCTGGAAACGAATGAACGATCTTCACCCCGAAGCAAACCCAAGGTCGAAGGCAATGACTCAAGAAGATCATCTGCGAACTGGGAGGGCGAGTCAGAACAAGGCTCATACAGTCCAGATGAAGACGACAGTATAGCAGATTTGCCTCTGTGACTTGACACCTGCCGATCAACCGCACCGGTAATCCAACAATTAACACGTTCGTCCTCCTGATGCAGTATAATTTTCGGGATTAGTACCACGGTTGCAGCAATTCAAGAACGCTCATGACACACATTTTCTAAAACTGACTAACAGAACCTGGTCTTCCTGCTTTTCTGTAGGCAAGACGAGTTACAAATGTTTTTTAGTTTTACAGAACGAAGTTATCCAAGTCAAAAGAAGACTTCAAGGATGATAATCTGCGAGTAGGAAAAATCGAGTGCAGCAAGGTAGCGTCACGGAATTAATTCAGAATAGAATTCAGAACTCGAACAATGAAAATGATCTGATAAAATCAATGGCATACAACTGCACCCAGGAAGGTGTTCAATGATGATGTGGGTTTTAAAAAGGACATGTGCATATACATGTGGAATTTTAAAAGGGCAGAAGTGCCAAGCATGTTACAAGAATGTTGTGCATGACTTATCATGCTGCTCAGCATGACTTATCATGCTTCACATTAACTCTGACCATGAGAGCAGTACAGGACCGTCACATAGCAAAGATGGATATAAAAAAAAACCGGCTGTTCTGCACTAGCTGATCAGTCAGGCAGAGCAGTTCCACGCTCCAAGTTGTTCTTGATTTCCACAGTGTATTTTCCAAATGCTCTTTCGATCTTGCGATTGAAGTGCTCATTCCGATCATTGATGGAATCGATGTCCCGTTCATCATGAAATTTGCGACGCCGACTGAACTCCTTCCGATTTTTCCCTCTATCTTCCAGCTCTTTCACCATCCTATCAATGTTCTCTTCTGGTATCTCAACTTGCTGCACAAAATCAAAAGCAGATACTGAGCACAAGTAATACCCTCTCCACAAATACCAACATACAACCTGCTATCCACACTTTATGTGCCAAGAGCAATGTCAGAAGTATAAGCATAGGTACTATTTCGTTTGAGAAAAAGCTGGCATGTGAGACTCATTTAACCAGGATACAGAAAATGCCACTCAAATCTGGTAACAATAGTTCCAAGCATGACATGATTGTCATGAAATCTGAAAACAGATCGATAATGCAGTGGTAATCAATACCTTTCCATACTGAAGACTAGCCCCGTCACGTAGGAAGTCGGGATCTGTTGCACGTGCCTTCGCATACTCCTCATGATTTACTTCGATATTCTTAGCCCGTTTCTTATACCCATTATACAAGGATTTTTGATTGAACACTGCCAAAAACACCAAAACAGTTTGATGAAGATAATTCACAATAAAGTATATGTCCTTCACTAAGTAATGCAGATCAAACTAGCGGCAATAAGATCAGATTGCAAAAATCTTACCATCCCATCCAAACGGCGCAGGTTTCTTTTCCCACTTCTTGTACTTATCCTCAGCATCTTCCTGGGTGTCCAGCATATAAGCCTTGGACATGTCAAGACCATTGGCTTCCAGCTGCTTCCCCACTTTTCTCTTCTTCTCTTCAAACCACTTCTGCTTCGAAACGCCCCGAGGCTCTTCAGGAGCATCCTCACGCTTCTTCTCAGCTACAATCGCAAGCTGATTAGCCTTTCTTGCCATGTTCTGTGCAAAAAACCTTATGTCAGCATGGATACATATAAACATGATGGTGGCTAAATCATGACACAACATGAGCAGAACAAAATAACTGGACATAGTTTCAAAATCTCAGACTGGTAGTCCTTAAGGCGACGCATCCACAACTTTAAATTCAAACAGACAGTGTGGAGCACAAAGTCGTAATGCATGACACAACAATCGATCTCAACGTAACCTTTTCCATGTAAAGAGAGAGGGCTAGGTGATTCAAGATCCAATATCCAGCTTACCAGCTTCAAACGCAAGTCAAAGAGCTTCTTTTGAGTAGGGGTCATCGCGTCATAGGCTGCAGGGTCGATTCCCAAGTCTTCTGGTTCTTTAGATACAGTAGAGGTATCCTGTTCCGAGTCTTTTGGCTCTACAGCGACCGCGTCCTTCGATTCATCTCGAGTTCTTAAAATTATCCTAGGTTCAGCTTCCTTGCCAAATGATGTAGGCAATTCGGCATCTCGCTGCCTCACTGCAACAGCAAATCCACACACCGTCAGCAAAATGAAAAACGCCGGAGCTTTCTAGCTTTCGAACTGGATTCAAGAACAGAAAATAAAAATCATGAAAGACACGGTTTCACTACTATGCCTGTGCAATCCATGCTCAAATAGAAAAACAGATAAGAACTCAAACCCTAAATCTCGAGCTTACTAGTTTTCCAACGAAAATGACAAGAATCAAGGAAGGAAGCTCAGAATCGGAAAAACTACGGTTTCCCTACTAGGCTTGTGTAATCCATGCTCAAATACAAAAACAGAGAAAAATGCTTAGAACTCAAACCCTAATGTGCAACTCCGAGTCTTGTAAACTTACCATCAGCGGCAACACCTCCAGCTGTGCGCCCTTCCGCAATGACCCGAAAGCAAAACTCACTACACTCATGGAAAGGATTTCCGGAGTTTCGGCAAGCCGCGTGCGACTTGGGAGCCCCGGCAGTCGCCATGTTCACCTCCTGAGCACCAGGGCAAACTCAAAAGTCCGCTTCACCAGAACGCAACACCGAACAGAAGGTCCTTCAATGACGAACCATGATCGCCTCTCACAGCCCAAAAGCTATCAACGCTCTTGCCTCCAAATGATCCGCCCAAAGCAACACCAGCATCGGTGTTCGTGATCACAATTCAGGCCCTGCACGCTGCGAAGCAAAAACCTCGTCCTCCCCAAAACAAACCCTAATTTTAACATTTGCGTACCGTAGATAGATTTCTCTTCCCATCGTCCTTCATACTTTCGCTTTTCCAAACTTTTTTCACTTTTGCCTTTTCCCCAACCTTTTTTTTCTATTTTATTTTTTCGATCGCTAAAAAATAATTCCAGTGATGATAGATAGAAACTTTGGTCCTCTTTCAAAGTTGGCATGAATAAAGTGTCTGTTCATAATGTTAACCCCTAACTGCCTAAGCGTCCATTTTTTGGACGATGTACAGATTTCATCTAAAATTTCTCATCCGTCATGCACATATAGCAGTGTGGAATTTTTACTGTAGATTCTATGGGAAGTTAGCTTCATGCATATGTGATCCGATTAGAAAGGGGATGATTTGTGAAATTTTTATGCCTCATTTCATGTTGTAGTGATTCACCCAAAATTTTGAAGATTTCAATGTAAAAGTGCTCTAAAAAAAGTCAACTCATAAAATTAAGCAACCAAAAATCTCCAAAAATTACTACACTTAGAGTATTACATTTCAACCAATCACAAAAGAATTCGTGCGTAGATTGTCAATATCTTATTCGTAATTGAATTACAAAATAATACTGAATTTCACGTTTCAAATTTTATACAAAATTATTGGTAATAGCAATCATAGATCTAACCGTATGGATAGAATCTAAAATTCATAATGTACAACTTTTATTCATATATCAAGTTCAAAATATCCCTCTAGGTTGCATTTTATAATACGTCTTTGTAAAACTGCCGAATTTGGAGAGGGCTCTAGATATTTAGGGGTTAATGACCCAATGCCCGCCAGACAAAAGGCCATTGGAACAAAACTACTCTCCTCTGCCGAGAATAAACACTTTAGTGAATAGGAACCAATAAAAGTAACCATAAATTGTTGATTGGGTAATTTTTTGAGTATAAGTTGATTTTTGGTATGTTGTAAGATCGCCCAACTAATGAGTTCTACAGTTGATTGGTGAATGGCGATGTATCACAACTACCGGTATGTGGTCCGGGTTCGATTTCCCTTGGGTTTGTTTGAGTAGTCATGTGATATACATGACTTGGTGTTGTCCAGTGATGACCTTAGGTTGGAGATGGTTTACAAATATTGTATTCGTGACTATAAGTTCTACTTCTGAATTTCCAACACTTACAGGGTATGTAAGCGAGTCGGCGAGCCACAAGCCGTCAGTCAACAGTTCTAGGGTAGGGTTTCCTATAATGTAGCCTAGCCTTTCACATCCTTGAATGGTCTTTCCATGAATGTTCCATTCCGTCCTCAAAAAACATTATTTGAAGTAACATTGTTTTTCACGTATTTTCAAATTTCATAGCCTTTCATGTGCGAAGAGAAGCAAAGCGCTAATTTATAAAGTAGTAATTCATATTTGTAATTATGATTTTGAATAAAATTAATTAATTATTATTAACACCATGTATACAATTAATAATTCATCACTGGTAGTGCAAAGAGAAACAAAACCCTAGTTATTTTTAGTATCAGTAATAAGATTAAATATACATGCTATTTGACATGCTAGAGCTTGTCCTTCATAAGTAGTGCCCCTTGTTCATTAGATTTTTTTTTCAACTATTTACCATTATAGCCAAGAAATTATTTGCACATATTGGCATTTTGATTCTCAAAATTTATAATACAATACCATGAGTGTTTAGAATGGCTATAGTTGACAGCGCCTACCGTAGCGCAATAGAACTTTTAGTAGAAAACAAATTCTAGAAATAGATGCCAAAAGTTTTGGAATTTCTTTTTCAAAATTTCCTTAAGAAAAATAGAGAATTTAAAGAGAATATTAATTTCCCAAATCTATTTTTAGAAATAAATAAATATTTGACATAAAAGTGCTGAAGGTGCTATTGGGCTAAAATATCGAGCAATGCCAAGGCCAAAGATAAAAGACAATATTCAATCAACTAGTGTGGAAAGTTAATTGTTATCACTTCAATTATGTAAAACAAGTTAATTGTTTCTTGTTATGTAAAACAACAAATTAATTATTGTTGTTTGTAGTTGTTTCATTTTCTTGTTTAATGAATTCGTACATACATTTGGTAACATTAGGATTAATGTGCCTTAGAGCATCCGCACCGCTAAATTCTCAATTGATTCTAAAAAGTGGATGAAGACAATAGTTTGTGACACAAAATTTTGAATGTGATGATAGTAGTCAAGAAGTGAGAAGGGTGAAGATTAGAGCTTGGATGCAGCTCACACTATCACAGTTTCTGAAAAGAGTAATTGTTAGTGGTTAGGTTTTAGGTTTTAATTTATGAGTTTTTCCAACAACAAACTTCGCTATGGAATATAATGTAGACCACTGAAAATTATTTGGGTGGAAAATCACCCGTTTTCTCCAGTCACAAGTGACCTAGCAAATCGGTCTATAGAGTTACTGGATGAAAATTAAATAAATCAATTTGCCAAAATTAAATAAATCAATTCGCCAATGATACCTGCCTGTCTTCAACGATGGTGCCCATCTTTGTCCGTTGCGTTGGGTCTCATGGCAAAGATGCCCGCTCTTCCCACAACGTGGATGGGATGTTTCTTGCCAGAACTAGCCCCATCCTCTCCCATCTTTGCCAGCTTTCATTTCAATTTTCCCATCTTCGCCAGCGATGGTTTCCGTGATCAGATCTCATTGCTTCGCCATTGCATAACATTCAGCAGCATGCACTGTCCTTGCTTTGGCTCTACAATAGATGATGTGGAATATTCCACACCCAACAGTACTTCATCACTAGCTAAGTGGACATGTGGAGGCTCAAGGTGATGAACTGAGTGCATGAAAGAAAGGCAGTGGGCATGAAGGATACTGAATGTTATGTGATGTCCGCTCCGCTCTTGGCCTTCTTCGCCATTCTTAGCATTAGCATGGCAGTGCTTAGCACCAAGGGTGTTGAACAATGTTAATCCCTATTTGCCCAACCGTCCATTTTTTGGACGATGTACATATTTCATCCACGTTTTCTCATCCGTCATGCACAAGTTTTTTGCAAGAAAAAAAAATACTACAAAATTCTATGCAAGATAGCTTCATGCATGGTGATCCCATTAGAAAGGGAATGATTTGTGAAAATTTATGCCTCATTTCATGTTGCAGTGATTCACCAAAAATTTCAAAGATTTTAGTCTAAATGTGCTCTTGAAAAAATAAACTCGTAAAATTAAGCAACCAAAAAATCTCCAAAAATCACTACACTTAGAGTATTATTTTTCAACCCATCACAACAAATTTCATCTCCAGATTGTCAACATTTATTTGCAATTGAATTACAAAATATATTTTTGAATTTCAAGTTTCAAATTTTATACAAAATATTGGTGATAGCAATTGCACATCTAATTGTATGGACAAAATCTAAAATTAGAATGTACAACTTTTATTCAAACATCAAGTTCAGAATATCCCTCTTAGTTGCATTTTATAAGGCATCTTTACAAAATTGCCAAATTTGGAGAGAGGTGAGGACGTTTAGGGGTTAAAAGTTGATTAAAATGCCACTCATACAAGCTATGTGAGTACCACCTCCTCACACTTACTCTTGTCACTTGGACTACCATTGGTGGAAGGCACAGTTGGTGGTTTAGGAAGATATTTTTTCAAACAACTTCTTTTATATGTTGAAAGAAGAATCTTGGAATATATAATGCATAAATATTCGAATTATCAAAATAATTAAATACTTGACATACATGTGTCAATAGATAGATAGAAACTCCGGTCTTTTTCAAGACCGGCGTGAATAAAGTGTCTGTTCGTAATGTTAATGACCCAGTGCCTACCAGACAAAGGGCCATTGTATGTGTCAATCTTACCCTCCACATATGGCCCTTAACATACAAGGACAAGTGTTTTATAATACTCTAAATAAATATGCACTAAGGTAGGAGCACCTAAAACCAACACTGCACCTAATTGCGACAAAATCTACACCATGCAACCATTTCAGAACGCAAATCTAGGCACATCTTAGAGCCCTTATTGTATGTTGACCAAAATGATAAGCTATCTATGGTCTACCTAGATTTACGTTCTAGAATGACCAGTACGCCTAGATCCTGTCACAATTAGGTACAGTGTTGGTTTTAGGTGCTCCTACCTTAATAGCAAAATCAACCCATAAAGTACTGACATGACCAAAGTCAGATTTTGGCAACTTTGGACAGGTTTTAGTGACTTCATATTTTTGAATTATTTAACTTCTAGAGACTATTCTCTACTGACATGGAAAACTTTGTTTCGTGCGTGGGAGCTCATAAATTTACACTTTGTGATGATACAGTTTGATGCATCTCCTCATGCCACATCCTCACAAAAGTTTGGCAATGAAGGAAGTGTTTTTCAATCAATTCAAACTCAAGTTTGTAAAAAGAACCTAAAGTACTCTAGATACCTCAACATTCAGTAACTATGCAAATGTGGGTGATCAACCAGTCTGTCTACCGACACTACAATTTGGATTGAAGGCGTGAGAGCTCAACAAGCTTACGTCGTTCCATCTTGCCTGCAGCCGACTTGGGAATAGCATCAATAAAGGCCACTTTCCGGATCTTTTTGTAGGGGGCCACCTGCTCAGCAACAAACTGCATAACCTCTTCAGCAGTGAGGGCGCTTCCTGCCTTCTTGACAATGTAAGCCATAGGAATCTCTCCAGCCTCTTCATCTGGGAATCTGTAGGTTCAGCAAGAAAAAACATTAACAATTGCATTGCTGCTCCACAAAAGTCCTAATACAGTTTAACCTATTCACCATACCATAGATTAATTGCTCGTCTAACACAAATTAATTCCAAAAATGAATGGTATTTTAGTATGGGGTTTAAAAGGGAATCTCGTGGAATATTCTCTGTGTTGAAATGATAATAATTATTCTGCACATTAGTATTGAACCAGCTATTAACCTATGGTAGTTAGAAAATCTGAATCATTATTTAGATGAGAGAGTGCAAAACCAATTTTAGAACTGCAATACAAATTGGAAGTAGCTCATTGATAGACTCTGCGCACATAACATTCTTGAGTAGTAGTGCAAGTTGAGAACAGTGCCAACTAAGAGTTATTTAGAGAAAATCAAGCAAGAGTATTTAAGCTCTGACAGACTCTCAATGTGAAAACAATGCCTAATTGACTTGAGGAGATCACTTGTTCAAATGGAGCTCAAATTTGCAAAACAAGGATTTTGTTTTCACGTCAATTCAAAAGGGTTCTCTAAGGAAGTTTTCACACATAACTTGCAAACGATTCGTTCATGGGAAGGTTCAAGAATGAGGAGAGGAAGATACTTACGGTATGACTGCACAATCCAAGACTGCAGGATGACCTAATAATAAAGACTCCAACTCTGCAGGGGCTACCTGTTGCTCAACCAACGATTTCATCCACAATCAATTACCCAAAATTTTGTATCATTCTTTTTAGCTAAAGCCATCAAGCTTTGATAACTTGGACTCTTGCGGTGATATGTTTGTGGTAAGAAGATACTAGATAGAATCAAAATAGGATCAAAATCAACCCGAAACTTGCAAGGGTGTGTATCAGATGGACTATAGAATATTATGCATTCTTCATGGAATGTATAAACCTTAAACCCTAAACCCTAAATCACCACAAAATGCACCAAGGTTATGTGTCCCCACATACCTGATTAGCTTTGTACTTAATGAGCTCCTTAAGTCGGTCAACAATGTACAAATAACCATCAGCGTCGAAGTAAACAAGGTCGCCTGTGCGCAGCCAACCCTCCTTATCGATTGTCTCCGCTGTGGCCTTTGCATTGCCGAGATATTCTACACAATGTGCCACTCATTTTCATTCTAATAAGAATCGCTTGCAGCAAGTATCACTTCTCTAATATCACATCCTCTATTCTCTCACCAAGTACTCAGTTCAAATCCCACTCTATACTCTCGCTATCACTCTATCATGTCATAAGAAATTGCATACAAATATGATAATAAGGAATTTGACAAAGATTCAAGACTGCCTATCTTAACTCTGCAACCCCAAGCACTCCTTAAATATCATTTGTACATACAACACTAATAATGATATATAACTCCAAACATTTTGGGTTGACATCAAGTAGGTCTGGGTGTGCACATAACATTTAGTAGCCTTCAAGAAGGTTGCCTTTTAGTTTCATCCACTTTTATATATGGAGTGACCAGTGATCTGTAATTGAATGAGCTATTGAATCAAATAAACAATTACAATTACAGGACACTATTGAATTGTGACTAAGTAAGTGCTTTCGATTACAGTTCACCATGGTTAGTTGTTCTTGCTTAATGCTACCTGCCCCCCATAGCTACTAATGTGATGTGGAATATCCCGCATCGTTTCATTGGGGGGATGAAATGATGTGGGATATTCCACATCATTCTATTTGGGGGAAGGCAACAGTCACAGAGGCTACCGAATGTTATGCAAAGCCACAACTTCTGGCACTGCAAGATTAATTATGTGTTTGTGTATTATTGTTGACTAGGTTGGTCCGTATTGGTGTTCAGCACAACAATTCCAAGGGTGAAACCGTCTTGTTGTACATGTGTGCATAGTCCGTATTATTTAATAGATACCTTTCATGATTGTAGGTCCCCGCAACCAAAGCTCCCCTTGCTTGGTGGGAGGCACCGGCTTGTTTGTAAGAGGATCCACCACCATAGCTTCCAAGGTGGGGGCTAGCATACCAGCCGAGCCAAAATGGTCAGCAAATTCAGCTCCGTCTGCCGGCGTCACTGACCCAATTGCACATGATTCTGTCAAACCATAACCCTGCACAACAAAGCACACCGAATTAGCACCTAAACATTCCAGTAATTAACCAAAACTAAGAACCCAAATAAAGCACAAGCCTGCACAACAATCAAGGTAGAAGATTTTGAAAACCTTTAGGAACCTGATCCCATCTCATATATTAACCCTATCACCAACAACGACACTTGGTTGGCCTTCAATTAGCAAAGTTTTGGATGTAAGTATAACTATCTTTGAATGAAAATAAGATTCTCTACAATCACTTCATAGCAATCTACAACCTCCCACTCTAAACGATTGTAGATAAGAAATTTGATTTCAAGAGAATTCGCTTCTTGTACTAAAGGCAATCTCTCTACAACTCCATATTGATCTTCCAATGAAAGCACACTCCTACATAATACTTATAGTAACCTCTACCGTAGCATCCCCAAAGAAAAACCCCACTCAATTAACACCTTAAGAATCCGTAGATTCTTCATTGTCATGGATAGACCATGAAGTTGAGAGAATGAAACTCACAAATATACATACAACATCTAATGATTGTGACAATGAATAATAGCTGAAGAGTGAAAACATGTTGACAATTTTATTCCGAAACTAGTCATAACTTATTCATACAATCATATCCAAATAAGGCATTTTTCTAGTGCATTGAAATCCTCTTCAAAAGATGAACAAAATCCACACACACACAAATAGAAGAAAAAAATGCCAGGATGAGGTTGATGACTACCTGGATGAGCTTGGCATTGGGAAAGCGAGCGGCACACTGGTCAAGCTGCTCCTTACCGAGAGGTGCGGCGCCGCAGCCAATGTTGCGAAGCGACGTCATGTCGAACTGGTTGACGACGTCATGCTTGATCATGAGTAGCAGGATGGGCGGCACGAGCGGGAATGCTGTGACGCGATAGCGCTGGATGGTAGCCAACATCTCCATAAAGTCGAAGCGGGGCAACACCACCACGGTGCCGCTACGCGCAATGTTGCCCACGCTCACCATGAGGCCAAAGATGTGGAACATGGGGATGAGGTGCAGCGCCACGTTGTTCAACCCCCCGTCCACCTGCAGCAATCCTACTTTTTTAGGCTATCAAAAGTTAAATTGCACCATAATTTTCTCCTTGGTAACAGTTCCTTACCAAATTTGGGTGTAAAAACAACTCCAATTAACAAATTCTATTCAATTGCTTCTTATTAATACAATTGTCCCCATTCAAATGCACTCTTTGGAAATTTTAGATTGCCATAGTATGACACGAATCTAACTAAACTCAAACCAATGTAGCCAGCTAATTTAAGGTCCCAAAAAAATCACAAAGACGCAAAAACAACACAGATTGATGTTTAAAGATATTGTAGCCATGTGGACATTAGAGTTATCCAAAAACAGAAGAGGAATTTTCAAACTTCTATGGTGTGTTCACATGCCAATATAATCAACTCCTGACCACCATTGTTCATGAATAGTCCCTTGGTCCCTTCGTGAATAGACTCTTAGGGCCTCTTTACACTAGAGGCGAGAAGCCGTGAGGAGAGAAATTTCAGCCAATGAGAGGCCTAGAAACTGAGAAGACCAATTTCTCATTGGCTGAAATTTCTCTCCTCACGGCTTCTCGCCTCTAGTGTAAAGAGGCCCTTAGGCTTGGGGGAAGTTATGGAAACTCTCCTCTAGCATTGGAGAGGTCATAAGCGCAAGGCCTTGCTTTAGATTATTCTCCCAACTCATCATAAACTAGTTTTACAGTCTTTTTGAACTCAAAACGAGTCTAAGGTGAGTTTGAGGTTTTCTTTCCACTTTGAGACACTCTTTTCGGTTAACTCTATTATCTCCAAAACCCAAAAAGGAGCCCTGACCTGCGGCGACACCACCACGGCGCACATGGCGATCATGTTGCCGTGCGTCAGCACCACGCTTTTGCTCTCGCCCGTCGTTCCGGACGAGAACAGAATCGCCACCGGATCCTCTTGCGTCGGACCCTGCACTCGCGGCAGGCTCTTGGGGTCTCCCGCAAGCAAATCCGAGTACCGGAGCTTGGTGTCTCCCGGCGTTGCAGCGTCGTCATCGATCAGGACCACCGGTAGGCCCGTCACTTCCGCCTTGCCTACCAATTCTGGCACTGTGAAAATGCACTTCGCTCCTGCAAGAAACGTACATCAAGCAAATTATATATGTGAGCAAACCATTCCATTTACTCTACCAACATTAAAAGTTGTCGCCCATCTCAAGGCTGTAAGTAAGGATTTTCAATTTAGTGCATGATTACCATGTTGAGTTCGTTTCCGTGTGTTGGTGCATAGCGGTGCGAATACACACCGCAGTAGCACTCAGTGAGAATACTACAGAGTAGCCAAGGCAGTACAGTGTACAACATAGTACATTGAAAATATGTGAGTGGTTGGAGACTCATAATCTTGAGTGGAGACTCATCTGTAGCAAAATTTCAGAATTGGGGAGTTCACACTACAAACATTGCTGTAATGTAAGGGAATTCTAATGGGTACATTGTGCTTAATTGCATTGCATCTAACAGTACACTTTTTGCAGTGTTCGAGATTCTGGATTTTAGAATGTTGTCCTCTCATTAAACAAGGAGCTTTGCTACACAAGGCTCCGCAGCAAATACGTTTGCCAATTTTGTCAATGCAAAGCCGCTTCTCAATCTAAAGCCAAAATTTGAGAGAAGATGAGATTTCAAAATACCCAACACTGTTGCCCCTTCCTATTGATCCTCCCATTCCAATGTGGAAAACACTCAAGCGGGCAGTTAACATCATTCACAGGCTCGTAAACGACGCCTGCAGAAATCCAAGTGCTATTCTTTGAAGTTAGTTGTGCAGGGATAGAAAAGAGTAGGAGGAGGCGTGCCTGCGCCGCGGATGAGCTTCTTAATGTCGGCGTTGGTGTTCAAGGGGTTGAGAGAGGTGGTGATAGCGCCCAGGGACGCGGCCGCGAGGAAAACGACTTCGAACTCGATGGAATTGGGCGACAGGATGGCCACGACGTCGGACTTCCGGATGCCCAGGCGCTGCCATAGCCCCGCGGCCACGGCGCGCACCGTGGAATCCAGCTCGGAGTACGTGAGCTTCTTCCCCGTCCTCCCATCCACCACCGCCACGGTGCGCCCCAACGCCGCGTCCGCGCGCTTCGGCGCGAACAAGTACGTCGTCAAGTCCGTGGGCTGCGACGGCACCTCGGCCGCCGCCAACGTGCTGTAGTACACATCGTTCCTGGCGCAGTACCCACTCCGCGGATCCATCCCTTCCATAGCTACCTACCCGCAAATTAATGCCACAAATTTAATTGCAAAACCTCAGGCCTGCGCTACTCAATCGATCACACTCAAAACACGCACGATCTAATCGACAACTCTATCGATAACACGCACAGCCTAACACTCGGTCGATCACACTTCAATCACGCACAACCTGACACTCGATCGATAACACGCACAGCCTGACGCTCGATCGGTAACACGTAACCTGCACTTGATCGATCACTCTCTGCACCTGGAAACACGTCTGCGAAAGGTACACTGTGAGATGAAAATGTGATTGATGTCTGGGTCCTAGAACTAGCCAACTGGCGCGACCAGGGAGAAACTAGTAGGTTCGTAATGGTGGTGGGAATGGCGATGGCGAAGCAGGTTGTGAGCGACGACTTGGAGGTCGCCGCCGGGATTAAATGAGGGAAATCGGGGGAGCGAAAGATTCGTGGACAGATTTTTGGGACCGGTAGCGACACGCCACAACGAAAGAGGATTCCAACGTACCGTAGCATGTGCTATTTGCATATTGGATGCAAAAGTTATAAAGGTTCAAAGTTTTATTGGTACATGAACTGCTACCAACTGCTGTTTAGGTGGTGTACAGTCGCTCAAAATAATGAGTCTATGTTTGGGTCTGTCAACTTCAAAGTGCTATAGATAGAGCTACAGACTTGGTTTGTTTTTAAAAATTGTCCCATTTGAAAGCTACTTGAGTGTAGATGCATGCCATGTTGCCCTAATCTCATTACACGTGTTCAAACTTGAGAGAGAAAGGAAGAAGAGAGGTTGTCTTGATAGACACAATTTTTTTAGCACTTTTGAAGCAACCTCCTGTGAGTGAAACTTTGTCAATTTTGATGCGTTTGGAGTGAATTTTTTTGTGGGTGGTGTTGAATTGAACCTATAGAAGGTTCAGGGTGAGTATAGTGAGGTTGTGAGGCGTTATGAGGTTGATTTCTAAAGAGAAAGAGTTGAATGTTGTTGCTCTTTTGCAAAAAAGTGAGAGCAGTAGAGAAATTGCACGAGCTATTGGTTTGTCACAATCTATTGTGAATAGGATTAGAAAGAAATGCTTTCAAATCATAGACATGCCAAAAAGAGGGCGTCCAAAGGCTCTAACAAAGTATGAGAAGCGATATGTAATATGTGCACTCACTGTAGGGGAGTTAAAAAACGCAGTGGAGGCAACAAAATCAGTGAAGATTGCAAAAATAGTCTATGGTGAATTGAAAAATAATCTGAAACATAGCCTTGCACCGCCTGAAGAAATGAAACTCGTGACCTTCTCAATGCTAGAAGAGAGTTCCCACACGTTCCTCCAAGCCTAAAAAAGCCACCCAAGGGACTATTCATGAACAATGACTGTCATAAATTAACCCCTCAAGGACCAAGGCTGATTTTCCAAGTTCAGTTAGCTCACTGTGGAATGAGTATTGATCCTCAATTCTTGAGATTTTTTGTGGTGATTCTGCTCTTTGTAACGAAGATGAGATGGTAATTTGCGTACGTAGGTGATGTATAAATCAAAAGATACAATCATTCAAAGGTGAAAAACCTAACTGCGGGCAGCTCCTGAAAATCTTCATACAATGAGCTATGCATCTGAATTTTTGCACACAATGAGCTAACACCCTCATGCACACAATTGCCAAATTCATTTTACTAAATTTGAGACTAAACTTTGCATTTTTAACATTTTCAGAAAGTTTCAAATATGGGCAGCATGCCAAAAAAAGAAGGTGCAACCAACTTTGAAGCTTATAATCTTACTATTGAAGAACCCTGAACGGTTGAAAATTTGTAGGTTGTATTAAATTCAAGTTGCTTGTAATCATCAGGAATTTCCGACGCCACTGATTCTGCACTGATTCAGTGCGTTTATCGTAAAACACTGATTCCGCACGTCATACGTGCATTTAGAAGTGTCGTTACAGTACGGAAGTGACATGCATTACTAAGATGTCGATGCAGTGTCTTTTCCGTGATTATCAAAAAAGTATTGTTTCCGCACGGAAGTCGTGCTTGACGGAATCCGTGCGTTAATCGTGTATCTACTTCACATGACTGATAAGACACGGATAACGTGCAATTTTAGTTAATGCGAATTCAGTATCGTATACGTATCATATTAATGCCTTTGTTATATTCGTGCGATTTCAGTATCTATTATAATGCAAATCATTGTCGTACGACATCCGTGTACAATATTTTAATATATTTTTTGGAATCTTTTGGAATCTTTTGGAATATTTCAAATTATTTTATATTATTTTGGAATATTTTGGAATATGTTGGAATATTCCAAGAATATTCTTTAAATTATACTTCCGGTTTAATTTCCCAAAACATTTTTAGATCTACATTTATAGAGTTTAGAAGCAATACACATTAAAATTTCAAAGAAATAACATTTTATTTTTTTAGAATTCAAATTTGGTATTATTGGTTATCATTGTACTTTTCATCATAGGAGCAAAAAAAAATAGCTCACAACCACCACGATTTTGGCAAAAAATAAATAAATTCAAAATATTATGAAAAAAATCCTAGATATAGAAAACGTCCTGCATAATCTAGTGCAAAAAAAAAATTGGAAAAAAAGTTTTTTTCACATAGTTAAAAACATTCAAAGTCCGCTGAAGAAAAAAAAACAGCTCACAGCCCTGAATCCCTGATCTGCCATCATGATTTTGGCAAAAATTTAAAAAATTCAAAAAATTATGAAAAAAATCTTAGATATAGAAAACGTCCTGCATAATCTAGTGCAAAAAAAAATTGGAAAAAAAGTTTTTTTCACATAGTTAAAAACATTCAAAGTCCGCTGAAAAAAAAAAAAACAGCTCACAGCCCTGAATCCCTGATCTGCCATCACGATTTTGGCAAAAATTTAAAGAATTCAAAAAATTATGAAAAAAAATCCTAGATATAGAAAACGTCCTGCATAATCTAGTGCAAAAAAAAATTTGGAAAAAAAGTTTTTTTCACATAGTTAAAAACATTCAAAGTCCGCTGAAAAAAAAAAAACAGCTCACAGCCCTGAATCCCTGATCTGCCATCACAATTTTGGCAAAAATTTAAAAAATTCAAAAAATTATGAAAAAATCCTAGATATAGAAAATGTCCTGCATAATCTAGTGCAAAAAAAAAAATTGGAAAAAAAGTTTTTTTTACATAGTTAAAAACATTCAAAGTCCGCTGAAAAAAGAAGTTCGATAATTACCAAAAGAGTTCCATTCTATGCATGAAGAGTTTGGGGTGGTTTGGTGGTTGGGAACTTGATTGGCAACCGGAAGGTTGAAAGTTCAAATCCCACCGTTGGCGATATAGAGCTTGGGAAGCCCAAGCTATGGTGTGCCCCACCGCATGTGCGGGCAATTTCCGTGTAATTGAAGTGGGTAGCGAGGAAAGTAATTATTTTATATTTTCTATTATTTTATTTTATTTTATATTTTTTAATAATATTATTTTGATCAAATTTAGATATAAAAAGAAAAGAAAATCTAGATATGGAAAAGATGATGTCGCACGGAAAACGCACTGAATCAGTGTAGTTTTAAAGACGATTAAAACACGACATTTGACGACTATAAACAGTGCTGAATTCATACGTTTTCAATGGATGTATCAATTGTGTCGAATCAGTACTATATCCGCTTGTACGAACATCGTGTCATATCAGTGTAGTTGCGATGAATGACGCAACGATGCGGAATCAGTGCGAAAATCGTACGAACCCTTGAAATATCAGAAATCGCACTGAATCAGTGCAGAATCAGTGGGGTCCGAAATTCCTGATGATAGCCTACGGTTGGATTGGTCAAAAAGGTCATAGATCAAAAAATATTTGTCTTTTTATGAGAAGGGATACTTTGGAGTGTTTGGAGAGGAACATAGTTGTGGTCCTTTAGGGGTTAATAATATTGAGATGCAAACTCCACTTGAACTCTTCTTCTGTTTTCGGTTAAGTCTAATAGTTGAATAAATGTTTAAGTAGTTTATATCATCTTAGTCAATATCCACCCATTACCCATTGTTTAAGATTTGAGGGTAACAATTTGGTCAGCGGTAATAACGGGTGTCCCTACCTTTAAGGTTTTAATAAATTATCCAGCATCGATGACTAATTGACTACTATAGTCCGTCTTCAAGATCGGCAAAAAAATACTTATAAATGAAGTCCAAATCGTAGGCAATTAGTTTTTCAAAAAAAGAATATATATATATATATATATATATATATATATATATATATATATATATATATATATATATATATATATATATATATATATATATATAATTTCGTATGGTAAAAACGAGAATCTTGAAGAATATATACAGAACTTGACATAATTTAGAGAAATTCGTAAAGTCTTCAAATCTCCTTGTTCCGGTCCCGTGTCAGTTAATATTCCGGCCTGGTGGACAAGAAAAGGAGGGAGCGTCAGGCTCTAAAATTAAAAGGCGGATGAGTTATATTTCGGGTAAGAAAAGAAGGATGATCCAATTTGCTACTGGAATCACTGCGCTCCGCGGACCTCAAGCCAGCACAATTTATAAAAAATTATCTGCGGACCGTGTGACCGCACAAGGACCGTGTGATAGTTGAACTCCAGCAAGAAACAAAAATTCAGTATCTTCAACCACGTCTATTATTTGACCGCCGCATCTTTGACAGTGAGATGTATCAACGCAACCGATCTGCTACTTACCAGTTTGCTCTTTTTTTTATAAAAAATTCTCCTCGTATACACTATTTCCAACCAAACGATTAGAAACCATCTGGAATCTTTTTTCTCCCTTTACTTTTCGTTTCTCTTTAAAATTAGAGGATGGGGGATCAAATGCAGGAGTCGTAGGGAGACTTTACGAATTTCTCTTTTGTTCAAATTTTTTTTCCAAAGAAACTAATTATTCGGCATGAAATGCCAACTCCGACGGCCGGGTAAGGTATTTTATTTTATTTTTTGATACCAGTGGCGGCAAGATGATGCGCCCTGATATTGGTGCCCAACTTGGGTGGTCAAATCTTACAACTAATCTATAATAAGTCACATGAAGCCAGCTTTCCAGTGTTTGACTGCTGTAGCCCTGGTGGTCTGTAGTGAGCTCCAATTCCTTCAACAGTCTCTAACTGTTGACCCTAAACCTGCAGGAAGTTACCGAGTTATAGTGCAACGAATAGAACATTCTTTAGTAGCCTCACTGTTCACCTTTGCGAATCAGCATCGCAGGTCAGAATCATTGTAGGAATTGTAATCTTCTAGAGACGGGGTAAAAGCCATCTCTAGTTAATGATGGCTTGGCAGCTCAACAAACTTCTGTATTTTCTTAATAGTTTCTGCATGTTTCACACCATCAATTTCTTATTCATATGGTGATTCTTTGAACAGGCAAAAGGGTTTTGCTACAATAGTAACTAAAGAATGTTGTGAATACAATATAAGTTCATTCATTTTTGTGAAAAAGTGCCACATGTCATCTTGTGATTGGTTTGAGGTAATGTGTACCTCTCAAAATCCGAGGTGAAATTCAATTTCAACACTAATCTGATCTCCTACTACAGTAGTGCAAAGGGTGTTCAATTCCACCAAAAATGACCACTAAAAAGTCAGTCCGATTCCACCAAAGTGTCTAAATCTTTGGTGGAATTGGACACCCTTTGCACTAGTGCTCATTTATGGTACCGTAATCAGTTGTCAAGATTAACAAAAATAATAATTATAAAGAGAAGTCCAAATCTTTAGGCAACTAATTTTTCAAAAAATATGTATTTAGAAGAAACTTCTGAAGAATATACAGAGAATTTGACATTTGTTGAAAAAAAATTCCAAAAAAATTAATATGACGGCCTGGTACGGGGGCTACTAATGACCAAGAGAAAGTCTTTGCAAACTATGAGACATCTGGATCTCATTTTCACACTGGAGGTATTAATACTTTGTGAGTTTCACACTTGTCAGTTCACCTGAAAATTTTGTTGAACTAAAAACTTTGCCTCGGGAGTACAGTTTTCAGTTCAATGAACTTTGTTGAATTTACAAATGTAAGTCGGAATAAGTAAGTTTCTTGGTTCTAGTGTTTTGCGATTAAAAATAGATTTAGAGTTGAGTAAATTAATAGTAAGTAAGGAGTTACAAAGTCAAATAATTTTTGGAAAATCTATAAACAAAAATTCAAAAATTTATAACTTATCTGTATGGTATCCAAATAAAGTATAAATTAGTGCGTTAAAATCTTCTTTAGAATGGATACAAAACCCACAAATTTATTTATTATTTTATCTAAATAAAAGGAAAAGATTCATCAATTAAAACTTTAACGGATGGAGAAACCAACTTTAACCCTTAACTGCCCTAGGCGTCCATTTTTTGGACGATGTACAGATTTCATCCAATTTTTCTCATCCGTGATGCACTTTTGTAGTGTAGATTTTTTACTATAGATTTTACGGGAAGTTAGCTTCATGCATGTGTGATCCAATTAGAAAGGGGGTGATTTGTGAAATTTGTATGTTTCATTTCATATTGCAGTGATTCACCATAAATTTTAAAAATCTTAGTTCAAAAGTGTTCAAAAGTTCTCTTGAAAAAGTCAACTCATAGAATCAAGCAACCAAAAAATCTCCAAAAATCACTACACTTAGAGTATTACATTTCAACCCATCATAACAAATTCCATTTTCAAATTGTCAATATCTTGTTTGTAATCAAATTACAAAATAATATTGGATTTTAAGTTTCAAAATTTATACAAAAATATTGGTGATAGCAATTATAGATCTAACTGCATGGATAGAATCTTAAATTCATAATGTACAATTTTTATTCATACATCAAGTTCAAAATATCCCTCTTAGTTGCATTTTATAATGCATCTTTGCAAAACTATCCAATCTGGAGAGGGTCGTGGACATTTAGCGGTTAATATGTCAATTCATTTGCAATCCACATGAGAATAGTGAAATAATTGTGTATGGGTTTTCAACAATGGAGTAGAAGGGGTTCACCTCTAATGACCCAAGGGGTCTTGGACAAAATTTAGATGTGTTTTAAAATATGTGTATTACAACATTTTTAAACAGATTATATAGTTCATTTTGATTAGAATTTAGAAATCATCTATACAGTCAATATTTTAAGAAAAATTATAGATTTTTATCAAATCAATTTCAAAGCATTTTTCTTTGGAAATTCATAAAAACAAAATTTATAAATTTAGCATATTCATTTTAATAATTGGCTAGAATTCATTCTATATTAATAAGCAAAATAAGACCAAAGATTTCATCATGAAAACACTTTTTCCCAAATAGTGAGTTTTTAACACTTTAAGAATGTTGCTCACTTTGTGTTCTTTTCTACATAGGAAAATTTAGGCAATAGCAATTTCAATTTGTAAGGCACTTACATAGAGATAATCCATTTTATTGTGCAAAACAAAATAATTTTAAAAAAAGAAAAGGTATTTACTCCCCAAAAATGGTGCTAAAAGACATAAGATTCTTTAGCCCTTTTACTGTTGACCTCAGAATCTTGGCCACTATTCCCAAAGCATTGTAGCAAATTCGAAATCATGGACAAGTCTACATCATCTTTAGCTAAAGATTGGGTGGTGAGACATTGTATTTAATACTAAAGCTTCAATAGTGCTACTATTGAAAAGGGTGGACTCCACTAACTACTAAAGAACCTTATGGACAAGGAACGACCACGAAATTGTTGCGTGGGATGTTAGGAGTTCCTGCCAAAAGGGATTCTTTGTGTTTGTTGATCCATTATAAAGAAGAATTGAGAGGAGAAATAGCATCTACCAACATTGACAAACAAGCCCACCATTTGACTTCCAAGATTCAACCTTGAGATTTTGAGCTTTTCTGAAATGTCCAATCAACCTAAAACAATTTGGCAAATTTTTGCCAAAATCTTACCTGATTTTGGGAGTGGCTACTTTCACACTAAGGAAAATGGCAAAAAAGTGGATGAGATTTTCAAAGTCCTCTCAAAACAATACTAAACTCACCACTTTAGATGGAAGTGCCTTATACTAGATACTTTTATGAAATCGGTATTAATTTTACGGACTCTTGGCACTTCAACATCACAACTAAGTTGACATTATGAAACATATCATTTTAACAAATAATAAACCTCACGTTAATAATAAACTTCACATTCATGAAAATGGAGTTCAATAAAATTGAAGCAATATTAATTTCAATTGTTTGACTAGGACCTCCTAAAAATCTCTAACAAGCATTGTTTTTAGAACATTGGCACTTGAATGTCACAATTTTGGTGCGCAATCTAAAATACACTACCATTTTAATGAATATGATCATGACTTTGATTTTATTTCAAACAGATCTAATCACAAATTGTGGTACGATTATCAAGGTGATGAATTAATGATTCCTCCGGGCGGTTTTCCAGATGCCAGATACTGGTGCTCTTGAATGATGCCATCAAGCACGTGGTCTTGATGAGCTCGCACCTGAAAGAAAATCAATATAATCCAACAATCAATATCAATGACCAAGCTAGAATTATAGTTTCTAGCTAGCCCCCAACTAAATAAATAAATAATCACGATGCTCAAGTTTGATTGAGAGGCTAGAAAGTTAAAACCCATAACGCTCTGTTCAATCACAAGACCAAATGAGACTTTTGGTCTCTTGAACATTCAATGAGACTTTTAATCTATTCTCAAGGTCTATTTTTCCCTCTTAATGTAAGCCCTCTTATTAATTATGCATGAACCAAAAACATATACTTTTAAACATCTTTGATTCAAAAGTACAATTTAACATTAGGAAGAGTCATTGATTTTCGTTCTTCACATGCCACCTCACCACTTTCAATGAGTTCGATGAAAGCAACCCCTTAGTAACTCCCCCTATTATATCATGTAATGCTAAATTGTACTCCTAATTTTCAAAACTTATCTAGTTCATAACATCTCTTATTAACAAGTCGAAGTTAACCATGAACTTGAGATTTTAAGAATGAACTTGAGATTTTTAAGAATCTTAAAGAGACTGAAAAAAAGACGAAAGTCATGACTCTATGAGACTATGAATAGAAGATGAAAGTCATGACTCTCTGAGACTATGAAAAGAAGATGAAAGTTTAGACTCTTAGAACTTCTTCAATTTTTTTCAACGGCAAATCATGTGGCGATCCTGAATGGGCATGTAGCCCATGATGCGCAGCGCTTCATGAACCAGATTCTTCAGATCGTGCATTCGCGAACTCAGGTTGCCCGCCAGCATTCGACACATCACATTCAGCGAAAGATCGGTGAACTGCTCCCGCATATCAATCACCTGCAAACAATTTCATTCCAGTCCATAATGATTTGTCAATTATTTTCTTTTCTGGCCTGTTCAAATGGCGAAAGTTTACAGTGCAAAACTTGAATAATTATATCTAGACTTGTTCTTGTGCATCTCACTCATAATATTCAGTTAATTCTTGAACTTACACCGAATCTAGATTCTTTTTCAACAGAAAAATAGAAGAGAAATCGCTGACTAAGCATCATGGACGATCTGTTTGTTGGATCTGTTTTATAACGAAGGAGAGTGAGTTTTCACAACTGTTCAAGAATTATATGTAGGAATATCTTAAATTCAATACATTTGCAAAACGAATCTAGATTCTTTTTGCGGAGCATTTGAAATCATCTTAGTACGGCAGCCTAGATATTAACCTCGTACAGCTAGGAAGCTAGAGGGTTGTTGGACATAATGACAAGTTCTATTGATTGTTCTAACCTATCAACTATGAATTGATGGTGTCAATTACCTGGCCTCGCCTCGCCTGTTCCGCAATCTCCTTGATCACCTCCTGTACGAAATATTCAGTTTCTACGGTATCAAGAGTTTTCTCCTCGTGTGAACTCAATCAACACTTGCAGTCTGGAATTAGGTTTTGTCCAACCACTTGTTCCTTCCAAACGCTTCCACCCTCTTTTCTTGCATACTTAGTTTCAAGGGTTAGCTTCACACAATGTCTGGTGCAAATCTGACATGGAGCCGTAACCAGGCACCATCGAATCACCAACAATGAGCAGGAGATGTTGTTGTCTACCTTGAGATGACCGCCAGTCTTCTGCAACAACATGACATTGTTCTCTACTAAAATTTTCCAAGCCAGACTATCTTATCATCCAAACTAGATGGAAGACAAATGCAAATTGGAACCAACAACTAAGAACTATTAAGCTCAACACAACACGTTCTCAGAGCGCTCAGAAAGTCAGCTACACACAGATTGCTCACAGATTAACTGATCAGATTCTCAGAATAGACGGTAAGGCGATGCAGGAACTGGTGCCCAGAAGAGCTATCTTGTGCATGAAAGGAATTCCTTTCGTTCTTGGCATTTAAAGAACATAATATTACAAATATTGTACAGGGGCCGAGCTTAGGCACAGATGCCATGACCAAGAATGAGGGCTGTACTGTCTGTGGTACAAGCCAAATTCAAAGCCAGCATTTAGTGACGTGTGTACTCCTCATATTCCCTAATCACACGACTGTGGTCACACTACAATCTTTCCTGTTGTGGCCTGTGAATGATACCTAAAAACAGCTCGGTTGACTTGCAATTCAGAATATGACAAGTGCATATCAGACTGCGCAGAAGGGTGCTGTACTCAGATCAAAAGTGCCAACTGGGTTTTAGAAAGCAGGTGTCCAGGAGAAAAACTGGGTGTGACGAATATCACAATGAAAGATGATCTACCAAGACCGGGAGAGTGTACACTAATGCCCCCATAGAATACGAGCAAAAAAACGATATGCAAAAGTAAGCATAGGCTCGCCAACGCTTGGGACTCTGGTGTAGAGAGTAGACCTCAGTAACAAAAGTGGAGACAGTGCTCATGCATCCAAGTAGTCCAGTCTGTAGAGCTCCGCACAGTAAGGAAGAATCGTCTGGGGCCTGCACCAAACAGAAATGGTTAGATATCCATTAAAATAGACGTCATTAGCAGCCAGCAAACAAGTGCAGCCATGGATAAAGGGAGGGCTATCGCCCCGACAAGAAAAATCAACGCGTCCTTACAATACCACAATTCAAATCTCAGCCTGAACCTTACAGATCATCCAGTTGCAATTAAAGAATCTACAAAACATCTAGATACACATACAAAACAAGTGGTAATTATTTTGCAAAGCTTACCGCAAGAAGCACCGTAGCAAGCACACTCTGCAAGGTTGATGCAACAACATTGGTCAAGAGAGTTCCAACTGGTAGCCAGTTCAGATACTGGTTCGTTCCAATCCCCTGTCCATTGAGCCTGGCTAACAGCCAGCGAGCCCAAACACCAGGAGGACCCACCACACAAGACAGCCACAGACGCCTTCGTACCGCAGAATCTACATCAATAATTGTGAGAACCACAGAAGCTACCCATAGAATAGCACTGGTGGCCATGAAGATCAGCAATGAAATCTGCTGACGACGAAGATTGTCAGGAGAAGAAAAACCCCATTTCTTATGCAAGCCTCTACGTACTCGGTCTCTCCTTATGTACATTATACCAGCCCGCAGTAGTTTGGCAGAGTCCATGCCTACGGAAAGCGACATTTGTGCCAGCTCCATGCCTGCAATGAGCAATACGACAATCTCTAATTGAAGACAGTACATGCCCAGAAATAATATTCATAATCAAGCATAGGAGTCAAAAGCGTCTGAAGTATAGAATCGACTTCAGAAATCAGCTACAATGACCAGGGAGTATACAAGGGTGAGCATGAATGACCGTAACAGACAACACTTACCAATGATTAAACCCACGATAGACCTCACCCAAAGTCCATGCGTAACCAGAACAAGCAATTCTTGGTTCCATGAAGCATAAGTTGTAATACTGCCCATGAGCCCAGTGGATAACCCAATAACTAACAGTCCCGAAAATGCCGCAATATCTTTTTTCAAAACAACTCCCACCCAACCCATAAAGAAACATCCAACCTGCCAACCACAAGCCAGCAAAATACCACCCTTTAGAACAAGAATCTAGACACAGGTCTATGAAAATATCAACTGGGACCCAGTTGTAGCTACAATGAGCAGTAAGTAAACATTTAAATCTGTGAAGCTTGTCCATCAAATATCAAAATGCAAAAATAAGATGGGCGTTCGTGTTCATTACCATATTGGCCGGAAGGTCAATGAATAATGAGGAATCGTTTGACGTGACATTTGCAATGTTGGAGAACAGTATTTCCAAGCCGTACCTGATGCAGACCTGAGAAAAAGATTTGACCAAATCAAACCTCATGAATCCCAACACTCTTATTTTTTGAGGAAGGGCACTAAACAATACTAAACGTCAATGAGAATGATAATAAATCCAGTCCGTGAAAACCACCGTGTCCACAAGTTCTACAAGTACCAACGCAATCCTTCAATAATTCGCCTCTCACCATTAGCTGCACACAATGTCTTCCACACGAAACCTCTAACTACACTAGTCTGTCGGACAGATGAAAGATAGCACACCACATGCAATGACAGCACCAGTAATTCGATTAGTTTCCATACCCCTAAGATGCCAAATGTAGTCAGATGAGCCAATGCTGACACGTATTCCATTGTTGGAGAGTAAGACAGCACTCCTCTAGGTGGTATGGAAAAGTTATCAAATCGTTCCTTATGAGTCACAGGAATTACAATTGCTTCCATCGAATTTTGAATCTGTCATGCAAAAAACACAGTTACAAGCTTGAAGCTGACCATACGAAGGAAAGACTATACATCTCCAGTAATTGCCTGCCAAAAAGCTCCTCTCTCAAGCGCCAACAAGAATAGTAGTGGTGACCAGTACACGAGCCTGACAAAAAATCCAACATCGATACTGGTCCCTCTCACTCAGTGTGCAAAACCTTACCATGACTGCGTTAGAAAGGAGATTAAAAAACCAACCGGATCCAAAGACACACTCCTGCAGTCTAAGATCATCAACATTATGACGGTGGTAGATAGTTTAAGCTCTAGCAGACGATAATCCACCTGCTTATCCGGGCCACCAATATCTGAGGACACTTCTGTAGGTTTCTCATCAACCTCCATGGCTTCGACACGTGAGTCGTACTCCGAAGGCAGTGTATCCAAAACCAGATAACTGTCCTTGTTCACTCCAACCAGGTCACCAGGCTTCAATCTATCAGGGTCCCCTACTAGACCAGCACCCTTGCCCTTCCCACGAGAATCCAAATCAACATTAGCTCCATCCTCTTCAGCTTCGTCTTCGGGATTGACGTCCAGAATCTGCACAGCACCGGAATATCGGGTAAAACCCTAAACCAACATACCCATGCAAATTTTGACACACCTGAAATTTTCTCATGAATTTAACTGACACTATTTCCCTGAACCCTTTGCTTCCCACTTGACTATTCCGGTGAATTCACCAAATTACAGAGATGGATTTTTATGCATCTATATGGTTAATCTATGCCACATGATCACTTACAAGGCGTGAATTTAATTTAATGTGCAAGCACAGTTTGCTCCCAATGCACCAAAGCATTGCAACCAAGAGGTGGGAAGCAAAGGGTTAAGACTTATTTTTCACTTGCCGGAATAGTATGCTTACAAAAAACCGATCACGACATACCGACCTCCACTACGTTTCCGACAAGGGACATACCGACCTCCACTACGTTTCCGACAAGGGAAGGCAGCTGCTTGCTCAGCTTGATCTTCTCTCGATTCTCCTTGATTTGTTCTGTCATGGCATCGGGCTCCGGCGTCTCGTCCTACACTCAATCCCAATCACCAAGAATTCAAACTGAAACCCTTGCTTCCTGGGAGACGATACGCTCAGCCAACACATGGCATCCAAAGGCAGTCAATGAGAATGGAAGCGCCTCTAGAAAAAGTACCTGCAAGACACGGATCTCATTCTCCAGCAAGCGGCTCCTACGCCGAATGTCTTCCGCGCTCATGCCTGCGAACTCGTGGGTGCCATCGTCTCCAAAAATATCCGCAGGCTCGTTCATGTTGACGATTCCTGCAGCTCTTTGTCTCCTCCAATCCAATCGACTGAGTTACGCCTCTGGCTCTCCAGGACCAAAGGCCAAAAATAGAACCCCGATCTCCACAGCCAACAAACAGAGCTTCGTTTCGTGTCGTTGTTGTCGTTGTTGGTTGGGTTTTGCAATTAGGGTTTGAAGCTCCCCACTCAGCTGGAGCTCGGTTCTGATTCGTACAAGGGGCATAGTCTCCGCAATGCGACATCCTCGCTCCAACACGAAAGTGCCTTCCCCGCTACAACCCGTACCTGCTTCCCTCAAGGAAGTCACTGTATTGAATCTGCGATGCATCTCGGTTGAATCTCCGTTCATCCATCCACGACCACCACGACGACCGATGACTGCCCGTTTCCCGAGTCCCGACGACTGCCCGTGTCCCCAGTCCCGACGACTACCCTCTCGAGGGCATGCCAGCAAATCATCATATACTGTGGTCCACGGTATTTACGAGAGGCTTTCACAGGGAGATAAATACAAGATTCTCATATGGGAAACGTGGACAAATTTCTCACAATTGTAACTTTCCCAAATCAAAAAATACACTACAATCATCCAAGAAAGTTACAATTGTGGGAATTTTGTGGAATCCCACGTGGGAATGTCTTTATTTCTCCCTGTGTTTACTACTGTAGTACCATAGCAGGGTTTGCTATCCACCTTGCGAACAAATATTTAATATTTTTTGAAAAACTAATAACGTTCGTTGCTCAAAAAATTAATTTATGAGGAAAAATTTATTAGTTTTTTGTTCAAAAAATTAATTTCTAACATTTTGGTGAACTTGCTATGGTATTACGATAATAGTTCTTTTTTCAAATTTTTGTGGTAAAATTAATCCAAACTGGATGAAAATTGTTCAAGTTTGATGAAAGTTTGTTAAATGGATGAAATTTTGTTCAAATAGATGAATATAGTCACAAAATTATGAACCCAGATCGATAGATAGAAACTCCGGACCTCTTTCGAGGCCGGCGTGAATAAAATGTTTGTTTGTAATGGTGATGACTTAGTGTCCACCAGACAAAGGACCATTGGAACAAAACTACTTTGGAATAGACACTCTAGTGACCAGTAACTAGTAACAAAATAGCAAAAGTAACCAATAACAAAAGTGGCCACACTTCTAGTGAAAAGATAGTTAGTTGGGTATAACTCAGAGTTTGTTTAGTTGGTAGACGCCAAGTCATGAGTTTCGTGGTTAGTTGGAAAGGGGCATTTTATTACAATTGGATGGTCCGGGTTCGATTCCAGGTGAATCTGTTTGAGACCAATTATGAACCCGTAGTATGTGATGATTTCTGTGGTGCAGGTGTTTCTATGTCCTTGGCTGATGCGGATTTTGAGGAGGAATTTCATGATGAGGGAAGCACCTTCCTTGTCGTTTCCTTACTTGGCTTGGGTGGAGGCTGATTTTTATTCATGAGGTTACATAGTAATAACTTCATTTCTCTTTTTGAGATTGGCATACCGGGTGAAAGCATGGTAAAGTGCCCATTGAAAGTGATTTTCAAATTTTTTTTTCAGTCGTTTCTCATTCATAAGCAAGAAAGTGATCTTTATATCACTTTTATTTAAATGAATAAAATATGGAGACCTTTATTGACCTTTTAGGAACATTCATGCAAAAGTAGAAATGAAAATAGTTCAAAAAAATACCCGTAAAGTGGGTTATAAATACAGCTGTCAGAATATCATATAGGATCACTTTTTGTGACCAAAATGATCTTCAACATATGAAAATATTTCATTTCATTTGAGATTATAATGCATCTAAGGTCTCCAATATTTTAAAAGTTCAAAAAACATTTATTTTGATGTATTTTCACGTCACTTTCCACAAATATTTATAATATCAATGTCATTTGCATCACTTTTTGGTCACTTACTTTGCACTTAAGGTCATTTTTCTACTTCAAAAATGATTTTTTTTTCACAAAAGTTTGATAGGAAGTTTTAGAACATGATATCTTATATTTTGTACCTACATTTTATTTTTATAAAAACGCTTCTTTAATGCACTTTTAGCTCACTTTCCGATATACTCGATTAGGGATCACAACGTGGTCACTTTACCGTGCTTCCACCCTACCATAAGTTAGTACATACCAGGTTCGCCCAAAAATAATTATAGAAAGAATAAATGAAAAATACTTAAAATTATTGGTCCTAAAAAATGAGAATTTAGAAAAGTAATGAAATCCCCAAAATGTTATTATTCATCCGAAACGGATTGATATTCATCTCAAATGTGCTAATATTAGAGTTATTCGTAAAGTCAAACAAAAAAATTCCACAAGAAGAAAGACAAGGCAAAATTGGTTTTTTTAGCTCAAAAAGAAGATAAAATGAGTTTTAGCCCATTTTTCTCGATCAATCAGAAAGCATTGTGTTGTCACGGAGATTCGAACTTTGAACCTCCTCAATGCCAAATAAGCTCCTTCAAACCTAACCTGAGTTCCCATAGAGGAATCTCTACGTACGCCCACACCAACTTCATGCTCTCCTAATAGAAAGAGCTTAGTGGCTTATGTAAGTGGATGTCAAAAAAATCTATATCAAGGCCGAAAACTCTATATTGCAAACCAACTACCCTTTGCTGACTTTACGGATAACTCTATTCATTTGAAATGTTTAGTTTGATGAATTTTCAATAAATTCCAAAACTTGGAACAATCCTATTTTTTTTAAATTATAATTAATTATTTGATTAAAAGGTAGTGATCATGCTATGGTACTACAATATACCGGTACAAAGAATCTTACATCGAGGAACTTGGAGGCAAGTTAGCATATGTATGGGCCAAGTTCTGGTGAGAACTACACTACTTTTTGCTAATAGTCAAGATGAGTTTTTAGTGCATGCTCATTTGATGTATGGCCTTGTATAGTTGGACCTTGTATTGTGTGTCACTAAGAAAGTTGAAACCATTTTCATTTGAAATTAGGAATTAGGTGAAAATCAACGTTTGACTGAAAACGACCAAACATAGCCCCACGGGACTCCTTGCACAGTTAGGGGTTATCACAAATGGATTTGTATAAACATAATAATCTGCTAGAAAAGGGCTCTTCAATACTTTAGAGAGGGTAAAGTATTATGACATAATATTTTAGAATTGCCTTAGTTTGGTTCCTTTTTCTACAGTCCCCATTCTAGATGAAAAGCGATTGGATGTGCGTAGGAGGCCCCATTCTACAACACGTCCGGGTATAACTTCTCCCTCATAATCTTGTTCACATGCATGTATCACTAAACTTGGGGCAAATAAATGTAGTGTAGTTTTCATTTGAAAATTATGCAACATCATTCTGACATGGATCTCATGCAAAACTCATGCACTTTGTAACATGAGGTTCATGTTGCATTGGCAAGCACTAATTACTTTCTTCTTCTTTCTTGACACAAAGGAGCTAATCACTAATTATTTGGATGATCTGTATCATTTTAACATAGAAATCATCCCATCATTCCGTTGTAAACTCCGACAACCATAGATCTCGTTTGATTTCAATGTCAAGGTCCATGCTAGTTCTAATGGGCACGAATTTGAGTTTCATACCATTTTCACTTCAAAACGATGCCCTCTGTTTTTACTAATGTGTTGAACTCCTCATGACAACCTTCTCATCAGTAAAAACAGGGGGCATTATTCTGATGTGAAAATTGTATGAAACTCGCATAGACCTTAACATTGATATCACACGAGATCTATGGTTGCCAAAGTTTACATTAGAACAATGGCATGATTTCTATGTTAATATGAAATAGATTATCAAAATATTTAGTGCTTAGCTCCTTTGTGTCAATAAAAATAAAAAAGTAATTTGTGCTTGCCAGTACAACATGAACCTCATGTTATAGAGTGCATGAGCTTAGTATGAGATCAATGTTAGAATGATGTTGCATAATTTTCACATGGAAATCACATGAGAATTGCCTGCCCAAAGTTTACTGATGCTGGCCTCAATTCTTCCCCCAATGCAATATGTGTGCACAATGGCGCCTGCAGAGGTATCGGTGCATCCGACTTCCCTTTCCTCCTCACCGTATGAGGTGGCCTCGGAATGCTGAGCAGCCATGATTTCTTAAGCAACTCAACAATCTTGTCTGCATCTCTTTCTACACAGCCCCTCTCAAGTGCCCAAGACCGCAGTATCATCGCCTCAGCATCCAAAGGCGGCGCCGGCGCCTTGGCGTCAGTTCCAGAAAACAGTCCCTCTACACTACTCCTTGCGCTTCTTGGCGGCGGTGACAACTTGTTAAGTGCATTCACAGCATACAAACTCGTTGCAAATCCGTCCTCATGATCAGCTGGAACCCCTAGCCGCATTGCGTACAAATGTGACAGCAAGATAGATAGATAGAAACTCCGGTCCTCTACTGAGGGCCGGCGTGAATAAAGTGTCCGTTCGTAATGTCAATGACTCTGTGCCCACCGGACAAAGGGCCATTGGGCATGTGAGAGCAACACTAACCCCTCTCAATTCCTGCCCTTCACCCGAGTCACTCCAACAAATCATTCATACCGCTCATGTACAGTACAAGCCACGACACAACACGACACTCACAAGTGACGAGACGACCAACACCTCCCAAAATTATTTTGTGACCGTGCAAGATTATTCTTCTGTTACCTCCAAACCCTAATTAAGTGATGGAGCAGGGAAGGCGGGGTCAAACATTCTGTTCGTTCCTCGGGTCACAGAATACCCTTTGTAGACAGTATACGTATGATCACGACCGTATAAATCCTTCCAGATCGTATGGGTGAATGGGTTATATCCCCAGAAACATGTTCAAAAATTTTACAACTTCTTGGACAACACTTTTTTTCATCGAAGAAGATTATATTAGTCAAGTACTCAGAATACTACATTTTGTGGTAAAAAATGGTGTTCAAGTTTTTTATGGGTTAAAAGTATACGATGTTATTGTAGATGGGACATCTTATTTTTTGTTGAGGAATTATACCTCTACAATAGTATTGTAAAGAAAGGAACTAAGCCAAGGTAGCTCAAAAATGTTATTCAACACCTTAGTGTTGAAAAGTTTATTTTTAGGTAAAATAGAATATTAGGAAATTTAAAAATAAAATTTCGATATTGTGACCCAACAAGTTTAGAGGCATTCTTATCACTAAGATTCTCCATGCATACAATATTTTTAAGAAAATCATCTACCGATATTTTTCACAAATTTCAACATTTTTTAAAAATATTTTAAAAACTCAAACCATCACAAAATTAATTAATTTACTTCTGAATTTTTCTGATAGTAGATTAGTAGGTTGAGACATTTTTCATGTATGGAATCATAAGAGATAAAGAAAACATTACATTGATTATGCATGGGGTTATCATGATATTGTTGTGTAATGAAGTAAGTCTAGAATGAGAAAGTTTAGGTTTAGGGTTTAGAGTTTAGAGTTTCAAAATTCATAAAAAATACATGTTTAGTCAATTTGACTTAGATTCAAGTATGATAGGTAAAAATAATGGTTTTATATGGTGATTACATTGTTCATGATAGAGTTAACTTTATTTGATAAAAAACCTTAAGCTTACATTATGGGCAAATTTTCAAATTTGTGACAATTTGAGCTAGTGTCACTTTGAGGGCTTTAGAGTAAAATCAGTAAAAGAAAAATAAAAAATTTCTTTTTGAAAAGGTTGATCAATTTCAATATCTACATAGGGAAAAAAAACGCGCTCAAAAATTGTTATTTTTGCAAAAGTTATGAACATTTAAAGTTCTCTAAAAAATTTGTATTCGTAAAATATTGAATCGACCAAATATTGGCAGGTAGGGGATGGGACAGAAGTGCCTTTAACCCCTAATCGTCCCGATGTCCATATTTTGGACGTTTTTGGGGGTACATTCACCTTTGAAGAGCTGTAACTTTTGTAAAAAGTGTCCGATTTTATTGAAATTTTGAAAAAACAAACCGCATGATGTATGGAATATGTGGTAAAAATTTCAGATCAATCCAAGATGTATTGAATTTTTGGTGATCATTTGAAAGTAGGTATCTTTTTTTTGGACAGTTTTTGTGCATTTTGATGGCTGCAACTTCGGGGGCTTGTATCTCCTTCATCCCATGTCCGTTTTCAATAAAAGAATAATATTGGGTTGGATTCTCCATGAAGTCTAGTTACCATGGTAAAATTTTCATGTCAATCCATGTTGTTTTAAATGTTTGGGAGTCATTTTAGTGCACGGGTCTAGTTTGGACACTTTTTTGCTTTTTGGGTCAGATGGGTCACTTTTCGGGCTAATTTTTGACATTGCAAGGCCATTTTAGGGCACATTAAATTTTTTCATGAGTTTTTTTTGGTACCAATGTGTTTATATGATGATTTTGAACTATTTTATAGTTGAAAGTTTTTTCATTTGAGTAATTTTGAAAACGAATTTCACCTGTAACTGTGTTGCTAGGAAAATTTCAGCATCCTTTTTTAACACTAAAACACTATGATCTTGCAATCTATATGGCCAAACGACCTCAAAATTGATCCACATGATCTACAACATGTATATTACAAAATTGTACGTTTGAGATTTCTATACCTCACTTACATTTAGACCTGTAACACATCAAAAGCAATGATGATTTTAAACTCAAAAAAGCTAGGGACGCTTAGGGGTTAAGACCCTCCCTAAAACAGATTTTTACCATTTTCAGTTGAAAATAAAAAAATAAAAAAATATCCCTTAGTACTGCCCTTAATTTTTTCAAAACGGGTAGCGGAATTAACGTGCCCTCACATGAATAAGCTGAAAATTTTGATTTACCATATTTGGTGGATCATGTAGTGAAGGTTTAAGAGAGGTATTTGTGAGGATTTTAAAAATGAATTTAGATACACTTTTGGACTAACACCAAGTAGGAACATACCTTTACCCTCACACACAGAAAAACCTGACTACAGGACAACATTCTTTTGAGAATTATTGTAAAACTTTACCTGCGCAGGCTTTCCTCTTGAGAATTATCTTGTCAAGGATGCTTGCTTGTCAAGGATTCATGAATTGCTGCATCTGTCATGGCATGTGCTAATAATTGCAAATTCTTGGAAGGGACCCAGACACACTGTCAGACCATTAGTGAGCAATGCACATCATTTCGTACCCAAGTTGCAATTTCGTGCAATTTCGTACAATTTCGTACCAGTTGCAATTTTTGTACAAATGGCAATAGCTCACCCTTTTCTAAGTTAGCGGACCCAGTTCCCGTCCAAATTTCAGGTTTCAGCAAGTTCTGTTTTTGGAGTGGCTGTCAAAATGATTCAGAAATATGTGCAGAGTTTGTACAAGCCCAATCCAACTTGAACCATATTTTTCAGACTATTATTGAATTACTTATGAATTTTTGAAGTTAGAGATGTAGAGGTGCCAAAAACTGTCCACCCCTAAAATGTCCATACCTAAATTTCGAGGTCCAACCTAAAATGTACGCCCTGGCACTGGTTGGGAATTGGACCCGGTTGGAAATCGGGTTCTCTACCTTACATTTCTCCACTGTAACAATTGTACGAGCTCATTCTTCCATCTGTAGTTCTCCATTTTTGGTAAAGAACAAGATCGGAACATCTGTGTTGAATGACTAGTATAAAGGTGAGTACCATGGAATAATGCTAGAGCTTGGTGTCCAAGGCCAATGTTAATACCAAGCTAATATCAATAGTGACCTTTGGTGTTTCAAGACCACCTTTTTACTAGTGTGTTTGATTTTTCTCAAAAAATAAGGTTTGGCAAATGGAATATCCATGAATATTTGTTGAGATTCTCTTTTGCACCATACAATTTTATTTTTTTGAAAAAACAATTTCCCAAAAAAGGGACATTTATTTTTAATAATATTTTGTACTGACCCTACCTCCACCTATAATACAGCAACTCTGATTTGCAAGTGTGATAATAATAATTTTGGATATACATAACATAACAATGATTTTGGATTATTTATATTTCTGTTGGAGAATTCTAGTTTTGGCATATATAATTTAGGAGGATGGACTCACTATTGTTGAGCAAAATGTGAGTGTGGAGTCTCACTACTATTTAGGGAATTGGAGTTGAAGCTTTGGGTAGAAACTGCGGAAGCAAGGTGACTGGGTGAGAGGTTGGCAAACCATTTGTTTTTTGCATTCAAAATGTCTTAGGTTTGTGTACTAGAATGTATTGTGTGGAATAGCAAGTTGGATTGACCCTTTAACCCCTAAACGTGGAGGCAGCCATTTTGTGGCTTATGAATGACATTGAACAGCTCTGTACAATAGAGCATGACGATTTTTCATCCAGCAAGTAGGACAACACCTTCATGATCCAGTTCTTGAGCACCTCCACTTGACAAATGAGTGAAAGGAAATGTCCTCTTTGTTTTACAGGCATAACTATTGTGAAATCGGATCACCATGCAGTGTACTTTGATTCTTTTTGTTGTTTTGGGTGACACTTAATTTAGTATAGCAATATGATCTTTATTGCATTTGAGTCCAACTAACAAAATAAATCTTGTAAAGTCTTCTTCTCACTCCATTTTGAAATTTTGGAAAATTCTTAAAATTGAATGTTTTATTGTAATTACAAGTTTAGTACATATTACCATGCTATATTTATTTGTCCTAATTTGGTGACACGGATGATTTTCATCCATATTGATGTTCCTCACTGTGATATTCAATTATGGTGAAAAAATGGGACTTCTTGAGTATATTCTATGATAGATATGAATTTTCTTCATAATATCTTCTAATATTTATAATTATATCAAATTTTCTCAAAAAATCATGAAATTTTCTTGAATTGTAGTAAAGACAAGCCTTCATTTATTTAAATTTTAAATTCAAATTTTTGTCTAATATATAGGATAAAAATCCAGTCTGAATAAAAATTTGAATCCGTGGTCAGACTGTGGTCATAGGCCCGACGTTTATGGGTTAACGTCCTGATTCAACATTGTTTTCAAAGATTTGTTATAAAATGTTTGATGAAAAACAAAAATGGTGTTGATGTACAATGCAAAGTTGTAAATGTCAATGTGAAGATCACATATGTACGCTTGGATTCATCATTTTCTTTTATTAATATTCTTAATTAATTTTGTAAAGTCTTCTTTTGAAATTCAATTAGAAATCCTAAATTAACACAATTTAAAAAAAAAAAAATTGCAATGAAATTGGAATAACATGCACTACGAGATAGTATGGTTTCCACTATTTGATTCTTCTTATTTTGGAAAATCATGTTTAAGGTCTCACTTTTTATACTAAAAATGAAACTTGACATAAACCAATTGTGTTGTTTTGAAAAAAATCACAATATCTTATTTTAAAAATCCATACTGTACAAATGATAGTCAACTAGCACAAGAACCAAGAGAAATTTCAATAGATGAAAAACTGTACAGGATGTAGTGTTGAGAAAGGTTGCAATTTGTTCATCGTCCATTATATGAACGCAGGCACGTCAAAGGGTTAAAAAGATTGTTGTTTAGGTCAAGTATGGTTTTAGCTTAATTCAAGTTTAGCTCGATTCCAAAGATAGCCAGCTTCCCAAACAAATTCTCCTAAGCTAACTCATGGAAAATTTAGCTTGAGTTGAGCTTAAATCACCAAAACTACATATAGATGGAAACTCACACCAATTATAGGTTAATATTTGAACAATGAATAACTCAAATCAAGCTTAATCCCTAACTACCCAACTAAGTATGCATATTTTGCATGATGTACAGATTTAAAACCTGTTTTCTCATCCATCATGTAGAGTGGATTCTTTACTAAAACTTTTATAGGAAGTTAGCTTCATGCATGTGTGATCCGATTAGAAAGGGGATGATTTGTGAAATTTTTATGCCTCATTTCATGTTGTAGTGTTCCACCCAAAATTTCGAAGATTTTAGTCTAAAAGTGCTCTTGAAAAGTCAACTACTAAAATTAAGCAACCAAAAAATCTCCAAAAATCACTACACTTAGAGTATTACATTTCAACCCATCACAACAAATTTCATTATTAGATTGTCAATATCTTATTTGTAATCATATTACAAAAGAGTTTAAATTTTAAGTTTGAAATTTTAGACACAAATATTGGTGATAGCAATCGCAAATCTGACCGTATGGATAGAATCTAAAATTCAAAATGTACAACTTTAAATCATTCATAAGTTGAAAATATCCCTTTTAGTTGCATTTTATAATGCATCTTTGGAAAACTGCCAGATCTGAAGAGGTTGAGAACGTTTAGGGGTTAAATGGTAGCTTTAATGCAAAAGTGATCCAGATAGCTGCAATGCTACACCAAATAATTTTAGTATTCACGATAGTGTTTAGGAACAAACAGATTAGTAGGCGAGCTCCCAGTTGAGCTAAAGAATACCATATCAATGTTCAAGAAGAAAGATCATTCTACAATGCTATTGTGGAATGTGAAAGTCATAAAATAATTTCGTACTAACAATCCCAAGTACTTTGATTTCAGTCAGTTGTAAAGTTGCACGACTGTGTGAAATGCTGGTCCCTGAGCTTAGGCAGGCAGGCCATACAAATGAGGGGCAAGGCGAGGTGTAGCAAGGGCCATCATCTTACAGCGCCGCGAGTTCGAGAATCCAGGCGCTTCCATAACGTCGGCGTCGTCGGCCGCGACGCCCTCAGGGAGCGACCACGAGAAGCCGTGGAACAGCCGCGCCAATGACAAGAGCACCAGCGTGGTGCCCAGCATGTACCCAGGGCACGCGCGCCGCCCGTTTCCGAACACGTACAAGCGCTCGTCCGTCAACCCGCTGGGCGCCTCCGCCCATCGGTCCGGGTCGAACTCCAGAGGGCGAGTCCACACGGCGCTGTCACGCCCCATCGAGAACAAGTTGATGAGGATGGTGCTGCCCTTGGGGATGTGGTAACCGGCTAGCTCCGCGTCTGCCATGGACAGGCGCGGCACCGTGAAGCAATTCGCTGGGTGCAGACGAAACGTCTCCTTCACGATGCTCGCTAGGTACGGGAACTTGGTCATGTCGCCCTCTTCCACGATGCGGTCGCGGCCCACCACGGCGTCTAGCTCCGCTTGCAGCTTTTGCTGGATCTTTGGGTGCCGGATGATCTCCGTCATCGCCCATTCGTTTGTTGTCGTCGATGTGTCCGTGGCTGCCAGCATATCCTGCAATGCAATTGCATCATCATGTGTCGGTAATTGTTTCATGAATTTCTCTAAATGATAGGCCTCATATTTGTTAAAGCATAACATCATTCAGCAAGCAGAAGGCTCCCAACAGGAGGTAGAATTAATATTCTGCATGTTGAAGCAAACAAACAATCTGGATATACTAAACTGAGATTTGCAAACATGTGGTTACAGTACTGGTACCTTGGTTGCAAACTCACATGATGTTAGTCTCAAGTCTTTTTCAAAAATAAACATCTTAAAATTTAAAACAAATAGATAGATAGAAACTCTGGACCTCTTTTGAGGTCGGCATGAATAAAGTGTCCGTTCGTAATGTCAATGACCTAGTGTCCACCGGACAAAGGGCCATTGGCAAAATTTAAAATACACCCCCATTCAAACCTAAGTTGCTTAAGAATGTTATGAAATTGCAGTGAGATTGATGCAGTTTTAGTGTCCAGATGACTGAAACCGGTATTAGTTTTGGAACTTTTGGCACTTCAACTGATCACAACTAAGTTGACGCTCTGAAACATATCATTTTAACAAATTATGTGGAATGTATAATAAACCTCATGTCATGATGGAGGTCAATAAAATTGATGCAATTTCAATTGTGTGATTGGGACCTCCTAAAAATCTCTAACAAGCCTTGTTTTGGAGCTTTGGGCACTTGAATTACTGTCTAAATTCACATTTTTGGTGCGCGATCTAACCACACCACTATTGTAATGAATATGACCATGATTTTGATTATATTTTGAACATATCTAATCATAAATGGGGAATGGCTTGATATGGGTACCACTTTTATGCATCTCACATAGTGTGACTTATGTCTGACTCATTTTATGCCTGCCATATCAGGCCATCACCCAATTTATGATACGATTATCAAGGTGATGAAAGAATGATCCTGAAACCACGATTGTTTAATTTGCAGGGTTTGTATAAATTACAATAGACGGACAAATGGATGTAATCTTTGTCACAGAACAGCACTGGGGACATATATAAATTGTGGTATGATTATTAAGGTGATCATGATTGTGAATATATATATTAATTAGCGGTGGACTTATTACACTGATACAAGCCTTGATGGCTTTGTGATCAAGCTGGGGCTCCCCATTGACACCCGGAGTGTCCAGCATGGTGCTGATGATGTCGTCTGGCTTTCCTCCGGGCAATTTTCCAGATGCCAGATCCATGTGCTCTTGGATGATGCCATCAAACACGCGGTCTTGACGAGCTCGCACCTGAAATTAAGCAAATCAATTAAATTATCCAACAATCAAATAAATTAATAATCATAATGCTCATAATCCAATACCACTAGTACTGTACTAGCCCCTAAATAAATAAATAATCATAATGTTTCATCAATTGGTTGAGAGGCCAGAAGCCAGAAGGTTATGACCAATAACGCTCTACAGTTCAATCACAAAATCAAATGAGACTTTTGGTCTTTCAAGATAGATAGAAACTCCAGCGTTCTTGCGAGGCCGGCGTGTTGGTAATAACAATGACCAAGTGCCCACCAAACAAAGAGCCATTGGTGTAAAACTACTCTCCTCTTAGAAGAATAGACACTTTAGTGACTTTGGTCTTTGAACATTCAACGAGACTTTTATTCCAAGGTCTATTTTGCACTGTACATGTAAGCCCTCAGTCTAATGAACCAAACATACACTTTTAACCCCTAAAGGACCAAGAAACCCAAATTGGGCTCTATTTTCTAAATAATAATTTTGAGTAGGTCCTATTTGAGCTTCTTCTTGTTCAAGTTTATTTATTTTTTGACCAACACATGCAATGATCTTCACTACTTCTAATGATATAAAATTTGGTCCCATCTAAGTTATATTTTTCACAATATGATCAATTGAATTTGTCATTTTGGAACTATGAATCCTTGGGTCCTTTAGGGGTTTAACATTTGATTCAAAAGTCTTGTATCAATGTAAGTCAAGGTTTGTATCATTACAGGGTTGATTTCAACAAACTTGTTGAAAGTAGTACCATTGAGTTTCATTCTTCACATGCCAATTTACAACTTTCAACAAGTTCAATGAAAGCAGCCTCTAGAGTGACTCCCCCATTTATATCATGTAATGCTAAATTGCACTAACTATACTAGTTTTCAAAAGTTATCTAGTTCTGAATATATCTTATTAAGAACTCGAAGTTAACCATGAACATGAGGATTTTTAAGAAACTTAATATAAACATGTAATATAAACACTTGAGGGTTGAGAGGCCCTAAATCAGGACCGTCAACGGGTAATGGTTTGATATAAGTACCCCGATTATGTGTAGCCTTATGTGTGACTATGTGTAACTCATTTTACGTGTGCCAAATTTTTTGTCTTTAACACCATGTATGCAACTATAGTCATGCTATCTATAACACCATCTAATTTTTGTAATTTTCCAATATTTTCTCCTTATGAAAAGGACATTTATCTTAAAATCACACTATTTCAAGAGGGGTACCCATACGAGACCACTGCCCCAATACTTAAGAAAATTGTGGCTCTCTGAGAGTTTGATAAGAAGATGAAAATTATGACTCTTAGGGCTAGACCTCTTTCAAATTTTTTTCAACTGCAATGTGGCATGTGGCGATGAAAGCAAAAGAGGGACCGTATAATACTCACTTTGTGCATGCCTTTGATGAGGCCATTAGGGTCAAACCAGTATCCCAGAAACGGAAGATAATCCTGAATGGCAATGTAGCCCATGATGCGCAGCGCTTCATGAACCAGATCCTTTATGGCGTGCATTTGCGAACTAAGGTTTCCCACCAGCATTCGACACATCACATTCAGCGAAAGGTTCGTGAGCTGCACCCGTATATCAATCACCTACAGACCCACAAACAATTCCATTCCATGATACATTGTTAAGGTAAGGGGTACAGTTGCCGTCAGTTTAAGCATTTCAACCTACATGGAGCGCTAATTTTCAATGATAAAAAATTGCAGCACATAAAACTTTGGGTTTAATAACCAAGCTCAAATTTTAATTAATTTTTCACAATGTATGATTTTGTTATAAATTTTCAAACTTAATATGCATAGACCACTATTGATGTTAGTAGGTGTACCAATAACTGTTTTTCATTTCTAATCCAATCAGATTGCTAACTTAGTATTCATAATTAATGCTTGTGATAATTAGATTGGGAACTCTTGAAGTTGAAACAAGTGCTTTTATAGGTGACCACAATTGGTACCTAATAGTTTCTGGTGCTTCTACCTTAAGTGAGTTCTTTTTCTGGCATGATCAAATAGCAAAGGTTTCAAGTGCAAAACTTGAATCTATTTACTGGTTAATTTTGGCCAATCCCTGTTATTTTCAACTGTAAATTGTAACCTGTTACACTAAAGAAAAACAACAAGGATTGGCTTATATATAACCAATATGGCGCTCTCTAATTGTTCTTGTACATCTCACTCCTAATATTCTTATGACCATATTCGTTATTTGGAGACAAGTTCAAACTTTTGAGACTTTTTGCTTATATAACTTCAGCAACTATTTTGAGATGGTTCATACATTTTTAGACTTTCTAATTATAGATTTTCCTTGGGTCGAGAATAATCTTTCATCTATAGTCAAAAATTCAATTAAAAATATAAGATCAATCAAGAAATCAATGAAAATTTCAAAATCAAGGATTAAATTGGGATTGTGAAAAGTCTCAATTTAATGAATATGGCCATTCTTGAATTTACACCCTTGTAATGAGAATCTAGATTCGTTTTCAACGGCACCAACATCGTCTTTGAAAAATAGAAGAGAAATCACTGACTAAACACCACGCATGATCTTGTTGGATCTATTTTTTGATTTCCATTTATAGTGAAGAAGAGTAAGTTTTCACAACTGTTCGATAATTCTAGGAATATCTTAAGTTCAACATAATTCTTTGATTATACAGTGCAAAAAGAATCTTGTGGAGAATTTCAAATCATCGTATGGCAAGACTAGATATTTAACCTCATACGACTAGGAAGCTAGAGAGGGTTGTTGGACAGAATCACAAGTTCTTCTACTGATTGAATGACAAATATCCTCTTGATGTACGTACTTTTGGTTAATCTAAGGGCTCCTATAATTCAATAGCGAAATTATGGAAAACAAGTACAACGCCATGCATATTGGATATTTTGGCCCAATAGGCACCCGGGGACCCTTACCCCGGTATCCCTGAAAATGGAAGCACATACACCCCCAACTTTTTAATGGAGGTCTATGCGCATACACTTCCAGGGTCACAGGGCGCCCAATGGCCAATCCTTGTTATTTTCTATTTATTACTAGGATTTGGGGGGTTTTGCAACACCACAAACGTTGCTATTAACACTAGTCAGAACACAATGATGAGAAGCCCTCCTAAATGTTGCTAAAATCGTTGTTGTGATTTAACAACGTTTAGGTTCATGATTATGTAATGTTTTTGTACATGTTTATGTAGCAATTTTGTCATCTTTGGGAATGATTGTTCCCAATGGCATCTCTATTCACTGGTAAAAAAGGTGGCAGTCCCTAGGGACATGCCCAGGCAAATCACTGTACATGTGTGGAATTGGGCACTACTTGCCTGGGCATCTCCCTTGGTAGTGCCACCTCTTCTATTAGTGATTTTGGGATGTACATGTAAATTATCCATATAGTATTTTCAGTTGTGTAGTATATCGTACAATATATAATATATTGTATCGTATAAATATACCACGTAATATACGATATAGTAATAGATCGTACAATATACCATATAGCAATGGTTGGCTTCACAATAAGTATCCCCGACCACACTCACCCCTTGACAAACCTTATGGGATAAATAGTTTGGCTTGTGAACACCATGAAAACATCATTGGAGAACACAAAACGTTGCTTTCACCTCCAAATTGTTGCCCAAGACAAATGTTGCTCTTAAATGTTGCTTATTTCTCAAACATTGCTAAGTTATATAAACGTTGCTTACAAACGTTGCAAAGCCCCCCATACTATAGTAGTGATTGTAAACTATAACATGTTACACAGAAAAATTACAGGGATTGGCCAATATAACCAATAACTTATCGCATTGTATGAATTGATGACTGGTGCTAGGATAGAGATGATAATTACCACACACCACCAAGGGATCGGACACATGCATGTTTCTATTTGAGATTACTAAACTTCGACTGGGACCTTAACATACCAGACAACATTTCTTTTACTAACGGCACTATGCAGTGAAGGGATGCAAAGATTTATGTGCCAGTTTCAGACCCCTGTGCTTCAGTCACTTCTACCACTCACTCTGCACCACATTTTCGGAATTTTCTTTTCCCAAGTGCTAGAGAACGTGAGAATGGATCAACTGGCTGATTTCGAGAGAAGAATAATGAGAAAACTTCAGTATGCATATGGTCAAACTTGACATGTGGCGTGTCTACATTACCTGGCCTCGCCTGGCCTGTTCCGCAATCTCGTTGATCACACCCAAATTCTCGGTGTTTCGATCCGCCGCCGCTCTCTGCAACTGCTTGGGCGCCAGAAGCTCGTTGACACACAAGCGCCGCATCTGGCGCCAGTGCAGGCCATAGGGCGCCATGATGAAGTCCTGCTGGTCGTACGTGACGAGTTTGGTGAACGTGGACGGAGGTCGCGAGCAGAAGACGTGGTCCAAGTCTTTGGTGACTTGCAAGATGAGGTCCATGGAGTCGATCACCACGGTGGGGCGCTGGCCCAGGCGCAGGAACACGATGTGGCCGTAACGCTTCGCCAGCTCCGACATGGCGCGGTGCGGGTGCGTGCCCATCTGCAGCAAGTTGCCCACGATCGGCAATCCTCGTGGACCTGGCGGCAGCCGACTCAGTCGTCTTCGCGATCTCCTCACCGAGTACAAGCTCAACATCGCGAGTACGATGCATAACCCCGTGACCAAATAAACCTGATCACCTGACTCCATGCTGACTGTTTTACCGTCACCTGTAACTCCTGTAAGCATAGTTACACTCAGGGCTCTCGCTTTCTGTACTGTTTTCCACGATCGATCAGTCAGAAATGACTTGGAAGATCGATCGACAAAGGATATTCAAGCAGATTGCAGTTTAGAATCCACCAATGCTGTACGTTGTGCGTATCAGAACGGATTTCAGTGTTTGCAGTCACTACGATCGATCTAGCTTTGTGTCGATATCGGTCAAATCATGAATTTTGTTTGCTACGGAGATCGAAGTTGCTGCAATCAAACGATTGAGTCACTCAGTGGGTGGGCATTCCCGTGGCAATATATTTAATGGTTATAACTGTCTATTATTGAGCACTTTTGGCATGAGCTCATGAATGCATGGACGTTTGGCATGAGCATGAAGCATGGTTGTCTACGTGCCAGCTTGTTCGGGGATTCCGGCTGTTCGTTCGATCGAACTAGAATTCTAGTTAAGGTTAAATCACACAATGTTCACCGACAATGATAATCACGTAGTTTAAGCTGGTGAGATTGAACTAAGAACGTACGTAACTGGAGCACGTTACTTATGCAAGGGTACGTTGTCAACATGGATTGCTCATTTACATGAAAAGATTTGCTGGTGTGATTCTGGGGAGGGGGGCAAATCTTCATGCTCATTTTTAACACCTCAATTGATGAATTGATCGATCGACACACCTGTTCAGTTTTTTCCCTGCATAACATTCTACTTCTTGGCAGTAACCCTACTTCCCTAAACCCTAAATCCCCCGCCATTAACTCAAATCGCATTCTTTAACCCCAGGCTAATTGATCAATTTATTACCCCCCCCCCCCCCCCCCCCCCCCCCCCCAATCCAATGTTTAGTTACTTCAAACATCCTTCTGAAATTTAGATTGCGAAGATTTTACCGTTCGAACATCAAACAATAGACGTACTAAACATTATATTAATATAAGTATGTAGTATTTGAGTCACAAATGATGCATTGAAAATTATTTAAACCGTAAACAATTTTCTGGCGCTTGACTAATTCATGGTCCCACTATTTAAATAGTCAACAAATAAACGCAAAGGACTTTATCTATCCTTTAATTATCCTTAAATGGAAAGAGAGGAAAACGACCCTAATTATATTATTTGGGTTTAGGCAACGGTTTAGGGTTTAGGTTTTAAAATAGAACCTCTCAACTTATGCTTTGGTATTCCCAATTAGTTTCCTCTACTACAATGTGACATAGAAGGCTTCAAAATTGGAACATAACTTCTAAATAAAAGCTCCTACGGTTTCCTTAATGTAACCAGTTACAACAAACAAATTTCATACGAGGCTTAAGGTATTACATTACAAAAGTCATATAGTATACTGCCATACTGGACAAGCCTATAGCCCTATAAAAAGGAAGATACACAAAGAAAACCATAGTTTAGGAACGAAATGACCATTGTAAAACCCTAAACCTTTTTATAACATGCTTCCTAAGATGGAAATACAAGTTCAATGCTGTAAAGTAATCATATGATTATTCATATCATTATTATAAAAATAGACCATACAGACAAGTACTAAACATCTAGCTTATTGTTTTTTCTTTTGGACCAAACTTCATGTAAGTTTTAGTAGTACCATTTTATAACATGTGTAAATTTAGCCTTTATCCACTCTGTCATGTAGATGTTAAATAATGATGTTTAATTTTTTGGATCTTAGAATGAAATCAATTGTTTATGTATTCTCCAATGTTATGTCCATCTAACTTATTTAAATGTAATCTATACATGTAGCCATACCCTTGATAGTACGAGGTGATTCAATTTTCCAAACACTTTTGACATATGTAAACAATTTAGAGCATTTCATGAATTGTGAATTGATCATAACTTTTTCACTCAATTTTCTTTTCCCCAATATATCTTCTATACAAATTTTGGACAATGCACTCATTCAAGGCATAGGACATCAATGTACCATATAATATATCATAAAGAGGAAATCCAATCACTTACCACCTTGAATGATTACTTTGTGATTGCTCTTATTGTTGATGTAAATACTCCTCAACTATGATATCAATTTAGATTTTCCAATATCTACTCAAGCATGATGTATTAAAATCTATAAACAAAAATCATTCATGGTCAAATTATGAACGGTGAATTATTTCTTCTAGTCAATAATGAGTAGGTAACTAATATACTTGAATGAACTTATAGAATTATTGTCATATTTTAACTTAAATTTAATACACTCTAAATTGTAAATTTTTTTTTCTATATATTGAATTAGCTTTATGGAACAATATAATATAGTAATTTCATTATGGTCCAAAATAATTTCAAAACATTTGGATTGGAATGTATTAATTGAACTTGTGCTTAAGTAACATATCATAGAATTATTATATTCATTTACTTTTTAAGACATTGTTGTCAAAATTCACTACAAGAGCCTTCTAGCAAATCAAATCATTATCTAATAATTATCTAGTTTGATCTCTAATTAGTAAACGTATAAGCCTAATACAAATGTTTAGTTTCACGAAATATGATACAAAGGTGTATCTGAATTATATTTGTTTAGTCTTATTTATTCACAATTGAATGGAATAAATTGCATATGGAAGGATAATATTATATAATTAGATGAAAATCGCTATAGTAAAATTGGACATGTAAATTTTATGTTGTTGAGTGTTTGAGTTATGACCCTAAACCCTAAATTCACATCAAATATGTATGAAAGTACAAACCTCAAACTTTGGAGAAATCTTGTGTAACTCGATGTGCTCATCAACAATGGTTACAAACCGCAAACTTGGTTTATCACTTTGGACACACTTGTAGCACGGGCAATAAACTTTGAATTGCGGTCTGCCTGGAATTGGTGCACTTGGTCTTTCATTTTTCCTAGGGCATTTAGGTGGTCTACTGGGGCTAGTAGGAAGAGGAGGAATGAAATTAGGAACAACAATGGGGGTTGATGGAGTGAAATGCTCAACCCCAACAACCTTATGTTTTCTTGGCATCTTGGATTATCTGCAAAAACATATAATCCTAAACAACTTAATAAAATCAAATTGTATTACAAAGTGGGTCAAGGTTAAACAAGGCAATGAAGGCAGTGCTCCAAATATTGCCTAAAATCATTTAGTTTTTTAAACCCTAAACTTGACATAGCTCCAATACATTATTAAACTAAACCAACCACGTCTACCTAAATTCATTTATCAACTTATAAGCTAATTCATTTCAATGTGGGGGACTACTTACTAGATTTTTATTTTTACACGAATTCAACAAGACGCTGACTATGAACTTAGAATTGGAAAATTGAAAAATTAAACCAAATGGACACTTTTCAATTTTGGGTTAACTCTAATTGAACACTATCTCACTTTCTCATGTTCATGAAACACAAGATGTCATGTCAATGGGCTTTGATTTTACTGTACCATGCATGGAGTGAGAATGGTAGATTAGATTTCTTGTGATCACGTACGTACCTTGGATGCAATAACGGCTGCTGATTATTGGACGATGGGGCTCTGTGGAGACGTCCCTCACTTGTGTCTCTCTCCTCCCTCATTCAGCAGCTGCACCTCCTTCCTCTCTCTGGCTGCAACACATTTCAACACACGCTTTTGTTCATGTTAGGGTGCTTTAGTGTGCGCTCTATACATTGTAGACGGGATTTTGCATTGTTCAAACAGTTGTTAGTGGTTTGTATAGTTAGCGCTCTGTAGTTTGTAGGGTTTTGTTTTCTTTGCGCGCTGTAGAGAACCAGTGCTGGAGATTTGTTTGCGCGCTGTGCAGGGTTCCTTCTCAACTGAACGTGTAGTATGTGGAACGTTTGTGAGGTTTCTACTGAGGGTGAAGGTCTAGTACTTTGTGGAACTGTTGTAAGGGTTTAGGGTCTCACTTGCTGCAAAATGCCAATAGATGGGAGAGGATCGCATGAACTTCAGATTAGATCTGCAGGTACCTCAAGGTCAGGAAAGCGCAAGGATGGACGGGGAGCGCAGAAGGAGGGTTTCAAGAGACCATGCAGAAAGCCTATGCACTTTGCAGCGGAGGAGGAAGGACAAACGGCCGAAGGTAGACCTGATTTGGGTTCTATTTTGGGAGCGGATAACTACGAGAACAATGTGCTCCGCGTGAAGGCAGTTGGATCGCTGTATTTCGGGAAGTAGGGGAATTCTAAATCGCCAAGGAGGGAATCAACGAACCCTAAAGGTGTTGCGAGCATGTAAAGGGTGCAGGGAGACAGAAGAAGCGTGATTCCAGCCAGATAAAGGCGGTTCTTCCTGTCAAAGTTTCGGAGCGAAGTGCAAGGTTGGGGCAAGGACAGAAAGTGGGTGGAGAGTCTGATAGCGTGGTCTTGAAGAAAAGGAGGCGGATTAGTAATGGAAGGCAAGGGGTGGAGGGCGACAACATTGAAGAGTGTGTGCATATGTCAATCGTGCGCTGTGACACCACTATTGACGTCACAATCAAGTCTCCATGCAAGCGAGTTGCTGCATTCAAGTTGCACTCGAGGTCACCTGAGTACATCAGTTGCGATTATAACGGCGAGGCATCTGGTGCACAAGACACTACAAGCGGCAAGTCTGCTTCGCTGGCTGCTGGAGCTTCTACAGCACTCTTGCATTCAAGCAGAGGCGCACCGGCCTCTCGCACCAAAGATGAAGAACCAATTGCACCCCAAATCCAACCCTCTGGAGACTTGCAAAACTCTGGAGGGCCAAGTCAACGTGTGAGCGACAAAACAACGATAATAGTAAGGCGGTCTTTGTCGAATCATGTTCAGAAATCTGCATGGCCTCAAGGTGCGAGTGAGAAGTCCAAGAATTGTGCAAAGTCCATTGAAGAACCTGCTGTTGACAATCTACTTGTCACTTCCAGGCCCATAAAAGAAAGAATAGAAGATGCAGTGGAGCCTACAGTAGAAGAGGGAAGAATTCAAGTTATAGTGGAGCCTGCAGTAGAAGAGGGAAGAATTGAAGCTGCACTGGAGCCTACAATGGAAGAGGGAGGAATTCAAGCTGCAGTGGAGACTACAGTACAAGACGAAGAAATTCAAGGTGCAGTGGAGCCAGTAGAGAAGTGTGGAATTGAAGCTACAGGAGAGCCTTCTAATGCAGTAGAACTACTAAATGTTGAACCTGCAGGGGAGCCTTCTCACTTAGTAGAACTATTGGATGTTCAACCTGACCCTGAGCCTTCAAACGCAGTAGAACTACCCAATGTTCAACCTGCAGGAGAGCCTTCTGATGCAGTAGAACTACCCATGGTTCCACCCACAGTGAGGGATGTTTTATCAGAGGTTCACACTACTAGAACTGCGAGTCAAAGTGAGGATGTTGCAAGCAGAAGACTCCAGTCTGAAGGTGTTGGTACTCCTCTTCCAGTGGAGGGCAGAGTTGTGAAGAAAGTAATTTTTCCTGCACCTACAGTACAAGATTCTGGAGAGGCAGGGGAGGCTATAAGAGTCGAGAAATCACCAGCTAGGCGAGTTGTCCATGCGCTGCCTTCAGTGCCTTTAGCTGAAACACCTCCTCGACCACCAACTGCGAGAAGTCCAATTCCCTGCAGTCTTTCTTCGTCTCTACCTAGCGCTGCAGCACGGCCTATGGACACTCCTCCTCGCCCTCCTCCGTGTGTTGCACGTCCCATAGTGACACCCCCTCGTCCTCCCCCGCACCCAATTGTATATTCTCCAGCTGTGCATGGATCTCACCTCTTGCCAAAGTCTCCACAGTATCCACAACGTGCTGTAGGCTACAAATCACGTCTTCCGGATCCTAAACCGGTGCAAGCAGGACCTAAGTCACCCAAGGAATTAAGGAGGGATTTAGACTTGATATTCAGTCAACTACCTTCAGTTGATCGGGCTACATTTCTTCAAGAGAAAGCAAAGGTAATATTTCTTGACTACATACTTTGTACTATACTACTATATGCTCCGAAGTTTTACATTTCCTTATGCACTTGAGTGCAAGTCTATAAAAATTGATGCAGCTAAATCTCATGCAGGAAAATCTGGTACCTCGACAGGAGACCACCACGGTACCTTGCACTAAAGACCAGCAGAGAGTGAAGAAGAACAAGAAAAGGAAAAAGAAGAAGGGAAAGCGGCCATCAACTAAAGATGGTCCGGCACATAGTGGACAGTCGAAGAAATCCGCAACTGCTGATGTCGAGGAATCCCTACGAATTTCAAAGATGGAGGAATTCGACAGGAGAATGAGGCTACTTGAGGCAGAGAAGTCCTCTCTACTGGTTGCAACTATGTTAAAGGGCATGCTACAATGCCGTCCCCCAGGGAGAGCGCCTCTAAAGGTCAACCATCCAAGAAAGCTTCTGAGTATGCTGACATGGCAAAAGTGAAGAAGGTGAGTATTAGCAAGAAAGCCAAGGCTCACCACTTGTCACTCTCATTTGATTCGTGCAACCATAGTGGAGGTCAAGATAGTGTGTACATGTCAGACCCTCACTCTATAGGCACTTGGGACACAGTAAGGGACGTTCCACCATGTGAGGTTAATGCATTGGGGGAACCAACTGGTCGGTTTTGGGAACACATGCAAAGTTATTTGCATGATAGAGGGCCATGGTTGTTCAAGTGGGATCTTCCATGGCCCCATCAAGACCCTGAAACACTACTAGAAAATCCAGCTGTTTTGTTGATTCGGTCGCGTTGATGCAGGACACTTTTCTGTTGATTTGGACAGAAATCTCTTGATTTGGACAAAAACGTGACCACATCAACGCGACCGAATCAACAGAACAGTTGGATTTTCTACTAGTGAAATGGTTAAAATGTTAAATGTTTAAACAGAGAGTGAAGTTTTTATATCTTGGAACATATGATTTAGAGTTTGTGCTATCAAAGGTAGCAAACAATATTAGGCAGAGAGGAGTGAAGATTAGAAATTCTATGAAGAGAAATGCATGTAAAGAATTCACCCCCATTGCACATGGTCTTACAAAAGAATCATGGAATAATATATGGCATTCCCTTTCTAGCCGAAAATACCAAGAGAAAGCTAATAAGTGCAAGGTCGCTGCGGATGAGAGGACTAGGAGGATCAAGTGTACCCACAGGCTGGGACCAAAAGGAGTTGCAGAGTTGATGGTCAAATTTGTAAGTTTAATTTCTCTACCCTTATCATCGTATACTTTTATTTGTTTAGGACCTGCAGTTGGGCCTCTCAATCAGTCTTTGAGACTCTCACTTGGTCCCCTAAATCCCCTTTATACTTTCCGTTCTTGTCCAATTGTGATCCTGGTTAAGAATTCCATTCATTGTGTTTCCTCTTGTCTTAAATATACCCTTGCTGTTTTTACCAGGATGCCCAGTTTCATCGCCCTATTACCAATGAAGAGGTCGCATTTGCAAAGCGTGAGGAGATACCAGCGTTGTTTGCTCGGGGGGTGCACTGTACTAAACATGTACGAGTATACGTGAGTGCACAGGAGGGGTATTGATTTGGACCTTGCCGTATTACGTATACATATGGTATACATGTTATAATTTGTAGTTACGTACATACAGTGACGGACAAAACTGAGTATTGATTTGAAACTTTTCCATTCAAACAACCATATCATGAGCATCAATGGGCAAAGTCCAAAAGTGAATATACAAAAGTTGTAGTGTGCGACATATAACACATTACTACAGAAGTTTGAAGAAAAATTCAATTGTGATTTGAAAGAAAATGAATTTCAAAGTTAGCCATGTCTAAAACTCGGTTTTGTGCGATATAATTTGGAACTACTTTAAATTTTGTCAATTTTTTCTTAGAGCTTCAAAAATCTTTTTGTGCCTTGGCATGTTGGTATACATCATTTAAGATTGTTGTACACAAAAATTGAAGGAAGTTGATATTTATAGAATTTAAAATATTCACAATTTGACAAACATGCAAATGATGTTGGTTCTCACGATATTTGAATTATTTTTTGGAATTGAGAGTATGAGACTGCATTGGCCATTGTATAGAGAGCATAGGTTGCAACATGAACCATTGTTACATCTTAATGCCCTTGCATTTGAAATAGTTGTTGAATAGGCCAATGCATTCAATTTATATATTAGAGCTATATGATGCAGCTTTTTGGTTTAGGTTTTTTGTTCAAAAACTAAAGTTCATAACGCACATAATCAATCTTACAAATCAAAAAAAAAAAACATATCATTTTAAATATCATCAAAAAGTTCAAAACTGCCAGAAATTACACTGACTTTCATAAAATTGACAATTTTTTGATGATACTGAACACGAAAAAAACAAGTTGTTCAATTGGTTGATTGAGTATGTGCGTCATGAACTCTAGTCTTTGTACAAAAAAGTTAGACAAAAAAACTGCATCATACAACTCTAATATATAAATTGAATGCATTGGCCTATTCAACAACTATTTCAAATGCAAGGGCATTAAGATGTAACAATGGTTCATGTTGCAGCATATGCTCTCTATACAATGGCCAATGAACTCCCATGCTCTCAATTCCAAAAAAAATATTCAAATATCGTGAGAACCAACATCATTTGCATGTTTGTCAAATTGTGAATATTTTAAATTCTATAAATATCAACTTCCTTCAATTTTTGTGTACAACAATCTTAAATGATGTATACCAACATGCCAAGGCACAAAAAGATTTTTGAAGCTCTAAGAAAAAATTGACAAAATTTAAAGTAGTTCCAAATTATATCGCACAAAACCGAGTTTTAGACATGGCTAACTTTGAAATCCATTTTCTTTCAAATCACAATTGAGTTTTTCTTCAAACTTCTATAGTAATGTGTTATATGTCGCACACTACAACTTTTGTATATTCTCTTTTGGACTTTGCCCATTGATGCTCATGGTATGGTTGTTTGAATGGAAAAGTTTCAAATCAATACTCAATTTTGTCCGTCACTGTATATGGAGGGCCTTAAAAAGGTATACAACAATTGTACTTGTATGGTAGTGTTACTATACTACATATCATAAGTTTTGATATTGGATGAAACTAGGATTAACGATTTTCGTTAGCAACCTTATAGGTGTCAAGGTAATATCGGGGAAAGAGGCAGTATTAGGGTTTTGGGCGGATTCGTTGAGCTCAGAGTAACGAGGACCCTTTTTGCCTCCCATCCCTAGGTTTTTGTTTTCTGGCTCTTCTGGTCAGGCGCCGCAGGTTTTTGTTTTCTCTTCTGGTCGAACGTTTTCTCAGTTTTTCGTGTTTAGGATTTCAGGCTCACCCAACCCTGACAGAGTTGGAGCGCAAAAAGCTTTGTCGTGTGATTGACACGGGAGCTCTCTCGTTAGCTGCTTGTGTGCACGCTGCTTTGAATGAACGTCTTGTGCAGGTAACGTGTTGCATTTCTGAATCATTCAGTGAAATCCAACATCCTGATTCATTGCGTGGATGCAAAATGTTGTGCTTACATCTTATAATCTTATCGTTTAATTTCCCTCGACGTTTTTCAATCTCTTGCTGAATCAGGTCCAAGTTCCTAGGCTGGCTTTGACTCTCTGGCTTGGTGGAGTGTGCAGAGGTTTCTGGAGGTTTCCGGGGGTTTCTGGAGGTTTTTGGGGGTTTCCGAGCGCTCGTAGTGCGAGGTAGTGGTGATGTTAGTGGATCTCTCTTTGGGAGTCTCCCACTAACATCATCAAGAGTTGGATCTTATGCGAACTTTGACGCCCGCGGTGTTGGTGTGAGAAATCGATTCGAGAGGCACTCTCCATTGAATCGGTTCTTGCGATCTCACAGCCAAGAGCGAAGAGGTCGAGGATTCCGCAGGTCACCTCTCCGAGACAGCGGTAAGCTCATGGGATGCATCTTGATAATTTGACGGTTTTTTTTTTTCCGTTTGGACAGTAGTTCGCTAAGTATTGATCGCGTTACAACATTATTTGTTGATCGTGTTTTCTATGTTGTTTGCAGACTAAGAAGTCGTTTCTGAAGCAGCCCAAGGTCATTTTTTTTTTCCACATACTTCCTTGAATCTGGCCATGTATGGAATGTATTGTCTACCCTTTTTGTGATTGGTCGAGAACATCAGTATTTTGAACCTTCTTCCTCATTCTACATGTATCAGTTTAGTACTCCTCTTAGTTGGCCCCACAGCTGTGTGTATTGCTAGCAACACTTGTGAATGCTCAATATCATCATTTTGGTTAGTTTGTGTTAATTAATATACGTGGTTTTCTTGAGGGTGTTTACAACATCTTATGTAGAGCTCTTGTTAATCTTTTTGCCTTTTCATTGCTTCCAGGTATGTGTTGTTGGGGATTTTCTTATACATATTGTAGGGGTTGATTTTTGTTCAAAAGTATATTTGTATACTTATGCTAATGACTATATATGAATGAATTTTTTTGTGTATACATATTGTCACTTGTATATTTATTGTTGCAATTGTATGTGTATTACTTCATTTCACAAAAAAAAACTTGTATATAGGGGGTTTTTAGAGTATGCAGCGAACGCACGTGATTCTAGGTTTTAATGAAAGGTGCACCCCCCGAGGTTGTTTGCTCGCACTGTAGGACGGTACAATGTATAGAAGGCACGCGACCCTGTGGAAAAACCGGTTTCTAAACCGAAGATAAAAACAAAAAAGACTAGAAGTGCATCACTGTCGAAGGACAGTGATGAAGAATTTGCCCATACCTCCTCAGATGACGACGAAGAAGATGAAGATCTTAGCGAGGGAGAATCTGAGTCAGGGAATTCAAAAAGTGGCGACTCAAGCTCTGAAGAAGAGGAAGGGGACAAAGAAGATGGGGACGAAGAAGATGATGGTGAAGAGGACGTGGACGATGTGCCCAATGAGAGTGGTCAGGAGGAAGCGGAGCATACAGATTCATCGGATCGTGAAAGTTAGCATTATTTCCGTGAAAGTAACGCACTCTATTTAGTGTAATCTCCCAATTTCGTGTATTAGCCTTCAAATTCCGTTTTGTATGAGAGATCTAGAATTTTGGAACTAAGGCTCTGTTGTGTTTGAGAGTTGCACAAATTTGGAACTTCAGAACCCCAAAATAGGAAGACCTCTAACCCATGCAGAAAACAATTTACAATCACTTGGATGTGTATGTAAATGTACATGTAAAGATGAAATATGTATTTTAATGGCTTTAAAGATTTGTCATGTGACTAGTAGAATAAACTTTTAGTATATTCTATAAATATGACAATGCTTCATCCTTGGCATTTATTTATAGAGCAATATGGACGATTAATTCGTCATCCTCCCCTAAAACCAATGAAGTACATGCGCTAAAAATACACACACATCACGAATTTTGCGTTGTACCAAATATAGAACTCAAAACACTTGCACAAAAAGACAAACCATAAGAGTCTATAGTGCTAGTCTATGAATAAGACAAACCATAAAAGTCTATAGTGGTAATCTATGATTAGCTTAGAATTAATGTACCACATGGCCTTTCCATCCATTGCTAGAAATAGATGTTCTCATAATTAATACGAAATTCTCATAATCATGTGACCAATAACACACCTCCACGTGGCATTCCTTTATCCACGTCCATTGAGTCATTAACATTATTAAACAACATCCCATGCTTCTCTCAACCAATGGCTAGCCTGAACCAGAGTTTTACTGTGGTGAAATTTGACCAAATCACTTTTTATGTAAACTAAAAATAGTTTATTATGAAGACCAAAAATAGGAATGTAATTCACACATCCTTTCCCACAGTAAACAAGGGATTTTTACTTTCACATCTGTGAATAAAAATTGTTGGTGGGATGTAGCCAAACAGAAAAATGTTGACACGTGGCACCTAACTTTGGATATCCCGTGACTACCAAATGGCTTTATTGGGAACATGGTAGCAATGAGAACTACGCGTTCTCTAAGCATCTGAAGACGTAGCAACTATTACACCCCTGCCGTAGCTAGTTTTACAGCTACGTTATACTGTAGGATAAACTACGTTTTGACAGGATATCGTACAGTGTCCCTGTAGTGTATTTAGCTACGTTTTGACAGGATATTGTACAATGTCCCTGTAGTGTATTTAGCTACGTTTTTGCTATAGCTCCCGGTGTATTGTTCTAGTAGTGTTTTAAATTCCTTTGTTTACACGTGATACTCAAAAGATATAAAGAATGACCTCTCGAAGTATGCATGACTACCATTGCCATCATCATGGCCAAAAGACGTGCCACTAGTATGAGCCAAATTGGACGCCTCATTCATAGCAGAAGCAAATGTTTGACCACAAAATGTGGTGGGCACAATGCACGGCCATCTTCTTCCCAAAATCTTGAAGGGGTGGGAATCTCATTAAGGCATGGGCGACTTTGAGTTGAAACAACTGGTGAGCCATAGGTTTTATATCCATTGCAAGACAAGTGTGCTTGTACTAGAGGTAGGCGTTTGTCAATGTAGTATCCAAGCTAAAAAAATAAGGGTGTTGTCACCATTGTTTTGTGAATTTGAGTTGTGTAAGAGCATGGCCACCCATGCCCTCCCAAAATGGCATCAAAAAAACAATATGCAAATTCGGCCTCCAAATTTATTGTTCCCCACCGTGCTTGAGCCAGTAGCCTCCAACCCAGAAGCTACGGAGTGTTTTCAAACTGTGGGGCTGCCACACGGCCAATATTAGCTCACCACGTGGATGGCCAAGACCAAGAATTATCCGTTTTGGAAAGTCAAAGCTCTTGTTACAAAGCAATCATGTCAGAGCAACAATCACAAGCCACTGAACAAGCAACGAGGGAGGTCATGCTCCAGATTGTAATTAATGCCGATGATTTTCTTCCATGAATAGCCCGGAATTCAAGCTCATAAGCGAAAAAAAGGACTCCACAGGGTGGCGAGCCAAAGCCAAATTGTACAGAGGCTGCGACAGAGAGGGCCCTTGCTAAGAAGGTGGTGGGGAAGATAAATTTGGAAGGGCCCTCCAAAAATGCTTGAGGCCAGCAATCTTGTGCAACGATGGCCATGCTCTAAGACACTCTCAGTTGATCATGTGTATCCACATTGCGCATCATTTTAGAATACAGCTGGTGGATGGGAGAACTCGATATACTTAGCTTTAGTAAACCTACATTCTGCTTTACGTTTACTCCACCGCGCTTCACATGGTATGTAGTTGTGCTGAGAAAGTGCACACCCTTAGTGTCGCACCAATACCGCGGCCATCCTTCTATCCTTGTGCATCCTCATCTCAAGAGAGTATTGCACACCTTTCGATGGAAGGTTCAAACTACTCAGGTATTCCCTCGGGAAAGTCACTTAGTGTAAATTTTGGGTACATATGAGCAAACAAAGGGTATTTAATGGGGGGGGCTATGAAATAATTGGAATATTCTACTATTTATAGTATTACTTAAGGTATATTCCATATATTCCAAGAATATTCCAAGAATATTCCCAAATTGGTTTTAAAATACTCTATATTACTTCTATAAATTTATGATTTTTATCTCAAATGAATAAAAGACACCCTATATTTGTTCTCTCATAGTTATCTAAATTCTTGACAGTGATTTCCCCGGGGGTATCCCACTCAACCCTGTTTGATTGTCCCGTCTGCCAAAAGGCCACGTTCCAACAAGTCTTTGAACAACATTGAAGAGGAAAAAACGTTGTCCATGATGATGGTGTGCCACCTCTGCTTCCACCTTTCATTGAGCTTGGTAACCACTACAACTCTTGATCGGCACTCATGTTGCGGCAACCCTTGTAACGCTTCATTTTCCGCTCTTGGATATAAGCATACGTAGGGTGTTCTAGTCAAGAACAAGGAATCACGAATGAAAGAAATTTTAAATGTCATATTTTTCAAATAAAAACAAAAGTAATATTTAAAAACATTATTTAGTATTAGAACACATATAATCGTATCATTTTTATAAATTTAAATGAATAAAATCACATTGTGACACAGTCATGAATCATATTAATAACTTTAATTAATTAACAACAATTTTTTAATGTACTTCCATATTGTATTCTACTTGAAGCAAGTGAAACGATACTAAAATCATGCTTTCACAATAAGATTTGTAATCTAACCTATGTTAAAGGGAAAAAAATTCAAAATTTTATAGTGCGACATTTCTTATGGGGTACCCCAAGCATGCTTGTATCGAGCATTACTCACCAATGTTCTTAGTTGGCATCAGGATTTGTGCATCAGTCGTTGAATCCAATAGCTCCACTAGCCTGCTATTACGACTTGATTGGGATTTCCTCGACTTCTTCGACGAACCGGCTTCTCTTGAGGATGGGTAATTGAAGTATTAGACACAATATTATTACATTGAGCAAAAATTGACTCTGGCAATGTAGGAATACAAAGATAGTACATGGAAAGGACGGAAATTATCCTCATCGTGTCGAGCATCATCATATTTTGTCGAGTTAGGCATATTCTTGCCTCCAACTATCGTCTTCGTTGCCCTACTAGCTACATCATTATGTCCTTAAAGATAGAAATTTTGTGCATAGAATTAGTTCAAATGTTTCTTGTACTTTAAAATACTTCCAACATTGTAATATGCAATGAGATACCGTGACCTATCAATGCCTTGTCGGAACAAAGGTTTCATTTTAGAACTAAAGTGCAATGTAGAAAAAAATTGTATGAAATCGTTACCTGAAAAAACGCAAGGGGTGTAACCTTTATGTTCGATGCTTAGCTATTGTGGCAGTACAAACTTTGGAATTGTATCTGCTATAGGTATCAGCAGTTCTGCAAATTAACATAGAGTGCATCAGCCTTCACAGAGAATTATATAGGCTATCAAATGTGGAAGTGGATTTAGATTAAAAGTCATACAAGACCTCGAAATGAAGAATGGATATTACCTTGGGTACCATGGTGTACTGGTTGGGCAAAGCAGGATCCATGCAATTCGAACTCCTCTATTAGCGCCTTTCCTTTCCTCTTAGCGTCGTCCTCACCACTTGGATGCAAAACAACGGTCTCATTGCATAACGGGAAATTAGAGACTTGATTATCCGAGCGTTGCATGCCTGCATTGTTTTTGGCCTCCTCTGCTAATTTGTCCACCAAGTTCGTGATGTGTTGGACAAAATCAGAGTCCACATTGTAGCCAATGTTCTTGAAGTTCGCCAATAAATAGTCCGTGGTAGTTGTCGTTTTCCGCACGTACTTTCGGGTAGGCAGTCCCCATCTCTTCAAAATTCTAATGGCATCACCCTTTTCATCTCCTTTGTGGCTTCCTTTTTTGCCATCATGTGCACCGATGTCAACATAATGCATAGGGGGACATGATGCGCATTGGCGATAGGATGGATTGCGATAGTGCTAATCCTTGCTCCTATGGACGTTGATACGGCGGAGTACATGAAGAGCCCTTTGGAAGTAGAGTCATCATTGTCTAAAGAGAAATTTGGCCCTTCTATGGAGGATGTGGTGTAGAAATGGCGCCTCGGAGTATGCACAACTTCATTGACTCCAACCTTCAACGCAGTATTCGAAGAATCGAGGGAGGACATCATCTAATGTCGTTAGGCATCGATAAGGAGTGGGAAATTTGGGTAGATTTCATCCCTAAGTGCACGATTAAGGGTGGTGGAGAAGTAGATTTCATCCTATCGCTTTGTCCTTCCAATCAACGATGTTTCCACCCCAGAAGTCGAATGCAATGGCAACGAAACAAATAGCAGAGTTGACCGCCTTGAAAAACTATGAGGTCATCAAATCCTTGAATTCCTTCGGGCAGTGGCAACCGAAGCATGTAATGCTTGTGAAGCAACCCGCATATGATGCGAAGCTTAAATCCTCTTGCACCTTGTTTGGCGGCGTGCTCCTCCAAAATTTTATGTTCGTCTCCGAGATTTGGAGGCGACATTGATGGTGATATCAGCCACGCCATGAAGTCATATGTCCGCCTTGGGAATCTGCATTTTCCACAAGTAGTATGGCTCTTCTTCGACATTGCATAGTGGTTGGAAGTGGTAGACATGTCACAAATCCCTAATGTGGAGCTACTCCTAGCTTGTATTAATTTTATCATCTCCATTATGACCATCCAACATTACTACTGCCAGAAGTGCGGCTTAGAACTATTGAGAATTTCTAATTGGGAAGCTGTGAACCGTCGAGACGGTCCACTTTAGTGGTAAACCGTTACCGCTATGATTTTTATGTATTTTGTATTTTATATTTGTCTAACCGGGACATTTTAGCCAATTAGACTAATTCCCGGCTTTGTGTGCATTTGATTTGGTTTTGATTGCCCAATTTTAGGATTCCCTTTTGTCTAGGTAATTTTGGGTATTTATATATTTCCAGAGTGCGGGACTGCAAAGTCGGTGAGCTAGGGCGGATTGACAACTTCGCAGGGAACCAGGAGGAGCAACTGCCGGACATCGGCGAAGGGCGGCGATTGAAGAGCGACAGGAGCACAAGCAGATTCGACGACGAGGGAGCTGCGACGACGAAGGGCCAGCGACGAAGAGTGAGACGGGGTCGGGGAGCTACTGGCGCAGCACAATCAAGATACGGCTGGTCGACGGAGAGAACTGCGTCTAGTCGGAGAAGGCGGAGTTGGCATTGTGAGGAGCGCTAGAGGTTGCGGCGGAATCGGCATTGGAGGCGACAGCAGGGATTCGGCACCAGCAAGATCAAGGCGCACCCAGCGGCGGAGGTGCCCAGCAGCCACAACGGACGGCATCGACGCGGCGGGGAGAGCTTGTGGTTGCGGCGCACTAGAGGTTGAAGGCGCCGGCACAAGCGAAGGCGACACCGGCGAATTAGGCGCTGCAGGTTGGCGGAAGCGGAACCAATGCAAGCTGAGAAGGCGCGGCACCGGCTGAGCAGGACGGCGCTGGAGCACAGGGCAGCTGCGGCAATTCAAGCGCAGGATCACAGTGACAACAGAGACGTAGCAGGCGGCATCAACACGGGCGTTCGGAGGTTTTGGTTGCAAGAGGTTTGCGTTCGGAGACCTTGCCGGTGAATCGAAACAGTTGCTCGAGCTTCAAAGACGGTGATGAGCAAGCTTGGGAGCCGCTGCAGAGTATCACCCTTGCCTTGACAAGGTGATATTACGGAGGTCGCAACGTGATAATACGGAGGGAGAACCCTATCACCTCCTTCCCATCTTTTGAAACTTGTTGTATTAAGTTAGACTAGTAGAATGGAAACAAATAATTTGTAATAGCTTTAAGTGGTGATTGTAGTTGCCAATTCATGGGTGTATGCTTTCCCATGATTTTTACCCAATTGTTGTCAAATTGTATTTGTTTGAACATTGTTGTGCATTGTGGTTGGTGTGGTGAGAATTAGGGTTCAAAATTCCCGGTGCATGGCATAGCACAGAAGCGCTGCCAAAATTGCATCGGGATTTTTCCCATCTCTTACAATTAGGTCAATTGTGAAATAATGAATTAGAACTCCTTGTGATTGATGGATGTGTGTGTTTCAACTCCCCATTGAGGTGTTGTGGCATTGTGAGTAGTTGTGTTGGGCATTAAGTCATTTAAGTCGATTTTGTGGCCCATTTTAGGTTTAGAGATAGTGCTGCCATTTTAGGTAAGGGTGCAAATTCACCTCACCTAACCTTCTTTTACTCCAATTTTAGCCCATTTTTAAGTACTTGGTACTATTGAGGTAATTGATGTACGGTAATATTGCTAGGAGCCAAAGAGGTTCGGGTGTTAAATAATGGTGTGTGGGAAGAGGGGTTAGGCATGGGCTGATCTCTAGAGTGTCCTTGTGATGAGTTATCCCATATGGTTTGTCCATGGTGACCTCCTAGTGTACACTACTTAAGGTGGAAGGCCTTTGAGTAAAGATCATCTCTTTCTACGCATTCCTTATGTGTGTGTGTGTGCCTTGTGCTCTCATCTCTTACCTTCAATAGGTTATGGGCCCACTCATGTGTGTTGCATGAGTCTTTGATTGCATTGAGGGAATTAGTTCGAGGTCGTTGCGGAAGGGGTTGATTTGGAGCTTTTGGGAGCATTTTGGAGCGTTTTGGAGGAGTCTTCTCTCTTGGAGGTGTGCACGGGCTGAAGTTACACGTGGGAGCACTCTTCTTGGTCGATCTCTTCCTTTGGATTTCCAAGTTTTTCATTCTAAGCCTCTTTTGTAAGTGGAACGTTGTTTCGTTCAATTTGATGCACTTGTGGTCATACAAGTGATTTGTGAGGTGTTGAGGCTCTAAGGGAGGGTCTATGGTCTGATCTAAGTGATTGGGCACTTGCATTGAGGTGTTGCATGTGTTTCATAGCCTTGGAGTGCTCAAATATTCATTTGGGGTTACTTTATGCACTTGGACGCACAAAGGTGCGGTTTTGAGCAATTTCAATGCATTTAGGGTTTCAAGGGGCTTATGTGAGTCCATGAGCATTGATATAGTGCTATTGAGGGACACAAAGGTGTTGATTACGTGCATTGAGTGATTGGGAACACTAAGGTGTTGATTTGGGTCAATCGGAGTAGTAGGAGCTCCATTGAGTGATTTGAGGTGTTTTGATTAACATCTTTGCAATTTGGGTGAGCTACTTTCGCATTTGAGTGTTGGAAGGTGTGTGTGGAGCACAAAGGTGCTGATTTGTTGTTTAGGGTTGAACTAGAGGCATCGGAAGCACAAAGGTGCTACTTTCTATCAAAAAAATCATAAAAAAACAAGTGTGGTTATTGAGTTTGAGGGTTTAATTGAGTGAGGAGGCATTCGTGAGTAAGGATCATGGCATCTTATGAGGGTGAGGGTCCCAAAGTGGTGGACAAGTTCGATGGCGTGAATTTCCACTTGTGGAAGTTCAAAATGGAGATGGTCATGGCGAAGAAGGTGTTGTGGGACATTGTCGATGGTAGTGAGGAGCCCCCTCAATCTACTACCGACCCGAACGTGATGCAAACATATTTGAGGCGCGAGAAGAAGGCATTTGCCATCTTGGCTCTCAATCTTTTGGATTCCCAACTCGCGCACATTCGTTCGTGCAAGACACCCCGCGAGGCATGGGCCAAGCTTTGCAACATTCACGAAGCAAAGAGTTTGGCCAACATATTGTTTTTGCGGCGCAAGTTCTTCACCATCAAGATGGAGGAAGAAGACGACATGTTGGCGCACATCAACAAAGTCAAGGCACTCGCGGATCAACTCAACGGTGCGGACGTGCCCATTTCCGATGGGGATGTTGTGATGACCCTTTTGGAAAGCCTACCACCCTCGTACGAGTATCTCATCGTGGCCATGGAGTCAAAGCCCATTTCGGAGCTCACATTGGACTATGTGACCTCGCGGTTGTTGCACGAGCTCTCGCGGCAAAAGGAGAATGAGTCTCGTGGAGATAGTGCGGCTCTCATGGCAAAGCAATCCAAGAATGGAGGCGGTGGGAGCTCTAGCGATAAGGCGTGCTTCTATTGCGGTAAGAAGGGCTACATTGCCAAGTTTTGTTACAAACGCAAGAGGGATGAGAAGGGGGAGAGTGCAAACAACACTAAAACTCATGATGATGATGATGAGTATGCGTTTACTACGCGGTATGTCTCTTGGGATGCAAGCATGAGTGATGGCAAAGACGAGTATGCAATGATGGCAAGCAATGTATCGTGCAATGGTAGTACGAGTGATTGGATTGTTGATTCGGAGGCTACAAGCCACATGTCACCACATAAAACTTGTTTTCATTCGTATGCTCTCATTAACCCAAGGAGGGTGATTTTGGGAGATGATACGGTGCTTGAGGCCATTGGCAAAGGCCAACTTGTTGTAGACACCGAGGTGAGGGGTCGTGTGAAGACAATCACTATCCAAAATGTCCTCCACGTTCCCAAATTAACGGCAAATTTACTATCGGTGCGGCAATTAGTGGCAAAGCACTTGAGGGTTGAGTTTAGTGATAAGGGGTGTTATGTGTTGTCACCGAGTCGAGATGAGGTGGCCATCATTGAAGAACACGAGGGCTTGTACCACATCAACTTCTCGAAGGTGCATTCCAAGGAATCAGCGGCGTTGGCGCATTCAAACTTGAAGGACGACAAGTTGGCGTTGTGGCATTGTCGACTCGGCCATTTGAACATCAAGAGTGTGAAGACACTACGCGGCATGGTAAGTGGCATGGACCTTCATCAATTGAAAGTGGATGCTTCTTCATTCACTTGTGAAGGTTGCATTGAAGGCAAGCAACAACGGTTGCCATTTGCGGGTGAAGCGGCGACTCGGGCCACGAAGGTTTTGGAGATCGTGCATTCGGATGTGTGTGGCCCAATGAAGACCACGTCGATAGGAGGTTGCAAGTACTTTGTGACCTTCATCGATGACTTTTCAAGGAAGATGTGGCTCTACCCAATCAAGGCCAAGAGTGAGTGCTTCGACAAGTTCAAGGAGTTCAAGACATTGGTGGAGAACCAATCCGAGATGAAGATCAAGGTGTTTCGATCAGACAATGGCGGCGAGTACATGTCCAAGAAGTTTGACGAGCTATTGAAGAAAGAAGGCATCGCACGCCAAACTTTGGCCCCGTACACGCCTCAACAAAATGGAGTTGCGGAGCGCGCAAATCGCACCATTGTAGAGATGGCGAGGAGCATGTTGCACGCTCAAAACTTGAAGTTGGACCTTTGGGCGGAAGTGGTGGTGAATGCGGTGTACACTCGCAATCGGTGTCCAACAAGCGCGGTTGAAGGCATGACACCGGAGCAAGCGTAGAGTGGGAGGCAACCATGTGTTGCACACATGCGCATCTTTGGATGCATTGTTTACGCAAAGGTTCCCGACGAACGGAGGACTAAACTCGAGGCTAAGGCCTTAAAGTGTGTGTTTCTTGGGTATTGTGAAGGTACTAAGGCGTATAGACTCATGTCGGTGGACACGAGGAAGATCATTCGGTCACCTGATGTGACGTTTTGTGAGGAGTCTACGATGGAGGCTCCTTTGGAGGTTGGTCCAAGTGGGAGTAGTGGAGACGTGTTGATGGACACACCCTCCAAGTCCCCTAGTGTTGTTGATGTAGGTGATGAGGACGGTGATGACGAAGATGGTGACACGGAGGTTGTTGAAGCGCCATCGAGCTCAAATGCCAAGAATGGCGCAAAGGACGCGCAAGAAGAGCAAATTTCTTCAAACAAGCGGTGGTACCCCGAGAGATTGCGCAAGCCACCTGGAGAATGGTGGAAGAATCACATCTTCCCTCAAGAGGATGACGAGCATGCGAATGTGGCATTATCGGATGGTCCATTGACCATTCGTGAAGCCATGCAAGGTGAGGATGCGGTCAAGTGGGAGCGCGCCATGCAAGAGGAGTACGACTCTCTAATTGCTAATGGTACGTGGCAATTAACTCCTATTCCAAAGGATCGCAACCCCATTGGTTGCAAATGGGTGTTTCGGACAAAGAGGGATGTTTCGGGTAATGTGGTGCGTCACAAGGCAAGACTAGTAGCCAAGGGGTTCGCGCAAGTGCATGGGGTAGACTTTCACGAAACGTTTGCTCCTGTTGCCAAGTTCACCACCATTCGATGCATTCTTGCGATTGGAGCGGCCATGGACTTGGAAATGCATCAAATGGATGTGAAAACCGCATTTCTGAATGGCGATTTGGAGGAGGACATCTACATGGTGCAACCCGAGGGCTTTGTGCAACAAGGTAATGAGCACCTTGTTTGTAAGTTGCAAAAATCATTGTATGGGTTGAAAGAATCTCCAATAGCGTGGTACCAAAAGATTGACACGTTCTTGCTTGCACACGGGTTTACTAGGAGCATTGCGGATCATAGTCTCTACTTCATGCAAGAGGGACAACATGTGGTGATTGTGATCATATATGTTGATGATTTGATCATTCTTGCAAGCCTCATGAGTTTAATGAATGCATTAAAAGGCATGCTTGAGAGAGAGTACGAGATGAGTGATCTTGGAGAATTGCACTTTTGTCTTGGTGTTGAGTTTGTGCGAGACAAGGCTACACGCACTATCACCATGAGTCAAGGCAAGTATGTGATGGACGTGCTCAAGAGATTTGGAATGGAGGATTGTAAGCCCGTGGCAACACCATTGGATGCAAACTCCAAGCTCGTCAAGCTTTCGGAGAAGGAGTATGCGGCGGAGGCCAAATCCATGGCGGAGGTGCCATACAAGCAAGCGGTGGGGTCGTTGATGTATGCGATGATTGCGACACGGCCCGACCTCGCGTATCCAATTAGCGTGGTGAGTCAACACATGGCCAGACCGGGCTCAATGCATTGGATGGCGGTCAAGAGGATCATGCGCTACTTGAAGGGCACAAGCGATGTCAAGTTGTGTCTTGGCGGCAAAGACATTGTGTTGAGCGGCTATTGCGACGCGGACTACGCGGGAGACACGAGCAATCGAAGATCGACAACGGGCTACATGTTCAAGGTCGGATCGGGAGCGGTATCGTGGAATAGCAAGCGGCAACAAACCACGGCGACATCAACGGTGGAGGCCGAGTACATGGCTACGAGCCATGCCACGAAGGAGGCCATTTGGTTGAGGCAACTAATGGTGGATGTGGGTTGCACACAAGGTGAGGCTACAACGATCATGTGTGACAACCAAGGGTGCATTTCACTTGCAAAGAACCCTACACATCATTCACGCACGAAGCACATTGATGTGCAATACCACTTCATTCGGGAGAAGTTGGAATTGGGAGTTATACGGTTGGAGTATTGTCCAACGGAGCACATGGTGGCGGATGTGCTCACAAAGGGTCTTTGTAGAGACCGACACCAACGATTAGTAATAGCATTTGGACTTAGAGGCTTTGGCTTTACGCAAAGTGGGAGTATTGAGGTAATTGATGTACGGTAGTATTGCTAGGAGCCAAAGAGGTTCGGGTGCTAAATAATGGTGTGTGGGAAGAGGGGTTAGGCATGGGCTGATCTCTAGAGTGTCCTTGTGATGAGTTATCCCATATAGTTTGTCCATGGTGACCTCCTAGTGTACACTACTTAAGGTGGAAGGCCTTTGAGTAAAGATCATCTCTTTCTACGCATTCCTTGTGTGTGTGTGTGTGCCTTGTGCTCTCATCTCTTACCTTCAATAGGTACTTATAGGCAAATTGAGGTGGAAATTAAGCACTTTTAGGCAATATTTGGATCATATTGTGTGTGGTGAATGTGATGTAATCTTTGTGTTTAAATCCCAAAACCCTAATTAGAAAGTCTAAATCCCCAATTTAAACCCATGTTAGGGCCCTAAGTGCATAGGGTAATTGGTGGGGTTTGTGGGTAGTTTAGGTGTTTGTTGATTGTTATTTATGATCGTTTGTAGTTGTGCTGTAATTTTTAGGTTTAGGTCTAAAAACCCTAATTAGAGAGCTTAAATCCCAAATTTAAGCCCATTTCAGCGCACTTAGTGCTTAGGGTAATTTGTGGAAGGTTTGAGGTTATTTGGGTGCTTGTTAATGGCCCAATTCAACCTTTTAGATGTGCTGTAATTTCTTGGCATTCATCCATTTTGACCACTTTTTACCATGTTTCACCATTTTAACTTAGAAAATTCCCACACAAACGCCTAGGTAGAAAAGGAGTTCATTGCTTGTATGTTTGACACACCCACCACTCGGCCGGACAATATGACATTTTGACCGGTAACGGTCAAAGTGCTCATAGAAGCAGCCAGCTTTCTCCTTCTATTCTTCTCAAAATACTCAAACGGTGTCCTACACTATTCAATCTGTGATTGTTGCACAAATTACGAGCAACATTACAGCGACGATCGCCCTGTCTGCAATCTTATAAGATCATAGCAGCCGTAAAGTGAGTGCTCTCTATAAACCCACATCTAAACCTAGTGCACACAGAAGAGTGGGAGGCGAGGAAGTGCATGCAAGGTGAAAGGAGTAGGCTAAGCTCCTATCGAAGTTTTCAGTGATCGACATGGAAGGAATTTTAAGCGCCTGCAAGGATGCACTTGACACCTTCAACCAACCTTCGAACGAGGAGTAGGAGCCCGCAGGTGGGGAGGATGACTGCTATGAAGAACCTTTAGATTGAACTATTTTTAGGGAATGTGGGAACAAGATGAGGAAAGGACTCATGGTGAAGGAAACCAGTAGACCCTCGGACGTATGAGTTGACATTTTGTGACTTCACTTTTTTTTTTGTGGATCTGAAAAGTTATTTTTTCTTTTAAGGGGAAATTACTAGCTCTTGTCCCGAAACCCCTCAAAAATCCTCTACTCTTTACTACTTTCCTTGTCATGTCCCTGCACTGTCCCTGCAACTGTCTATGCACTGTACCTGCATTGTTCCTGCAACTATCCTTGCAATTGTCCCTGCAACTGTCCCTTCAAACCCCAAGTGCCTAAAAACCCTGATCTACGACAGCAGTACACAAGATCTACACCTCAGCACACACAACACAAATTTTCACACATAAAGAGATAGGATTACGTCCCTTTGAACTAGGAACACGCAATTCGCTATTTACGCACTTGGCCATATAATCATGCACTTGGTCCCCGGAAGCATTAAAAATATTGTCTAAAAAACTGTCTAAAAAACAATCATTTTTGTCGTTCTACAATTACTTTCATTGTAAACAAACAATTATTTAATTTAATTTTTATTTTTATCTTTATCTTTTATCTTTATCTTTTATTTTATTTTTTCCTTTATTTTTTCTTTATCTTGTTTCATTTATCTTATTTCTTTCTTGTCTTCAATTTCTTTTCCTTCTTGTCTTCCTTCTTGTCTTCTTCTTTTTCTTCTATTTTTTTTCATTCCTCTTGTGGCAGCCGCAAATCCTTCGCCCGCACCAAAGACAAAAACAAAAAAAAAAAAAAAAAAAAAAAAAAAACAAACAAACTTCTTTTTTTTTTATTTCGTCTTCTTTTTTGTTTGGGGCTCATAAACCCTGAAAATAGAAATTAAAAAAATTGAAAATTTAAGGTTCAGCCGCCGGCGCCTGAACCCTAAACGGCGGAGGATGCACCAAAAAAAAAAAAAAAAAAAAAAAAAAAAAAACCTATTTTTAGTCTGCTGTGGGCTAGTGGGTGCGCGGCCGCGCATCCACTGCCTCATTTTCTGCTTTCTTCCTCTCCCTCTCTCCCTCTCTCCCTCTCTCCCTCTCTCCCTCTTCTTCTCTCTCCCCTATATATATATAAGGAGAGGGGAGAGGGGAGAGGGGAGAGAGAAGAAGAGGGAAGAGGGAGAGAGAAGAAGAGGGAAGAGGGAGAGAGAAGAAGAGGGAAGAGGGAGAGAGGGAGAGAGGGAGAGGAAGAGAGGAGAAAATGAAGCAGTGGGTGCGCGGTCGCGCACCCACTAGCCCACATCAGACTAAAAATAGAAAGAAAAAAAAAAACTTTTTTTTTTTTTTTTTGTGCATCCTCCGCCGTTTAGCGCTCAGCCGCCAGCGGCTGAACCCTAAATTTTTATTTTTTTTAATTTCTATTTTCAGGGTTCATGGGCCCCAAACAAAAAAGAAGACGAAATCAAAAAAAAAAAAAAATTTTTTTTTTTTTTTTTTTTTCTTTGGTTCGGGCGAAGGATTTGCGGCTGCCACAAGAGGAATGAAAAAAAATAGAAGAAAAAGAAGAAAACAAGAAGGAAGACAAGAAGGAAAAGAAATTGAAGACAAGAAAGAAATATGATAAATGAAACAAGATAAAGAAAAAATAAAAGAAAAAATAAAATAAAAGATAAAGATAAAAGATAAAGATAAGAATAAAAATTAAATTAAATAATTGTTTGTTTACAATGAAAGTAATTGTAGAACGACAAAATTGTTCTTTTTTAGAGAACTTTTTACACAAAATAATTTAAGCAAGAATTGCTTATGAAATGAACGCACTTGACCAAGTGCATAAATAGCGAATTGCGTGTTTAGGGGACTTAAAACTAACTTCCAAACCTCAAAATCCGTTTTACAATGCCATAAACTAGCCTCCTATATCCACCAAACTATACATGTTACAATCTTACAATGAGAGCAATGAGGGTTGAAGCCCCTTAATACCTAGGGTTTTGCCACCCTAAACTGCCTGACCTAACAGAACTGTTCATCATGCTCTAACAGAACTGTTCATCCTGCCATGACAGAACTGTTCATCCTGCCATGACAGAACTATTCATCCTACCATGACAAAACTGTTCATCCTGCCCTGACAAAATAGTAGGTCAACTCTGTTGACTCTATATAGTTACAGTTACTGTCCCTCAATTTACCAAGTTTCACTGTTACTGCTCCAAGTTACTGCCCTATTTTTACCCCTGTCCTAGCCGGCTAAAAGCCCCGTTAACAGTGGACATTCTTTAGTACGGATCATTTCATCCTTTCCAGAGGGTAATATAGTTATGTATTTTAAGTACATGGGTAGGTATTTGAATGTTTTATGTCCAAGGGGAGCACTCAGAGTAATTTTTTGGAGACACGTGCTATAACTACTTATTTTTTAGGGGGGTATTATCTCTAAAATTTAGAATATTTGGTGCCCTTTAAGTAGAAAAAAATCTATTGAGCATGAGTTTTTAATAACCCCCTCCCGCAGGGTTTTATGCATGGTCCACAACTTGGATTCAAATTTTTTTTTTCCACAACGTTCATGAAATCACAATGTAACTCTAAAGTTTAGTACTAGAATGTTGGTTTGGAACTGATTTTAATGTATTCACGTTTCCATGACTTGAGTGACCAGAAGATGGTATCCTAGGCACTAAAAGCTTAACCTTATTATACTAACAACTTTATACACAGGTTCTAACACCAAGGGCCACCAAATGAAAAGAAGAATTTATTGACTAGTTAGCATAAACAAAAGCAAATTAAGCAAGATGTTATAGCGTACAAGATTTTTTGGAGGTAGGATTATGGAGGCCCAATTTTTTGGGTTTTTCATTTTCGACGTCCCATAGTCTATTTTTTGAAAATTTTGAATTTGAAATTCTACACATGGCCTTGATTTAACTTAGCGAGTTTTTCTCAACAGAATTTAGAACCACAACAATCACAAAATAGGAGCAACTTTTTGCAACCTTGAGGCCTTTAAAACTTATATCTTAAAAAACCTTGTAGACCACCCTACATAACATTATTCTTGTAGTAATTTACCTTATCTATGACATCAATCATGATACAACATTCAATGTAGGCTACTACAATGACAAAAGCCTTTATATTCTTGCTTCTGTCCACTTAGGGCCATGCCTTACATATGATTTTATAATGCAACGCTATTGACTTGGCAAATAGAACATCTCCACTATTTTTGGTATGTAACTAAAAAAATTATAGTGCACATGGGCATTTGACGTAGATGGTAAATGCAAGGCTTGTAAAAAAATTATTTCATAGATGATTATAGAATTACAATTTAAAAGTTCTTTAATATGATAATTACATAATTTGTTAAATAACCAATTGAATGCCAATTGTTTTAAATAATGACAAGTGGTGACTAAACGGAACCAGATATCCATTTTAATTTTGAAAAGTGGAAACTAAAGAGTCGGATAACCTTGCAACTTAACCCCTAAGCGTCTACTATGTATTTTTTGTAGTGTAGGAAAATTGGACCCCTTCTTACAAATCATCTATTTGTTTGAAAATGACTTCAATTAACATTGTTGAATTTGTAGTATAAAACAAGAGCTTTGAATATTGTATTGCAATTATAAAACTAAAGTCAAATGAGAAAATGCCACCGTTGCAAAGTTCAGTGATGCAAATGGCCATATTGGGCGATTTAAACGCTTAGGAGTTAAGAATGCCAACCGTTTTAATTTTGACAAGTGGAGACTAGCGAGTTGGATAACCTTGCATATTCAGAATGCCAACCACCTTAATATTGACAAGTGGAAACTAGAGGGACAGATAACTTTGAACTTAACCCCCAAAAAGACTATAAGGTTCTGAAGGGGCTTTTCACTACCTTTGAAGTGAAATTTTTAATTGACAACAACTTCAATTGAATTTTCTTGTGAAGAGACCCTTCTCAAAATCCATCAAAATTTACTTTGGTGAAGTTAATTTTTGAAAAAAATTAAATATCAAATGAAATATACACATGAAAAGGCTTGAAAATTTGAAAGTCAACAAAACTTTGACCATTAATAAGTCAACGAGTGTTCAATCATAGTGTTCAATCATAAGTCAACGAGTGTTCAATCATAGTTCAATTAATAAGTCAACTATTTCTTTGCAATGCCTGGCGTGTCATTGGTCTACTTGATTAGTGAAATTGGTGGTTTTGGGTCTCAACTGTGGTGGCCCCAAGAAAAGTGTACATGTCATAATTGGGGGAGGTGGTAGTTTTAGGACATCCTTACCTTACCACTGTGAAAATTCATGCGCGGGCTCGTTCCTGGTTGTGTGGTTCCAAGCTATGGTACATTCTGGGTGTTTCCATGTTTAGATGATTACTATTCAAAACCATGTCCTTGCTGCAGTAGGCAATGCCAGCAAATACTGAAAGAGATTCGATATTTGATCATGGCAATTTCAGAGACAAAGGGGAATGTAGTTGGGTTTTTTTTTTTAACTGTGCATGGCCTCATTGTTCCTGTAACTGTTCATATATGCACTGTTCCTAGTACAATTGTACCTTACAACTTGAAAGACTTAAAAATTGAGAGTTTGAATTAAGTTAATGCTACATCCCGTTCAGAAGTGTGTCTCAAGGCCATTGATATAAGCATGAAAAGGCACATTCACCATGAGCTAAAACTCACTTACCATGGGAAAATCACATGAGGTGATCACATTTTCATGTCAGAAATTGTGTACCATCACTAGCTCTCCTACACTACATTGTATAGTCTCACTGTCAAATTGTGAAAGCCCTCTTCATGGCTCCTTTTTTCTCTAATGCTAGTTTCTTATGTCTTTTCAATTTCATGGCCTTTTATGTCCGGAGAGAAGTGAAGCGCTAATTTATAAAGTGGTAATTCATGTTTATAATTATCAAATTGAATTCAAAAAAAATAGTTATTAACACTATGTATACAATTCATATTTCATCACTAGTAGTGCAAGCCCTAGTTACATTATGTATTTTTCTTCATGGGCACTTTTGAAATTCAAATAATTTCAAGTTTCCATTGTTTTTTCTCACCATTGGGGTAAGGTACTTTACAAATAACAAACTTCTCTTAAAAATGACTAAAGTTGTGACAGAGGATGCTTTCCTTACAATTTGAGAAAGATAAAGGTTGCTCCAATTTTTACAATCACCATACCTAGTCGTCATAAGAAAAAATAGATTTTTTTGAAAAAACTATTTCCTAAACATTTGGGCTTCTCACTTCTTGTAATTATTTTTTTCTTATCTGGACGACCGACTATGGTATTCACAGATGGGGTGTGACTTTAAAAACAATCCAAAGATATAGATGCATAGGATCGTATGTAATACTATGAGGAGGTTTCCTCATTACCTAAAGGATATATACAATGAAGCTAAGAAATTTGAATTGGGCCTCATGTTTTTTTTTGGTAATTTTGAGTAGTTTTAAATAATGATGACTTTTTTTGGTTCAAATTTATTTCTTTTTTGACAAACGCATGCAATGTTCTTCACTGATTCCAGTGATATAAAACTTGGTCTCATTTGAATCATATTTTTCCAATATGATCTATTGAATTTATCATCCTTAAAAATACAAAATCTTTGGTCCTTAATCCCTAAATGAAAGAGGGGGTAAGGGCAAAACCTATATGTGTTATAAAATGTTACTTCTGCAACTTTGATGAAATTTGATCCAGAAGAGAAAATGAGAAACATGATTTTAGTAATTAATTGTATGGTCAAATTTCCAAAAACAATTTTAGATACTTATTTAATGAATTTAGAAGCATTTAACTTTTAATATTCACTGAAATTTTAAAAAATATTTTTAGAATTTGAAATCTTGTATGATTGATTAAAACTAGACATCCTATTCTAAAATTAAAAAAGGCAAAATTTTCAAAGGAGAGAAAATCATCACTTTTTCGAAATAAAAAGTACTATAACACTAGGACAATATTGAGGTCTTTGTCTTTGAAAAATTCCTCAATGAACTCGAAAAATGTCGTTTCCTGACCATGGGCAATCATTGTTGTTTGGGCTACGACTAGAAAATGGTTGATTGGTCACTTAGGAGTTAAGGGGTTAATATTATACTCCCTTTGATCCATAATTGATGATGCTTTTGAGAAAAAAGTTGTTTCAAATTACTTAATACAAATCATTTCATTACAGAAAATGTGAACCCTCAAATGGGCCTCTAGAAAGTCTTGGAGGAGGACCCTGGAATTGATTTAAATTGTCTTTTTGAAACCCCAACAGGTACAAATCCTCTATTTCTACGCAGTATGGATGACATCAAGGAAATGGTCGCTTTCAAATATAGTTACCTTAATACTGCGTCAGTATTGAAACAATACTGACACAAACATCCTAAAACAATATTGCTAATTATTATACCTACTCCTATTCTGTTGCAGTACTGCGGATTGATGCAATGCTGTCGAATTAGGATTGCAACAGGCTTGCAACAGTACTGCAATTGTAAAAATGAAACATAACTGCAACAGTACTGACAGCAGTACTGTCGCAGTATTATACTGTCAAATTCACACAAGATGGCCACTGTTGCAGGACTAAAAAGTTGTCCTTTGCCTACCTACACTAGCCCGGCTGATTTAGGGTCGCATGTCAACTCTTGGGGCCCATTTGAGGGCTCACATTTTCTCTAATGGTTGTCTCTATTCCACTAAAGGAGAGACTACAAAAATGCTTTGTTTTCAAGTAGTACATGGTTGAACAATATAAACAAGCCGTAAAAGTAAATCTAGAGTAAATACTAAGGCAAAGACTACGCAACTAGTCGCTTATTCAATTTGAATTTGTTGTTTTAGAAATTCTAACATAGCAAAATCACAAAACAAGTGCACATGGAGTGTTTTTCGTTTGTGAAGCTTGTCTTTGCTTATATGTGGATGAAAAACAACATATGAACTACATTGAATGGCGTATTTAGCGTCCGGGGATAATTGATGTCTTTTACCACAATTCGTTCAAAGGTGAACATAAATAGTGTCCCTTGACACTACATAGGAGTTTGTCACTCTTGTCATTCCTACTTTCATGAAGAGTGCTATGTTCTTTCCAAATACTGAGAGTGGTATGAGGTGGCATGTCATATTTGTTATAAAGTTGCCATATGTCATCGGAACACTACATTCATTTTTTTCTTACGAGGACACTATATTTCCCTAAAATTAAATAGTGTCCGGATTTGAGAAATAGTGTCCCAGACACTAAATACGCCATTCAGTGTAGCTAAAATCAATGCTAGCATATATTTGTTCCATCCAAAAACACACCATAACATTCAGTAGCATACATTGTTTTTGCCTTTGGCTCTACAGTAGATGGTGTGGAATATTCCACACCCAACAGTATCTCATCAGTAGCTAAGTGGACAGGTGGAGGCTCAAGGTGATGAGCAGAGTGCATGAAAGAAAGGCAGTGGGCATGAAGGCTACTGAATGTTATGACTGCAACGAACATCAACATGTTGCCACATGTTGCACATACTATTGAAGCAATATGATATTGTTTTGATAGACAACTACTCCGAAATAGAAAATTTATTGAATTTGGAGATTTGATGAATCATTCTACACTACTTTTTGCTAGTAATACGAGTGATACTAATTCCAAAAGTCAAAATTTACACCCAATCATTTGCTTATACTAGGAACAAGAACCCACTACAGAGTGACACACAATACATGTTCCAACTATACAAGGACACATCAGAGGAGAAGAAACCCACCTTGACTATTAGCAAAAAGTAGTGCAGTTCGCTTAAATGTTTTGATTTTTTCAAAAGCATCATCTATTATGGGACGGAGGGAGAGTATTTTATACAAAAACTCAGGGCCCCGCCAATTCGACCGAACATTCAATTTGTTAGCTTAAAATAAACGTAGACAGGTGAGCATCGATGAAACCGATGAGCCTTCCGGAAGCGCTGCCGGCGCGTGGCTCTCCGCGTGAATCGATCCTAACGTTCACCGACAACCAAGCATTTGAATCTCTTGTTCTAACTTATCTTAACTTGACTGATCTGGAGTACTAACTTAGATCTTGAGCTCCTCGAGGAAACTGATCGATCCGAGTGCCGGAACTCGTGCAAGATCGATCCGAGTGCAGGAGCTCGTGCAAGATCGATCGATACATCGATGGCGGTGCCACGCTTTTTGCTGGTGTTGTTGGCGATGGCGTTGCTGGTGGCAGGAGCGGCGGGACAGAGCACCAGTAACTGCTCGTCGGCGTACACCAGCTTGGCGCCGTGCGTCACGTACGTAGCGGGCTCGGACGCCACGCCCAGCACGCTGTGCTGCGTGGCCGTCACGGTCCTGAACGCCGACAACCCGGCGTGCTTGTGCCAGGGCGTGGCCCTGCTCAACAACGGCAGCACGCCCAACGTCAACACCACCAAGGCGTACGCTCTGCCCGGCGCGTGCGGCGTCACGCTCACCACCGCCAACTGCCCCGCGCTTGCGACGCCCCCCGGCGTCTCCACCCCGCCCCTCGTCGGCTTCCCCCCTCCCCCCGGAACTGCGTCTCCTCCTCCCCCCGGAGCTGCGTCTCCCCCTCCTCCTCCTTCCGCTGGCAACGCTGCCGCCGTCTCCCGACCTTCACCGCTTCTGGCAGCCCTCGCGGCTCTTGGCGTCTCCGTGTTCTTCTCCGAGTTATGGGTTAGAGCTTTCTAAGAGGTTAGTTCATTTTATTTTATTACATCGTCGTATTGTCAGGTTTACTATGTCTCAACTTTGCATTTGTGTTTCTACACTGGTTTTGGCTAATAGTCAAGGTGGGTTTTTAGTGCGTGCTCCTGCGATGTGTCCTTGTATGGTTGAACTTTGTATTGTGTCATCATGAACTTCATGGCATGTGAACATGGTGCCATGATGGTGCATTGAAATGCAATTTGGTTCTAACCTCCATACCAACCTAGTATGGATAAAATGATACTAAAGTGACTTGTATGTAGCCTTTGGTGTCAAAATGGCACTAAAATAGTCTGGCCCAACATCAATATGCAATGGGTTGTTGCTCTTAGTGTAAGCAAATGATTGGGTGTAAATTATGGCTTCTGAAATTAGTCTCATACGGATTACTCAAAAACAATGTAGCTATTCATTAAAAAGGTTAGAATCCACATCTCTTCTCTTTGTAAACATTCTTATCAACAAAATGTGTGAATGTAGACATTAAAACTATGTTTCATAACCTACTCATCGCTCCTATGACTCGTTTATGTTTCAAGGAAATTGTGTTTCTCTCTCACTAATTAGAAGAAGGTTAGAATCCACAACTCTTCTCTTCGTGAGACCTCTAATCAACGAAAAGTGCAAATTTAATCGCTGATATTATGTTCCATAACTTACTCATCGCTTTTTTGACTCGTTGGTTATGTTGTTTATAACATTATTAAGATTTCCCTAATGTATTGGATGACCATATTGTGGTTGAAGACTTGTAGTTGATTTTTGGCTACCATTCTTGGATGACATTTTTGTTTGTTTATATGTATATATAGTAAACTTACAGTCTACCCTCCATAATATGATATGAAGATATTATTGTTTCGAGCAATACACATGTGACAAGTCATTCCTATGACTAATCCATGCTTGCCACCTTGAAGGTAGGGCATAGTTATTATTATCACAATGGTCAAATTTTCATATTAGAAAATCAAAAAGGGTTTCAATGTCCCAAAAAATGTCTTTGTTGAATATTGTATGCAAAAAGTTATAAAGATCCAAAGTTTGACTGCTTGATGGTTTAATATTGATATGAGTTCTTATGTTCAGGTGGTGTACATTCTCAAAATCAATGTACTCATTGTGCAAATTTTAAGGTGTCACATTTAGGTACGTGTCACTTTGTAGAATAACAAATTTCTCAGAAGAGAATTAATGAGCTATGGTTTTGAGTTTATTAGATTCCTGAATTTAGGGTTTAGGGTTTAGAAAAAGGATTTACTAGAGTTAGTTGTTTGAACTTTTGGATGATGTTAATTAGGTTCAATTGGTTTGCATGTCCTTGCACATCATTCTCATAAGTAAATTAATTCATTCTTGGAGGTATACATAATGGTTTTGTGTAAATGTGCTTTGATTTTATTATGGCTTGCCTTTTGGAGGATCAACTACACTCTTCATTCTATTTAGTGCGACATTTTAAATAATGCTATACATATTGTAGGGACCGAATTGGAGGGACCATAGCTTTTAGAGAGATTGCAACAATTACTAACCTCCCTCCACAACAAAACACTTCAATTAGTGGTGGTATCAAAATATTGCAATCCGCACTATGTAAAATGAAGAATGTAGTTATTGGAGCAAGTTGTTAGAGATCAAGATTTGCACATTGAGTCACTTCTTGCTAACATAGAACAAAATTAGGATGTAGAAGAGAAAATTTTCGTTGAGATATATACTTAGAACTGTTAGAAGCATATTTGCTAGATATGATCCAATGGAGATCATTTTTGACCAAATTTCAATGTAGCATTAGAAAAAAATTCCATTGTCATTTGGCCCCCAAGACTCTTAATTTCCAATTGCACAACCCTTGGATCACTTTCGGTTTACACAACCCCTGGAGAAGCATGTTGACAACAAATAGATAAAAATAAATAAATGCAGATTTGATACATTCACGTGGGGAGAGGCAGACCCCTTCTTCATAACAGATTTCCTTCTAGCCTCACACTATGCGAGCAGAAGCTCTGCTGATGTAGTGTACACTTGAAAGCTAGCAATGCCATATGTACAGTACATTGTTGTCCTTAGAGGATCTATAAATTAGCTGGAAGTTTTTTATGTTACCTTGTTGCTCAAATTTGAGGGACTCCAGAAATTCGGGCCTACGAATGAAACTCGGCGTCCTCAACAGTTTCCTTCCTAGTGAGGAAAGATCCATCAAATTACGAGCTGTGCGGTGGTCGAAAACAACTATGTCTCAGCTTCCGTTGAATGACAGCCTTTTTTAATAGGAGTAATGACGAACATCTTGACTGCATGAGAAGGCACCTTTTGGATGATCTGGTACAATTTTTTAACCCTCTTTGTGGTTTTATGCTGCACATCAACACCGTTCAAGATGAGAACCCTCATCATTTCGAAAACAAGTATTCTACTGAATGCATTAGTGGTAAAAGCTAAGGAATATGACGGTCTTACCAGCCAAACGTCTCTTATTGTTACAGGAGTGCCATCGGCTATCCCAATGTCAGAACTGTTTGAGGTGATGGTAGCGGTTTGGTTACTTCGATTCCACAACAGCAATGCGACACGTCCTGAAGACAACGGTCCCGACCATATCTGCAATCCATGTCCATATATTAGCTCAGTAGACTGATTAAAGACTCGAAGTGTATCAAGAGTATAAAAATTACTCATCGCCCTTATTCACAGCTGGCAGGGGACAAAACTATACAGAATCTGAGGTTCAAAGAGATAATAATGATAACAATGATAACAATAATAATTCTACGACAAAGAGATAACAATGAGCTTATGTTGCTCACCTCAAGCCCAGTTGCCTGTTGCCTTACTCGTTTACCCTGTACCCCAAGCGGATCTGCACAACGTAAACAGTAATAGAACGTTGAAGACCTCAGCAATCAGAAAGCACTTTGTTCGGGGATTTTCTCATCTTGTGTAATGCAAGTCAACCTCCCAAATGACTGGGTGTTGATAACCAGCTTTGAAGACCTCAGCAATCAGAAAGCACTTTGTTCGGGGATTTTCTCATCTTGTGTAATGCAAGTCAACCTCCCAAATGACTGGGTGTTGATAACCAGCTTCGATGTTTTTACCCAGCCCTTCACAACCCGTGTCATGCTTACTCTACAATGTGTCGAAAAACTCACCTTGATTCACAGCTATAACTTCCTCATTGGAAATGATCATATATATATCTGCTGAGAGAGAGCGCACATCACATCCAAGAAGAAGTGGTGCCTGAAAAAATATAACATGTCACATTATCTGGATACAATAATCTGAACTCTTAAGCGTATTTGATTTCATAGCAGTCTCTGTCTCATCAAGCATGTGAGTTGTCAAAGACGTTGTAGAGCGAATGGTTATCTTCGTTACAATTATTAAGAAACAAACCACAAGCAATGAGAAGTGTTTTCATCAAAAGTAACACTTGAAGTGTGAGTTCTTACTTTCATAAGGGCCCACAAGCTGAAGTGAGAGCGATATTCTTCGATTGTCATTCCTCCATTACCAACTTCCAACATATCAGGATCTGCATGATTAAGTCACATGTAAATGATAAGATGTGAAAATTGACTGTCAAGTTGTGAAGCAATGCGAAAGGACTACATCGTCAAAGCAGTAGAGCATAGCAAGGAATCAGTGTTACCATTCCAGCCACCTGGTCGAGCGTAGTCTGCCCATTGATTATTCTTATCAACAATTTCAACCATGCTGCAGAAATTTCTAACGTGAGTATGATGTTCACAAACACAGAGCATACAACCTTTTCTCAGCCAGGCGATCACCGATATCAGACTTTCAGCGAAGGAGAACTATCTTCATCTAGTTCTAAAACGTCATGCAAAGAAAATGTTCACAACATGAATCCACACGTGATCCAGAGTTTTTTCCACCTATTCCAAGTATCGGTAATGTCCCCGGTAGTACGCCAACTGTTTCCAACGTTATTCGCCCATGTTGCTGGATCGTCAATACCCCTACAACAACGAATCCATAAACATCAAATGTCTCTCCGGTACTTATTAACGTTAATCCCCCACAATGCCATGACAATAGAAAAACGCTTTATATCCCTCCACAACGATGCTTCGGGCTACCACTAACAACACGAGACGATGAGACTAGTGACCGGTCATGAAATACTCACCATTCACACATAGAGAAGAAAATAGGGCGACCTGTATTGTTCAAGGCATCCCGCATTATAGGGTACCTAAAAAACCAAGAAAATAAGCAGGCTGAGCCGTTTTATACGCGTAGGTCAATCACAAATTGGTGACAATAGACACTTCCCTATTTTCGTTAAATAATTCTGCTTATTCTTTGATTAATACGCCTTCCAAGTAACTTGGGAGGCCTGCTACGTATGAATTATTTCTGAATGCAACACTAAATACTCCAAACATACCTTCAGACAATAGACAGTTGAAGAAAGATCGTTGTTGGACAAACTTTTAAAACAAATTACTTATTTACCTATACTCCGGTTTGGTTCCATCGTCAAAGCAATTATCGTACTTGAGATAGTCAATTCCCTGAATCACACAAATGACACTTCAATCAGAGAGGCGCTAAGGCTGCTAGTTCACATCAGACAGCCACCAGCCACCAAACAGTTGACCTTTCTCTGCTTCTGACTACTAAGTGCACCTCTAGTAGTAAAAGGAAGCTTACCCATGAAGCAAACGTCTGAGCATCTTTACTCTCGTACCCAAGTGAACCAGGCTGGGATGCACAAGTGTAATACCTGCCATTATGTGATTGACTTAGTATAAGTGGTGCGCGACTGTGAGGTGCGCAAACAAGTTGCACAACCAATAAAGAGGACACTGTAGCTGGATAAGGAACTCTTCTTCAGCTACTATTCTATGAAATCGAGAGTAGGCAACTGAGTGACTAACCATAGTACACGGAGACACACACAATTAGTAGACCTAGGCAATGGTATCAGTAAACAAACTTTGAAAGTAGAAATCTATCACATGGCCTACTCACCCAGCATCTGAGTATATCCCAAGCTTGAGACCTTTGCTATGCACATAATCTGCTAGGGCTTTGATTCCCGAAGGAAAGGTCAAGGGGCGTGCCTGGAGGTTACCCTGCCACAAACGAAAAATTCACATCAGACGCAATCCTGTCTACAAGTGGACATCATAAGTTCATATTGTGGGTCCAATCATTTACTAGCTTCAGATGGCCAGAGTACAATAAAATTGAAACAGTTTGCAATATGTTGATAGCTGACAGGACGACGTCCTGAGAAGCACGAAAAACAAAATTGGCACGTTCTAGAATCCTGGTGAATGCTGACTGACCTTATCATCACGTTGCAAAGCAGCCCAACAGTCATCTGCCACATTTGAAACAGATGAGTAACTTTTATTCCAAGAGACAGATCCGTATGCTGGCATCTACAGAATGTGTGACACTCACCTTCAAGAAAACCTCTCTTACGACTCTTGGAAACTGAACATTCTTAACAAGGGAATAAAACGAAACATATTGCAAACTGCACTCAATAAACGAATCGTTACCTAAGTTGACGTAGTTGTAACCCTTGGCTGCTAGCCCCGTTGATACAAGCGCATCAGCTGCACATTCACATTTCGAATCAAAGCCGCGAAAGCCAACCTTCCATTCAGACAGTTTTTGATTCATGCATTCTTCCCTAAATCTGGATGAGACTTAATTAAATGCATCCCTCGGCATTAAAACACCAACGATCCCAGCTATTAAAAAATACGTGTTAGGGCAAGGTTTACCGAAGATGTATGTTACCTGTTTCGAAAATGACTGTCTCGTTCACATTACACGCAAAGTGATTCCAGCTATTCCATCTGTAAACCAACAAAGTAAGACATCGACCGGAGAAAAATATTCTTAGAATCTGATAGTCAAATCTCATTCTATTCATTCAGACAACCACGGTCTGCAACCATGTGGGACAAGGACATTATTGCTCAAAGGGGCAAGGCGTTCAGCATTTTCACATACGTAAGTTTGGCTTGAAAGAAAATTTGAGAGAATCTAGCAACCGCGTCCACATGCATTTCTTTACCAGCAGAAAAATTAATGAAAAACGCCGGTTTGACGCATAAGGTTGCTCAAATCGTATAAAGGACTGTCAGCATTGATAAGACATACCAATTTCTACACAACCGAAACAGCTCCTGAAATGATATATATTTTTGCAAAATCCGTAAGAACTTCACGGGAAAATAAGGCGACTCATGATATAGGATAGAAAATAAGAGAATGAGCCATAACAACCTTGAATCAGGTTTAAAAGGTGGGCCCAAGTGGGCCCATTTTCAACTCATCTGTCTGCGGGACGGGCCACTAGTATCAATGAAATCTCTTTCAGTTTAAGTTCAAATTCAAATGCAAAAATATCGAGAAACAAAAAAACCTCAGCTAAGTAGCAATTCCTGAGAGAATAGGAATCATCGAACATAAAGAATTGTAACTAAATCCAGCTACATAAATTTTAATGTACTCCATTCTTTAGGTACCATGAATTTTGAGAATGGAGTAACTAAAGTCTAAAGCATGGAGTACATTAAAATTTAGGTGCATAAAGAATTGTAACTAAAGCCAGCTACACATATTCGTTTTGCATTTCATCAATTTCTAACTTGACGTCATATTAGAAATCTGACGTCAACTGTCTAATTAGACGAGTGTCAACTATGTTAAACAACTTGGATGAAATATTCTCGAATATTCTGAAATATTCCTGATATATTCTAAAAATATGCTCGTCTAACACACGGGGAGGTTCTAAAAATATTCTTGTCTGACAGACGTTAAAATAAAATATGCTTGTCTGACAGACGGCGAGATTTTCTAGACGTCCTCGACGTCTAATATTTCATCTAAGAGTACCTGCATCTAATACTCGCGAGACAAAGGATCCTCGGACTGCTTACTTCATGTTAAGTAATATCGAAACATCTTCTACATTCATAATTGACCAAACAAGAATTTAATGCTACGCTTATTCATGACAGAAGCATTAGCCAAAGATTCAGAGAAATCCGAGCTCCGAGAATGCATTCGTTAACTCCCAATACAAGACTCCACGAGAAATGCTTTCGGCACCAGAAAGAAAAAGAAAAAATAAAAAGAAATCCTTTCCACAATTTGAAGAAATCAGCAACCAAAGACAAATAAGAACTCACATCACTTACTTCATAATATAGACACGTCTGCTACATCCATAATTGACCAAAAAAGAAGTTAATGCCACGAAAAGAAGCATAGGCCAAACGAAGTAGCACAATTCAGAGTCCGCAAATTCAGCACAATTCAAAGTCCGAGAGTACATTCGTAAGCACAATTCAAAAGCTCCGAGAAAGCTCGGGAATTTTGATTATAAGACTCCACAGAAACGCTTTCAGAAAAAAAATCCTTTCTACTACAACTTCAAGAAATCAGCAACCGAAGACAAGATGAGAACTCTACTCACTTAATTCATATTCAAAAAAAATCATCAAAAGCGAAAAGAATCGAATCAAAATCCAAAAAGAAATTAATCGACCAAACAAGAAGATAATGCCACATAACCGAAGCATGAGCCAAAGAAAGTTGCACAATTCAGAGGGATCAAGAATGCATTCGTCAATTCGTACAGTCCGATTATACAAGAGCGAAAGAAAAAAAAATTCCATTCCTCAAGAATTAATTGCAACCAAAGACAAATGAGATTGTTCAAAACAGCGTACCCCATGGGCGGAGTAGAAGCCAATCCATTATTCAGCATGAGGCGATGATTATGCACGGGCGACCTCGCGAGTTTCCACGAGTGGCTACTGAGGTCCAGATGACGACGACCTTCGACAACAGTGATGAGCGCCAGTACTAATAATCCGAGCACCAAAGTGGAAGCAAAACGCAGGTCCGCCATAGCGACAATGAACAATGCAACAGAAAATGTTCTGTTTCACTTCGGCGAAATAAATTGGCTCTTGTAGCACTATCCACGTCCTTATCCAGATCCGTAAATCCAAGTCCCACGTCCCGAACACGTCACCGGATGAGGCTGGATCATCAAATAATAGATGGAACTAGAGTCCTCACGAAGGGAACTGAAGGTTACGTCGCTTTGCCGTTTATGACCCCTCCTGAACAATATAAGTTGATGTACATAACATTCTATACCACTCTTTTACATCACCTACATTGGAGGAGGTTGTTTTTTTCGTTGCTGTGATCACCAAGACGATTACACATGAAATTTATGTTGATTTTGAGGTTTTATTGTAATATAACGGACATTATATTCTATTTAAAAGACATTTTACTTTTATATAAATAAATTGATTTGCTTGTTTTTAACTTGATTTTTTTACTTTTAGTATATCAATGTTAAATATATTTTTCTAATTTTTGAATTTTATTTTAAACTTAAGGTTGTGACAATTTTAAAAGGGACATTTTTTTGTATTTGTGATTTTTATTTTTAAACTTAGAGTCCTAAGCCTTCAATCTACTTATACATTGGAGGAGGGTTACTTTTGGTGTATGTTCTCTTGATTCATCAAGAATCTAGGAACTTCACACAATGTAAGTATGTGAAGTAAAAGTTGAATAAAAATAAAAATACAAAGGTAAAATAATAAAATTAAAAGTATTGAGAATGTAAAATATCGACTACAAAATTAAAATTCTTCTTATAATATTTTGATGCATAATAACCCAAAAGATAGGGTATCACCAAGATAGCTGCCCCAATTAACCCCTAAATGCCTAGAGCCCTCTCCAAATTTGGCAGTTTTGTAAAGATGCATTATAAAATGCAACTAAGAGGGATATTTTGAACTTGATGTACAAATAAAAGTTGTACATTATGAATTTTAGATTCTATCCATACAGTTAGATCTATGATTCCTATCACCGATATTTTTTAATAAAATTTGAAACTCAAAAATAAAAATTCTTTTGTAATTCAATTACGAATAAGATATTGACAATCTGTGGATGAATTTTTTTGTGATTGGTTGAAATGTAATCTCGGGGGGTGTAGTGATATGTTGGAGTAGCAATATACGTGCGAACAAATGATAAGGTATTTTAAAAACATGGGAACAAAAAATTATAAATGGACTTAGAGGTAATATAGAGTATCAAAAATGGCACTGGACATCTTTAAAGTACTATAGGGTATGGAATAATAGGTAATTTGGATTTATAAGTAATGCAAGCCCCTTTTCTATGAACCCAAAGTAGAAAATTACATAATGATAGCATGTGAAAAAAAAACCAAAAAAACAAGTAATACCCCCCTATAAAATAGTTGTTGTTCGCACCTATATTCTTAACTTTTTAACACACTGACCCCCCGAGAATGTAATACTCTAAGTGTAGTGATTTTTGGAGATTTTTTGGTTGCTTATGAGTTGACTTTTTTAAGAGCACTTTTACACTGAAATCTTCGTAATTTTGGGTGAATCACTAGGACACGAAATGAGGCATAAAAATTTCACAAATCATCCCCTTTCTAATTGGATCACACATGCACAGAGCTAACTTCCCATAAAATCTATAGTAAAAAGTCCACTCTGCATAATGTGCATAACGGATGAGCAAACATAGATGAAATCTGTACATCGTCCAAAAAATGGACGCCCACGCAGTTAAGGGTTAATAATATGCGACACGGGCATCCAGTATTGATGCCAATACCGTTGGACACATGCATCTGCTATTGATGTTATTGATGCCAATACCAGGGGACACGGGTATGGATGCAAGTGTTTTGTATTGATACATGGGGCAGACCCTACGTACTTGCACAACTTGAAGGGTACGGTCCAAGGGAAGGGGCATTCTGCTGTCATGTACATTTAGTTTCGTCAATTAGTAATGCACTACGGTGTACGATTTCCAAGGCCATTTGTGATTGTGAAGACTGAAGAGGGAAACCGCCACCTGATTGTACTGTACTTGCTTTGCTTTGCTTTGAAATGAAGTGCAGTAACTTAATTCCAGGGAGGCCACATTCATAAGATTTCACCAGTGAGAAGAAAGCCTTCGTTTCCTGCTTTAGAAGCTTTCTCCTACAATGACACTTGGAAAAAGCCAAAAAAGAATTGGCCAGAATTTTTCCTGATTTTGGGAATAGCTACTTTTACACTAGGCAAAATGGGAAAAAAATCATAATAGAGCAATCATAACATAATAGAGCAATGGGAGGCAACACCCTTTTGCAATGGGGTCATAGTCTAGTTACAATTAGAAACTAAGTTTACGTGGCAATGACACAGTAATCCCAAAATTCATGGAATACAAATGGCATTCCTTCATTACTTAGAAAAATGAATCTAAGTAAAGATTCTCTTTTGATTGAGTTTTCAAGAGGGTGCTCCATTGCACTGCTCTATTAAGCTATGAGTGGATGAAAATTTCAAAGTCATCTCAAAAAATTATTAAAATCATCAGTATTTGGATGAAAGTGACATATAATAAATACTTTTATGGATGACTCACATGGATGACTCACATTCTGACCCTTACGATTTGTCCTCTTCAAGCATAATTTTGTATGAAAAATCTGTGCTTTGATATGATTTTTGCAGCTAAAATTAAAGGCCATTCTTCTTCATTCTACACTTTCTCCTTTAGTTCAGTTTGAACACGTGGACCCCTCTGTAATTTCTTCCTCCACGTCCTCTTCCGGAGCCACAGAACTTGCAATTTTGGGGTCATAGTTTCATGGATTGTTGAACTATCCCAACAAACTTTCTTTTCACAATGCTCTTTAGACTAGCATTATGATTATTATTCATCAGTTGTTTGTTGTGTGGTGGAATGATTTTTTTGTCCTCGAAGTATTGATCATTTTTGTAGCCATTTTCTAATTCTGATGAAATTAGGTTCAATCTATTCATCTTAGTAAATGTTTTATGAGTTCCATAGTGTGACAGAAGTGATTTTCCAATTAATTAATTAGTTCAAAGCACACACATGACACATGACACATACACATGGTGCCAGCCATCGCTTGCTTTCACACCCGGTAATCGCCCTTCTACACCGAAATTGAGCTCTACATTGATGTCAACCTAAGTTGCGTTACATTACATGTGAATACCTCAAGCATCCTTATCATGAGTCCACAAAACCATCGGAAATTACATCTAGAGTAGAGTAGAGTTACACAAACACATCAAATTTAAGTTACAGTACATGTAAGGACCTACAGTGACTCCCATAAGTAGTTGGTCGCCCCCTCTGATGGATGAAATGCTCTCATTTAGAAGATAATTTGTTTCAGGGAATGAAATTTCTATACATCATACAAGACTTGGTGCTTTACAATGTACTATAGAAAAAATTGAAAATTGAAAATAATTTATGCCATTTTTAAATCCAATTTGGAGTCCCACTTTTTGGTATGTATTACGTCAATGTGTAGATGGGTTAGAAAAAGAAGTTCAAATAAAATTTTAACCATAGATGATGAAGAATAGCCTTAAGAATCATATCCCAAAAAGAAATATGATTTCAAGATATGATTGCAAGAATATGGCAATTTAAATCACAAACAATATTTTTCAAAATTTAATGATCACTTTTGGTTTCATGTTTTCTATTGAATGAATTTTCAAGTTCTTCTAATTTCTTTTAGAGTTTTATGATTATGTAAACTTTATATACATGAGTGTAGTTTTATACAATTTTTTTAAATCAAATTGAAAAGTTCATTAATTAGTGTGGTTAGGTTCTTGAAAAAATATTGCTTGTGATTTAAATTGCCATATTCTAGCAATCATATTTCAAAATCAAATTTCTTTTTGGAATATGATTTTCAAGGCTATTCTTCATCATCTATGGTTAAAATTTGAATCGAACTTCTTTTCTAACCCATCTTCACATTGACGCAATACATACCAAAAAATGGGACTCCAAATTGAATTAAAAATGGCATAAATTATTTTCAATTTTCAATTTTTTCTACAATATATTGTAAAGCACCAAGTCTAGTACGATGTATAGAAATTTCATTCCATGAAACAAATTATCTTCTAAATGAGAGCATTTCATCCATCAAAGGGGGATAGCCAACTACTTATGAGAGTCACTTTAAGCATCCATATCACAAGTCCACAAAACCATCCGAAAATATTCACTTTCAGATTAGATTCACACAAATGTCCCGGTAGATGAATTCGTCAAACCATATTCCTCAAAAAATAGGGTTTTAGGGTCTCGAAAAATTCCTTTTCTAGAAAAATTGAGTGTCTTCAACTGGTAGTCTCACATTTACTCGCAACTCTAACAATCACAGATTTAGCGCTCCTCAACTGTGTTCTCAAATTGCTGGCACTAAAAATCCAAGCCAACAGATTTTTAAATCCCTGATCTTGTTACAATAACCCTAATACCCTGAAATACATTGACTATGACCCCAAAAAAAATTTCAGGGGTGGCCCGGAAAACCCGGGGCCCCCAAAATGCGGAAATCCTGGAATCTGCGGGGATACACGTAGGCAGGAAAGGAGTACACGTTGGCGCAAAAGAATTGGAAATAAAAAAATTATGGGGGGTACACGTTGGCGCGCAAGGGGTCCACGTACACGTTGGCAGAAGGGGTCCGTTGCCCTCGACCTTGCCTGTCCCACGAGAGCGATGGCTTGACTACGTGTTTCAGCGATGGTGTTCGGGGATGCGCAGGGTTTTAGAAAATGGCGCGTGTTTTCCCCCGCTCTGCGATGGCAAGTGCTGAGTGTCTGATTCATTGTCTGAGTGCTGAGTGTCTGAGTGTCTGATTCATTGGCGCGTGAGCGATCGACTTGTCGGCAAGTGCTCGGGGTTTGAGGTTCTCTGCGACGAAATTTTGTAAGCGGTCCAGCGCTGAATTTTTTTTTTTGTCTCAGTCTAGCGATGGCGAGGTCTCCTGGCAATGGCGATGGGCGAGGAATTCTGTTCCAATTCTGAGCGATTCGAGGGTTGTTCTCTGTGATCTATTCCGTTCTTTGGGATCAAGTGAGCGATCGACACTAAGGGCGAGAGTTTGAGGGTTCCGGGAGGAGTTCGTTCTGGCCGAGTGCGTGAGGGGATCGAGAGGGCCGAGGGCGAGAGTTTTGAATGGGTCTGACCTTGTATTTTTCTGGCCTTCTTGTGTAACATGGACGCGAAGATGAAAATGGAAATATGCGTGGCAGCATTCAAGGGCATTCGAGGGCATTCGAGCGATCTGTGTCCAGGGTTTTTGAGGTGAAATCCGTCCAATCGTTTTTGAGGTGAGTTCCCGGAGTGTCCAGGGAGTTTTTGTGCAGAGTTGCAGATCTGAGAGTTTCTGGAGTTGTAGATCCGGTGCAGCGAGTTCATAGGGGAGCGACATCGAGGTGTCGATCTGTCTGTTCGCTGGCAAGGAAAGCACGGGGAGCGTTCGAGCAGAGATTAAGCAGGCGCAGGTGCGTAATGTCCAGGTTTTTTTTTTTTTTTTCATTTCATTTCAGTCAAATATGTTGTGGTTTGTCTTGTTGCCATTCGATTTATTTTTAGAGTGTATATGAAGTCGCTTTGAGCTCATCAGATGTCACTGTTGCTGACTGCAGGAAGACAGAGAGGCACAGCCTGAAGTATGGTTTCTACATCGCAAGCATTGAAGGCTGCAGCACGGAAAAAGAAGGCTGCAGCTCCAGATGCATTGGTTACAACGACAAATGCATTGGCAGCTACTATGAAGAAGAGTTCCAAAGTTTCAGCCTTGGCTTTGAAACTTGGGGCATCTTCCAAGACACCTCAAGGTTCTCTATCAAGCTCTCTATTGAAAAGAGCTGCAGTTGTATCTGCCCAGATAGTTGCAGGCGCAAAGAAGCCTCCAGCTTCTCAAAAGCCCCCAAAAAGCTCCAAAAACCCCACCCAAACTACAAAAGCTCCCAAAGTTGGAGAAGCCTCTACAAGTACACCTCCGAAAGCAGCAGCTGTAAGTCTCAAGAAGCCACGTGCTGCCAAACGGCTAGGTCTGAAATCCTTGGATGTCAGTGTGACTATAGCTGTGGGATCAGCTGACATTCCGTTGCACTTGCTTGCGGTGGTCGAGGACTTTATTGACAAAGAATGCATTTTCGGAATCTGTTCCATTGAAAGAGGAGGTGCTCTTATAAAACTCCATTTTCAAATGGTGATTCGAATCATGTCCACAACAGCTATCATGGTTAGTAGGCTGTTTAAGAAGTACCTTGGATGGGATGATCCAAGGACGGCCCCACCTGGTCATCACGTGACCTCAAAAGTGCTTCGTGGTACTAGTCTGCACACATTCATTGGAATGGTTGGTTATTGTGTGAAAGATCGCGCTGAGGATCATTTCCAATTCGTTCATCGAAATGTGAGTGATGATATGATTCAGGAGGGCATTGACAAATATGTCAAATATGGCACACCGTTTGCAAAGAACGGAGTTGTTCTAACGCATACAAATATTGTTGAGAAGGCCGCGGTGTGGTTCCAATACAAGGGGAAGAAGTTGCTAGGAAATACCCTTCCTAGTGTACTTCTTCAGATGCTCAGGAGCAGCACTTATCTTCCCTCTGCTTCGTGGGTAGTACCGGTATGGCAGGGATGCATGGATTATAAAAGAGTTGCTGCTCTGTGGAAGTGCATGATATCTCCAAGCACTCTTGAAATGGATGATATTTGTCAGATCTTCTTTGAGAACACTACTCCAGGCTCGTAGCTTCGAGAGTTAGGGAAGCAGCAGTTGGCCACGGATTTGAACGAAGCACGTGAAGGTGCTGTGCATGACTACAACGTTCACATTCAGGATGAGGTGCCGCGGGCTGTGCAGGACACTCTTATCACAATTGATGATACTCAAGAGGTACAACGAACAGTACAGCACGGTGTTCCTGTTGACCGCGAACAGATGGATGGATCAGATACTGGGGTTCACACCAATGTACATCCCGGTGTTTATGCAGAATCATGACTTTGATCATGGATTTTAGCTTGGAAGTTCAGAACATATGTCAACATTTTTCAAACTCTTATTTCGGAACTCTTTGAACATTTTCTTTTGTATTTAGGTTTTTGGTAATGTTCATGTACAAGGTGTTCACAATTTTGTAATTTTTTTGATGTTTTTCCAATTTTGGCTTATTTTGATAATTTTTTTGATTTTCTGGGCTTATTTTAGCTTGTTTTAACTTATTTTTCCAATTTTGGCTTATTTAGTATTTTGGCCATGTGGCATCTCCACAAGGGGGTCCATGTGGCACATTAAAATTCAAAAAAAACAAATGTGATGTTTTCTCTCATTTTCCCACCAAAGAGCACCTCACGACACTATGACACCAGACAATCCACAACCTGCAACAGAAAACAACCAAAAACGCCGTACCTTGAGATCAACGCAATGTATCACCTCAATTCCAAAGTCACAAGAAAACAAATATCCTAATTCTAAGAGCAGCGCATTCACCTGAGTTTTTCAAACCCTATTTCTGAAGTCAAAACAAAAACACATGAATAAAATAATAAAATAAAAATGATAGTTTCAGTCTTATACATGTGCATAGATTGCTCTACAACTATCGTACTTCACTTTCTGGTTTGGCCAAAAAAAATTCAAAATGTCAAAAATCTTGCCACATGCCATTTTTGCATTGGTTGTGACCCACGTGAATCCTAGGTGGAAATTACCTTTCGACACTCCAATTGCCGAACCAGAAAGTGAGGTACGGTAATCAAAATTGACTCATTCAAGGGGTCTTAGTCAAGCTCCCCAACTTATTCGGTAACAAAATTATTTCATACAAATGAAATGTTCTCATACAAAGTCTCTTCAGTTAGAATTGCTTGTCAATAAAAGGACATCAATCGGACATGGGCTTCAACACAATGTGCGTAGTTTGCTTGCCATTGGGAGGGTGGTCAATGAACGATGATCCTACCTTAGCTTGTGACGATGTTGTAAAGCCTTTTAAACCCAATGACCATGTATTAAAGGCAAAATCTTAACATGACATCATCCTATTCCTCTCTAGAATAAGTTTATTGGGAGCTCTCCTTGTATGACATCACTATTTCTGATTACCAGAAAACATTGGATTTAAGGTAAAACAAAGAAGAGAGGAAATTGTCTAAGTCATTTCCTTATGTTTTAAAGATGTGTTGTTTTTTTACTAAGTGCGTTAATGATGTATGTTCGTAACATTCTTCATACCTTGTTGCACCACACCCTTTACACTGTAGCAACACTGTAGAGAAACTACTAATAAAATAATTCAACTCTCCAACCCTCTTTGTCTGACCCAGTTGAAATTAGAGAAATTCTCTGCAATTCCTTCGATCCCTTGATAGATACTTGAGATTTGAAAATGAACAGTAGGGGGGCTAAAGAATGTTATCTTTGTACTGCTACAGAAACTCAATCCAATGTTTTTGGAATCTATTAATTCCTAAAGGACCACAACTTACAATGTTTCTCTCCAAACACTCCAAAGCTGCCTAAAAGCACAATAAGGCAAATGGTTTTTGATCCAAAACATTTTTTATTGATCCAACCATAGGATCTTTCAACAAACTTGAATTTGTTAGCACTTACAAATTTTCAACCTTTCAAGCTTCTTCAATAGTATGATTATAAGCTACAAAGTTGGTTGCACCTTTTCTTTCTGGCCCCCTGCCCAAGTTTGAAACTTTCCAAAAAGGGCCCAAAATGCAAAGTTCAGTCTTAGATTTGATCAAATGTATTTGGCAATTGTGTGTATGGGGGTGTTAGCTCATTGTGTGAAAAAATTCAGATGCATAGCTCATTGTATGCGAAATTTCAAGAGTTGCCCACAGTTTCATTTCTCACCTTTGCATGATTGTATCTTTGATCTATACATCACTTACATATGCAAATTGCTATCCCATCTTTGTTACACATACTAGAGTCACCACAAAAAATCTCAAAAATTCGGAATCAAAACTCATTTCACATTGAGTTGACTAAACTTTGAAAATTGGCCTTGGTCCTTTGGGGGTTAATATCTTTTCTGGTTTATTTTGCAATCTATATGTAATATACAATATTAATGATTAGATAGAAGTCAATCATTGCCATACCATTCTATAACATCCCTTTAACACACCATACTAAAGAGTAAATTAAAGGGCCCCAATTCTTCTACCATAGTGTTACAGGTTTCACCAAAATGGAACAAAAGATTGTTCTTTACATGAGATCCACTGGTTAACCCTTTAGTGACCGTGGTTGATTTGGGGGCGGGGGGGGGGGGAAGGGGGAGCGAGCGCAAGTTTTGAATACAATTTTGACAAAGTGAAATTTTGTGGCCGCTCTAAGGATGAAATCCTAGATCGGATCTTATCAATTGGTTCTATAGGGCACATACTTGAACCAAACAAAAAATGAAAGTGATCCAACGGTGCACATGTTTGTAAATAATCTTCAAAGATTGATATGTTGTAAAAAGCCTTCAACACTAGTGCTACATACGATCTATCACAATTGGGCATAAATTTTAGTAAATGCTCCAAAAATCAATCAAAAACCTTCCAGCTAGTTCTTTCACACATATAAGTAGTCATCCCTTACATTAAATATGTATTTCTTTATGATATTTCACTTGTGAAGGCTCGGGACATTTAAGTTTGGATAAGCATAGCTGGTGCGTTTTTGCACGCACTCTCTTGAAATTGGTTTCTTTTTAAGTGTATGAAGATACTCTAATTGCGTTGTTCCTTGGATTTTTTTAAATCAAACGTTTTGTGAATAGTGGCAAACAAAAAGTCCCAAAATCGACCAAAAACTGGTCAACCGGGCACTAAAGGGTTAACCCCTACTTAGTGCCTAGAGAGTTTGGGCAATACCTAAATGTATTATAAAACGAGGTTTATTACTTTATTACTTTTGAGCTTCAACCACGGAGAAGTCACTTAGTGTAAATTTTGGTATACATGAGCAAACAAAAGGTATTTAATGGGGGGCTATGAAATAATTGGAATATTCTACTATTTATAGTATTCATGGTATACTCTAGGAATATTCTCAAATTAGTCAAAATACACCCTATATTACTTCTAAAAATTTATAAATTTTATCTCAAATGAATAATAGACACCCTATATTTGTTCTCTCATGGTTATCTAAATTTTTGACAGTGACTTTCTCAGGGCTTCAACTCTAAAGAGCATATGTAAGACATATTTACTAGAAGACATTTGTACACTTGAATTTGAAATAAAATGCCTAGATATTTTTCAAATGAATTTACACAAAATACTTTGAAAACTCACTAAAATTACAATTTTAATAATCTCCCCTTGTGATTCATTATAATTAGTTGAAATCATCAGAGTTCAATAGTGTTGAAGTTGTTCATTTGAAATTTATTATGGTTCAATAGAGTTATCTTGAGATCGTTTTATAAAACATTTGCCATTACTGCATCATTGACACTATATAATAATTACGGAAAATGTTTAAATATATTTTAAATGGAATATTTTCAAAATATTTGGAATCTTTTTTATATATTTTATATTATTTTGGAATAGTTTGGAATATTCCAAAAATAAATCTAAAATCTTTACATATTTTATGCAATGTAACAATTAATAATGATCACAAACACTGGCTCAACTAGTCACCAACAAGTCACTTCACCCAAACATAAATCTTTGAAAATCAATCATTGTTATTGTATTTAGTTTTAGAGCACCAATTTTTGTGAGCACCTAGATATAGTACATCTTTGTATGCTTCTGAAATTTCAAACGCTAATCATGGTTTTAGAACTTAACCCCTAAAGGTCCTTAGCTTTTTTGGGCTTAAAATCATCATCGCTTTTGATGTGTTATAGGTCTAAATGTAAGTGAGGTATAGAAATCTCAACCGTACAATCTTGTAACATACATGTTGTAGATCATGTGGATCAAATTTGGGGTCGTTTGGCCATATAGATTGCAAGATCATAGTGTTTTAGTGTTAAAAAAGGATGCTGAAATTTTCCTAGCAACACAGTTACAGGTGAAATTCGTTTTCAAAATTACTCAAATGAAAAAACGTTGAACTATAAAGTTATTCAAAATCATCATATAAACACATTAGTACCAAAAAAGCCTCATGAAAAAATTTAATGTGCCCTAAAATGGCCTTGCAATGTCAAAAAGTAGCCCGAAAAGTGACCCATTTGAACCAAAAAGCAAAAAGTGTCCAAACTAGACCCGTGCACTAAAATGACTCCCAAACATTCATAACAACATGGATTGACGTGAAAATTTTACCATGATAACTAGACTTCAAGGGGAATTCAACCCAACAAGTTTTATTGAAAACGGACTTGGGATGAAGGAGATAAAAGCCCCCGAAGTTGCTGCCATCAAAATTCACAGAACTGTCCAAAAAAAAAACATACCTACTTTCAAATGATCACCAAAAATTCAATTCATCTCGGATTGATCTCAAAGTTTTACCACACATTCCATACATCATGCGGGGAGTTTTTTCAAAATTTCAGAAAAATCGGACACGTTTTGCAAAAGTTACAGCACTTCGAAGGTGACTGTACCCCCAAAAACGTCCATAATATGGACGCCGGGACGCTTAGGGGTTAATGTTTGCAATGAATGACCTCTTGATTTTGTTCAAAAATTTCAGAAAGCAACTCATGATCAAACCTTATAATCATGTAATATATACGGTAGATTTGTTCTAAAAATTGATATACAGTCTCACAACTAAGTCCTCTTTGAGCTTCAACGGTGAAGTTTTCTACGTGAACACCAATTAAGAGATACAACTACCTATGAGAAAGTGATAAAATTCTAGGGATGAACATGGTCCTTTAGGGGTTAAAAGGAGCATTTACCTTAAAAGTGTGCATATTTATTGCAATGTGACATTTCAACCAAGAAATGTCACACTGCAATAGATACGCACACTTTAAGGTAAATGCTCCTTTTAAAGTAGAGTTATTTTAGTAGCATTTGGCATGGTTTTGGATTCAATGTTAGTTTTGAATATACATGCCTTGTGATAATGTAAGATGAATTATTCATGTCCATGAAATGTTGTGTATGGACATTCAAACATCATCCCAGAGATAAATGAATTTAATAATGTAAATATAAATAAATAAAAAATAGTTTTAAATTATTTTTAAAACTTTCAATGTAGATGCACCAAAAATGAACGTCTCACCTAAAATTTCACCCTGAACAGTGAGACAATTATCATTATTCATTTAGGGATGGGCGTTGAAGTCCACTTCAGAGGCTGATATCTTCCCATTTCAAGCACAAAATTATTTACTTCCAATAATGGCGCTTGCTGGGCTTGCAAGAAAACACATTTGTAACTTAGCTTGTGAGCCTGTCTTAGGCCATTAAAACTAGTTGGGCTCCAGTGCCCCCAAGAAACCAATACATGAGTTTGAGGATCACCCCCATCTCTTGCCATCCACGTTCTTAAACTTGTGATATGTGCTGTATTCCTCTCGAGATTTTCATGCTCAAGACATCCAATGGACTGGAGTATCAAAAACTGTCGTGAAAAATCATGTACTACACTACAGATATCAGCTACTTGGAGAAATTTGCATAAACTCTCTTGCCTTCTAAAATTTAGTGATGTATATTAGAGCACACTCAAACCGCACTTTTCCCAAAAGTGCTGTAACAAGAGGTCCAAGTTCCCTGAAAGTGCATCTGAGAGAGCAAAGAAGTAGCAACCGTTTGGTAATCTCGCTCCTACATTGATTGGAATTTATGGATCAAAATCGTGTTGAGATCACTGACTCCAGGAATCTGGATCAACCAATCAGGCAGAAACCTCAGCGGTAATTTTCTGCTCTGACGCAGGAGAGTTGTCATCCGAACTGCTGGACGCCTGAGCCTTCCGTTTAGCTTCTAAGGCCAGCCCCATCATTTCATAGACTCTCCCTCCAAAAGCAGCCGGGTTCTCAGGCTGCAACAACCAGACTCCACGTGAGCACACTAAGCAGCCATTTGACTATCGTATGAGAATGTGAATGGAAAATTTGAGCTGAATGTGAACGCTGCAAAAATGAAATTAGAGTGAAAACTTACAGTGAAACCACTACATAGATTTGCAGTTTCAAACAGAAGATCGGCCAGCTTCTCTGCTTCCGTTTCTGATGTGTGGTCGTTGAACATTGACTGCAAGCACCATTCGATAAACAGGTGTATGAGTGATCATACAATAGTTAAGATCTCATGTGGAAACGAAGGCTTGTATAGAATTTTCAAGAGTGAAAGCTTGAAGTGAGGCAACACAACTCACGTTCAGATCCTTGATGATTTGATGATGAGGATTGATCTCAAGGGTGCGTCGCCTTAGCACGTTGCTGAACGCCTTCGAGTCATCTCCAAATGATTGCGCCTTCATGATCCTGTTATTAAACAAATGAATAAAGAATTATTATAATGAGTATGTGAAATGTGCAATGCAAGAGACTAGATTCAGTTAATGGAATCTAAATCTCTCAGGCCATGTTGCAAAATTTCAAAGACCATTCATTCATTGCCTATACTGGAAAGCTATCTAATTTGCAACTTGCATAAAGTAATCATGTAAAATAAGCAACCTAAAATCTGACAGAACTCATTTTCTGTCAACCGGGCACATCTTCTCATACAAGGATCAAAGAAACGTGAACATGAACACCCGCACCCCCAAATGACTTCTCCAAAGCATACTTACTTCTCCATATTTGCTGACCAGCCAAACTTCGCAGCCACAAGCACACAGGGCAACGAGGTCATCCGTTTGGAGACCTGAACCTTCGCCACTTTCTCACCGAGACTCTTGGATAACCAGTTACACAAACCTTGATACTCCTTCTCCACCTCTTCCCCCTTTACCTTGTCTTCGCCCCCTGCCAGAAGAGAACCACAAGATATTACAATTCTGAACACGTTTTCAAAAAGAGATGACTAATGCTTGAATCGACTATTCTAAATAAAAACTTAGCTGTACAGATATGACAACTGTGTTCAAATGGCCACCAAGATAACAGCTAAACGATGATGATGGATAGGCAATTACCAAGATCCAAATCTTCTTTGCTGATGTCCACAAACTTCTTTTCCTTATATTTGGACAAACTAGAAAGTGCAACTTCATCGATTGGATCCACCAAGTACAAAACCTGTCAGAGAGCTTTGTGAGGACAGTTCAATAACCACCAAAAAATAAAGCCCTACTCCTACATCCATACTGCTCAATACTAACGAAAATTGGTGACCCATTGTCAAGGATTCACTTTGCCTACCTCAAGGTCTCTGTTCAGGAGGTCCTCTACGAAAGGCGCAGTCTTTGCACTCATAATACTTTCTGCAGACAAAAAGTATATTTCCTTCTGGTTTTCTTTCATGCGCTCCACATACTGATCTAATGACATGAGGGTGTTTTCACTCTTGCTGGAGTAGAATCGAAGCAAAGGGGCAATACGGTTGTGATTGGAGGCATCTTCGGTACAACCCAACTTCAAATTCCTCCCAAATGCATCCCAAAATTTCTCATAAGCCTACCAAGAACATACACTTGTCAGCGTAATTGGAAGCCCTTCAACTTGCAACTTTTTAAATGAGATCACTCTGGTCCGCATGCAAAATTAAACTTCTCATGTAGTAACACCCATGCATACATTCTGTGTAATGTGGAGGAAGGATTAAAGTACCTGTTTATCTTCATCTTTAGCGATCTTTTCAATCATTTCAAAAGTTTTGCGAACCAGACGATGTCTCATCATCTTCACCTGCATCGAAAATTTGCGTCAAATTTTATGATAAAACAAAACCTTGTTCCCATCTCAAGATTTATTTTAAACACAGGGACATGCAGACATCAATAGACATGTCACAACTTACAATGCGACTCTGTTGCAGTATTTCCCTTGAAACGTTCAATGGTAGATCATTGGAATCCACTATCCCCTTCATGAAGCTCAAATACCGAGGAAACTGCGGCACAATTAGACTCAGTCAGCCAACAAATCTACAACTTGATGCCGGTTATTTTATTGCCGTATGCTTTGCTCCTAAATAACTGACTTGGTGAATTATCAACAAAAATCCAGCCCATATACACCACAGCAAGCAACAGCCAGTTCATCATAAGAGTAGCGCCAACAGCCAATGCCATCGGAATTGCGATTCTGTGTAAGCACCTAATCTCCGCCCTAAAGTTGTAGCAACCTGATGAGAAGAGACTTTGTCGTCAAGTCTTTTCCGATACGATACAATGACAAGCAAGAAGAGAAAAGAACCAGGACAAGAACCCTTTGGCTACAGTGTAGTGAAGTTCCGGTCATAGAGTGAGAAACAAACCAGCTCCCCATTGAACTGATCAGAGATAAAGACACGCTTGACATACAGCCTAACATCTCCTCTCCTGGAATGCCACATCTCCTCTGTGTTTAAAGGCGCCATGGGCGGTATGAATAGAAGACTCCTAAATTCAATCTCACCCTGCAATACGCCAGGCAGACCGTTAATACAAGGTCAGAGAGTCTGGACGTCTGAACTATCTTGTGTATAAAAAAACAAGATTTACACTAATGTAGCATTCTCAGCTTTATTCCAAGTAAAAGATAAACAATCAGGGTGGCAAATAAACCTCAGCGGTAAAATGGGTATAAGCCTGAGGGTCCATGTATTCCTTGAAAGTACTTTTGTAAAATGCATGGTACTCTTCCTCGGTCACCTCTTTCGGACTCCGCATCTGCGTAAAAGAAACTTAGTCAACATAATGAGGGAAATTAACATGCAGAAGTACAAAGCAACTCTCAAATGAATTGTCAGATTTGCAGATGACTGATGAATTTGTAGATTTGTACAGTGCCTACCCAAATAGGCTTGGTGTCATTTGTCAATTCCCAGTCCCAGTACTTCTCCGTAGATTTGGTCTTTATATCCTGAAAGACAGTAAACAAATATGTCAATGCCACTACCCTCCGCTCAAGAATCAATCCACGTGTTGCAGAGCTGTTAAAAATAAAGACTGCCATTTAGCTTAACTAAGTAGGAATCGAGAGACTTATTCTGAATGGAAATCCAGCCCCATACCAGATCATAAGTAATAAACGTTCACCTCGCCAACTAAGTCCTCAATAAGATGAACTTGAAAGTAGTATACTTGTACCAATAAGCGAACTAGAAAGCAATATAACTATTAAGGCGAACTAGAAAGCAATATACATAAGGAACCTGCCTGCAGATCTTCGTCATCACTTTCCGACTTCTCAACCTGGAAATACCCACCACGCGGCTTCAGCACCAAGCAGAACTTGAACTCTTACAAAAACAAAGATAATTCTGTAACGCAAAGAATGAATTACATTACATATCACAAATAAGTCTAGTCCTAAAAACCATGCATACTTTGGCTCCAAGCAATACAAGAAATATGGTACCTTCTTGCTTTGTGTCTTCTCCTGCCATGTGTAAATTGGAAAAGATATGAACTGTGAGTAATTCTTGACCAAATGTTTTATCTTGGTTGGATCCGCAAATTCGTACCTATGAGCATCCTGCATACCAACAACAAGAACTTCGGAAAATGGCTTCATAATGCATCTGTGAATTTTCAATCTTGAATCCAGAGAAGGTTCGACAGAAATCCGAGTGATAACTGTATAATATCAAAAGCCAACGAAAAAAACACCTTCAGATGCAGAGTGATAGAAGTGCCTCGAGGTATAAGTTTGTCAGAGTCCAACTCCTCCCTAATTGTATAAGAACTTGTGTTTGCCTCTCCTTCCCAGACAAATTGCTTGTCGGATTTTGCACTTTTCGTTGACACGGATACCTGCAAGTCGATAGAAAAAGGAACCGTCCTTGAGAACCATTCTATCGGAACACAAATGACTACCACAATCAAGCATCAATCGGATAAAAATAACGGGCAATAATAAAACCAACATATCTTCTCCAAACGAATGATTAAAAAGTACGAATACAAATATTTGATATGCATTTCAAGCAAGTTGCAGGAGCCACTTCATCAGGATTCATTTCCTTTAGAACACGAAGAGGAAGCAAATAACTTGTAAATTGCATACAAATGGCAGAACAACGATTAGTGGAAAGCAGATCCGATCCAAAATTTGCAACTCAACCACATACGTTAAATTGTTGAGGAAAAAGACGTTCTGAGGATGTGCTCGATCATGTAGTCATTGAAAGCAATTACCACCATGGAGAAACAGCCGGATTCATGTTCTGTTTACCTTATCTGCCACAAGGAAAGCTGAATAGAAGCCAACACCAAATTGACCAATCAAATTGTTGTCCTTGTTAGTCCCCTGGTTTTCCTGTTGACATAGTCAAAACAATGAATTAAAGTCACATTGATAAATACAAAAATGAAAGTCTTTGAACGTGGCCTTTCCATTATTACAGCAAGACACAACATCCAGGAATATTGCCAGATGATAATCACAACCACTTGTCATAAAGGATCTATTTTCGTAATGTGGCACTCCACGTTTTTAGGTACTAATGTTTCGCTCGGAAAATATAGGTCGCTTCCATTTTCTTAGGGTAAATAAGAATCCATCCGATTAAAGATAAGCGCACAAAGTGCACATACGTTGAACTACATCTCAACCTCTACAAAGAGTACATGATCATGCTTGAAATAAAGAACTATGGAAACAGCGGTGTTGTGAATACAACATGACTGTAAAGATGTAAAGATAAACTAGAATATATCACATTTCTAATGACTTGTCTACTCCCATAATACTATACCCAGATGAGTGCCATTGCAACTGTGGGTGAGAGAATCACCTTAAGCGCTTTTAAAAATTTTGCGGTCCCACTATGTGCGATAGTTCCCAGGCTCTCAATCAATTCTTCGCGAGTCATGCCAATACCTGAGTCCCTGTCGTTCGCAACATTGATTGGAAACTCAACGTCACAAGCCTACATGACCATGAGAAACTTGTACGATCTCCAAGTCAAGCTGCAATGAAGGAACTAAGAAAGCACTTGACTTCCAGTCCTATGTAAAGTTTCCTTACTCTTCACTAGGAACAGTCTGTCACTGTATATGACGCTGTGAATTGGAAAAAGAACTTACGTGATAGTGAGGATGCCAGCATCATGATCAGCCTTAATGCGAATTTCTAGATTGGGATTGGCATCCAACATGCTCGTGTCAGTAACGCTTAAAAACCGCAGTTTGTCCAAAGCATCACTCGCATTGCTGCAAAACTCGAGCCATGTTAACTCCAGATTTAGTACCGGTATACCCCAACCTTGTATTGTACAAAGGAGCAAGGACATAACCGAGCTACAGATACAAAACAGATCCTTATCAACACTTCTGAATCCTGAAGGCATAATTCAAAGTTTACCTGACAAGTTCTCGCAGGAACACTTCCTTATTGCTATAGAGACTGTTCACAATAAGATCCATAAGCCTGCTCACCTGTTTCCACACCAAGCACATGACTGTTAGCCACCACTCACATAGAATTCTTTTTAAAGAAATCATGAAGTGGATAATAAATAAACAGGCACACAAACATGTATCATAACATTCTTAAGCAGTAGGGTACTGCACTGCCTACTGCTTGGTTGGCTTTTTACTGATACAGTAACTTTCCTTGGAACATGGAGTGAAAGATGACACTTGCCATTATATAAGGGAATTTAAGGTAGAAGCACTAGAAACTGTTAGGTACCAATTGTGGTTACCTATGAAACCACCTGTTTCAACTTCAGGAGTTCCCAATCTAGTTATCACAAGCATTAATTATGAATACCAAGTTAGCAATCTGATTGGACTAGAAATGAAAGACAGTTATTGGTACACCTACTAACATCAATAGTGGTCTATGCATATTAAGTTTGAAAATTTATAACAAAATCATACATTGTGAAAAAAAAAATTAAAAATTGAGCTTGGTTATTAAACCCACTGTTTTATGTGCTGCAATTTTTTATCATTGAAAATCAGCGCTCCATGTAGGTTGAAATGCTTAAACTGACGGCAATTGTACCCCTTACCTTGGTAGGAGTCAAGCAAGTAAGACAAACTTAAGATATGAAAACAAAGAGCATCTAAGAGCATCGGAGAAAATCTTGGAACTTTAGTAGGGGTACAAAGTCTAGGGCTTAAGAATGTTATGTATTTCAGAGGACATCAGTACCTCAGCTTGATATTCATGCTTCTCCACAGGTGCATTCTCCGTCGCTACGTTTGACTCATACCGAGTGCCGGCGTGCCTCAACTTATCATAAATAGGGTCCGAACAGACGGTTCGTCCTGTACACGCCCCGGAAATATTTCGTACTGGATTGAAGGAGATTCTTGAGTTTGAGAACGCATGTGTCGAGAAATTTCCTGATTGACCATTGCAACTCCCGCTATCGGAACCCTACAATAACCGAAAAAAAAGGTCAAAAATCCTATTCAATGATTCTTAGTGCAATTCAAAAGGCGAAACCTATACCAATTTACGAGTTTCTTGAGCTAAGGTTCGTTCAACGTAAAGAGAACAAAAACCGAACGCTCAGACCAACATAGACTAATATCCAAAAACGAAGTGTAATGAAATACTAAGTTTAAACCTTAAACCCTACTGAAACCTTAGGGCAAGAAAAAACGATGTTTCAGTTTGAAGTGCAGGACATTCCGATTCTATGTGCATACTCATTGCATTTTTATTTTTATTTGGAAAAAATCACGATTATCAGCAGATATTTTGTGTGAAGGAAATTTTCTGCACCAAAATGCTCCAAAAAAAAAAGCTTAAAATTAAAATTAAAATTAAATAAAAAGAGACGATCGGGAAGATAAGCCAGCCAACCTGTTGCAGTGGAAACGAAGCACTTGAAGCGGCCGCCGAGGATAGACAGCGACAGACATCAAACGTGGCTGCTGGAAACGCCGCAACGGATCTCAAAGCACGCTTTGCAAGCGTGCGCCGCGATAACGAATACATTTTGAGCAACAGGAAGAAATTATCCCTCTCGCTCAAAGCACTTATTAATTCCTTTGTGATCAAACCAGTTGAACCGATTACACCGAAAATTGAATGCACCACAAGAGACAATAATGAATCAACTAACTGCTGCAACCGACTACTGCAAGCGAGACTAAGGCTCGGCTGATTCAATCCTGGATCCTCCAATTCTTGACTCGCTCACACCAAATGCAATGAACGTGCATTCCTGTGCCGCAGGACTCTTCCGGCGGGAAGAATCTGGAAGCAGGAGCCCTACAACCTTCGTGAGAACGAATGAACGACAAAACTCGCCGAGGAATGTTTTTCGTCGAAATATGAACGAATATAATGACGGTTGAAGCGTCCGTCCGTCGCGCTCAACGCTACACTGGTTCTGCGACTTTCGTTCGTCCAAGCCTGTCTTGCTTGTGTTGCGCAGTTCAGCTTTAGGGCCACTTTACACTAGGTCCGGGTCCAAGAAAACCTCAAAATCAAGCAATCCTATTGGTCGAGAGCTGAAAATTGAACCTTAGGGTTTTACACTAGGTCCGGGTCCAAGAAAACCTCAAAATCAAGCAATCCTATTGGTCGAGAGCTGAAAATTGAACCTTAGGGTTTTACACTAGGATTCGTGACCAAAAAACTCATTCAAGTCCCAAAATGATGTTTCACCTAAGTGGCATTGTATTGAAGGGAAATTTTTGAACCCATGCATTGCACCCAAGGCTCCAAAGGAGAGCACCAGTTTTTAAAAACCAATTCCTCCCATTGGATTCAATTCCAAGTTCAACTCAAGTCCAAAGGTGAGGTTTCTCAAGTTCAATAAATGGGTTTATTGGATCCCATGAGAATTGAATCCGGACCCTAGTATAAAGTGGCCAGTGGTGCAATTAGAGTGGGTTGGGTGTACGAATTTGGTCCTGTAGTGTGAATTTGTGTTATGTTTCATGAATCATAGTACCTTAACCCCTAAGGGTCCGTAGCTTTTTTGGGATTAAAATCATCATCGCTTTTGATGTGTCATAGGTCTAAATGTAAGTGAGATATAGAAATCTCAACCGTACAATCTTCTAACAAACATGTTGTAGATCATGTGGATCAATTTTGGGGTCATTTGGCCATATAGATTGCAAGATCATAGTGTTTTAGTGCTAAAAAAGGATGCTGAAATTTTCCTAGCAACACAGTTACAGGTGAAATTCGTTTTCAAAATTACTCAAATGAAAAAACTTTGAACTATAAAGTAGTTCAAAATCATCATATAAACACATTGGTACCAAAAAAGCCTCATGAAAAAAAAATTAATGTGCCCTAAAATGGCCTTGCAATGCCAAAAAGTAGCCCGAAAAGTGGCCCATTTGAACCAAAAAGCAAAAAGTGTCCAAACTAGACCCGTGCACTAAAATGACTTCCAAACATTCAGAACAACATGGATTAACATGAAAATTATACCATGATAACTAGACTCCAAGGGGAATTCAACCCAACAAGTTTTATTGAAAACGGACTTGGGATGAAGGAGATACAAGCCCCCGAAGTTGCTGCCATCAAAATTCACAGAAACTCTCCAAGAAAAAGATACCTACTTTCAAATGATCACGAAAAATTCAATTCATCTTGGATTGATCTGAAATTTTTACCACTCATTCCATACATCATCTAGTTTTTTTTTCAAAATTTCATTAAAATCGGACTTGTTTTGCAAAAGTTACAGTTATTCGAAGGTGAATGTCCCCCAAAAACGTCCAAAATATGGACGTCGGGACGGTTAGGGGTTAAGTACCAGTTAGTTTTGTAAATAATTAGGAAAAATTTAAAGCATGTCCAAATTTTGATATATAACATAAATAAAGCAATGCAATGGAGCACCCTTTTGAAAACTCAACCAAAAAAGAATCTTCAATTAGATCCACTTTTCTAAGTAATGAAGGAATGTCATTTGTACTCCATGAATTTTGGGACTACTGTGTCATTGCCACGTAAACTTACTTAGTTTCTAATTGTAACTAAATTGTGGTCCCATTGCTTTATTATACTATGTAAATTCACAGATCAATATCCGAGAAACAAAATAAAAATTATTTGATTGTCTTTAGTTCTTTGTGAAATCCGAAATTTCCATAATTAATAAATTTTCCAAATTTAAAAAATTAAGAAATGGCATTTCGTACAATCTGCATTCAAAAATTAAACTATGTTGACACACTAGTGTTAGAACTGACCTAAGGGTACAATATATGTTTAAAAAAAATATGAAGTTTTCAAAGTTTATAGGTGGGAAAAGTAAATGGGACATAGTCTGTAGTGTATCATTGTAAAAAGGATTTATAACTTGAGTTACTTCAGCTGTTACTTCAATCAGTCTCATGGATTTTTGTATCCCCTTTATCCACTATGATCTTCGAGTGGACATTATAATTATAAATGCACTATAAATGAAAACTTTGTAGTTTAATTTGACTAAGCTTATACGAGCAAATTGAGGCCTTTAGAGGGCTGTGAGTTTTGAATTTTATATATATATATATATATATATAATATAATATTTTGTTTTTTCTTTTGTTTTTGTTTTTGTTTGTTTGTGACCAAACACTAGTAGAAAAGGTGGCGCTCCTCAAGGAGATGCCCGAAAAAAATCACTATGCATGCGTGAAATTGGGCACTACTTGCCTGGGCATTTCCCTCGGCAGTGCCACCTCTTTTACTAGTGAAAGGAATTTTCATCAATCCAAGCTGATTGAAATCGAATCCCAACAAGATTGTTTGCTATGAATATCCTCTTTGTACACTATGAATTCTCATGTTTCATATTTCTTAGGATTGTGAGCATTCCCCCTTCTTCTATTTATTTTTAAGATTTTGAATGCAAGTTTACTATGTTCTTCATTGTTGAATGCATGACTTGAACAAGAGCATAATCAATTTTGGTATGCATCAAATTATTGATAAGAAAACAAAACCCTTATGTTTGAGTCTTGTGCAAAGAATCACTACAATTAGAGTAAGGATGATTGCAAGCTACGGTACAACACGTTTTTTGTCGCAGTACACTAATCGTTGCTCTTTTACAATCTTTGAAAAATCATCAAGAAAGATTGAGATGGAATTTTGTGACAAAACAAATTGCGTTCTTTTTAGAATTCCAAATTTAAGATATCTACCACAATAAAGTTTTTGAAATTTTAATTGGTGATAATTCAAAGATTGTAAAAGTGCAGCAATTACTGCATGGCAACAAAAAACATGTTGTATTGTAGTTTGCAATTACCCGTAATCTTGTGCAAAATGCATGCAATAAATAGACTTTTGATTTATCTATATAATAAAAGAGAAGGGTGTTTTTTGAAGTTATTTAAAAAAGTTCTTATCTTCTTTCAAAGGTTATTGCAAAAGGATATTTCAAAGGTTATTTGAAGATCATTTAAAAAGTTATTCAAAATATCAATTTCAAACCTCAATATTCTTCTTCGGGGGAAAATGATAATTTGATAAATACATTGAGTTTTTTTTTAAATTTTGATATTTATTTTGAATTTTTTTATGTGCCGGTGCTCGGTACAGGTCAAGCTAGTAGCCTACATTCAAGGTTGTTTTTATTACCATTTTGAACGATTAGGTGAATACTTAGATTTAACCCTTAACGCGCATGCATCCATATAATGAACGATGAATAGATTGTAAGTCTTTCTTGACTGCATCCCATACAATTTTTCATCCACCGAAGTCTTCTTTGGTTCTTGTGCTAGTTCACTACCATTTGTATAGTATGAATCTTCAAAATAAGATATTGTGATTTTAATTTTGAATGACAAAATTGGCTTATGTCAAGTTTCATTCTTAGTTCAAAACCTGATTCAAAAAGTGAGACCTTAACAATGATTTTCCAAAATAAGTAGAATCAAATAATTGAAATTATACCATCTCATAGTGCATGTTATTCCAAAATAATTATATTTGTTAATATTTTTTTTGTTAATTTGGGGTTTTAAAGTGAATTTCAAAAGAAAACCTTGCAAAATTAATTAAAAACTATTAATATATATATATGATAAATCAAGCCGTACAAATGTGATCTACACAATCACATTAAGATTTACAACTTTTCTTCAAATATCAACCCCATTTTTGTGATTCATCAAACATTTTATAACACCTTTGAAATCGGTGGTGGATCTGAACATTAAAGGGTTAAAGGTCTCAAAGTTTTACAACTGTTGCTTCAATTGTTTTTCAAAATGTGTTCTATAATTGCACTTGCTGTTATTTAAAAATTACAACAAGCTTAAACTTTTAGATCACTTGGACATGTATCGCACCTCTTCACTATAGTTTGTCATCAACAAATCCTAGCCTGAGGAAGGCAAATCCCTACAGCAGCATGTGTAAATGTACCATGAAAAAGGCTACATTTGTACTGAATGTGAGGAAGTTTGAGTAGGTTGCTACTTGAAAAACAATGCAGTAGCTGCTTGTTTTCTCAAATCACAAAATTCTAGGAGGATGCATATCAAAACCCACACTGGATTTACAACCACTCTGCCCTTCTGTGCTCAGATATTCCAATTCTACTCATATTGCATATATTCTGATGAGTATAAGATCTCTGGGTATATGAAATGTCCCATAAACATACATCAGATAATTAACCCATAAGCGCGTAAAGAGCCCAATAAGGTCAAACCTGGCTATTTTTCAGTCAAATGTTGATTTTTACCTATTGTAGTTACTAATTTCAAATGAAAATGATCTCCACTAAGAAAGTGTGGAGGTTATCTTCTACTTTCTAGTCCAAATTACTACTCTTCAAAATTGTTAGAATTACACTTTTTACAACACTTTAACCCTTTGCGCCTGCGTCTACTATGTGGATGATGAACAAATTCAAACTATTCTCCTGCCTACATACTGAATAGTTTTCATCCATCCAAATTTCTCTTGGTTCTTGTGGTAGTTGACTATCATTTGTACGGTTCAGATCTTCAAAATAAGATATTGTAAGTTTTTGAAAAACAACATATTAATTGGTTTATGTCAAGTTTCATTCTTAGTTCAAAAAGTGAGACCTTAAACACGATTTTCCAAAATGAATAGAATCAAATAATGAAAAACCATACCATCTCGTAGTGCATGTTATTCCAATTTCATTATAATATTTTCTATTTTTTTTGTGTGAATTTGGTATTTTTAATTGAATTTCAAGAGAAAACCTTGCAAATTAATTACTTAATATTAACAAAAAATATGATGAATCCAATTGTACAGATGTGATCTTCACATTGACATTTACAACTTTGTTGTGAACATCAATTCCATTTTATTTTTTTCATCAAACATTGTATAATGAATATTTGAAAACATCATTGAATTGGGACATTGAAGGGTTAAAGCTCAGACCCCTAAAATTCCAATATACACTGTAGAAAAGGTTTTTCTATTGAGTTTCTTTTCATGTAGGGTCAAACAACATGCCCCTACAACTTGTTGTTCATCACTATTATTTACATTTCTCCTAAAAACTTCATACTATTTAAAGCTTTTTATAATTACTATGATTTTTATAAGAAAAAAGCTTTGAAAAGTCTTATAAAATTCATTTTTATTTACATGATTATGAAAAAATCAAGGTAAATTTGTTTAACGAAACCTTTGTGAGAAAAACACCAGAAGAATTAAATATATTTTTAAATGTGAGAAATTGATGAGGTTTGACTGAGTATATGTAGTGTGGAGCATCCAGTTCTTCAATGGAGCATGGAGGACGACAATCAATTCCCTTTCCTCTTTCCCATTTTATTCAGATTGTCTAAGGAATTTTCCGTGATCAATAGTCCAATGCCAATGTGAATCGGGTGGACTAAGTATGTGTTTGTTAGTTCCAAGCCCGATTCCAAGCCAAGCAATCACCAACCCTAAATGGGATTCAAAGACAACACTGGAGATCCTGAAGAGGATCAAAGAGCACAACGTCAGTGTACTGTACACACACAGACAGACGACAAGCCATAGTGACAGGGAAAGCTACAATGTCTGGTTCATCGCACGAAATGGAATACATCTTGAATCACAATTGCAGATATCATCCCGATTGATATGAAAAAATAGAGGTTCAACGCCAATGAGTTAGCGGAAATTAACACCAATTTAGAAGTGCAGACACTCAGTAACTCTATCCAGTTAGCTGAAGCTGTTCTTGGTTAGCTACAGCTCAAATTAGGAAACGTACAATATCTCAATTGCAGCTCAGATTGACTCAATTTACAAATAAAAGCATATCCACATTCCACAACCAACAGCTGAAGAAAACACAGAAACAGTCAGGCCGCATTCGATCTATCCGAATTAAACTACGTTGGCAATCACCAAGCCTCACTCCATCAATCATAGTCCATTTCAAAAACAACGATTCATAGATTGCGAAGAGGATGATTGAGCACAGCGGAAGCCTGGATGTAGCTGTCCGGGGAATTGAGTACTACTATCGCCATGAGCATGCACATGTACACTAACAGGAGAGCCATTCAGAGTGATGAGGTAAAGCTACAATGTCGTGTTTATTACACCAATTAAGCACACAGTTACAGTAGGAGATAATCATACAACGCTAGGATGAGAAGTAGTTCATTTATCTGGGGGAGACGGTGATGTTCGAGTTCTTCTCGACCAGCTTGCCGTTCCTGAGCTCGCCCAGGGCGGCCACGGGCCACGTCAAGCCCTTGGACATGATCCGGAGCGCCAGCGGCACGTCGATGATGATCTCCTTCTCGGTGGGCTTCTTGGAGTTCCTGACGTCAATCAAGTAGGCGCGGCCCACCCATCCAATCCAGCCGGCGATGTACAAGAACACGAGCCCGGGGTACACGAACTCGCCCAAGTGCTTCTGGTCACCGTCCACGATCAAATGCGGCAGACCGTCGGTTCCGCACAACAATCCCCCGTTCCCGTAGAATGCGAACCGTCTCTTGGTCTTCTCGATGGTGGCATTGATCGCCAACGACGGGGCGCTGCCGGGCGCGTACAGCTTCAACCTCGACTCGAGCTTCTTGATCTCCTGCTTCTCCCGCTTGGCGAACCCCTTGCTCTCCTTGCAGGGCGTCAACCCGGCGACGTCGGCGCGGGCTTCGGGGACCACGAAGTCGCTGGAGCCGACCACGGCGGACAGGGCCAGGGCGGTGGCGAACTTCGCTGCAGTTTGTGCAACGGTGGTCTCGGTTTCGTCGACGGATGAGGAGCAGACAGTCCGGGCCCGGGTGTTCTTGAGGAACACGGCGGGGCGGGCGCCGGAGATGGCCGAGCGGGAGCTGAGGTCGAGCGGGGCCATGAGGCCGGCGGGGGCGAGGGCGGCCATGGAGACCGTGGACGCCATAGCTGCAGAAACGCTGCAACAGACAGACAGGGGTGGAGAAACAGGCCGAGGCGAGAGAGGAGAGGAAAATGAACGGGATTGGGGAGTGAGCGAAGTGCAGCGCGGGCGGAGCTTACTTGGGCTTGTGTGAGGCACAATCTTATCCAGAAGATCTGGCCCCAACGGATTGTTGGCCTATCGCCTTTCTTCTCTGTGATGGCCCTTTTGCCTGCTTTCCGTTGGCTAAGCCCCTCACTCCTCCATGCAACACAGCATATCTACCCTGAGTTCCATTTAGAGTTCCATCCATGTTTCAAATTTCCCAAAGAAAAGAAGAAGAACTCCGGTCCTCATTTGAGGCGGGCGTGAATATAGTGTGTGTTCGACCCACCCTTGATTCGATGCCCACATGACAAAGGATCAATGGTTAGGACTACTTGTCCCTCTCGAGGTTAAACCCTATAGAATCCAAATTTCTCAATGCTTCATATTCCTTCAAAGACATGGCTTCAGTCCTGATTCCCACACCCAAAATTTCTTTTAACCCTTAAACATCAAAAAAAAACCCACGGGCTTGTTCTGAGAGAATAATCAAGAAAAAAGTGGATTTTCTCAACCAAAATTGAAATAGATTGGTGCTATGGAAAGGTGATGAAAATGTGAGGCAAAATATAGCAAATATGCATGTTTTAGTAAATTTTACATTTCAAGGAAATTAAAAAGAGAATTAGTTGGGAGAGAAGGGAGGGAGTCGGGCAGCTTGAGATCTTAATGGATACTAGAGCTTCCGGCAGCATTGGCCAACGTTGTTCAACAATGTTATATATATATATATATATATATATATAATTTTAAATCCAAAATTGCAGAGCCGGAATCTCATTGTATTTTTAAAATTTAGTTTTGAAGTGACACTGTTCACTCCATCCACTGTTCATAGAGGATTTGAAGAATTCTAATTGGTTGTTCACGTTACTCAACATCACAAACTTGGCAAGTCATGTTTTTGCAATGTTTTACGTATGTTGTTGAGATGAACAGGGGTGATTACATTTGACATACGTCTTACATATGTTTATCGTATAAAAAACGTATGAACAAAATATTACAAACTACTAGTAGGATTTTGGTCCTTTATAACTGGTCTTTTGTAACTTAAATGGCCCAAAACGATTTCTTTTTTAAAGAATTGAGTCACAAAGGACCATGTAAGTCACAAAGGACTAGTTATAAAGGACCAATATCCTACTAGTGTTAACATGAAAATACACATCATGATAAACTTTACATGTTTGTAATATGTTCTTCGTAAGTTTTTTTTACGATAAACATACGTAAAACGTATGTCAAACGTAATCACCCATGTTCATCTCAACAACATACATAAAACATTGCAAAAACATGACTTCCTAAGTTTGTGATGAAGTAGTTACTCTTGGGGGCAAATCTCTTAAAAAAAAATTCCTTTGGACTATCCGTCTAGGACCCTCTTGACGTTTAAGGGTTAAACTTCATTTTAAGCATGATTCACGTCATGATTTACTTTGTCTCTATTTCAAAAAAGTATAATTGCCTTAAACATGTTCTTTTTGGCATTTGAAAAACTCTATTTGGTTCATTAGAGTAGAAGTTATGAGCAAGATTCTTATCAAACAAAGTAAGCCCGTGGAGCTTAGTATGTCCTTTGAAAGATAAACATATCAGCTTAGTACCAATTTCATTGTGAATATTTATCTTACCTTGTATAATTTTAACCTAGTACGTAGTAATTGCATGAGAGAAAAATGTAGACTCTCTTTTTATGTAGGAGACAAACAAAGAATTTTAAACCGCTTGGTTTTTTTTGTCTCCTTCTTTGTTTTGTCTCTTTCTTTTAATTCTTTGTTGTCAAGTTCTTTGAATCTTCTTTGCTTCGTTCCTAGTCTCTAAGTTTCCATATTTATTTTTAGTATAAAAACCTTATTTCGTAAGAAACTAGTAGGCAATTCATAGGTTTTAGAAAGATGTCATTTTCACACTAGAGCAATACTCCTCTGTCCCATTAAAAAGTTGTGATTTCATTGAAACTTTGGAATCAAGCCTCCACGTCGCATGAGAGGGCAATTAACAAGTCGAAATTAATGCTCTTTGCATCACAAAACCACCCTTGAAATTTCTAGAGTTGTTCGGGGAGGTCACTTTTAAATATTACGTAACAACGTGCAAACAAAGATAAGGTCCAAATAAATCTTTGAAGGTAAATTTTATAAATAAATTACATTAATATGGGTTTACCAAAATTGATAACAAGAATAAAATGAGAATATTCTCAAAATAGTACTAATTATAGTAGTAACCACTTTTCTTTTTAGAGTACTTTTAATTACCCTTTGTTTATACGTGATACTCAAAAGATACAAAGAGTGACCTTCCTGAGTAGGGTTGTTTGTAGCCTGAATCACCTGATGCGAAAGAATGTCATTTTAAATTCATCTTAGATTACTAAAAATAGCCTTCATACAATTGATATAAGCGAATTTGGATTTGAGCATAATAGGAGACTTAACCTTGGTACATGCTCACAACTTTATGATGCATGATCAAGAGTACATGAGGTGGTGCATGAAATCAAAGATTGTTGATCATGCAAGCTAAAATTAGTCTGTGAATTTGTGATATGGGTCAAAAACATTAACTAGGTTTATGATTGCCCTAGAATGTCTAATGCACTCCATTGAGATGTATATATATATATATATATATATATATATATGCAATGCTCATTTAGATGGTGAGCAATATTTGTATACTCCTCTCTCCTAGAAATCACAACTTTAATTTGAGATAGATTTAAGTCCAAATCACGACTTTTTAGTAGAATGGAAAGAGTATTAGTTAATGGATTGGACCAATTTCAAATCCTCATTTGTAGAATGTAAACGAAGATTCCATCACATTTGTGATTAAGTACAAGATCTCATCTTAATTTGGTTATAGAGAGTGATTTGGAGGGCTCAATCTATACAAGGAAGAAACATAAAGTGTTGCCACAAGCTTGATGAAAAAGAAGATATTATTTAAATACTGTTCATAATTTGGAAAAGTGACAAACTTAATGCACTATTAGAAAATTCAATGTCCAAATCAACAAAGAAGTGTTGATATTTTTAGTTGTTTCGGACGAGTTGTACAGGACAATAATCAACAGAAATTTGTTGATTTGGTCAAAGAAATAATAAAATAATAAAACTTTTTTTTTGTTGCCCGGATTTTTCGAGCAAAAAAACTTTTTTTTTGCTGCCTGACGCCTCCGGACAGCCAAGCTTTACACCCACAGTTGCTACTTGGGTTCGGACTTGGAACCTCACACTTACAACTCAATACTCTAACCAACTCACCACCATTAGAATTCGATGATTAAAGCATTATTTTTTTCTTACATATACACTTACAATTTGGTGTTTTGGATCTCAGCAGACTGTGAAGACCATTTTGGCATAGTAAAATAACTTTTTTCAAAACTCTTTGGACTAAGAAAAGTTGGGAAATCAAGTTAAGTTTCATCTTCAAAAATCCGTTTGTGATTCTGAGCCTCCATTCAAAAGTTATAGACAAAATTCAGAAAGGGTGTTTGAAAATATCAAAGAAAATATTCCTTGCTACCTGACTCTGAATTTTGTCTATAACTTTTGAATGATGGCTCGAAATCTCAAACGGATTTTTGGAGATGAGAGTTAACTTGGTTTTCCAACTCTTTTAAGTTCAAATTTTATTGAAAAAAAGTATTCTACTGGCCGCCCAAGTTTGTTGAGTATTTTTTTTTTAAATTGTGAATGATTAAGTTAAAAAAACATTCAGAGTACATAGAACTTCAACCATGGTGTTTTAAATGTTGCCCAAATGAGGGTGTTTTAAATGTTTTAAGTGTTTTGAAAGTCATAATTTTGTGCTTTGATGCCTTTTAACTTTGGCGATTATGTTCACAATCTTGTTGAGAGTTTGTATATAGAATTTTAAACCAATTGGATCTATTTGTCATGGGTGCCCGAAATTGCCCAAAACTAAAAACCATCACCTTTTAAGAAATAACTTTTTAATTGCAACTTGAATTGATCAAAAAAAATTCTAGGCATTAACATGATAGTGAAACACAAGTTTATTAAAAGTTTCACATCTTGTACAAGAAATGTATTCAATAAATATTGTATCAAGAAGGGCCTACTCAAAAGTAGAAAATGGTTTGAAATCATGATGCATGGTTTCGAAGGTTAATTAATTATTTGGCATCAATGTACCAATCCTACTGCTATGGTATAAGAACATTCCAAAATCTTTTAAATGTACGAAGTTGAGTCTATAAATTGCATAAGACTCCAAAGATTCCAAAAAGATTCCAAAATTTCAAAAAAGATTCCAAAGAATTCCAAAAGATTTCAGTTTCGCTAATTTTTTGTTGATTTGGTCATTGCACTATTCAAATTAACAGAAAGTAGGTAGCAATTTGTTGGTTTTTACAAAAAGTTCAAAAATCAATGAAATTGGTCATTACAGTGCCCCAAACAACATAAATCAATTGATTTTTTGTTGATTTGGTCACTATTTTCTAGTAGCGATGCTACACTAAATGAGTGATTTAGTGTCCAACAAGAATTGATGTTTTTTTACCACAATTCATTCAAAGATAAGAAGAAATAGTATTCGTACTATAGAGTTAACCAAAAAGTCAACCCATAGAGGAAGATTTTGATAAACTTACGTTGAACTTGTATTGAAACAAAAATAGACCAAAAACTATTTGTGATGAGTTGTGAAACAATCTAAAACAAGGCCCTATCATTATTTCCCATACTTCGCTATTGCTCCTATACCTTCCACTAAAGCTTCAAGTCCATGGCCCACAAGGAGATATGACAAGACACTATTCCACCCAAATATAGTTCAAAAGAGAAATTAGAAGTAGAACAAAAAGGGAGGCTAGATGGAGGATTTTCCGGTTAATTCTAATACATAGGAGTTTATCACTTGTCATTCCCACTTCCAGTGAAAGTGCCATGTCCCTTCATGGTGATGATAGTCCCTTTAATCACGTCGGCTTAAATAATTTTCAAATGAAATCCTTTCTATTCAATAGTCAAACAAGTGTTTGCTATTTTCAACAATATATACATTTCCAGCTTGTATGAATGGCCTATAACTTTCAATGGCAGGTCTTTTGGGAGGTCTTGAAATGGAATATTTTTAGAATCTTTGGAACTTTCAGGAATCTTTTCAAAATATTATATATTGCTTTTAATCCTTTTGGAATATTCATGTTGATGTCACTTAATCCGCTTGAAACCATGTCGAATGCATATTCTAGCCACACCACAAGTTCGTTTTCATTAGCCAATCAAGCTCGCAAGAAAATTTTTGGGACTCGCCATTTTAACCCCTGAAGGACCAGGACCGTATTCTTACAAAAAACCATGAAAAACGCAGCATTTGGAAGTTGCAGAAGAAATCATACGTTTTTTAGTTTTTTCATCATTTAACCGTAAGATCTAATTCCCAACTTGAATTTTCATGTGAGCACAAAATTTGAGAGCAAAATGACCATTAGATTCTTAGATTATAAGGATCAAAGTTGCAAAAGAAGATTTTTTGGGGTTCAATCCGGTGACAAATTTGAACTTTAGAAATTAATATCTTTTTTTTGAATGGGTTAGAAATTCATTGAATGGCAAGGCCATGTTAACAATTGAGTTAAGTCTTCAAATATAAAATCTTGTAAGAAAAAAGCTCATATTAATTTTTTCATAAAACAATTACTAGAAGTGGGTACAAAGTGAAAGGAAAAAGAAAATCATTAATAAGTTTGACATGGAATTGTAAAATGTCAATCTTAACGGTGAGAATGTTGTACTTGGAAATCTTCACCCAGTGCCTTTTATTTTATTAAAAAATATTGAAAATTGAGTTTAGAAACGAGCTTCAAAGATTTTTTTGTCCAAACTGCCCAAAAAACAGATCTCCTCATAACTTTTATCCCATTGCTCAAAATGGGTAGATTTAAAGCTTCATTTGTAGATAAAGATCAACCAATCATGAATCAAAAAAGAAATTTTGAAAAAGAGTAAAAAATAAAAAAATTCTTGCTACCCGATCTCGCTTCAAAAACTTCAAATGCTTATAACTTTTGCAATACTTATCGGAATGACATGAAACAAAGTGCGATATGTAGAGTGTAGTTTTTGGAAGCTACACTGAAATTTTCATTGAAAATTTTAAAAATATGAGGTCCCTGGAGGCTGCCCAAAAAGTGGAACGACCAAAATATGGTCGCTCAAAAACTTAGGGGTTAAGGGGCATTTAATGTAAAAGAACAAAAATAGCTGCCATAATCTTCTAATATCCACCTTGCTCATAGAATCTTTTGAAATATTTTTTGAATACGATACCTTTATGTTATAGGGATTGAGGAAAATTATTGCCATCACTATATCTTGAATGTAACGTATCAATTAAGGCAATAGCTTATTTATTCTACAACGTCACTGAATGCTATGTATTACATTTTGGTCTAAACACTATCTTATATTATTTTTTAAATTATTAATATACGTACAATCCTAAAATACCTTTTCACTATTGTTAACTTTTTGCCAAAAAAACGAATTTCATTGACCAATAGAAAATGTTGACCGCCACATTTCACTTCTTATGCGATGTCACATTACACATTTTGAACGCCCTACCGTGAAACACCCAATTACTGTCTTTTATATACAAAAAAATGATTTCCAATTGTTTCAAAAGTTGCACATGCACAATTTCAATTCACACATAAGTTTGTGTTGAATTACTGTATATATCTACAGCCGTTGTAGTAACTCACTCTTCTCCACTATAGATGAAAACAAAAAAACAAATTGTTTGGTGAGAAATAGTATTTTAAACCTAAATCACCCATTTGGTGTAGTAGATTTCATGCAATCATGACTTGTTGTTATGGCTTAAAAAGGTACAAAGTTGAACTAGAACATAAATACAATTTAGAATAAAATATTAATTTTTTCATAAAACAATTACTAGAAGTGGGTACAAAGTGAAAGGAAAAAGAAAATCATTAATAAGTTTGACATGGAATTGTAAAATGTCAATCTTAACGGTGAGAATGTTGTACTTGGAAATCTTCACCCAGTGCCTTTTATTTTATTAAAAAATATTGAAAATTGAGTTTAGAAACGAGCTTCAAAGATTTTTTTGTCCAAACTGCCCAAAAAACAGATCTCCTCATAACTTTTATCCCATTGCTCAAAATGGGTAGATTTAAAGCTTCATTTGTAGATAAAGATCAACCAATCATGAATCAAAAAAGAAATTTTGAAAAAGAGTAAAAAATAAAAAAATTCTTGCTACCCGATCTCGCTTCAAAAACTTCAAATGCTTATAACTTTTGCAATACTTATCGGAATGACATGAAACAAAGTGCGATATGTAGAGTGTAGTTTTTGGAAGCTACACTGAAATTTTCATTGAAAATTTTAAAAATATGAGGTCCCTGGAGGCTGCCCAAAAAGTGGAACGACCAAAATATGGTCGCTCAAAAACTTAGGGGTTAAGGGGCATTTAATGTAAAAGAACAAAAATAGCTGCCATAATCTTCTAATATCCACCTTGCTCATAGAATCTTTTGAAATATTTTTTGAATACGATACCTTTATGTTATAGGGATTGAGGAAAATTATTGCCATCACTATATCTTGAATGTAACGTATCAATTAAGGCAATAGCTTATTTATTCTACAACGTCACTGAATGCTATGTATTACATTTTGGTCTAAACACTATCTTATATTATTTTTTAAATTATTAATATACGTACAATCCTAAAATACCTTTTCACTATTGTTAACTTTTTGCCAAAAAAACGAATTTCATTGACCAATAGAAAATGTTGACCGCCACATTTCACTTCTTATGCGATGTCACATTACACATTTTGAACGCCCTACCGTGAAACACCCAATTACTGTCTTTTATATACAAAAAAATGATTTCCAATTGTTTCAAAAGTTGCACATGCACAATTTCAATTCACACATAAGTTTGTGTTGAATTACTGTATATATCTACAGCCGTTGTAGTAACTCACTCTTCTCCACTATAGATGAAAACAAAAAAACAAATTGTTTGGTGAGAAATAGTATTTTAAACCTAAATCACCCATTTGGTGTAGTAGATTTCATGCAATCATGACTTGTTGTTATGGCTTAAAAAGGTACAAAGTTGAACTAGAACATAAATACAATTTAGAAATTTTTTTTTGGTTGTGAATTCAAAATAGAGGTAAAATAAAAAAATCTATAACTGTAAATTAACACTATTTATAAACAAATGTTTTTTCTTAGTTGTTAATGATAAATTTAATATCAGAATTATTGGGTTTTTGAGTTTGTCACTAGGTGTTGCTATGTCACATTTTCTGCACTATTAGTATAACTTTGTGACATTTTCTTATTGATGCATTGCAAACCATGATGATTTTAGTTCTATCACAATCAACTATAAATATAAATTTCTTTAATTGGTTGTCATAATTGTTTCTTTTGTTAAGTCTTTGTCACCCTTATTCATTATTGCCATGTATGATTCTATTTGACTTTACCATTTATAAAGAACAAGATGTGTCAAAGCCCTAGTGTAAACCAAAAGTGACAACCTAAACCGCTCTTAGATTTATAAGAGTTTAGGAGGACCATGACTCTTTGCCTTTAAAAAGGGGGTGTCACGGCGTTTTTTCCCCATTCTCAATCTTCAAAGAATGAATACATCGCACTTTCTCCTTGAATTGTAGAAGACTCATTCTTTGAAGATTGAGAAGCTTCAGTTTTTTCATACTGAGCCCGAGGAGTGTACTTAAAGTTAAAACTAGGAGTCACGTGAGTGCGTACTTTTTGACTCTCTATATTTATACTAAAAAATCACGTAAAAATTGTAAAAATAAAAATGACATTGTTAAATACAATCTAAAGTTCTTGTTGTATAAATTTCAAAAAATAATCACTTGTAAATATTTTTAAATTGATTTTTGAAGTGAAAATATCAAATTTTAGTTCAAACTTCTATCATTTTTTATAAGATTTCAAAAAAAAATTGGTCCTGAAATTGATAGATATATATATGCAATGATTTAGCACCCAAAAAATCTTAATTTTAAAAAATATTTTAAGGCCAAGTATTGTAGGGGGTATGCTTTTAAAACGCAATCACTTGGCTCCTAGTCTATAACTTTAAGTGCACTCCTCAAAATATTGAGGTAAAGAATGGACGTGATTTTGATTCATCGTGGATCGTTGGTCGCGGGTTCGCGTTGAGGGGCATTTAAGGGGTGTCATGGCATGTTCTTTGAAGAATGGCCACGATTGGCTTATGAATTCTTTCCCAAGGTTCTCAATCTTCAAATAATCAACTTCTTGAAAGCGTTGTGACATTCCTGAAGGACGGACCCCCATAAAAAACCCGTGCCTGCTCTCACAAGTTGGGCTCTACAAAGAACAAAACTTGTTTTAGTTCTTGTTTTGGATTAGAAGACAGGTGCTTGAAATATTAAACGGGCTTGTACCTTCTTCATTACATGGTCAATGTGGCTTTCACGGGACCCAACTAACTTTTATTAAAAGAGATTGAAATGTGAACCCAACATCTATTTGAGTGAAGACGGGGTCGGGTGCCTTATAGGGGGCTCTAATGTGAACCCCTAGGGAGGTCACGTCCAAATATTACGTAACAACGTGTGAACAAGTGATTTTCAACCTCCTATATACTTTTTTATAAAGTTTGATTTAGCTCCAAATTTCTGAGTGTGGTCACATAATCATTACGTCTTTTATTTTAAAAAACTCTTATTTCAATTAAATTCAAAACTAGCTCTAAAAACACAATTGAAACTAGCTCTAAAAACACAAGAATTAGTTGTATAGTGTATTTATTTACTTCAGAAAATTGTAAGTAATTAATTGGAATAAAGAAAATTCCCAAAAATTCACAATATAAACTTTCAACATAAAGAAACATCCTATAATTTTTTCAAGTTGTTTGATTGATTATTTATAATGTAATATAGGGGGTCAAAGATTTGTTCACACTTGATACACATAAAATACAATGAGTGAACTCCCGAGTGTGAACCACCTCTAGGAATTGTTCTTCACTGAGATTAGGCTTGCTTTTTCACAAAGTTTTAACCCATCCGATATCCAATAGCCTCTACCGATATGAAAAAAATAAATTGAACCCATCCCAAAACCGATCATTTGAAAAATCAAAATGTCCACGGATTGAATGGTGCAAAAATAACAAATCCCAAAACCGGTTTAAAAAAAGAATGACCTCGCCCGATGGGAGAGCTCATGTATCATCGAGGAGTGGTTAGAGAAGCTTTTTGTGAAGTTCCAGGTTACTAATGAAGATCAAGATCAATGTCGGGGTGAGTGTTTGGAGATGGTATAGACTATGAGGGAAACGATTCCCGCCAAATCATTGTTATGGTGATTCTAGGCAATACTGTTATATGTGAGGGGATTCTCTAAACAAAACTTGATCAAGAGTCATATGAAAACGAGGTTGAAGCTGATGACTTTGGATGCTCTGATGTGCATTTCGTGTGCAAACATTTTAGTGGAAAACATTAATTGGAATATTGTAATGATTGTTTGGAGAAACATGAAGAACATAAGAATTCATTCTCTTGATTGAATGATAATTCAAACCTTAATTCCTATTTTCAATATGTTTGTACCAAATATGAGGAATTTGTGATTCTATACGCAACATGCTCCATGCACATTAGTGTCTTTGATGTGGGTACATTCACAGTACCACGACCCAAGGAAACTGTAACCAATGATTAATTTAACGGATTGTTAAGCAATAATCTTATCACATGAATTGATAATGCAATATAAATTAGTAACTACATATAATATATGTCATTATACAATATACTAAAATTTGACAATGTTTGGGAAGTTATTGGTACTCCAAAACGACTAAAATATGGTCGTAATCAGTCGTTAATAACGACTAAAATGTGCTTAAATGTTCAAAATATGTCGCAAAATGTCCTTAAATTTTTCTAATATCTACATAAATTGAAGATATTATTTTCTAAGCACTCATCAAGAGTCGTTATAACTGGGCGGGGTTGGGTCGTGTTACTGTGAATGTACCCATGTCATGTAAAAATAATATTCCAATTCATGTCAGTTTTTTGGGTAATATAATTAGAATGTGTTCACTTGTGGGTTTTTCCAAAAGCAAGATGGAAACAGGGACAACACTGCCGCTCTGAAATGCGGAAGCGCTGAGGGAAGATTGAGACGGGTTTTGTGAGCTGGTTGTTGTGGTGGGAATGTTTGCATTGCAGAAGTCGCTCTGAACGAGGCAAGCTGGGGACTACTTGCAAGCAAATCTCCCACCGCTACAAATCTCTGCGGTGAACTAGGATACGGTTGGGAAGCGTGCCGTGGTTTCAAGTGCAGTGTTGGCACTTGAGGGAAGAACTTGGCAGGCTGGGCTGTCGCACGCTTGTACCCCAGGAGCTCACCCCCCGCCTTTTTCGGATCTGAAGCGCAACGCAACATTCTCCAGCAGATGCACACGACTTACAGCTCACAACTCATTCCAATAGTAAGCTCGCCAGCTCTCCTTTACTTCCCAAATCGTTCAATCCAGCTAGTTAGTTCTAACGATCAATGCACTAGTGCTCCCTTTCAGTCTCTCCCTCTAGCTACCTATCTAGATTGCTGCAATACAGATAACACCACGAAGTCCGTTCGAGCTCAAGAGAGCTCACCCTCCGCAAGCACAAGCCGACTGCAAGATCCGGAATATTCGGAGATCTTGCCCACTCTGCCCAGCCCGATCACAAGCTCGCCGCAACTTGATTTGCCATGGTCAACTGATCAACTCAAGCTCGCCGCAACTCGATCAGATCCAAGTTCAACGCCCAGCAGCAACACCCAGCAACGTCGAGATTCCCGAGAATCAGCAGCTTCAAGGTCGACACCAGCAACGTCGACAACGCTGCAGCAGGTACACAGCCGACACCAACAACGCCGACAACGCTGCAGCAACGTCGAGTTTCGCAGCCTGAACCAGCTGCATCACCGCCCAGCTTCAACGACCTGTAGAAGCACGGCGCATCATTCAACATCTACACGGCAGGCCAACACCACACTGCTAGCACGAAGCTCCAACACCTGCTGCACAGCCCCGACGTTGCCATCTCCAAATTCAAGCCGCCTCAACGACATTCCATCGTACCCTGGTAAGACGACAACAACAAGGGCCAACACCCTCACACAAGGTACGCAACCCACCTCATCTTTTACTTTTCCACCAACAATGTTTAACATCCTCCCTTGTTGTAACCAAAAACTTAGCAGTGTCTCCACCCCACGTAAAGCCTGGAAGACCAATGCTTCTAGGAGGGGCAAGGAAAACATCTGCAAATCACTATTAAAAAACCAAACTCTAAACTTCCAAATTCACCACACCCACTCTCTAAATCTCGCACACCTACGCTTATCTATATCTAATTATATTCTAATTCCATATACTAATCCATACCTAACTATATTCCGTCTGTACACCAGCTACATCATGTCAACAGGTCCCCCTCCAACACACAGCAACTCTTTCAATGGTGCAGCCCCAGTTGACACGGAAATGGAAGATGTCATGACCAACAACAAGCGCACTACCCCCGAGCATGATTCATCAAACCAGAAGAAGCCCAAGAGTACATACAAGTCCGTCTCATTGTACCGGGACACATCACTCATGGAGCTATGGTATGGTTTTCCAGTCATGGAACGCCTAGCTTATGAAGCTGGCATGCCGCCCCTCAGCACAACCAAAACCGTGGAAGCGCTGACCAAGCTGGGATACAAATCAAATGAAGCGCAAGAGCTCATCTCAGCCAGGATGTCATTCCCACGCATCGAGCAGAAATTATGGCCAACCGCTTGCCCGGACAAGATCGAAGGTCAGCACGTTAATGTCACCCAGCATCCTTTTGACATTGAGGTACATCCAGAGACACATCTCTCTCTTGACTACCACTTATTGCTTCATTTTGAGAAAGCCGAAACCCCTTTCAGTCAAGATATTATCATGCAGAAAGTTTTGCTTCGTTTGGACACCATGGAAATATTGCTTGGTGATCAGATCGGTGAACCGGTAGCCATACTATGCCACGGACCCAAAATCGCCAGGGTTTGGTCGGGCATGGTTAAATTACATCTCAAGAACCCCGAACTCGACGGCATAGCGCTATTACATGGTACCAGGATTTTTGCCATCCCGCTGGATAACGACGTGCCCATAATTGCAAAGATCGCCAAGTCATACGATTCTCTCGCCCCAAGCAGCCTACTGTCGGTAAAATTCTCAAGCGAAACCATCCGCGACCTGGACGCTCACCACCTCATCAAAGAAGTAATGGAGGACAGTTTTCGTCGAGGTCTTGAATTCGAACTTACACAAGCTCAGAAGACCGCAAGTGAGACGTACGGGTGGTTGGTTACTACTTCACCGGAGCAGCTGACCAAACTCAACGCTGGCCGCATAGGTATTTTGGGTGAGCTACTGCGACCTATAATCACCAACAAAGACCACCTCTCACGTGAAGGAGTCATCAAGAGGAACTGCTTGGTACTGATCATAAAAGGCCTAAACCTCAACAAAACCGCGGACAAAACCACTGCAGCTTTGAAGAACTGTTTAGGTGAGAAGAATGTTGCATCTGTTTTTTACCCGCGTGCCAAACCTCCTCTCCATAGCGGCATAGTAAACCTAGAATGCCTAAATGCTACTGTTTACAAGCAGCAAGTGCGCAAATCAGCAAGAATTTGTGGCAAATGAGTCGAATTCCAACCTCATCCCAATAGCCTCGACGGTAGTGCAAAACCAGATGAAGAAACCCTAAAGAAATTCGGCTTCACCGACGTCAACAACGCACTTGCCAACACAGTTGTAGCACTACAAAACGCCCCAGGTCCAAGCAAACCGTCCCTCACCAAAGCCGACATCACTACACTAGTGGAAGAAGTAATCACGAAGGAAAACAGCAAGCTGCGCCAGGAGTTCAAATCTGACCTCACTACAGTCAGAAACGAAATCTTTACCGAAGCACAACTCTACGCCGACCGAATTGATCAGGAGCTGCGGGGAGCCTTGGCGAATCTCGAGCAAGTCATGGTACAAAGCGTCCAGGTGGTACGCAACCTGACCCGCCCTCTACTTCAATCTGCAGCGCAAACCAACATTGCGGGAGCCTCAAGTACCGCCGCGCCCTCCAGCACCGCACCATCGTCCAGCACCGAAGGCCAGCCAAACCGGCCTCGTTGAACAACACCATCGTCAATCGTAACAGCCCCATTCGAAGACTCTGCTTGGTCGTGCAAAGCTGTTGTCCCGGTCTCAACACTCACAGCCCCGGGCCCCGCATATCATACCACTGCCTGTCCCTGCCTCAACACCCACAGTCGACGGCATGTCTGCATGGATCATACCTTCTGTCATTTTCTCTACTTTGTCCACTTCTCTCAACTCTACATCGTTGGTTTATTTTTTATTTTTTATTTTATTTTTCTACCCACAGTATAGAAACCGCATACAACTCCGTATCTTTCTTGCTTTTTCAATACATGTACTTCTCTTATAAAACCCAAAAAAATAAAAAAATCTTGTACTTCCTTGGTTCATACAATTTGTACAGACCCACTCTCCAAAACTCTTGCACTGGAATCCATACACAAAGCAACATGTTTACACAAAGCCAAATCCATCCCACACAAAACAAAACAAAATCCAGACCAATTGGTCAAACTACTAGTCACACCCATCGACAATGCACCACATCAACCACTCTCAACAACCCTCATCATTACAAACAACTAATAAAAATAAAAGAACCCAATAATACAAAGAACATAACAAACTCACTTCACACCATAGACCCTAAAAAGTACACCATATATAAAGTTCCATCAAAAACACCCTCAATTAATATACCAAAACTAACCATCTCCACACAAACAAATCTAAAACTAAAATACACCTCAACACACAAATTTAGTCCAACACTCTTATACAAACAATCCTTTAAACAATACACAAAAGCACATAAAACACACCTAAGCACAAACCATACTTGGGGTACTTGGGGTCCCTAGGGACCTCAAGTAACTGAATTGGGACAACCTATCAATAGACTCCCCAACAAAATACAAAAAAAAAGCAAAAGCAATAGTAAAAAATACTAAAGTAAAAATCTATAATAATAGAAAGGCAAAAACAATAGTTAAAAATACTAAAGTAAAAATCTATAATAATAGAAAAGCAAAACTCATACTAATAAAACAAAGCAAAAGCCATTATATCACATCAAGACACATTAAACACCCTTGCCAATACAAAAATCCCAAAACAAACACCTACACACATCTCAAATCAACCATACCTACTATAAAACCTACATCGCCCATAAACATACATACCCAATTTTATCAAATCAAGATTAGCAACCCAAACCACTTAAAATGGGCTCGGCCTACCGGCCTCGCCACATCCCAAACTCAAAACATAGCAACTATAAAACATCAAATCAACCTTCAAAACCACCTACAAAAAATTCTACTCTTCAACCCCACCACCAACATATATAAAAACAACATTACTAAAGAATACCAAACCCAAAGCAGATACAACACAAATCAAAAGAATATTCGCCAAGTAAACCCTCAAAAACAAGTATGCACAACATACAAACACATCAACATACACATCAAAGACAAAACAAAATCATACACAAGAAAAATAAGAATAAAATCAAAACCCAAATCTAACAACAAAAATCAAACCACCTTAAAGCCAAAACATACTAAAAGTAATTATAAAACCAAAAAAGAAAATACAGTCCAAAAATCTTCTTTAATAAGAAACTTTTTGCACCAAATATTACTATTATGCGGGGACATCGAAACCAACCCCGGACCCATGCCTGACCTACTAAAAACACATCCATCTACACATAAAAGAAGATCCAAAACATACTTTATACCAACCACGATTAAATTACAACCAGAATACCAACACTTAGCAAAACAATTCTCCCCCATTCTAAATATAACACATCCAAATCATGCGGAAACCAGTAACGACTATCCACACTTGTCAAATTATATTTATCAAAATCAACATCACCCATCACCAAGAATACTATACGCTCTTATCATTACAATTAGTCCATCAAAAAAAACATGTGACCAACTCCTAATACAAATCCCAAACCCTGACTGGACAACTCTACTACTAGAAAAAATGTCCTTACTACAAAACCCCCCTGAAAGACACATTTCAACTAAACACCCATACACAGAATTCATAGAAAATAACCAAAACCTAATAAACCCACCAAATACCATTCACAAAGAAATTTACGATTTTATTCATCAACACACTGATTCTATAACCCTCCAAAACATGATTGATAAATTCCCATTTCTCCCTATCAACCTATTAGAAGAAACCTTAAAAATATATGAACCACTACATGAATATAATCATCCTCCACCACTTCCAAATACACCCACAATACACCCACAATACAACCACAAGAAATACAATCAACAAATTATAATACAAGATTTATTACATGGAATGCCTCATCACTAAATACGGCCCTTCCAAATATACATGAACTAATTAACAACACACCCGATGACCCCTCCATCATCACAATACAAGAAACTAAAATAACCGCTACAAAATCTACCAAATACATACAAAACCTATTTCCAAAATACAAATTAATTTTTAACAACACACATGCCCTAACAAGATGCATGCAACAAAGAATACCATACATACCCGCAAGAGGAGGTCTCCTCACACTAATACATAAAAAATATGCATACCCTGGCAATGTCACTAAAATCCCAACCCCCATAGAAATATCACCTTATTTACAAATAATAAAAATAGACAACAAACCATTACAAACGTGGCTAATTATTCACATGTATATGCCGTCACATGCAGAGGACATACAATATATACCAATCATCCAACAAAATATAACACAACAAATCAATGCACATCCGAATACCACACACATACTATGTGGTGATTTTAACAGAGACATAGCACTCATCGGACGACAAAATGGAACCGACACAACCCCACCACAAACGGAAGACATAGAATGGAGAACATTTACAAATAATCTACAATTAGAATACATCCCAACAAATTGCCCATACTCAAGACAAGGGAGACAAAACTACAACCAAATCAGCTTAATAGATGGATACTACATCAAAACACCAGATAATTCTTTATACATATCAACTACAAACAATGATCACAACCTCAACTCTGACCACTCACCAGTAACATTATACATACCAACAAACACCTTACTAGCAAGACCCATACCAATAACAAACAAAACAACGAGAATTCTAAACCCCATACCACAAGAAAACATTGAAAAATTCAAAATAGAATATTTTGAAGAAAATGCGCTGGAAATAAATGAACTCATCACAATACTATCAAATGACCAATTAACAGACGACCAATGGCAAACATCATGTTCAAAACTAGATCACATGATACAAAAAATTTCAGACAAAATTCAAGAAACTTGTAGTGCACCATCACTCCCGACACTAACTAATCGTACTTCCCAACAAGGAGGCTTCTTACCAAGAAAACTACAAAAAGCATGGAAAAAACACCTATCTACCTACCATCTAATTAGAAAAACAATTTACAAAACAAAAAATACACAACATTGGCAAACGCATCCAATAATCGAAGAATTAAAAACCCATACAAATGTAACCATCCCACCACTCCCAAAACAAGAACATGATCAACAAGAATGGATCCAATCACTAGTAGAAATAGCCAAGACAGCAAAAATACAAGCCCGTAAAATCACCACAAAATATACCCAAAGTTGTATAAAAAAGGCAATACTAAAATACAGACAATTATACGACAAAAGCCCAAAGAAAATAAACAAGAAAGTTTTCAAAAATCAAGAGACACCACCATTAGATTGCATACTGGAGAGAAACAACAACATACTAACCAGTCCAGAAGACATAGCAAACGAAATCCACATACAACAATCAATTAGCAATAGACCTACAGTACCTACATGTTACTATCAACCCGAACACCCATTACAATCTACTTGTGGAGTTAAACAATACCCATGGCACGACCTTGATAGATTCGTAATAGAAAAAAGAGGAAACCCACAAATCCCACTACATAAACACTTTGACAAAGAAATATACGAAATGTGTCTCAAACATCTATCTAACAACAAAACACCAGGCCCAGACAAAATTCCCAACTCTATACTAAAAAATATGCCTGAAAGTCTCCACAAACTACTTTTTTCATTTTTTACTCATTGCTACAAACAAAAACAAATCCCAGCCTCATGGAAAATAAGTCTAACCATACTACTTTATAAAAAAGGAAATCCCGCACAACTGCCAAACCACAGACCAATAGCACTTGCAAACACAATATACAAGTTTTTCACTAGTACACTAACATACATATTGTCAGCGTACAATGAAGAATACCAAATCCTACACGATAGTCAAGAAGGATTCAGAGCAGAAAGAAGTACAGCAAGACAACTACAACTCCTCATAGCAGCACTAGAAGATGCAAAATTTACAAATCAAGACATATATCTATTATATATAGACTTCAAAAACGCATTTGGCTCATTAGATCACGCAAGACTCCTAACTATAATGAAAGACCTTGGATACCCGGCAGATGTAATAATGCTAGTCGGTAACATCTACTCCCACTCAAACACTATATTTACTGGAGAACACTTTGGAAAAACAAAACCAATACCTATTCAAAGAGGAACCATACAAGGAGACACACTTAGCCCATATCTCTTTTTAATCTTTCTAGAACCACTCTTGAGGTGGTTACAAAGAGGAGAAAATGGATATACATTTGGTACATCAAAAATTAAAATAAGCTCTGCAGCATACGCAGACGATCTAGCAGCTATATCAAATAATATAAAACCACTACAAATACAACTAAACAAAATTGACAAATTTTGTGAATGGGCAGGCATGGACTTGGGAGTCACAAAATGTGCCGTCACCGGTTGCCCAAATAAATCCAAAATGCCACCAAACAAATTCAAAACCCTCATGACAAACCAAAAAATCAGTTACAGAGACCAAATACTACCAGTACTCCATCAAAATGAACCTTATGTCTACTTGGGCATACAATTAGTTCCATCACTAAAATGGAAACTCCAAACACCTATCACCACTACTAAAATAATAGACCAATGTAAACAACTATCAAAATGCCCTGCCACTATCAAACAAAGAATCAGTATGGTAGACACAGTAATCAGAGCAGGCATAGCCTACAGCTTCTTTGCAGTCCCATATTCACTACCAACTATTAAAAAACTTGATAAAAAAATTATTGCAATCCAAAAAACAATATGCGGACTACCTAAAAGCACCGCAAACATAATAACACAACTACCTCATGATTTATTTGGACTAGAAGCCTTCTCTCTAAAAAATGCCTACCTTAGATGCATTGGTGAACAACTTCGGAATGCACTTAACGACAAAGGGAGACTAGGAATAATATATAAAGGACTAATACAACACATACTTGCTAAAGCCGGCGGTGCCGAAGACATCCCAAGAATTAAACGCCAAGATTGCATTACATCACCTATAACACGAACATTATTCCTTTTGAAAACAGCAGGTGGTATACACCTAAAAAGCACAGAAGAAAACTTCCAACTTCACATGACCGAACTAGAACGTGAATGGCGATCTTCAGTCACAAACGAACTACCACACTTAGACCCAAAACTCTCCATCAAATTATTATATAAAATAATGGCACACAAAATTTACAATATAAATCAAATCATCCTTCCCAACGGCACAAAACTAATGTCACTAGAAGAATTTAAAATATACTATCAAAATCCAACTAAACTAGACAAAAGTGCACTAAACATAGCAGAACAACTCTTCTGTGAACCAAAATGTACCCTAGATTGCCCAAATCCATGCCAAATACATTTACCACCCCGCACATTAAAAGAAAAATATAAAATTTATAACCACATAATAATACCAAGAACACCAATAAACCCCGTTCAATTCTTTCAACCACCTCAACCACAACAACCAGCCCCACCACAAAACATAAACAATGACCCCATAAGATTCCCTATTAGCACAATACTAAACCACAAAACAATTACAACAAAAGACAAATATAAAATATCTAAAAAATACAACACCTATTTATGCCAATGGATAGACGCAAACCACATAACATACAATAAATGGTTACAACAACGCAAACTATTTCCACTAAACCTACCAACAGCAATAAATCATAATCTAAACCTACTTACAAGATACTACACAGATTATAAAAACAAACACTATCAAAATATCATAAATACACAATTTACACCCGAACAAAATAGAGATACAAGATACATCCCACCCCCAACAATAATCCCCTACACTAAAACATCCACAATTGAATGTAACCCAGAAAGAGACATAGACACAAACAAGTGCACCATTCAAACACAAAATGACAAAACCCACATATACAACGACACCGGTAAATATATCACCACCATTCCGACTACAAGAATAAAATAGTTATGGCAACAATACAACAACAACAAATATAACATCCATAGACTAATACCTGCTATACAAACATTTGAAACGGAAGTAGTCTGGTTATACCAAAGATACGAGCACAAAAACCACAAAAAGAATACAATAAAAACACCACACCATACCATTCCAACTAACATTTTAGACACACTAATAACAACATTTAATATAACACACTCATACTTTTCCTCACCAATTACATGTTCCATGAAATCTACCCAATTCTACTCAACATTTGCTAGAGACAAGATTTTTGGCTCACTAGGAACATCCTTTCAATACAAATGGAAAGGTATCGGATATGCAGACCCAAATGATGCCGAAACAACACAACAAGCAATACATTGGGCAAGACTAGCAGCAAAACAAGACCCAGAAACTGTCACCATATTAGCAATTCCAGACACCAACTGGTACCAAAATCTATCACCGTACAACGGACCCTTCCCGGATATGCACGCCATTATACATTTTGCCGCGGACACAATTACATATGACGAGCCAACAATACCACTAGAACCCAACAAAACCCGAAACGAACCACTTGCAATGCACATATGGTGTATTCACCATCAAAACAATAACATTGGCACAATAAACCAAATAGACACCATAAACACAACAATTGAAAATCTACAAATTCTGCAATACCATACACAAACAGCACCACCCACACCGCCAAACACAAAAGTTAACAAAAGCACAAAATGGAACAAACTCATATACCCACCCAATAACAATCTACACAACATGTGGGTAGATCCCCTTCCAAATTTCGAAATAAACACTACACTAAAATTTCTACCACAATACAGCTATTACACAGATGGATCCTTTTTACCACCTAAAGTAGCTGATGATGGCCATTGAAAAAAAGAAAAAGCTGGATATGGAATCTACAACTCATCTAAACCAGATGTACAAATATCAAAGCGACTGCCTGGTCTACAAACATGCTTCAGAGCAGAATTAATGGCCATACATGAAACACTTTCACTAATCACCACTAAATACATAAACGAACCTGCACATATTTTTACTGATTGTCTCAATTGTATACATGTTCTAAACACACAACTAAAACACCCAACCCAACAAAACAACCACGCTGATAAAACTATATTAGAAGAAATGGCAAAAATGCTAAAAAAGCGAACACAACCAACCACAATATACAAAGTAAAAGCACACGCTAAAATTAACGGGAATGAACACGCAGATCACCTCGCAAAAGAAGGAACCATGAAAAGAGGTTATCAATTTGCAGCAAATCCACACGAATTTGCACATACCACACCTTACTACTTCCAAAAAGACACATGGCCCGGTCGTATCAAACGACCAGACAAAGGACCAGTTAGATGTTTGGAAGAATACATAAAGAAACATGACCGAGAAAATAACCTAGAAATACTGGCAAAAGACTTTCCCAACATTAACAAATGAACAACAAACTCCATCATAGATAACGATATGTCCAATGACTTTTGGAATAATCCAGAAATAACAGACTCACAAAAAACAAGCATACTTGAAATTTAGAACCGGTCAATACATGGGAAATGCCAGAAAACAACTAATTTTCGGCATACAAAGATTCCCCTCAAAAACATGTCCCATCTGTAATTCACAAGATGCAGATACATGGCTACATGTACTTTTACTATGCAAACAAAACCATATACACGCACTAAGAACCAAAAGACACAATAAAGCGGTATGGGAATTAAGAAAATTAATACTATCCTCAAATAAATCAAGATGCTACACTCTCATGAATGCGGGCACATTCAACAATAATCCACAAGAAAACATAGTTCCTCCATGGTTATTACCATGTACTTGTAATCAACAAAGATGTCAATGTAATGCCAGATTCAAACCAGATATATTATGCATTAAAGGCCTCCCATACCAAAGCCCACCTCCTCTAAATCCCGATGATAACCTAACCATACAATTCATAGAATTCACATACACAAACGACAGATTTTTACCAGAAACAATTGGTAGGAAAATTTTAAAATATCAACCTTTAATTAATAACATCATACAACAATGTTGGAAAGTAGATCCTATCATAGTCATTATAGCTGGAGCTAGAGGAACCACACACGCCCCCTCAATGAAACAACTAGAAACAAAATTCAACATTTGCGAAACCTCCATAAAACACACATTTAAAGCAATAAATACCATTGCCATACAGTATGCCGGATCTATCCTTCTACATAAAAGACGTATAGAGAATAATCAAACAATACCAACAGGCGTAGTACATTAAAAGAGGGAGGGTAGTGATGAAAACCACTGCTAGCCACTCTTTTCAAACAACTAGCTCAACTTGTCTCAGGGGATAGGACGGGCCGGTTGATTGGTACAACTTTCCTGCCATGATAACTCACTAGCAGCACCAAGCCATGTGTATCACACCACTGCTCTATGAGCCCAATTGGTTTCGAACCCGGACCACATAATTGTGATATAACGCCCTTCACCAACCAACCAAAGAACTCATGACTTGGTGATAAAACCTAACACTAAACATACCTTTATACAAACTAGCACTCAACCATCATTACTTCGCTCTTTTCCTTTGTTATTGTTACTGTTACTTTGTTTTGGTTACTATAGTGTCCATCCTCGAAAGGGGAGAGTAGTATTGTTCCAATGTCTCTTTGTCCGGTGGGCATCGGGTCATTGACATTACGAACGGACACTTTATTCACGCCGGCCCTTTTTTTAGGGTTGGTGTTTCTATCTATCTATCTAATATAATTATGAGATTCAAGTACTTGAAGACAACTATTTGGATTATAGACTTTTCATTTGAATTTATTTTGCTTGTCATTGACATGTGACATGTTCAAGTAGATTTTGTATAAATAAAATGAATTTTGATCATATTTTGGCAGCATGCCAATTTCATTCTAACACCTCCAAAAATAAATAATTTTGTGAAGAACCCGTCCACAAGACATAATTTTTTTTTAAAAGAGCATGTCCCGGGACCAGTCAGTGAAAAATCAACACTAACTGAGAACACCCGGTAACCGTGAAATCCCACGTGGCAGGTAACGGATAACGTCTCCTGCCACGTTCCTGTTTCCGTAGTGTGGAGCCTATAACCGCGTTCACAAGAAAGTGTTGACGAGCATTATCATGTTCCCGCTCTCCTCAACCGACAGAATGATGACTCTCCCGATGGAATTCTGCTTTGCTAGGGGCCCAAATTTCCTTGGCACAGATTTCTGTGGTAACTAATCCTGCAAATTTGGGCTCCTCTTCCAGTTCCGCAACGCAACGCTTTGCCAATCCAGTCGTATGTAAATTCCTCTTCTCGCAGGGAGGGTTTTTTCTTGCGGGACCATCTCCTTGTTTGTGCAGAACCCTAGTGAAGGTTTAAGCAGCAGCTGTTGCTGCGGAGAGATTAGTGCAGAGGTTTTCCTCTCATGGCTTCGCCGTCTTCCATGGCGACGCTCTCTCTCAGCTCCTCGACTTTGCAGCTTGGCGCCGCGGAAATGATGTCCAGCGCAGTCCTGGCAGCTCCGAAGCGCCTGCGCCCTGGAGTTGGGGTCGTGAACAGCATGTCCTCTCCGCAAGGGGCGAATTGGCTCATTCGTCAATGTGCAAACCTCCGGCAGCTGGAGGTATTCCAAAACCCTCGACATAATTTTTTACATTCGGGAGCTTTCTTTCTCCCTCACTCTTCATGTATTGTTTTTTTCCCTCTTTTCCGATTGTGAGGACTGTCGAGGATGGCAGTACAACAGTCAAACAGTCTCAGGGAAGCAATTGGAGAAAGAATGGTGCTAATTTTACCTTAATGTCTATTGATTGACTAGGTAATTAGAATATTTGCATTAAGGATATCTGCTGCTGCAAGGCTCAATATCTTGTTCATTTATCTGTGTCATGGTTTTGACTACTTTGTCTTTGTTATTGGCGGAGTTCCGCGAACAGACAGACACTTCAGAGTTATTCTTCTTCTGCTTTGTCTTAGTCATACAAATTTATCATTCATGTTGAGTCAGAGAAGAAATTATATGGAGGCTTATGTGGAATGATGAAGAGAATAGTGGAGAGTATGATAGAACAATCAAATGGCAAAGAGAGAACACGGAGGAGCGGAAAAGGTAACCATTGTGTGTAAAAAGATTCTATGGTAACTGTGAATATTATGAATGCAATGAAGTACTGATTTATTCTCACAAATGCATGTGACAAAAGCCCGTTCTGACAGAGATTGTGCTTTGTTTTGTTTTTGTTTTATCCTTCAGTCGGGTGTGCTTGCAGCAAGAACCACCTCACCCTTCAACTGCCAAAGTGGTCTTGGAGTTGCAAGCATTTCCGAGGTTTTTAGCAAATTAGGAGGAGGCGGTGGGAAGGGATTCGGTGGATGGGGTCGTGGAGGTGGAGGTGGGGATGGGTCTGAAGTGCCAGCTGCGGTTGGGACATCCGGTGGTGATGCTTCAAACTCCATTACCGAGGATGTCATCTTTCTCAGTGTTGGGGTACTTAATTTGACCTTTTCTTCAATCTTTTCTTTTCTTTCATTCACTAGACCGTGTGATTTGCAGGTTTGTTACCAAATTGGGCACAATGCGGTTCGTACTAACTCTCTCATAGAGTTTTGGAACGCAGTTCTGAAACCACTATTTGATTTTGGGCAGAGGATTGGTTCCATTCATTTGCACTGATGTGGAGCCACATCTGATATTTGCAGGGTATGTCTTGTGGAGGCTGTTCTGCATCTGTGAAAAGGATATTGGAAGCACAGGTACTTATTATGATTTTGGTTTGGACGTATTATGGTATTATTAGGATTCATGGTTTTTTAAAATGACAATTACAATCGATCATATTGTGAAAAACATAATTCAGATGGGACCAAATTTTATTTCACCGGAATTAGTGAAGAACATTGCATGTGTTGGTCAAAAAACAAATAGTTTTGAGCATAAGGACGTCCACATAGGGCTTACTCAAAACTGCTAAAATTTATATATATACATGAGGCCCAATTCAGGCTTTTTGGTCCTGTAGGGGTTACTATTACTTTATGCCCTTGCTGCTGAATGACTCCAGGGATAGGATTGAAGATAGAGGTCAAGGGTTTGTCGCTTCTTAGATCCAAGAGGCACGTGTTGTTCATTTTTTGACCAACACATTCTTCATAAATCCTGGTGATCAAAAACCTTGCCCTGTCGGAACTATGTTTTTCACGATATTGGTTATTTAAATCTGTGAAATGTCGGTGAATGAGACAAAGTGACTATTTTGCTATTGTCAATTGTCAGCCACAAGTCAAAGAAGCGACTGTGGACCTAGCGACCGAAACTGCAACAGTGCAAATAACTTCGGAGCCTGTCGCCAGCGGGTGGGAGGTTGTCAAGCGTCAAGTCGGTGAATCGTTAGCTAAGCACTTGACCAGTTGCGGATTCAAGTCCAGCCTTAAAGGTATGCTGCATTGACTTGAAGCATTTTCAGAGTTAATGACAGTCGCCCCTTTGTCACCCTGAGTCCGCTATGAGGTTTTGGTATGCATGACTTGCTCATATCTGACTTCAACGTAACATATTTGAACACCGTGGCAAGGTCCTTTTGTAGATTCCTCCTATATTTTTGGAATTTCTTTGATTCAAGTTTCAATGGCCCAAGTACAAGTTTGCTTTGTGAGGATGTTCTGGACTGAGGTTGCCCTGTGACGTTGTTATGAAGTTGCTTTCACTGAATCCATACTCATTCATGAGATTTTTCAATTTTTTTCCTGTTTTCAGAGGATGGTGATATGATAGCGCCGGCAGTCTAAGTGGAAGATTGATCTGCAAGACCTTTGCATTCCCAACTGTCATTCTTAATGTGCAGGGTAGCTCTAAAAATAGATTAGGTTTATTTTATCATTCATTCGTTCGCTAGGAGCGCCACCGACATCTTCTGCAGTGATTGTTGCAGACTGCATTGTTCTTCCATGTCAATGATTTCGGTAATTAACAAAGCAGAAGATTGAGTGGAAGAGTTATTTTATGACACATCACGTTGGGCGTGGAATGTGATCACTTTTTCTTACAAAGCTACAATTACAATAGTTCAAAAGAGGCATGAAAACTTTCGTTTCATGGCTTATGGACTGGACGTACACTAGTACAACATGGTGTCGTTTTTCACTGCATAGAGCAGTGGAAGGGCACCACAATTGGCTAAAACGTGACTTTCAATTGGTCACAACGGGACAAAAGTTCCGTATTTTTCCGCATTTCAGGGGTGAAATGCGACGAGGTTTCTAGTAGTGCTACAACTGTTGATTGGCTTCTACAATTACAATACTTCAAAAGATGCATGAAAACTTTTGTTTCATGGCCTATGGATTGGACTTCTTGTTGGTTGACTTCTTGTCAAATGTCCATAGCTTATGGACTATGATATGGTACGAAATGTATAAAAAGAAAACTGGTACGAAGGAGCGTGTTGCTAGGAGGCTGCAACGAGCTTACAAAACAGGCAGGATTGCTTGAACAAGGTCTCCATGATACTCCCCTCCTCCACTTTGAGAAAGTTGGACTTCTTGTTCCACAGATGGATGGCATACGAGCCTTGTCGCATCCACTCCAATTCTTTTGCCTACACTCATCCCACATCCAACTCATCAATCACCTCAAATCAAGGAGCATTTTGTTTCCGCCAAAACAAATCGTGAAACTACTATAATCTCCTCAAGTGACAATCTTGATGAGACCTTATACTCTAGAAGTGATAATCTCAAGCGACAATCTCAATGAGGCCTTATAATCTATAAAGTGACAATTTCAACAAGGCCTTGTAATCTACAAGGTGACAATCTCCATAAGGCCGGAAAGTGACAATCTCGACGAGGCCTTATGATCTACAAAGTTACAATTGCAGCAGGGCCTTATAACCTACAAGTGACAGTCTCAACGAGGTCTTATAATCTACAAGTGACAAGTAGCCATTTGAGAAGAGGAGCTTGGTTATAAACTACAATCACTCCTTTTTTCGATCACTTTCCAAGATCTCTCTTCACCGTCAAATCACTCAAGATCGTAACATCTTCAATAGGGGGAAGTCAAAATGGGTGAATGAGATATTTCAAACTGTAATGAAGTTTTCAGACAGGTAGCAAATGTTGAAGTTGGTAGCTAGGAAAATGCAAGACGAGAAGGAAAATACATATAGATTCCCCACTACCCAAAAAAGAGAGGAATGTTGTTTTCAACATACACTTTTCGACACTATAAACTTTCGACATCTTAGTTTTTCAACACGAATCGTTTGATGGAATACAACACCTGACCGATTTGGTGCAAGCAAGGGCAGCCTGGGGTGAGAAAGAACCTGCCACGAGGATTGACGCTCATCAGTGGGGCGCTGAAAGAAGTGAACGATGTCGATCCAGTTGACAGGATAGAACGCCTGCAACGGCAGCACAGACACGGGCCGGGAGCAATTGGTGGAGTGTTGGGCGCGCTCCACGACGCGGCTGACGAGGTAAGGGCCATTCCAGCCCCAGCGGCTGCCGTCAAACGTGTCCACGAATTCACGCAGAAACGCCATCACCACGGGATGCTCCCTGTCGAACGCCAGCACGGCGTTGTTGAGGCGCGTCCAGCGGCCCGTGACGACGTCCTGGCTCTGCGTGCCCACCGCGTTCCGGACCGATTCCAGCGGCTTCAGCACCAGCACGTCCGTGTCCAGGTAGACGCCACCGTACTTCCAGAGCGCCGCCAGGCGCATCAGGTTGGACAGGTTCTGCATCAGGTTGATGCAGCCCGGGTCCGCCGTCCCGTCACGCAGCCGCTGCCACCACGTCGCCGCCGGCGTGCCCGCGAACAGGGCCTCCAGCCCTGGCGTCACCGCCGTCACGCGGTAGCCCCTCGCCACGAACGGCTCCAGGATCTTGCGACCTGCCATTCCCATTTCTCAGCAACCACTCTAGCATTGCATACTAATTATCACTTTGCAAACCTGGGATTGTAGTGCTCATTAATTTTGTTCCTTTCCTACAATCCCTTAAATTCTACCTGAGGGTAATTAAAATGCATGTACGTTGAATTGAAGGTGTACAGTGCTACTGCATGGAAAGCCTGGGACTAAGTTAAGGCAGCTCAAGAGTGTTATCCATTTTATAGCACTAATCATCTCTACAATAGTGCCAAGATCGATCCTCTTTTATTTCATTCTTCCAGATTTTAATGTGTGTGAGTACGTATTTTGAGATCCCAACACAATCAAAGAGCTCCAACTAAGACTCTGCATGCAAGGTAATGGAAAAGCAAGCCAGGTCATTAAAAGCAACCAACGTATCATGGATCTCATCTGCCTGCAATTCCCCGTGTATCTCCTTCTAGTTTCACGTTTTCCACCAATGTTCAAAATAACACTGTACGTGACATGATCTAGATCAACCTGCTTAAAAAGAAAGTTTACAAGATGGCGAGTGTCAATTGTGAGACTAGCAGGGAAACGCATACAGTATCATACTACTAGGATCATATATTGATTGTTACATTGTTAGCAGAGGAGCAACATATGTACAGTAACATTACAATCGATTCCTAACTGTTGCTTTACAAACGTTGTAACGTTGCTTGAGTTAACTTACTCCCCTTCATTGCTAACAAACTTAGCACACAGTGCATGATCCTAGTAGTAAAAACCCACTGATTATTGCCGTTAATGTGAGACACACCAATTGTTTTAAAATGACTATATCTTTTTACGCAAGGTGAAATTTTTTAGGAAATATGTTTATGGACATTCTGCTACATCAGTAGTACCAATATCTTCGACATTGGTAAAAATATTTGCCTCTTGTAAAAAGGCAAACAGTTAGTGTGTGTAATGGCAATCATCGGTGTACCGGTATTAACTGCGGCTCAGTAGGTCCAGACTTAATTACGTGCACTAATTTATCATTCAGAACCTGGCCTGCAGGTTACCATTAACTTACTCGGAATTTGATGAAAAAGGTTAAAAAAAAAATGATTGTCACAGAAGAAGAATTGGGTGGGTGGGTGCTCACCAGGGGAGGAGTCGAGAGTGCGGGAGAGGAGGACGACGCAGGCGTGGGGGTGCCACTTGAAGATGCTCTCCAGGCACAGCCGCTCCCGGGGTCCGAACGAGCTCACAGGTGACATCCACGTCAAGACGAAGCGCTGCCTGCACAACTTGCCGGGGCTAGTACCGGGGCTGGTACTACTCCCGCTACTGCACAGGTTCCTCTCATCGCTCTCGTGCACTGTAGTTCTCGTCGATTCCACTAGCGTGTCGTTCGCATGATCACCCAGGTCCCCGGAACTGCACAAGAATTGGTGCATTCGCTCCTGGAACTGCCCTGAAACGGCGTCCTCCTTGAGGATCTGGAAACTGCTCCAGTGCTCCGCCAGCCATCGTCTCCGCTCCCAGCTCGTCATTCTCTTCAACCTGTCCATCTCACCACTCAGTTTTCTTTTCTTTTCTCAAATCATTTCCCATGGGCACCATCCTAGCCAGCCATCAGAAACGTGCATGAAATTACGTCATTTTCAGTCTAAGTTCATTTAAAACTGATCGAAAGCTCAAAATCATCCACTTGAAACGTGAATGAACATCTACAAGTTGACCATTTGTTCATTTCAAAGTACGTACAGTACTGTACATTCATTCAAAAATAGTGATATACCATCTAGCTTGAACCAGTACACCAAAATCCTTGGGTGTTGGAACCACAATCAAGTTGTGTTACAAACTTTTCTGCGCGTGAAATTGTTGTCCCTCATTACTCAAAAGTTTGAAAATTAATCAAATGAATCACAGTACGTGTAGCAAATTTTTAACGATTCAGCCTTTAAAATCCCATTATTTAAATTCTATACTGTAAATAGCAATTACTGGTTCAATGAAGATGTAACCCAAAAAAAACGATCAATAGAGCATCAGTCCATAAAAACCAACCCAGAATTCACGCTTTGAAAACGACCAAATTCAATTGATTATATATTGTAAAATGATAAATTTATAATGGAGTCGTCAAATTTCATATCACCAGAACGGAAAAAGAAATTCCCATGTGTCCTGTAGGGGTGAAAGCGGACCTGGCCTGCAACGCGTCGGCTTTACTCGCGGTATGAATAACGGGCGGCTGCATAAACGCAGGCCCATCGCTGGACTCGGCAATGCTTCGGACGTGGCGGGGCAGGGATGGAACGTGGTCCTCCGGAGCCTCCGACTCGATGTCGCCGCCGGGGAGTTGCACTTGAGGCGCTTGGGAAGAAGAATCAGGGCCTGAGAAGATGTGGAAGGCGACGAACGTGCGTGTGCACACCAGGAACGCGATTCCTGCTCCCAGAAAATACAGCGACAACAGCGTCGTGCACATGGTCGTCTTGCGACGCAGCAGGAAGTTGTTGCTCCGCGCCTGTGCCTGCTCCTTCGTTTGAGTCGCCTCCACGTGAGTGCCAGAGCCCCACCACAGCTCGCAGATTGCCACACACGTCATTACGCACTTCAACGAATTTTCCGCTCTGCTGGAATCCAATCCAATCCAATCCGACGTTTGTCCGTTCAGTGTGGCAGAAGTTATTGGGTTTAGGGTTCAGATGGGGTTCCCTCAATCATCGAAGCAAACAGAAGTGGAGGCCTCAACGATGTTTGTGACGGCGTAACTCCTAATTCGCAAACTTAATTTACACTAATTCCACAACTGCCGCATGGATAGATTCTCTTCAAGAAATTAATTAGTTAATTAATTACGCAACGTTTTATAGTTACGTGTAAGTGAAGCACTGTCTTTGTCGATACACCAGAAACCGCTAACAGATCACCGGGATTGTGGTCATCTCATGAAATCTTCGAACCCCCATAAATGAACTTGAACTACCTCAACTGAATATTCAGAAGTTGTTGCGCCAGGAGGAAAGAAAACCAAAACAAAATTAATCCTGTCACTCAGACCAGCTTGTAATATAATTCCGACGCGGCTTCCAATCGACCATTAATTGCTGACCAGTGATCAGAGACCGGAGAGCTTCCAACACAATTCAAAGCTCGCTGCCATTTCTTTCACCATAAACCTCATCACCAAAATACTTGCAGCCCCAGTACGTTTCACAAAGGAACCAATCGCCTCTCGTTTCGCAACCAGAAGCTCACTCTTTGACGCCGGCCTATTCTGTATCCCCTTCAAAAACCTCTCAGACGTACAGACAAACTGCTCACTCACGCAAACTGTATATAACCCGGCACCTAGCTACTTCATCGATCAGGAGCTCACACGAGCTGCAACAATGAACTGGGGATCGATAACCAACGACGTCGACGATCAACACAACACAGGGCACCTTTGGCACGTTCCAAGATGGGAAAGCCAAGGGTTTCCTAGGACAGGAAACAAAGAGTCAGAGGTCATGTGGGAATGTCCCAAGTGGGAAAAATTATGCGTTTCCCGCATGACCATGAGGTCGAAGCTGCTTCAAAGTCGAATTTCCCACATGCCACTGTTTCCCACATGCCACTGTTCATGCACAAGGGAGACACCAAATTTTCCCACCTGTCCCAAGCGGGAACCTGCCAAAGGCGCCCTGCGCAACGGGAGTCAGACAGTGCAACCACCGCGTGGAGCACCTCATTGACCAAATAATATATTATTCACAATTAAGTTGCTATGATCCTGCGATTGGCAATGAACTAACTGCTATAGTTGTAGGGACCGATCGACGAAGTTGCAGGGGTGCGAAGCGTTAACAAGCTGGCCCAACAGACAGACAGACAGACAGGCAGTGCCTAATTATTCCAGTTACTGCAATACACACATGTAGCAGCCAATTATGCTGAGGAACCAAAGTGCCAAATGACGTTGAAGGAAACGGAATAAGACAGTAAAGATTTTGCCTCAATAATATATGATGATGTTGGACGGCCTAAACGTGCGTACCAATGAGACTGAGCACGAGGGGTGACTGGAGGTTGCTTGCTCTGAATGTATCAATGTCGTTACGGTGATGAACTGACGACGGCGGAGCGATGAGAGTTTTATAACGAAGCACGAGAGTGGACTTTGGTTTCCGTCTGACGTCCTGGTCCGACCGGTAGGACCGGCCGTGTGGACTCTGATTCCCTTGACGACCCGGCTACAGTGCGTCAGGTCTCCCCTTGCCTTCATGGCCCATTCACACCAGCCTAGTGCCACTGTTGTGTTTGCGTTCCTGAAAGGATGGGAGGTAAAATGAAGAAACAAAAAAATATTCAAAACTTTGTCTTTTCCTGCTGCAGCTACTGTTGAGCACTGTGCAACTGCAATACACTGCCGCAAGTATATTCCTGTTCATTTTTTGCGTTGCGTTGCTTTCTGTCATGCGGTAGTTTAATTCCTCTCTGCCTATTTTAGATTTTTCTATTTACCTCATATTCCTTCAAAGTTATCTGACGCACGCATGCGTGCAGCAGAAATGGTGTATGTGAACAGGCCTTCAGTCACGAGTCTGTTTTCTTTATTTTTTTATTATTTTTTATTTTTTTTGTCTCTGCCCCAGAAGGGGAGAGACTACAAAAGCACATTGTTTTCAGGAGTTACACGGCTGTATAATTAAAAGCAAGTTGTAGAAGTAAATATGGGGTAAATACTAAACCAGAGACTATGCAATCAACGGTTTTTTTTTTTTTTGGCTATATTTCGCCAGATTTCTTTACAAAATATGGTATTTCTCTTTTGATAAGGAAAAAAATGAGAAAATTTTAATTTTTTTTGCTAGATTTTCTCTATATATTTTTTTTAAGATAGCCAGATTTTGTGAAGAAAACCACCGAAATATGAAGAAATTCTATCAAAATATTCTTTTGCCAAATTTTCTTTCCCAAATTTTTTTACGTCGCCAGTTAGGCTTCAAGAAAAAAAACACACAGGAAAAACACTGGACGCGACTAGCCACTTGTTTTGGAGACCCCATGTCCGTCAGGAGTCTGCTTTCATGGAGTACGTTGGAGATGCCCACGTTTGAGTGTTTGACCAAACATACAGTCATGTGACAAATCTTAGATGCCATTTTTAATTTAATTTTTCTCTTTTCGGCAGAGTCTGTGACATTCACGTACCGGGTCAAGCAATTGACCATTGTTTTACATCCATCTGTTCCTTATATGTATACTTTTCTTCATAAATTTGTTGGCTCTGATCGTAGGGAAGAGCCATTGCGGGGACATCCATTTTTTTGGGCTAAAAATAACTGTAACAAATATATTTTGTCCATGATTCCACTAAAATGTATTCTCGTCCTTCATCCATGCTATTTCGGTCAGAGCTCCTCGTAACCTAGTTGCTTGTTTATAATATGTGAACTTCATCCAAATTTTGGAAAATCTCATACTTTTTTAAGATGGTTTGGATATTTATTTGTTTATTATTTCTAATATAGGTTCTTTTTATTGCAAGGTGTATAAAATAAGTTATTACACTACTATTACAATTTGTTGCAACGTTTAACAATAACAACCCCGTGTATAAAAAATATAGTATTTTCAATAGTTTGCCATAAATGGATTTGGATAAATTTTGAATATTAAAAATATGTGAGAATGAAAATACGACCATCCATCACATTTTTAGAGATATGCCATTGTATGTTTGTTGCTATACATTGACATAGTTTTTGTATTCTTTTTGTATTTTATAGATAGATAGATAGAAACTCCGGTCCTCTTTTAAGGTCGGCGTGAATAAAGTGTCCGTTTGTAATGTCAATGACCCAATGCCCATCGGGCAGAGGGCGGTTGAAACAAAACTACTCTTCCCTCCCGGGAATGGACACTTTAGTAACAAGTAACACAATAAAAGTAACCATACACTAATGGTTGGGTATTTGCTTGAGTATAAGGTATGTTTTTGTATTTAGTAATATCGCCAAGTCATGAGTTCTTTGGTTGGTTGGTGAAGGGCGATGTATCACATTTGTGTGGTCCAGGTTCGATTCTCGTTGGGTCCGTTTGAGCAGTGGTGTGATATACATGACTTGGTGCTGCTAGTGAGCTATCATGGCTGGAAATTTGTACCAACCAACTGGTCCTATCTTGCCCCTGAGACAAGTGCTTGCACTGAGCTAGTGTTCGAAAAGAGTGACTATCAGTGGTTTTCACCACTACCCCCCCTCTTTTTAGTTTTGTGTATTCTTATTCTATTGGTATTGGTTGGTTGTTTTCTATTCGTCTTTTATGTAGAAGGATTGATCTGGTATATTGTATAGCAATAGTGTTTATTGTTTTGAATGTGTGTTTTATGGAAGATTGAATTTTTTTTCGAGTTATTTCATTGAGGGGGCATGTGTAGTTCCTCTAGCTCCAGCCGTGATGACTATGACTGGGTCTACTTTCCATTCTTGTTGCATGATACTATTAATTAGTGGTTGATATTTTAGTATTTTTTTGCCAATTGTTTCTGATGAGAATCTGTCGTTAGTGTAAGTGAATTCAATAAATTGTACTGTGAAATTATCTTCGGGGTTTAGTGGTGGGATACTTTGGTATGGAAGACCTTTGATGCATAAAATGTTTGGTTTAAATCTGACATTACAATGGCATCTATGTTGTTCACATGTGCATGGTTAGAGCCATGAGGGTACTGTATTTTCTTGTGGATTGTTATTGAATGTGCCTGCATTCATCAGAGTGTAGCATCATGATTTTTTTGAAGATAAAAATATTTTTCTTAAAATTTCTCATACTGCTTTGTTATGTCTTTTGGTCCTAAGGGCATGTATGTGGTGTTATTTACATAGGAGGATTACATGGAGCCATGTGTCTGCGTCTTGTGAGTTGCAGATGGGACATGTTTTTGAGGGGAATCTTTGGATACCGAAGAGTAGTTGTTTCCTAGCATGTCCTATATATTGGCTAGTGCGAAATTTTAACAGACTTATTTTCTGTGAGTCTGTAATTGCTGGGTTAGTCCAAAAGTCGTTGGATATTTCGTTATCTATATTGGGGTTCATTGTCCATTTGTTAATGTTCGGAAATTGTTCTGCAAGTATTTTTAGGATGTTTTCACAGTCATATTTAGTGATGTGTTTTTCTAGACATCTAACCGGGCCTTTGTCAGGTCTTTTCCTCGCTCCAGGCCATGTGTCTTTTTGGAAGTAATATGGTGTAGTATGTGCAAATTCGTATGGTTTGGTGGCAAATTGGTAGTCTCTTTTCTTGGTACCATCTTTTGCAAGTTGGTTTGCTTGTTCATTTCCGTCAATTTTGGCGTGTGCTTTTACTTTGTATATTGTGGTGGGTTGTGTACGTCTTTTTAGCATCTTTACCATAACTATTAAAATGGTTTTATCATCATGATTATTATGTTGGGTTGGGTGTTTTAGTTGTGTGTTTAGAACATATAGGCAGTTGAAGCAGTCTGTGAAGATGTGTGTTGGTTCATTTGAGTATTTGATGGTGATTAATGTAAGTGTTTCATATATGGCCATTAGTTCAGCTCTGAAGCTAGTTTGAAGGTCTGGTAGTCTTTTTGATATTTGTACTTCTATTTTTGATCGATTGTAAATTCCATAGCCTACTTTTTCTTTTTTCCGATGTCTATCTTCAGCTTCTGTTGGCGGTACAAAGGATCCATTAGTGTAGTAGTTGTATTGTGGCGGGAATTTTAATGTAGTGTTAATTTCATAGTTTAGTATTGGTAGTGTGTCTATAGTTTGTGTGTTGGTATAGGGTGGGTATATTAATTTGTTCCACTTGGTGCTTTTGTTAACACGTGTATTAGGGGGTGTAGGTGGGGCTTTTTGTATATAGTGTTGCGTTATTTGTAAGCTTTCAATTATTGTGTTTAGTGTGTCTATTTGGTTAGTTATGCCAATGTTGCAGTTTTGGTGGTGAATACAAAAAATATGTATTGTGAGCGGTTCTATTCGAGTATTCGTGGTTTATTAGGTTCTCGTGTTAATGTTGGTTCTTCATTTGTAGTAAGGTCTGTGGCGAAGTGTGCAATAACATGTGTGTTTGGGAAAGGCCCAGTATGTGGCGAGAGGTTTTGGTACCAATTAATGTCTGGTATTGTTATAATAGTGATGGTATTTGGGTCATGTTTTGTTGCCAGGCATGCCCAATATATTGCTTGTTGTGTTGTTTGTTCATTATTTGGGTGGGCATATCCAATACCTTTCCATTTGTATTGGAAAGCTGAGCTGAGTGAGGCAAAGATTTTGTCTCTTGTGAATGGGGAGTAAAATTTTGTGATTTTTGTAGAGCATGTTACTGGTGAAGAGAAATAAGAGTGGGTAATATTAAATGTTGTTGTGAGGGAGTCAAGAATATTGGTTGGTAGAGTATGTTGTGATGTTTTTATTGTCTCTTTTCTGTGGATTTTATGTTTATATCTTTGATGAAACCAAACGATTTCCGTTTCGAATGGTTGGGTGGGTGGTACTAGGCTACGTGTGTTATATTTTTATTTGTTGTATTGTTGCCATAGCTATTTTAGTCTGATGGTTGGAATGGTAGTGAGATGTTTACCGGTGTCATCGTATATGTGGGTTATTTCATTTTGTGTTTAAATGGTATTTTTAGTTGTATTTTTGTAATTTACACTATATATTGTTGTATTTGAAGGACCTTCCAAAATCCAATTCACAATTGGTTTTTTTTCAATTCATTTTACTTCTCATTCTTCAAATTTGTCCTCATCTGATCAAGAACAAATTCCAAACAAATGTAGAGTTATCCAATTTTTACTCAATAAAATGCCCACCTTTTGGATGCAAAAGATTAATAGTAAATAGATGTACCCTAAGTGTTGGACATGTATGTTATCACTCTACAGTGAAACCTTCGACAATCATTCATTCTAAACACCTATTTGAAATCCAATATTTCTCACAATGCCTCTAATTCATTCATTTCACTCATAAATTGTATAACACCACTGTGAGTCAAACGCGCCACTTCGCACTCACCAATTTTTTGGTCGGACTTGGTGAGTGCCACTCATCATGTAGGACAAGCATGTACAACACCCAATTCCCTAATTTTGCACTTGGCCAAGTGCAGTCATTCCATGAGCAAATTTGGCTTTAAATTATTTTTTTTGAAAAATTCTTTAAAAAACAGCGATTTTTGTCTTTCTACAATCCCTTATGTTGTAAAAAAACAATTTCTTTATTTATTTTGTATTCGTATTTTTATCTTTTATCTTTATCTTTATCTTTATCTTTTCTTTTCTTTTCTTTTATCTTGTTTTTTTTTCTTGTCTTCTTTATTGTCTTCCTTCTTCTTTTTCTTCTAGTCTTCCTCTTGTCTTCCTTTTTTTTTTCTTCACCTTGCCATTTCTGGAGTTTAAACGTTAAAAATTAATTTTAAAAATAAAAATCAGGGAGCAGCCGATGGCTGAATCCAATACATGCCAAAAAAAAAAATTTAAAAATAAAAAAATAAATAAAATAAAATAAAATTTTGCTTCCGCTTTTTCCAGGCAAAGAAGGTCCGCGTGCGCGGACCCTACTCTAATTTTAACCCTCCCTACCTCCCTCCTCCCCTTTCATTTTTTTCCCCTCTATCCTCTCTGCCCGGAAAAAGCGGAAGCAAAAATAAAAATAAAAATAAAAATAAAAATAAAAAATATTAAAAAAAAATTTGGCCTGTATTGGATTCAGCCATCGGCTGCTCCTTGATTTTTATGTTAAATTTTCTTTTTAACATTTAAACTCCAAAAATGGCAAGGTGAAGAAAAAAAAAGGGAAGACAAGAGGAAGACTAGAAGAAAAAGAAGAAAGAAGACAAGAGGAAGACAAGAAAGAAGACAAGAAAAAAAACAAGATAAAAGAAAAGAAAAGAAAAGATAAAGATAAAAGATAAAAAATAAAGATGAGAATACAAAATAAATAAATAAATTGTTTTTTTTACAACGTAAAGGATTGTAGAAAGACAAAAATGGCTGTTTTTTAGAGAATTTTTCAAACATTTTTTTTTAATGCGCTTGGGGGCCAAGTGCATGATTATATGACCAAGTGCAAAATTAGCGAATTGGGTGTTGTACAACAAAAGAAGACAATGGACAGGATCCTCCTGAGTAAGAAACGACGCCTCTGCTTGAAGTGGGTGGAAATATTGCGTGCCCTAGCTAAAAAATGGTATGGAAGCAGCTTGTGAAGTGCCTGTGGTAGTCATTGGTCGGGAATGTTTGGAACCCTGTATCCAAGAATGATGGCGGGAGTAGTTCCAAGGTCTCAATCCGGATTTTGGTGGAGATGTTCTTACCTTGTTTCAGAGTGTGAACCAAGCTACAGGCGCTTGGGACTATTTTTAACAGAAGGAGCAAGAAGGGTGCATGGCTGCATGCATAGAATCTGACCTTCCTTGAGACGGTTGGCCAGCCCCGGAATGAGATTCTATAAGTTAGTCAGATGAAGAGACTTGGCTCAACGTCGTAGACCCCAAACAACTGGACTTCAAGAGCAAGTCTTGCTAAGTGACTTCCAGTGCGAATCCCAGTGCCGTGCGGTTAGGGCAAAGTGGCTGACGCCTCCAGAAGCAACGGTGAGAATCCCTCAATCCTCCATCTTCATAGTAAGTTGTTCCACAATCTGAATCTGACTATTGCAGGTCTCGGTCGTTACTAAACTATAGCTCCTAACAAACTACATGGAATCGTCGTAGTTTGCAAGTCTACTTTACGACATATATTGGAACAAAAGCTGTATGCAAAGTATACAGAAAGTGGACAGAGCTAAGTGGTTGGTGCCTCCAACAACGGCGAGAATTCCTCCATTCTCCGTCTCTGTAGCATTCCACAATCCTTGACAGAGCACAGATTCTGACCATTGCTTAACTGTAGCCAGGTCTTGGCCCTCTCAAGAAACTGTAGCTCTAAATGGACTCGTCTCTGCAAAAGTCTTCTCTACTACATCGTAACAAAAAAGTGCTTGCAAAGTATACAGAAAGTGGGTATAGCTAAGTAGTTGTCACCTCCAACAACGGCGAGAATTCCTCCATCCTCCGTTGCCGTAGTATTCCGCAATCTTTGACAGAGCACAGATTCTCACCATTGCTTAACAGTAGCCATGTCTTGGCCCTCTCAATAAACTGTAGCTCTAAATGGACTCGTCTCTACAACAGTCTTCTCTACGACATCGGAACAAAAAAGTGCATGCAAAGAATACGAAAATTGGATAGGGCTACAGCAAAAGACTGGCGCCTCTAACAACTAAACCGACACAAGCAATGGCGAGAATTTCTCAATCCATGGTTTTCCGCAATCCTGAACAACTGAGCACAGAATTTGACCATTGCTTGACTGTAGCAAGGTCTCGACCCTTACTTAACTGTAGCGCTTGATGAACACGTCTCTGCAAAAGTCATTCTCTAAGACATGGATCCGAACAAAGTATAAAAAAAGCGATATAGGAAAGGTAGGTCAAGAGGAGAAATTAGTTGTTTTTTCTTGTTCGTCAAACGCCTCTCATTGTCAATCTTCGCCAATTTCTTGATCCGTTTGAGCTTCTCTTCGGACGGTTGCCGGCAGCTTCTCGCCACAATCCGTCTTCATCGCATGAATCCTCTGTCATGTCCAATTTCACATCATCTAATCCGACATTCGGGACCGGCTTGTCCAAATCTTCCTACTTCGACTGCAATGGAGCTTGGAAGATGCTGGGCACAAAAAAATGAAGCAAGGTGGCCATGGCCGTCGCCATGTCTCTGGTTATGGCCACCAGAGCTTCCGAGTAGTGAAATGAAACACCGGTTTCCTCAGAGACAGAGGATCTCCCTCGGTAAGCGTATTTTTCTTTCAATGGAATTCTGTCCGATTCTTTCAAGAAAACCAAAACAGAAACACCTTCCTCTCTGTCTGGGTCCATCTTTATACAAACTGACGGACGTTTTAGAATTCAATGGTACACAACTTTGTTGCATGTGACCATGCATAACATTCTTGCTCTTACAAAATCATTAGAAAAAAATGGGGCTTTCAAAAGGCCCCTTCCATTTGAAATCTGCTGATGCAGATCTCATCCGAAATATAATAATAAAATTAAAAAATTAAAAATAGAAAACAGAAAGTAGAATTTTTAAATTAAAAATATTAAAAAAATTCAAAAAATAAAATAAATAAATAAATCCAATATGACGTAGACGGCAACCGTCCACATTTGATTGGGTTTTATTTTCTAAATTAATAATATTTTTCCTATTCACATCAGATCACACCTCAAGGCTTTTTAGAGGCCCCAAAACTTTTCTAATGCACATCTTTATCACAGACCCATTATGGGAGCCTTTCATTAGGTTCAATGTGGTTTTCACCATCAGGTAATTTCTACTCGATTTCAATGTGTGTTATGTTCCTTTTTATTAATTGAACATGATGTTGTTTTGTTTCAAAAAATAAAAAATAAAATCCAATCCTTGTCCTTATGTTGCATAGAGATATTTTTTAATGTTTCTTGTACCATTTTATTTCCAAATTTTTATCTCACCTTGTGCAATTTTATCTCCATGTGCAATTTTATCTCCATTGGTAATTGTATTAACGATAAATGTGAAAGAAAGTTTTGGTGTGGAAGACAAACAAGGAATTTTAGATCACCTTTTTTGTCTCCTTTATTTCCTTCTTTGAATCTTTTGACATATTTATTACCAAATTGGATAAAATATATTAATTCATTTCTCAAAGCACTATATTATAAGCCATTAATTAAACAGTTGTCCATATGGATGACAGTCTTCGACATTCATGCACCTACAACATATGAAGATTTCGGGAGGGGTGTCGGAGTGTGAGCAAGAATGTAAGAGCAAGCCCAACAGCTCCAAATCAAATAAGTCCACCAAGCATCAAGTTGAAAGCCATTTTAAACTTAGAGGAATGTTGGAATAGAAGTACCCCAACAACAATCCTTGTGCGAACTCCAACGCAGTTTATTAGAAGAGAAAGTAATTCATAACACTTGATGGCCTTAAAGCATGAGCCAATGAATAGGCTTCAAGGCCATTATCTTACCTTTGATTGGCAAAGATTCTTGCTTGGCATGAGCAATTTTCTTCTTCCAAAGCTTCAGTATATGGCGGAGAAAACTCAAATAAAACCCACTGCCAAGATTTCTTGGTGATTGAGATGAGATTTTCTACTGCTGCTGGGGCCATGTTCATGCCAAACCTCCCCCACCTTGAGGTTTGACTGGTGCTTTTGCATGCTGTTGGGCATGCTCTAAGTATTCACGCATGCTTTAGAGGTCCCAATATCCTTGAAAGGTGGTTGCTAAACCCGATGGTTTCAATTCACAACAAATTTGATGAGAGTCTCGCAGTAAGTTGTCAATGAGGATTATAAAATACCAAATAATAACAATAATACACTACTAGAAAATTCAATGTCCAAATCAACAAAGAAGAGTTGATAGTTTCTATTGATTCGGTCGCGTTGTTCCGGTCATCCATCAACAGAAATCCGTTGATTTTTTCTGTTGATTTGGTCAAATAAAAAATGAAAACTAAAACTAAAAACTAAAAATAAAATAAAATAAAATAAAAATAAAAATAAAATAAAATAAACATTTTTTTCGCTGCCCGGATTTTTGGGGCAAAAATTCCTTTTTTTGGCTGCCCAGCACTTCCGGGCAGCCAAGCTATATACACACGGTTGCCACTCGATTTGAACTCGAGACCTCACACTTATGACTCTACTCACTAAACAATTCACTACCTCTAGAACTTGATGAACAATGGCATGATTTTTTTCTTACATATACACTTACTATTCTGTGTTTTCAAACTCAGTAGACTTTGGCGGCCATTTTGACATAGTAAAATATATTTTTTCAAAACCCTTTAGACTAAGAAAAGCTAGGAAATCAAGTTAAGTTTCATCTCCAAAAATTTGTTTGTGATTTTAAGCCTCCATTCAAAAGTTATAGACAAAATTCAGAGAGGGTGTTTGAAAATATCAAAAATAATATTCCTTGCTACCCCACTCTGAATTTTGTCTATACCTTTTGAATGGAGGCTCAAAATCACAAACGGATTTTTGGAGATGTAACTTAACTTGATTTACCAACTTTTCTTAGTCCAAAGATTTAAAAAAAAGTTATTCTACTATGACAAAATGGCCGCCAAAGTCTGCTGAGTTTTTTTTTTTAACCCCTAAAGGATCGTAAGGCCCCCATGCAGCTTTTAGAACTAGAAAGTGAGAAAATTCCGGTTCTTGGGCTTTGAATTGTAGGATGTGCAACAAAGAGACCCTGGCTCTTTTTGAGAGCCAAATCTATAGGTACTTCTTGATCGGAAATTCATCAAGTGAGCGATTTTTGGTGATTTTTTTGAGTTGCACGGTGGGTATCTATATGTTACTTCAGACCCTCATATCTTTTTCTTTACACCTCCAAATTCCTTGAATTTTTTTCACATGTTTTAAATGATGATTTCTACTCACAATAAAACTTTCAGAATTTTTGTAGCACTTTTGAACAATCCGATTTCATCATGTGTACAAAATACCCCAAACAAGTTCCATCAATCTTCTCAACCGTGGCATTTCTCAAAAATTGTGCGATTTTGTTGATCTTTTTTTCATAAAATAACTACGTAAGTCTTCTTTAGTTTCAACGGTGCCGATCGTCAAAATTACCCCACACTAATAAGGCATTGAGCTTGCTACAAGAGCTAGTCAAAAAAACAAAAGCTAAGTTCAACACCCCTGGTCCTTTAGGGGTTAAATTGTGAATGATTAAGTTTAGGGTTTAGGGTACATAGAACTTCAACCATGGAGTTTTAAATGTTGCCCAAATGAGGGTGTTTTAAATGTTTTAAGTGTTTTGACAGTTATAATTTTGTGCTTTGATGTTTTTCAACTTTGGGGATTATGTTCACATTCTTGTTTAGAGTTTGTATAAAGAATTTAAAACCAATTGGATCTATTTGTCATGGGTGCCCGAAATTACCCAAAAAATCAAAAAAAAATCACCTTTTGAAAAATAACTTTTTAATTGCAACTTGAATTGTTTAAAAAAATTGTAGGCATTAACTTAATAGTGAAACACAAGTTTATTAAAAAATTCACATCTTGTACAATAATTGTATTCAACAAATATTGTATCAAAAAGGGCTTACTCAAAAGTGGAAAATGGTTTGAAATCATGACTCATGGTTTCGAGAGTTAATTAATTATTTGGCATCAATATACCAACCTTGCCCTACTGCTATGGTATAATAACATTCCAAAATCTTGTAAACATACGAAGTCGAGTCCATAAATTGCAAAAGATTTCAAATATTCCTGAAACATTCCAATGGATTACAGAATATTCTAATGGATTCTAGAATATTCTAGAATATTCCAAAAATATTCCAAAAGATTTCAGATTCACTAAAATTTTGTTGATTTGGTCATTGCATTATTCAAATCAATAGAAAGTAGGTAACAATTTGTTGATTTTTACAAAAGTTTAAAAATTAGTGAAATCGGTCATTGCAGTGCCCGAAACAACAGAAATCAGTTGATTTTCTGTTGATTTGGTCACGATTTTCTAGTAGTGATAATGATAATGATGATGATGATAGTGCAAGCCTTTTTTTATAGACTATTGTAAGCGAAAAGTCTGTTGGAATAGTTCGTCTATCAATGCCTCATGGGCATGGATAGTGAGGTCAATCTTGTTGCCTCCTTTCTATTGAAGGTTAGATTAGATTGCCAAAGCTTCACACAAACACAAGGAATGCATAGGAAGGAGATAACCTTTACTCATGGGCTGCCCCTCTTTAGTAGCACACCCAAGGGAGTCCCCTTGGCAAACCATATGGGTCATCAGCCCATACTCAACTCCTACTACACTATGGTCAGCCCATATCAGTTAGGACTACCAATTCTTATTACATCTAACTACTACTACTTCACTAGATGCAACTTCAGCCCATACACATCATCTACACTAGCTCATACGCATTGGCTATGAGCAACTTCAGCCCACGCAATCATCCTACTTCAACACTCCCACTTTGCGAATAGCCAAAGCCTTGGAGCCCAAATGCCACTACTAGTCTTTGATGTCGATCCCTCGCAAGTGCCTTCGTGAGCACGTCCGCCACCATGTGCTCCGTTGGACAATACTTCAACTCTATCACCTTCATTTCCAACTTCTCTCGAATGAAGTGATATTGCACATCAATGTGCTTTGTCCGTGAATGATGCGTTGGATTCTTCGCCAATGACATACTCCCTTGGTTGTCACACATGATTGTTGTAGCCTCCTCTTGAGAGCATCTCACATCCGCCATTAGTTGCCTCAACCAAATGGCCTCTTTCGTACCGTGGCTCGTCACCATGTACTCCGCCTCAACCGTTGACGTGGCCGTGGTTTGTTGGCGCTAGCTATTCCATGAAACGGCCCCCGATCCAACTTTGAACATGTACCCCCTGGTTGATCTATGATCATTGGTATCACCCGCATAATCCGCATCGCAATAGCCACTCAACACAATGTTGTCACCTCCAAAACACAACTTTACATCACTTGTGCCTTTCAAGTATCGCATGATCCTCTTGACCGCAACCCAATGACTTGAACCCGATCTTGCCATGTGTTGACTCACAACGCTGATTGGAAATGCAAGGTCTGGCCTTGTTGCAATCATTGCATACATCAATGACCCTACAGCTTGCTTGTATGGCACATCCACCATAGATTGAGCCTCTAATGCATACTCCACATCTGTGAGCTTCACAAGCCTAGAATTCACGTCCAATGGAGTGCCAACTTGCTTGCAATCTTCCATACCAAAGCGTTTGAGCACATCCATAACATACTTGCTTTGATTCATAGTTATGGTGCGTGTTGCCCTATCTCGCACAAACTCAACTCCTAGACAAAAGTGCAACTCACCGAGATCACTCATCTCGTACTCGTTCTCAAGCATTGCCTTCAATGCCTTCAAAGAGCTCATGCAACTTGCAAGGATGATCAAATCATCCACATATATGATCACGATGACCACATGTTGTCCCTCTTGCATGAAATACAAGCTATGATCAGCGATGCTCCTTGTGAACCCGATATGAACAAGAAAGGTGTCAATCTTTTGATACCATGCCCGTGGAGATTGCTTCAACCCATACAATGACTTGTTCAACTTGCAAACAAGGTTCTCATTACCTCATTGCACAGATCCCTCGGGTTGCACCATGTAGATGTCTTCCTCCAACTCGCCGTTCAAGAACGCCGTTTTCACATCCATTTGATGCATTTCCAAATCCATGGCAGCCCCGATGGCTAGAATGCATCGAATAGTGGTGAATTTCGCCACTGGTGCAAAGGTCTCATGAAAATCAACACCTTCAATTTGTGAAAAGCCCTTTGTCACCAATCTTGCCTTATAACGAACCACATCACCCGTTGCATCTCTCTTTGCACGAAATACCCACTTACAACCGATAGCGCTGCGATTCTTGGGCAGAGGAGTCAATTTCCAAGTGCCATTGTCCATCAAGGATTTGTACTCCTCTTGCATGGCTTGCTTCCACTTGTTTCCATCATCACAACTCATAGCTTCACGAATCGTCAAAGGAGCATCTAAAAGTGCAACGTTTGCATGCTCCTCCTCACCTTGAGGGAGAATATGATTCTTCCACCACTCGCCAAGTGGTCTACGATTTCTCTCTGGATAACGTCGATCGCTCGAGGATGAATTGTCTCCAACCACCGTTGCTTGTGCCTTCTTCTCACCATTCTTCGTCTTCAAGTGACGTTCAACAATATGTTCTTCATCACCGCCATCTTCGTCACCTTCATCTTCATCAACAATATCAATAACGGGAGATTTGGAAGATTGGTCCACAATCACCGGTTTATCGCCACTTCTCCCACTTGGACCATCGTCCAAATTGTCTTCAACCTTTGAATCCTCGCAAAATGTCACATCACGAGCTCGAATGATCTTCTTGGTGTCGAACGACATGAGCCTGTACGCCTTGGTACCTTCACAATATCCAAGAAACACACATTTTGTTGCTTTGGCCTCAAGTTTGGTTCTTTGAGAATTGGGTACCTTTGCAAATGCAATGCATCCAAACGTGCGCATGTGCTCCATGCGGGGTGGCCTCCCACTCCACGCTTGCTCTGGTGTCATGTTTTGAACCGCACTCGTCGGGCATCGGTTACGTGTGTACACCGCAGTCACCACCGCTTCCGCCCAAAGGTCCAAACCCAAATTTTTAGCATGCAACATACTCCTCGCCATCTCCACAATCGTTTGATTTGCACGCTCCGCAACTCCATTTTGTTGTGGCGTATATGGCGTTGTAGTTTGCCTAGCAATGCCTTCTTTCTTCAAGAAATCTCCAAATTGGTTGGACATGAACTCGCCGCCATTATCCGATCGCAATACCTTGATCTTGTGCTCCGATTGCTTCTCAACCAACGCCTTAAACTCTTTGAACTTCTCAAAACACTCGCTCTTTGCTTTGATCGGATACAACCATATCTTCCTCGAAAAATCATCAATGAACGTCACAAAATACTTGCAACCCCCAATAGAAGTGGTCTTCATGGGACCACACACGTCGGAATGCACAATCTCAAGTACCTTGGTTGCACGAGTTGCCCCATCAACTGGAAACGGTGAGCGTTGTTGCTTGCCTTCAATACAACCTTCACATGTGAATGAATTTTTGACAATTTTGTGAATTGTGAAGCAAATTGCACACGTATGTGCTTCCAATGCCTCCAAACCAATTCCAAACACTAAATCAGCACCTTTGTGCTACACATCAACCTCACAACACTCAATCGTGATGCTTCTCAATGCAAATGCCCAAGATGTTACCGCAACACCTTAACGAAGTGAATTGAGCACTCCTTTGCTCCAATCCACTCAAATCAGCACACTAGTCCCTCACAACATGTAATGCACTCAATTGGCACCCTTGTGCCCCCCAAGGACTCTAAATCAATGCAAATTGAGCCAAATCAGCCCCTTCAAATCCTAATTGCATTAAAATTTATCAAATCAGCCCTCTTGTGCATTCACTAACCCAAACTCCAACTTTGAGCACTCCAAGGGCATGAAACACATTCAAAGCCCTTGTGCAAGTATTGCAATACTCAAATCACATGTAGACTCACCTCTAGAGCCTCAAACCATAAAAGTGCCTTGCAAAATCACAAGTGCACAAATTGAGCACAAATTGAGCCAATAAACTCCAATAAGCTCCAATAAGCTCCAATTAGCTCCAATAAGCTCCAATAAGCTCCAATAAGCTCCAATACGCTCCAAAACTCCAAATCAGCCCTTGTGGACGTGTATAAACTCCAACAATGCTCCAAGGTGCTCTAAAAACTCCGAATCACCAAATGATTGCTCCAAAGTGGCAATTCAGCCCTCCAACACCTAGAACAAAGATAGGAAGATTGTAATACCTCCCAATGTTGAAGTCAGCCCACCAAAGGTCGAAATCAGCCCTCCAAAGCTCAAAATCAGCGCTCCAAAACTCCAAAATCAGCGCTCCAACGCACGACCTCCACACGATGAACAATTTAGTCTATCACTCACGCAACACACATGAGTGGGCCCATAACCTATTGAAGGTTAGATTAGATTGCCAAAACTTCACACAAACACAAGGAATGCATAGGAAGGAGATAACCTTTACTCATGGGCTGCCCCTCTTTAGTAGCACACCCAAGGGAGTCCCCTTGGCAAACCATATGGGTCATCAGCCCATACTCAACTCCTACTACACTATGGTCAGCCCATATCAGTTAGGACTACCAATTCTCATTACATCTAACTACTACTACTTCACTAGATGCAACTTCAGCCCATACACATCATCTACACTAGCTCATACGCATTGGCTATGAGCAACTTCAGCCCACGCAATCATCCTATTTCAACACTTTCAAAGGTATACTCAATAGTTCGAATATAGGATACCAATACATATGAACTGCCTCATATAGTCTCTTTTCATAAGCTCACACCTTGATGTGTTACGACATTTTTTTTTTTAAGAACTTGGGAAGAGAATTCAGCCAATTGTGGCCATCCTTCACGAATCAAGCTGTGACACCTGTTGAATGAATGTGAAGAATGAGAATAGTAGCGAGCTTGGGGAATTTACTTAGGGAAGAGAAAAAATGAAATTTGTCAACTTTCAAAAAATGGGTCCTCCACAATTCAAAGAGAAAGGGCCAATTCTTTAAAGTTTGAGAATGGGAAGAAAGTATTGTGACACCCTCAATTGCAAGGGAGGCTCCCCATGAGACTTGCGCCGGTTCTTTGCAGAGAGAATAAACTAAATTTAGTTCATGCTTTGGATTAGAGGACGGGTGTTAGAGCGATTGAACGAGCTTGGCACTTCCTCAAACCAAGACCATTGTCTTTGCCCCGTGGCGGTTTCTGTCGTGGTGGCTTTGTAATTTTCCCCTTGCAATTAAATTCGTTCGATTTGTGCAAAAAACAAAAAAAAACAAAAAAAAAAACCAAGACCATTGTTTTTTATGGACCCGCTCTCACTTTTATTAGAGGAAATTGAGAAGAGATTCTACAATGAACCGGTTGTCTATTTGAGGTAGAGCGGGGCCAAGTGATTCATGAGGAGTGGCTCTACACCCCTTGTACACAGATTTGGAATGCAATGCTGAAATAGCCTTCTGTGGCCAGGCTTATACCCGGAACGAGCATGAACACACCCGGGTATCAACTGGGGCGGTGGGATATACTCGTCCTTCGACACCGCTTCTCCGGATGACCCATCCTCTCAGGCACCCCGGCCCGAGGCACGACAACGGATTGGCATCAACACTGACTCCACAAATTCAACGTCAAAATGACTTGCAGACATTCCTAATTCCCTCTCGAAGCTGCGTAATTTCCATTTTTCGCAGTGGAAATCCGTCCCTCGCAGTTCCAAACAATCATCCAGATCAGAAACACTGTTTGATTGCGCTCATTTTAGGTGGTGGTGCGGCCAACGTTTTGAGGTCTATGCGCCTTCGCGCAATTCGAATTCGATGTGCGGGTGAAGCTCGGGACGATGATGAATGCTTGTGCGGGGACATGCCAGTGCCGAGCTGCCGCAGGCTCGGCCTCGGCCTCCGCCTCCGCCATAGCTGCTCTGCGCATGGCGCGGTCTCTGGCGCTACCGCCAACGCTCTTCACCGGAGCTCTCTTTGAGCCTGCTGTTCCGGTGCAGCGCTTGAAGATGGCGCGCTGGCCCCTTCAGCTCGGTGCTGCTCGAATTGCGGCCTCCAATCGAGCCAATCCCATGGCTATTCCCCTGCTGCAGAACCGTCGTCGCATTAGGGTTGTGAGCCAATTACATGGCTCGAATTGGCTCAATGGCCAGGGTTCCAGCTTTTGGCAGCTCCAGGTATCATCGATCTCTACACTCATTTTCAATCACTTCATTTTAGCTCTTTCTCTTGATGAATGTAAACTCCCCTAGAGCTACATTGAAGATGTCGGTTTTTGAATCTGATCTAGCAATATTCATGCAGCAAATGATATAGGAGCAAATGTTGGTATATGATAGAACTGACAAGGAGTTCTAACCTTAGTTGTGCATTTTCTGTGTCGCGAATTTAACAATCACTTCAAGTGTACCGTTTCTTCTCTTGGTTAATGTGAACAGCCCTAGAGCTACATTGAGGATGTCAATTTTTGAATCTGATCCGGCAGTATTCATGTAGCAAATGATATATGATATGCTATCCACATTTGATATCAGTAGCAAATGTTGGAACTGACAAGGGAGCTCGAACCCTAGATGTGCATTTCTGTGTGCGAGCTGTCTATGAGGATATCTTTTAATTTGAGGTTGCACTTGCTTTAGGATGGGAGGCTTGGTTTTGCTGATGGAATTTTGTTGGCTTTTTTCCTTAGTTGGGGTTGCTTGCAGCAAGATGTGTCAGGCCTTGTCATTGCCAACGTAAACTTGGTTCTGCAAGCATTTCCAAGGCATTGCTCAGTACTGGCACTGGAGGTGGAGGTGGATTTGGTGGATGGGGGCGTGTGGGAGGAGGTGGAGGTGGGGATGGATTCGGTGTGCCATCTGCGGGCAAGTCTTCAAATGGGACGTTTGGCACTGAAATATCCACCCCACTTATGGAGGATGTCATCGTTCTGGATGTTGGGGTAATTCACCAGAGAATTCTGGCTCTTTAGAATATTAGTAGAAAAACCCCAGAGGCATTATAGAGAACCTAGCTACGGTAAACTCTGTCAATTGTAACACCATTTAAGGCAGTTTCTTCTAATGTAAACCCTGCTAATTGTAAGGCAGCTAGGTTTTCTAGAGTACCTCTGGGGGATAGGTTCTCTAGTAGTGGAATTCGTCCACCTTGAACTTGTTCGGTACTTCTTCAGGATCTGAATATTCATAGAGTAGTCCAGGCTCATTTTGCTTATTGTTGCATTGTCTGGAACATGCAGGGGATGTCTTGTGGTGGTTGTGCTTCATCCGTAAAGAGGATATTAGAATCACAGGTACTGCCTGTCATTCCGATTCTTACTTCTGCAACCAATATGTGAATGTCGTTTACCTTACTCTGTCTGCCTGAGATACCTAGAGAAAGTAGCTTTCTGTAGTTCAGTGAATCTGGCATGGAGATGATGGATTATCTGTTGGTGATGTCATTGTCAGCCACAAGTAACTGGGGCGACTGTCAATTTAGCGACGGAGACTGCACTAGTAAGAGTAAGGTCGGAGTCTGTGGAGTCAAGTGGGTGGGAGAAAATCAAGCGTCAACTTGCAGAGGCATTGGCTAAGCACTTGACTACTTGCGGTTTCAAGTCCACCGTACGAGGTATGCTGGGTTGTCTTAAAAGAATCTTGAATCTGATGTCGCTGTACCAGGGAAGAGTTGGTTTTAGACATTTCAGGTATACGAGGTTCTATTATGGTTAGCATCAATATGCTGGACCTTCTTTAATTCTCACGTGAATTGTTAGTATCTAGGTTTCTCGATGTTCGTAGATCCTCACTCAGTTTTGAGCATTGTTGTTTCCAGAGCAGGATGGGAAGGATGGTGGCAAAGTAACGCCAGCGGCACTTCGCAAACGTGAAGAAAGACTTGCACGACTGAAAGACAGCGGTATGTGAGCACATAATGAACTGTAAATTTTACATGATGATCTTTTGTATGTCCAATCAAGTACTTGATCGTTCTGTTTTGTAGGAGTTATCTATTTCTCTTTGTGTTGAGGGTCCCATTTTTTTGAATCTTCCATCATGCTATTGGAGTATGCAATCTTGTAGATTAACCCGTAAAGAACCAAGAAGCCTCATATTTTGTTTAGCAGTGTTAAGTAGATCATGTAGGAACTTTTTTGTGTTCAATTTTATATATTTATTGACCAACGGTGCAATGTTCTTCGCTAATTCTGGTGATGTAAAATTTGACCCCATTTGGATTATATTTTTCACAATATGATCAATTGAATTGGTCGATTTGTAACCAGGAGTTCTTGGTCCTTTAGGGTTTAAGTCTGCTATATTTGAGCTTAGTAGGAGTGCTTTTTCAACTCGCCAAAGTCTTTTGCAGTTTTCCCCAAAGATTGTATAGTTGTGGACTATCTTTGGGATTCATGATTTTAAAGTGCGACTGCTTGTTCAGGACGGAGGCTAGCAGTTGCATGGACTCTTGCTGCAGTTTGCTTGGTGGGCCACAGTCACCATTTTCTCGGTCAATTGGGTCCATCTTGGCTTCATATGTTACACTCCACTGGGTTCCACGCAGCTTTGTCACTGGCCGCTTTGGTTGGACCTGGACGAAAGCTATTAGTGGATGGATGGAAGAGTCTTTGGAGGGGATCTCCCAACATGAACACCCTTGTTGGACTGGGAGCAGTGTCATCATTCGCTGTTAGCACTGCTGCGGCTCTCTTACCCAAATTGGTATATTTGTCAATCCGCTGTTTGCTGATGGAGAATCTGATGTGATTGTTTCTTGTATGCACTTCAATCTGCTACTTCTCAACACCTGAGCTGAAGTTTTAGAATGTGAGGTTTCAGGATTTTTCTATCTCTGCTTCTAAATATTGTCGTTGGTCAAATTATGAATCAGGGTTGGCAAGCATTTTTTGAGGAACCAGTGATGCTCTTAGCCTTTGTGCTTCTGGGAAGAGCAGTGGAGGAGCGAGCCAAGCTTCAGGCCAGCAGTGATATGACTGCCCTTCTGAATTTTTTGCCTTCGAAAGCACGCCTAGTCATGGGGCTTGACAGTGATGGTCATCCAACTACTGTGAATGTTCCCTGTGATAGCTTATCTGTTGGAGACGCGGTGGTTGTGTTGCCCGGGGTATGATTTCCTCATGACTTAATGGTTTGTTGTGTGGGGTTTTATTTTGTTAGTATCATTCACTTATGGATAGTGGTGCTTTCACATCAAAAGCATGCTATAGGAAAAACTCGCTCATGGAGTAGTAGTACTTACGTGTGGATTCATAACAGGATCGAATTCCTGTCGATGGTGTGGTCAAATCCGGAAAGAGCACTGTTGACGAGTCCAGTCTTACAGGAGAGCCTCTGCCTGTCTTGAAACAATCTGGGGTACGTGACTCTTGAATCTTTTGAAGTCTGTGAGTATTATTTTCCCACCGGGCTTTTCAGGATCGTCTCCTTTCTCAAAGGCGATCCGGAATTAGATATTCTGGGAATCATATGGTTTTACGTTGTATTTCTGTTTAAGTACTGTTTTGTCCGAATCCAGGTAATTATAATGCTCATCATGCATGTGTGCTCTTGCAGGATGAAGTTACAGCTGGTACTGTCAACTATAATGGTACAATGACAGTTGAAGCCAGGAGAGCAGGCGGTGATACTGTAATGAGTGATATTGTTCGTATGGTAGAGGACGCTCAGACAAGAGAAGCTCCTGTGCAACGGCTTGCTGACAAGGTATACCTGGTTTCTATTATCCCAGTTCAATGATTGGACGTGCTTCATGCATATACAATCTTTAAGTAGCGAGCAGTTTGTACTATAGTATTTTTGCTGAGAGCAGGGCTGTCTATCTCATTCTAAACTATAGTTGTTGACTTGTAGTCGTAGTGCTTCTTGCAAAGTAATTTTCGCAGTCTTATTGTGGCAAGGTTTTTGTCTCAATATTGCTTCTTTGTATTTCTGTCTGTTATTGCACCTTGAGAGCAAGCATCTGAAGTTGGTTTTACTAACAACAGGCATGCCCTGTAGGTTGCAGGCCGATTTTGTTATGGGGTCATGGCACTGTCTGGTGCTACATTCACTTTTTGGACTACCTTAGGACCTGTTCTATTTCCAGCAGTTGTTCCAGCTGGAGGATCGCTCCTGCTTGGGCTTCAGTTGGCCTGTAACGTATTGGTAATTGAAAGTTTCAAACCAGCTCTTGCGAACCGTAGCTACAGTATTCAAGTTGCAATCATATCGGCTTTTGGAACTGTCTTCTGTGCAATGGACTCTAAGATTGTATGGCATGAAAGAACATTGTTAAGGAGGTTGTTTAACAAGGTTGTAAAATTAGATTGTTTCAGGAACTTTTAGACATCATAAAGAGGATCCTGGCCATGATTTATGAGGTCTCCCCATTGTTACGGAGGCTTTTCAAAATGATCACTGTGACCATAGCTCCCCATCAAATATGGGGAAGATTCTTTTAACGATGTTGTCTTAAAGTTCCTGAAATGATCTAATTTACTGAAAACCCTGTAGTTTATCATCACTTTCAACATGATGTGTTTTGCTCCAGGAGTCCTTGTATCATACCTCATTAGACGTCATTGCTTATTGATACTATATTTGGGTCATTTCATGTGGAGTAGGTTTTTGATCCGATAATATGTTGTGCTTTTGATCAATACAGGTCATTGCTTGCCCATGTGCCCTTGGACTTGCAACCCCAACAGCCGTTCTGGTATGCAGTTAGAAGGAGGCTCTCTGTGTATTGTCTGATAATGGTGGAAATGTCTTAAGTCCCACTAATCTTGATGGTGTTGGATTCACTGCTGGATCTTAGACAATGTACGCTTTTTTATCTGAAATAGCACATAGAAGACTTGATAAGGACCAAATTTTAGAATGTTTATGTCGTTTACAAAAAGGCCTAAATTGATAATTGCGACCACATTTTGGCATTATCAGGTTGGTACATCCCTTGGAGCGCGGAGGGGTCTGCTTATAAGGGGCGGAGACATCCTGGAGAAGGTGTCATCTATTGATACTATTGTGTTTGACAAGACTGGGACTCTTACGGTGGGTCGGCCTGTGGTCAAGAGTGTGATTTGCAGCAGCAATTCGGATGATGAGGCATCATCTCCAAAGTGGACTGAAAGAGAGTTGCTGACATTGGCTGCTGGAGTGGAGCGGACTGCATCTCACCCTGTTGCAAGAGCACTGGTCCAGGCAGCAACAAACGTTGGTTGCCGCCAAGCTGTGGTATGTGTATACTAGCTTGCCTGTGCTGGACACCAGGTCGGAAATTGTGAAAAGTGCTCCCATGCATAGAGGACCATACATGGAATAAAATGTAATAGTGGTTTGTTTTCATTTCTAAAATTGAAAGGACTGTAAAAAGAGGAACCCGAGTCGTGAACAGTTAGTCTGAAAGAAACTAAGTAATTCTACACGGGAACTGGCCTTGCAATCACAAACACAAAAAAAAGAACACCTAATTGGTGTATAATATAAATTTTCAATGGAACGTACTTGTTCTAGATTTCAATTTTCATATGTTCTTTGTTTTTTGATTAGAGCCTGCGTCATGCCTAACGTTGAATTCCTATTCTTCAACATCTAACATGAGCCAAAAACTTGTTACTAGCATTGAAATACGGTGTCTCTTGAATCAAATTCCTGTATATCCTGGTTATCTAATTTTCGGAGTTCTCGACCTCTCTCATTGTTGTACTCAGTTTTTTCTTACGTTTTCCCAGGTCCAAGAGTCTACATTTGAGCAGGAACCAGGCAGTGGAGCAAAAGCTATTGTGGAAGGGATGCTAGTAACTGTGGGCACGTTAGAATGGCTTCAGAGGTCTGCTACTAGTTGCATATCCATTGATAATTTTTCTTAGATCTAGATGCATTGTTGGTGAGCCTTAACCAAGGAAGCTTGTAATGATATTGACCCTCTGTTTGTGTTTTCGTGTTTGTAGGGCTGGAGTGGAAGGAGTTGCTCCGGAAGTTACAGAGGCTGCGATGCAAGGGCAAACTGTTGTCTATGTGGGTAAGTTTACATAGATTCTTACCTGGGTTTCACTTCTTCAGTACCTCAAGGACCAAGGATTCACAGTTTTGAAATGACAAATTCAATTCATCATATTGTGGAAAATATGATTCAGATGGGACCAAATTTTATATCACCAGAACTAGTGAAGATCATTGCATGTGTCGGTCATAAAACAAATAAATTCGAACAAGAGGAAGTCCAAATTTGACCTACTCAAAACTGTTAAAAAAAATACATGGAGCCCAATTTGGGCTTCTTGGTCCTTTAGGGGTTAAGCTTCACTGGTTTGTAAGGCGGATCGGTTCTTGGTTTTGCTGTATGGGATCTGTAAAATTCATGCCTGATACTCGGATTGTATTTTACACTAGTAGACCCCCCAAACCTAACCAATTGTGATGCTATTTAACCATAAGTGCTAGGGAGCCCGTTTTGGGGCTTATGGATAGAGTTGACTATTTGTAGCATTTGTTTCCAATGATGGATTTCATCCACACAAAGTCTTCTTCATTCTTGTGCTAGCTGACCAAAATATGAACAATTAAGATTTTCAAAATGACTTTGAACTAATATTCTATGAACTATAGTTTGTAAGCATGTCTAAACAAAAGGTACGGTTCCTTCAATTCAAAATTTAGCCCTTCGAAAATGAACTAGTAATTTTAGTGATTCAAAAATTTCAAAGATTTATAATATCCAGAGTTTACATTTCAAACCCCTAATAACTAATTATCAATAACTTATTTGTAATCAAGGAATTTCAAATTTCATTAATAAAAATTGAGAATAGCAAACGTAAATCTAATTGTACAGATACAGCTTACAACTCTTAATCTACATCTTTTGTTCATATAACGTCAATTAAATAGTCTTCCAAATTGTATTTTATAATACATCTTCATAAAATGTCAAATTTGAAGCTACCCTTGAACTTGTTGTAGAGTCGGCAGAAAATATTTTTAAAAGTAAATGCTGAAATTTTTGGGAAATTATTTTCAAAAAAAATAATTTAATGGTGAAAAGGCGAATCTTGAAAAGTATTCTCGAATTTTCAATTTGCCAAACTTTATTTTTTGAAAAGAAAAAATAATTTGGCGCAGATGTGCTATGCTGACCCTGCCTTTCACCTACGGTAGTGTTTTAAAAAGATGCCATGGACTTGAAGATGAGAAATAGTAGTCCTTGATTTCCTAGTGGGCAAGTTAAGCCAACAGTTTCATGCACAATCTCACTTGAGAATTTTGTGATAGGTGTGGATAATAAGCTTGTGGGAGCTGTGACAATGATTGATGAACTGAGGGACGATGCGAAGGCCTCCATTGCTGCGCTTCATCGGATGGGCATGAAAATTTCCATGTTGTCAGGAGATAAACAGGAGGCTGCAGAAGCTGTAGCTGCAAAAGTGGGCATACATCGGCAACAGGTGCGCCACAGGTCATTTGAGCGTCAAAAATTAATAAGATCTTGATTTCAAATGCTAAGACCCACATTCACTATTTCTCTAGTTTCATTACCACTTTGAATCATGTGAAAATTACCAATATCAAGTGAGGTTTGAGTGCTTCAAATTTGAACACTCACAAATGTTCATAAATCCTTAAGTTCTTAAACTAGGATGGTTTTTGTTCCAGTGCATGTTATCCAAAATAATACAATTTTAGATTCAGCTCGTCATTCAAAAACTTGAAAGAACTTTGAACATGAGATTTTTGATGACCTACGCTGAATTCACTGATCCACTCAATTAAAGAGAATTTTAGTTTTTTGGCTTCACTTTGGTATGAACTGTAACGTCTAAAAGAAATTGTTAAAAATGTGAAAATGATCTTCAAAACAGAGAAATTTAATAATGGTTAATTGTGGCTAAACCTGGAATTGGTTGTGTCGTAGGTGTATGCTGGAGTGAAGCCGTCTGGAAAAGCAGACTTCATAAAGCAATTGCAATCGGAGAACAGACAAGTGGCCATGGTTGGGGACGGTGTCAATGATGCTGCAGCGTTAGCTCAGTCTCACGTTGGCTTTGCTATGGCAGGTGGAGTCGGAGCTGCTAGCGAAGTGGCATCAGTAGTTCTTATGGGAGACAAGCTCAGTCAGGTTTGCAACATATTGGAGTTTGATGTCTTATGTCTTTTGCACACACACATATATGTTCCTTTCATCCTCTTCAAAATCATCTTCATTCAATTAAAAGCTTCTAGGAAGGTGGTGATGGACACTGTTGAATGCAAAAGGAAATTACCTATTAAAAATTGTTAATGGTTTCTGTGCTATATTTCTTGAGAAAACTCAACTTATTATAAGTTATTTCTTTGTTAATAAAATTACTATACATAGAAAATTTCAGTACATTGAACACATTTAATAAGAAACTTAGTTTGCAGTACATATTATGCCTGTTGATTACTTCATAATTTTAGCAAAACTCAAGTGCTAAAAGTAGAAATTGGTAATGTTAAATACTTCTAAATTGATTAAGGTCGATATTTTCAAATTTGGTTGTTTGAAGTAATTCTAAACACCACGTCGAATATTTTCTTCTAACACACACTTCAAAGAAGTCGAGGAAATCATATATTATAGCACGTCTAAATTTTGTCCAAGACATTGAGGCATTTTGTCTAAATCTGCGTCTTTGGGATTGTACAGGTCGTTGATGCTATAGAGTTGAGCCGGGTAACACTCAAGAAGATCAAGCAGAATCTTTGGTGGGCATTCATGTACAACATTGTAAGTTGATTCCTCTCTCAGTGTGCTTTAATTAGTGATTCTAGTCAGTTCGATGTCAGCATGGAAATATATCTGGATGTTTGTTTGATTCTTATGCTGTTCTTCGTATGCTTATCGCTCTTATGATTCTAGTCTTATAAGGGTAAGCAGTATACGTAACCCCTAAGAACCAAAACTGGCTGCTTTCATATCTATAGGAGTTGAAATAAATCATTTAGGAAGCTCTTAGCAAGGTAACAAACTGTACCAAGAGATCATACCCTGCCTTTTTCGTTGTTAGAAATATGTTTTGAAAGTTACTATTAGCGTCAAAAGTGGACTTCCCATTTTTAGATTTAGCTTGGGTTACATTTGACTTACATGTCTAGCTTACATTTGACGTAGTTCTTCAAACCTGTTCTTTCATAAACTAGTGGTTTAACCCTTAAAAGTCAAGGGGTGCACGTATTTTTAAGATGTATTTATCAATGCCTTGATAACTCACAAATATAGAGTTGTAATACAAATCAAAGTTGTAGATATTGATGTATAGGTTACATGTGTTTGGTTGGATTTACTATATTCATTACCAATATTTTTAAATTAATTTTCAAAGAATGTTCATTGAAATTCAATAATAAATCAAAAAATAACTCTTTTTAACTTGAATTTTGTGTGATTGGTTAAAATGCAAAGATACTTAATGATGGTTCGATCCCCAATGTAGCATTGTAGCATTGTCTCACCATCCAATCTTTAGCTAAAGATGACGTGGACTTGCAACAATTTGGGTATCTGCTACAGTAATTCGGGAATAATGGCCATGATTTGGGTATCTGCTACAGTGTTTCGGGAATAGTGGTAAGGTGTTCCAAAGAGGGGCTAAAGAACCTTATGTCTGCACTGATTTTGACGATATAAAATTTGGTCTCATCTAAATTATATTGTTTTGACAATACGATCAATCAAATTTAAAGTTTTAAAACCATGAATCCTTGGTCCTTTAGGGGCTAAGAAACACTTGAATTAAACCCTGAAGCCCGAATTGGACCTCATGTTTCTTTAGCAGTTTTGAGGAGCCCGAATAGACTGCCTTTTGTTCAAATTTATTTTTCTTTGACCAACACATAAAATGTTCTTCACTGATTCTGGTGATATAAAATTTGGTCCCATCTGAAGTGTATTTTCACAATATAATTGATTGAATTTGTCATTTTAAAAAGAATGAATCCTTGGTCCTTTAAGGGTTAACTCACGTTTTTGTGTTCTCTTTGACTACCAGGTGGGACTACCACTTGCTGCAGGAGCGTTGCTACCTTCAGCAAACATCATGCTCACTCCATCGATTGCAGGTGCACTCATGGGTATAAGCTCTTTGGGTGTCATGACTAATTCATTGCTTCTTCAGCTGGAATTCTCACGACCTTCTTCCAGTATTCAAAAGCCAGGGCCAGCACATCCCTTAAACCGTAATGCAAAACAGGAATCCGGACAGCAAGCTCATGGCAATGACGTGGAGTTAGGACTAGGTTCACAGGATCCAAGGGGTAAGTTTTCTCATTGAGCACCTCATTTAAACCACATTTTTAACTCGTCCCTTTTTGTGGTTAGCAACATGTACAACATGTATCATGGAGGTAATGTTTTTATGCTATTCTATGGAATGAATTGAATGTCTCTTGTCGTTGCTGTGGTTGAAAAAGCCTCAGCATATAACCAACAATTATTCTCAACTTAGAAAATATTCATTCAGCTTTTTTATTTGCCTTGGATTTCTATCAAGTCGTGTACAAGTTTATGTTGATTCTGTGAACTGTGCTTCCTTGTTTTTTTCTGGTTTATTCTCATGCTTAAGTTGTTCTCTCTCAAGTCTTTGCACAAGCTTATGATGCCTTGGCAATTGCTGAGTGACTTATGGTAGAGGATACTAAAATCGTTATGGACCTGATCCTGTCTTCTACACTGACCATTGTTTAGAACAGCAACTCATCTAAGGTAGAGGGATCTAATTCTAAGCCTTTAAGGATTTTTGACCATGAAAATTGATGCAATAAATCTGAAGTGGTGTAAGTATGACTTGACTAAATGTTTGATCTTTGAATGGAAACGGGCTTGTCTACAGTAGTCTGCAACTTTGAAATTGTATAATTTTTTTTATATAGTGATAAAATTTTGATCTCTCAACAAATTTGGCTCTTGTACCTAATTTTTTTTAATTTATGAAACCAGTTTGTGGGTTTTTAAAAGACGAGGATTTGGTTTCTTGATAAATGCTTAAAGGGTTGAAATGCTTAAAGTGACAAATAGTGAGACATTGTTATAAGGCAGGATACACCCAAAATTTTACTCCGTAACTCACAAGAACACATACAATATTTAATGACTATGACTATGTTTAGTTGTTGAAGAGTTAAAGCCTATTCACGGTTTTACTCATCATGTAGGCACAACGTCAAAAAATAATAATTTGTTTATACAATATCCAAATAACATATTTTTAGTGCTTTGAAATATTTTTAGAAATGGAGATTGAATCCATAATAACAGTAATAATACATTCTAATAATAAGGATTACTTAAAATAATGGAAAGTATTGACAATGGGGTTTTTACTTAATCCTTAAACGTCATGAGGGCCTGGGCGGGGCAGCCCAGAAGGCATCTAAATTTTCGGAGGAAAAAAAAAAAAAATGAAAAAAATGCAAAAACGGCTCTGCTGGGCACTGTTGGCCAGCACTGTAGCATTGCAGCACCTCAGCTGCCCCAACCTCAAAACCTGTTCAATTTGATAACTTTGATTGCTTATCAACGATTCCACAATCTCTCAAATGAGGCGCAAATTTGGAATCTAGATCGCTTTTTCAGTAGCTTTCCAACGCACCAATCCTCGCTTGATTTGGTTGAGAAAATCTACTTTTTTCTTCATTATGCTCTCATAAATAAGTCCATGGGGCTTACTTTGACGTTTAAGGGTTAATAGCACTATAGTCTACTTTCAACTAGGTTCTCTTTTTTCTTTGGAAAGAACCATGTTGATTAACCCCTAAATGCCTACAAGTTTTGGATAATACCTAACTATATTATAAAATGAGGCTTGTTTGGCTTTTTCAAGCTTCAACTCTAAAGAGCATATGTAAAACATCCTTATTCAAAGACATTTGTACGGTTGAATTTGAAATAAATGCCTAGATATTTTTCAAATGAATTTTGCACAAAAGAACATGTGAAATTCACTAAAATTACAATTTTAATGCTCTCATTTTGTAAATCATTATCAGGGCCACTTCACACTATGGACCATGAAGATTGGCCACGACGTTCTAAAATATGTGATTGGTTGGGACGGTTATTTTAGCCAATCACATATTTTATGAAAATTCGTAGTAATTTCATGGCTTATTCAGGAAACATATTTTTATTTTGGTAAAATCATCATTTTCAACTACTAATACTTTAAAAATCCTCCTTGAAAAAAATGTTAGAAGTACATTTATTGTGTTAATAATTCCTATTAGAATATGTGCTAGTTATGTACTTTGACAAAGTTATTAGTTAACCCCTAAAGGACTGGGGGGTGTTGAATGTAGCTCTTGTTTTCTTGACTAACTCTTGTAACAAGCTCAATTCCTCATTGGTGTGGGATAGTTTTGACGATTGGCACCGTTGAAATTAAAGAAGACTTACGTAGCTTTCGTATGAAAAAAGGATCGACAAAATCGCACAATTTTTGAGAAAAGGCTACCGTTGAGAAGATTGATGGAACTTGTTTAACCCCTAACTGCCTAAGCGTCCATTTTTTGGACGATGTACAGATTTCATCCTTAGATTCTCATCCGTCATGCATTTTTTGCAGTGTGGAATTTTTACTGTAGATTCTATGGGAAGTTAGCTTCATGCATATGTGATCCGATTAGAAAGGAGATGATTTGTGAAATTTTTATGCCTCATTTCATGTTGTAGTGATTCACCCAAAATTTTGAAGATTTCAGTGTAAAAGTGGTAAAAAAAAAGTCAACTCATAAATTTAAGCAACCAAAAAATCTCCAAAAATCACTACACTTAGAGTATTACATTTCAACCAATCACAAAGAATTTCATCTGTAGATTGTCAATATCTTATTCGTAATTGAATTACAAAATAATTTTGAATTTTACCTTTCAAATTTTATACAAAATTATTGGTAATAGCAATCATAGATCTAACCGTATGGATAGAATCTAAAATTCATAATGTACAACTTTTATTCATATATCAAGTTCAAAATATCCCTCTAGGATGCATTTTATAATCCATCTTTGCAAAACTGCCGAATTTGAAGAGGGCTTTAGGCATTTAGGGGTTAAGGTATCTAGTACATATGCTGAAATCGGATTATTTAAAAGTGCTTCAAATTTTTTGAAATTTTTACGATGTGTAAAGATCATCATTTTGAACATATGCAAACAATTTCAAGTAATTTGGAATTGTGAGGAAGAAAATATGAGGGTCTGAAGTGACGCCTAGATAACCTCTTTGAAACTCAAAAAAATCACCAAAAACTGCACACTTCATGAATTTTTGATCAAGAAGTACTTACGGATTCAGCTCTCAAAAAGAGCCAAGGTCTTTTGTTGCTCACCATACAATTCACAACTCAACTCAACTTGACTTTCCTCACTTTCTTGTTCCAGAAGCCATGTGGGGGAATTATGCTCCTCTAGGGATTAACAACTTGTAGGCGGCATAGGCGTAGTAGCTGTCATAATCGCCATGGCCATTATGGTGATAATAGCCGTTATGGCGGCAGTCATCGTAGTCTAGTGATTTTATTTTTTCCATTTTCCAAGATAGCTAGTATTTTTCACGATACTTTGGTGATACTTGGATGATACTTGGTGCTACTATAATGATACTTGGATAATATTTAGGCAAAGTTTGGCTACTCACCTAACTTTTTCCTAAGTAATTGGGCTATTTTTCCTTCCATATTTTTAGAAATCCTTCATTAAAATTAGCCACTGTATTTCAAATGTAGCAATTGGGCTATTTATAGTTAGAAAAATCCATTGCTCTAGTCTATTAGATAGTTGACTATGTGTGTTCACACTTGTTGTAAATGGTCTAAAACACTTAAACCAATTGTGTAAGGGCTCAGGGGTGAGGCTCTTGATCATGTTTTGATCATACCTCCATAGTTGAATGGAAAGCTCCAATTTTAGTAAAACTCCTATCTTCATAGATACTTCTTGTTTTTTACAAATAAAATAAAATGCCCCCGAGATTATTTTGATAGTAATAGGCATTATTACCTTGGGCAGTCAAAAAAATGAGCTCAAGGTTATCTGTGATCTTTGACCAAACATAACCTTTTCATTAGTCAAGGAAAGGAGCTTATAAGTTAGACATTGGTTTGTCAACACCAACAACCAGCTCGATCTAATGATAGTTTGAAATAGAACAAAAAATTTAATTATAAAAATCATTCTTAATCCTTAAGCGTTCGCACTACATTTACCCGGTCAAACCTCATCAATTTCTCACATTTTAAAATATACTATATTTTTTGATATTTTTTTCATATAATTTATCGTTCAATCAATTTACACTGATTTTTTCATAATATTTTAAATTATAATAAATTATGTAAGATTTTTCAAAGCTTTTCTCTTGTAACAGTCATAGTAATTACAAAAATTTCTAAAATAGTATGAGATTTTAGGGAAAATGTAAATAATAGTGATGAACAACAAGGTGTAGGTTGCATGCTTCTCGAGCTTACATAATAAGAAAATTCGATTGAAAAACTTTTTCTGCAGTGTATATTGGAATTTTAGGTTTCTGAGCTTTAAAGTGTTGAGCTTTTAGGGTTCTGAGCTTTAAAGTGTTGAGCTTTTAGGGTTCTGAGCTTTAAAAGACGCAATTTTAACAATTTTGAAGAACAATAAATTGGACTAGAAAACAGAAGATAGCTCCCACACTGTCTCAGTTGGGACCGTCATCAAGAATTTAGGACCTCACTGATTTTTAACGATTTCTGTGCGATATCCGACATTTCATAGGTTTGTACATTTTTCGCACGAATTTCGCGCTAATTCTGCACTGAATCTGCATGGCTTCTATATTCACTCTTTTTGTTATTTAACAAAGTGCATAATCCGCGCGAAATTTGTGCAAAATCCGTGCAAAAAATGTATGAACCCATGAAATATTGAATGTCGCAAGGAAATCATTTAAAATCCGTTGGGTCCCAAATTCCTGATGGTTTTCATTTGGAATTAGGAATTAGGTGAAAATCAGCATGTTTGATTGAAAAACGATCAAACATGACCCCACGGGACTCCTTGCACGCTCAAGGGTTAACCCCTAAATGCCCAAGCATCCAAATAGTGGATGGTGGTTGGTCAAATTCAATTTCAACGTTAAAAATGATTATTTTTGCTTTCAAGTTCAACTAAGAAAATGAAGCTTATCAAGCCTAGTTTCTACTTCATCTTGTAAATCTGAAAAAATCATAATATTAAGTTTTTTATTGCACTTGCAATGTCAAGAGGTCATAATCCAAACTACACTACGAAGCACATATCATTATCAAATTTCCAAATTTAGAAAATACAATTTGAATTGAATTTTCCTATATGGTTCTTTATTGTAACTTGAACCTTTTATAATTTTTTCTGGTTGTTTGGAACAATTTTGTAATTTATATGAATTTCTTTGTGTATTTTACTTCAAAAATCATATTAAATTTATATGGCATTAAAAAAAATTGAAAATTTGAGGACCAATAGGAAACATATGTTTACATTTATTAAAAATATTTCAAAAAATATCTGAAAAGCTATTGATGAGCAAACTCCATATGAAAGTGTTGTTTGACTTTTCTGTGAATGCCCTGGGCATGTAGGGGTTAAACGAAACGTGTAAAAGCCGTCACTTGCCGTGGTGTTTTTTACAAGCTTGTGCCGACCCACGCAATGGAAGGAGCATGGACAGTGAGTGCATGGAAAATAGAGCATTGGACCAGATTCAAAGGCCGGAGGACCTGAACGGAACTGAAGTAGGAATGTCCACAGGGAATAATACTCTGCTCCTAACTTAACTTAATTTGTTTTTGTTATTTTCTCCACTTTCATTGCAAACGTTGCAGAGTTCAAGAGAATTGAATGTCGCCATTAATGAGAGGTCCTTCATCACGCTTCTCCACGCAGCCGGGCTCACCGTAACCAAGATTCTCTTCTCATTCATCATTCCATCCTCCTCTTTTCCTTTTCCCGTGTCGTATTCAACCGTCACCTCTCCGTCATTTTCCCATTCTCTCCAAACCTGGCTTTCCTGTTCAGTTCACGCCATTTCTTATTTATTTATTTACTTATTTATGTATATGTTTATTTATTTTGAACATTCATGCCACACTACGAGCAGCTCCACCGTAGCCCTCCTAGAGTCCTTCACACCCCAGAACTAGATGAAAAGTGCCAAGGGCCCTTCCAAAATGCCTCTTGACTCTGGATCCTAGCGTGTCAAGAAATGGCCCTTCAAATCACTATTTAGTTGACTACATCCTCACATTCTACTTGTGATTGGTCCATTGACTATTTAATGTGCACTTTTGATGTGTGAGGGGCCTCCAAGGGTGGGGGAGTGTAAGTGCAAGGGCTCTTCAAATGTAAATGAATAATTTGAGCGAGTCATCTCTAGCATGTAGGAGTGGGGATGCTCTGACTCTCAATCCTAGCGTGTTAAGAAATGGCCCTTCAAATCACTATTTAGTTGACTATATCCCCACATTCTGCTTGTGATTGGTCCATTGACTATTTGATGTGCACTTTTGATGTGTGAGGGGCGTGCAAGGGTGGGGGAGTGTAAGTGTAAGGGCTCTTCAAATGTAAATGAATAATTTCAGCAAGTCATCTCTAGCGTGTAGGCATAGGGATGCTCTAACCCTTAACCCTCTAACCCTTTAGTGCTAAAGTGTCCATTTTGTGATCCTTGATGTGTCGAAAACGCGAATAACGGAAAATTTGTCGTGAAGAATTGGATTTTGAATTGTGAAGTTAAGATTTGGAGACTTATAATACACATCTTTTAGAAAAAGAAATTTTCAATTTGGAGTTGTGCAACTTTCAAAATACCTATGAACAAAACGCGAAAATACTGCAAATACTTGTGAACACAATAAATACTTACAAATACAACACATGTACTATGTGGTATTTCTTGTGTTTGGAAGTTTGTTATCTTGTTTTATTTTTTTGGATTGTGTTCTTTTGTTCATGTTATGTATTCCAATCTTGATTCATGCACCAAATCCTTTCATATTTTAACATATAAATTTTTGTCCTAATCCGTGCATGGATAAGTCACTTCCACTTATAAAATTCACAATAATCATATGTGTGAGTCCGTTCTTAATATGAAATATTGTAGCAGAGAGGTGTTGACATAGGTCATTGCTGAACATCTTCACTTTCATTTTAGAAAATTTAACCCAAATTCTATTTAACTTTGAAGTCACACACCCTCCAATATCTCATTTTTGACTGTGCATTATACAGTTCAAAGACATACTATAATCTTCCAGTCCCACCATCAGCTAATTCTCTAATTTTAGCAAAATGTATCCACTCAGTTGGGAATACAATTGTACAGTTACCTTCTAATTTAATCCATCCTATTTCTAGTAGTATCAATGATAGTGGAAAAACCTAGTGAAATCCAGTGAACCCAACTATATTATCCAAAGCGTTGAAGGGTTAACGTCCAGTTCCTCTACCAATTTCAAAGATGTGTTCTAAAATGTTTGATGGATTACATAAATGAAGTTGATCTATAAAGAAAAGTTGTAAATCTCAATGTGTAGAGCACATCTGTATAGTTGGATTTATCATATTTTTTATTAATATTATTAAATTTAATTTTCAAGGTTTTCTTTTGAAATTCAATATAAAATCAAAAATTAACATTTTTAAATTAAAAAAATTGTAATAAATTTGAAATAATGTGCACTATGAGATGATACAATGTTCATTATTTGATTCTACTTATTTTGGAAAACCATTCTTAAGATCTCACTATATGAACTAAGAATGAAACTTGATATAAACCACTTTTGATATTTAAAAAAAATTCATGATATCTTATTTTGAAGATCCATACCATACAAATGGTAGTCAACTAGCACAAGAATCAAGAGAATTTTGGATGGATAAAAAACATCATTGTATGTTTGAAGGGGCGCATCAAAAATCATTCGGCGTCCAGGATATAGACGTTGGTGTGTCAAAAGGTTAAACCTTAAACGTCAAGAGGGTCCTGAAAGGGCGTGCCAAAGGATTAATGTTTTTTTTAGAGTTGCCCCTTGGGTAACGTGAACAACCAAAAAACACTATTGAACAACTCTAAGAGCTGCCAGCTCTCGTATGCATCAAGGTCTTAAGCTGCCCGATTCCCTCCCCTCCCTGTACCAATTCTCTTTCCAATTTCCTTAGAATGTACAATTTACTAAAACATGTGTATTTACTAAATTTAGCATCTCTTTTTCATCACTTGTCGAAAGCACCAATTTTGCATATTTACTAAATTTAGCCTCATTTTTTCATCACCTGTCCAAAGCATCATCCCTCAAGCTCAAAAAGCGGTCCTCGAAGACTTAGTTTCATCAATCCGAACTTCCCAGGAGGAAATCGATCTCGCACAACTGACTTCATCAAGGAAAAGGCCCGGTGGTCCCCTTTACTCCAACTCGATCTGTTGAGTACGAAGTTGTTTAGAAAAGACACCGTTATTGGGGGCTTCCGAATATCAATCTCTTGGTTCCCATCTCGATTCACATATGGCATACTTAGACTAATATGAGCACTAATGAGGTAGAAGCACTGAAAGCTAATGTAGTGCACAATATTGGTTTACTCAGAGACCCACAAGATATTCCTAGTAGTTTCCCACTAGCACTTTATGATCACTGTAAGTATCACCACCAAGAACTAAAAATCCATACAAAGCACGATCTGCAAATGGGGTACAATAGGAACGACAAGTTTACCTCCGCCTTATGGAATGTCCAATGCCTTTATTTGAGGTGACTATGCCTTAAGGATGCTAAGACGGGATGCATAGAGGATATCATGTGGTTTGATTATGCTACTTGGTTCATAGTCAATAACCTTGGTACCTTCTTTCCCAACACAGACTTCTCGATTGTGGCGTCAAAATTCATGGCATTTCTCACCTGGCTCTTAGAAGCAGCACGCGTGGTAGTACGCTACTAAGTAGCTTTTGCATATTCCTAGGAACTCATGGTGGAAGCATCTATGGAGCTCAAATTGGATCCAAATGCAAAGGTGTTGTCCCGACATCCGGATAGCATGGCAATCAGAAAGATCGAGCGGTTACTCAATCTATTTGGATGTTCTATCATCAACCCTGGTACACTCAGCCCTAGAGCTACATGCAAAAGAGCATGTGGATCAAACAACTGTAATGCTAGTCCAGACTCCTCTCTCACGATGGTCCTACACCGTGACTCAAGAGACAGAGGATTCTAACGTGGGGCTTGCAGTGGCCAACGCGGCTATAACATGAAGTTTCGACCCACCAGCCGCGACCTACAACTGATTCGTTCTACCCAGCACATGCCACAGGCATGAGGTGGCAATGGGCAAAACACAAACAAAGCCTTTTTTTTTTCATGAACGCCTCTAACCATACATCACCTGCCTTTTGCCAAATAGCCTCGGCGCAGTTACTAGAACCAACTTATTCACGCTCCCAAGGTCCATCTCCAATTTTCTCTATTTCGACTTCTCGGTCCCCTATTCCAGCTTGTCATGGGACGATATCTATAGGCACGACTCCTCGCTTTGATCGTGCTGCAATGAAGGCCAAATCATTGAATTGGGATGACATCGATCAGTGAAGATTGGTGATGTTCTTTTGTGCAAGACAACCAAACAAGATTTTAATCAAAGACTCTTACAGCATGACGAAGCTCCATAGGATTTTGGATAAACAAGGCATACGATACTTGCACATTTTCTACTGTAGCAAGGCGTTGGAGTGGCTAAATCTCCGCCAAATTTTCAGTGAAGTTCTTTATCATTTTGGGCTTTCAAAACATATTTCTCTTGAGTATATTGCTTTTTCACGGTCCTATGATCACGACCTAACTACTAAGTTTTATAAACCTTCATTAGAAGAAATTTGGGGTCTCCAAAAGGCCCTGTAAGACAGCCCGGGTTAGGTGACTTGTTTGCCCAAACGCCCCTCCGATGGTAGAGCTGTGAGTTCCCGTCGCTGCTCGTAGAGTTGATTGCGTGAACTGACACTGTCAGAAGCGAATTGCATGGACAGCCGGGGGCTTTGTTGGCTTTGACGTGTCGACGGTGTTTGGCAAACGACCCTCTCATTGTATTTACTGCTTTGCACCAGCAATGAAGGATCTTGGCAGAGTGAGTTACTAAGTGGAAGATTAGATTCTTGTCAGCCCACTTAGAATTGAACTCGGGAAGGAAGTTCGCTCGCACAATGGTAAGTTCGCTGGAACTGAAGCGTGACTCTAAAATGCAAATGCTCCTGCCAGCATTCAGAGATGTTTGGGCTTTGTGCGCCGGAGGTGCATTCTTGTCAGCCCCGACAGCGTCTCTTTCGAGGCACACACGCGCTTCCTCGCAACGATTGGGTCGACCCACTCTCCCCGCAGTGCTGGCAGCGTTGTGGCACCATTGGTGCCAGCCTCAAAAAGTGACCGGCATACTCCAAAATTTCTGGCACGTGAGAAACCTCAGGGCCTTTTGGAGAACCCAGATTTCTCCTAATGTTTTGGTTTTCAAATACTTCACCTTTTTTCATCTCCTTGATGCAAATGTGTTATGTGCCTGTTCTTCTATATTACGCTTCCGTCCATTTTTAGATCCGCTTAGGGCTCTGTTTTTTGCAAACTCATGCCGCATATTCGGTCTATGGACATGTACCTCATACAAAACCCACGCTTACAGGCTGCTCTTACACAAAGCCTCAACCACATTTCAATAAGGCCTCCTAAATTTTGAGAAGCACTGGATGTAACAGATGATGTCTTCACACAACTTTACACTATTTTGAACCTAAAAAACTACAATCTCGATCTAAACACAACTTTTGTATTTCTCAGAGAAAACTGCCTTAATATATTACTCATGGCAGCCCGAGCCAAAAAGTTTAGCTTCAAAGAGTCAAGTCTTGAACTCTTTGCAATGCTCGCTGTGAACAATGAGCTCCAATGGCTCTTGTCACACTTGCACATTTCTGGACTCGATAAGGCTATCAGCAATGCGTGCTTTCTATACATCTGTCACATCATGTTACAGGCCTACCAAAGACTTATGGAAATCGACTTCATTCCATGTATGAGTGATATACGTTGGGCCTTACCTACCGCCATATTTGATCTGGTCAAACAAGACTTGAATCACCGCCGTCCTATAGTTCGCTACCATTTCTAATGGCTACCTACAAACAACACAAGCATACCTATCGTTGGTTGACTAATGTTTTCTACACAGTGTATAGCAACATTGCCCTACTACTCACAGTCACTACTGTGGTGGTCCTTGACTCTTTCAAGTCATGGGCACGTAAGAAAGATGTTGGATACCGTAGCTTCCTCGAAGCCAACACCTTGTTATATTAGACTGTAGATTCAGTGTTACACGTCACCTTGAATCTACCTGATCGGATGTTTGACATCTATGTCGCCAATGTTACCAAATGCTATGAATCTATTCCCCTTCCTAGTCATGATAACCTACTTGATGCCCTAGAATTCATGTTACGAATTAGATTCCAGTAAGCTTCATTGCTACACTTGAAAATGGAAACCAGACTTTGGGTCAAACCCTCTTCTAATGGATCACTAGTATTTGCCTAATGGGGAACGCTGCAACCCAAGATTGGATATTGGATACCAATGCCACAAGAACGTTTGTTATCTCTACATTTATAGTTAATTAACCACTACTTTGTAGCACTTGGTGATCGGGTCTGGAGACAGACACGAGATATTGCAATGGGATTTTCATGTCTACCATTATGGTGCAATATTTATCTGACAACCTACGACGTGCGTTTTATTCAACGCTTAGATTCTTTAGATCGGAAGGATCTGATGAACAAATTTTGATGTCTTTCGGTATATTGATGATATTTGTTGGATAAATGTTGGAAATCCACAGGGATTTCTTTCTCCTCAACAACCCCGTACTTCTAATAATTCATATTGGATTCATCCACTACATATATTTGAAATTAAAACTGAAGTTAGCACTTATGCTCCCAATGACCCTTCACGTGGCATTTCGGCCCATTTTATGAACTTACACTTTGATCTTGACATAGATCGACTTGAACACTTCATAATGAGGAAATTTAATGAGAGGCAGACTCTTCCCTTCAAATATACTCAATTCATCAAATTTCACTCCAACAGACCCATGAGTCAATCTTATCACATCATTATTTCACAGGTGTTCTCTATTTTATACATCTCTAACAATAGTGCATTAGCAGTACAAAAGATTATGCTTCTGATTCATACTCTCGAAAGCAATGGCTTCTTAACAAAGAGATTACAGAATCGGATTACTAACTGGTTATTGACATGAGCATTCCCTGCCACTAAAATCAATATTGATACCACCATCCAGTTTATCAACCGATAACACATTAGCTCAAACTAACATAGTACACCATTACTTTTATAGATGACATTTGACCGTCGGATACACAAATTGTTCCTACATGATGAGTTGTTGCATTCTCTCTCTCTCTCTAGTCTAAACCATGTTGTGTCTTGTACACCATTATTTAGACACTAAATAGCATACTTTACAAATATGTAGATTCTTTTCTTTATCACATAACCGCACAAATAATCAAATAATACGGCCATATGGATTCCTTGTGGAACATGAGTTTTTTTATCCACACATGGTCTACATCTATACTACATGCTCCTACCAGTCATATGATTGGGTGAGACCATAACATGAGGTTGCCCCTCCCACCGAGACAGGTTAGTACCCGGGTTATTGGTCTTTGGTAGACAATACCCCGGTTAATACCCGCCTGCACCGCAAGACTGTAAATGTTGTCTCTGCCGATCCCGTTGCCTGAAGCCGCAGGGTTCATATAGGGTTATGGACCGTCCCTGCTCAATTTAAAACATTCTCTCGCTCGTGTAGCTCTGCATTTACTGATGCGCTTTTTTACCTCACATTGGAGCCTTCTATACCACAGATTGAGCTACCCAATGGACACAGAGATGACACTATAAGTGCCATGTCGTTTGCTTAGAATAGAGAGTTGAAAAAGTGTAATGGCCGGACTTTGATTTTATTGTCATTGCACGTTCAACTTCAGACACCATTTCTAATTTCTTGTTTGCTATATGTCTGATTAAATTTTAGGCTTGGATAACAACATAAAGTTTTGCTATTGACACTTGATGTGCATCCACTAACACTCATTCTTGTCTGTTGTGGACATGGGCACAAGTGAAACATGACTTCTCAAAATTGCTCACGACACTCTGCCTGCAAGAATATGTGTTTCCTACCTTGAACTCTTTCCACTATGCTAGACAATCGCTTTTAGTTGCTTAGTTTTCATTGATACCACTACTTTCTGTACAAACATGAGAACGATCCTTGCCCTCATACCCTTGGTTGGCACAATTCTTGATAGCCGTTTCTTGATCTAATGTACTTGCATGCACGATCTTTCACCTTATGATTGGAAATATTACGCTTCTGGATCATCTTCTTGATGTCATAATGTTAACACCGTAATATACATGCCTCTTTTGTTGAAACTAGGACCCTACAACCTTCCCAGTCACAAACGACTACATGTTGTTTGATCGGACCCTACTAAATATGTATTAGTTGATATCTTACTGGCAGAGCTTTAATATACCATATATCATGGTAACAGACATGTATGTGAATTGTTTTGACTCTTAAATAAACAAAAGTTATCCAAACTTGGGGTGACTGATACTGTCTGAGCACTCTCTCTGACTGGCTCTCTTTGTCGACAACGTCTTCCTAGCCTTCACCCTCCTCGTCCAAGTCCTCCATTGCTCCATCTTCATCATCGGTCGCACTTTTATTCTCTTGGAAACTACAGCCGTCGCTCCCCTCGTGATGTAGAAGATCATCAAAATACTCGTCTTCACTATTTGCTAAAGGACAGCGGAGCGTGTCGATTGGCCGTCTTCGAAACTTAGCACCTCCTCGTCTCCTTCCTTTGTTTCTTGAGTCTTGCAAATGGTGTCGAGACTAGCCGGCCGCTCAATCTCAGTATAGTCGTTTTTTGCCCTTTTGTCCACTCCCGTTGTATCCGAACACAACCGCACTTCCGCAATCAATAAGATCTCCAGCGGCACCTGGATCCCCAACGCAATCACATTGTGGAGAGCCTCAGTTCTCTCCGCTCAAATGACTTGATATGGTTCACTCCTCGCTCCATTGTTCATCACCCCAAGCAGTGGGTAGGGCCTCAGCAACATCGACCTACCATTGCGTCCGCAGCTAGTTGTTGATGCTGAAGAGAAACCTCGGAGTGGATCTGCCTCGAGACATCGACGTTTCCATCCGAATGTGGTAGCAACACGACTATTCCAGAGGAAGCAAAGTCCAGCAAGACTACTCTACTTTGACAAGCCATGCGTCACGTGCAAGGCATGTAACAAATTGTGGTTGAGGAGCTTGTACAATCATTGTGCTTGAATGGTGCTGTAACTTTCTTCCATTGCCTAAGTCTTGATGATATTCACGCCCTCTTGCAAGATTATGCATTGATTAGAGATTGCCATGGAAGCTTCGATATTTGACCAATTGTTGCTACATTTACGATCACCGTGTTGATGCTTTATGCGGCAGCAGTTTGTGGACCAGGCATTGAGGTAGATTGTGATGCATAGTAACCCCTCCCTTTCTACAACGGTTCGGTATCTAACTACTGAGCCTATAGAAACGAGAAATATTCAGAATACAAGACTTCTGGACTAAATTCAATGAGGATCAGAATACAGAACTTATTTCAGTTACCGACCTGCACTCGGTAGTTAGTACAAACCTCATGCTAGATAGTCAGGGGAACAAAATAACACGAGTACCGAGGTGATAGTACTCAAAAGGAGTGAAGGCAGAAAAGAAAATTGAATTAAAGTAAAGAGAAAAATAAAACTAGAGTTCGGAAAAATGTGCCCTGCCCAGGAGTTTGGCTCTCTTGTTTATATACAAAGTACAACCCGATCTGACCTAACTGTCAAATCGGTAAAAAAGGCTTTCCTAGATCTACTTTCTGTAGTAACTTGGAAAATTACCGGAGTAGTAAAAAACCAAGTCGGTAGACTACCGGTAGTTACTATTTTACCGTTAACAATGCACAAGTTAGAATTCAATTCATGTATAAGCGGCTGAAATCAATTCATGAAAGTAACTCATTTCGAAAATTGGAAGTAGCCGCGGAAGATCAATATTAGAATATGTTATGGCATCAGTCATTAATCTGCCAGCATAGTGCCATCCACACCTCATTTGATCCTCTTCGATACATTTTCCTAAATTTTGATGTTTATCAACAATGGTTTTGACTATTAGATCCCTTCTCCCAAATGTCCACCACTTGGCATAAGTTTGTGCTTTGAGATTGGAGAGTGTCAGCCCTCCCACATTAGTTTGGGGCCCGGAGAAGTCACTGTCAAGAATTTAGAGAACAAATATAGGGTGTCTTTTATTCATTTGAGATAAAAATTATAAATTGTAGAAGTAATATAGGGTGTTTTAAAACCAATTTGGGAATATTTTAGGAATATTCTTATAATATGTAGAATATACCCTAAATAGACTATAAATATTAGAATATTCCAATTATTTCATAGCCCCCCATTAAATACCCTTTGTTTGCTCATATGTACCCAAAATTTACACTAAGTGACTTCCCCGAGGTTTGGGGGATCAAAGTAGGAGTTGAGCTACCTCTGCCACTTAGTTCTTTTTTTGGTAGCGATAATATCCATTGTATGTGAACAAGAATTTCACAATGAAATATCTCGTATTAGTGAACAAAGTTTATGGAGCCCTGAACCAAGGTTTGAAGAAAGGATGTGTAGGTGACCTCATTTTTTTCCTCAAAATGATACCAACACACAAATCTTTATATCAAAAATACATACTTGCAAGTTTTTTAGTCACTCTTTCACTAAATGAGAGGTAACTTCCTGGAAAATGTTGGATAAAATTTTCATGCTGCAAAATACTCAGAAAAATACGTACAGCGGACAAGAAAATCAATTTCCAATCTGTTAATCAACAAAGAAAACAGAGTGTTGAATGGTAAGGGATAAAGACCTATGTATATGTGAGCCACATCCCAAGTTAACTTATTATAATAAGCAAAAAATCCCTAGTAGGTTGATTTAGGCATTTAAATGGAAATGTGGCTAGGGATGAGTCTCACATGGAATCACGCTATAAGGTGGAGAGATATGAAAGCCCTAGTACTCCAAAAGCGTAAGTGATCTTGAACAAAATCTTCTTAAAGTACCCCCCGATCCTAAGTGATACTTCGGATGTTGACTTGCTTTGGACCCATGAGATTGGCGGTTCAAATTCTACTAATATCAAAAGTCCGGGCTTTACTACTTGGTTTCATGAAGGAAGGATGTTGTCCTCATTGTCACTAGTAGGGAAAAGGTGAATTTATTTGGTTGTCATGGCAAAATTGCGATGTGTGCCAAAAAAAAAAAAAAACATTAGTGATCCAAAAGCGCCAGCTTCATCCGATATACATCACCTTACTCAATATTGACTTCTATAAAGAAAATGGTTTTTAGAATATTTTCCAAAAAAACACTTTGACCCTTCATAACGTTTTACACACAATATCTAAATGACAACATTTTTTGGTGTATTGAAAGCCTCTTTATATTGCCAACAAAAAATATAAAATTTTGTTGAGTTTAATAATATTGTAGCCACGTAGTACCTTCAGTGGAACATAATTCTAAATTAGATGCCAAAAATTTTGGAATTTTTTTTTCAAAACAATCGTAAAGAAAAAATTGGATTTCAGAGAGTATTCATTTTCGCCGAAATCTATTTTTTAGAAAAAAAAAACTCGGCAAAAAGGTGCCTAAAGTACTACCGGGCTACAGTAATAAGTGTGTTTAGTAGCAAAAAGTAGTGGTTTTGGATGCTTGCTTGGATGTTCTCTCATTAATGAAAGGTGTGGATTTTTTAATTTTTTTATGATTTGGACTCCAAAGTAGGTTTCAAAAGTATCAAATTAATCTAGGAGGATAAATTTTCTAATCAACAACCACAAAATAATGGCAGCATCTCATTTATCCTTCTTTCAACTTAGCATTAACAAAGCCTGGACATAATATTCTTGAAATTGAAGGGATTGATTCTTCTTCTACAATCCTACTACCAATATAGTTGAATAATTATTCTATAGTAATATTGTTGTTCAATTGAAGATCAATGTTGTTGTAGAAGGTCCCATCTACAATAGCATTCTAAAAGTGAAGGATTAATCCCTCATGTTTTAGAATGTTACGGGCTCGTATTCATAGTGTGCAATCAAAAAAATTATCCCAAGGTTCACTCTTTACTGATATTCTATTTTTAGTGTAATACTAAAATAGTATAATATAGAGTAAATGAATTTTTTTTGTTAAATTGTGCAAGGATAACAGTTGGGTGGTAAGTTTGTTCCAATCTATTGTTTTGTTATTTCCTTCTAAGTATTTGCATTTTGAAAATTGTTTGAGTTTAAATACAATTGTAACATTATAACAAAACATGGTAAAAAAAAAAAACGCACTCAAAATTGACTGCGGTACTTTTTGTCACGTTTATGTGCAGGCACACTAAACCGCTGCCATTGTTTTTTGCAATTTCCGACTGCAATTTTTGGAACATTGGACCGTGTAATATACCATTGAAAAGCTATTTTCAATACCTTTCCAACGGTATATTACGCGCCCCAAAATTCTAAAGATTGTAGTCAGAAATTGCAAAAGAAGCTAACAGCCCACTACGCGTGCATGCACAAAAACGTGGCAAAAAGAACCGCAGTCAATTTTGAGTGCAGTTTTTTTACCATGTTTTGTTATAGTGTAAAATAAGATCTTGACCATGGCATTATAACCAAAGCTGAATATTCTCATTAATTAGAGCATGCCTAACAGTTGCTCATTGTGCACCAAGTTCACATCCACCAAGCGTGCCCGGAATAGAGTGCATCAACCAGTTACATACTACTACTTTTGTTATTACTTGGGACATTCATAATGGCGGAGAATAAGTTTACTAAAATTAACTTCATAAAATGAGAGCATGGTCTTGTTAGAGAATAGGACAAAATGTTTGATGTGAGAACCACCGCTTGCCATTCTGACAATATTTGGTGTGCAAATATCAAACTCTACAATATAAGATGTACATTATCATCCAGAAATAGGTTTGGTGAGTGGAAAATGGGGTGCGGCTGGATATGCTCTTACACAACCTCCAAATTGTAAAGTTCAGAGAGTCCAAACTCCGACGACGCCGTCGTCATTGTAGTCGTCGATATTGCCTGTTCACTAAACCGTTATGGAAGTGCGGGTTGCTTGCGCACATGTAACACACAAAACAACTGAATGAATGACAGCCTTTTGTGTAAATCAGGGGGTCAGACAGATGGCCTGCGTTTGGAACTCGGATCTGCTTGTGGATCAAGTTGCTGCAGGTGCCCATGTGCCCATGTGCCAAATATCAGTTTACTACGTTATTGTGATGATTATGGGCCACATCTATCATATGAGCAGGTTCTTTCTTTTTCCTTTTTTAACCCCTAACTGAGTGGTTTTTGGCCTGATGTACAGAGTTGAATTTCGTTTTCTCATCCGCCATGCACTTTTTGCAAGTAAAAAACTATACTGCAAAATTCTATGACAAGTTAGTTTCATGCTTGTGTGATTTGATTAGAAAGGGGATGATTTGTGAAAGTTTTATGCTTCATTTCATGCCACTGGTTTCCACCAAAAGTTTCTAAGATCTTAGTTCAAAATGAATCAAGAGTGCTCTTGAAAAAATCAACTTCTAAAATTAAGCAACCAAAAAATCTCCAAAAATCATTACACTTAGAGCAAGCCCAGCAGTTTCAAACCAAGTATGTCCACCAAGCATTAATTTGAGGGTCATTTATAACTTAAAGGAATGGTAGACTTGAAGTATCCCAACAACACTCCTTATGTGAACACCAAGGGAACTTGTTAAAAGAAGATTTTATGAAAAAAACTTGATGGCGTTGAAGCATGATAGTATTCAAGCTCATTAACCAATTATTGATTGAGCAAAGATGTTTACTTGGTGTGAGTAATTTGCTTGCACTAAAGCTTTTGTAGATGGTGGGGAAAACCCAAACTTTGGCCCTAAATACTATCTTTTGGCGTTACTAGGTAGTTGTAGGGCTAGACTTCGGAGCAAGTCGAGTTGGCTACACCAAATTTTGGCATTGGTTCCTCGAAAGCACCTGCTGCTGGGCATGCTCTTAGAGTATTACATTTCAACCCATTACAACAAATTTCATCCACAAATTGTCAATATCTTATTCGTAATCGAATTACAAAAGAATTTGAATTTTACATTTCAAATTTTATACAAAAATATTAGAGATTGCAATCATAGATCTAACCGTATGGATAGAATCTAAAATTCATAATGTACAAATTTTATTCGTACATCAAGTTCAAAAAATCTCTTTTAGTTGCATTTCGTAATGCATCTTTGCAATTATGCAAATCTAAAGAGGGGTGTAGGCATTTAGGGTTAAGCTGGCAAAATGTATCCAGAAAGCGAAAGAGCTAAATTTGGACCCAAATTTCATTCTTTTATCGCCAAAATATTCATCCATGTTGACATTTTTCATCCATTTGAACAAACTTTCATTCTATTGTGACGACTTCATCTAAATCTAGATGAAAGTGCTACACTATTTTTTTCATTGGTGCCACCTGTTGAATAATGAAAAATTGCAGAAAAATCCTTGTGAGTGAGTTTCAAGTTTGTCCACATTTGATTTCGTTAACTATCTTTATGCAACCAATACTTTTTGTTTTTATGTTAGTAGAGTGACACGTACCAATGAATAGAATCATCCATACATATATATATATATATATATATATATATATAGACGCATGTGTGTGTTTGTGTATGCTCATCCATTAAATTAACTATTATTAGGCTCTTTCATCCAACTCCTAGCAATTTTAGTATTTTTTGATGATTTCATCCACTTTCTTGCCCATTTCTATTTACTGTAAAAGTAACCACCCCCAAAATCAGATAAGACTCTAGATGTTTGTACACCTCAGCTTGTTTGTTTGTAAGGTAAATCACCCTAATTGTGCCATGTGACTACCTTACCCGATTGTCAAGGTCAGCAAAAACTAATCATAAAAAGAGAAGCCCAGTTTTTAAGGAAATTGTTTTTCAAAAGCATTCTATTTTCTATAGTCAAAAAGAGAGTCTTAACCAATATCCACAAAATCTAAGAGAATATTTGCATCATTTCGGCAAAAACAAATAAATATTAGGTATGATCTACAAACCCTGACATAACATTCAGTAGCCTTCATGCCTACTTTCTTTCCTTCATACACTCTTCATACACTCTGCTCATCACCTTGAGCCTCCACCTGTCCACTTAGGAATTGATGAAGCATTGTTGGGTGTGGAATATTCCACACCATCTACCGTAGAGCCAAGACATGGACAATGCGGTATTCGTGTCACTATGTATCATTGTCTTTATATTTTAGATTTTGATATGTACCGTACACTTCTGGTACATAATGGCACAACTAGGGTGATTTTTGAACCGTGGCACGACGAGGCCGGTGATTTACCTTAAATGGAAAGGCCGGAGTGAGTGTTTCTCAGAATGGAGGCTAGGCTACACAAGAGGATGCTTTGCAGTTGAAGTAGTTGTGCAATCATCAATGGCCAGGCTCCGCAGACTCGCATGGGCACTGCAATAATATTATTGCAGTGAGGGATTGCGTGCTTCAAATCGAGGGCTGCCACTCTGCACTGAACTTATTACTGGTTTGGTTTTGTGAAAGTTATGAGGCTCTTCGTACTTCACAACATACTTTGGTACTCCATCCGTCCGTCCGTCATTGGGCACTCCCCAACTTTCAGATTGAGTTAAAGACCTCGCCTTCAGTCAGAAGACCATCTGTACCATTTTTTTTCTTTTCAACATGGAATTTTTATTTTTGGGTGCAAATGAACCGGAATTGTAGAAGAGTACAACTGAAACACTCAGGAGTGCACAAAGGGATCGGCAGTACGTTTGAATTCAAACAAGTGAGTATATAAATTATACTCCCTCTGTCCCATAAAAAAACCATGGAAACTACTTTGGTGCAAAGCAGGGATTGTTTTTTTGGTTTGGGGTCATCTGACTTTAGGCTACAAAGCTTGCATGCAAGTGAATGAGGTGGCTTTTTAAAATTTGAAAAACCTCGCCATGGATCTGTGTTTTTTCATACATCTTATCTTTTTCATTCGACATATTGGCCTTTCGTGAAACCCTTCATACATTGTGTCATTTTCATCCATCATCTTAGCCTTTTCATCCACTGTGTGTGGCTCACGAAGTCCCAACTTGGCTTGCAACTGGTGCAATCCACTACCTTGGTGGCTACATGAGGTGGTATTTTTCTCATTATGTTCCTATATGGTGATTCTCCCAATGATTTTTTGTAGCAAACTGGCTATTTTTCATGTGAGACCAGCCCTTGCTCACATTTTCATTCAAATGCCAAAATCAATTACTATGGCTTGTTTTTTGCTTATCATAGTAAGTTGGTATCTGGAACATGGCTCACATGTGGGTATACCCTTATCCAAAACATGCATCAACAAATGTTGTCATCCAAACACAAGTAGAAAAGCCGTACTTGGGCACCATGCTACATTGCAAGAGCATCATTTGGACATTGGCTCACACTCTAGCATCGTGCCTAAATACAACTTTTCTACTTGTGAAAAAAATTCGACTAAGCCTCCTTTCTCACCTAAAACATTGTAGACTACATTAGCCTACATATGATTGCATCACCATCAGTGCAAAAAGTGCATGATGAATGAGAAAACGGAGTTTGCTTCTGTAGATCATGCGTTTTTTACTTGATTGGGCAGTTAGGATTTAACACTGCTGAAGCTCAAGAAGGACTTAGTCGTGAGATTGTATATTAATTTTAGGACAATCTACCGTATATATTACATGATTACAAGTTTGATCATGAGTTGTTTTCTGAAAATTTTCAGCAAAATCAACAAGTCATTCACTGCAAACATTCTCATAAATTCTAAAACCATGATTCACGTTTGAAATTTTAGGAGCATACAAAGATGTATAGTATGTAGGTACTCACCAAAAATGGTGTTCTAAAACTAAATACAACAACAATAATTGATTATGAAAGATTGATGTTTGGATGAAGTGACTTGTTAGTAACTCGTTGAGCTGGTGTTTATGATTGTTATTAATTGTTACATTGCATAAAATGTGTAAATATTTCAAAAATATTCCAAAATAATATAAAATATTTAGAAAATATACCATAGATTATGAAAAGATTCCATTTCAAATATATTTGAACATTTTCTTAATTATTATATTGTGAAAATGGTGCAATAATGGCAAATATTTCACATTTTGTACACTTTTTTTTGACAAATCTAACGCCCTAGTGTGAAAATGCCCTCCATGTCATCAACTTCCCTAACTATCATGTCCCAAATTCACCTGCGTTGACGTTTTAGTTTTTTCTTAATGAATTGATCAACGTAATTGCAAATTATGAAGGAATTTTGTGTTCTCGTAACGGACATTTACAATTCTCTAGTTAACATTGAGTCAAAAGTATGGATACAATGCGTCCTCGTGGTCCTTTAGGGACTAAAGCGCTGCAAATTCTCATGCAAAAGAACTATTATCATTATTATTTTATTTAAAATCAACTTAAGGCATCAACTTTGGTAGGTCATTCTAAAAACTAACGAAGGACCTCAAATGCTTGTTGAGCCCCAACATAAGTCACATGGACAACCAATTCCTCGAGCATTACTTCTCCTTCAATTTCTCCTTCAATTTCTCCTTCAATTTCTTCCACCTTTGTTGAAGGATTAGAATCAATCATCTCCTAACTTTCAGCTTCCACGGGGATGTACGGGTTGCTTAAATCAAACTCTTCTTTGATATGAACATATTCATGAGCACCCATGGTCAGAACTACATTTGTGAAATCACAATCCTCCATGCTACCAAATTCGGTGGTCTTCACGGATATGCCTACGAAATGAGGTGCAATTAATTAACACTTATGGAGGTGCATTCAACACTAGAGGGAATTTCATTTTCTAACATTTAAGAATTAACATTTTGTAGTGTATTTTTTGCAAGAGTACAAAAATGTTAATATTTAGGGTACATTAGCCTCTAAAGGACCACGACTATGTTTCTCTCCAAACACTCCAAAGTTGCCTAAGAGTACACATTCTCATAAAAAGGCAAATAGTTTTTTATCTAAAATCTATTTGACCAATCCAATCATAGGATATTTCAACCAACTTGAATTTATTAACACTTACAAATTTTCAACCGTTTAGCTGGGTGATTGCAAGCTACGGTCACCCACATTTTTTGTCACAGTGTAAGCATTGCTGCACTGTTTCAATCTTTGGAAAATCATCAATAAATATTGGGATGGAATTTTGTGACGAAACAAATTGCATTGTTTCTAGAATTCCAAAGTTTGGATGTCTACCACAAAAAAGTTTGCAAAATTTCAATCTCTCTATCCAAATTAAGCATTTCTACTTGGATTTAGTAGCATGTCGCTTGTCAAAAGTGCACCTATCTTATGGGAAATGCTAGAAGGGGTCAAATTTGAACTTCACAAATCTATAGGAATATAACACAAGTATGTACAAAGATACCATATTTTATTATTTTTGGTATCATGCTTACTTATTTTTTAATTAATTGTTTCATAATGTTTTTTTTTTAAAGATTTTCGTGCAGTTAAAACTTTTTTTTTTAAATTTTTTTTTGAAAATGAAATAATGATCCAATTTCAGAGGTGGGATATAAAATGCATTTTTCATAAAACCTAGCTATGGATGTTATGTAAAAAAGGCTCTAATTACCCCTACTTGGTAAAAAACAAAAAAGGCTGTGGAATAAAGCACAAAGTCTTGAAATTAACTTAACAATTGCTAAAGTGAAAGTATTAGCATAAACCCTATTTGGGATGGTGAAATTTTTGATCTAATTGAAAGTTGAGAGGTGCGCATTACAACGCTAGTGCATGAGCTGCACAACCTTTAGCTGCACAAGCTACACTCTCCATTTGGTAGACCGTAGCTTACAATCACCCAGCTTTCCTCAATAGTAAGATCTAAGGTACAAAGTTAGTTGCCACCTTTTTTTTTGGCACCTAGCTTGCCTAAGTTTGATACTTTCTAGAAAGGCCCAAAATTCAAATTTTAGTCTTAGATTTGGTAAAATGGATTTGGTGGTTGTGTGTATAGGAGTGTTAGCTCATTGTGTGCAAAAATTTAGATGCATAGCTCATTGTATGCAAAATTTCAAGAGCTACCCGCACTTCGGTTTTTCACCTTTGCATGATTGTGTTTTTCAATCTATACATCACCTACGTATGCAAAATACCATTCCACCTTCTTTACAAAGAGTAGAATGACCACAACAAATCTCAAAAATTTAGGATCAAAACTCATTCCACACTAAGCTAATCGGACATGAAAAATTAGCCTTGGTCCTTTAAAGATTAACATATGAAACTCAAAAACATTGAGGGTTGATTGTACTCTAAATAAGTGACAATTGTGATTGGTCCATCAACTATATACCGTGCACATATAGAGTAATCGGGTTGCTTGAAATTGAAGTATGGATGGAACTGTACTTTGAAGTGTGAATATAGAGGTTTGGAATGAGGATGCCCTTAAAACTTCATCACTAGTAGGGGCCACTTATTTAGCGAGTAGGTCATTAGATTACTCCATCCGTGCAACTTGCTATATTAACTTCCAACCAATCACTTGCCTCCTAGTGTGCAAAAGAAAAAAGAATCTTCATCATTTATTATCCAACCTAGAAGAAAAAAGGGAACATTTGCCGGGATTGCACAACCACAACAAAAATTGGCTACTTGTTAGGACTAAGAGAACATTTTAGCGGGTCCAAGCATTAATCGCTTGCTTTTCATCCAAAAAATACAGTCCTCATCCATTTTGAAGGGTGGCGATGCTCTAGCATACTATTTCTTTCTTTCTTTCTTTCTCTAACATAATCTTGCTTTCTTTCTGTCTTTCTTTCTCTCTTTCTCAGAAATAAAGGATACTGTAACATAATCTCATTATCTGCTCATGGGTCCGTCCATTGATGACTCCTCCTACCCGAGCTCAATTATACAGAGTGGCAATCAGCGTGGTAGAATGAGAATCTTGAGTGGCTAACGTCTTTAATGACAAGGAATAAAAGGATCACAGAATATTAGACTTTAATGTATTCCTCCCTAATGCAGTGCCCACCTAAATGTCTATTGCTAGGACGGCGCTTGAGCTTATTTGCAGCCAGCCAGCATGTTGCAACCAACTGGTCCCACACCCTGGTGGGTTCTTGCATCCCTTTTTTCCCCCTAATTTCCTCATTTTCCTTCCACAATTTCATAGAAAAAGGAACAGTTTGTTCTTGCTATAAAAGCGCCCCAAACATAAACCACCAGCTCATGTACTAAAAAACCCTTTCCACCGAATCAACCCTCATGTTCTCCCCCCACAACTGAGCAGTGAGCACTGTTTGTGATCATCACCTCTTGAATCGGTTTGCCTACTCAAATTGTCGGGTTGACTCTCCTCGCTTGAAACTTAAGCAACCAGTTGCTGCAATTCCTACTATAGCAAGGACATGGTGCTTGCTCAAAGCCTCGATATACTCACCAATCTGGGTACATGACGCACCTCATCTACGGCACTTTACGAGATGTTCCAAATGAGCCACATTGCCATGTCAAAGAATCCACATGAACCAAAATGAAAGCCAACTGCATGAGAATATCGATGCACAGTGCTCGCTCCCCATTGCAAAATGGATCCAAATTCTCTTATCTGTGATCATCAAGAGGCAAATGAACAAAGCTGCTGACGTACTACAACACAGATTTATACTTCAACTTTTGCACCCATAGTTTGAGAAAAGCAGAGCAGTATCTGTAATTCGTCAGGAGGCAAATGAACAAAATGGAAATCAACTGCATGAGAATATGCACACGCACAGTGCTTGCTCCCCATTGCAAAATGGATCCAACTTCTCTTATCTGTAATCATCAAGAGGCAAATGAACAAAGTTGCTAACAACAACACAGGTTACACTTCACAAAGTGGCATCTTTTGCATCCATAGTTTGAGAAAAGCAAAACGGTGTCTGTAATCGTCAAGAGGCAAATGAACAAAGTACGTCACTGAGATGCTAACTACAACAGAGATTAAACTTCACAGAAGTGGCAGCCTTTTTGCATCCATAGTTTGGAAAAAACAGAACGGTACCTGTAATCATCAAGAGGCAAAGTACACTTGTCCGCATTGACAGAAGTGGCAAACTCAGTTTGAGAGAAACAGAAACTGTGTCTATGATTGTTTGCATGGGTAAGTCGTGACTCAACTTAATTACATAATGTGTATGTACACTGTAAAAGATCACAACAGCTCTGCGTAGCTTTTTGTCGCTCTCCCTAAACTCATGTGTACACTAGATCCGTCAAGAGCAAGAACAATAATGTCGTGAAGCGCAGGAGACTACGAGAGCTGAGGTTTGGATCACAGCCCTGGAATTTCATAGCAACCCATGGGCTCCTCCATGACGTAAACGGGGAACAGCTGATGCTCATCGTACTCGTAAGTACTGGGATGAGCCTGCACATGAAGATCGTGGCACAAATACTGGACGTCACCGCCAGAGGAATTCTCGGCCGCAGCGTCAGGGAACCGCCAGTCGTCGCTGGAAAAGCACGCATCACACCCATCGTCAGGCTGGAAGGGAAGCCATGCAGCTCGCTCTTCGGCTTCGTTCATGGCAAGCTCACGCTTCACGTCCACGAGCTCATGCTCCATCTCATTGGCCACCATGCCGGGGTCCGTGTAGTATTGCCACGCCGCGGGGAGCTCGCACAAGTTGCTCCAGCTCGGCTCGCCACAGGTCGCCCCATTCCACGACGTTTTCTCGGCCTGCTGGAATATTGTCCATTCGCCACGGACGCCGGATGGGAGGATGCTCTGCAAATTGTCAGGGTTGTTGTTGCTGCTGCAGACTGCTACAGGCACTTGAAATGAGTCTGAGTCGGCGGGGGGTAACCGTGTTGCAGAGTCTGGGGATGTGGCGGTGTCGCCCGACGGCGACACTGACGAGGTGGACGAGTCTTCGGAGTATGGCACTTGCGTCGAGAGGTAACACTGACTCGGGTCGACGAGAAGATTGTTTCCATCAGAATTCGAAGGCACGGCGCGTAGGATCCCATTGTCAATGCTGACGTACTTGGACACCACCTGTGCAAGAGTACCCGCCTCGTCTTCATGGAATAATTTCGATGCAGCTCGCGTCCCACGCTGCGAGCCATTCGTCAACGTCGACTCGTTCGATACCGTCACCTTGCTCTCTCCATTACTCGTCACCTGCAAACACATGACAAACGCCAAACTGGTAACTAAAGCGTTCATATGAAATGACATTCTAGAATTGACATCCTGCAAACTTGCCACACTGTAGCACACATGCAAACTATGTTACAGTCAGGACGTAAGGTGAAAGAGTATCGACAGCATTGGTGGAAAAGGCAAAACATGGCTCTGATTCCTAACCACAGTCGAGGATGCTCTGAGAACGTAAAGAAAGTGACGAGATGGGTAACGCACCTCAGGAGGAGCAATGGCGACGGTGACGTAACCACGTGACCCTGCAGGAAGATCATGTGAATTTCCAGCGCGCACAGATTCTGCCACGTCGCGCACCAGCCACGGCTCACGCTTATTGGGCACGGAGGATCGTCTGTTGGAATTCATGGGCACAACCGCGTCGTCAGTACTGTGGGATTTCGGGCGCGGATCGCTGATAGCACTGGCGAGTCGCTCCACGGACTCATACATGTGGCGGTAAGGCTCACTTGAAGGGTCCATGAGGGAGTCGACGACGGGAGAAGGTCCAAGCAGGATGGACGAGGAGGCGTGCAACGCGGTGTTCCAGTCCAAATGAGCATTTCCCCTGGCTCCTTTGTTGCTGTTGTTGAAGAAGCCCTCGCCAGTGCGCGACGCCGCGAGCGCGGCGGACAGCAGGCACGTCTGGTGCGTGGGGTAGACGAAGTTGGTGCGCGCTTTCAAGCCGCGCATGGAGCGCGCCGCGAGGTCGTAAGCCACAGCCGCTTGCTCCGCAGTGTCGAACGTGCCCAGCCATCGCCGCTCGCGCGTGTGCGGGTCGCGGATCTCAGCCGCGTAGCGTCCCCAGGGCCTTCTGCGCACGCCGCGGTACTTGCCCTCCTGCGCCTTGGTTTTGGCCTTCTTCGAGCCGCCCTTCCGCTCCAATGCGCGCGCACCCATCTCGAGTTCTCCAATTCCCACGAGTCCCTGATCCTCAGACCTTCATCGCTGGCTCTAATTGCACATGATCGAGGAGGTCTAGCGAGCTAGCTAGCTGCAGCGACATGAAAAAGCAACAGCACGTGCAGCGGGGCAACTTTAAACGCTCTTAAATGACGGAGTCTAAGGTTCGGAAGGTGGCTTCTGGTTCTGATTCTTCGCGCATGAGCTGCGTTGTGGGAGTAGCTTGGCAATGACCTAGCTGGGGTTGCGATGGAATGTAAAGTGGAAGTGGAGAGATGAGATGGAACAGAAGGTTCGACGCGAAAGTGCGAAAGTGGAGAGAGTGAAGACAGTGCAAGACCGTTAAATGGCCCGATCGAGCACATCTGACCGGCTCTGCCTGTCATCTTTTGCTTTGCCTTGGCAGCTCGCACAGAATATTGTCGGGCCAGGCCACGTAGCCCAGATTCCTCCCCTCTGTCACCGCCTCTTTTCCATTCCTTGATCTTCTTCTCTTCTGTTCTTTTTCTTTTTCTTTTTATTTTCTCAATTTTGCACAAGTTGCTTCCCCAATCACAAATTTGTGCATGGGGTCTAGAGTTTTAGTACGCTACGTTTTGCTAATAGTGCCATCCACCTTAACCCCTAAAAGGATATGCATACGAAGTTGCTGCAGAGGTTTACATTTGTACTTATATATTGAAGACTAGAAAATGATGTTGTGATGGTGAATTCTTTTGTAGACGTCAATGTCAATACCATTAATGGTATATATTTTTTTCAAAATTTTTGGAGTAATTTAGAGCAACTCTACCACTGCCTGTATATGCTGCAAATACGTATAAATGTGCACAATAGACTCCATAGAATACACATAGTGATTCCAATTTTTTTCCGAAGGTTTCATAATTTTCTTCATCTTTGGGTCTTTCTTTTGCTTTTTGGTTGTTTCAAGTAATATGCATTGCAAGGTGCCTCAATTCATGGTACAATCCCAGCCAAGGCGACATTCCATCCTCAGGGCCCTTTAGGGGTTAAGCATCCACACTATATTTACTCAGTCAAACCTCAGCAATTTCTTACATTTTAAAATGTATTATTTTTTTTTGGGTATTTTTCTCATATAATTTATTGTGAAACTGGTTTACATTGATTTTTTCATCATTATTTGACTAAAAATGAGTTTTGTAAGATTTTCAAAATTTATTCTCTTGTAATGGTCATGGTAATTACAAAATGCCTAAAATAGTATGATTTTTTTAAGGTAAAATGTAAATAATAGTGATGAACAACAAAGTGTAGGTGGAATGAGCACTTCTCAAACTTCCAATAAAAAGAAATTTGATTGAAAAACTTTTTTTGTGCTGTATATTGGAATTTTAGGGTTCTTAGCTTTAAAGTGTTGTAAAAACTGCAATTTTAACAATTTGAAAGAACCGTAAATCGGACTAGAGAATAGAAGATAGCTCCCACACTTTCTTAGTTGAAATCATTTTCATTTGAAATTAGAAACTAAATGAAAATCAGCGTTTGCCTAAAAAACAATCAAACATGGCCCCACGGGGCTCTTTGCACACTCAAGGGTTAACTATGTACTTGAGGCTATAACTTTCTACACAACATGAATATTTTTACCAAGAGAAAATATATTGAAACTACACATGTAGGAGGAACTCTGTGAACATAGTTGGTAAAAATGTTCATGTTGCGTAAAAAGTGATAGCCTTTTTAAATCAATTAGTGTAGGTGGCACTATTTGCAAAAAGTAGTGTAGAGATATCCGCAAATTCCTCTCAATGAGGAAAGAATTTGCAAACTCTAGTCTAAACTCCAACACCACCGTAAATAGACAAAAAAGAGTTCCCATTAGAAGAAATATAGGGTTGTAGAAGGCCCCAAGTCCTTTGGAAAGTTGCAAAAGGAGGGGCAGCTAAAAAACACAAAAAAAAAAAAAAAAAAAAAAAAAAAAAAAACACCCCGGAAATGTTGTTCTATGTTTTTTTTAATATATTTTTTAAAAAAATTAAAAAAAGCTCGAACCTTGCCAGCGGTACCAGCAAGTACTGCGGTTTTTCTTTTTAAACAAAAATTATTATGTACCAAGCCTCGTCATTGAATTACGGACGTTGCTACGAGCCTGGTTGGGGTCTTTTCTCTTGTTTTATTTATTTATTTTTCTTCACAGAATCAATGTCCCTGTAGCATAGTCTACAAATTCTAACATGGCAGCTCATAGTTGCTCATGCTCATAAACACCATGAGCAAAGAAGTGGGCATTTTAAGGGCCTCTTGCAAGCCCATATTTCCTTTAATGATCCCACCTTTTTTGCACCAATGAAAAGTAGAAGCAAGGGTGGTGGAATTTGAACCTGGGACCTACCCAATGCAAGGGCATGCTTTCTCAATCCAAACCCACGCTCCCATTTGTTGACTACATATTCTCCCACATCCATGGGAACTTCACCCAAGCCAAGCCGTGTACTCTTTGTGATCTCAAATAGATTCAAACAACTAATATAAGGCATAAAAAGGTGGGTGAGGAAAGGACGTCACCCTCTTTACTTTACAGATATCTCTAGTGTAACCTCTAAACGTTCAACCACGCATTCTTTTTTTGGGCTCTTCCACATGTTCCTTGATGCTAGATAGAGTACACTCCCAAGCAAGTCTACCATAATCAATAAGGTCAAGGCACATTTTGCAACACAACTTCTTCATGTTCCAATGTAGCCCACTAAACGCAGCGTCATTCCTTTCCTTCCAAATCATCTACATGATGACTCCTTTCATTAACTTCTTGGTGCCCAGCGTACCGTAGCTTAGTGCATTGGATTTCAGTAGATTTTTCCACAGTGATTGATACTATCAGAAATAGAATGGGTCAAGTCAAAAAGTAGTTGTAGAATCCTATCACCAACTGGAATGGAGACATTTTGCCAAAATCAAAGAATCGTCTGATGGTTGAATTGCAAGATTATAATGTGTCTTTGAAATGTATAATGCACACTCAAAAATGAGATATTGGAGGGTGTGTGACTTTGAAGTTAAAATAGAATTTGGGTTAGATTTTCAAAAAAGACAGTGAAGAGGTTCAACAATGATTTATGTCAACACCTCTCCATTACAATCTTTTATATTAAAAACAGACTCACACATATGATTATTGTGAATTTTATAAGTAAGAATGACTTATCCATGTATGGTTTAGAACAAATAATTACACATTAAAAAATGAAAGGAGTTGGTACATTGATCAAGATCGGAATACATACACTAATGGAACATGAACAAGAGAACACAATCCAACAAAATAAAAGAAGACAACAAACTTCCAAACACAAGAAACACCACATAGTACATGTGTTATATTTGTAAGTATTTATTGCATTTTCAAGTATTTGTAACATTTTGACGTTTTGTTCATAAATATTTTGATAGTTGCACAACTCCAAATTGAAATTTTCTTTTTCTAGAAGATGTTTATTATAAATCTCCATAAGGATCTTTAGCAATTGGGAGATCGCACCCTTCTCGATCTATGGATCTATAGTAGTTTTTTTTTATAAAGAATCCAGAAATCATCAAGGTTCTACAATATTCTTTTATAAAAAAATCAGAAAGTGTCAAGGAGCATCGACTCAATGGACTATCATTGGCAAGAGGCAACCAACTCAACCTTAGTTGAGTTTAACCCTTTAGCGCGCCAACGTCCATATATTAAACGACGAACAAATTAAAATTGTTTGAATTCCATCCAAAGTGAGCAGTTTTCATCCACCAATTTTTTTTTGGGTTTTTGTGTAAGTTGACTATCTTTTGTATGGTGTGGATCTTCAAAATAGGTTATTATGATTTTTGGGAAAATAACACAATTGGTTTATGTCAAATTTCATTCTTAGTTCAAAAAGTGAGACCTTAGACATGATTTTCCAAAATAAGTATAATCAAATAATGGAAACGATACCATCTCGTAATGCATGTTATTCCAATTTCATTCCAATATTTTTCAAAAAAATTGTGTTAATTCAGGATTTTTAATTGAATTTCAAGAGAAAACATTGCAAATTTATTTTACGATTATTAATAAAAAAAATATGATACATCCAACTGTACAAATGTGATCTTCACATTGGCATTTACAAATTTTCTTTGCACATCAACTCCATTTTTTATTTCCATCAAACATTTTATAACACTTCTTTGAAAACAGTGTTGAATCGGGACGTTAACCCTTTAGCACGCCAACGTCCATATATTGGACGACGAACAAATTGAAGTTGTTTGATTTCCATCCAAAGTGGACAGTTTTCATCCACCAATTTTTTTTTTGGGTTCTTGTGTAAGTTGACTATCCTTTGTATAGTGTGGATCTTCAAAATAGGTTATCATGATTTTTGGAGAATTTACACAATTGGTTTATGTCAAGTTTCACTCTTAGTTCAAAAAGTGAGACCTTAGACATGATTTTCCAAAATAAGTAGAATCAAATAATGGAAACCATACCATCGCATAGTGCATGTTATTCTAATTTCATTCCAATATTTTTCAATCTTTTTGTGTTAATTCGGGATTTTTAATTGAATTTCAAGAGAAAACCTTGCAAAATTATTTTAAAATTATTAATAAAAAATGTGATACATCTAACCGTACAGATGTGATCTTCACATTGGCATTTACAAATTTTCTTTGTACATCAACTCCATTTTCGGTTTCCATCAAACATTTTATAACACTTCTTTAAAAACAGTGTTGAATTGGGACGTTAAAGGGTTAAAGGGTTAACTAATATGATAGAATCTCGTATTCCGGAATCCCGTATGCTATTCCCTGACATAATATGGACAAATTGAGAGGTGAGTACCATAAGGACTAAAGAACCTTCTGTCCAACTCTACACCTCACAATTCAAAATTCAATTCTTCACAAATTTTCATTTATTTACATTTCCCCACTTGCAGGGACCATATTATGATCAGCTGGGCACTAAAGGGTTAACAACCAAGTAGATTATTTTCTCTTACAGTTTTTTATAAAATACTTCGTCAAAAATAGATAGATTGGGTTTGATTTTGGTAGAAAAGAATTGATAGGGCTATTTATGTTGAGGAGACTGAGTATTTCTACGTCTACAGTTAAGCATTGGATTTTAGGGAATATTCTTGCTTTTGCTGCTTGAAGTTAAAAGGCACATTCTAGAAAGCAGTGAGTGGGGTTAAAATTAAGGAATTTTGGGGGACATGTTATTTATTATTAGCATCCTGTCATCCTGGCTTAGTTTAGATTTTAGAGCATGCAGCTTGGGTATTAATTAGATCATATCACGAATATCACTTTTTGTGACAGAACTAAAAATGTGTCCATAACTAAAATATTGCAATTCTGTTGAAGGGCATGCACTGGCTCTCACAGAAAACATCCACCCATGATTGTTAATGGGATGCCTTGCCAGGTGTTTGTATTGGTGGTATTCTGATTGTACAGTATTTTATTTATTGATTATTTTATATATTTTTGGCTCTTGGGCCTTATGTTACGGTGGGGGATTGCTCTTTGTTGGAAATGATTAGGAACATAGGTTTAGTTTAGATATTAGAGTTAATCGAAAAGACTGTCTCGAAGTGGAAAGAAACCTTAAATTCATCTTAGACTTGTTTTGAGTTCAAAAAGACTGCAAAACTAGTCTATGGTGAGTTGAAGAATAATATGAAGCGAGGCCTTGCACCGCCATAGGTTGTGGAACTCGTGACTTCCCCAAAGCTAAAGGAGAGTTCCCACAAGTTCCCCCAAGCCAAGAGACCCGACTATGTGAACTATTTATAAACAATGAATGTTAGGAATTGTAATTACATGAAGAGAACTACACTTGAACTTTGTTCATCGAACAATTATGTTTTCGGATAACTCTATTGCATGAAGATACTCCGAAAAATCACCTGGAGGAGAGCACATACTATAATAGAGCAGTGCAGTGGAGCACCCTTTTGAAAATTGGATCGAAAGAGAATCTTTACTAAGATCCACTTTTCTAAGAAATGAAAGAATGTGATTTGTATTCCATGAATTTTGGGACTATTGTGTCGTTGCCACGTAAACTTAGTTTCTAATTGTAACTAGATTGTGGTTCCATTGCAAAGGGTGTTGGCTCCCATTGCTCTATTATGCTATGCACTGGAACATGCTCTTTTTGTTTCCAATGTGATGTTTGTAATGTGTTGTTGTGCACTAGAAATAAAGCATCCATTTGTTTCAAAAAGAAAAAAGATTTTTTTTTTTTTTTTTTTTTTGAAACAAAGGGCTTTTTAATACTTTTTTTTTGTAATTAACCGCACAAGCATGTAATCCAACAATACTTAACCACTAAATGCCTAGGAGGCCAAAATATGGCTTATGAATGTAATTCACTATTCAATTCCAACTGCTACATGGATTATTTTCATCCAATTCATTTTGTGAAGGATTTCTTTGGTTATGCCACCTCTTTAAGTTAAATTCAAATCATTCAAGCTATTTTTGGATTTTACATGGACTTCCAACTACAAATGAATTGTAAAAAAAATCATAGCATAATAAAGCAATGGGGGCCAACACCCTTTTGCAATGGAACCACAATCTAGTTTCAATTAGAAACTAAATTTATGTGGCAATGACACAGTACTCCAAAAATTCATGGAATACAAATGGCATTCCTTCATTACTTAGAAAAGTGGATCTAAATGAAGATTCAGTTATAAAAAGGGTGCTCCATTGCATTGTTCTATTATGCTATGGTTCACCATGTAGTGTAATTTGGATACTTTTGTTTTTTTCTACTTAAACTAAATTTAGGCCATGAAAATGAGTTCTATTGCATTTGAGGTTAACTAACAAGATGAATCTTACTAAGTTTAGTTTCTACTCCACCTTGAATTTTGGAAAAATCTCAAAATCGAGTGTTTTATTGAGGTTATAAATTCGACATGTATTACAATGATGTAGCAATAAAATAAAAAAGATAAACAAATGATTTTCATTTACTCTAATGTTCTTCATGGTAAAAACTCGGAATTTTTTAGTAAATTTTGTAATTCATATGGATTTTCTTTCAAATCACTTCAAAAACTCATTGTCATTTCAAATTCTCACCAAAATGTATGAAAAACTCATGATTTGTAGTAGACATAGTTTCATATACTATATATATATATATATATATATATATATATATATATATATATATATATTAGTGGCAAAATTGAGTGTGACATTTAAAGCATGATTCTATAGTCATAGGCCTAGGCATTTAGGGGTTAAATCAGTTAAAATGGATTAATTTCATAGATAGGACAATCAAATTAATTTAAAGTATACCAAGATTTGTAATTACTATGTAGAAATTATTTTCTACTGTAGAATATCTATGCAAGTCTTTGTAATTTGAAGATTTTGTAATTCGCAATATATTTGTGGCTCAATAATCTCGAATCTATAATAATTGCAATGTTTGGTGTAGTAAAAAGTAGACAAGATTTCTTATTCAATATATGGTATAATATGATGTTAATTGATTGGCACGTCTTAGTGCATGTCAAATGGAGGCACAGATTCATTAAAAGACATTTTGGCTTCCTACACTCATATTGTTTTAATCTTTGAAGAGAAAATAAATTGTTCATTCAACATAAATTCTGGGATTTGGGCAGGTTATCACGAAGTTTATTTTTACTTTGAAAAGATCCATGAAAATAAATGAATTGATTTTTATTTTACACCTTTTCGTAGTAGTCTAATAAATAATCTTATGGTTGAAAGTGAAATAAAATAAAATAAAATATACTTTAGTCGTCAAAGCACTAAAAATTGTAGTTTTGGAGCAATGTTTTATGAAAGGGTCAAAGTATAGTGTAAAATCACGAGATTCTATTTTTTGTACTATTTTGCAATTGATATATTAGTAAAAAGCGTTGTACTCATCATTGGGATTTTGACTGATTCCAAAATTTGAATTCCAATGTATAGTCCAAGACTCTCCACAACAATGAGTCAAAGTCAAATGACCTTGTCTAACAAGTCACAAAAACGTTTTTTTGTTCACTTTGACGGTTTGACCACTATAATTTGAAGGCAAATGAGCTAAAATAATTTCCAAACTAATTCTCATAGTAGCGTAAGAAAAAAATATCCAATTGAAAATGAGATAACCATTTTTTTGTTGCATTAGAAATCGCAGCTTTGGAGCAATTTTTGTAAAACATATTCAATTTTTTTTAGTGATTAAAGTAGTTTCTGACTATTTTAAAGGAATTTTTCCAATAGTTTCAAATTTATGGCTATTGAATTTATAATTTTCACTTTAATTAAAAAAAATCAATGGAAAAAAAGACCAAATGGGATGTTTTAAATAGCTTATATTTATAAATAATATTTGATAATAACAACAACGAGAGTCCTATACATGTCCGTAAAGTATACCACAACCAAAAAATTATGGCTCATTATTCACACAATTGTTGCTAAAATTGATTAACCACCACGATCGCCTATTCAATATATAGATGTATGTCCCGTCTATATCATCATAATTATGAAAGAAATTAACACTTCAATTATCACTCAAATGTTTATGAATTGGTTATAGGTTTTGTCATATAACATTGAATATGTACTCCAAACTAATTGACTTTTTTAAGCGCTTTATAAGACTTAGGGCTAGCTTCTTGTGAAGTTGGGATTTTATCATCAATTCTTTTGAATGCTCGTGAAATTTTCCTTGGTATTGCGTGCTCGTGTTATTGATATATTTGGTGACTCTAACATCAAAATAAATGTCTTCTATTGCCTTAAGTATTTGATGGCAAAGGCACCGAGGGTAGACCTCGCTACCCATGCCCTTGAGGCATAGATGGATGAACTACCCCAATGAACTCTTCGCATTCACAATGGTCCTCGTGACCAACGTTACCATTATTAATATCGCAAAGATAACTTCAATATTGATTAGTGTGTTGAAAAATTAAGTTAACCCCAGCCTAAAAGGACATACCAAGCTCCCCATGCATAGTTTTCTTCGTTTTCACCACTTTGATCATGATTTGCTAACAATGAATAAATGCTTTTATGAAATTTTTGTCATGCATTCTTTGTGACAAGAATAATATTCACCTACATTTTTAGAATGTAAATTACTTTTATATTATGGGGTTAAAACTCAAAAATACTCCTTTCTTTCTAAATCAGGAAACTTTCTTTAACCCCTAAAGGACCAAGTATCCATATAATGGATCATGAATGATAAATAACAGCAAGGTTTCATTCATTAAGCCACTTTTAGTAATCCAAAAAAAAGACTTCAAAATTCTATGGCAAGTTAGCTTCATGCATGTGTGCTCAAACTCTGTGGAAAGAGGATGATTTGTGTTTTTTTATACCTCATTTCACCAAAAAAATCTAAGATCTTAGTTCAAAAGTGCTCTTGACGTGCCTCTTGAAAAAACCAACTCATATGATTAAGCAACCAAAAAATCTTAAAAATCACTACACTTAGAGTATTATATTTCAACCCACCACAACAAATTTCATTCATAGAAAGTCAACATCTTATTTGTAATAAAAATACAAAAGAATTTGGAAGTTCAAGTTTTAAAATTTATACAAAAGTATTGGTGATAGAAATCATAGATCTAACTTCATTGATAAAATCTAACATTCATAATAGAGTTAATAAAAAAGAAGAGATAATACATGTTAGGTGAGATGAGTCTGACCCGTATCTAAGGCATCCAAGCAAACTGGCATGGTTTCCAAAGAATCCAAAATAGAAAGGAAGATGAACTAGTTTTGCCGTCACAAAGGTGGTGAAATTGAGACTAAGGTGAGTTCACAGAGAGCCAAGGCTTGGAGGGGATGGCCCACATCCAATTTGAGATTAGGTAGCTCTAACAACTTGAATTGACTTGCAAAGCTCATATCTAAAATTGAAGTTGGAGGGTGTTGGGTTCACTATTTGCTTTGATTTCGGTTACATTCAAAGAGGATATAGACTCTGGATTCCTAATATTTTGGGGGTCACATTACCTGTTCAAAATATTAACTCAAATGTACAACTTTTATTCATACATCAAGTTCAAAATATCCTTCCTAGTTGCATTCAATAATGTATCTTTGCAATCCTCCAAATTTGAAGAGAGGTTAGTACTTTAGGGGTTATGGGTTAAACGAGCTTTTGAAGAATTAATCTCTATTCCTCTGTCTTTGTTTGTTTTTTTGTTTTTTTTGGGTACGGTAATCTCTGTACTTTTAGCAAATAAAGATTGTCATCTATTCAAAGAGCAATTTTTTATTTTATTTTTTAAAAATGAAAAGGTTGTGACCTATGTTTACGTTAATTAATTGTTTAATTTTATAAAATAAAATAAAATAAAATAAAATGTTCACAATTGAAATATCTTGAACGTCTATTTAGATCTGAATTTCTCTTCTGTCATGAACACCATCAAAATAAGTACATGTGGCCACTACTTGGGGCAAAGAAAGAAAAGTGTTATTCCCCCCATCCAAAAATAAAAATAAAAATCACTACACCAAAATCACCATATACCATAGTACCATAGCTGGGTCGCCACCCCACGAACGAATATTCAATGTTTCTTGAAAAACAAGGTTTGTTCCTCAAAAAATGAATTTCTTGGTTTTTGTTTTCAAGCAAAAGATGATTAGAAATTGTCCAAAATGGACCAAAATAGCTTAGAAATAGCAAAATATAGCTAAAAATAATTTATTCTATTTTCGTTTTGAGGTCTTCATAATTTATGATCTTTTATGTTTTTTATTTTTTGAATTATTTTTTGGTGACTCAGGGGAGGTTTACACTATGGACCAAGAGCCATGACCGAGAAAATTAAATCATTTTCATGGTCATGGCTCTTGGTCAAGAGCCGTGACCATGAAAAATATAAAATGCAATTTTAAATGACTTGGTCACTCTTTGTAGTGTAAAGTGGATTTAGACCGGGACAAGTTTAAGCTCATCATTCTCTCTTTTAACCTCCCCTTTTTCCTCCTTTCTCTTTAAATAATTGAACACTAGCCAATCAATGATTTTTGAGCCCCATGGTCTCCTAGATTATAGTTGAGTCGAGGCATTTGCTTCGACTCAACTATAATCAAGGAGACCATGAAAACATTATCCATTTGGGAAATTTTAGTATTTTTGGGGACCTCAAAGTTAGTGGTCATTCTCCTTTTTTCAAGGTAGTGTAAAGCCAAATGGGACCAAGAGCTCTTTTTGGGCCAATCACAGATTTTAGAATTCCATGGTCATGGCTCTTGGTCCATAGTGTAAACCGCCCCTCAACTATGGTACTACGGTATTGTGGCCCATAGTCTTTACGAGAGGCTTTACTAGTAATATTTTTTTCAAATTACTATGGTAAAATTCATCCAAATTGGATGAAAATTTGTTAAATGGATGAATGTACCTATGCCATTCACGCACCCACAGTATATGGTGATTTCAGTGTACTTCCACATAAGTAAATCATGGCGAGTGTCATCCTAAACCCATCAGCTATCTGATAAGGGGCTATCATTCATGTACCCTTACAGAGTATAAAACACCGTAATAACTAATAACGGGGGCATTCGAGTCGGAAGGAAGCAAACAGTAAATTCGTTGGTACCAATGCACGCGACAACACATCAGGTAGACACAATCATTCCCTTTGCATGCGAGAATTTCTATCGATGCTTAGTTCCCTTTTGCTTTTCCTACATGTGAGCCTGAACCCCTCTCTCGGGGACACGAGGTGCCCCGGCCCTTTCTCAAGACCGCATTTGAAATTTCCCCGCAAGTACATACAGTTGTGGAAATTGAGGCGAAAAGAACCGCACCTGATCCGTACACAACGTGTAACACAATATAGTTTCCCACTCCCATGGGTAGGCTAAAACTAACAATGGGTTTTGAAAGAAAAAAAAGAAGAAAAAAATAAAGAAAAAAACCATGAAAATTGATGTAATAAATATGAAATTTTAAGACAACATAGGAAGTTAGAAATGCTCGACTTTCACCCCAAAAAAATTTAATTCATTTTATACATATACATATTTAAAAACATACAAATAAACAACTTGAACTGATATTTATATTTGACCTTCTTGTGGGGTCCCTAAATATGATCCCAAAACAAGAATCTAATTCATCAATGCATTTGAATATAGAGCTCAAAAACGAATTGAACGGCGAGGTCTGAAGGGAACATAATAAGGCCCATTTCAAGTTGAGTAAATGTAAAACTACACTGAAATCACCATATATTGTGGTCCACAGTATTTACGAGAGGCTATACTAATAATTAAAATTTCAAATTATGTGGTAAAATCCATCCAAATTGAATGAAAATTTGTTATAAAGGATGAATGTACCCACGCCATTCACCCACCCACAGTATATGGTGATTTTGGTGTACTAAAATGTCACAAAATCAACAAACTTTATAAGAAATTTTTCAAAAATTCATAACTTATTCATATGATATCCAAATAACACTTATTTTAGTGCGTTGGAATCCTCTCCAAAATGGGGAAAAGAAAATGATCTAATAAAGTAAGAAAACACGAATGAGGAAGCTTGGAGGTAAATTATTTTAAGATCAAATGGGCTCACGTACTCATGGCCCAACCGACCAATTTTTCGTTACTGTTATGTTTGCGCGGGGCTTGACAAGACACGGTCGGAAAGTTTGTTGTCGGGTAAATTTGATGTGTAGCTTCAGAGCAGGCTGGCCTAGGAGTCGGAGGTTGTGGCCAAATGATTGGGAAATGGATGGGTACCAGGACATGATCATTTCATGAACTTGATCATGTCTAGGCAATGCACATTCATCATGGTGCCTGCCTACGGACGGAGGTACTTTGGGGGCCCAGCCAGGGAGTTCATCGAAATTATTACAGGGAATGTTAACCATTCCGTCTCTTGGATTCTTTCCTGTATTCAAATTTTTATCCTACTGGAGTAAATTCACTTTCAGATCCATGAACATTAGATTTCTCAGGTACTGCAATACTGGGGACCGAGTCCTTGCCTTGCTTGTGGAGATCGATTCCATCTGGATTTGCTACACTGAAATCCACCGTGTACTGTGGCCCACGGTATTTCCGAGAGGCTTTACTAATATATGTATATATTTTTTCAAAATACTGTGGTAAAATTCATCCAATTTTGTTGAAATGGATGAATGTACCCATGCCATTCACCCACCCGCAATATAGTGTACTATGAAAATATTTGACTTTTATCGCTTTTTAACCCCCTACATGACCAAGCAAAGATTATTATTTTTTGGTTTTTGAAGAAATGCTAAAGTGGCGACATAAAATAAAATGGTGTAGCTAAATATTTTAATATTCATTTATATTTTGAATAGAACTATCTTTTCATCCACATATTTGGGTGACATTCATTAAAAACTAGCAATTTCATCCGATTTATTTTCAAAAATTGGAACAATGTGGCATCTTCATTCACTTTTTCTTCAAATTTTTCCTTTAGGCTTTGTTGCACGCCAATTATTCTTGGTGCTTTTTTGGCGTTTTAATGGCTAAAAAATATCATTGCGACCAAAGGTTCATGGTTTTTAAAATGACAATTTCAAAAATAAAAATCCAGATAATACCAAATTTAATATCAAATGAATCAATGAAGAACATTGCTTGTGTTAGTCAAAATTTGAATACATTTTGACAAAAGGAACTATACATATCCCCGACTCTAAATCTCCCACTGGTCTTTGATGTAGGCATTGTTCATTTGAGACTCATTTTCCCTGGAATTTTCCTTATGAACACCCTAAGGGCTTTTTTTGGCAATTGTTTTTGCAAATTTGGAGCTTATAGCTTCAAATTACCTTAGGAGGACCTACTTGGGAATTAGAATCATGGAAAGAGTGATTCTTTTTCTTAGGTGGACCCCCGACCGGAACAAAATAGAAGACAATTTTATGCCCATGCATTAAAGACCACTGGGGATTTAAAGAATTCCCTCTACATATGACCTACTCAAAAATGTTTTAAAACAATGAGGTCTGATTTGGGTTTCTTGGTCTAGTAGGGTTTAGCTTTTCATGAATGAATGGTTACAAAAGATTAAGGGATTGAGTTTCTCCATTCCCGTAACTTTCAACTAAGGCCATATTCATTATATTGAGACTTTTCGCAAATTTTGAGATGGAAAGCTAGTTATTCAAAAATTAATTTTTAAAAATAGTAATTGAAACCAAAAAACAATAATGCTCAGATAGTGATTCCATAATGAAATTCTAAAAGTTGGTGTTATTACCTATTTATTAAAAATACTAGTAAAGAGATAAAACGGTTTATCTTCGAGTCAAAGATAAAAATGAGACTGCGAAAAGTCTCAATATAATGAGTATGGCCTTAACTGATGTGTTTATTCTAAGTCATGGTCATTTTTGACATAATTTTATTTTTATTGATGATCAATTAAAACAAGTGCTAAGTGTCATCTTTTGATTAGTTTAGGGTGATGTGGACCTAACAAGAAAAATTAATTTAGACAGGAGGTTGTCCCTATTTGACCCATATACATAAGCATTGTTAGAAAGACGAATCAATTTGTGGGTCTTAATGTTTACAATTTGTGGATCTTAATGTTTTTTTTAGTTTTTAATTTTTTTAGGAAACACTACACAAAATTTAATTAGTAACGAAGCATATTATGAATTAATATATGGTATCATTTAAACGTTATTCAATAATAAGACATATTAATATTCCCAAGTTACTTCTCAACTTAACAAAAAGTAATCCAGTACCACCCATTTCAATTCATATTTTGCAAATAAATCTCCACGAAATTTGGGCAAATCATAGATTTTTACAAACTCAAGAAGTTGAGACTTTATATATAAAAAAAAATAGGACTTGGAACACAGTGTGAACTTCAATTCAAAGAGGGCAGTTAGGCTATATTCATTACCAAATTCCATAATTAGAGAAAATACATTAGTTTTTGCTTACATGACAACCGACATTCAGGATGGGATTACCAATAACACGAGAGTTGGTATAGCCTAATTATCCCCTTATTATGAACCTCCCACTTTCTGCGCGTTATCTTGGTTGATTCTGAGTTGAGAAGTCCGACGTTGATACGATCACAGGCTATTGATTCCCGATTCTGCAGGTGAGCTGATCCGTCGGTCGCTAATGACGGGGCAAGTTTGTTGCTATTAGTTTCTGCAGCTTGTTATTACCGGTATTAAGTTTTTGTATCTATGCCAAGCTGAATGTCAATGAAAGTTATGCTGAGAACCAAATCACTCTATAGGGTTTCACGTCTGATTTGAGGGGTCTACTCCAATCACAAGATGACACATGGCACTTTGGAACTGACTATGATGTAGGGTACTACTAGAACGGAAAGAGTCTTTGACTTATTACATTCGAGTCAAGTTCGCCCTCTGCCAGTTTATGTTTCCTGAAACTGAAAAGAACAAAAATTGATCGGCATTGGTCGGGCTCTCGCTGTGTGTTTTTGTACTTTTGTAGACTGGCATTTTGTGTACTGCAAATTGATCTTGCAGAGCATAATATAAAATCTAGTGATAGATATATTAAAAATATAATATATATTGGAATCCACAGTAAATAAGTCACAGCCAGCATGACAACGCGACATCTTGTGCTCGTCATTATCCTTTTTCATCTCGTCCATCCAGATGCTAACACTTGAAGAAATTGTCCATTAATTTGCTGAAAAAATTCATGGTATGGAAGTCTCTGTAACAATGGAATAAAATGTCCACAAAATTTTTTTAAGAAAAAAAAAAAGAAGAGTCTTTGTATCAATAGCGTACATGTAAAGTATTATACTGGTATGTATAATCTCTGTAAATGGGATGTGTTAGGTGGTCAATCTTTTCTTTGTTTTTTGAAGAACCAAAACTCTATGATTTTGCATACTTGTAACTTCTTAGCAACCTGGGCAGCTTTTTTCCTAATAATAAATTAAAGTGCAAAAAATAGTTAGGCAACACGAAAAATAATATGTTAAAAATTGGGGAATAACATTTTATTTTTATTTTTTAAATCATTGACATTTAAATTTAAATTTTTTTAATTTGTTGGGCAAACCAAGTCAGTAATTTCCCATAAATTTAGGCACCCTTTTAATTTCTGACCAAGCTGCTATGGTAGCTTCATTCAAATGTAGGTTTTTTTCTATGGTGATTAACATAGATGATCATTTTTTTAATTTTATTTTCTTTGATGAACTAAAACTATCTTTCAATAGACGATTTTTCATCACTCCATTTCGGTCTTTTCTGTGGTACGTGATTGCCATAGATGATCATTTTTTCCGTTTTTTCTTTGATGAACTTAAACTCTATTTCAGGAGATGATTTTTCATCACTTCGTTCGGTTGTAAGTCATTTCTATGGTGATTACCATAACCCATCAATTAGTGATGACGGAGGATGGTTTTCGCTATTACTATTACTCAAGAGGAATGAGAGTCGTGTACGGATGGGGAATCATCAGATGGTTGACATTCGGTGATTGGACCGGGCGTTGGGGGCACTTGTTCTTCTCAAACATCAAAGTGACTATTGCCTTGTGGAATGGAAATGACATGTTGGATCAATCAACCTTATTACTCAGTCATCACATTGCAGCCGGCAAGTATTTATAGACTGCTACTGAAATAATTAAAACCATATGTTCTCAATGTGCACTTCCAAGAATTAGAGTGAAATTTCCATGAGATGAAATTTCAATGAAATTCTGCCGGAGCTCATCTTTAGAACTAGGAGTAATCTCACAATTATTTTATAGGAATTTTTTATTATGTTGATTGATTCTCCATGATAAACTGTCATAAAAATCTACAAGAAAAATCCAGGAATGAACCTAACTCACTTAGATAAGTAGTTTGAATTTTTTTTTCGCTTCTTGTGACCAGCAGGGTTCCCTGCTTGGCTGTTGTTCTTTTCTCTTGCAATGGAATTTAAATTTTCTGTTTGTACCAAAAATAATAATAATAATAAAAAATAAATAAATAAAAATAAAAAATAAATTGCATAATTTTTTAAATTTTTTTCATAGACTGGGTTGGTGAACAATTTATTTGGCCCGCGACACTGGATAATCTATTGAAAACCAAGGCCCTCAAAATCATTCTTGCAAGTGTATCTTCTCTTCTTAACCCTTTAGAGCGCCAACGTCCATATATTGGACGACGAACAGATTAAAGTTGTTTGATTTCCATCCAAAGTGGACAGTTTTCATCCACCAATCTTTTTTTGGGTTCTTGTGTAAGTTGACTATCCTTTGTACGGTGTGGATCTTCAAAATAGGTTATCATGATTTTTGGAAAAATAACACAATTGGTTTATGTCAAGTTTCATTCTTAGTTCCAAAAGTGAGACCTTAGACATGATTTTCCAAAATAAATAGAATCAAATAATGGAAACCATACCATCGCGTAGTGCATGTTATTCCAATTTCATTCCAATTTTTTTCAATTTTTTTGTGTTAATTCGGGATTTTTAATTGAATTTCAAGAGAAAACCTTGCAAAATTATTTTAAAATTATTAATAAAAAATATGATAAATCTATCCGTACAGATGTGATCTTCACATTGGCATTTACAAATTTTCTTTGTACATCAACTCCATTTTTGGTTTCCATCAAACATTTTATAACACTTCTTTTAAAACAGTGTTGAATTGGGACGTTAAAGGGTTAATTGCACGTCATAATTGCACAATCCATGCGTGGTGATTTGTGAGTGGCTTAGAGCATCTCCACTAGCACTCTAGATAGTTCTCTGGTTGTGGACATATGTATGAGAATGGGTCGGTGAACAATTTATTTAGACTGTGACACTAGAAAATGTAACTGAGTCCAAGGTCCTTGAAACTACACAAGCTAGTCTATCTTCTATTCTCAATTGTACATCATAATTGCACAATCCACTAGTAGGATTTTGGTCCTTTATAACTAGTCCTTTGTGACTTACATGGTTCTTTGTGACTCAATTCTTTAGATAACAAGTCGTTTTGGACCATTTAAGTCACAAAAGACCAGTTATAAAGGACCAAAATCCTACTAGTGATCCATGCGTGGTGACTTGTGAGTGGCTCACTTACTATTTTCAAGAGTCTAATTGAGTGATGTTGTTGGGGAACTATATCGTGAGGTCTGACTTTTTGGATGACCTTCAGAGTGCAATCCAGAGTGCTAGTAGAGATGCTCTTACTTACTATTTGTAGAGTCTACTAGAGTGGTATTAGTAGGGAACTACATGGTGAGGTTTGTTTTTTGGGATGACATTCAGAGTGCAATCTAGAGTGCTAGTAGAGATGCTCTCAGAACTTACCCTTCTTCACTTTAGATGGCATTTCAAAAAAACCACTCAAATTGTTTTGACCTTGGTGACATTTTGTACGTTAATTAAAAGCGTTTTTATTAATAGAGTTATTTGTAAAGTGAGAACCAGATAACATGTCTGCCATAGGGTGTTTTTAATCTTGACATAGAATTTTCTGACACCCACTCACACAAGCCACCAAGCTCCTTTCCTTGGGGGAACATGAGGTTGGTGTGGGGGTACATGGAGGTTGTTCCGTGGAAACTCAAGTTAGGTTTGGGAGAGCTACTCTTGCATTGGGAAGGTTCAAGGTTTGAATCTCTCTGACAATGCAATGCGTTGTGATTGGTCAAAGAAAAAGGGGCTAAAATTCATTTTTGTTGCCTTTTAAGCTAAAAAACCAGTTCTGCCTTGTCTTTCCTATTGTGGAATTTTTATGCTCGACTTTACGGATAACTCTAATGTCTCAATAAACTCTCATCTCATCATCTATTTTTCCATAGCCAAAGCGGTATCCATAGTGCTAAGGTAGAAGCACCCAATTCCAACAGTGTACCCAGCGCCGATAATTTCTTGACACGGTAGTCATTCTAGAACGTAAATCTAGGTAGACCATAGATAGCTTATCATTTTGGTCAACAAACAATAAGGGCTCTATGACGTGCTTAGATTTGCGTTCTAAAATGACTACCTTGTGTAGAAATTATCGGCATTGGGTACTATGTTGGAGTTAGGTGCTCCTACCTTAGTAGAGATGCTATTACAACTGTTAAAGAATGTTGTGGGGGGTGCAAATTGTAGTTATTGTAGGATAGAAATAGAAATTCCCCGAAAAATCAAAGTAAACCTAGCATCAACCAGTAACCTAACTTGGTGGGCAACTAATTGGAATTGGAAATTGAGCGAGAAACTAGAGTTAACCGAAAAGAGTGTCTCAAAGTGGCAAGAAACCTTGAACTCACCTTAGACTCGTTTTGAGTTCAAAAAGACCGCAAAACTAGTCTAAGGTGAGTTGGAGAATAATCTAAAGCAAGGCCCTATACCACCATGGGGTGTGGAACTCGTGACCTCCCCAATGCTAAAGAAGAGTTCCCACACATTCCCCCAAGCCAAGAGCCCCGACCATGGAAACTATTCATGAACAATGTTTGTTAAAAATTATAATTATAGGAAGAGAACTCTACTTGAACTCTGCTTAAAAACCACTTCTGTTTTCGAATAACTCAACTAAGCCAACAACAAAAAAAAATCAACGTTCAACATTAGAAGCTTGTCAAAGTAAGTGATGACTTTTACTTGTTTAGTTTAACCTTTTAGTGCCTAGGGTACTGTAGCTGCGTGCACTAGATTTCAATAGGTTTTTCCATTGTGATTGATACTATTAGAAATAGAATGGATTAAATTTGAAAGTAATTGTACAATTGGGTGAAAGCATGGTAAACTGAACCACTTGTGATCCCTATGAAGAAGCAACAATGCACGGTCCAAAAATCTATTAAATTTTTATTTTTTGTGAATTTTTTTTGTGGATAAAATAAAAGATACAATGTTTAACAAAGTCTAATAAAAAAAATCGAAAAAAACATGTTCAATAAGTATTTATGTGTGTTATAGTAAGGTTAAAGCGGTTAAAATTGGAAAAGTAGCTCTGACCGAATTGAAAAGTAGAAATGAAATATGTTGAAATTGCATTAAATATTTATTTTTTCAAGAATTTTTTTCTTTGGAGCCCTCGAATAGACAATGAACCTATAGAATAAATATTTTATATTCATATAGAACATAATTCAATTCATCATATTTGCTCTCGAAATTTGTTTTAGACATCTATTTTTAAGCTTTACTTTTAGTAACCTTTTTTTAATATTATAATTTGAAACTTTGGATTGAAGTACCTGATAGAACTATAGAAGGCTCTAACAAATTAGAATTTTAATATATGAATTTTTAGTTGTAGTTTATGGCCTTTGATCAAGAAAATTGTAATTTCAGCAGTAAGGATGACTTTAATGGTTCAGTTTACCGTGCTTTCACCCAATTGTATTCTCAAGTGGAGTGGAGACAATTTGCCAAAATTAAAGATACATCCAATGGTGGAATTGCAAGGTTATATTATGTGGCTTTTAACCGTATAATGCACACTCAAAAATGAGATTTTGGAGGGTGTGACTTCAAAGTTAAATAGAATTTGTGTTAAATTTTCTAAAATCAAAGTGATGCGGTTTAGCAATGCCCTATGTCAACACCTCTCCATTGCAATTTTTGATATCAAGATTGGACTCACACATAATTATTGTGGATTTTATAAGTGAGAGAGATTTATTCGTATACGATTCAAGACAAAAAAAATTACGTTAAAAATTGAAAGAAGTTGGTTCATTGATCAAGATCGGAATACATACACTAATGGAACATGAACAAGAGAACACAATTCAAAAAAAATAAAAAAAAGGAAAAGATAACAAACTTCCAAACACTAGAAATACAACAGAGTACATGTGCTATATTTGTAAGTATTTGTTGTATTTTGAGGTGTTTGTAGTATTTTGGTGTTTTGAGCATAGGTGTTTTGATAGTTGCACAACTCCAAATTGAAAATCTCTTTTTCTAGAAGATGTGTAATATAAATGTCCAAATCTGAATTGCACAATTCAAAATCCAATTCTTCATGGATTTTCTGTTATTTGCATTTTTGACACTCCAGTGACCAGAATGTGGTCAACTAGGCACTAAAGGGTTAAGAATAAAGATGTTGAAATCTTGACAGTAATTTCTGTTCTATGACAAACAAGAGGTTCCTACTATTGACAAATCAAAGTTTACAAACTATGTTCTTTGACTACACTAAATGGCGTTTTAGTGTCTAAGGAGAATTGATGTCTTTTACCACAATTCGTTCAAAGGTGAAGAGAAATAGTGTCCCTTGACACTACATAGGAGTTAGACACTTGTCATTCCCACTTTCATTGAAAATGCCATCACTATAACAAAAAATGGTAAAAAAAAAACCGCACTCAAAATTGACTGCGGTTCTTTTTGCCACATTTTTGTGCATGCCTGCATAGTGGGCTGTTAGCTTTTTTTGCAATTTCTGACTACATTTTTTAGAAATTTGGGGCGTGTAATATATCATTGGAAAGGTATTAAAAATATCTTCCAATGGTATACTACACGCCCCAAAGTTCCAAAAATCGCAATCGAAAATTGCAAAAAATAGTAGTTGCGCGCGTACTGGGCCTGCACAAAAATGTGGCAAAAAGAACCGCAGTCAATTTTGAGTGCGGTTTTTCTTTTACCATGATTTGTTATAGTGCATGTTCATACCAAGTAACGAGAGTGATATGAGGTGGCATGCTATATTTATAATAAAGTTGCCATATGTCATTGAAACACTACATTCAATTTTTTTTCTTACGAGGACACTATACCTCTCTGAAATTAAATAGTGTCAGGTTTTAGAAATAATGTCATGGGACACTAAATATGCCATCTAATGTAGCGAATCAAATAACACAAATAACTTTAAGTGTATTCTCTTATCGTAGAAACACCCAATTCCGTCCCTACACCCATGCATGCATTGTTGACTTGCTCTAAAACTGCCCCACAAAGTACTTTAGAAACCATTCCCTTTTTTAGGGATTGGTTTTCAGACAATGTTATGGGACAACTTAACTGGTCCAGGCCACTTCCACTTTGAAAATTTATAGCAATTAAATAAATTATCCAAAAAATATGATTTTTTCTTATAGAAAATTATCATTTTGAATTGCTAATTCTACTTTGGAAAAATTGCGTTGAATTGCTTAAAAGTACAGTTTTAGGTCTTTCTACTTTAGTTTACAAAAAATGCATTTTACTACCGAACTGGGTCCTTGTCAGGATTGGATGGATTGACCCCCTCGCTCGTACTAGAGTTAAAAAAACAGAAACAAAAGCTTGCCCCTATTATTGGACTTGATGGATCATTCTTAACTAAAATGGGCTCATAGACCTCAAATACATAATTAAAATATCCAAAAAAAGCACCTAGACCCCCAAAAATGAGAAATGACTGGTACGAGTGAGGGGGTCAATCCATCCTTGTTGTATTTGAATCCTCCCCGCCTTGCAGTAAAGATCTCTCTTTATTTGTGCCAAAAAATAAATAAAATGCATTTTACTCATCCGTTTTAGACTGGCTATTTCATGGCCTGCGGCCAGGCTCTGACAAGATCTAGAGGCCTCCTTCCATACCCATAACAAATTAGAAAATAAAACCAGCCAAAATAAAGAGGTACAGAGCGGGAGTACTAGAGAATTAAAATTTCTATAGTACCAGGTGCCTAAATTGAGGTCTTCGAAGCAAAAGATTCGGTCAAATGTATGTAAACCTTGGGGTGCACAGCAACTAATTTTAAAATTTAAAATTTTCCGTTTGTGGAGCCAGGGCATGTTTTTTTAATTTTAATTTTTGACACTCAGCCGAAGACTGAGGGTATATTTTTTTCATGAAGTGTCAACATAAAACATTCTTAACCCCTAAACGTCCTCAGCCCTCTCCAAATTCGATAGTTTTGCAAAGATACATTATAAAATGCAACTATGAGGGATATTTTGAACTTGATATAAGAATAAAGGTTGTATATTATAGATTTGAGATTCTATCCATATAGTTAGATTTGCAATTGCTCTCACCAATATTTTGTATAAAATTTGAAATTTGAAATTATACTATAACTCAATTACAAATAAGATAGTGATAATCTGTGGATGAATATGTTATGATGGGTTGAAATGTAACACTCTAAGTGTAGTGATTTTTGGAGATTTTTTGGTTGCTTAGTTTTATGAGTTTATGTTTTCAAGAGCACATTTAGACTAAAATCTTTGAAATTTTTGGTGAATCATTGCAACATGAAACGAGGCATATAATTTTCACAAATCATCCCCTCTCTAATCGGATCACATACACATGAAGCTATCTCGCTATAGAATTTTGTAGTATTTGTTTTCCTAGCAAAAAGTGCATGACGGATGAAATTTGTACATCGTTCAAAAAATGAACGTTTGGGCAATTATGGGCTAAGCCCTAGACTTTGTACCCCTACTAAAGTTTCCAAGATATTTTCCGATGCTCTTGGATGTTTTTGAATGTTTTTTGTTCTCACATCTTAAGTTTGTCTTACTTGTTTGATTCTTACTAAATTCCATCATAGAGTAGAGTTATCCGAAAACAGACCCTCTGATTTCCAACTTGTAAAGTGAGTCTCCGTCCCAATAATAACAAATTCTGACAAACTTTGTTCATGAATAGTCCCTTGGTCCTTTCATGATAAGTCCCTTAGGCTTGGAGGAGCTTGTGGGAAATTTCTCCTAGCACTAGAGAGGTCATGAGCTCCATACCCCATAGTGGAGTAAGGCCTTGCTTTAGATTATTCTCCAACTCACTATAGACTAGTTTTGCAGTCTTTTTGAACTTAAAACAAGTTTAACCCCTAAACGTTCTCACCCTTTTCAGATTTGGCAGTTTTCCAAAGATGCATTATAAAATGCAACTAAGAGGGATATTTTCAAGTTGATGAATGAATAAAAGTTGTAAATTATGCATTTTAGATTCTATCCATACGGTTAGATTTGCGATTGATATCACCAATATTTGTGTATTAAATTTCAAACTTAAAATTTAACACTCTTTTGTAATATGATTACAAATAAGATATTGACAATCTAATAATGAAATTTGTTGTGATGGGTTGAAATGTAATACTCTAAGTGTAGTGATTTTTGGAGATTTTTTGGTTGCTTAATTTTAGTAGTTGACTTTTTCAAGAGCACTTTTAGACTAAAATCTTTGAAATTTTGGGTGGAACACTACAACATGAAATGAGGCATAAAACTTTCACAAATCATCCCCTTTCTAATCGGATCACACATGCACGGAGCTAACTTCACATAAAAGTTTCAATAAAAAATACATGCTGCAAAAAGTGCATGATGGATGAGAAAACGGACTTCAAATCCGTACATCATGGTTGGGCGGTTAGGGGTTAAGGTGAGTTCAACAAGAGTTTTCACTTTAAGACACTCTTTTCGATTAACTCTAATGACAAGTGTCATCTTCTACTCCGTGTTCCACGGAAAGTTATTGTAACAGTAAAAAGCCAACCAAGAAATAGACGGTGCAATACCTTACTGCTTAAGAATGTTATGAAAGTGGTGATACAAAATGTTATATTAGCGCTCCATATTTCAACATTCATCCACATATTAGATAGAAAATATCACATTAGAAGAAGTCATTTAACTATAAAAGAATTCATCCACAATCTAGTGATCTCAACCAATTTATTTACTTATTTAAATTTGATGTTTTGTTGCAAAAAACTTCATGGGTTTTGGCCATTTTTTAGCCAGATTATTTATGCAATTTGGCACTATTTCGCCCCAAAAAAATGCCCTGTGTAGAAAGACACGCATCTTGGAATGTAGCGAGGCAAGGGGAAATTGGTTAGAATCATCCATATGTATGTGTTCATCCATAAAATTGTCTATTATAAGGAACTTTCATCCAAACACCGACGCTTTTTATAAAAATTGAGAAGATTTTGGAGATTAGATTCACTTTTTTGTCCATTTTTCTAGAATAAAATTAGCTACAGTACTCCCAAATTCGCCAGAAAAAAATTAAAATTTTTGGAGAGATGTCAAGTGGCCGTGGAGAGAATCTGCTACCTTACCTTGGGTCCTTTTTCGAGAAGATATTTCTTGGACATGAAAAATATTGGTACCTCAAATATGTATTTCCTACGGTACATGCATTTTTATTTATTTTTATATTTTTTGCACAAATTGAAGAAACTCTTTGCACTCCCTAAGCACATATTCTAATCTCATCATGCAAGATTGGGTCTAACCGAAAATCTCATTTCAACAATTCCATTGTAATTTGAAATCCCTCCAAACATATTACTTTATTCCAAAAATAATGTTAAAATTCAAATTTGTTTTATAAATTAATTAATAATTAACACAAGTTCCTACATTGTTGATTTATAATGGACTTATCTTTTGACTCAAAAAAATTCACCTTCTTTCAAAGTTTGTTAATGTTGGGGATAGCAATAGAGATAGTTGCTAAGTCTCTAAAAACTCATATTGTGTAATTCCTCTTTTATTGTCACTTGAACATATGTCAATTGTTTTCAAGATTGTGTTTGGCTCTTTTGTGTTTTTTTGGAATGACAATCACTTACAATTGAATGCAATTTATTAACAATATTTAATTTTTTAATTTTTTTTGGAATGGAGTTTTGATTTCACCCTTCCAACTTTGAGCTGAAACATGGGGCCTAAATTGTTCTTTTGTTGCTAAAATGAATGTTTGGCTTCTTGTTTTTAATTTTTTAATTTTTTTTATTGATTGCAATTTTTCCAAAATCAAATACTTGAAGCAGGTTTCAATTCCAGCAGGTGCATGAGTCGAGAATGGCGAAAAAAGAAACTCGAGTTAATTTACCAATTGCTATTGTTTATGTGTTTCAAAGTTTGTCAATGTTGAAATTTTTTGTAGTTATAGCAAAGAATATGAGAAGAATGGGGAAGGCTTTCAAACACCATAACATATGGCCTCGAATATACTAAAAATATACTATACACCATTGCAAAATATCATATACAACTGTACATCGTGTGTTATTTTTTTACTAATAGATGACTTTTCTTTTGTTTTTGGATGATTTCAATTCAATATCTTAATTTACGCTCATAGATCCTATTTGTGTTTGATGAACATAGTAATAAGCCTATTTTCTCAAGGTTAATAAACTAGAATGGAGCAATTTTTCTCTACTAATGAAGTCACATTTACACACTACTAGTAGTCAAAAACTACAAAATATTACTAGTGAAATACTTTATAATATTATTTGATTTATTTATTTTTTAACATTATTGTTACTTGTAGGTTGCATAATGCTCTTAATATATTATACTAGTAGTGAACATATAACTTTGAAGATTATATACAACTGCTTGTGAGTCCTTCTAAGTTAACCCCTAAATGCCTAGAGCCCTCTCTAAATTCGGCAGTTTTGCAAAGATGCATTATAAAATGCAACCTAGAGGGATATTTTGAACTTGATATATGAATAAAAGTTGTACGTTATGAATTTAAGATTCTATCTATACGGTTAGATCTATGAGTGCTATTACCAATAATTTTGTATAAAATTTGAAAGGTGAAACTCAAAATTATTTTGTAATTCAATTACGAATAAGATATTGACAATCTAAGGATGAAATTCTTTGTGATTGGTTGAAATGTAATACTCTAAGTGTAGTGATTTTTGAAGATTTTTTGGTTGCTTAATTTTATGAGTTGACTTTTTTAAGAGCACTTTTACACTGAAATCTTCAAAATTTTGGATGAATCACTACAACATGAAATGAGACATAAAAATTTCACAAATCATCCCCTTTCTAATCGAATCACATATGCATGAAGCTAACTTCCCATAGAATCTACAGTAAAAATTCCACTCTGCAAAAAGTGCATGATGGATGAGAAATTATGGATGAAATCTGTACATCGTCCAAAAAGTGGACGCTCAGGCAGTGAGGGGTTAACAAGAACATTTTGAGAGAAAAAAACCCATATAAAGTATACTACCCTATTTGTGCCATGTGATTATTTATGCCAATTTACTAAAATCTTGTTTTGGACATGCAAAGAAATCCAAATGTGTCACTTTTGAATAAAGTACCAATTTAGGAAGTGAAGCTTTCAATGGGTGTAAAAATGGCACTTTAGGAGTATGTAAGCGATGATTTGGAAGTGCTTTAGTCACCACAATATGTTGTACCTTTCAAATGTAAAAATAAAAAATAAAAAATAAAAAGCCATTTTAGGGCCTTGACGTTGTAGTAAACCATTTGAGGTGAATATTTTAGCCGTTTAAGGTAAGTACATTGGCCATTATGGATACGTTTATTGTCAGTTTTGTGATAACCTAGTGGCTCTATAGAGTTTATGTTAGCAAATTTCAACAATTTAAAAATTACTCACTTTGCTATAGCTTTATGTCCATGTGTGACAAATAAATAAATCTTTCTTGACCCATCCAAAAGATTATATCACACAAATAAGGTAGTATACTATAATTCTTGTATTGAAAGATACAAATAGTCTTCTTTCTAGAAAACCAAAAGATGGACTATATAAAGACAAGACAATGTACACATAATCACCATTATCTGGAATTGCATTTCTGGTTTCATTTTGCCTAAAATGAAGATATTCATGTACCAACCACATAACATAATAGAGCAGTTCAAGAAGTCCCCTTTTTGGAACTGGATCAAATGAGCATCTTTTAATGAGATCCAATTTTCACCTTCTACAACAGGTCATACCACTGGCACTTGGTGGTCCTCTCTTCAAGAGCTATGCCATTTTTTCCCATTTTCGTAGGTCCCTATGGTAATTAACCCTTTAACGTCCGAGTTCAACACTGTTTTCAAAGATTTGTTATAAAATGTTTGATGAAAACCAAAAATGGAATTGATGTACAAAGCAAAGTTGTCAATGTCAAGGTGAAGATCACATCTGTACGGTTGGATATATCATATATTTCTTTAATATTTTTAATTAATTTTGCAAGGTTTTCTCTTGAAAATCAATTAAAAATCATGAATTAACAGAATTAAAAAAAAAAAATTGTAATGAAATTGGAATAACATGCACTACGAGATGGTATGGTTTCCATTTATTTAATTCTACTTATTTTGGAATATCATCTTTAAGGTCTCACTTTTTGAACTAAGAATGAAACTTGACATAAACCACTTGTGTTGTTTTTCCAAAAATCATAATAACCTATTTTGAAGATCCAAACCATACAAAGGATAGTCAACTTGCACAAGAACCATGAGAAATTTTGGTGGATGAAAACTGTCCAATTTGGATGGAATTGAACACTTTGAATCTGTTCAGCGTCCACTATGTGGACGCAGGCGCCTCAAAGGGTTAACTTGCTGGAAGTTGATACTGCCCATGCTCACAACCATGTTCATGAAGACAATGACCCTAGATGGAGGTAACTTGCCAATTATGCTAAAGGGGACTTCACTAACTGCTCTATTATGTTATGCATCTGAACACTAAGCCTAATGTCAGTTTCTGGTACATCTATATTTGAACAACATTTTGAAAATTCATAACTTATACATGTGATGTCCAAATAACGCATACAAAAGTGCCTTAGAATCCTCTTTACTTGGGTTGCTTTTGACCCCACTAGTTACAATAGTTAGTTTGGTTTTCCTACCCCGCGTCGCATTTGTCGTGGTGGCTCTGTGCTTTCTCCCTCTTGCAATTGACGACGTTCAATTTGTGCCCAAAAAAAAAAATCTGGATCGATCCAGACACTAAGCAAAAAGTTGCCACCCAGAGTGGGAAGGCCATTGAATGGGCGTCGCCACCACAATCCAGGTCATGCGTTCTATCATACACTAGAGCTCCGGCCCTTGTTTGATTTTATACCTTTTCATTCTTAGATTTAGAAATCCTTGGACATTCAGTGTTCTGCTTAAACTGGCAGATTCTGGAACAAGAGGTTTCTGCCTCCGAACAAAAGTGACAGACAACCTCTGTCAATTCTAATAGGCTTGCAGTTCTAGCCACAATCGACAGAGATGATCGAAAATGGTCTTAGAGCAGTGACGGTGAGGAATTTCAGTCTCTTTAGCAAAATTGACATAGATGTGAAGATTTCATAGCCAATTTTGACGAAATTTTTTAGATTCTTTAATGCGTTTGTGGCAAATTATTTTATACTGTATAAAATTGGCTAATTTTACCATATTAGGAGAACCCATTTGGCTAAAAAGTAGTGGCTAATTCCTTCAAATATGAGTAAAAATTAGCATTAATTTCTTTTTTGTAGGGCTAAAATTCGCACAAAAAAATTTCACTGTTTTAGAGCATCGCCACCCTCCACAGAGGGTAGCCTGGTAACAATTTGTAATGGGTTGATGCCGGGCAACCAACGCCACCGTTCGCATACCAACGGCTCCAACTCTGCCGTGTCCGACATATTTCCTCTCGCAGCTGGTACGTTGTAGGGACAAACTCGCTACCGGTATGCATCTTGGGTTCCATTTTTGGCTCGTATCTTATCTAGATTGTTTTTGACTCTTGCTGTCGTATTCTTGTTGGCAATGGAGTCAAATTCTTATTGGTAATAGAGTTAACCGAAAACAGAACAGGTGTTCTGACCCCAAAAAAATCAGGAAGTCAGAGTCTATGCCCTCTTTTTGTGTAACCGAAATCAAAGCAAATAGGGAAGAAGATACCCTCTATCTTCAATTTTAGACACGAGCTCCAAGTTGTGAGAGCTAACTAATCAATGCAGTCACCTAATTATATCTCAAGTGGATGTGGGCCATCGCCTCCAAGCCTTGGCTCTCTTTGAACTCACCTTCATCTCAGTTTTGCCTCCTTTGTGACAGCAAAACTAGTTCACACTCCTTTCTATTTTGAATTCTTTGGAAACCATGCCAGTTTGCTTGGCTGCCTTAGATACGGGTCAAACTCACCTCACCTAACATGTCTTTTCTCTTCTTTTCGGTTAACTCTAATAGAGTTAACCAAAAAGAAGTGCATCTAACCTCTCTATTGAACTATACTTGGGTTGAATAGTGTTGTGTCATAGATTGTCCCCTTGTGGGCCATGGGCTTGGAGCTTTGGTAGAAAGTGTGGGAACCATAGCGAGGGTATGGAGAATACTTACAGTGCCTTGTTTTAAATTGTCCCCAACTCATCATAGACTAGTTTTTGGTCTATTTATATTTCAATATGAGTTCAAGAGGAATTCACACACGAGTTTGCCAAAACTTTCCTCTTTGGGTTGACTTTTCGGTTAACTCTAATAGAGTCGGTTCATTCTTGTTGGCAATGGATTCTTCTCATTGTAATGTGGGCTGGCTGGGGCGATGCAAGAACGTGGGTGGCCATCACCCCGGGCCTCAAACTGCTCCTTTGTCGGCCAGTGGACTAGGCAAGGGTGGTGATGCTCTTAGTAAAGTTGTGTACCCACAAACTATTGTTCATGTTCATGTCCATCTTATTATAATCAATCTTTCCCTGATTCCCTCCACACACACAAGATCGACCATTCTCAAAACCAATCGATGATGAGTTTGGATTGGTTCCGAAACATACTAGGGAACGGGCCGCATGCTGCAGATTCTACAGCATGCGGCCTATTCCCTCGTGTTAAGAGCCGAGGGAACTTTATTTGAATATCGTGGGAACATCAAAATCGATTGATCCAACAGATTCAGTTGGAGAATCGGCCACACTTCTCCTGCAACGCATTCGACTTCCTAACGCAACCTTGAAATCTACCAATTCAACCACCGAGGCTCTTAACATAACCATAGTTACCCTTTCAGAAACTACATCTGCACCTGGTCACAAATTCAAGCTACAATAACTAGCTTGTGACAGTAACCACTTGTGTGTCTATGAGATGAACACAATGTCTTGTAATTAATTCACCGTTTAATTAAAATTAAAATAAAAACTGAAACCAATTGACAAGTGTTCCATAGTTGGTATATCAATGGCTTTGACACTGGATTCTGGATAGGTAAAAGCTTCACTTGTTTTTTCAGGGATTCTGGATAGGTAAAAGCTTCACTTGTTTTTCAGGGATTGATCAAAACTGTGAACTCTGGATTTTCCAAATCAAAAACATAATTTTGTGAATCCAGAGACATGGGAGCTAGAAGAGTAATGAACTCGCGAGTAGCTCGATGGTAGGAGTTCATCATGACTACAGTAGACATACAAGCTTCGTCTTCATGAAGATTCTTGACATATATAGCTGAAGATCTAGATACATCGACGAAGAGACCAACCTCGATCGTTGCACAGTGTTTTCATGGTAGGGTGTCATAGTTGGGAAAAAAAAAAGTGTAATGTTGTAAAACATTTGCCATTCTTGGGCCATTACTGTTTCATTATTTATATCCAATAATTAAAAAATAATCATAAATAAATAAATATAAAAATCTTTGAAGTTTTATAAAATACTATGTATTATTTAATCCAATATTTTATGCTATCAGTTTGAAATATTTTTACATACTATACACTTGTTTTGGCCTATAACAATCAAATAACATTACTCATTTGGAAGTAAATGCTATTATTGGAAACTTGAAAAAACTTATATCAAAAGTTTTATATTGTCTTATAGATTTATGAAGCCCAATATATAAATTTTTTTTTAAATAGATTCTAGAATATTTTGACAAACAAAAAATTCAGAAATCCCTAGCTATAACTACATATTTTTGTACGTCCTAGTGTGAAAACACCCTACAACTAGCCATTAAGGGATAGATTCTTTGTTTTCCTGATTTGAATTCACGCTTTGCGTTCATTTGACTACTATTGTACAAATATGATAGAAACCGGTCCCAATGTAGAGCCTGAGATGATTGTTGTGATTGAACGGTGGATGTTTTGAGGTTGTGGGCGTTTGAATTGACACTAACATTGGCATGCGAAGGAATGTGGCCGAGAATGGAATTGGAAGGAACCAATCTCCATGTCATGCATGCAGCGTGGGCGGCCACAGATTTCGACGCCAGAAGGTGCCACGGAGTGGCAGTTTGCAGCAGCGTCATGTCGACAATTATGTAGCGAATGATGGAGGCGTTTGTGAATGGTAACGTGGCCCTATTGTGGGTGTCATCTTTACACACGCTTTTGGCTGTTGGGAAGTGCCAAATGTTTTAGTGGCCCGTTACAAAATCTTTGTGGGGTGTAGAATTGTTTGCGGGGAGTTAAAACAATATTGACTACTTTTGTAGCTAGATTTGGGTGGATCTATCGGCCATCAAAAAAAAATTCTTTAGACCGAGCTATATTATTCATTATGTTCATCTCCAATTTTTGGGCTTATCCACATTCTTTGTTTGTTTTTTTTATTCTCCTCATTTATTGTTGCAATAGATTTTTTTGCCCATGCCATTTGTTTCATTTATGTTTTGCCGCTTGAGTCAAAGTTGGTTGTAGGTCATTTGGGTTCCTATATTTTGAATTTTAAAAAAATAAATATGACCGGGTGATTTAAATAAATGAAAAGTATTTGATGGTATGCCCAAATATTAGGAGTAATAATATTGATATACTTTGGTGAGCCACCAAATTGTATTAGTGATGTGGAAGATATGAAAAAAAATTAGGGGTGTAATTACAAATTTTTAAATTTCCGTAGACATTGAGGTACAAAATGTGCACTTCTTGTAGATGAAGGAAATAAGTGATTTGGTATTTTTTAACTTTGATAACTCATAAAACATTTTATTTATGTTTTTATTTGTGTTTACATTAGTTTCAGACTTTAAATATAAAATTAGCACGCTTTCATTTTTTTTAGAAGTATGTCAAGTTTGTACATATGAGCAAGTGATGAAAATACTATCCTCAATGTTATTAATGAATATGGAAATTAGAAGATTAATGAGTATTGATTTGGTTTATGTACCGACGATTTGTTTATTGATGTTAAAGCATGAGGGGTTCATGAAAAGAAATTATGTAAATGGATAGTTACATTAGAAAGTTGCATTAGAACATTAATTGAAAAATGAAAGGCTTTGGAACAAACTTTTCCATAGATGGGATTTTATAGGCAACTTTTCAATGAGTGAAACCAGTGGCTTCTATATCATGCTTACGAAAGCCAAGGTGACATCAAATGTGCCAACGAGGTGAGAAATTTTGTGACGTATCTCATATGAAATTCAATGCCATTGTTTAATGATAGATTCTTCACAAGAAAGCAACGTCTTTCTAAAGGCAGTCCTTGCTCTACAGTTCTTGCTAGAAAAGTTTGTAAATCATTGGATGAACAACATGCCACTTCTCTGGAATTGATTTTGAGAGCATGAAGCAAGCATTTTGGAGCTTCCTTCCAATCTTTGAGTTCTATGAATGTAAGGCGCTAACAAAACCCCAATTGTATGACTTGGGTCGAACCGTCAAATTGAAGTTCAAAAATTGTGCCCACAAATTTGCAAACACTCTTCGGTCCAGAGATGACTCTCACGCACCGCCTTTGACCAATGATCTTCAGTATCTGGTTGGAGCAAAGTTTGGGGTCGCAAGATCTGAGACTCAAAACAAAAGGTAAAGCTCGAAGTGCCTACCGAGATGGCAAAGGCTTGGGGCTCCTCTGTAACTCAGGGACGGAATTGGTGTGATGATTTAAGAATAACTACATGCAGCTCGTCATCTAGTTGTAAAAAATCCGAAGAAACTCAACCCGACATGTGACGCCACAATTATGTCTCACCATTCTCGAGAAATAAAAAAACGTGAGGATGTTGTAGCACATATGTTTCTAGAGCAGACGTTGAAAACGGTTACTGATTTTAGCCCAGATGAAGAAGTTGCCATTTGGAACATCTTAAATATCACTACCTTGCTCTAAACTGTCTTCCAGCAACTTTGCAGCTCGACGAGGACACAATCCAAAATGCTACTAATGTATTATGTGGTCCACCATATGTTGGTAGTCAAGACTTCGTATACGTTTTGAGGCCGAAAATATCCAACCTTGTCACTGATCCTTAGCCACCCCTTGATAATGCGATTCCACGCCCAGGAACCTCTAGTAGCTCGACAGCGATGTGTGAGGATCCATTGGAAAGTTGTTGGCCATGTACCTCTCTTCTAAGGCCATGTATGAAGTAGCTTCTATTGAAAGGAAGAGCTGGAGATTGGAAAACCTCGGGGACGTGGCTTTCAGAACCCATTTGGCTAAAAGTGCATGGATTGTCTGATTAGTATCAATCAAAACTAGACCGTCCACCTTTTTTTACATGCAACAATCAGACTATGTGACCCATATTCTGCTACGTTGCATGGTTCCCGACCAAAGAAAGTCTTGTAACAAACTTATGTTTTTGTAACACCTCATGTGAGCCGCTCCATATAGGTGATTTCACAGTAGCTTGTCCAAAATGTGTAGTATGACATCGCATAACAAGCGAAATGTGGTGGTTAAAATTTTCTATTGGTCATTGAAATTAGTTTTTTGGCAAAAAGTTAACCACAGTGAAAAGGTATTTTAGGATTGTATGTATATTAATAATTAAAACTACTTATATGTATTTAACTTTTACTATATATTCAACTACTTTACAAAGTTATAAACTTTTTTTTGTTGAGAGCGATGACACCCTAGTGCGAAAACACCCATATTTCTATGAAATACCATAAGGTATTCAATAATACGGAGTTGATGCTGACGGCCCTGCCAAATAAAAACAAATATATCGACGTCAAGTAGGTTATTTTTGTCCAAACTTTTGCTAGCGGGAATTCAACAACCTCCGGTGTAAGGAGATTAATCTCAAATAGTGTACGGAGTTTAGAGAATTGGTTTTTTGCTACCCATTGATACGATAGAGTGTGGACCCACGGCGATGTCGGTTCCCGGGTTAGCCAATAGGCCGTACTCTTCAACCAAGTATTCCAAAGTCATCATGCCGAGCCAAAGTTGGTAATGAGATTTGTGGGCCTCCTACAATTCTCTTCAGTACTGTGAATGAAGAAATTTGTGTCATTTGGGAATTAAATGATCCATTGTTGACTATGACCGTGTGGCAGAGAGATGCCTTGTAATTTGCCATTCGATTGAGCATATTTGGTGGCCATGTTCAAGGCTTCTTCAATACATAAGAAAATATGTGGGCCAAGGGGCAATCCTAACGAACCATTATTTGTACTAGGAAGTCTTTAGATTCTCCTCCATTAATATTAACCGATTTCTTTGCCTCATACAACAATAGATGTACCATCTACATGAATATCTCGGGGATGCCTAGAGTACATAGCACCTGGAAAAAGAATAGTAACGTCAACGTGTCGTAAGCTTTTGTGAAGTTGAGTTTCAACAATTCATGTGATGTTCCGACTCTTGAACCCATGAGATAGTCTCATATTATAGCAGAATATTATCAAGGATCTATCTATTGACGACAAACACTGTCTGGATGTCACTGATGACGTCGACAAGAAGTAGGTGAAGTCTTTGTGGTAAGGCCTTTGCAAAGAGTTTGTACAAGACATTCAACAACGTAATCGGTTGCCAATTGGAAAGGTTGTTACAAGGTTCATCTTTGTATAACAAAACAATAAGACCTTTGATCATGCCTCAAAGGAGCTTGCTTTTGTGCAAAGATAACTAGATCATCTCGGTAAACTCGTTGCCAATTATGTGCCAAAATCTCATGAAGAATTCTAAACCGAAGCCATCTAGTCCCAGTGCCTCCACGGTAACCATCGCTTATGTTGCTACGTGGAAGTCCGGCTCCAGAAGTGGTTAGTCCAAAGAAAATTTGGCTTCTTCAGTAAAACGCTGTGAGATGAAGTGAAAATCAATTATGACGACTTTATCTTTGAGTGTAAAATCGAGCTACTATAGACGATGGTAAAAATGAGAGCAAACGCGAACGTGTCCCACACCGTCTGTAACTTCTTCTCCATTTGAGTCTCTCAGTGGTGGCGAATGATTTCTCCTAGACTATGTGGAAAAACTCACAAGAGACCATGTCCACTTGTATCGCCATTTGACACAGGCTCAAATTCTTTTATCACTGATCTTCAAACTCTTCAGTGCCTGCAGTTGTTGTCTTAAGGCGCTCTGACAAGATTGTTTTGTGGGCGGTCATGAGCGGTGTAAATTTTTTGGTTGGCCCAATCCAATTCATCATTGAGATGACATTCTTCGGCCCGAAATGCATATATATATATATATATATATATATATATATATATATATATATATATATATAATTTTTGTTAACAAAATGTAGACCCAGCCCACCACCTACAACTTGCCAAAAAGGGTCTTTGTGTTGGCTATGGTTGTGAGACCTTTTAATGGCTGGTTGAACAACGTCGAGCCACTTCACGTTCATTTTCCACGTTGTAAGTTTGGATTGTTGAACTTGCAATTTGATCATTACTTCCATGCTATTCTGATCAAACTATGTGTTGTTGCCATAAATTTTGTAAAACAACAATTTACGATCACCAATACTTTGGCTATTATTAATGTACATTCAATCTAACTGAGCTAATACACGAAGATTGTCGTGGCGAATTTATCCTACAAAAAATCTAAGCTACATGATGTGCATGGGCTATCCTTTACTTTTAAGTGATGCTTGAAGTTAGGGATTAAGACTCATTTCCTTGGTGGAACAAACCTTTCGTATAGGTTGGATTTATCCTAGTGGGCTTCAACCGTGTTGAAGTTCCCTACAAGGATCTAGTGACATGACGTGGATATGTTTGCAATCATGCTCTCTTATAGCTAACAACGTTGGAACGAGTTGTGTAGATGTTGGCAATGCCAACATTGCCCCCCAACAGTCCTTGTGTGACCAGCTAGTGACAACAGTTCCCTTAAATGAATCCTATTTGAGAAAAAAATATAGCATATTTGGGAGCAAAATGTATGACGATTCCACCTCTGCCAACTCCCGCCACATCTAGTGCATTACCGTAGCATATACTTGCTTCTAAACACCACATAGCCGCTTGTCGCAAAAGTCGTTTGCCAAGGCCTGCAGCTGCTTCAGCTAATAGCGTGTGTTCTTGAATCGAAAGGATGTCCAAGGATTGAACATATCTAATATAATTGAGTTAACCGAAAACAAGAAGGGGTCTGTACAAAGTCTATGCGGAGTCAACAATCTTATATAAGTGATTTCTAATACAACTATCATATGAATAGTTCCTTGGTCCCTTCATGAATAGAGCCATAGGCTTGGAGGAACTTGTAAGAACTCCCCTCTAGAATTGGGGAGGTCACGAGTTCTACTCCCATAAGAGGTGCAGGGTCTTGCTTTAAATTATTTTTCAACTCACTATAGACTAGTTTTGCCGTTTTCTTGAACTGAAAACAAGTTGAAGGTGAGTATGAGGTAAGTTTCTACTTTGAGACACTCTTTTTGGTTAACTCTAATGACTCAAGAGTGGTATGGAGACTGCGCCATTCAACCCCCTCACATTAAATGATAGAATTTTTAAATTCATGAGTGTAGGAGGGTAGTCAAGGATTTTGAGGCGTCCCCTCCGCCTCTATAACTAGTCACGTTTCTGTATCCCCATGTATCAAAACCTTACGCACTACCAATAATTTTTGGTGGGCTGGGTTGTACATGTAGACGGTTGTGTCGATTACGAGCTTGCGCCTACAGTTTCCCTAATTGAGGTATTACGCTCTTGTAAAGCCAAATTGGACTCCGACAAAAGAGACTGGCGATCTCTTTCTTGAATCAACAAAAGCAAATGTTGTCGGACACATTCATTACCAATATCCTCACTGGTATACTTCTATGGTACAAACAAAGCAAATGCTTGGGAGATTGGTTAATGTGGTGACGATGGTTGTCCTCATATCGGGAACAATTGACTAGATTGAGCATCTTGGAATGCTTCTTCCTCCTCAATACATGGGCCTTAAACTAATTCTCTTTTATTGTCTGAACTAGCGTGGAAGGAAATTCGGCTTCTAGGAGTTGAATCCATGGCCAATATTTGGAGTGTTAAGGTGGTAACTCCACTTATATGGAACCTTATGGAACATTTTTTTGCTGTTGTGGCGAGCTCGGGATAATGCATGGGTTGTGCAGGGCTCCTTTATGTTCTTAAATAGATATAGAGTGACGAAGGCCTCAATATCACAATGGATAGATGGCCCAAGTTGAGTTGGTATTGAATTATCTGGCCCTCCTTAGAAGCAAAAGAGGGTATTTCAAGGTCCATGTTTACAAGAATCTCCATAAGTTTGTGATCATCTCTGGAAAGGTCACTAAAATTGGATTTTTGTGTTAGTTGTGGCAATTCAAGGGGGTGCTGATCTATGATGGCATGGACAATGCAGTCATGTGTCGACGGTGGCACTTGAATTGGAGGAGCTACAATGGATTCATGCGGAATGCGGTGTGACGAGCTAACCGATATGTTGATGTGGGTATCGCTTCAATTTCCATGTCTTGAGTTTCATAAACTAGAAACAGATGTTGACTCCATTCTTTCAAAAGTTTGCCACTCTGTGAGTTCGTTTACGCACTCTATGCATTATTTTACGGTGTGATTTTTGCATCTACCAATGTGAATCCTTCATCTTTAGTGAACTTATAGTCGGGATCGAAGCTATGCGCATCCCACGACTTGGAAGACTCCGGTGCGTGAACATGTTGGTTGTCTCTACAAGGCCCGGACTTACCGGGTAGTGGTGTTGTGTGAGGCAAGCCTTGAGATTGTTGACAATGTGCTAATAGGCAGTCTATTTCTTCATGTTCAATGTCTAAGCACTTGCTACAACTAAAAGTACTAGATTTGTAGATAATTACTACCTCAAATGACGGGCCATAATTGTTAGCGATGTCTATGGTAGAAACTAAACCTCTTTAAGGATTGACCGCTACACAAAACCTAGCATGAACATGTCCATCTATGGAATAGTTTTAAAGATATGACCCACAATTACAGTTGAAATCCGAACTTGGTCAATGTATTCTAATGGAAGAAATTGTAATCTTATCCAAGTCGGGACTAACAGACCTTTGGGGTGTTTTGGATGAAAACCTAAAACCCAATTTTGAAAAATGACTATGCCAACGTCAAGTTTGCAGGGCGTCAATAGCACTACGCGTCTAACTACATCAGACGACTCTAGTTTTAATAATAGAACCCTCCTCCGGTTGCTATTTGGAACAAAATCTTCGCCCAGATTTTGGCCTCCAACTCGCGCAACCATTGTTTGTGGTTAACTATGGAATCTAGGCCTTCAACAAAACTAATTACGACAACATATTTCCTTAAGTATGGAATCTCCTTCCTCAATGAATCCAAATCTAATGTCGTGGCATGGACAACTTGCTTCTCTCGAATCAAGTCACCCTTGGAATTTTGATCCTCGCGTCAGCAAATCCGTTGCCATGCACGCACTTGGATGTGCATGGGCTTTGCGTCGGAGAAGTAACAGACCTCATACCGACGTCAGAAGTTTTCTATATACATATTCATGCGAGCTTCACTTGAGGGCCCGTGTCGTATTGTTGCGCTATAGCTATTGGGCTCGATTGGAAATCAGGGTTTTAAAATCAAATAAATTAGTAGAACCTAAGATAAGGTGGTCGGATTTTGACAAAATGGCTATTATTTGTATGCTATTTCGTGAACACATATCTTAGTGTTGAGCCACGTGAAATTCTATGGGGAAATCCGATACTAATCAGTTGAATGTGCACATATCTATGGGCGTTTTGCGCTACCGCTTAGCTCCTGCTATGTTCCCCCATGTCAGCCACCTTATACTTGTAATTTTCAATTTATCAAATAACCAATAACCAAGGCTTTGTATTTTTTACAATGTAATTTTCTTTTCATTTTCTTGAAAAAATAAGAGAATACTCTTGCCTAGCCGTTCTTTTGTGTTCTTTTAGTTGAAAATCCCAAAATCAAAAATAAAATAAAATTCCCTGCCAAGGCTCGTCCCTATGTTTTGTTTGCATTGGAATAAAATGTCCGTTTATTTCAAAATAAATAAAACAAAATAAGAGAATATAAAATTCTTTCTTATAAAAAAATATATATGTGCTAATTTGTTCACAATTAGATAGTGAACCGACTATGGATACTTAATTTGTTTTTAATTAGATGGGCAGGCATGCAAGATTGCCAAAAGTTAGTTGAGCCAATGAGAGTTGCGTCATCAACCGACTATGGATACTTAATTTGTTTTTAATTAGATGGGCAGGCATGCAAGATTGCCAAAAGTTAGTTGAGCCAATGAGAGTTGCGTTGGATGACGTTTCAAGCTTATCATTTGGTTCATGATGGAGAATTGGAGATAGGAGAATCTTGTTGGTGCAGGAACAGTGAATTGTTTCCAGGAGCCAGTGACTGGCAGGAATTCGATATTTAAGAATATAATTGACTTATTAAAAAAGTGACATTATTATGCCTGAAATGGGCTTGGAGGCGACCATTGGAACTCCAAATGACGGCTGACACTCACTTTTTACCATTAATATCTGTTCTTGTCATTGGTATGCACCGGATCTGTATGGGCCCAGATCCCGCGTCAACTCCTGCACTTTTTCTCCACAATTTTAATTTTAGTTTTTTTGTTTTTGGACACAAATACAGAGAACTGTATTGCAAGTGGAAAGAAAATAAAATTTTAGTTTTCATTTTAATTTAATTGTTTTCTTTTTTTTTTGAACAAAAGGGGCAACTGAAGATAGCCCAATGCTTAGAAAAAGGAACAGAACTTTGGTCCTACAATGCCCGGGTACGGTTTTCACTCAGAAGAATAGACAAAATATTATGGAATTTCTTTATGAAATTGATTTATTATTCATAGAAAAAAAAAAGCCCAAATGTATTGGAAGCCTTTGTAAATTTCTCTAATCTTCAATATTTGTTCTGTTTTGGGTACTTACGAAGTTTTTAAATTGATTTTTTTTGAACAATGGTTTTGACAAATACTCAAAGAAATTATTCATTGAGTATCCAAAATGAAAATTTATAATTATATAATATATTTTGGATACATTTTCACAATTACAAAATTTGAAAAGAAAAAATATAAAAAACATACACATATACATACATACACATACACATACACATACACATACATACACACATACATTTTCAGTGGTTAGGAAAATTAAGGTTGCCATAATCCCAAATTATGATATTCTTGAAATTTTTATATGTAATGTCAGAATAGAATTTTGTAATGAAAACAATTATTTGGCAAGCATGTGTTAGCACTACTACAGCGGTAAGTACTGTATGGGTGGTACAACTTTCCTGCCAAGATAAACCACTAGCAGCACCAAGCCATGTGGATCACACCACTGCTCAACGAGCCCAATTGGTTTCGAACCCGGACCACATAAATGTGATAAAACGTCCTTCACCAACCAACCAAAGAACTCATGGCTTGGTGATAAAACTTAACTCTAATCATACCTTATACAAACTAGCACTCAAACATCACTACTTCACTTTTTCCCTTTGTTACTGTTACTCTTGCTTTGTTTTGGTTACTATAACGTCCATCCTCGAAAGAGGAGAGTAGTATTGTTCCAATGTCCCTTTGTCCGGTGGGCATCGGGTCACTGACATTACGAACGGACACTTTATTCATGCCGGCCCTTTATTTGTGGTCGGTGTTTCTATTATTAAGTACTGTATACATCCAAAACATGAATTATTCAAATTATTCCACCTTCACTCCCATTCAGTTCAGTTCCTCAGATAAATTAAAGTGAGTGATATGTTTTATTATTATTATTACTATTTACACAAATAAAGGGAAACCTTTACTGCAAAAAGAGGGCACAAATACAACCAGGACCCAATCAGAACCGGCCAAGCCCAAGAGAGGTAGAGAGAGAAAAGAGAGAAAAAAGAGAAAAGAAAAGAAAGGAGAACAAAAAAGGCCCAGAATTTTAAACCTCAGTGAAGGCCTATTCACACCAGCCACTTGAACGCGCGTGCGTTGGGAATTCGCGTCAGTCAAGGTAAATAGATGGTGAAAATAAATCATAGTTTAATGCAATCTATAGTGATGAAGACGCAAGTAAATAATCTCACAACGCAAAAAAGGAATGGCAGTGAACTTGCGGCAATAGAATGTAGTTGAATAGTGCCGCTCAGTGTTTTTAGCGTGATAAGACAAGTTCAAAATAATAAATCATTTCTTCAATTTACCCACCCGAAAATCCACGAACGCAGACGGACTTGCGTTGGATTTCTCGTGTGAATGGGCCATGAGCCAAGGACGTCCTAACCGTCATTTAGGCTAGGAGTCTTTCCACTCCGTGAAAATCCCTTTGCAACACCAAGTGTTTCTAAACCTATCTAGATGTTTTTGGGAAAGTGAGTGATATGTATCTAAGTTAACCCTTGAAGGACCAAGGATTCATGGTTTTAAAATGATAAATTTGATCGATCATGTTGTGAAAAATTTAATCAAGATGGAACCAACTTTTATATCACTGGAAACGGTGAAGAACATTGCATGCGTTGATCCAAAATTAAATTAAATTGGACAAATGAAAGTCTTTGTATGACCTACTCCAAACTACTAAAAAAACATGAGGCCCAATTTGGGTTTCTTGGTCCTTTAGGGGTTAACCCTTAAATGTCAAAAAAAGCCCCATGGGCTCATTTTGAGAGAATAATCAAGAAGAAAGTGGATTTTCTCACATTACTCAAGTGGCTACTGTTGGGGCAGCTCTCTTAATTTTTTTTATTCCTTTGGACTGCCCGTCTAGGACCCGCTTGACGTTTAAGGTTAAAAACACAATGAAATCCACTATTTGAGATCTGCAAATCCATGAACATCCAGGCAGCCCCCAAATCTTCCTTCCTTCCTGCCACCACAGTGAGGCACCGACAGCTGTCTCCCTTGCAGGTCAGTCACTCCCACTCCCAAGTCATTCTAACATATATTACGCACCCTCAACTTAATTACTTTATTCTTCCAAAAAAGACTGTACTTCTAACTTACCTTCAGTCCCTCCCTCCGTCCCACCAAAATGGACCTTGTTTTCACCCAAATCCATTAACGTCCCCATTCAACACTGATTTCGAAGATGCGTTATAAAATGTTTGATGAATAACAAAAATGGAGTTGATGTACAGTGACAAACAAAACTGAGTATTGATTTGAAACTTTTTCATTCAAACAACCATACCATGAGCATCAATGGGCAAAGTCCAAAAGTGAATATGCAAAAGTTGTAGTATGTGACATATAACACATTATTATGGAAATTTGAAGAAAAACTCAATTGTGATTTGAAAGAAAATGAATTTCAAAGTTAGCCATGTCTAAAACTCGGTTTTGTGCGCTATAATTCGGAACTACTTTAAATTTTGTCAATTTTTTCTTAGAGCTTCAAAAAAACTTTTTGTGTCTTAGCATGTTGGTATACATCATTTTAGATTGTTGTACACAAAAATTGAAGGAAGTTGACATTTATAGAATTTAAAATATTCACAATTTGACAAACATGCAAATGATGTTGGTTCTCACGATATTTGAATATTTTTTTTGGAATTAAGAGCATGGGAGTTCATTGGCCATTGTATAGAGAGCATATGCTGCAACATGAACCATTGTTACATCTTAATGCCCTTGCATTTGAAATAGTTGTTGAATAGGCCAATGCATTCAATTTATATATTAAAGTTGTATGATGCAGTTTTTTGGTCTAACTTTTTTATACAAAAGTCTAGAGTTCATGACGCAGATGTTTTCAGTAAATTGATTATGTGCGTCAATATCCGGAAGGTAGGGTCGACAACTCATGCCTAAAATTTACTTTTTTGTCGAAATGATTTGAATATTCTCTAAAATTCTCTTCTTCACCATAGAGAATACTCCCTCCAATTCATAAGTCCACTTCACGTATGTATCAGTTTTCTTAACGTTTTTGTTGCCAAAAAAAATTGTCTTGGTACTCAAAAAATGGTCTATGTTTAATAGTAATATGTAGTTTTTGTGTCACATGTATTGTCCCCCCATTTGAAGTGGATAGGGCTCATGTTTGAAGTATAAAACATAGGACAAAAATCTGGGAAAAATTTCAAGTAACTTATGTCCCATTGCATCCTAAAATTATCCACTTCAAGTAACTTATGTCCCATTGCATCAAGTTTTACAAGTAGTACATAACTTCGGGTTCCTGCATTGCTCAAGTGAATAGCTGAACTGTGGTTTTGCCTGTTCTGTTACTTCTTGTTAGTACATGGATATGTCTCGAGAAACCAATAACAGATAGACAGAGGTGTTCCTTCCAAGTTCAGTTAGTTATGGAGAGTGCTTAATTTCGTCGTTTCATGAAGAGCGTGCACCAACAAACACAAGAAAGCCAAGTACATTCCCACCCAAGTAACTTAATTAACGTATATATCATGGTACTCCTATTGATCGAGTCCTGTCCATCACGGCAGTTCTTATGATTAGTGCTCTCACATCATTGGAGGTTCTCATCGATTGATAGAACTCGCCATGTGTTACACTTGCATTCCTCAACACTACAAGGAAACCCGTAGCTTTTCACTGAACGAAATCGAGGAAACCCTTGTCCTATGTGACCAAAAGCACTCACCAACTCTAGAATGGCTCAAAATAGCAGTGAGAAGCGACCAGTTTCCTTGTAGTGCAACGATGTTGGAAGTGGCGACCTATTTTCAAGTTGGATAATGATTTAAAAAAAATTTAAAAGCTCATCGTCATGCTTTGAAGTTGAAGTTTCCGTCCCATGTTTTCAATAGTGGAAACTCGTCTTCTTTTAACCAAGTGTCCTAACTAGGACATTTAGAGAATCGGGTAGGTTCCAGTGAACACATTTTTAATCGAATTTTGAAGGAAATTTAATAGTAGATTCCCCAATGTGCCACGGAAATGGGAATTCTTTTTTTTTTGAATTCCGACACTGTATGTGAAAGTTATGAGGGGAAATGTGTTTTTTTCGGGAGAAGGGCAGCGGGGCAGTAGAGAAATAGTTGAATTTTAGGGGGGGGGCAACAAGATGGGCGGCGTGTGGAAAATGGGGTGGACTGTGGGGGGCATAATATTTTTAAAAAATTAAAAATTATTTTTTTATAAATAAAAATTATTATTTTAAACTGAAAATTATCATTTTAAATTAAAAATATTATTTTAAACTAAAATTTCAATTTCATAATTTAAAATATTATTTAAAAATAAAAAATAAAAAATCATTTTAAAAAATAAAAAATAAAAATCGTCCAATGAGGGACTGCCACGTGGCAGTGTACCTTGAGAGTTAGTGGGGTCATGAACATTGGAATGGGTTGGCACTTCAATTTCCTTCCTCCACCCTTTATTTCCCCCCTAACCCCCAAAATTCTTAGAAAATGTGCTACATGTCTTCTAAAACTTGGAGATTTTTTATTTTTTCAAATTTTTTTTCGCCATTCTGTAGAGGGTGGAATGCACTTGTGTTTCACCGCTCGGATTCGTATTTTAAATAAAGAAAGTCGAAAATATTGCAATTCAAAAAACATATAGTCTTTTCCTGAACTTTTAAACCCCCAACAAGTGCAAGGTGTTCTTCAACATCCTAAACATCTCCAAACGCAACGAAAATTGGTACACAACTAAGTAACATCATATAGAATGTGAAAGTGAAGTGCGACAAGTTTCGGTAGTGAGGTTTTTTTGGGGTGTTTTTTTCCATCAAACGCAATTATCTTGCAATCCGTGCGGTCAAAATCAACGAAATTTGTTGTGTATGTTTTTCAAATAGTTTAGAACAAGATCTTACGGTTAGAAGGTAAAAAATAACATTTTTTTGGATTTTTTGCATGGGGGAGTAAAAATGGCAGCATTGGAGTGTTTTTGGAGGAAAAACACTCCGGTCCTTTAGGGGTTAATTAGAAACTTGAGAGAAGATGTACAGTTGTCCCACTCTCTTATGACATGTTTGGGAAGCCCTAATTTCAAGGTGGCAGACATGGATTAGTCACAAAATGTGACATGTGTATAATTGCTTGAAACAGTAATATTGTCATATTATGGAATGTCATATTATGGAGGGTAGATTGTAGTTTCAAAGGACCACCCACTTTTGCCCTTTATTATTGATCCTCCCATTTCTGTGTTGGACGGATTCCGTGTTGGGCATAAGGACCCAATAAAGTTAACCGAAAAGAGAGCCATCTAACCTCTCTTTTTGTTTTGCTTTGAACTATACTTGGGTGTAATAGTGTCTTGTCATAGCCACCAAATATATAAACGAACCTGCACATATCTTTACCGATTGTCTCAACTGTATACACGTTCTAAACACACAACTAAAACACCCAACCCAACAAAACAACCACGCCGATAAAACCATATTAAAAGAAATGGTAGATATGCTAAAAAAGCGTACACAACCCACCACAATATACAAAGTAAAAGCACATGCTAAAATTAACGGAAATGAACACGCAGATCAACTCGCAAAAGAAGGTACCATGAAAAGAAACTATCAATTTGCCGCAAATCCACATGAATTTGCACACACCACACCTTACTACTTCCAAAAAGACACATGGCCCGGTCGTCACAAACGACCAGACAAAGGTCCAGTTAGATGTCTGGATGAATACATAAAGAAATATGACCGAGAAAATAACCTGGAAACACTGGCAGAAGACTTCCCCAACATAAACAAATGGACAATGAACTCCATCATAGATAACGAAATGTACAATGACTTTTGGAATAACCCAGAAATAACAGACTCACAAAAAACAAGCATACTAAAATTTAGAACCGACCAATATCTGGGAAACGCCAGAAAACAACTAATTTTCGGTATACAAAGATTCCCCTCAAAAACATGTCCCATTTGCAACTCACAAGATGCAGACACATGGCTACATGTACTCTTACTCTGCAAACAACACCATATACACGCACTAAGAACCAAAAGACACAACAAAGCAATATGGGAAATAAGAAAACTAATATTATCCTCGAATAAATCAAGATGCTACACTCTCATGAATGCGGGCACTTTTAATAATAACCCACAATAAAACACAGTTCCTCCATGGTTATTACCATGTACTTGTGGTCAACAAAGATGTCAATGTAATGCCAGATTCAAACCAGATATACTATGCATAAAAGGTCTCCCATACAAAAGTCCACCTACTCTAAACCCCGACAATAACCTAACCATACAATTTATAGAATTCACATACAAAAACAACAGATTTTCACCAGAAACTATTGGCAAAAAAATTGTAAAATACCAACCTTTAATTAATAACATCATACAACAAGGTTGGAAAGTAGATCCTATCATAGTCGTCACAGCTGGAGCCAGAGGAACCACACACGCCCCCTCAATGAAACAACTAGAAACAAAATTCAACATTTGCGAAACCTCCATAAAACACACATTCAAAGCAATAAATACCATTGCCATACAATATGCTGGATCAATCCTTTTACACAAAAGACGTATAGAAAATAATCAACCAATACCAACAGAATAGTACAATAAAAGAGGGAGGGTAGTGGTGAAAACCACTGCTAGCCACTCTTTTTAAACAACTAGCTCAACACAAACACTTGTCTCAGGGGATAGGTAGGGCCGGTTGGTTGGTACAACTTTCCTGCCATGGTAACTCACTAGCAGCACCAAACCATGTGTATCACACCACTGCTCAAACGAGCCCAATAAGACTCGAACCGGACCACATAAATGTGATACAACGCCCTTCACCAACCAACCAAAGAACTCATGACTTGGTGTTAATAATTAACTCAAAACATACCTTTATACAAACTAACACCCAACAATCAATACTTTGTTACTATCTTGTGTTACTATTACTGTTACTTTGTTTCGGTTACTATAGTGTCCATCCTCGAAAGGGGAGAGTAGTATTGTTCCAATGTCCCTTTGTCCGGTGGGCACCGGGTCATTGACAATACGAACGGACACTTTATTCACTCCGGCCTTGCAATAGGGTCGGAGTTTCTATCTATCTATCTCTGTCTTGTCATAGATTGTCCCCTTGTGAACCATGGACTTGGAGCTTTGGTGAAAAGTGTGCGAACTATAGCGAGGTATGGAGAATAATAACAAGGCCTTGTTTTAGATTGTCTCCCAACTCGTCATAAACTAATTTTTGGTCTATTTTTATTTCAATATGAGTTCAACATGAGTTTGTCAAAACATTCCTCTTTGGGCTGACTTTTCAGTTAACTCTAATGTTGAACATTTTTGTTGTTTTTTCCTTCTTGCAGTAAAGGGTTCCTTTTATTTGTGTCAAAAAATAAAATAAAAATAATGTTGAACATTTTGCCTCATAAACTATTTTCTGTATGAACTCAATTTCCTTAGTAACAGAGTATTACACCTGGAATGTGGTTATCACATTGATGCCTCATGTTATGCTTGTTGCTACTAAGTTGGCAGCTCTTTGTTGAAGTGAGACCATCACGCTGTTCTTGCACACCAAAGTAGCGAATTTATTGTATGACCATGGCGAGTGAATTCTCAACTAAAACTAGGTTCAACTAGGTTCAACTAAAACTAGGTTCAATTTAAAAAACCTCCAAATTGGACCCATTGGCTTCACACTAGGGTTCGGGTCCACTTCACATATCATTATTTTATTCAACTTCTCAAGTCCAAAGGTGAGTTTCTCAAGTTCAATAAATGGATTTATTGAACTGCATAAGAATTGGACCTAGACCCTAGTGTAAAGTGGCCCTAAACTGGCATGCAGCCGATTACAATGATATTGAAATTAGTGTGGATTGACCACAGCGCACTGCAATTTTGCCAAACATTACAAGTTTACTCTGTAGGTTTGGAAGCCAGCGAGGTTGAATATTTTAGTGACGGAAAAATAAAAGCTAAACAAAAGCCCAACCAAAAATCAGTGTAGGTTTTGAAATGTCTATGGGTAGTAGTTTCATGGCTATTGATCATCAGGTGGTAAGTATAAAAAGAGCATCTCTACCTGTCATGTCTGTATTTGTATATATCTGAACAGTGTGGTGAAACACGGTCGTAATCACATGCTTCTACGCAAAAATACATGGTTGCAGTGGAACTTCAAGTCGTTTAAGGGTTAATACATGTAAACCATTCTTGAACAGTCCACTTGCAAATGTACAAATACAAGCAACACTCTACACCTACAAGTATTTGTGAAATTGCAAAAATTAGACGAAATATATACGAGTACCATATTTGCACACTGTATCTTGCGTAAATTAACAAAAAGATTCACAAGAGGACCTCACAAAACAAACTAGACTAGTTGTGGGTATGCTTCTCTAATTTACGCAAATGGTGTTTCTACTAGTGTTGCCCTAAGTGATTGAAGAGATACATTCTCATTGCCAATATTATTGCAGGTGATACAACCCTCAGGTATTTGACAACAAGGTTTACATTTCATTGGTTTGTTTTTTTGCTTTTTTTTTAGCAAACATAATCTTCTTTAGCAGTCTTGGCAGTGTACGTTTGCCTTACTGCTATCAAGAAGAGAAAACGCACATGATTCCCCTGCTACACTTATGTTATTAAAAAAAGTATTTGAGATGAGGTGGCAATCCGTAATTAGTCCCATTAAGAAGAGATGGATTAGTGGGACATTAGTTTGTTCAAAAGCTTGGAGATTACTAGTGTCTTGTCTCAAGTGGTCGAAATTAATTTGTACAAAGTATGTACAATACCTGTACTACATGGAGGTGTTGAAATGGAGGCTTGGAAGTTTAGAGAAAAGCTCATTTTTGCTGCTTTCTTGAATTTTGCCCTCAGTTCAATGAAACCGAGGTTATAAAATACGGGATACATGAATTCGATACTAGTGTACAAATGCATATATTCACATGTACTCACTGTATTCATAGTCTACCTAATTACATTGTTGTAATCCTGGAACAAAGGTGAACATTCTTGTGTTGGAGAGTCAAACCTCACTAGTAGAAAAGGATTTGAGGTAATGTTGCCCAGTTCTAGGTAAGTGCTGCCCATTTGCTTGGGCATCTGTCTTGACACATGCACTTTTTTACTAGTGCCTAATAATGAGTAGTGGACATACATCTCCATGCTATTTACCTGCAAATGCAACCACAATTGCTTGTATACAATTGTACTAAGATATACTAATATAAAATACAGGTGTATACTCGCGTTATGTATCCGAAGTACATCTACTTGCTAATCTTGTCTTAACATTTTCTCTTTGAACCAGAATTAACAAATAAGTCTACTGACGTAAAAACCATGTAAATTTTAGAAGGCATCGAAATCATGAATTGTGATTCCAAAGTGCTCCCCTCTCATGGAAAAGTGAGATAAGTTAAAACCAAGCGCCTATTCAAATGTGCATCCTATAAAATATGGGTACAAACAATACTAAACATTTATTACAAAATGTAGAACACTAAGACATCAAAATTAGGGCATGGATTTGAAACATTCCATTGAACTTTGCACTCTTACGGGCACTCTTATAACTTTTGCATATGATACTCAAATAAAATAATTCCACTTTCCACCGAAATTGTGTCATTATGTTTGTCATCTTCGAAGAATTAGGGTTTTGTTGCCAAATCCATGCGCATGGCTTGTGGCATTGATGTGCGATTGCAAGGGCAGAGGGATACACCATTGCGAAGGTGGAGCTCTGAATCACGAGTTTAGTTTACAGCACGTTAAATTCTTTCTAAGAAGGGTTTAGGGTTTCAGGATTGCGTACCGTCTGATTGCTTTCTTTGCAAACAATTCTGGCACATGTATGTATGTGATCCTTTGTTTGTTGTAGCTCATTCGAATCAAGCATACATGTCTATAGCAAGCCCTAAATTTAACACTGGCGCTAAGCATGCGTGGAGCTTCGTCCTCATTCATGGAGAGGTGCAGATTCTTGGAGCCCGACCATTCGGCGTTCTCACTAGATGCAATATATGATGCTTTAATTTGTGTGAGTCGGAAAATATGGCGAAGCGCAAAGCTGGTTGCAATTTGAGTGAGGAGAATCATCACGTAACGACGAGGTCATGTAGGGACGTTTTTTTGTTCAATTTTGTTCATGTTTTCACCAACTCATGCAATGTTCTTCACTCATTCTAGTGATATAAAATATGGCCTCATCTGAATTCTATTGTTTTCATTTGAAAACCCAGAATCCATGGTGCTTTAGGGTTGTGGGATTGGAGTTTTATTAAGGCTAACCTCGAGCTGTTGTATTCACGGTATGTTAGGTATGTTCCTACCTGATTTTCAAGGCATCATCGTCGTTGGAACTTACACAATTTAATTTTGGTTGTTATCATCTTTGAAGAATTCGGAAAGAGTGAGGAAACCTTTCATTACTTAACCTTACTGTTGATTTCGAGGGTTCTGACCCACTGCGAGCCTGAGCAAAATTAAATTCATCACCATGATCAAATCCAACCTGCAGCTCGAGCACAGTCTTTCAGGAAATTGAAGGTATGTCCACTATAAGATTATTTTGCCATGACTCTCGGCTATGTCTAATATATATTAATGCTACATACAGTTCCAGAAACTGTAATTTTCATGTCTTGTCAAGTTCCAAGTGTAATCCAGAATCTTTGTTGCAATCTATCTTGACTGATTAATTAGTGCGTTGCCACGATATGCATCTTTTGTGGCGCTGATTTACGGTCAACAGTTCAGATACTGGAATTCATTCCGACGGACGGCTGTGTAAGTAGTCAAGTTTGAAGTGCTAGCTATCCAGTCAACATGGTTTCTTAAGGGACTCGTACACGGTTTGTATTCCTGTATCGCACGCGGAGGTTTTCTATGTTTGAAGCAATCTGTGAACGGGTTAGATTCTTTTTTGGGATATGAGGAGAGAATCTTTCTATGTTTCTGGGATGTTGTTCTGTTTCGTGGGAAATATGGTGAGTGAGACTCTCGGTATTGTAATTCAGAGCAGGAAGAATCGCCTTCATTGGGTAACAGATTTGTGTGTCCGATTTTCTCATGCATTCGTTCAATCTGCTGGTGTTTACATGCAGCAGCTTCTCCTTGCAGAATAATAGTGCTGTTCCATCAATAAGAGAATGATTCTTTGGGTCTATATTGGGGCAGCCCTGTTCTCATTTTCCTGGCGTTGTATCGAAGAAGGATTAGGTCAAATCTCGAGACGTACAAGTATTAATTTCCTGGCATTATTGAACAATGCAATGTTAATGTTACACTACTTTGAATATTAATTGCAAGGCAGGAAGAGAAAATGAAGAAGATCCAGTAAGGAGCGCATGGACTTACTTTGAACAAACTCGAAGCCCATTCGTCAACAACACTCTGAGAATCCACAAAGCACCTGTCAGTTCCACAAAATAAAATACTAGTCTGTTACTTGTATACATTTACTTCAGAAATAATGCAGCAAGTCATTTAATTACCAATGTACTACTCCAAAACATAGTGATCCTAAGTCTTCATTCTCACCGATTACAAATCTTTCACTGTTCATTAATTAGCCAATAAAAAAACATTAGTATGACAGAAGCAACTGTGATTGTACCTGTCCCAGAGAAGCAGCAGCAAATGGTTGTGGTGAGATTTCTTTAGACAGGGCTGCTCCATGGGAATACCCAGCTCTTGCTCAATAATTTCCAAGGCGAGCTCAGTGGAAAACGGAGCAATCCGGTCTTGTAACAGAGCAAGCTCTTCCAAATACTCTGGCGAAATGACATCCTGTCATCCAATTCCAAGGATTTCAGAAACCCTTAGACCAACGAATTCTTGTACAATATTATTAAAATGACAACTTCGACTGTGGAGCATTCATTCTCAGATCCTTACTTGTAAAGAAACCAAGACCCAAATGAATGAAATTGAATGCTTACAGGCCGTGAAGAGACCGCCTGTGCAATTTTACAAATGCCTGCCACAAGCCGTTTAGTCTAACTATGTAGAAGCTAAACCCTAAACAGTCAACCAGTCCTTCAATTGTTCCGACACACTTTAATTAGCAATGCCAAAGAAATTGTAGAATTGTCACATACAGGACCAAGTTGCACAAGAGCTCCTCGTAGTTGCGCTGCACAAATCCAACATCATGGTGTGGAATTCTTTGCATGAGAAGGAACGCGTTCTTGATCATACTCTTGAAGTTAGTAAATGTGTGCAACAAAGGCATTATACCTTGAATCTACAACGTAGCTTGAAATGTTAGGTTAGAAGGCAGATTCGACTGTAACATACATACCTTGAAATGGGATCTTTTTTCCCATACGTGAAGGTATCGGCATGTAACGCGGACGCCCCTAACATGGCTTGAATTGTCATGGCCATAGCCAAGACCCTGACCGCATTGGAAAAAACTTCCAAGCACAAACAAACTCGAAAAACAGTTTCCTGCTCAAACCTCAAGCGACTCCCTGGTTGTAACACATCCTGTCGACACTCACGCGAATGAGCAATTCCGACTTCTTTTTCTCACTTGGAATGTCACGACGGATATCACGACGCGGTGAAATTAATCAATTAATCAATCAACCAATCATTCATTCAATTGCCAAGTGATTGTGCCTGAAGGACTACACTATGCGAGCAATCTCCCGGAATTCGTACACGAAACGGTTGAATTTCATGCACGAGTCGAACTTCAGCCACACCTGACAACTGAACACGCACTGACGGCTAAGTTACCGAATTGACTGTGAATTAGGTTGACCTTTCTCTCCACGTCATTTACTGTAGCACGGTGATAGGCTCCGTGGTTTAGGGGTTAAGCTTTTGTTGCTTTTCGTGTATAGTATTCTTTCATTTGTGGGAGGAAGAGTGAGTTTGAACGAGATGAGCACCCGGGACAAGCACGTCGTCTCCGATGAGAGGAGCAAGCGCCGCAAGATGGATGCTGACGCAGGTGGCCGATCGTTACTCCTCAATTACTTATTTCTCTCTCGTTTTCCATTCTCCTCGCAACTCAAACAACAGAGCTTTGTCTGAAAATCTTGCACTGTGCTTTTTACGTGGCTCTGGTTGGAAGTTTGAGTGGCATTGCAATTGGGGTGGTAATCGCGTAGTATGGTTGAGTTTCGTTTTTTCTTTGAGGCAAATTGGACCGTTCTCCAAGCTAAGTTTGAGCAATTCGGGTTGTTCTCGCTCCTTACGTGTTAGGGTTTAGAGCAAAAACTTAGGGTTTTGGATGATCCTTACTGATCCGTTGTTGCAGCGCTGATGCTGGATCCCGAAGAGATTTTATCTTGATGCAACCAATTAGCTGAATTGTATGGTTTTGTCTTTGAGAAAAAATTCAAAAGATTGTATGGTTGGGTTTCGTTTTGTCTTTGAGGCCAATTGGACTGTTCGCCAAGCTGAGGTTGAGCAATTGGGGTCGAGCAATTAGGGTTTAGAGCAAAGATGGTTTAGGGTTTTGGACGATCTGTTGTTGTTGCAGCGATGATGCTGGATGCGGGAGATGATCCCGACGAAGTGGAAGAGATTCAACGCCAGGATTTTACGAAGCTAGAGCTGAAGCCCGACCATCCCAATCGACCGTTGTGGGTGTGTGCCGATGGCCGGATCTTTTTGGAAACTTTCTCCAATTTGTACAAGCAGGCGTACGACTTCCTCATCGCCATTGCGGAGCCCGTTTGCAGGCCCGAGTCCATGCACGAGTACAACTTAACTCCGCACTCCCTCTACGCTGCCGTTTCCGTCGGCCTTGAAACCGAAACCATTATCACGGTGTTGGATCGCTTGTCCAAGACCAAACTCCCCAAGGAAATCATCGATTTCATCCGGGGTTCCACCCTCAATTACGGCAAAGTCAAGCTCGTCCTTCAGAAGAATCGCTACTTTGTGGAGTCACCGTTTCCAGAGGTTGCAAACCATCACTCACAAGGGTTTAGGGTTTAAGAATTTTGTGTGAAAGATTGACTTTGTTATTTAACAAGGCTCTATCTGCAACCCTTGTCTTTGTTGCATAGTGTCTGCAAGCTTCTGTACTGTAGCCTTTTAAAACTTCTTTGGATGCTTCTTGCAGGTTCTGCAGAAATTGCTTCGGGATGACACCATTTCACGCGCAAGATTGGCTGCCAGTGAGGTAAGGAAGCCCTTTCAATTCAACAGCATGCTAATTGGGAGAGGATCGTCACTTTAACCCCTCAAAGACCAAGGTTTCATGGTTTTAAAATGGCAAAGTCAATTGTAAAAAATCAATAATTCAGATGGGACCAATTTTCATATCACCGGGATCATTGAAGAACATTGCATGTGTTGGTCAAGAAAGAAAGAAATTTGAACAAAGGGAAATTCACACAGGACCTACTCAAAACTGCTAAAAAACACATGAAATCCAGTTCATGCTTCTTGGTCCTTTAGGGGTTAAGCATTTCAAGCAATATGTAGGAGTGTACTTTCATTGGCAGATCAGTATAGAGTGGTCTTACTTTGGGTACTACAAGAGCCAAACTCTCTTGAGATCTAATTTTTATCACTTTATGAATTTCTTGTGCAATCACTCAATGTAGGAGGTTGTAGACCACTATTGAAGGGACAGTTGACAACCCCATTTCCATTCAAATTCTTGGTCGACGTCATAAGCATAAAGTTTATGGACTTTGCAGGCACCTGAAGCTGGATCCTCATCTTTCACAGTCAGCAGAGCGCCTCATGAAACTGGGGCAGCTGCTCCCGAGCTACTGGGGGGTGATGATATTGGTACTGCCGAGGAGAAAGACCTGCACTCCTTTGAGATCGATCCAGCTCAGGTCTCAGTCTCAATCAACACTAGCATTTCATTAGACATTACGATGTGCTAGTACGTTGAATGGAAAATGGGATATTCCTTCTTCTGAAACCAACACGTAGTATTGTTTGAACTGTGCGTTCTACTCTTCAGCAATTCTGATAAATTGTGACTCAACAAGAAACATTGTTAACGCCACTTTGGTTTTGATTGGAGGTGTAGACATACATAATGCTTCTAACTGGTGTTTGAAATTTCAGGTTGAGCATGTAAAACAGCGCTGCCTGCCAAATGCTCTCAATTATCCTATGCTCGAAGAATACGACTTTCGAAATGACTCGGTAAGTGTTCAGATCTGCTATATTGGTTAGGTTATGCAAATTTTTTATGATGAACAAAGGTTGTCATTAATGTACTGTACTGTTGGATGGCAGGTTAATCCAGACTTGGCCATCGAGCTCAAGCCTCAAGCGCAACCTCGACCATACCAAGAGAAAAGCCTGAGCAAAATGTTTGGAAATGGTGGGTTGAGTAATCTTCGACTGTGCAATGGATATTGTCATTCTGAACAATATTTTCCAATCAAGCTTAACTCATAAGCGTCCAGAATGGTCACCATGTGTTTTTTTAACAGTTTTGAGTTGGACTTCCTCTTGTTCAAATTTGTTTGTTTTTTGACGAACACATGCAATGATCTTCACTAGTTCTAGTGATGTAAAATTCGGTCCCATCTGAATTATTGATTTTTTACAATATGATCAATTGAATTTGTCATTTTAAAACTGTGAATCCTTGGTCCTTGAAGGGTTAAATTCATAAAACCTTGAGAACTTGGCAGGACGCGCCAGGTCGGGCATCATTGTGCTGCCGTGTGGGGCTGGGAAATCCCTCGTGGGCGTATCGGCTGCCTGTCGAATCCGCAAAAGTGTGTTGTGTCTGGCCACCAATGCCGTGTCAGTTGATCAATGGGCGTTTCAGTTCAAATTGTGGTCGACCGTGGCGGACCATCAAATTTCTCGCTTCACTTCGGACAGCAAAGAGAGGTTTCGGGGCTCTGTGGGAGTCGTGGTCACCACTTATAACATGGTTGCTTTTGGTGGCAAGCGGTCAGAAGAGTCTCAAAAAATCATTGAGGAGATCCAGAATCGAGAGTGGGGCCTGCTGCTCATGGACGAGGTACTGCTCACTACTACGTAATCTTGAAAGATAGATGTATGTTAGTCCTACGTCTGTTGCATTTGTTGCTTAACCCTTAGTCCGGACATGCAGTTTTTCTCATTTTTCACAACTTTCCTTTCATTCTTTTGAGAAATTTCTTTTTGTACAATACATTATAGTGTACACCAAAATGAAGCAAGTATGTAATTTATGATCATATTAGCAATTTTTTTCATGGCTACAAAGTAGGTCATCAAAAAGTGCTCCCGAGACTCTTTTTTGGTTTTTCCTCTTTTCAAATCGGGCAATTTGAAAAGACCAAAACAAAGAAATATTCATTTGACACACTTTGAAAAAATAAAAATAACATGAGTGGAGAAAACCTCTGACATGGAATTATGCATGGTCAAAGTTTAGTTGACTTTAGGATATGCAGAGTTAAAAGATGTGTATATCTCACTTAATATTGACTATTTTAAGAAATAAAAAACTCCAATAAATGGGTTGGGAAATATTGGAGGGGGATGATTTTTAATTATTTTTTTGCTATAAACATCATTTTGGAGCTTGAAATACAACTTTTTTTGACCCGAAAAGCCCTCCCAAGGTTGCGTGATCCTTTAACCCCTAGAGGTCCCAACGTCCGGAAACTGGATCATGAACATATTAAAAGCCTTGTAACTTTCACATACAATCTTGGATGACTTTCATCCAAGTCATCTTTGCAAGCCTATTAAATTCTCTACCAATTACAATAAATCTCTTGTGATGGGGAGATGTTGATAATATTGGAAAGGCCTCCAACTGCAAGTATGTCAAATTTTTTGGTAGATTTTATGCTTGCAATGGTCCTCTCATGTACACATCATGTACATTTGAGGCATGCTAATATCTATTTTTAAGGCTAGAATCTAGACTCTCTCTGCTTCAAGCTTCTGACGTCTACATTCAATCATTGGGTGGACTTTGTACTCAGGTACACGTCGTTCCAGCACACATGTTTCGGAAAGTTATCAGCATCACAAAATCGCACTGCAAGCTTGGGCTTACTGGTAGGGCACCTTTCCAGCTTGAAGATGTTGCTGATTTGGTCTAAGAGCATTACTATCAGAGTATGTGAGTATTGTAGCTATATGGGACTTGCGAATCTTGTCGTTCTAGATCCTCGCGGATCGGGAGAAATCATGTTAGCACTGAAACTGACACATTGTTTTTCAACAGCCACGTTAGTCCGTGAGGATGAACGAATTAGTGATCTGAATTTTCTGATTGGACCCAAGTTGTACGAGGCAAATTGGTTGGATCTGGTGAAGGGTGGGTTTATTGCCAACGTCCAGTGTGCTGAGGTTTGGTGCCCCATGACCAAAGAATTCTATAGAGAGTATCTGAAGAAAGAAAACTCAAGGAAGAAACAGGTGGGGTCTCTCATTACTATACTGGACAAATTTGCTGTGGATGCCAAGCTATTTGTTGTCCTGCATTGAGTAATGGTCGTCAGTTAGTACTGTGGTCCATAGTAAATGGTTCTCGTTATTATTGTTGTCCACAAATCATTGTGCCCTGAAGTAGTTGCTCTCTGCGTGGGTTTAACTTTCCACAGGTACTGTCATCCCTAATGCTCTATGGTCTGGCATCTGATGAACGCGAATGTTTTGTAGGGACTTTACGTGATGAACCCAAACAAGTTTCGTGCCTGTGAGTTCTTAATACGTTTTCACGAGCAGCAACGCGGTGACAAAATTATTGTGTTTTCGGATAATCTCTTTGCACTTCGCGAGTATGCAACGAAGCTTAAGAAGCCATTCATTTATGGACCTACCAGGTATTTTGCCTGCATTCTGTGTTGAAGAAAATGCCATTCATAATGCTCTACGTGACATAGTTATGTTGATCCCAGGCCTATCGGTTCGAGTTTAGTCAAACGACTAGAGAGTGTTTATTAATGTGGTGATTTTGTTTACAGCCATCATGAACGGACACGAATTTTGTATGCATTCAAGCATAGCCCAAATGTCAATACGGTTTTCTTGTCAAAGGTATCATTGCTTCCTTCAAGCCTTGCAACATGGTTTCTGACTTAACCTCTAAAGGACTAAGGATTCGTGGTTCTACAATGACAAATTCAATTGACCATATTGTGAAAAATATTGTTCAGGTGGGACCAGGTTTTATATCACCAAAATCAGTGAAGAACATTGCATGTGTTGTTCAAAAATCAAATAAATCTAAACAAAAAGAAGTCCACATAGAACCTACTCAAAACTACTACTAAAAACATGAAGCCCAATTTCAGCTTCTTGGTCCTTTAGGGGTTATGTGTCAATCTTGCCTTACTTGCTTGAAGCTAACATTAATTTTCTCGGCTCTTGAAATAGGTGGGAGACAATTCGATTGATATCCCAGAGGCGAATGTAATCATTCAGATTTCATCACACGCCGGTTCACGTCGGCAAGAAGCTCAACGGTTGGGTCGTATTTTACGAGCAAAGGTGAGGCATTACATGTGCTTGTGGCTGAATGCGCCAGTACTACTACTCCTTTGTTTGCAGTTACCATAAGTTGACATTCCAGAAGTTGACATTTGCAACTTGACAGCCTCTTGAGATGAAATCAGTTCAAGTTTACAACAAGTTTGATTCAAAGTTGTGCTTGTGGTCGTGCACAATGTATTTAGATTCTTTTCCAACTTGTGGAGGGATACTTGGGATAACTTCTTCTTATGAATATCCCACTATGTTGTACACGTCATTCAGGGGAAACCGAAGGATCGCATGGCAGGAGGGGCTGAGGAGTTCAATGCATTCTTCTACTCTTTGGTTTCCACCGACACTCAAGTAAGTCCTCATGGAGCTTCGGATCCTTAGTATTTGCGTTCAGTGCTGGAGCAAGCTGAACACTTACCGCAAACCTACATATATTTTGTTAAATGGTCATCTTCTCGGTTGACTCAAATTGTCTTTGCTGAATTACGAGCAGGAAATGTACTATTCCACTAAGAGACAACAGTTTTTGATTGATCAAGGTTACAGCTTCAAGGTACTTCCACTTGACGTGTTGATGATTTGGTTTTTATCTTCTGCTTATATCTTATTTCTAATCAATAGTTCTCCATCTATTCTATTGAGTATGGTGGTCAACTTCGAAAAATTGATAATGACCTGATATGTGAAATTTCATAGATTGTTGGCAAGTGTAGATCATAGGCTGACCTTGTTATGTGGGATCTTTCCTGCAGGTGATCACAAGCTTACCACCTGCAGATGCCGGGGCAGAGTTGAGCTACCACAGTCTTGATGAGCAGATGAGCCTGCTAACCAAGGTATGTATATTTTTCTTTCTAGCGTCTGAATCATTTTTTTTTTGTGAGCGATTAATACAATTATCTGTGAAGATGTGTGCTGTCAGTACACCTCAAGAATTATATGTCAGGGTTTAGGGTTTAGGGTTTAGGGTGGCGAGAACCAGTGACATGTAGCATAATTTTTGCCCAGGTTCTTCATGCTGGGGAGGAGGCAATTGGAATTGAGCAATTGGACGAGGATGTCGATGATATCACACGTGGCAGGTTTACCCGACGGCATGGCAATATGAGTGCTATGTCAGGAGCTGATGGCCGGCTTTACTATGAGTACAGGTGCGTCCCTCAACACCACTACGGTAGAAACACCCATAACCGAGAAAAAAAGAAGTTTTGCATATTAGAAATGGGAGTTAAGGCAAAGGACTTATTTTTCAAGAAGTGGCGATCCGATCTCATATTTTTATTCCCAGTAGATAATTTTATACAAATTTTCAAAGTGAAAAGTTTGTCAAACCCTGAAACCGTTTCCTAGACTGATAGACAAGATGTGATTATTTTGTGCAAGAAATAATTCCGTTTCCTATTCTGATAGACAATTCTGTGAGCGATTAATACAATTATCTGATAGACAAGATGTGATTATTTAGAGCAAGGAATCACCCAGAATCGATGTCACTCTGCCCATGAACCATGCCTATCCAATTCCCCACCAATTCCCATATTCGCTTAGTTTCTAAAAAATATTACATCTTGCACCTAGAATTGTCACAATTAGACATTCCCGGAAATGAGTGAAGGATGTGTCCGTTCAGTCTGATTCATGGGGTCCTCACGGTTTTCCGTATTTCTACCTTATAGGATGGTTTAAGTAATCTAGCCAACTTCCAATTTGAAAATTCATAGCAATTACATGGCTTCTCTATAAATTATAGTTTTATATCGTAAAATCATCAGTTTTATTGAAGGGCGAGCTCAGGTGTAACAGTTTTTCTCTCCTATTGATTTGCAGTACCGGTGGGCGTGGACGAGGTGGCAAACCCAAAGTACGGGACCCCAACAAACCTCGCAACCAACTCTTCAAGAAACGTTTCACTTAGAATGTATTTGAAAGAATATTAAAAAAAATTATGTTTATTTGGCAGTAAAATTCAATTTTTTTCTGTAAATTATAATCCCCTTTCTGTATCCCAAAAGATTATAATTCCATATCCAAAAAAAAATTATTTTTTATTTTTTTGATGATGTTACGATCACAAATGAACTTGAGTATTGTTTGTAACCTTTGCATTCAAGGCAATCATACCGTATGAGTGAGTAAAATTCAAATGTATGAAAATTCAAATTATAATATAGAATAGAGTTATCCGTATAGTTGAGCAAAAGATTTCCACAAGAGAAAAGACAAGGCAAAATTGGTATTTTAGTTTGAAAGGCAGCAAAAACAAGTTTTAGCTCCTTTTTTTTCAACCAATAAAAACGCATTGTGTTGTCAGGGAGATTTGAACATGGCACTTTCCCAAAGCTAGAGAACCTCTAAAATGACATCATTTTTTTTTCAGAGCTAGTGAGCTCTCTCTTTTCTCTCTGGCACAAGTTTATAGGGAGCTCTCTTATGCTCGGTTTAATAAGAATGAAGTGAATTTGAATTGTGATTTGGGAAAAAATAAAAATAAAAGCAAACTACCGTAACATTCAAAAATACACAAATTTCGAATGAAATCAAAATTTGCATGTTCTTAGTGCATTGCGAGGTGCATTGTTGAAGCTTACATGTGACTCACATCAATGAAAATCATCATTTATATGCATCAAAAAATTCAAATTGGAAAAGAACACATAATATTCATTAGAATAACATTTGATGATCATCTTCATATAGTGAAACATTATTAGACATCACAAATGGACAATGGAGCCAGAGTAGGAGGGTCCTGAAATGGAATATAAAGTAAAAAATTGAAATAAAAATTGAAAAAAATAAAGGAAAGCAAAAATGAATAAGCAAAAATGAATTAAAATTTTGAAAATAAACCTTATAATGAAAATTGAAATTGAATTTGAAGATTGAAATTAACCCCTAAACGTTCTCACCCTCTCTAGATTTGGGGAATTTCAAAGATGTCTTATAAAATGTAACTAAGAGGAATATTTTGAACTTGATATATGAATAAAAGTTGTAAATTATTATTTTTTATTCTATCCATATGGTTAGATCTATGATTGTTGTCACCAATATTTTGTATAACATTTGAAACTTAAAATTGAAAGTTCTTTGGTAATTTGATTACAAATAAGATATTGACAATGTGTACATGAATTTTGTTGTAGAAAATTGAATGTTAAAAAAGTGTCAAAAATAAAGTTTGCAACATTAAAGTATTGAAAAAAAGTATACAAAATAAAGTTTGCGACATTAAAGTGTTGAAAAAAGTGTCAAAAATAGAGTGTAAAAGTGAGAAATATAAGAACATCTCCACTAGGGCAACCTACGACACAATCAAAAAGTGGATGAGAAATGTTGCAGGCCCTTCCATATAGCCCTTTGACACTCAATCTTAGCATATTAAGCAATGACTCTTCAAATCTAAGTTTAGTTGATTCTACATTGTGTTTGGACCATTGACTATTTGATGACACTTTTGATGTTTGAAGGGCGTTTGAGGGTGGAGAACTTTAAGTTGAAGGACTCTTCAAATATACTCCATTTGTCCCACTAAAAAGCCTTTAATCCTTAAACGTCCACACTATAGTTACACAAACAAACCTCATCAATTTCTCACATTTTAAAATATATTATATTTTTTTGGTGTTTTCTCATATAACTTATTGTTAAACCGATATACCCTGATTTTTTTCATAACTATATAAATAAAAGTGAATTTTATACAATTTTCAAAGTTTTTTTTGAAAAAATCATAGAAATTATCAAAATGCTTTAAGAAAAAATGTAAATAATAGTGATGAACAACAAGGTGTAGGTGGCATGCTTCTTGAACTTACATAAAAAAAAATTGACAAAAAAACTTTTTCTGCTGGAATTTTAAGGTTTTGAACTTTAAAGTGTTGTAAAAAAAGTAATTTTAATAATTTCGGAGAATTGGGAATTGGATTAAAAAATAGAAGGTAGCCTCCACACTCTCTTAGTTGGTACCATTTTCATTGAAAATCAAGAACTAGATGAAAATCAATGTTTGACTAAAAAATGATAAAATATTGGTCCCACGAGGCTCCTTACACGCTTAGGAGTTAATGTAATTTACAAAAGAAAACATGAGTAAAACATGAGAAATTCGACAGAAAAACTATTTCTGCAGTGTACCGTACGTGGAAGGCAGGGTCAGCACTTTCATGTCGAATAATTAATAAAAGTTGAAGTAGTAGAGGTCGGCACTTTCAAAAGTAATTATTAAGAAATCAGCTATTAATAGCTAACATTAATAAAAATTCGGCGGCTAAACATTTTATTTTATTTTTTGTCTACGATTTTCGTTGAGTGTTATGTTTTTATTTTTATTTTTTTCAGCTTTTTGTTGACTTTATTTTTGTTGATTTCGACAAAATACTCAATAAATTTATTTATTTTTCGGCATTTTTTTGGGGAATTATTTCCTGCCGACCCTGCCTTCCACATACGGTACATTGGAATTTTAAAGTTTTGAGCTTGAAAGTGCTGTAAAAAACGCAATTTTAACAATTTTGGAGCAGTATATGAGTAATTTGAGCGTGTCACTTTAGCGTGCATGGGTGGAGATGCTCTATCACCCTTTTTGGTAGCGGAAGAGAAACGTTCCGTGGAAAGAGAGAGATGCGAGGTTTGTTTGTTGAGGTCCCGTGCAGCTTCGGGTTTGCCATCTCTTCCACGCTGCTGGCCCTTCAACAAATCTCGTCGTGCTTCCACCCACAGTAGTACTGCCAGATCATGGCTGCAAGAGCTCTTCCTTAACAGTGATCCAGAACAACAGAGACACCGGAAGTATTCAGAGAGACGAAGAAATCAGTCATTTCAGGGAATTAGGGTTTGGGGCTCAGAGTTGTTGCAGCGATGGCGAACGATCTGGTGCTGGACACGCAGATCCGCGACTGGGTGCTGGCGCCACTGTCGCTGGTGATGGTGCTGATCGGCGTGTTGCGCCACTTCGTGTCCAAGATGATGCGCACCACGCCCAACCCGGACCTCAAGGCGGTCAAAGAAGGGCAGGTGGTGCTGCGCGCGCGCTTCCTCAAGGCCGGCGCCAACTTCATCCCCGCGCGCTCGTTCCAGATGCGCAAGCTCTACTACAACAACGAGGACAATGGCCTCCTGCACGTGCCCAAGGGGCAGAGCGGCACCAACATGCAAGCGCAGATGTTCTCGGACCCCAACATGGCCATGGACATGATGAAGAAGAACCTGTCCATGATCATCCCCCAAACCCTAACCTTCGCCTGGGTCAATTTCTTCTTCTCCGGCTTCGTAGCCGCCAAGATCCCCTTCCCCTTGACGCAGCGCTTCCGCTCCATGCTCCAGAACGGCATTGACTTGAGCTCTGTGGATGTCAGCTACGTCAGCAGCCGCTCCTGGTACTTCTTGAACCTCTTCGGCCTCCGCGGTTTGTTCAGTTTGATTCTCGGCGAAGAGAATGCCATCGATGACACGCAGCGCATGATGCAGACGCAGATGGCCATGCAGATGGGCGGCTTCGGCGCCGACCCCGCCAAGGCCCTCGGTGCCGAGAAAGATGGCTTGGACCTTGTGCAGCATGAGTGGGCTCTTCCCAAGAGCGAGCAACGCGCGGAGTCTGTGTTGAGGACTCTTCTTCAATCCTAGACCTAATTCAATTTTTTGCAGCAATTTTAGGTTAGGGTTTGGGGTTTTCAATTCTCAGATTAGAGGAGCGTCGTCGCTGACGGTCATCCACTGTAAGACAGTCACTTTGTGAATTAATAGAAGATTTAGTGTTTCTACGTTTGTGGTGTGGGATCGACATGTGGATTGTGAGAGCAGACGGTGTGTGATGGCGCCTGAATCCATGGACTTCTTAGGTTCAGAAATTGAGGAAGAATATAATTCTTTTTCCTAGGGTTTCAAATCATAGGAGGTGCAGTCAACCTGAATTGATTTGAAGCTGTGTGCTGCATTGGTTGACGGTACTTGAGTGATATCCTCATCCGCAGAAAGAGAAAAAGACATAAATCGAAAGAAAGGCGAGCGAGATTACAATTAGTAAGTGCAGCCCTGGGGATTTCGTCTTATTTCATAGATGCAATTTTTTTGTAGACGAAGATTGCTTTGCTCTATGAGACTTCTGCAGGCATGTCGTTCTTTGACAGTGCACCATGTCCATGGGTTCTGCTTTGTACGATGGATACCAAATTTAAATGTCCTTTATCTCGCTTAAGCTTCTTTCAGCATTTCTGCATGTTTTCTGGATGGTTCCTTTCTGCATGGAGGTCATACTAATATCTATCGGTGTCTGCCTTTGCTGCTGAAACCCGCAGATTGAGTTTCAATGCTCAAATCTGAGTATCACATGTTTAGAGGAATGTTTGGCTTCACTTGCATTTGGGTGCAGATAATACGTTTACGAATAATCTTTCTTAGTCCTCTTCCTGAAAATTAAAATGTGCTCAAGTTATTTGTGCAATCATTATGATTTTGCGAACAGGCACATACCTCTGCCTTGGGGTTACCATCTTTCTTGTGGGAAGTTCACTGTAGAAGCCATCGCCACAAAGGTTATGCATATTATTCCATTCAGGTATGAAATGTGAGCTTAGCTTGGTTTGAATTGGTTTTTGCAAATTGTAAACCATTGCATCTCCATACTCCGCTTCTGTAATAACTCTTGCCTGGTTTGTAATTAGTGTCCTCTTGTGCTTCTCCTCTTCTACTCCTTTTCGTCTCCTACTTGCGCAGTTGAACTTTCGGGATACAGATGGAGGATTTTACAATGAGTTAGCAAGTTACTTGTATTCCCTAACAGCAGGGCACCTTGATAACGAGGGCTGTTCCGCAGGGTTTTCTCTCGAGGAGATCAGTGTATGCACTTCACATATTTCTAGTTTTCAGTGAACCAGTACTCGAGCTTTGGACGTTGACCTTGATAATTTAGGCGAGCCAAGTAAGGTTCCTCGCTATCCGGTTTATCGATTTGGCTGTGGCCGGGTGTCAATTCCACTCAACAGGTTCTTCTCCACTGTAGAGCAATTCCCTCTACTTGTCATTTGACCTCATCTTTACCCTGACGTTGTTATCGAGAGGAGATTATGTTAGTAAAGTTTTGGGCTCCTGCATCGGTGTACCTGTTCTTGGAGAAGACCTGGACACACAGGTCCTGCATTGGGAGGAAAGTGCTGTACGTACTTCAGATGTTTCTGAACCATTCTCTCTAATGACCATGGCACCTCGTACTGCTAAACAGCAGGTTCGATTCTTTGCGTTCCTCTTGTCTCGATTATGTTTATCCTCTGAACCTGCTGAAAGGAATTCGTGGTCAGTACAGTACAGTAGCAGAAAGAAGCTCTTGTTCTACAGCATTTTCCCCAGCAGCTTCCATTTCTTTAATGAATTGTTTAGGTTTACGTTCGGAGTAATCACAGGAAGCTCTTGTGAAGTTTCAGTACTGGTGTTATTTGTAGTTACTTCTTGTTGCAGATTGGACGGTGGTTTGATTATCTTAAGGAGGGGCGGCTACTGATCGGAAACTCTTGCAAAATACATTTATTACTTCTTTACTCAATTGAATTCTCATGACGCGTTCCTGATATACACTCAGACCTCTTTAATAGCATACCACCTAGTCTAAAATGCCATTCAGGAATATCCCGCACACATTATCAATCACTGGAGCACACTTGTCACCCAATCAAGCTATGTCATCAGAAGTCATATTTTGGGGACCTGTTAGAAACGCATAAACATCGCATGGGAGGCTGTGGACATCATCTTCCACAATGGAGCCCCACGACCTCGGCGAAGGAAGTATATTAAAAGGAGATGTCGCGCTATATTTATCGACGAAACAGTGTTTCGGGAGAACATTCATCCAATGCAGGTCGACAGCATCTTCCTGCAGAATATGCTGTGTCGTTCTTGCAAGCGTGTTGTTGTTTTCTTTTTGAGGAAAGAAAAGGAAATGATCGGTGTTGTTGTTTTCTTTTTGAGGAAAGAAAGGAAAATGATCGGTGATTCGGTGATGTTCACATGCCCATCTTTCCGCACCTCGCTAGGCCACTCCGTCCACTGTAGAGGCGACTAGTTTTTTATATTACTAGTTACCGCACACATGCACCCTGGATCACGGCGACGGGGTGACGTCGACAAGATTCCTGGGAGGCATCGTGTGCGAGTGAGGGTGTCGCAGATATTCTTGTGCCAGGCGAGGTGGGGGGGAGACTTTTCTCTTCATTGACCCTCTATTGCCTTCAGGCTCTCCTCAGTAGTCACTGTAGAAGAGTATGCAGGAAGTGGCAGACAAGGTTTCAGACTGCCCAGCTAGCTACATTACAATGCAAACCAACCAACGGGAACTACAGCAGGGAAGTGGGAGGACTCGGACACATCGTGTTGTGTCAACTTTTCAAACCCTGCCTGGCACGTAAAAAACATTGCGCCTGACATTGATACAATAGTAGAATTCCAGCGTGGTAAGAAAATTTCTATTCTTGTGCTTAGAACTCATAATTACTACTGTGGGAAACGTGTTGTCTGCATGCGACCTTACCCTTCCCCAAAAATCTAGCACATTGTTTGTGAAATTCGTTTTACTGTCGTGCCTGTACACGAAAAGTCATAAGCCGATTCATTAGCCTACATGAAAAGTCATAAGCCGGGTCTTTTTCATCAAAGGATTAGTGCATGGTGAACAGGTGTTCAATGTCACGGACGGACTGGATTAGATTAACCCTCGTTCATTTATGAGGGTGGACGCATGATTGTGGAATCATGACAAGGAAAAAAAAATTACTTCCACAGCGGACAAGAAGGTTCGCACGCATTGACACGAGCAGAATCGAACAGTCGCAAGCAAGCATTCAATAATACACACCACCGAAGTAATGGAAGCATTCATGAGGTGGGATTCAATAAGTTCGTTTGTGGCAGGAGCGAGCGAGCCAATGAATTCGTTGAATTTTTATTAGAAACTCAGATCAGTGTTAATTGGTCGCCTCTGATCGATACAATGCCTAGCAAATTGCATGAGATTCAGAACTAACAACTTACTGTGGGAGTGGAAACGTAACTCAACCTGCGTTTGAAAAAGAGCTCTGGAACTTTGTACATGACTGAATTTTTATCTGTACAGCGTTGTTTCTATATTCACATGAGGTTGTTTCTGTGTGCGTATTCTATGAACTTGTACACACATGAACGTCGACGAATTCACGTGTAACCAATCAAATCTGCACAACGTACTACTACGAATGAGTCTTACTACGTAAACATAAATACTCAAGCGAAGATTGTCGACGGTCCGTAGAAGTGCTGGCTGATGTTGTTGGTGTTGTTATTGTTGTTGTGAAACAACAACGTCGACGACGGGACTGGCATGAAGCTGCTGGCAGGATAACTACCCTCCGTGATCATACCATTGGCGTTATCACATGCGACATTCTTCCAAGGAAATTCAGTTTGCCAATCCATAAAGCACCCATCATACCCATCCGGGCAGCTCGGAAGCGCTAATTCGTGGCTGTCAGGAACACCGAAAACTGGTTTCACATCCTCCGAAGAGGGGAAACAGGAGAAGTCCCAGGAAGCAGGCAGCTCGCACAGATTGCTCCACGTCGCCTCCGAGGGGTCCAGCTGCAAATCCGACGAGGTCGTGGTAGCTTGAAACTCGTGACTGGAACGCACGCAGAAATCTGATTCGTAGTGCTGCAGGGTTTGGGGCTCCAGGGAGGATCTCATGCTCAAGGGAAGCATGCACTGGATGTTGTCCGGGTTCAACCAAGGGTCTACCAATGGATCCCGCCGAAACGATTCCACCTCTGACGAGAGAGAGAACACCGCCGCGAGGGAATTATTGGGAGACGAGGTGGCAGTGTCGGTGGAGAGCGGCGACGGCGTGGACAACGATGACTCGTCGGAGTACGGGACTTGCGTTGACAGAAAACACTGGTTGTTGTTGTTGTTGTTGTTATTGTTGTTGTTGTTGGAATTGGCTCGTGCGTTGTTCTCCACGTACGGTGAAACCACTTGCGCAATGGAGCCTGCTCCCGCTTCGAAACGATTGTTGCAACAGCAGGAGGGGTTGATCGCGTCATGTGGTGTTGTCAGTGAGTCGTCAACGTTGTCCGTCAACGATGACTCGCCGGAATGAGACACCTTGCCCTTCCACGGCACCTGCAAAAACCGAGTTACTGTTAATCACTGTGCATGAAATTCTACTACAAATTCTAAGACACAACGTGTACTGTAATTGGAATGAGCCTGAACTCAACTGGTACCACAGCACAAGACCTGGAAGAGTACCTCACGACTGAGCAAGGACCCAACAGATTTGATGAATAACACTGCGAGAAATTCTTGAGACGAAGAGAGAGGGAACCAACTAAAATTGTATAACTGGTTCCATTTGAGGCACAAGACCGTGGAGATATACCTCACAAGACTCTCGTGAGACTGAGCAAGGAGCGAGCAGATTTGACGTAGAGTCTGGGGTGGAATTCGCAATCGCAGGCTCTTCAGCGTGGGTGGAGGCTTCATTTTCACGGCGAGGCCAATGGGTGGTCATGGAACTACTGGCGGGCTGTGGTCCAAGCTCGCAGGAGCGGCGCGGCGGATCACTGATAGCGCTGGCCAGCCTCTCGACAGACTCCAAAACTTCGGTGTAGTCATGGCAGGCCTCGGCCCCGGACCGGACCGTGCCCACGTCGTTGTAGTCGATCAACACGCGCTGCGGTTCGCTGCGCGACAGCGCCGTGAACCAGTCAAATTTGCGGCCAGGCTGCTGCTTGGCATCGACTGGTATCGTCACAGACACTTTGGACGCGGCTCGCGACGCGGCCAGCGCGGCGGAGAGAATGCACGTCTGGTGCGCAGGGTAGACGAAATTGGTGCGCGCCTTCAGGCCTCGCATCGACCGAGCGGCTGCAGCACAAGGAAAGGAAACGCACACAAATTAACAGTCACTCAGGGTTAGCCTCACTAATGCATGTTTCGAGGGCGGCTAATTATGCTTAAGGCGACGAGATTAGCGAGGCTGTTTGTTTGTTTGTAGTACCAGTGTCATACGCCAACGCAGCCTGCTCCGCGGTGTCGAACGTCCCCAGCCATCGTCTCTCTCGCGTGTTGGGGTCTCTGATCTCCGCCGCGTACCGCCCCCACGGCCTCTTCCGAACGCCTCGATACCGCCCCTCCTGTGACGGCTTCTTCACCCTCTTCACGCCGACCTTCGTCTCCACCTTATTTTTCTCCCCTTCTCGTGACCCCATCTCTGCAACGATCCACCAAAAACTGCTCTGAAACGCCTGGAACGTACCAAAATATGTCGTCAACCCCGGCCCTGGAAGGATATGTGTTGTACTTGTTCTCGTATCAAACAGCACCAGCTAGCTAGCTAGCTCGCAAGCTGTCCAGGGATTTTAAGCTTGCGTGCACTTGGCACTGCAACAAAACGCAGGACGACTCGATGACGAATTGGCTAGGGAAGAAGTTGAGAGGTTCAGGGACAGGAGCAGTTTTCTGCTCGAGCTCAAAGAGAAATACAGTCCGCAGTAGAGCTCTTGTAGCCAATAAATCCAAGACCGTTAAATGCCGAACACTACGCCGGTTGCGTACAAGAATCCGGTCGGATGTCAGCGATAAAAAGGTCATTTTCTCCAAGGTGAACCGCCTAGTCGTCCCGTGTAGACTATGAGGCCTAGCTACGCTAGCCTAGAGCTTTGTGAGTAGGGAGATTCTTGAGCAGAAAATTCACCGTGTCTTTATGACCCAAATATTCGATGTGTTTAATGCTGGCACTAAAACCCTGTTTAAATTGTAGAAATGATTCTCTCAGGTCTTAATGGTGGGGGCCTTTACTGGAGACTGGAGTAGTAGGTCGAGGGCAAAAGGTTATTCCTCTCCTGTAGTGTATGTAGATTAGCCTGTGTACTGTATGTATGTATATATATGTATACTAGTAACTGGGATGATAGACGGAGGCTTTATTTTATGATGCATGCAAAATGCCATCTGTTGGTCATAACGATTGCAGAAGCAATGGCATTCGCAAGTCAGCGTGAGGTCAGAATTTGTGTTGTCGCTTCCGAGCGTTGAAAACTGTATATATGGAGGTAGGTCAAGCTTTGTATTTGTTTGAGGGGAATAGTCGCGACAATATGGATTTTGTACGGATCTGAGTTCGAATGCTCTCGAGCTAGGCTTATGATGTATTTTAGTGGACTTACGCTGGAATTTTGTGCGCTATGGTGTTGCTGGACGAAAATAACTTTGAACATACTAAATACATGATACCGGCTTTGAGGAAAACATTCCTTTTCCCCGGGATGTGTTTGAGGTTTTTACTGTGGGATTTGCTGTTGATTTGATTCTCACGTAACTTGGTAACATGTGCAATGGTAACTCGACTGTATATGATTGTAAAATTTGTTGGACGAGCACGTTTTTCTAGTGGATGCACTAAGATGTTAATATCAAGATTAGAGATCTGATTGACAAGTGATTGTGCATGCCAGCCAAACCCATTTTCCTCTACCTAGTTTTGATGGCGCTACAAGTAGGGCTCGGGTATTGATGGCTCTCTTTCTTACATGTTGAATCAATTGGGGATTACTTTTTTGTCAACAATTTTAATTTTTTCTTTTTGCATTGAGATTGTGTAGACAACACTTCACTTGAAGTGGGTGGCAGTAGCTCAAATGATTGGAATCTAGATGTGTACCATGAAGCCTCAAACCCACATCTGGTAGTAATGCTTCAAAGTGATGGAGCTCAAGTGAGGTGGTACTTTGGTCAGCAATATTTTTATCAGCTTTTGCAGCCTTTGTGCTTGTGAGGGACCCCACCATACACCCTCTTTCCAGGGCTTTTTCAAGGACAATTTTGTCACCTGGCTTTGTGCTTTCCCAGTGAGCTCTCCCCTCTCTCCCACAAGATAAAACACAGCCAGTGCTTCTCTTAGAGCATCCCCACTCCTAGACGCTAGAGATCCCCACTCCTAGACGCTAGAGATCCCCACTCCTACACGTTAGAGATGACTCGCTGAAATTATTCATTTACATTTGAGAGCCCTTGCACTTACACTCCCCCACCCTTGGAGGCCCCTCACACATCAAAAGTGCACATCAAATAGTCAATGGACCAATCACAAGTAGAATGTGGGGATATAGTCAACTAAATAGTGATTTGAAGAGCCATTTCTTAACACGCTAGGATCCAGAGTCAAGAGGCATTTTGGAAGGGCCCCTGGCACTTTTCATCTAGTTCTGGAGTGCGAGAGACTCTGGGAGGGCTGCGGTGGAGCTGCTCTTAATACACTAGGATCCAGAGTCAAGAGGCATTTTGGAAGGGGCCTTGGCACTTTTCATCTAGTTCTTGAGTGCGAGAGACTCTGGGAGGGCTGTGGTGGAGCTGCTCTTACTCCATGGTACATGAGGTTTTTCGCTAAATATCAAACTGTAATTACAGCTGCAAAGTCAAGTCTAACTTACTTGCTACCCACTCCAACCGTTTGAGACTACACTACTTTTTGCTAATAGTGCATGTGGTACTAATTCCAAAAGGCACGTTCTATTTTGCAAAATCATGAAATTAGCTAGGGCTATATTTTTGATTGAGTGGCTGAAATCTTCATTTCACACTCATTTTACATTTTAGTGTCACCTTCGCTAATTACCCTCCCTTACTATAAACCCACCCTCACTATTAGCAAAAAGTAGTGTACCATATCCTATGTTAACTAAAGGACTAGAAAGAAGTCCAAATTGGGTTTCATGTTTTTTCTTAAGAGTTTTGAGTAGGTTCTTTGGGGACTTCTTTTTGTTCAAATTTGTTTATTTTTTGACCAACACATGAAATGTTTTTCATTGATTCCGATGATATAAAAGTTGGTCACATTTGAATTAATTTTTTCACAATATGATCAATTCAATTTTCATTTCAAAACCATGAATCCTTGGTTAATAAAGCTCTCATTTAACAAAAATTAACGCCTCCAAGACCGAGAAGCCCAAATTGGGTCTCATGTTCTTTTTGTTTTAAATAGTTTTGAGTAATTTCTATGTGGACTTCCTTTTGTTCAAATTTCTCTCTTCTTTGATCAACGCATGTTATTTTCTTCATTGATTCTACTAATACAAAATTTGATCCCATTTGAATTATTGATTTTTTTACAATATGATTGATTGAATTTGTCATTTGAAACCATGAATGTTTGATCCTTGAGGGATTCATTTAAAAACTAAAAGATGAAAATTTTTGAATTTTTATTTTTTTAAATCAATTATTTTAGCATGGTGACAAAGGGAATCTTGAAAAAACATTTGTAGTGCGGAAATGAAAAAAATCCAAAAATAAGAATTATTTGGCACGCCAATTACACTACTTATCCCATTTAGGCCAGGCTTCTATGTATGGGTGGCCGGTCCTCAAAAGGAGGAAGCTCTACTAAAATGGGTGAAACTAGGAGAACTCAAGAGTATATATTTTATTTGTACCGAAATGGGTGGAATATGGGTGGTTCTTGAGACCTCATTTCTTATCTTCTAGTGCCTTTCACCCAACCAATCCCCACATGGAAGCCTACCCTTAGTGAGGAAGGGTTTATAGTGTGTGTGGGAAATCAGTGAAGGTGATACTAAATATCATTATGATGTAAAATTAGCGTGATATGAAGATTTCAGCCACTCAAGTAAAAAATTCAACCATCACTAATTTTGAGATTTTACAAAATAATGCATGCTTCGGGAATTGGTATCACATGCACCAAAAGGGATAATCAGTGTAGTGTCAAACCAGCGGTGCGCTTTTTCCGTTTGACATGTGAATTTTCTGGCAGACTCGTGTTGTGTTGCAGAGCACAAAAGGGACATCCGTCGTCCATGGAGTTTAGCTCACTCGTAGCTGTTCTTTCTCAGGCTGGGCTTTTCTGGAAAGAACCACATTCCTCCCATACTCTTCTGTCTCCGAACTTTCTTATTGAAATCTCTAGGAGAAAGCACCCTGCCATCCAGGATATCTATCAGAGTGGAAAACAATCAATTAATTAAATAATAAATAATTACTTTTTACACTCATGAAATACCTGTAATTCTGGGATTAATAGAGAAAAAGTTAAAGATTTGGGAGAATTTACAAGCAATGCCAATAATGAACATCAATTATGAATGTCTTCCGATCTAGTACTTGGTGTAATTGAGGCATCTTTGCACATGCTATGTTTCTTTTGTAGCCAATTGCCCCACTCAAGTTTGTCATGTTGTCATGAAACTACCGTAGTCGATACACCGAAATCACCATATAATGTGGCGTGGATACATTCATCCATTTAAACAACTTTTCATCCAATTTGGATGAATTTTACCACAATATTTTGAAAAAATAGTATTAGTAAAACCTCTCGTAAATAGCGTGGGCAATAGTATATGGTGATTTCAGTGTAAGTCACAATCTGCAAATAAAAATTACAATAAGAGATTTCCAAATATTTAGGAAATTGTTTTTTCAAAAAAAAATGTTTGTATGGTGAAAAAGATAATTTTAAATATATTCACAAAATTTGGTATTTGTTGAAAAGGAATCTTCCAAAAGAAATAATTATTCGGCTTGAGATGCTCACCCTAACATCTATGCATGATATGCCTATAGATATATTTTTGTATGCATTTGTATGGATGGAGGTGGAAAATGGATTTGTTCTTGTATGGATAAGTGAGAAAAGGAGAAGAACTCCTATCCGCTTTTGGAGAAGTACTCCTATCCGCTTTTGGAGAAGTGTGAATCAATACTTCACTCTCTCGAGACTCCTCCCCTAGATTCATGAACAATGTTAGAAGTAGTAAGAACTATATTCATCCTTTGACTCCTCCATGATAAAGAATGACATTGTCCTTATTGGATTGAGCTTTAAAGAGCAAATCTATTCTTAGAATTTAAGAATAAATAAAATTTTGACGTCTAAATTAAAATACTAAATTACATTCTAAAAATGTAAATGCATACTTCCTATGCCCCATAAAGATGATGAAAACTACTCTACGGCATAGTATTTTTCATCATCTTTTTACGAGACAAAGGGAGTACTACTTACAATGGGTGATGCCTATGTTCACAAATTAAAAGATCATAATTGACTTACCCGTTCTAGATGGTACTTGGTTGGGATTTATGTATTTATTCTCTTGCAATACAGGGTGTCAAATCCAAAAAGCACAATAATCTCTAGAGCAATTATCTCCTCTTGAATTCTCACCCTCGTTTGTTGAAAGGCTGCGATTTGTGATTGTAAGTAGTCATGATTATGTGTTCTACCCTACCATCGAGGTTGGTCACAAGATAAACATGACGAAAATCAAGCTCGTTTGTCATGAAAGAAGTTCATGGGAAACCCAATCTCATTTGTCGTGAAATAAGTTTGTGCAAAATGGTCTAGTGACAAACAAATGAGAGGAGTTTATCCTAGTTTAGCACGCAATTTATAATAATCCAGGCCTCCTTCTATGCAGAGTCAAGCACATCTTAGAATCTTGCTCTCCACTTATAAAAATAGCGTAGAGTACTTCCATGCACATCTCGGTAGAGCAATCTAGTAGATATAATTAAAAATTGTCCACAAAGCAACCAATCACGTAGCCTGTCGATGGGACTGAGAGTGGGTGAAATGCAAAGTTCACTTTCAACGCTCAATGAGCATGAGTGGAATTTGGGACCTCATTTTTATCTTGTAGGTGTATCCACCGGCCCAACTCTCACATGGAAGCTTGTTCTAACAAGGGGAGTCTCAAACTTCATTTTGATAATCTTCACTATCAATGATTGATTGTTTTGTAGTTTTGGTCTTGTTTCAGGTTCGGTCTTAACATGTATTAAAAATTAAATAGTGTTCTTGCCAGTCTGGTTCACATGAGTCCGGTTCACATGAGTCCGGTTTTGCAGCGGTGTAACTTTCATCTTGCAATGGAAATTCTCACCATTTGACTCAAAAAAATAAAAAAATAAAAAAATAAATTGATTGGTTGTTTTTTGTGAGTTGATTATCTTACATCAAACAATGATTTTTTTTAGTAAAGAGGCTTAACAACCCTAATGAATTTATTTATTTGATTAAAAAATGAAAAAGAAAAAAGAAAAATAAGAAAAATAAGAATTATAAAGATTAATTAAGATTATATAGATTAGTGTTAATTATATATTAATTATATTAATTAATTATATATATAGACACACTGAAGATTCAAGGTCGGTAAAGGCTGACACCTGTTGGTAAAACTCCTCAAAGCTGCAAGGGTTAAGATGAGAACCTCTTCTAATTTGGCTCTAAATATACGATTATGACGTAAACAGATGATTAGCATCCAGTATTAGTAAAGAAAACAGTTGGCAGAATTAGTAAAGCAAAACAGTTGGCGGTATTAGGCTGCTCTTTAGAAACTAAATGAAACGAAACCCCACATACAAGTTAACCCTCTAGCCAAATTCTTCAGCAAATCATGCGAGATCATGCACTTTCAATTATTTCCATCCACAAGCCATTCCCAAAATACACTTCCCAAATGAATCTCTCTCTCATGCGAATAGTGATCCTCAATTTGAGCCCACAAAATTAAAAAATAAAGAAATCTAGTATCCCCATTTTGTCTAATTTCCAACTTAAAACAAATCTTGTTTATCCAAACATGTTCCTAATCATCCCCATCATCTTGGTCATCATGAGACAAATGAGAGCCAGGGTAGCAATGTGGGTAATTTAAAAATAAAAATAAAAATTACACAAATAGCCAACCAATGTGGGTATCAAGGGAGAAATGGGAACCGAATAAAACGCCAAGACAGCATCCCTTAATTTTGCATTTTTAAACTTTTTTTTTTTTTCTTTTCTTAAATTCAGCTGATCCAGGAATCAGCCTTGCATGCCGCGTGGAGCTTTGATTCCTGAAATGATAATAAACTAAATTTTTTAATTAGATTGCGTTTCGTTGTAACGAAAAGCTAAAATTGTTACTTAGTGCCTTCTTCAAACTGTTTTTATTTTTTTAGGAAGAAATAGAGCTAATGTTTTCATAGCCAAATTTTGCACTTATGAGTCATACATCTTTTTTCTGATTTTCCAAAGTGCTGCATGAATTTCTCGGAGCCCAGTGACTTGGGGTCATGGTTTTGAGTGGAAATTTGCTATAATTTTAATTTGCAAAAGTGAGCTGTCATGGGCATGTTTTTCCACGATTTATGATATAAGATACCTCTATTCCAGTTCTAAATTAGTGGAATGTTAAAAAGGTTTTAAGTGACGGCCGAGATTTTTATTATAGAAATTTGGTGATCATGGGTCACTGAAATCCACCATATACTGTGGCCCACTGTATTTACGAGTCGTTTTTACCCATAATTAATTTTCCAAAATACTAGAGTTATTTGTAAAGGGAATCAGACTTTTGCCCTATTTTTTCATGGAAAAGAAAATCTAACCTGTATTTGAGTGTAGCCGCAAAGTAATCTTGTGAAATAAACTTAGAATTTGAGTGTTTTATGGAGGTGTCAATTGCCACAAATGGTACAAATCTCCCCCAAAAAAACAAGACCAGTGTTGGTCGTCATCTCACTTTGGCACAAATCCTACAATCCTAAAAAATCGCATTTCTTTAAGGGTCAGAGTTTATTCTTTTTTAAATCAAAATAAAGAATGGTTCAGGGTAGGCAGTAATAACTTGACTTGGCATCCAATAAAAGCTAGGACAAAATTGGTGTTTTGGAATTCTTAACAGCTGAATTGAGTCTATCCTAAGTTCTATTTTTGGTCTACAGTGAAACCCTGCCAGTGGCATTGGCGACCCTATGATTTTCAATTTAGAGGTTACAAACCCAGGGTCTGGGGTACTTTGCGGATAACTCTACTATGGTAAAATTTATCCAAATTTGATTACAAACAAAATACAAAATATTGACAAGTTTAGAGTGATTTTTTTTTTTGTTTTAATTTATTTATTTTATACAAAATGTGACACTCTTAACCTCTAAGCATTCACACTACGATTACCCAGTCAAACCTCATCAATTTTTCACATTTTAAATTATATTATATTTTTTTGGTATTTCTCTCACATAGATTATTGTTAAACAAATTTACCCTAGTTTTTCCATAATTATGTAAATAAAATGAATTTTATGAGATTTTTCAAAGCATTTTTCTTGTAAAAATCATAGTAATTACAAAAAAGCTTTAAATAGTATGGATTTTAAAGAAAAAATTAAATAATGTTGATGAACAACAAGTTGTAGGAGCATGCTTTTTGAGCTTACATAAAAAGAAATTCGATAGAAAAACTTCTTTTGCAATATACATTGGAATTTTAGGGGTTTGAGCTTCAATCCTTTAACGTCCCGATTCAACACTATTTTCAAAGATTCATTATAAAATATTTGATGAAAAACAAAAATAGAGTTGATATTCACAACAAAGTTGTAAATGTCAATGTGAAGATCACATCTGTACAGTTGGATTCACCACATTTTTTTATTAATATTTTGAACGAATTTTGCAAGGTTTTCTTTTGAAATTCAATTAAAAATCCAAAATTAACACAAAAAAAGTGAAAAATATTGTGGAATGACATGCACTTCGAGATGATATGGTTTCCATTATTTGATTCTACTTATTTTGGAAAATCATGTTTAAAGTCTCACTTTTTGAACTAAGAATGAAACTTGACATAAACCAATTGTGTTGTTTTTCAAAAAATCACAATATCTTATTTTGAAGATCCATATTGTACAAATGATAGTCAACTAGCACAAGAACCAAAAGAAATTTGGATGGATGAAAAGTTGTACAAGATGTAGTGTTGAGAAAGGCTGCAATCTATTCGACGTTCATTATATGGACGCATGTGCGTTAAAGAGTTAAAGTGTTGAAAAAGGTGCAATTTTAAGAATTTTGAAGAATAGTAAATTGGACTAGAAAGTAGAAGATAACCGCCACACTTTCTTAGTTGGTACCGTTTTCATTTGAAATTAGGAACTAGGTGAAAATCAACATTTGACTGAAAAACGGCCAAGTTTGGCCATATTGGGCACTTTAGACGCTTAGGGGTTAGTAAGTTGATTTTTATAACTTTTTATGTTGTTTAAATTCAAGAACTCAAATTTTGCAAAATAATCTTTTGAACTAAAATCTTTGAAGTTTATTTTCAAAATATTTATTATAAGAAATTCACACCAAGTTGTCTTGGAAATCAAATTGTTCAAAGAGTCACTAACTAAAAGGTTATTTATTTAATTCTAATGGAATGAATGAAATTTTAAAATATATCCAAAATTAAAAAGTAATTCAAAATATAGTACAATCATGAACAGAGAGTCAGTTGGGGGTATTCTACTAACTACACCCTCGACTACAGCACGAGGGTGTAGGTTTTACCCTATATACCTCTTATATATAGCTCTTATTATAGGTAAACTTTAAGACTTGAACAAGCTACTAATAACTATCAACACAAGAATCAAGAACATATTTGTCTTATATCCATTACATTTTTATTAAGGATAATTGAGCTCCTCTATTTTCATTAGTGGTATTATTTTAATAAATGTTCTAGGAAGAATTTGGTTGAGATTAGCTAAAATCAACTCTACTTGTATCCCAAACTTATGTTTTGTAGCTTGCTTGGTAGTTTGCCTACAATAACTAATTGTTGTAGTTTGCCTATTTTATATAAAATAATAATAACAATGGCATGCTCACAAACACAACACATTTTGAGTCACAATAACACGGATAACAATACACAATTTGTTGTGTTGAATGATAGTTTTGTTCCAATGGTCCTTTGCCCGGTGGGCATTGGGTCATTGACATTAAGAAAGGACACTTTATTCACGCCGGCCTCGAAAGAGGACCGGAGTTTTTATCTATCTATCTATTTGCTAAATGGTGAAAAAAAAATTGCAGAAGTTAACCCCTAAATGCCCAAGCATCCAAATAGTGGATGGTGGTTGGTCAAATTCAATTTCAACTTTAAAGCTGATTATTTTTGCTTTCAAGTCCAACTAAGAAAATGGAGCTTATCAAGTCTAGTTTCTACTTCACTTTGTAAATATGAAATAATCATAATATTAAGTATTTTATTGCACTCGCAATGTCAAGAGGTCATAATCCAAACTACACTACAAAGCATATGTCATCATCAAATTTCCACATTTAGAAAAAAAAATTAAATTGATTTTTCCGCATGGTTCTTCATTGTAACTTGAATCCTTTCACAATTCTTTTTGGTTATTTAGAACAATTTTGTAATTTATATGAATTTCTTTGTGTATTTTACCTCAAAAATCATATTAAATTTATAACGCAGTAAAAAAATTTGAAAAATTAAGGACCAATAGGAATCATATGTTTACATTTATTAAAAATATTTCAAAATTTATCTCAAAAGCTATTGATGAGCAAAATCCATATGAAAGTGTTCTTGGACTTTTTTGTGTATGCTTTGGGGCATTTAGGGGTTAATGTAATGATACATGGAGGTTGAGAATGACATATTTATTCTTTTAGTAATTGCCCCGGTAATTTCTCAATGCCCCTGCAATAATCCCTACTACCTTGTTGGTGGACATGCCCTACTACTTCTTTGTTATGAAATTCTCTTGAATTTGAGTCATTAAAGACATGTCATAATGAACATTTAGACATTAAGAACAAGTCCCGTTGGATAAGATTTCTACCATCAAAAATAACCATACTTGAATAACTTTTCATTGAAATTAAAATCTACCTTTCTTGAATACATTTGGCATGTTTAACTCCTAAAGGACCAAGAATCCCAAATTGGGCCTCATTTTTTTTTAGCATTTTTGAGTAGATCTTCTGTGGACTTTCCTCTTGTTCAAATTTCTTTGATTCTTTACCAACACATAAAATTGTCTTCACTTATTTCAATGATATAAATTTTGGTTTCATCTTAATTCTATTTTTCACAATGTGATCAACAAAATTTTTCATTTGAAAACCATGAATCCTTGGTCCTTTAGGGGTTTAAAAAAATCGAAGATGCTGGACCTTTCAAATATAATTCCTAGCCCACACTAATTGCACTGTTTGGCAGACTGCAAGTTTTATTTTTATTGGATAGGGTATTAGGCTGGTAAACAGGAGAGAAATAGTTTGTCATATATATCTGGCTACGTAAGAACCTGCAGCTCGCTCGCTCGCTCAAATGCATGGCATTACATGATGGACAGTAGTATTGCAGCAGCGACAAGTGGGCACAGTACAGTACTACTGTATGCTAATTTCAATAAAATGAACAGTAATTGTTAAGTAAGTCTCTTTCATTTACTCAATCAGAGGGAGGGCTAGGGCTAGTTTTGTGCTTTACATTAACCCATGCTGTCCTTCAAAGTGAATGATACATATGTTGCTAGACAGACACACAGACAGATGGCCAGACAGACGGAAGCCACTAACTCAACTTGCAGCAAGTTAACCCCTAAAGGACCGGGGGTGTTTTAGTTTAGCTCCTGTTTTCTTGATTAGCTCTTGTAGCAAGCTCAATTTCTTATTAGTGTGGGGTAATTTTCACGATCGGCACCATTGAAACTAAAGAAGACTTACATAGCTTGTTTATGAAAAAGAGATCAACAAGATCGCACAATTTTTGAGAAAATGCCACCGTTGAGAAGATTGATGGAAATTGTTACGGTAGGGGGTACTTCGTACTTATGCTGAAATCGGATTGCTTAGAAGTGCTCCAAAACATCTGAAATTTTTACCACATGTAAAGAAAATCATGACCCTCATGTGGAATTTTTTTCGTCAAATTCTGAGGTGTGAAAAAAAAGATATGGGACTCTGAAGTCTCCAAACAATGAGATATCATAGTGTATGATAAAGTGAAACCTCGACGCTAGTCTCAAAGAATGCTCTTCTCAAAGAATTCGCCAAAAATCCAATTCTTCATCATTTTCCGATCGGGAAAAACCGTTGGATCCATCTCGCAAAAATAGCTAGGGTCCCCTCCCCGCAAATTTGGGCTTCTTTGGAACAATCTCATCCAATTTGCACTTTTCTACATTCAAAAGCCCCCTGGGGGCCTTACGGTCCTTTAGGGGTTAAGTTGCAGACACTTCGCTCAGTATTCAGTAACCCAGCTCCACAGTCACAGAAAAACCTGTAAGTGTAAGCTTAACCCATAACCTTGACGATCAATAAGTTCCTTACAACATATTTTGGCTCTCTTACATGTGCACAGTTGCACACCCCGCCAGTGGGCCCATCCTGTGCATGTTATCTATGATTGTTTCATCATGCATGCGACGTTTCATAAGCATATATACAGTATAACTTATATATATGGGTGGCTAGCTACTTAGAATGCCAGACAACTTGCTATTAGAGCATCTCCACCAGCAACTCTGAAGTGCACTTTGAAGGTCATCTACAAATTACAGGGCATGTAATTCAAATTACAAGGTCATCTACAAATTACAGGGCATGCCATGTAATTTGCCACCAACATCACTCAATTAGTCTCTGAAAATAGTAAGTAAGCCACTCACAAGTCACCCGGAATGGATTGTGCAATCATGATGTGCAATTAAGTAGAGAATATACACTAGCTTGAGTTGTTTTGAGGGCTCTCATTAAACTAGGTTGTTGTTGTTGTTGTATTTAGGGCATCACCACTGCGTTAGTACAAATATGCACGCCATGCTGTGAATAGGGGCCGGCTACTATGTGGTGCAGAAATTGGGGTGTTGGTTGCGGGGTGCAGTTGTGGAATTATTTGGGGTATTTTGTCTCGTCAACATTGCCACGTGGCAATTTAGGGTTTAGGGTTTGAAATATGGGGTATAGTATTTGAAATTTGGGGTTTAAGGAATACTTTTGTTAATATCTGCAAATATTCATGGAATATATCGCACCCTCAGCCCACATCCGCACTATTGCGCACCACGCAGTAGTTGACCCCTATGAAAAGTGTGACTATTTGTGGAAAGCAATGGCAAGTGAAGCCTATAAATTACCTTAACCAAGTAGTTGGCTTAAAATGATTAAAGTACATGAATTCTACTTATTTCTATTGATAGAAGTGTAAAATAGGCAATGTCATTGTAGTGGTTATGAGTGTGTAATATTTTACAAGTTCAGAAACAATTAGAGAAGAATTAGAATTATTGTGACATTAAATCTTTATAATAATTAATCATGAAGTAATAAAGAGTTACGTAGTGGTGGAAGAAGAACAAAAACAAGCTAAAGAATTGCATGAAATAAGACCTTGGATAAGACTCATCCTTGGATAAAACATGTTTATTGTATCATTACATAACATATTTGAGATTCAACTGTTTAACTAATAATTAAAATTATTAACATAGATCTCAACCCCTAAGGGCCAAGACTGTTTTTAGAAAAAACACTGCCAAAAGATATTGTTTCTTGTGCATTGAGAAAAAATACAAAAGAATTTTAAATTTTAAATTTGACCATATAAAATTGCATTAGACTAATATGAGAATGTGTGGAATATATTAGCTCATTTGTTTTCATGGATGGCGAGATTACATCAGTAAAAAAAACATTAAAATTTTATTTAAATAATAATAATAATAATAATAATAATTGTAGCTTGCCCGACAAGGTAATTGGATCGGCTTTTATTCATATGTATGGAGAATTTAGAACCATTCAACTCTGAGGTTTTTGACCGTCACATAGATAGTCATCGTAATCACTTGTGTGCCAGTTTTGGAAGATAGTTGAGGTGTTTAATATACCCAAAATCACTTGCATTCAGAGAATGTTCAGAGAATGGCGACTACAGTTGCAAGATTTCAAATTTTGTAAGACCAAATTTCTTTGGAAAAATCACAATTCTAATGGTGAATATGAAGATTATTATTTTTAAATCAATTTCAATATAAAAGAAAAATTAAAAAAAAATTGATGATTGCACATGAAAATATGACCTACTACCGGTAGTCCGAAAATTGGTCTAAAAGTGCCATTTCTAGTGCATTGACCAAAAACAGTTCTAAGAAATTTTTATTTTTATTTTTATTTTTATTGATCTAGATTTGTTCTAGGCTACTATGAAATCTAATGAAAGTAAATAAATAGCCCATTTTCGTTTACTTTTATTTCTAGGATTATAGATTCTTTACATCTCAAGTTTTTCAATATCAGGGTTTTCAATGCCATTGAGGTTTTTAATCAAATTTTGTATCTTTATGGATCTCCTACTATTGTATTGCAAGGTGCAAATGTAGCTACAATCTTTTTTCAATTCATTTAAGTTTGTAAAGAATAGGACTTGTGGATTTTAATGAATGTATCTCAAAATTGAAGAGTTCTGTAGTTATTCTTTATGTTTCATGTTCTAAATTAAAGATGAACTATGAGTGGATAGTATTTGATTTCACATATAATTATTTGAGTAGATTCATGCATTTGTCATTTGTCACAACTCTAGCAAGTGGTATTGAATCCTCTTCCAAGTACAACTAGTTGTGAGCAAAGGTTTTCAACTCATAATAATATTAAAACCTTGTGAGCATTAATACTTTGAAATCACTATTGGGAATTATATTATTGAGTCTCTAAAATTTTGAAAACATATGGGAGAGATTAATGAATACGAAGAATGGTAGATTTTTTGAGTTTTATGGTTCATTATATATATATATATATATATATTAGCATAGTGTTGGTGATTAGATATATAAGGGATTGTATTATTTTAGCATAGACCTTGTCACATAACTTTAAATTTTGTTTGGATATGTTGTTTGTTTGTTATATTTAATTTTTATTATGATTATATGTGAATCCAACTATGTCTATGTCATAGTGTCATAGTGATCAAACTTTAAAGATGGCACAAATGTACATTGTTTTTAACTTGGACTTAAATTCAATTCAATGTGTGACTTGATAAGGCACAAATTATAACAAACATATTCCAGTGACGACCTTAGGTTGGAATTGGTTTAGAAAAAATGGTATTGATGACTATAGGTTCCACTTGTGAATTTCCAACGCTTATAGGGTATGTAAGCATGTTGACGAGCCGGCGAGCTGCGAGTTGTAGTCGAAAGTTCTAAGGTAGGGTTTTCTATGATGTAGCCTTTCTATGATATAACCTAGCCATCCATATCCTTGGATGGTCTTCCCATGACTGTTTGTTTCATTCTGTCCTCGAAGACCATTATGTGAAGTAACCTAACCTTTCACGTCTTTTCAATTTCATGGCCTTTTATGTGCGAAGAGAAGCGAAGCACTAATTTATAAAGTGGTAATTCATGTTTATAATTATGATTATGATTTTATTATTTTAATAGTCATTAACACCATGTATACAATTGGTGTTTCATCACTGGTAGTGCGGAGAGAAGTGGAGCCCTAATTCTCATTTAGTTTTGTATAAAAAAATATGTTATGTTTGGAAATTATCCTCTCGACATCGGTAGGTTTATTGTTTGTTTGTTTGTAATTTTCAAATTTTGAATCCGAAATTTCCCATCAAAATTGATTTTTGGGTTGTCTTCTTTTATTGGGTATTGCCTTTTAGGTAGTGACTATCCATCGTGTTCAAAAAACAACACTTCTGCTAATATGACCCTTTTTACACTATTAGGTTCCAATTTGGGATATTTGAACTTAGGATTTTTGTGTTTTACCTAATTCATTCGTCTCCGTCTGAAAGTTTATTGCACCAAACAAGAACTATCCATAGTGTTCAAAAAACGGCACTTTTACTAATATGACATTTTTTGCACATGATATTAGGTTCTGGTTTGGGATATTTGAACTTAGGGTTTCAATGTTCTACCTCATTCAGCCGTCTCAGTCTCAAATTTTATTTACAAACTCTCGATTTTTGGAATAATCTTTTTTGAGTTTAAAGAAAAGAAAATGATGAAGGCAAAAAAACAAAAAAACACCACCAGGGCCCTCTGTATCTACCGATACCTTGTTTGATGATACACTACAGGCCATTATAAGGATATGGTTGCATGCCCAGGACCCAGGAGCCTCCGCCACATGGCACAACAGAACACTTCCATTCCATTGGTGCATTTTCCCTTTAACTCTTTCTTAAGCGTCCATACCACAACTAAGGTAGGATGTCCTAAAACCACCAACTTAAGAAATATGGCTTCAATTTTTCAAGGTTATTCATGAGAAATATTTTTCGGTAATTTGGAAGAAGATTTTTCACGGAATGCACAAATTTTCGCAATTTAATTTTCAATATTCAAATTGATACAAATTTTCGAAGTGAAAAGAACTTCGTCACCCAAATCAGACCTCTAGGTTTCCCCATGTCCACACCATGTGGTACTAATTTTCACTCATAATGATACCCAAAACCACCAACTATTTCTTCGCAATGCTTGACATGCCATTGGTCTATTTGAATAGTGAAATGGGCGGTTTTGAGTCTCAACACTGGTGGTTTTGAGTCTCAACTGTGGTGGCCCCAAGAAAGGTCTACATGTCATAATTGGGAGGGTTGGTGGTTTTAGGACATCCTACCTTACCAGTGAAACCTCATCAATTCCTCACATTTTTAAATACATAATATTTTTCTGGTGTTTCTCTCCTATAAGTTATTGTTAAACTAGTTTACCCTGATTTTTTCATGATTATTTAATAAAAACTAATTTTATAAGATTTTTCAAACTGTTTTTCTTGTAAAAATTATAGTAATTACGAAATGCTTAAATTAGTATGATTTTTTAAGGAAAAATGTAAATAATATTGATGAACAACAAGGTGTAGGTGGCATGCTTCTTGAGCTTACTTAAAAAGAACTTTGTTAGAAAAACGTTTTTTTGCAGTGTATATTGAAATTTTGGGGTTTTGAGCTTTAAAGTGCCGTTAAAAACGCAATTTTATCAATTTTGAAAAATGGTAAATCGGACTAGAAAGTAGGAGATAGTCCCCACACTTTCTTAGTTGGGACCATTTTCATTTGAAATTAAGAACTAGGTGAAAATCAACATTTGACAGAAGAACGGTCAAATATCCTTCCACAGGGCTCCTTGCACGGTTAGGGGTTAACCATTAAACATCCGACCTATGACCATAGAATCATGTTTTGTTTTTTTTTGTTTTTTGTTTTTTTTGGGGCACAAATTGAAATAAATCAATTGCAGAGAGAAAAAATACAGAGCCACCGTAGCACGATCATCAAGGGGCAGAAAAGAGACCGACCACTAACTGTTAAAATTGGTAGGGTTGAAGACAACCCAAGTAATGGAACTACCTTGTCTATAACCATGCTTTACTTGTCACACTCAATTTTTCCACTATAAATAAGATAAGAATTCAACTTTATATTTTTAGTAGATGAAGCCACGTGTCTATTACAAACCATGATTTTTTCATAAATTTTCATGAAAATTTGAAATTACTAATGATTTTTTCAAGTGATTGTAAAGAAAATTCATGTCAATTACAAAGTATACTAAAAAATTCCAATCCCTTTACCAAAGGTTTAAATTACAATGAAGAAAATTATAGTAAATGACAATCATCCTTTCATCTAAATTTAGAAAATTTGTAACACTGTGGTAATATCCACCAAACTTGTAACTCCAATAAAATACTCAATTTTCAGAGTTTTCCAAAAATTCAAAGTGGAGTAGAAACTAGACTTCGTAAGCTTCATTTTGTTAGTTAGGCTCAACTATGCAATAGAACTCATTTTCATAGTCTAAATTTAGTTTAAGCAGGAAAACACAGAAAAATCCCAAAACACTACATGGTGAACCATTTAACGACTTTTTGTGTAGTTGGGACCCATGTAAAATCCAAAAATAGCTTGAATGACCTTAGTTTAATTTGAAGAGGTAGCATGACCAACAAAGAGCTCTTATGAAAAGAATTGGATGAAAATTCCTTCATCTACTCTATGATACTTTAATCCACTTTGGATAAGTCACATCCATCTACCAGTATATGGCTGCAATGACGTTTAAGTGTTGAGATAACATGATCAAAAATGATATTCAGTAGCTAGCTAATGTCTCTTGCAACTGAAGTCATTCTATTTCAGTCAAAAAACAAACAAAGAAATGCGTGTACAAGCAGTATAGTAAACTAAATAATTTTAAGAGCATCTCCAATAGCAACTTTGAATTGCACTCTAAAGGTCATCCAAAAATTACAGGGCATAATGGGTACTCACAGGTCCCTTTAACACTTATCGTCTTTTGTTTAGGGTCTTTTACCAATACAACCTCACAAATAGCTAGGTCTGAATCTTTTGAGTCTCTGTCTAGTCTGATCTTGCGTCAGGTTCTTGCCCTGACCGGTTTCCAGCTGGGAGTCGCCTTATTTCCCCTTTTTTTTTCTCTACAATTGAGTAATTTCAATTTTTTTCAAAATGATTTAAAAAGATTTAAAAAATTACAGGGCATATCACATAGTTCCCACCAACAACACTCAATTAGAATACGAAAATAGAAAATAAACCACTCACAAATGACCAAGCATGGATTCAACAATCATTATGTGCAATCAAGAAGAGAAGATACACTAGCTTAAGTCGTTTTGAGAACCCTCAACTTGGTTGTTGTATTCATTGTCTCCCTCCAAATAAATAGGCGAACAACCCATGTACAGTGCCCACAAAGAAGTTTACGTTCATTCAACTTTTCAGAGAATTGTCAATAAAATTTACAAAAATTATAAGCTTTGAGCCTAATTTGGACAAGTTGTAGTGCACAAGATGAACCACACATACAATTGAGTTTTGATAATAAAAGATAATTCTAAAATCTATTTTTATTTGAAATTCAAACCTTCATTTTTTACGCTTAATTCAAAAAACTATGTATACAAATTTTGTTACTTATGGTTTATAAAACTTTCAATGGAAAGAATGCAAATCGTTTGTAGAATCATGTAAAAACAAAAATCATGAGTTTTGGGGTCATATTTACTAAGATATCAATGTTTGAAGTTTTTAGTTCAAAAATGTTCAATTTGAATACAAATATTGTATTTTTTTTAATATTTGATCCAAAAATTGTCCAAAGAAATCATTTTTTACACTTCAAATGGTTTAATAAATATAAATATAAATATAAATATTTTTTATAAATTTAATTATTTGATTCAATTCTTTGAAAAACTGAATGAACGTAAACTTCTTTGTGGGCACTGTACATCCATTGTTTTCCAGAGTGCTGGTGGAGATGCTCTCACGCAAATACATACGGCCGACGCACCAGAGAAATACAATTCAGTCCAGATTTGTACAGTATAGTATACGGAGCACAAGATACGTACATACAGCCTAGGGACCGTCATGCAATAATGTATAGGGGAATGGGGCATAGGGGGGAATAAAATTGAATGCGAGAGCACAAGGGGGAGCCACAGAGACCAAGAAAGGTTCGCCGCCAGTTTGAGGGCACCCAGTTTGGTCCAAGGGCCAGCCAGCTGAATGATCTGCCTCCTCAGTAACTTAGTCTTTTTTTTTATACTTTCCTTTTTGATTCACAGAAACCGTCTTTTTCTTCTTCGTTGCCTTAAGTTAGGCCTCCACTATGCCTATGGTGGCTGGCCCCACTCCCCTTCTTCATTAACCCCTCCTACCATTTGGCGGTATATCTATTGGTGACAGACTCATCATAAAAGTTATCTGCACCGGCATTCATCAAACCAACGTTTATATCATTTTTGTAAAATATTGATAATAAGGTTAACCCTCCAAGGACTTAGCAAGCCTCATGGGTTTGATAGTATTTCCGGAGAATCTAGCTCATGCATCAAATGGGGTATTTTAAATGTCAAATCGAGCATCTTTGAAGGATCTATACTTTTTTAGAATAGTACCAAGTAAATTAGAAAGAGCATCATGCTTAAAATGGAGTTTAACCCCTAAAGAACCGAAACTGTTTTGCTCAAAAAACACTACAGTGCTACCGTTTCTAATCCATAGGGCACAATTTAAAAAATAAATAAAAATTCACAATCCAATCGTAGAAACTCGTCTCTTAACCCCTACGTGACCAAACAACCATTTTATGGTCGCTGCCCATTTTTTACGGGTTGCCCAAGATGAAATTTTATTTTTGTAAAAAATATAAATATTTTCAAATAGGAAATGAAGTCTACTTTCCAACCCAATTTGAATCATGTCAATCTGAGTTAAACTCCACCAAGGAGATTTTTTCAAAGACAAACACCTCAACATTGTCCTACTGTTATAAAACTTATCATTTCGGGAAAGTGATGGTGTTCTCTCCCTTGAATATTTTTCCTTTTTAAATTTTAGAATAAAATGTTTAGTTTTAACCAATTATACCAAATTTCGAATTCTAAAAATAAAAATTGTAATTTTAGTGAATATTCAAAATCCATCAAATGATTATCTAAAACTTTTTTTGAAAGTTTGACTTTACGGATAATTACTAAACATCATGCTATTCATTTTCTCTTTTGGACCAAACTTCATCAAAATTGCAGAAGTAGCATTTTATAACACATCTAGGTTTTTCTTTTAGCCCCTCTGTCATTTAGGGGTTACAACCAAAGGAATGTGCACAAACAATTTCTCAATCTTTGACCATATAGATTAGATGATATATACGTTTGCAGTGAAAATGTGAGAAAAATAAAACCCGCCTAAAATTTTCACCTGAGTGTTTTTCTTCCTATTTTGAAAAGGTTCCACTATAGAAACTTGTCGCTCTTCACTTTCACAATCTACACAATGTTAGTTACTTGTATACCAAATTTGAAAAGTAGGAGAATGATTTTACATATTGAAAACAACATTGCAAGTGGGAGAGGTCCAAACCATTACCAACACATTTAATGTTATTGTGAACTTATTTTTTTAATATCTCAATCCAAAAGGCAAATAAAAAGATTCTTGTCTCTTTTTCAATTATATTTTTAAATATATAATCTCTCATTTTTATTTGTAAAAGAAGTTAATTTTCTTCTACCTCACCCGACTAGGCTAGAATTTTTTGACTCCTCTTAGAGTGAAATTTTTGAACTATGGAAAGTTTTTTTGCCACCCCAAATAATATCATGTCACATGCTTCCGTATCAAATTTTAGAGCTTTTGGAGTAGTTTAGCATTTTGCCCAACCTGCATGGCCTCGCATAAAAAAGGGGCTTCGGGCAACATAACTTTTCTACCGATGTCCGGTTGTAAAAAATAAAAAATATTCCGACAAAGCTCTTGAAATTCCTCACGTACACTAAAAATCTCATAATAGTAGACTCAAAATTGACATCGTGGGAACTTGCCCAAATTTGTAAATGTCTTGATTAGGAAACTTGGTCCTTTAGGGGTTAAAAAAGATTTTGGGTGTGGAATCATGAAAGCACATGTCCTTTAAGGGTTAATGAAAGGAACCACAGTCCATGTACCCTTGGTACACCGAAATCACTATATATTATGGTCCATGGTATTTACGAGAGGCTTTACTAATAAATTTTTTTTTTCAAAATATTGTGGTATATTCCACCCAAAATGGATGAATGTATTGACGCCATTCGCCCACCTATATTGTATGGAGATTTTAATGTAGCAATGTGAGACTGGGTAGAGGAAAAAAGAGAACAAAAACTAAGGTAGAAATATTTACGACCGTCATTTTAACCCGTAAAGGACCAAAAAGCCCAAATTTGGGTTTCATAATTTTTTTTAGCATTTTTGAGTTGGTCCTATATGGAATTCCTTTTATTAAAATTTATTTGTTTTTTTGACCAACACATGCAATGTTCTTCACTGATTTCAATAATATAATATTTGGTCACATCTGAATTGTGTTTTTCACAATATAATTGATTGAATGTCATTTTAAAATCATAAATCCTTGGTCCTTTAGGGATTTAGAAAATTAGTATAGTTGAAGGTATTTTTCACAATAGAATATTTCTGTTAGTATTAGCAATTGAAAATGATGATTTTACCTCAAAAAATAAAAATAGAACAAATTGTGTAATTTTTTTGAATTTTCAAAGTGGAAGTTGCTTAAATCATTGAAAATTTCCTATGGACTTGTCATGAATCCAATACTTATAAAATTCAAACAACGGTCAATGAGAGTAAAGTATGGTTACGGTTTTAATGCACTTTATGAGGGTAATTTGAAAACAATCTTATATATATAAGGAATGGATGCAATGTTGGTTTTAGGAATTGCTACTTTACCTAAGACAAGGACATGTAAAGATTCAAGTAATTTTCATCTCCTCTATATAGTAGAGCGAATCAAATTGACTCTAATACAAACTCAAAAGTTTGAGCTCGACGACATAGAGTTCAAACAATTCTTAATCTTGTCAAGAATTTTCTTCCTAGCTATGCAATCATAATTACTAGGACTTGTTTCCAAATTGTATTTGAAACCATGTTACCTCGGATTGGAGACCTTATCGTTTCTAGAAAGGTACAAAGTCCAAAGCTTAATTCCTTTGAAAAACAACCAACATTTATGAAAAGAACTACAATCTATCCTCCATAATATGACACTCCTTAATATGATGATATTATTATTTCAAGCAACATACATGTGACAAATCATTTTTGTGACTAATTCATGAATGCCACTTTAAATTAAGGCTTCCCAAACATGTCATATTAGAGAGGGACAACTATAGTATTTTTCAATTTCTAAAAACATTTTGGAGAGTTGGGGCCAAAAAGAGGTATTGGATTTTGTGGTGGAAGACACGCCTCAATGGAAGTTGTATAATCCTCTTAACCCCTAACCGCCCAACCATGCATATTTTGCATGATGTACGGATTTGAACTCCGATTTCTCATCCATCATGCACTTTTTGCAGTGTGGATTTTTTATTGAAACTTTTATGGGAAGTTAGCTTCGTGTATGTGTGATCTAATTAGAAAGGGGACGATTTGTGAAAATTTTATGCCTCATTTCATGTTGTAGTGTTCCACCCAAAATTTTGAAGATTTTAGTCTAAAAGTGCTCTTGAAAAAGTCAACTACTAAAATTAAGCAACCAAAAAATCTCCAAAAATCACTACACTGAGAGTATTACATTTCAACCCATCCCAACAAATTTCATTATTAGATTGTCAATATCTTATTTGTAATCATATTACAAAAGAGCTTTAAATTTTAAGTTTGAAATTTTATACACAAATATTGGTGATAGCAATCGCGAATCTAACTGTACAGATAGAATCTAAAATTCATAATGTACAACTTTTATTCATTCATCAAGTTGAAAATATCCCTTTTAGTTGCATTTTATAATGCATCTTTGGAAAATTGCCAAATCTGAAAAGGGTGAGAACGTTTAGGGGTTAATAGCCTTAGATTCATTGACTATGTAATTTTTTTCAATGATGGCTATAATTTGTACGGTTGGTTAGTACTTTATCCCTCTACAATGAATGCACTTGTAGTTATAATTGTAATGCTTGGAATATCCAATATGATCTTAGTATTAAAGGTTTATTATAAGAAAAAAGTAACAATGTTTTTACTATCATTTTTTTCCACTAAAAAATACAAAATACAATTTTACTAAATCACAAAAAGAATTCAAATTCTAAAAGGGATGAAAAGGCAAGGTGTAAATTTGGATTTAAAAAGAGCTAAAGGGGTTATCTTTTCTCCCTTCACGTAAAGATAAATATTTCCCTCATAAACAGGTGATAACCTTCAAAGGATATGGAAGAAAGAAGAAAGACTCTACTTTCCTCGAAGGGTTTAAATACCTTCACTATTTCTTTTCAACATTTAAATCTTTTGAAGATTATGATCCCATGAGGTAAAATATTAAATTCAAGAGTTTGAAATATCTCATTCGCCATGTAATGTGTCATATTGAATTAGAATGAAGATGTTTTTCTTTTGGAGAGAACACTTAAGATGAGTGTAAAATCTCAACAAAATTATTTGAAATCCTTCCATTTTCATATTTAACAAATACACACTAATTTTGATGCAAAGAGAGATTATAGACATGAATAAATGGCAATCAACACTATATAGTAAAATTTTAGCCCCATAAATTCCAAATTATTGAAATTAGTGTGCCCTCGCAATTAGTGTCGCACATACTAATAGCCATAATCAGTGTACCGTAGTACCATAGCAGGGTCGCCACCATGTGAACGAAAATATATATATATATATATATATATATATATATATATATATATATATATATATATATATATGTATTGAAAAATAAGGTTCGCTCCTCAAAAAATGAATTTCTTGATTTTTTAATGAGAAAAAATGATTAAAAATGGCCCAAAATAGTCCAAAATAGCTTAGAAATAGCAAAATATAGCTTAAAATAATTTATTCTATTGTCTTTCTTTTGTCCTCATAATTTCTGATTTTTTATGTTTATTTTTTTAATTATTTTTTTGACGAACCTGGTATGCTACTAAGGTAGTGTATACAAGGTGCCACACTTGAAACACGGTGATAAGTTCAAGTGCAAAAAGAAAGCAAAATCAAATGCACCAAATTTCACCAGCCAAAAGAAAATCTCATGATCCAAGAGGTGAATTCCTTTGACGTTGAGAATGAGTTGATTTTCTAAAGTTATTTTCCAATTTTTTTAATCAATCAATTAATTGGGAATTTTTTGCTTTTTCCTTTAATTCTTTTCTTTCAGCGAATTGGACATTTAGTTGAATATCTTCTTCTGCTTTTTCTTTTGGTAAATGGGGTATTTGATTATGGGTTTTCTAGTTAGTTCACTGTTGAAGAAATCATGTTCATTTGATAGGGTGGGCTCTAGGATGACCGGCTTTGCAGACAAATGGTCACTTGGCAACATCAAGTGGGCTTGCTGGTTTAATATTTGAGAAAGATATTAAAAATGACTTTAGACTTTAATATCTTTCTCAAATATTTTTACGTGTTGCTTATGTTTTTGCCTTGCTAAATATTTATGGTCGGGTTTCATGACTTGTGATTCAAACCATTTAATTTGTGGTTAAAATACTTACAACGTGTGTATGTTTTTTGTGATTTTAATAGAAGGCATTTACTTCTGAGCAAATACAATGTGTTTTGATGGTGTTTATTTACCCCTAAAAGACTAGTCGGGAGCTCTGAAGTCCAAAATGGGTTGTAAATTGTCAAATTGGTGATTTTAACGTGTTTCTCAATCTCAAATGCAGATTTGTTCATCAATAAATTGTGACAATTTAAATTTAGTCTCAAATTTATTTTGAAAATTTGAAAAAAATTCAAAGTTGTAAAAGTTATAGCACTCTGAAGTTTCAAATGTACACTGCAGAATATATTTTTCTATCAAATTATCATTTATATAAATGCAAAGATCATGCTAATTACACTATGATGTTTCACTAGTAGAAAAGGTGCATGTGCCGAGGTAGATGTCCACGCAAAATGGACAACACTTGCTTAGAATTGGGCAACATTGCCTCGGCCTCTACCTCGGCACATGCACCTTCTCTACTAGTGTTTATTGTCTATGCACCACTAGGGGAGAGACTACGGAAACACTTTGTTTTTTCAGGAGTTACCAGGAGTTATGTGCCTGGACGGAAAAAATAAGTTGTAAAGTAAATTTGGGGTAAATACTAAGGTAGAGACTCCGCGGCTAGCTGCTTGTTATAATTTGACATTGTATTAGACATCAAACGTCGACTGTCTAATTAAACGAGTGTCAAATACGTTCAACAACTTGGGATAAAATATTCCCAAATTTCCAAGAAAATTCCCCAAAAAATATATAATATTTTAGGTATACTCTAAAAATATAAGCAAAAAGACCTTGCTTACACTAAAATTCATGGATTAAGTTGAATTCCATGATTACAACTAGAGTATGTTGACTGTGATGCAAATCCATGGATTAAGTGAGTACAAAGGGAGTATTTTGACTGCTAGAAAGTGTATAATCCATGACAATAATCCATAATCAACATGATCAAAATCCATGGATATTGGTGCCAAATTGTGTGCAATGCCCTGAAGCAGTTGTCAAACGCACACGAAGCTTAATCCCTTTAGAATGTTCTCAAAATGGCACACGAGATTTATTCCTAGGTATTTTGAAGGTAACTGATGTACAGTCACCATTTAGTAGCCCACAACCACATCTTTTTGAGGAGGATTTTTTTACATAGTGAACACTTGTAAGTGTGTCACACAATTTCACAGTCGAAAGTGGATTTGAAAGATCTGTGCTCTGGCAAGAAATTAATGAATGCCAATGGATGGTGGCCCCAAGTATACTAAGTTTGTATTGTATAAAGCTGGAGAAGGAGTAAAACAGGCGGGCTTGTAATCCCTGTATGTGTTGTACTACGTATAATGTGCCACTTGCGTAGGCACAAAATCTTCAATATGACTCAAAAAAATTCCCCAAAAACTCTTAAAATATTACCGGAGTCCATGCCCAAAATATTGTAGAAGTCATAATCCTTGAATACTTTTACCATCAGGTACTAAATTCTCAAATACAGAAAACGTAAGCCAATTCTGGCTGCAACATCCTAAAGGGGTTAATTGCCATATAGTTGGAAATCTTGATTTTATCTTGGGACAAAATTTAAGTTGATATCCTGGCCTTTTTGCGGGATGGAGGGAAACAATATTTGTTTGTTAGACAGGGAGATCTATTAGCCTCGTGTTCAACACTTTGCTTACTGGTCGAGTAACACAACCCTGCATGGATGTGGAGGTGGCAATATCTGAGACTATGTGTGCGATTTCAGTTTGGTAAATTGATTAGCACCATCCACAATAGTATTCAAGTACTTGGACCATACAGCAGGTGGTGGTGATGAATCCATACTGTAGAACTTGTGTACGATAATGGCAAAAGGTGCTGGCATGCGATATACAATTCCAGGCTTTTAAAGCCTTTTGTGATAAATGGATAGCAATTATGCGAGCGTCTTTACAAGATTCCTTGCCGCTCCACCAGTGTCACGGGTGCCACGCTTGGAGAGATTATTTTTTTGCTCTTAGACACTACTACATGACTTGCCACTTCTTTAGTACAATCATGAGTACATTACAGCAAGAGCTCCTTCAACAGTACCCAACCCTGGTTAACTTATTGGTAGAACCGGAACTTTAGTATTGTCCCAGTGTCCCCTTGTCCGGTGGGCACCGGGTCATTGGCATTACGAACGGACACTTTATTCACGCCGGCCCTGAAATAGGGTCGGAGTTTCTATCTATCTATCTATCTATCTATCTAGAACCGGAGCTGATTTCCCCAAATTTGGCCCATTTGGTGCATGTACGTGCACCGTTGATCAGTTGTGAACTCACGTGTTCTACAACAGCGCACTTGTCTACCCCCTGTTATTCGTGTGCAGTGGGCCATATGGAGTTTGGAGTGTTAGAGCATCTCCACCAGCACTCTGGATAGCTCTGGCTCTGGAAAGATATGGATGTGCATGGCTTGGTCAACAATTTCATTTGATGGGAGACACATTGAATACAACAATTCCGCCCTCAAAACAACTCCAATTGTCATATTCGTTTAATTGGGAATTTCCGTCATATTGGGACTCTTTGAAATCTACAACTGGCATAAGATTCAGTGATAAATTCTATACCAATTGTAGATTTCAAAGGGTCCCAATATGGCGGAAATTCCCAATTAAACGAATATAGCAATTCCAGCTAATGTATCTGCATTGGGCCATTTTTTTCATTTTTCATGAAGTGCCCAAGTGGCGATACCATAAGCTGATAATAGTTCCAGGCACTCTTGGGAATTGATGTCAGCTTTTTGGCATGCCACGCCGACTCTTTTATATGTCACACTCAATCATGAAGCGACACGTGGCAAATTCTTGAAATTTTGAATTAATTTGTGTTGGAACTGCTATCAGCCTACGGTATAAAATGTTATAGTGGTGCTCCATATTTCAACATTCATCCACATATTGGATAGAAGATATCATATATCCATAAAAAATTAATTCATCCACAATCTGGCGATTTCATCGAAGATATTTTTTAATTTGAAGTTTTTGGCAAAAATCTTCATGGTTTTTGACCATTTTTAGCCAAATTCTTTTCCTGGTGCAATCTGGCACTACTTTGCCCAAAAAAGATGCCTTGATCCGCTTCTCTTCTTAATATTTTCACATCATGATGATTGCACAATCCATGTGTGGTGACTTGTGAGTGGTTTACTTACTATTTTCAAAATCTAATTGAGTGATGTTGGTGGGGAACTATATGGTATGCTTTGTATTTTTTGGATGAACTTCAGAGTGCAATTTAGAGTTGCTGGTGGAGATGCACTTAGCACGATTTTCAGAAATAAATATTGATGTATTTTTGAAGAAAAAATATGGTTCAATCCATTAAATTTTTGTCAAGAATGCTGTCATCCCCAAATAGTCAATGAAATTGTTATTTGAGTTAACCGAAAAGAAGCCCATCTAACCTCTCTTTTTGCTCTACTTCTAACCTCTTTCTTGAACTATATTTGGGTTGAATAGTGTCGTGTCATAGATTGTTCCCTTGTGGGCCATGGGCTTGGAGCTTGGGTGGAAGGTGTGGGAGTCATTGCGAGGTGTGGAGAATAATGACAGTGGCTTGCTTTAGATTGTCTCCCAACTCATCATAGACTAGTTTTTGGTCTATTTATATTTCAATATGAGTTCAAGAGGAATTCAACACGAGTTTGCTAAAACTTTCTTCTTTGGAGTGACTTTTCGGTTAACTCTATTGTCCTGGTTATTGTATGCTCTTGTTGCAACTAAATGGAGTTCCTCTCACGGTGTAAGGTAGAAGAAGAACTCCAATTCTCTTTTGAGGCTGGCGTGAATAAAGTGTATGTTCGACCCACCCTTGATTCGATGCCTACATGACAATGAATTAGTGGTGCACAATGTAAGGTACAAGGTAGACATGCCCATTACCATTTAACAATTCGGACGTCATGCACTAGAGGTGTACATATGTGTTATAGAATTTATGCTACCAGTGCATGAGGGCAAAATTGGATGTTAGGTGGTAATGGACATGTCCACTTCATGCACCCAAAATCATCCATGTCCCAAAAACCGTTCATCCTAAATTCTTATATAGAATGAAGACGTTAATAATCAGGATGCACCCCATTTGAACAACAAAGTCTAGGATTAATTTATTGTCTCTGCCCCACCAGGGGAGAGACTACGGAAACACTTCGTTTTTGTGGAGTTACCAGGAGTTACGTGCATGTACAGTAAAAAGAAGTTGTAAAAGTAATATGGGTAAATACTAAGGTAGAGACTCCGCGACTAGCCGCTTGTTATATAACGCATACCGGTGCATACACAAACACACACTCTCCACGATAATTCCTTTGCCAGAACGATCGTGTCGGGCGCCAATTTAGTTCAATTATGATAATGCACCTATGTTCACCTCTTTGAAAATTCACAATTCATTCATGCGTTGTCCAAATAATGCATACTAAAGTGCGTTGAAATCATGCCAATAAGACCCAATAAAAATTTTAAATTTTTAAATAACACTTGAACGCACATACCTTACAAATCAATTGTCAGTCAGTGACGGCCTTTTGTTTCGTTCGTACATTTCCAGAGGTACATCCAAACTTGGACTTGAATTTGCAGCAACGAAAGGATCTCAAGGATTTCACTAACATGCATATGGTCCTTGGAAGGGTATCAAGAATCACAGGGATATCAACTTCCCATCACGGAACGTGGGACATCAATCGGGCGTTGACCAAAGTACATAACTTAGTGTGTTTCGTGTAATCAGGGACGCAGTGACATTAGCCTAACTTAATGCAGCTTTTAGTGGTTCAAATTAAGACTACAAAAGGCCCAAAGTTCCTCACAAAGTACACAGTGCAGAAGAAATTCCTCCGGGTATCTTGTGATCACAATGCTCTGACATCATTGTGAGGGTTTCCAATCTATCCTCACAATTCCCAACGAGAGCATCAATATTCCGCTATGGTGCATATTAATGTTGCTGCCAAAAGATACCGTAACTCATCAATCTCATGTGTTCCTCACCTTCTGATAACAAGTGACTTTGTGAACTCTAGATTGATTAACCACAACTCCACTCATCGTAGTTTTAAAATGACAATTCAATTGATTTGGTGTAATAAGATTTAAGAAAAAAACAAACAAATTCAATTGATCATATTGTGGATAATATGATTCAAAAATAGACCAAATTTTATATCACTGGAATCCGCGAAGAACATTGCATGTGTTGGTCAAAAAGGAAAGAAATTTGAACAGAAGGAACTCTATGTAGGACGTACTGAAAAATGCTAAAAATAATAATCATGAGGTGTTCAGTTCTTGGTCCTTACAGGGTTTAAAATATGAGTTTTTGCTGCTATGAGTGGAGGGGTTGTGATTTGATGCATCATTTTCAGTCAACGAACATACATGGTGAGGAACTTACCAAAACAAGCCGGGCATGGACATATTGCGGCAGAATATTAGGGTTCTGACACATTCCTTTTGTTTTCTCGAGGTTCGAGAAAAACATATCAAGTGGGAAGTGCGATGCACAGCGTTTCTGGTCCCTATGGAGTCATCCTAGATTCTTCTCACAAAGCCCTGTAAGTGAGTGTGAGACACCGGTGGGCCAGCCATCCAACCAGCAGCAGCTGCAATGTTACTACAGGTTGCCGCATTGTTGACCTGACCTAATTCGGTCTTTGCATTAACAGTGCCTCACTCCATGCTTGCCATTGCATAACCTGGTGCATGTCTCCGTCATCACTTAATTATGTCCCCGTTGTATCATTTTTAAAATTTTAAAATTTAAGTTATTTTTATTGTATTTTGACACACACATCTAGTAAACTTAGAAAGGGTCATCTTGATGTCAAAAAATGACATCAAAATGACATATGTCTCGGTGATGTTGGGATTAGTGTCATTTTGATGTTAAAATGATGAAAACTTAACATGCCCCAAGTCAAAATGATGTAAACTTAACATGAAAATGATACATGTTAACCTTACATTAGAATGACCTATACCACATAGATGTGAAGCTTAAAATCAAAATGACATCAAAATGGCACTAATCCCTATGTCATAGTGGCATATGTCATTTTGATGTCATTTTGACATCAAGATGACCATTCCTAAGTTTACTGATGCACAAATTGCATTTTATTATATTTGCAACCCACGGTAATTTTTCCAATCAAGTAGTAAGACGATTTCACAGCCGGGAATCAAACCGCCAACCTCTCCATTCGGTTTGGGTACCTTACCACCATCGCCTTGGTAGTTTCGGGTCATCTTAGACTATATCATCCCTTTTTTACTTATGTCCGAGTTCTAACCTGTTATAGTCGACAAAATTATGGATATTTTAAACAAGGAATTTTCTGCAATTTTTCATTTTTCGAACAAGTCGCACCAATGAAACACACAATGTAGCACTTTCATCTAAATTTAAATAGATGGAGTTGTCGTAATTGAATGAAATGTTGCTCAATTGGATGAGAATTTGTCGACATGGATGAATACTTTGGCAATAAAGGAGTGAGTTTCGAGTCCAAAATTTTCTTTTTCTAAATAAAAAAATCTCGCTTTCTAGCTATATTTTGCCTACTAATGAAAGGTTACTTTTAACCAATAAGGTTGCCACGGACCCAAAGTGTTCTTGGAATGACAACAAGTATTCATTTCCTAGTAGGCAATGGTTGGTTTTTCTTATGCAGGGTTTTGATTCTCCTAACTACTTTTTATTTTAGGTCGCTCAAACTGTAGGTTTGGATTTTGTACAAGGCTTTAAATGCAAAAAAAATCTACGTGTAGTGAAAACAAATTACCATGTAATGTATTTTTGAATTTGTTTGCTTGTTTTCGTCAAAATTTAATTTAGGTACACGGATGATTTTCATTTCTTCATTGTAATTTACACCTTTGATAAAATAAAAAATAAAAAATAAAAAATAGAGTACATTTAGTAATTCATCAGAAAAGTTGGGCTAGACAATTTTGGTGCCATTTTGACACCAAAGGCCGCATACAAGTCATTTTAGTGTCATTTTATCCATACTGGGTTGGTATGGAGGTTGGCACCAAATTATCTTAAATGCATTTCAATGCACCATCATGGCACCCTGTTCACATGCCTTGATGTTGATATGAATTTTCTTTACAGTCACTTCAAAAAATCATAGTAATTTCAAATTTTCACCAAAACTTGTGAAAAAATCATGGTTTGTAGTAGACACATGGTTTCATCTACTAAAAATTAAAAAATTGAATTTTTATCTTGGCAAAATTGAGTGTGACATGTGCAGCTTGATTCTGTGGTCATGGGCCCGACGTTTAAGGGTTAATGGAATTTGAAATCATTGGCACAAACATATGCAGTCAGGCTAAGCAAATGCTGTCAACCTTGCCAGTAGATGTCCCAATAATTTTGTGCATACATGTAGTTACAATTGAAATTATTGAATGGGACAACTCTGCATCAGAATGTTTTGTGAATAAAGCCTCTGATGGACCAGAATGGTACTGTATCCCACTGTACACACATAGCAGGTTCGTATAAAAATAATTATTTTATGTTATGACAAAAATTTCATGTTGCCACGTGTCACTCAGGCATTGGCCATAACCTACAAAGTAGTTTAGGTGGCACATAAATGATTAAATTATTTGCCACAGCTTGTACAGACCTGCTCATAACATTCAATAGCATATAGTGCCTCTGCCTTGGCTCTACAGTAGATGGTGTGGAATATTCCACACCCAACAATACTTCATCAGTAGCTAAAGGGACAGGTGGAGGCTCAAGGTGATGAACAGAGTGCATGAAGGAAAGGCAGTGTGCATGAAGGAAAGGCAGTGGGCATGAAGGCTACTAAATGTTATGCTATGTGGAGATGGTAGCAATATCAGTTCAAAGCCATTTGGTTTGCAATGTAGATTGTAGTTCATTTACTCTCTCTGTCCGACAAGGAGAGAGACTACAAAAACGCTTCGTTTTCAGGACTTACATGATTGGATAGTAAAAACAAGTTGTAAAAGTAAATCTAGGGTAAATATTAAAGTAGAAACTACACGACTAGCTGCTTGTTTTTATCTCCCAAGGTCGAAACAATCAAACAATGGCCACTTAACCCTTTAGTGCCCAGGTAACCGCTAAGTGGTCACTAGATCACCAGAAAATGAAATGCTGTAAAATCAATGAACCATCTCAATCCGGTGTCCGAAGTTTAGATGTGTAACTTTTGATTCTACAGATGATGCAAAAAGAAATTTTGGAATTTGACTTTCTTAGATATCCAAATATCTCAAAATACAGCAAATACTTACAAATATAGTATATGTACTATGTTGTATATATAGTGTTTGGAAGTTTTTTTTCTCGTTTTTTTTTGGATTGTGTTCTCTTGTTCATGTTCCATTAGTGTATGTATTTCAATCTTGATCCATGTACCAACTCCTTTCTTATTTTAACGTATAAATTTTTGTCCTAAACCGTACATGGATAAATCACTCACTTATAAAATTCACAATAATTATGTATGAGTTTGTTCTTGACATGAAAGATTGCAATGGAGAGGTGGTGGCACAAGTCATTGCTGAACATCTTCACTTTCATGTTTGAAATTTTAACCCAAATTCTAATTAACCTTGAAGTCACACACCCCCCAAAATCTCATTTTTGAGTGTGCATTATACGGTTCAAAGACACACTATGATCTTCCAATCCAACGGTCCGATCTTATTAAGATTTAACTAACACTTGTTTCATTAAGCTATGCTTACATTTATACGGTTGGATCCTATTAATAGTGTCCCGAATTTCAACAGAGAAAGTTTTTTAAAAATATCACCCAAAAACTGTGGTTTCTCCATAACCACATTGGGCATTAAAGGGTTAAGGCTGCTTAACATATGAAATCAAGGCCGGTTTTTCTTGAGGCTGATTTAACCAAATTTTAGCCTGTATTAGCTTTAAGGTTGGCCTATATTACTCAATATAACAAGAGACCCACTCTCACACCAGCCTTGCTTTGAATTCAGAATGATGTGATTCAAAGGTATTTCTTGAAATTCTTTGCGTAATAAAACAACTTTAAAAAAATAAAAAGCCTCTAGTACCGGTAGTAATATTATTGTAGGTAGTTAAATTTTAACCACAAAGTGCACCAAATGTTATATTAAAATCAAGTTTAACCCCTAAACATCACATGGTGTCCTTAAAATTAACAATTAGAGAATAATCATTATAAAGTACAATACGGAAGAATATTTTAGAATTAATATACAGATGAAAGTTAAAATTAAAAATTCTTTCAAATTTTGATTACATTAACATTTTTTGAGTAAAATTTGTTGGAATGGATTTTAAATGAGATACTCTTAATGTGGTGATTCTTTGAAATTTTTGTGCTAATTAAATCTATGACCTCATTTTGCAAGGCCACTTTTAAACTAAAATCAATGCAATTTTGGCTTAGTCAACAACTTGACATACTTCTACATTTGTGATTTTAGAATAATATGTACTTTAGCAACAACAAATCCAACCATTGGATAGAACAACAACTTGATGAAGTATCTCCAAACAAATGGATGACATTCATCCAAAAAGTGATGAGAACATGTAAAAGAAATGTTTGCATACATGAATGAAGAACATACAAAGCCATAAATAAATAAAATTGGGCAATTTGTATGAGTATTGAGTGTCCAATTGGGTAAATTTTCACAAAAAAAGAAAAAAAGAAAAAGAAAAAAAAGGTTCGTAATATAAGTTTGTAAATTTGAAGAATAAATATACATGTTTTAGTTTTAAAAATTATTGTATTGATATTATGTTCGTGTATTTTTACACTAATTTGAGAGAGGTAAATCATATTATTTAAAAAATAAATAACATAAATAAACAGTGTACATATATAGTGTATGAAGTTGTAACAATTAAGTTTTGATGAGTTCACTATTAGAAATAAACATTGTGATTGATGTTTTTGTCAAAAAAATTATCTTAACCCTTAACTCCCCAGGTGTCCATTTTTTGGACGATGTTTTTTCATCCGTCATGCACTTTTTGCTGTGTGATTTTTTTACCATGGGAAATTAGCTCATGCATGTGTGAACCGGTTAGAAAGGTGATGATTTGTGAAAATTTTATGCCTCGTTTCATGTTGCAGTGATTCATCAAAAATTCTAAGACCGTAGTTAACCCTTAAACATGAAAGCAAGCCCCGAGGGCTTATTTATGAGAGAATAATGAAGAAAAAAGTGGATTTTCTTAACCAAATCAAGCGAAGATTGGTGTGTTGGAAAGCTACTGAAAAAGCGATCTAGATTCCAAATTTGTGCCTCATTTGGGAGATTGTGGAATCATTGGCAAACAATCAAAGTCATCAAAATGAATAGGAATTGAGGTTGGGGCAGTTGAGGTTGTTTCTTGAAAAATGCCGCTGTCATACAGTGTTGGCCAGAAGAGTTGTTTTTTTTTTTTTTTTTTTTTTTTTTTTTAAATTATATATATATAAATTTAGAAAGAAAAAATTCATGTAAATTTAGATGCCTTCCGAGTTGCCCCGCCTAGGCCCTCTTGACGTTTATGGGTTAAGCAACCAAAAAATCTCCAAAAATCACTACACTAAGAGTATTACATTTCAACCCATTACAACAAATTTCATCCACATCTTGTCAATATGTAATTTGTAAACAAACTACAAAAAGAAATACAATTTTGAGTTTCAAATTTTATACAAAAATATTGGTGATAGCACGGTACGGTCAACCAATATTTTTGTCCCAGTGCACTAGAAGTGGCAATTTTCAAATTTTCAAGAAATCATAGACAAATATAAAGAATTAATCTTATTGTAAAATTAATTTTAGGTGGTTTAGGAATGTTTATTTTGTGTTATCAACACCAAAATTTTCATAAAATAGTGATTATATTTTCGTAAATACATTAGTTTCCTTAAAAACACAACATATCCCATGCACAAGTGCACCCCAATTTCATTCAAATTTCATGAAAAAGATGGTATTTCATTTAACCTGGAGCTATAAAATTTTCCTATATTCAAACTTGTAAACATAAACATCCTCAAAAAAATTCCAATTTTTCTAAGGATATTTTTTTCAATTTTAAGTATTTAAACTATATGTTTTGAATTTTAGCCAATTTATTCATTTTTAAAAACAATTCTTGATGTTTTTCTTTTTGGATGTTCTTTAAAATCATATTTTTCAAATGGGAGTTTTAATGAATTTTCAAATTTAGAATTAAACGTGGACAATTTAAAAATTCAAAGTTTGGATAGAAATCCGGAGAGAGATTGGTCAAAATGATATTAAAACGATAGTTTGAAATTAAATTTTCTTAAGATAGATCAATTTTGACAAACTAAAATTTAATTATATGGTTGATATATAGTTGATGTGTACTCATAGTGCATTTTATTTTTCATTGTGCCAATGCTATACATTTCAAAATTGGTTTAAAAACTTGTTTTTTAACAAAATGCACCAAGGTGCACTAAAGTGCATTAAATCTTAGCGAAATCTTTGTCTATGAATTGGTTGACTGTACCGTGTATTTGCCCTTTGCAATTCTTCAAATCGGGAGAGGGCTGTGGACATTTAGGGGTTAAGTTCCTAGGGTTTTGCTACAAACTAAATGTGTTATAAAATGTGTTAAATTATATGACTTTTTTGAAGTTTGATAGAATGTGATAGTTGTAGTGCACAACTTGTAGATCCTCTGTATACAATTGAATTCCACTAAAATACTTTAGAATTTTTACAAATCAATTTTAAAATAATTCTTTTTAAATATTCATATAAAATACAAATTAATTAACTTAAAATATATATAATCGGTATTAGCTAAAAGTGTAATGCTCATAACATGGTCATAACTCATAAGTTGCCAAGATTTAGGATCTTTTTATTTTGAAGAAACATCAATTGAAATAATTGTAGGTATCTCATTAATCAAATTAATACTTTAAATGAGATGAAGTTTAATGAATATTTAAGAATTTTATTAAACTTATGATTTTAGCCAATCATAATGAAATTCAAGAAATAATTATTAATTTTGTACTTTTAGTGAATTTGGAAGTCTATAGGTTATAAATTATATGCCTAATTATTTGTGATGAATTTTGATAGAATTGAATTAAAATTCATAATGTAGAATTAGTCTATATAAGTCTTAGCAAAATTGATGCATTATTGTGCATTTTTTCAAAAAATCACAAATTTGACAATATGTAGACTACTTTTCTTTATTTTTTGTAAAATCAAAATAAAATAAAATTCACTAATCCAAAAACATATTCTTATAGCCAAATTCATTCTAAAGAGGTCAAGCTTTTGAAACACTCAATTTGGATACTTTTAGCATGTTTTACAACCTTTCTATTTTTGGTGTGGCCCATTTTGGGTCGCCCAGGCACTTAAGGTTCAAAAAATGTTCATTGTGCGCCCCTAAATCATGAATTATATGTTCAATTGTTGGATTGTTGTTCAGACTTGCATTCTTGGGAATTATGTATTAAGGTAATACACCCTATTTGTGATATCTATCAAGGCATCCATTTGTGCCACTACGGACACTACTTGCCTTTGTACGGACACTACTCATTGATGTTAGAAATTGTATGGCATTGTGGCCATTTTGGGTTGAAAACTTGGCTCAATGCCATATGAAAGTCATGGTAATTAAACACAAGTGAAATGGCGTATTTAGTGTCCAAAGATAATTGATGTCTTTTACCAAAATTCGTTCAAAGGTGAAGAGAAATAGTGTCCCTTGACACTACATAGGAGTTTGCCACTTGTCATTCCCACTTTCATTTAGAGTGCCATGTTCTTTTCAAGTAATGAGAGTGACATGAGGTGGCATGCCATATTTATTATAAAGTTGCCATATGTCATTGGAACACTACATTCATTTTTTCTTACAAAGACACTATATCTTCCTAAAATTAAATAGTGTCCGGATTTGGGAAATAGTGTCCCGGATACTAAATACGCCATTCAGTGTAGTGTGTTTTCCTCCACAAAGTATGTTAACCCTGAAAGGTCTTCACTTGTTTTATAAAAGCCAAACACTACAATCTGCATACTTGAATAATCATATTGTTTGATTTATAAATTTTTATAGATATTCATCAATATTATGGAGGTATGACAAAAATTTCAACATGATTGGAAGATATTTAAATATTTACAAATTTCATCATGTAAACAAGATAAAAATTCAAAATAAATACGTTTTTTTAAAATTAAATAATATTTAAGGTGATAAAGGTTATGTTTACAAGTAGTTAAAAAATGAAAGTAAGAAATTAAAAGAGTCGCATGATTGGAGCATCCTTAGAAAGCCCTTTTTACTTTGGACACTCAAATTTCAAATTTCTCGGCGGTGTAAACTCTTCAAATGAAATCTATTTTCCAATCTCAACGGTCAAAAGAGGTATCATAACTTAACTTAAGCATCTAATGAAAACACCAACTCCGACAAAGCTAAAAAATAACTTGTTTTTTGGGCCTTAGACCAAAAATCAAGCACATTGTGGTTGATTGGGTACTTAGGGGTTAATCCCTAAATGCCTAGAGCCCTCTCCAAATTTGGTAGTTTTGCAAAGATGCATTATAAGATGCAACTAAGAGGGATATTTTGAACTTGATGTATGAATAAAAGTTGTACATTATGAAATTTTGATTCTATTGATACGGTTAGATCTATAATTTCTATCACCAATATTTTGTATAAATTTTGAAACTCAAAATTCAAAATTGTTTTGTGATTCAATTACAAATAAGATATTGACAATCTGTGGATGAAAGTTGTTGTGATTGGTTGAAATGTAATACTCTAGGTGTAGTGATTTTTGGAGATTTTTTGGTTGCTTAATTTTATGAGTTTACTTTTTTAAGAGCACTTTTACAGTGGAATCTTTGAAGATTTGGGTGAATCACTAAAACATGAAAGGAGGTATAAAAATTTCACAAATCTTCTCCTTTATAATCGGATCACACATGCATGAAGCTAACTTTACATAAAATCTATAGTAAAGAATCCACGCTGCAAAAAGTGCATGACGGATGAGAAAATATGGATGAAACCTGTACATTGTCCAAGAAATGGACGCTCATGCAATTAAGGGTTAAACACATAGCCATTATGTGGCAGTTATGTATGAAGATATGGAACATTATGGATTGCCTTTTTGTTGGATATAGAAGGCTCTAGTGATTTCTTGACAACACTTATAATAAATTATATAAATTGCATATTCATGATACTGGAAAAATATAATTCCACTTGCTATGAGGTTGTGTCGTAATTTTCCATGTTCAACATCTTCATTACAAGCATTTTGAGGCCTCCAAAAGGCTGTTGAAACTACCATGCAAATAAAATATTAAAAAACATTGAATTTAAAAATATGACGTGGCCGAGTTTTGACCATGTCAGTTTGGATTTTAAAAATAATTTAAATTTTTTTTAATTAATTTTTTTGCATGGCAGTTTGGCTGAACTCCCAGCCCTTGGGAGGCCTAAAATTTCTTTTACAGTTTAAGCTTCATTAAATTTTCAAGAGGGTGCAATTGAAATTGTAGCACAATTAGGGTGCACTACCTTTTATTTTCCAATATTTTCTTGCCTGTAAAATTGTTGGCGAAAAGAAACTACAATGCAACCATGACAGAGATTGGTTGGGTAATTAAGTGGTCTTCAACCTAAATTCATCATTAAATTGCTAATAAACCTAACATAATAGAATTTGAAAATGCCAATTCCAATGGTAAAGATGTTGTGGCAAGCCATCTACATCCTATGCTCATTTTTATTTTTGAAAATTGTGAAGATTGAGTTCAAAAAAAAATCTTTTAGATCGTTTTTTCGGAAGATTCCCTAACTACCTTCAAAACCAAAATCCTCATATTTTTCACCTTACTTATGAGAATGAAATTAATAAAATCTTTCTTTGTAGATATAAATCTCTTCAACATAATTTTTTTTTTTCAATATTAAATTTTTTTTGGGTGCTCGAAATTTGTTAGAAATCAACCAAATGTTGCAACTCTCTAACCACAAACTTGTTTCTTATGGAAATTTAATTGTTGGAAAGCTATAAGAAAATCCCAATGCTACAAAATTGTTTCATGAAATCCATGCAAAAATTGCATTTACAATGGCTTGCCTAATATTGCAAAAGACCATTTTGTCCAAAATATCCTTTAGAGGTTAACCCGGGGGTTAACTTGACTAAACAAAATTAAGGTTTTTAAGTTTTAGCAAATGTAAAGATGTGTTATGAAGTTAAATTTAGAATAATAATCAAATGATGGAATTTAAATAAAAGTTTTATACTATTACCACTGAAACATGTGTATTGAAATCAACCATTTAATCAACCGATGATTATTGATAAAGTTTAAGACCAAATTTAATAATAATTAAAAGTAATGATATGAATTAATTATTAATGAATATCATATAAAAATTATTGCAACATTTTTAGAAGTTCAAATTTTAATTGTGATGATTTGAGATATCTTTATATTAATGATGTAATGAAATTGGTTTTTATAAACCATTTTTGAACGAAGAAAATTAGTTTTTGAAGTAAAATATATTTACACTCATTTATTGTTGAAGAAGACCTCTAATTTCTTAGAGATGGAATTCTACTTGCAAGATGAACGTCTCGACTTTCTATACCGTAGGCAACAACAGACAATCACAAAACATTATAACATGTACTTATCTTCTTTATAATTTTTTTACAATGGATATGGCATTTTTGAACCACTCACTATTTCTTATACTTTGAAGTGGCTCTTTGAACATAAAAACTATTGTTTCTCTGTACTTTTTGAGTTATAAGATTTGGAAATCCAAAACATACATATAGTGAACAACCAACATAAAACTTTTAAAGCATTAATCAACTATTGATGAAATAAACGACTATTTATGTCCCAAAAAATTATTAATTTTGTATTTTAATAAGTTTATACCAAATGATATGTATAATGATTTAGCACCTTAAAAATCTTAATTTTAAAACTATTTTAAGGCCAAGTATTGTACGGGGTATACTATTAAAACGCACTCATGTGTATTCCTAATCTTGACTTTAAGTGCACTCCCCGGGGGTGATGAAGGTGCTTGAAGTAGTTTACAAAATTGTCAAAGTTGTAAATGTTTGAAAAAATGCATAATAATGCATTAATTTTGCAAAGACATATAAAGACTAGTTATAGATTATGAATTTTAATTCAATTCTATCAAAATGAATTAAAAAATTCATTATAAATAATTAGATATATAATTTATAAGCTATAAACTTCCAAAATTCATTAAAAATACAAAATTAATAAATTTTTCTTAGATTTCATTATGATTGGCTAAAATTATAATTTTAATAAGATGCTTAAATATTCATTAGACATCACCTCATTTAACCCTTAAAGGTCCCTTGGAGATAGCAGATACGTTGGTGTATGTTTGACATTTGTTGTAACTAGAAGTTCCAAATTGAGACCCCAATAGCTCATTAAAACCATGTCAACACGATGTTTAACTTCACTTTTGATCTTAAACCCATGGGAGGTTCAGAACCATTTCAAATACAATGAAATACTGCTTTATAATATTGGTCGGAATGGGCTCTCTGAACCTTTAAGGGTTAAAATGTTCCTTTTATCTAGTTTTGTGTAAAATTATTTAAATTGGTGTTTCTACAAAATAAAAGATCCTAAATCTTGGCAACTTATGTTATGAACATTATACTTTTATCCAATCATAGTTAAATTCAAGAATAAATAAATAAATCGATATTTTTTATGAATATTCAAAGTTTTTCTTTTAAAATTTATTTTAAAAATTTCTAAAGTATACTAGCAATATTCAACTATATAGATAGGATCTACGGGTTGTGCATCACAACTTTCATATTTTATAAAATATATTTTACAAGACTTCAAAAAGAGTCATGTAAGAAACATTTTATTACACATTTTGTTTGTGGCAAAACCCTTTGTCAATTAAGTGTTAATCTATAATTCTACAGAATACAAAAATTTAGATTTTATGTATGGAAATCATGAATACCTTTAATAACTTAAAGTATAAAACATTAAGTTTAAAAGGAAAATGAAAATGAAAATTATTTGATAAAATAATTAGTTAAAAATAAAAGTTAAAAATAAGAATGCTATATATAAATATAAAAATTTGTTGATAAAATTGTATGCTTTTATAATAATTGAAATTTTAGAACTAGATTTTTGTTTATAGAATTATATAAGTTTAAATATAAATTATAAAATCGTCCTTTAATTTTTAATTTACAATTATCCAATCCTTTCAATGAATATAAAGTATAATTATTGAATATTTGTAAAAAATTATAATTATTTGAATAAATTGTAAGAATTAATGCCATGATTAATATTTTTTAATTGAATGTCTCATTGTATAATTTTTATATAAATTAATTCCAAAATTGACACCGTGTTAAATTTGTTGTTAATGTTGTTATCATTATTATTATTATTATTATTATTATTATTATCATAATGTATTATAATATTAAAATCAAAATTTAAATACTTCAAATGTTTTTGAAATTTTATCAAGCTCAAACGTTTATTAGCAATGTAGATTGCACATCATAGTATATAAAATGTACATGGCCCTTTCTTGTCCAAAATCTTGTGATTTACCATGCTATTATTCTTAAAGTCATTAAATAAAATGTAACAAAATTCAAACATTTGCATAATTCGTGGAGCAATAATACAATGGATAGTAGCTTGGAGATATTTAGCCTAATAATTAAATGTTAATATTGTTATGACTAGGTATCATTTCATGTATTGAGAGAAATTATATATATAACTTAATTATTTGTGAATATTATCAAAACAAAAGTTGATTATCACATAAAGTTTGCAAAAGTCCAAAACTAGGAACAATTTTGCATGAATGTTTGGAATTGAGACTGAGTAGTGTAGTTGACGAATCTTATGATCCTTAAAAAGTAAAATCACAATAATTTTGTATAATTTTGTATGAATAAGTACATTTATCATTTCAATGATTAAAGCATACAATTCCAGAAATTGTGAAGGGTTGAGTTTAGAGGAGAGTTCTGATTCTTTCATGTTTATGCCTTTTGTCATTGTAATATGTGGTTTAGTAGTTGATCATTTCAAGAACGATCACTTATTCCTCAACTTAAATATTTTTTGAAAGTACAAATGTACAAAAAATTACTTCTATTATTGGCCTGCTTCACCAAGTAGAGACGTTATATTTACACTTACTATTCTACTATGAGGAATTCCAAAGAACAAATACAAGTTTCTTGCAAAGGTAAGGCATGCAGTGTCTTGCCTAAAATAGGATGATTATTCTTTCCAACCACTTACACCTAAAATTATATTATAAAAATGTATTATATATGAAAAAAATTGACTGTAATTGCTGGTAGTCTTTCTTTAACCCCTAAACGTACCAGGGTGTCCCTGGAATCGACAATTTTAGAAAAAGCATCATAAACTACTATTTAGAAGAATATTTTGGAATTGATATACAAATGAAAGTTCTAGATTTTGAATTTTAGATTCCATCCGTACGGTTTGATTCACTAATACTATTACCAATATTTAATTATAAAATTTGAAAGTTAAAATTAAAAATTCCTTCTAAATTCGATTACAAACAAAATTTTAATATTTTTTGAGTAAAATTTGTTGGAATGAATTTAAAATGAGATACTCTTAAACGTGGTGATTCTTAGAAATTTTTGTGTTTCTTAAATCTATGACCTCATTTTTGCAAGGCCACTTTTGAACTATAGTCAATGCAATTTTGGCTTGGTCAACGACTTGACATACTTCTACATTTGTAATTTTAGAAAAATATGTAATCAAGTATGACTAAATCCAACCGTTAGATAGGACAACAACTTGATGAAGAATCTCCAAAAAATTGGATGACTTTCATCCAAACATTGATGAGAACGTGAGAAGGGTTTGAATCTGTTAGTCGTCCACTTTTTGGACGCTCTAACGTTTAGGGGTTAAAGAATATTGGTTTTGTTCTTTTTCTTAAGTTTATGGTATTTGTACTTTATACACTTAAGACCCTACTATACTTGACAAAACACACAAAACATTTGAAATTTATAATTGATGTATTGTTTGAGGGATTCAACATACCAATTTGGTCACCATAGGTTATAAAGAGTTTCAAATGAGAAGAATGTGCGTGGTTCTTTGAAAGCCACACCATGCCATATCACCTTTCTGACAAGTTGACAATGGCAAGGTTAACTCTTAAAAGCCCGAGGGGTATTAGACAAAACATAGATGTGTTATAATATGTGCCTTCCATATGTTTGATGAAGTTTGGTGCAATAGACAAAATCTAGGGCATCATCTCTACAAATTATCCATACGGTCAAACTTCCAAAAATAACTTTAGATTTATTTTTTAATGAATTTAAAAGCATTAACCTTTGAAAATTTGTATAAATCATAATTTTCACTCTTAGAATTTAAAATTTAGCATGATTGGTTAAAGTTGGTTTATTTGTTGTAAACTATCAAAAAAATAAAAAAAATGATGGAGGGAACATCATTACTTTCTCCAAATAGAAAATTTTATAACACTAAGACAATGTTGAGGTGATCCACTTTGAAAAAATCTCCCCGGTGGAGATTAACTCGGATTGTCATAGTTCAAATTGCGTTGGAAAGTAGACTTGATGCAGTATTTAAAAATATTTTTCATCTTTTCAAAAACATATTTTTTTTGTTCCAGGTAGCCTATTAGATTTGGGCAGCGACCAGGAAATGGTCGTTTGAGCATTTAGGGGTTAATATATTTCTAGTACATCCAACATCAATTGTTGTTACTAAAAGAATTCATTCATGTTTAGATCAACTAATGAAGTTTGGTCTGCAAGTGATTGAAAGACCTAAGGTAACTATATCTAAAAGCAACCTTTTTCTTTAAATCGTCCCTAGCTCAATCTTCCATAATAAGTAGATTCTAACACCCTACTATTGATGAGAATGTGTAGAATCTGAACATCAGAGTTTAGGGTCGCTTTATAGTCAACCTATAGTCAACACTTTGGAAATTCATAACTTATTCATACGGTGTCCAAATAATGCATGCTAAAGTGCGTTGGAACCCTCTTGAACTTGCTATTAAGACTCACCAAAAATGTTTTATGTTTTATGTGTGTAAGTAGGCTCAGTTGGTAAGGGGGACGATTTAAGGTATAGTTACCTTACCTCATCAATCAAATTTTGTGGGGAAATTAGACCATAGCTTCAAAACTCAATGAGGTTGAGTGACCATAAACCGAGTAGCCATTATCATACTCAAAATTGCCTTGACAGTCTGGAAGCCAGTGGACAGATTGTTTAACTACATTATACATCAATGTCCTTGTGACGCCATTCTTGAAGGCAATGCCACTGTTGTGTCCAATAGCTGACCACATCCCATAAGTTTCGTCGGTGGCAAAGTCCTCAAATAAAGGCTGCGGAATTTGTGTAACCTCTACACAAGTTCTTGCGGACATGTTGAACTTCCAAATTGAGATGCACCTCGGATTGCGTCCTCGGACTTCACCCACAAGATATAAGGTTCCGCCACAATTCACCAAGAGCGTCATACTCAACGAGTATGGCACTTGTATTTCAACCTTATTCCAAACGTCTTGATTCAAGTCGTACGACCACAGGTCACAAGGATCAAAGCTAAGCACGTACATGACTTCATTACATATCGCAGACGACCAAACAATATCGAGGAATGGAGGCATGAGTCTAAGCCTCTTCCAACACCGAGTGGTCGAATCGTAAACCTGCAAGTTCACTAGTAGTGGTTAAATAGGTTAATAGATATATGCAAACATCTCCTCGTAAATGTCTATGAAGCAATTAATAATGCAAATTCAAGTGGCAAGATTTAACCCCCAAAGGACCAAGAAGCCTGAATTGGGCACTAGTAGAAAAGGTGGCGCTCCCAAGGACATGCCCAAGCAAAATCACTGTGCATGCGTGGAATTGGGCACTACTTACCTAGACATCTCCCTCGGCAGTGCCACCTTTTCTACTAGTCGGGTCTCGTGTTTTTTTAGCAGTTCTAAGAAGGTTCTGTGTGGACTTTCTTTTGTTCCAATTTATTTGTTTTTTGACAACATATGCACGGTTCTTCATTGATTCTAGTGATATGAAATTCAGTCTCATTTGAATTGTATTTTTCACAATATGATCAATTGAATTTGTCATTTTAAAACCATGAATCCTTGGTCCTGTAGGGGTTAAGTTACATTTATGATGCATAAAAAGTGTGCAGAACATCAAATTTGAAAAGAGCGTGAGTTGAAACAAACTGTGCCTGCATTGCCATGGGGCTCAAGAATGTTTCCGGGGCAGAATCAGCAGCAACAAAAATCTTGTAAGCCAAAGTGCGTCTGTCGGTGACCATGGCCACCGCAAGAGGAACAATATAGTATGGCAAACTAGGAAGCTTCCGCCAGACGCGCGTTACAGGATTGCACACACTGTACAGGCTGGGATCGCCGTCGCTTTTGTGCGACCATATGAAGAATAAGCCTCCGGAAGCTGCTTCAATAGAATGATACACGTCTCCGGTCGGAGATTTCCAATGAGGTAAGCACAGTTGATCCAGAAACCGAAGGTCCAGATCGTACCATTTGTTCAAAGATTCATCGTATGCAACACAAAATGTGTGCGCTCGCCGACAAACGAGCAGGTAAGCGGGGCGAGGACTGATCAACATACACAAGTTCCGAAAGCTTTGAGAAGATGGTAACGCAGCCCATTTCTTGCACACCGTGCGTAGTTTTAAGAACGCAAGAACGGGCAAGAATGCCAATACCCTATCATGGAGTTCCGGTGAAAGCTTGTTCCATAAAGAAGCTTCTTCACTCACAATTTCGCCTTCATTACTCATGCTTTGTACAAACAAGCGGCTAGTCGCGTAGTCTTTGCCTTAGTATTTAGCCTAAATTTTCTTTTACACCTTGTTTGTACTGTTCAGTCATGTAACTCCTTGAAAACGAAGCGTTTCCGTAGTCTCTCCCCTGGTGGGGCAGCGACAATAAAAATGCACTATACATTCATTACAAGAATACTTCCCTCCACTACAAAAAAATAAAATAAATTATGTGGACATTCTACTTAGCTTCTCGTGACTTCAACACAATCACATTCACTTCTTATGCATTCATTTCTTTTGGGTACCACTTTTACGCGTCTCACATAGTGTAACTTATGTCTAATTCATTCTGTGTGCTAGAAATTCGGTCTTTAACACCATGTATATAGTTGCAGCCATGGTGCCTATAACGCAATTTAATTGTTGTAATGTTCCAATGTTTTTTTCTTACCAAAAAGATATTTCTTGAAAATCGCACTATTTTGGGAAGGGGTACCCATATCAGGCCATCACCCTTCAATGAATACCTAAATCTTCACGAGCTCGTGCTTACACTCCAAGTCAATTTCAATCCATGCTACAAAACTAATATCAACTAAGTTTAAACTAAAAGAAAATTTCTAGCCACTTCTCATTCAAGGACATTCAACGACATAGCCTCGTTTCAATATTCTCAACTACAAATTAAATACTTACAGAAAAATAGCTTGAAAATTTTCAATTTTTTTTCTTCCTAAGCTTTATGCACTCCGCAGGAATAATAATAAAATAAAATAAAACTTATCATCTTAGATTTCTTCACAAGCTCATTTAAAGTAGAAGCAAACTCTTTGGCCACTCTTCCTTGTCAAAAATAACATAGCTGCGATTCGTAGCTGCAAAATAAATAGTTAATGAAAAATCAATTTCAAAATTTTCAAACTCTTATTCTTTAAAGCTCGTTCAATCAAGATGCACTTCCCATTAACCAAAAGAAAGCAAAATTGATCCCTAAGATGTCTTTTCCCACTCGAATGAGTAAAATAATATTAAAAAATAGCACTTACCGAAACAAATGTTCATTTACATCACAAAAACCTAGTTTTGTCAACCAATGCCACTACAATTTGTAAAATATTGGAATCCGATCTTGACCAAAGGTAAGTAGGATAAGTGATCAATAGACATCTAATGAGTGTGCTTGGGAGCATGGGAGCACGAAGAGATACAAAATGTAAACGTTTCTTTACTGCGAAGGTAGCAGGTCCTCTCCCATCTCAGGTTATGAGGCTATGCAAGTTTCTATGTTCCCATATCTTACTACAGTTTTATTTATGCCCAATTTTTCCAACATCGCAATTCTAATGTATTATATTTGCTTTCATGTTTTCCACAAAAAAAAATAAAACATTAGAGTGCCAAAACTTTTGGAAATCATTTTTTTAGAAATAGGGCTTTTTCATATGAAAATATGGTTTTTTGTTAATTGTTGAATTCTATTTTTTTTAGAATAATTAATTTCATTGGAACCACTTGTTTAAAATGGCAAAGGAAGTACATTGACCTCCAAAATGTCTTGCAATCCCCCTTTGCACCTTTTCAAAGAATTGAGCTTAATGTAAAAAGCGGAAAGACAATCTTCCATTTTGCTGATCTTTTTTTTTTCTATATTATTCATTGATTTTCATAATAATTCCTTATAAAATATAGTGATGAATTTTTAAAATTTGATTGAGCAAGTACATAGAAAACATCAATGGGGACATGTTCTAATTTAAAGAATAACACAATAATGAAGTAAAAATTCACCTTACAGTTAATTCAATATAGAAGTGTCACCCGTCCAAATTTGGAAACATAAATTGTAATTAGGTTTTGGCAAATAAATCGCAACCATGCTCAAAGGTATAAAGGTAGTTATAATATAACATTGTTTGTAGTACAATAAATGAATCTAATGACAATTTGGAGACATTTGTAACACCTCTACTTTGGATTGTCCATAGGATGAATTTTTTCTCCAATAGTGAGATATTTTTAATTGGAAGATAGCTCACTGATGTTTCCTATGCGGTATACTTGCTCCATCAAAATTTGAAATTTCATTGAAATATTTTACAATTAGTATTTATATAGAACAATGAATAAAGTAAGAAAAAAATCACTCAAAATAGAGGTTTTGAAAGATTGATGGAAACAATAAAGAATGAATTTTTTATTGTGCATCCCAAAAAATGCCAACCAATTTTTGCATTAAGCTCGATTCTTTGAAAGGGTGCAAATAAGGATTGCAAGACATTTTGGATCATGGGACTAATAAATTGCTATAGTATAGTACCATCCAAAATGTATCGGATGAGACTTGGATCATAGGACTAATAAATTTTAAGATCATTGACGATAGCATATTAGTTTGGAGCTAAAAATGATTTATAAAATTAGAATGACAAATAGAAATAAAAAGGCATCATTCATGTGAAAATTTGAAAATAGAAATATATGATTGATAATAGCTAATTAGAGTTGAGTCCTAAATGCCCTACATTCATTACCCATAGCCATCATGGGCGAATTCCAATTTTGTTGTATTGTTTATAGAATGATAATTTAAAAGGAATTTCAACAAGTAGGGAAAGTGCATCTTCTTCATTGCTAAAGAATGTTAAAAAACATAGAGTGGAATGTTTTTCAAGAAAATCTTTATTATTTATCATATTTAAAAATAAAAATAAATCAAATTAAATTGCCAAAATTTGAATGAATGTGTAAATATATTGCCTTCTTGTATTATTTTGTTTTCTTTGGGATTACAACAACTCACAATTGTGTGCAATTTATTAAAATTGAATTAACCTTGTTCCTAAATTGGAATTTTGGTCTTACCCTTGCAACTCCAAGCCAAAAAAAGGGACCAAGTTATATCTTGCTTGCTTAGTCTTATTGCATGTTATTATTATTATTTTTTTTTTTTGAAGCAAGTGACGGACACTCTATTGCAAAAATAAGACATACATCATTGAAACCAGACGAACCACCGGCGAGAAAAACAAGCCACCCAACTAAAGTTGACGATGGAAGGCTTCCTAGGATTCTAATTAACCTTCATGCATGTTCTACACTAATCGTGATAAAATTGGTTCATAAACTTCATACTATTAATTAATGCTTAATTAAAAGCTTGGTGTGACGCCAAGCCGCGCGTTCATTATCTATCACTGCATCCCACATCACCTATTCTACTTTATGTGAGGGCCAAACATCCTAGCATGTGAGGGCCAAACATCCTAGCATGTGAGGGCCAAACATCCTAGCTGAAGCAAATCAACTTATGGTCAACCCAGACGATCCAAATGATAGACCCCCGGATCATGGACCATAGAAACACATGTTATTATTTCATTGGTTGGATTGAGGCTAATTTTTTCTTGAAATCAACCCATCCAACTTTCTATAAAGACTCTTTGAAGAAAGGACAATCTCCCATTGGCTGCAAAAACGTGTTCTCATAACATTTTCTTCATTTTTGAATGCAACTGAGCTTAGAATGACCCAAATTTGAAAGAAGATGAAACTTTGTCCAAGTAAAGAAAAAGAAAATCTAAAAAGTGGACAAAAAGATCTAAAAAAAACAGAAACTAAAAATCAAATACAACCACATTTTAGCTAATCCGATCCATCCCGGGATCCATCCATTAGGAGTCAAAGTAGAAACACAAGCACAATTGATACTGACCCAGAATTACCACTAAAATCATAGACAATATGTATATATTGATAGGAGAATGTAAGATAGGCCTCCTGTATTCTGTTCAAATTTTGGTGTACCAATATTTCATAACTTTCGCATGCAGTATCCAAATAACGCATTCTTTGGTGCTTTGGAAGCCTCTAAGAAGAAAATATATAAATTTGACCATTATAACGGTACTAACTATACTCAGCGCCAAAAGTGGCCTTTGGGTGTCCCTAACTTATGGACTCATCATTTCTGAAAGTTGGACGAAGAGTGACAGGTAAAGGTAAGCATTCACTTTCCACAAAAGTGTACCGAAGAAACCTGCTTCGCTGCTGAATTCTCCGACAAATCTGATGCCAGCTAGCGTCAGTAAACTCACCCATTTCACCTGGAAAACGGCGTTGAACAACGCTTGGAGAACATATGCATGGAAGAACCTGCAGACAGCTCGAGAGCATACCACATCGACGCAATTTAGGCAACATGGCTGGCGTTGCCAGCGTTTTGCACAATGCAGGCTCCCGGGGGTGCACTCTTTAGTAAACCTTGGCATCACGTGCATTCATGACCCCCTTTAAAATACCCCTTGTATACGTTAGAATATTCTTATATTTGTTCATGTATATATGTCTAATGTAAATATACAACCCTATTTTCAGCCCTAAATATGCTTCTTGTGTACTATAGTATACTATGTATGTATACATAGTACGATAGTGTTCAAATTAATCCCCTCTTGTGCACTCACGTGATTCCTCACACATAAAAGAGTGCACCCCCCGGGTGCAGGCTACACCACGTAGAATGGAATTTCATACCTGGCGCCACAAATCATGGCATTAAGGCCTTCCCGAAACAGTCCATCCCAATCCAGCGGCTTCCATTACCGACACCATCGTTTTGATAGCACAATGAAGAGGAAACACCAGCGTCCTCGGCTCCCCAGATTCAGCATCAACAACCCAGATTCCCCGACCCCAATCATGTAGCAGGAGTCTGCAGCCACGGTCTTTGTTCACTCATATATGCCCTTGGCAAAAATTTCTACATGTTACTTTCGATACTAGCTTGCTCTGTTCTCTTTGATCCTCTCCTGCCTTCGGGTGTTTTTTTATCTGTCAAGGGTTCACCTTGGAATGGGTGTAAAGAGTGACAAGCACTCAACCTGACAACGTACAGCAACGAAACGGGAAATCTCCATTTCTCACAAGAATTACCCGTTGTCCACTCTGCTTCTGTATCAGGAAGTATTGCTAAGTTGCCAATACAACCAAGTCTTTGAAATTGTCACAGGAATCGTAAAGCTGAGAATTGCTGCCATTGATGAACTCTTCAAATTTGTTTCCACCAGGGTAATGGTGCTCTTGTATAATTAATGCAGGGCCGAGAGTGATCAATCTCTTTACAAGTGAGTCACGTTTCGATAGATCCACAAGCAACTATAGCTCCGCAAGGAAGGAGTAGACATTATAGGTTGAACAAAAATCAATCCGGGATGGGTGCCCGGTCATCGTTTGGCCGGTAATAACACCGATCCAGAACCCGTCTGCTCGAGCCACTAAGCCTCCGCGGAATCCAGCTGGGGTCGTAATGGAACCTCCTAATCGGCCTTTGGTGAAGTCCACCTCCACAATCTCCATTTTGCCGGCTTCTGTAATTTTCCCAGGTCGGACCCTAATATCTGCTATTTTACCTATTTCCGATTCCCACGGCTCCTCATATCTGCACAAGATAACAGTTGCGAATCTGCAAATTAAAACGCATAATAGATGATCAATGCTTCGAGAAACAATTGTCCCAAATTACTTGATGCAAATCATTTATTCTTGTTGTTTTACAGATTCTAACAAAGCAAAATCACAAGACAAGTGCACAGGAAATGTTTTTTTGTCTGTGAAGCTTGTCTTTGCTCATGTGTGGATTACAAACAACATATGAGCTACAGTAGCTAAAATCAATTCTAGCATATGTTCGCTGCATTAGAGAACACACTGCAACGATCATCACCATGCTGCCACATGCCACATGCTACACATACCATGTGCAGCTTGATGATACTGCTTCGACAGACAACTACTCCGAAATAGAAACTAACTGTGTTTAGTGAAATCATTCTAGTTTTCTTTATTTTTTTATTTTTTCAAAAGCATTATCTATGATGAGACGGAGGGAGTATATATGAGGTGATGATCCCCACCCCACACCAATGAATAAAAAAGGAAAGAAAAAAAGAGTTGGACTGAGGCAATTTACATATCTACTATGGCTAACTCATGAGGTAGATGTTTGAAATGGTTACCCGAAGACGTAGACTTGATCTCCTCGGTCAGCGTCCACGGACATCCGATGGGGAAGACTAGCTGGACCAGTGACCATGCTCAGGAAGGCTAGCGCAAAAGTTTTCTCCGAAGTGCGGACGCTGAAGAAAGCAAGGCCAAATGCAGTGCTTGTTAGCATGAGCTTTGCCACTTGGATCTCTCCTTTGCTGTCTTTTATGACCACCTCCCATCGGCCCTCCACAGTGTTCACACTCGTCACCCAGGCAGACTTTTGGTTGTTGGAGTCGGAGGCGGGTATGAAAAGAACTGCTGTTCCTAAGACAGCCCCGGTCTCTCGGTCAAGTACCATACCGCAGTAATTTCGAATATTCAACCATACCAGGTCCTGCAGAATTTTTTTTGAAATACGAGTTCAATAAGTTCTTTAGTGCTGAACTCAGGCAAATTTGTTCTATGGCCTATCAGTATCAACTATATGCATACTACTAAAATTCAATTGCACAGATACCAGAATTCCGACTCTTCAATTAGTAACCATCTTAATACACATTTCAAAGGAAAGATGTCTTTCAATTACAGCTGGCTACTTATGTTGACCAACATTCTGTGTTGAAGATCGAAAACACACACCTCAGGAGAAACAACATAGCGACATCGTTCTGCTCCGTGGGTCTCCGGCAGACCGGTGTGCACTGGAGTCGCATCCTATTTTCACAAAGTTGAGATGGCAGGGTCAGCTGATAGAAAGAATATCGATCAAATCCATGGGCAGAGCTTTTTATTTGATGTACGAAAGGATTTGAGTGATTAATTTTCTAATATGAAATCGACTGATTCCCAGCTTGCTCGCTACTAAAAATGTTCGCACTGGCTCTTGGATTACCTGGATTCTCTGCCGCTCCTCCATGCGCTGCCGTAAATATGCCTGGCGACCAATCGAAGCGAATTTGTAATCCTTACGAATTTCACGGACTGATCCATCCTCTGATCCAAAAGAGTTACCGGAACTCCTTGAATCTTCTCCGATTGAGGGTTTTGGTAACTCATTGAGATCAAGAGATTGAGCAGGTATTGTCATGCGAAGAGGCTGAGGCCGAGGAGGATTGTGGGACGCTGAAGAGAATCCAGCTGATCGCAATCTTGTTTCGTCAAAATTGTCATTGACAAGCGGAACTGAAGGTGCTTGTATTGTCCATGCATCAAAAATCTGTCTGAAGCCTGTACTCGGTAACAACTCATCCCCGCTGGACCCATGGGACGCAGTCCCTTCAGCAAATATGGGCTCCGGGGATTGAAAATGTACATGTTTAGTCCCGGTCCACTTTTCCTGTGCATCCTATAATCAACACAAGATCCGAAAGTCAGCCCAACCAACCGCTGATGATACGTATCTAAAGGAAATTTACTCAAACGATGCACCACTCATCACATAGGTACACATTATGTGACTCTTATAAACTAGACAATGACGTTCGGCATTCTCAAATGTTGCCATAGTACCTACTTTCGCAAAGTTTATGAATTGAGTTCAATTTAACTCATAATTGGTTTATCGTAATACTCAAGGGACTTGTACAATTAACTCCCAAACGTCCAAGCAACCCAAAATGGGTCTCTATCCTCTCTTTTTCAAGCGTAGCTCATTGTGGAGGTAGAATTGGCTTTAAAGCCTAACTAGCAAAGTTGCTCCCTAAAGTTAGCTATCCAATGCACTTTGTCTCATGAAATTCCGAGTTATGCTTCAAATGTTATAACCTTTTAGTGACAAGAGGTATGGAGAATTCTCTGAAAATGTAGTGTTGTTGACCTCCAAACTCGAAAAATTTAACACTGAAATTGGAGATCTGTCAATCTTTCAACTCACATAACTTTCAAAATATTAGGTGGAATTGAGCACCAAAAATCTCATTGGATTTCTACTACAATTTATTACTAAATGGCATAATGTTTCCATTGAGTTTAGAAAGAAAAAAAAATATGGAAGAAAAAAGACAAAATATGCTGATTTCACATACCAAATTCCACACTTTTTAATCAAGACATGCATTAGTCATTGGGTTTTCATGAAATTTGGTGTGTAGACTGATTGATAGGTTTTGAATCCATCCGTACGGTCAAAATATTCAAAAAACCCATAAATTTGGAGTTGCAAAGCTTGCAACCAGCACACCCCTAAAACTGCCAAAACTGCCAAAAACTGCTAAAACAAGGTTGGACGTTAGGGGGTTAAGTGCTTAAAATTTCTGACAATGATCTTTTTGTGCATAATGCTACAGCAGCGCACAAATGTACTCAGGAACAGCACACTGTACGTAGGAACATCTAGTACAACACGGACATTTGCAAGTGTACAGATGCCTGCGTACAGTTTGCAAGTGTCATGCAGATATATGAAATTGCTTGAGAATATCAGAAAATGCTTACATATCTAGACGAATCGCATAGACGTTTGATGGGAGGACCTCCGAGTCCGCTGTCATTGTCGGTATCGTTGTCATTTGAGGTTCGCTCGTCGAGGGTGCAAGTGTAAGTTTTTGAACTTGAGTGGGGACCATCGTATACTCTACTCGAACAAGGATTGCTTGTAGCCGCTGAAGTAGAATGATCCAGCTGCTTCTTTCCCCATCCAGATTCGTTCACGGAGCGACTACCAGATTCTATGTCATGATACTTTCCCCGAGCTTCCTCTAAAATCTTCTTGTGATCTGCTGCAATATTGAAGGACCCAATTGACTCTTCTGTACTCTGCAATCGGCGGCTGTAGGAAGAACCAAAGCTTGAGGACTGGTTTTCATTCCATTCTTGAACTGCACCATACTTGTCCATTCGAAGAATGTTGACCGCTCCAAAGCTATCAATCACGACTGGCAGCTTATGTAAGCCGTCTGCTGGTGGCCTCAAAATACTGGTTTGAAACTCCTCATTGACTCCCGAGATATTTCGTTTCCCCTTCTTGTCCTGGTCGTGCATTCACCCTCACAGAGTTACTAAATTGCCAGTACCAGAAGCCTCGAGCCTAAGGGAATATGATCATATAAAATAAATTACTTTGGATGTGTTCCTGTTTACACTTGTTAACTTCAAAGGAACCAAATTTGCACATTATTGGTCTAAAACAACTCATCTCTATACAAGGTGTAACAGAACCTTAATGTCGCCAAACCCACATGAGTCGCTCACATTAGCTGAACACTTCAGTGCAGAAACCCACAAAACCGGAAAAAACTAAAAGGATGCCCCATATAAACAGAAAACATAAACGAATAAGAACTTCGAGTTGGCATAACCTTTCGAATGCCGATTGTTTTTCTGTAATGGAGATTGCACAGGAATGGACAGCTCTCATTTTTAATTTTTGACATAAATGAAATAAATATTAAAAAAAAATTGAAATAAATGGGGTGAGAGCACAATGCTTCAAAGGAAAGGAAGAAAAGACAACCCAGGGCCTGCCAGCCACCGACCAGAATAGGCACAAGGTCCGACAGCTCTCGTATCTTTATGTCCTTCACCAGTATTATATGATAATCATTCCTTCCACTGACGAGATATTTTAAATAATCAAGCACGGTTAATACTGAAATTGAAAAGGAAAATTACCACGGGGTGCACCTCCTCGTCGCGGAAGTTCATTTGATGCGAGCTGCTTGTACCGGAGATTTCTCCTCAAACCTTTATGCTCACATTGCTTCTAAATGCAATTGGCATCATACTCCGGAAGATGGCGTATGATGGAGTAATATAAATAATCATACTCTTCTTGACAGCTCCCACTGAGGCACTCCTTGGCGTGCTGCAAAACTGGCAATTTGCTTGAACCGCACGACGGTCGGCGTATTTGATCACAATGAAAATAGCAAGGCATGAGTTGGATACTTGGAACAAGAAATGGCAGACGCTGGAGTGCCTGGTCTTCGGAAACCTTGTCGTGCAATCAGTAGTTTGATGCTCACAACCCAAAGTTGTTCTGAATAACTTCTGTGGTTTACCCGGCAAGTGCTCCACAAATCCTTGAAAGACACTCTGATGTGTTGGGAGTGAGAGAAATGCCTGATGGGTTCAAAGTTTGGTGTACAGCCAGCACATCACCTGGTGCCACCCCTTCAATAATCTGCAAGCCACTACCAACAGGTATCATTAATGCAGCGAACTACATAGTGCTGAAGGAATGATTGCACTAAAGCTTCCTGCTTCCTTTTCTGATCTCTTCAGAATATTAAGAACTGCATACTTGAATCGTCCTTCAATATGCTCGTCATTCTACACCTGTCGAGTTCGTTACAAAGAGTATAATTCACTGAAGTCAAATTAACTTTTAAGTTAGGTGTCCATTGGAACGGAAGGCACTTCTCTCGCTCAACATTTTTCTTCTTAGGGGACACAAACCTCTAGTCTCTACGTGAGTCTCTACAATCAATGGCGTAAACAATTATTACCGATTCACAAAGTAATGCAGGTCTATCCCGCACTAGTATCACGGCGTAAGATACTGCCAAGTCAATATATGTTCCTATAATAATTGTATAGGACTTGACAAGTATACGAGTATATGCTGCCTGCTGATCGATTGAGGGACAGACATATTGTCTCGCTCGCCAACTTACATGTTACCAAGAAAAACCCAACGACGACCTCGTCCCATCTCTTGTCTGGGAAATAGTGCTCGCGGAACTGGACGACCAATCGCTTGACCTTAATTGGACAGATTAGAATGTACGAAAATAGCGCATAAACTATAGCAATAAGAAAAACGATGACTGCGGCAGCCACAAAGTCACCGAGGTCGAGCCCATACTGGTACGTACTTGAGCTCGATGAAACATTGAGATATTTCTCTTCCTCCGATTTCCAAGTCAAAACTGTCTATAATCTAAAATACTTCTGCCAAAGCTGATCATCTGCTCGCAAAGTGAAAATTAACGCCAACTAAGAAACTGAAGCGAGAGAGTGCAGTGTGTAAAAAGAAAAGCAGCACAAACAACTTGTTCGACTGAGTCGCGGCAAATTGTCTTTGCAAAAGCCCTTCCCCGCACTGCAGGCAGACTAGATGGGAGTAGAGGTCGAAGCTTTCATCCTGTAGGCTTAGCAATGATTCCAACGTAGAATTATCGGAACCATAGCTGGAGCTTTCGAGAATCAAAGGCCTACTACTCCGATGACTTTACCCTAACCCTACCCAGCGGCAGCGTTACCATTCATGATTACGTGCCGAGGACTAGACTCAAACCCCCGACCGACGTATGAACGGACTAAAAGCTCGAAAAATATCTTTAAAAAGTAACTCACAGCTTTAAACGAGAATATCTAACAGCAAATATCTTATGAGGAATTGAACGAACACCGAGTATATTCGCTCGACGGCAACTACTCTGACAGCCATATCATCAATCAACTGACCAGTCTCAAGGACAAGAATCGCTACGATGCCAGGGCGGCGGCTCTCGACGTCAACACAAAAGACAGGATTTCCCACTGCACGCGCCGCGCGGTACTCACTAACTTACTCTCTAGAGGCAATTTCGATTGCATTACAGTGACGTGTCTGATCTTCCTATTAATTTCTAGAAACTCAATTGTCCGACTCTACACTTGCAACCTGGCAGTGATAAACAATACCCTTGGACCTTCCGGATGACTGTATGCGACTCCAACCGCCATGAAACTGATCAGCAAGCACCGAAACGCTGATCCATCTCACAACTCACGCAAAATTTCATTTAAAAGTGCAGGACCGATCTCAAAACCAACTCTACCGAAGTCCTAAGTATGCTTTCAAAGAACGACGTTCACCTATTAAAACAACAAGGGCGAAAAAACAAACAAATAACGCATTAGCTTACACCTTTCAATATTCAGGCTCCATGACATCAAAGAAAGACTCACCGCGCGCTCTCTTAACCTCCAGCGTTGATTTCCACACCAAAGCGAAATCGAAAAAAACGAATTAAACCTCAGAGGATCGGAGTAAGTACGAACCTGTTCAAAACCCGTCCTCAACCCTGGACGCGATCATTTCCCGCTCACTCCAAGGCAGAGAACGTCGTGAAGGGGGATTTGAAAAAATTCAAACGATCATCACTAGTTGTTGAATTCCGTACTACGGCTTTGATTGAACAAAGTTCTTTAAAATCGTTCAATCTACAGAGTAAGATGCTTCCGCGAGGGTGTCAAATGCGTAACAAGCCGGGGCTCGATCATGAATTCCGTGGCAACGATGGCCGCGATGGGCGGGGTGGCGATGGCGGGGCCTGGTGGCCCATGTGCAACGATGCGTCGGCGGATGGTGTCACGTGGAGCGGGGACGATATTAGGAAACGTCGCCTTCTTTCCCATGGGACCATGTTCCTCCACCTTCCTCTCTGCCTCTTGCCCTTTACTAATAACACTTACTTGCACTAATTTCAAAATTGTATTTCAAAACTATATACTTATATACCACGAGGTGCATTCCCATGTCTTGGTCCCTTTTCTACAGTGATATTATAAAAGAATCATGCCTCTACTATTGTCCCTCTCTATTATGACATGTTTGGGAAGCCCTAACTTCAAGGTAACACACATAGATCATGCTCTTTCACCTTAGCTAATTCCATTCTTTCTCTTGCCATTTACTAATAACACTTACTTGCACTAATTTCAAAATTATTTGTAAGTCTACTAGCTGGTGCATTCCCATGGCTTAGTCCCTTTTTTTTTCAAGTGTTATTAGAGGAATTTAAAATGCCTCTACAGTAGTATTCAACACCTTTGATTTAAGATTCTATTTCATAAAGAAAGGAATGTAGAAAAGAGGCTCAATAATGTTCTTCAACTATAGAAGTTTGTAGTATTTTACTACTACATCAATAATTCAATATATTATGGTCTACATTATTTTCATGTTATTTCATGGAGTAGGATTGTCACTTTGTTTTTATCCAATGGTTTACACTAATTAAACCACATTCATGTACAATTATTCATCCAAATTAGTGTTTATTTTCATATTAATGTGTCATTGACATTAATTGAAATTTGAAAGTTTATAAATCAATGCTAGTTGGCAAATCAATTGCCAAGGTTTTTTTTTGATTCATTTAGTTAAGTCAATTGTTGAGTATTGATTTGAGTTTGATATGATGTTGTTGGCATATACATGAAGATTCTAATGCACCAAATAATGTGTCATTTGGATAGAATATGTAAAGTTGGGAAGCGTCAAAGTTTTTACTCCATTTGTAAATATTATTGATAAATGTAATATATTATTAAATGGACATTTTTTTGGACTCGTTCTATACACAAATATAGACATTTATTGATGAACATAGGGAATAGTTGGTAGCTTCTTTAGCTTAAGAGCATCTACACATATTATAATGTTCTTTTTCTTTTTCTTTTTGTAAAATAAATGGATACCACAACTAAGTCATATTATTGACATTAATTGACTTCGCACGAGCATTTTCTTCTAAGACAACATTTACGCTAGTCGCAACATTTTCGTTTTTTTCATCCAAAAAAATGATGGAGTTTGAATTACAAATTCTAGTAAAATATAAATTGTAAACCTTGTGGGCCCAAGAATTTTTAACAAGTCCAACCATCATTAAATATCCTTTTACAAATGTTTAAAGACATTTTTGGTCAACATGCATTACATTTGTTTCCCCTTAATTCCTATATATCCATATTTCTTTACTATCACATCATTTTTTATTTCACCAAATCCTAAGAAACTAACATATGAAGTTCAAACCAATCTATGTCAATTTGGATGTGAAACAAAAATCCTAAGATTGGTAGTGAGTTTGAATATTAACTTTCATTTAAAAAAAATTAAAAATCTCCAAATCACAAAACTTCATTCATTTAGGTACATATACACGGATATGTGCAAAAGGAGAAGGAACCATGTATGTCATGTTTAGCATTGTCCTCCAAAAGTATTGTGCCACTACTCAAGAATGTTATATACATGAACCGAATTTCAATTAGATAAAAAGTTTATCACTTTGTATAAATTCTTATGCATTTCAAAGAGGGAGGTTATAAGACATTATAAATGATACTTTAAAATCTAATTTCAATTCAAAAAATTGATATCTATAAGCATGCAATAGTAGCCAAGTGTCACTTACTAATTAGTCCAAATGTATGATTAAATGAGTAATAACCATTTGTCATTGGTTATAAAAATCATTGTTAGACACCTTGACATGTTGTGTTGCTTTTGATATTCTTTACTTTATTTCATGATTTCATTTTTCCTTACCATTCCAACAATTTTTAAAATGATGTTTTTAATGTTAATTTAACCAAAAAAATTAATCCAAATATTTAGAAAATCATTTATTTTATTGTTATCGTGAAAAAATAAATGGCAACAACAACTCTATTCACCTAGTTTTGAATACATGAAAAATTGCTCAAAGATTTCTCATCAACTCACGCTCACCACAAACTTCAACATGTGATATTCGGAATTACTAAATTACTTGGTGGTTGAAGAGGCAACGAGCTTTTAGTTCAACCATCTACTGCCGTAGACCCCTCTTTTCATTTTTATTTGTTTTGAAAATGTTTAGTTCAAGGTTTTTTTTTTTTAAATATTTATTTATTTATTTATTATTATTATTATTTTCATTTTTTGGGTGGCTCCAAAATTTTAGTGCAAGTTCTTAGTTTTGGTAAATTTTGCATAATTTTCTTGTAGTATAGTAGCGACATTACAAAATTTAGTTAAACTTTTTAATTTAAATATAATTTTTATAATTGTGGCTAAATGATTGGATATTCTTCCTCTAGGTTTGGAGTCAAATGTTCCCTAATTAAAAATTGAAAAATGTTGAAATTTTCCAATATTTAGTAAATAAAAAAAATCATCCGTTTAGTTGGTCAACTTGTGAACACATGTCAAAATACATTTGGAAGTCCATTTCTTTTTGAGGTTGTGCAATTAGAAAAGGTTGAATATATTGAATTTCAATTGATGGCATTTTTAAATTTTATTTTCTTAAAGTACAATTTTATGTCCTAGTTTGGAATACAATGTAAATTTTTATTCTCTATTAAATTTGATTTATTTAGTATTAAATAATAAGAATTGAAATTATTATAAGTTTTTAACATTTCTTCCTAATTTAATATTAGAACCTCATAGTGCTATAACTTTTGTAAATTTAACAATTTTTCAAAAATTTAAAGTGTATAATCGGTGTTTTGAAATCCATTTTGGGTTTCACGACACAATAAGAGATATAGAGGTCAAAAGTTGATAATGAATTCATTTGTCTTTTAATATTTAATATTCCTAACATTGCTCTAAGGACCAATGTGAATAAAGAGTATGTTATGGGTAGTTCTTCTAATATGCATTCTATCTTTCAAAATTGTATAGAAAACAAATGAAATATACATCACTAATCTAAACATAACCTTGAAAACACAAATGTAATCTCAATTTTGAACCTCTCCTAAAGTACCATAGGCTTTTTCCATTGGTTTGTGACTCAAAAAGAAATATTTAGTTGAATAAAGAAAGAAACACAAAACCTACTCATAGTAAAGTAGGATAACTTACACTCTCTTGTTAAAAAGTTAATACATGAGAGATAAACAAACTTCAAACTTCCATATTTCCAAGTGTAATTTAACTCCAACCTTTAATTTGATTGAAAATTCTATCTATGTCCTAGAGGCAGAGATACCCAAAACTACCTCTAATGGACGGGCTCTTTGTTCACGATAGTATTTTGGGTAGCCATATGATTCTTATCATTGAAAATCAGATTTTATTAATGTGCAAATACTCCCTCTGTCCCATATTAACCCCTAAACATCCAACATGTATAGAATCAAACACAGTTTTTTCCTCCGTCATTGACTTTTGCAGTGTGGATTTTTTACTATATATTTTATGGGAAGTTAGCTTCATGCATCTGTGATCCGATTAGAAAGGGTATGATTTGTGAAAAACATATGCCTCATTTCATGTTGTAGCAATTCACCCAAAATTTCGAAGATTTTAGTGTAAAAGTGTTCTTAAAAAAGTCAACTCATAAAATTCATGTACAAATTGCCAAAAAATCTCCAAAAATCACTACAGTTAGAGTATTACATTTTAACCAATCACAACAAAATTCATGTACAAATTGCCAATATCTTATTTGTAATCAAATTACAAAAGAATTTTCAATTTTAAGTTTCAAATTTTATACGAAAATATTGGTGACAACAATCATAGATCTAACTGTTTGTATAGAATCAAAAATTTATAATGTTCAACTTTTATAATATATCATGTTCAAAATATCCCTCTTAGTTGCATTTAACCCTTAATCGTCCCTACTACAATCACCTGATCAAACCTCATCCACTCTTGACATTTTAAAGTATATTATATTTTCTGGTATTTTTCTCATGTAAGGTATTGTTAAACCAATTTACCCTGATTTTTTAAAAATTATTTAAATAATAATAATTTTATAAGCTTTTCAAAGTTTTTTCTTGTAAAAATCATAATAATTCCAAAATTTCTCTAAATTGTTTGAATTTTTTAGAGAAAATGTAAATAATAGTGATGAACAACAAGGTGTAGGTGGCGTGCTTCTTTAGCTTATATAAAAAGAAGTTTGATAGAAAAACTTTTTCTGTAGTGTATATTGGAATGTTAGAGTTTTGAGATGTAAAGTGTTGTAATAAACGCAATTTTAACAATTTTGAAGAATGGTAAATTGGATTAGAAAGTAGAAGATAACCCCCACACTTTCTTAGTTGGGACCATTTTCATTTGAAATTAAGAACTAGGTGAAAATCAATGTTTGATTGAAAAAAGACCAAACAAGGCCCCACGGGGCTCCTTCACACTTAAGGGTTAATAAGACATCTTTGAAATTCTCCCAATATGAGGGATGAAGATGTTTAGGGGATAAGCTTCATCAATGCCTTGTGAATTTGTCCCACATTAATCTTCTTGTTTACTCAAACTAATATTCCTACTAGCTGAGGGTCCAATCAATCGTGATGAGGGTCCAGTCAATCGTGCTCAAGGTCCACAATCGTGCTCAAGGACCACACCATTGGACTAGTTAAGTTGTCTATTTTCAAGGTACATGAAACTTCAGTAATATGGGACAGAGGAGTTCATTCATTGGGAAGAGGTCAAAGTGAAAACACAGGATGAAATCATGTATTGGATTTAATGGATATCTGTAGTACCGGTAACAACAACAATCCGGGTCCCAGACCAGATCTTTTTCTGTGGGCCTGCCGTGGCTTTCTGAGTATCTTGTAACTTAGAGCATTCCCACCCTTGCCCTCAACAAGTGGCCTTTTGGCACTGTAGAGGGCCCGCACACTTTTTTCTCTCCCACCCTTGGGTTTGCCAGTGGCCTCTCTTGCAAGGCCTCTGTAGAAATGAGCTTTGACACGCCAGGCTGTGGAGTCTCCTATTTTCTTCTTGAGCTTGAAATCCGGGCTATTTGTGGGATAATCATCTTCATTAATGGCCTGGACATGCTTTTGCATTGGGAAATGCTACTTCAAATCATGGCCGGCCTGTGACATGGCTTGTACATGTTCAAATTTCAATGAGATCAACCCTGGCCCACTCAATTGCATGTGGGGACTCAAATACATGTGGTGGCTTAAATGCATTTTGCCAGTTTTGAATCTCCACGGTGGGTCTGCAGAATTGTGAAGGCCACTCTCACTGCTACAGGGCCCTCTCAAATCAGTTTCCAAGGCCACTTGTTGAGGCCATGGGTGGGAATGCTCTTACACTTTTTTGCCACAAATTGAGCTCTGATCAATTGCAAAGCATGAGAGGATGGTCCACCACTCCACCGTGGGCAGTGACATTTATTGCAGACTTTGTAACTTGCAATGTCATCAGCGGTGCCCATTCACACCAGCCTAGTGTCACTGTTGCGTTTGCGTTCCTGAAAGGATGGGAGGTAAAATGAAGAAACAAATAAATATTCAAGACTTTGTCTTTTCCTGCTGCAATTACTGTTGAGCACTGTGCAACTGCAATACACTACCGCAAGTATAGTCACGTTCGTTTTTTGCGTTGCGTTGCTTTCTGTCATGCGGTAGTGTAATTCTTCTCTTGCCTATTTTAGATTTTTCTATTCACCTCATATTCCTTCAAAGTTATCTGACGCACGCATGCATGCAACAGAAATGGTGTATGTGAACGGGCCTTCAGTAGCCTTCCACGCACACTGCCTTTACATCCATTCAACAGTGTAGAAGTTCATTCAGAAAAGGGATGGACAGTGCCGGTCGTTGGAGGTCATTGGAGTGAAGTGAGGGAAAAAAAACAGAAAAACAGAAAAAAAGAAAACACTGCTCGCATTTGCTGGCACATAGCCTGGCGCCTGTAGTGTCATCCAACTTTTTTTAAATTAAAAAAAAAACATATATATATCTAATTTTACAATTTTACATTTAAAAAAAAAAAGTTGACAGTCAACATTGGCCGGCGTGCTACTCTAGTGCCGGCATTAAATCACTACAATATCTTCTTCTTTTTTATTATGTGTTTGGAGCTTTGAGATCTTGTTGACCTTCCTCTCCCAATTGCCATTACCTTCGCCTTACTATTAAACAAGCTAGTTACACTAAATGGCATATTTTGTGTCCGAAGAGAATTGATGTCTTTTACCACAATTCATTCAAAAATGAAAAGAAATTGTGTCCTTTGACACTACATAGGAGTTTGCCACTTGTCATTCCCACTTTCATTGAAAGTATCATGTTCTTTCCAAGTAATGAGAGTGACATGAAGTGGCATACCATATTTATTATTGGAACACTACATTCATTTATTTTTTACGAGGACACTATATCTCCCTAAAATTAAATAGTATTCGGGTTTAGAAATAATGTCCCGAGACACTAAACATGCCATTCAGTGTACTCATTTTGCATGGATGATGACGTCGGATATTCGTCATATTCTCCTCAAGGGCAAGGCAGAGCCAGTGAAAGCACTGAATGTTAAGTTATGTCACCCCCAGCAGACCACATGCACCAGAAATCCTGTATCTAACCGTAGTTATACCTATCCATGCAAGTGAACACAGACAGTTGGAGACGACCTCAATTCTCAGTTTAAAAAACAACAGTGTGCTGTACTGTAGGTTAGGTTCATGATTGACCATGCAGTTTGCTGGACACCAGACCCCCAAAGTATGGCCTGCTGTGGCTCACAGCTGCTGCATGTCACCGAATCTCATCCTAAACTTGGTGAAATTTTGCACAATTACCATTACCATTTTAAATTTTACATGGCAATAATAGCATAATCCACAGGGGTCCCAAACATTTTTGCCGGGGTAAAAAGTGGATGGTTTGGCCTCATTCTTTACCCCATTTAGCATTGTGTCCAAAAGTGCAGATTGGGAGTTGGGGGTCAAACTTTGACTCCCTTTCTGGAACCTTTACCAGGGTAAAACATGATTTACCGGGGTAAAACCATGGTGCTTTTGACGGGCATGGGGGCCAAAAAAAACTACCCCAAGGTAAAAATCCCTCATTTTTAGCCCCCACCACTATAACAATACACGGTAAAAAAAAACCACACTCAAAATTGACTGCGGTTCTTTTTGCCACGTTTTTGTGCATGCGCGCGTAGTGGGCTGTTTGCTTCTTTTGCAATTTCTGGCTACAATTTTTAGAAGTTTGGAGCATGTAATATACCATTGGAAAGGTATTGAAAATATTTTTCCAATGGTATATTACACGCCTTAAAGTTCCGAAAATTGCAGTCGAAAATTGCAAAAAACAATGGTTGCGCCCGTAATGGGCCTGCACAAAAACGTGGCAAAAAGAACCGCAGTCAATTGTGACTGCGGTTTTTTTTTACCATGTTTTGTTATAGTGCACCCCAAGTTTGGCCCCGGGGTCAAACTGTGAGGGTTCCCTGTGACCCTCAACGCTTTAACCCTTTCATGCTTTTGGTACTGTAGCTGGGTTCACTAGTTTTCAATGGGTTTTCCACTATGATTGATAGTGCCAGAAATAGAATGGATTAAATTAGAAAGTAATCGTATAATTGTATTCTCAATTGGAGTGCAGACATTTTGCCAGAATTAGAGAATCATCCGATGGTGGGATTGGAAGATCATAGTATGTCTTTGAATCGTATAATGCACACTCAAAAATGAGATTTTGGAGGGTGTGTGACTTCAAAGTTAACCCTTAAACGTCAAAGTAAGCCCCACGGGCTTGTTACAATGGAATAATTGAGGAAAAAAGTAGTTTTTCTCAACCAAATCAAGAGAGAATTGGTGCATTGGAAAGCTGTTGAAAAAGCGATTTAGATTCTTGATTTGCGCCTCATTTGGGAGCTTGTGGAATCATCCACAAGCAATCAAAGTAGTTGGAGTGAACAAGAATTGAAGTTGGGCAGTACAGGTCGTTTTTGAAAAAGTGCTGCAGTGCAACAGTGCCGCAGCAGTGGTTGGCTAGCAGAGCCGTTTTTTTTTCTTTTTTTTTGGATTTTTTTCTTTTTTTTTTCTCCAAAAATATTTAGATACCTTCCGGGCTGCCCCGCCCAGGCCCTCTTGACGTTTAAGGGTTAAATAGAATTTGGGTTAAATTTTCTAAAATGAAAGTAAAGATGTTCAGCAATGACCTATGTCAACACCTCTCCGTTGCAATCTTTCATGTTAAGAACGGACTCTCACATAATTATTGTTAATTTTACAAGTGAGAGTGATTTATCCGTGTATTGTTTAGGACAAAAATTTATATGTTAAAATATCAAAGGAGTTGGTACATGGATCAAGATTGGAATACACACACTAATGGAACATGAACAAGAGAACACAATCCAAAAAAATAAAATAAAATAACAAACTTCCAAACACAAGAAATATCGCATAGTACATGTGTTGTATTTGTAAGTATTTACTATATTTTCGCGTTTTGTTCATAGGTATTTTGATAGTTGCAGAACTCCAAATTGGAATTTTTTTTCTTCTAGAAGATGTATGTTATAACACTCATAATCTGAACTTCACAATCCAAAATCCAGTCCTTCACAGATTTTCTGTTATGCGCGTTTTCGACACATCAGAGACCACAATGTGGTCACTTGAGCACTAAAGGGTTAACCCTTAAACGTCAAGGAAAGCCCCATGGGCTTATTCAAAAGAGAATAATGAAGAAAAAAGTTGATTTTCTCAACCAAATCAAGCGAGGATTGGTGCGTTGGAAAGCTACTGAAAAAGCGATTTAGATTCCAAATTTGCGCCTCATTTGAGAGATTGTGGAATCGTTGGTAAGCAATCAAAATTATTAAATTGAACAGGTTTTGAGGTTGGGGCAGCTGAGGTTCAGCAGTGCTACAGTGCTGCCCAGCAAAGCCGTTTTTGCATTTTTTTCTTTTTTTCTTTTTTTTTTTTTTTTTTTTTTCCCTCCGAAAATATAGATGCCTTCCGGGCTGCCCCGTCCAGGCCCTCTTGACGTTTAAGAGTTAACTGAAAAGAGTGTCTCAAAGTGGAATGAAACCTTAAACTCAAACTCAATATGAGTTCAAAAAGACTGCAAAACTAGTCTATGGGGAGTTGGAGAATATTCTAAAGCAATGGGCCTACACCGCCCGCGGGAGTGGAACTCGTGACCTCCCCAATGCTAGAGGAGAGTTCTCACAAGTTCCCCCAAGTCAAGAGACCCAACCATGGGGACTATTCATGAACAATACTTGTTAAAAATTGGAATTATAGAGAGACAACTCCTCTTGAATTCTTCTTCTCTTTTTGAATAACTCTAATAGAGCAATGGGAGCCAACACCCTTTTGCAATGGGACCACAATCTAGTTACAATTAGAAACTATGTTTACATGGCAATGACACAGTAGTCCCAAAATTCATGGAATACAAATGGCATTCCTTCATTACTTAAAAAATCGATCTAAGTGAAGATTCCCTTGCGATCCAATTTTCAAAAGAGCGCTCCATTGCATTGCTCTATTATGCTATGTATGACTCTAAAAAGATTTTGTGGCAAACAATTGATTCGTAGGGTCGGTTTTACAATCAATCCGTTCAGGAGCCAATTCATTTTAAACGAATAAAATGGATCTGAATTTTGTAAGTAAATTACACTACACTAAACGGGCTATTCAGTGTCTACCGGGTCATTATTTCTCAAGAGACACTATTTGACTTTTTGGAGATATAGCGTCCATGTAAAATAAATCAGTGCAAAATTTTAAATAACAAAAATTTCAAGTAAAGCTTTTGGATGTAGTGTTCCAATGACAAATGGAAACTTTATAATAAACATGGCATGCCACTTCATGTTATTCTCATCACATGTCAACTTGGAAGAAACATGGCACTCTCAATGAAAGTTGGGAATGACAAGTGGCAAACTCCTATGTACTAAAGGGACACTATTTCTCCTCACCTTTGAACGAATTGTGGTAAAGGACATCAATTCTCATTGAACAATCTTTAGACACCACTAAATAGTGCCAAAGCTTGGTGCCCAAAGCTACTAGCTTTGGTGTTAATTGTGCCTTTAGGCACCAAACTCTTGCTCGGTGTTCAAAGACCACCTTTTCTACTATTGTTGAGATTTGAGCCTCAAAATGTAAAGCCCTTGGATCCACATGAAGGCTAAATTTCATAACTATTTCTTTCATTAAGTGAGACTTCAAGTGTACACTAGTAGAAAATGTGGCACTACCGAGGGAGATGTCCAGGCAAGTGTTGCCCAATTCCACACATGAACATGATATTTGTTTAGGCACCTCCTTCGGTGGCGGCACCTTTTCTACTAGTGGTAAAGCCCTTGAACCCAGTCAAGGTCTCAATTTCATAACTAATTAATGCATTTAGGCTCAAATTTTGAAATTGAATTCAAATTAAACCTCAACCTGACTTCCTTTAAATCAACTCAAAGATTTGGAGTCATATAATTTGTGCACTAATAGAAAAATGATCTTTAGTCACCAAACTATAGTGCAAGAGCATGGCAGGGCCACAATGCCCAAATGGCCATATAGTACCACGCTCCTACACAACTTGGTGCCCCAAGATCACTTTTCTACTACTTCAGTAGTGATGCTATGTATGTAACCATGTAGAATGAGAAGTTTAGGTCAATCTCCAATGTAAAACCCTTGAACCCAATTTTCGAGTTTCAAGCGATCTTTTTAGTTAACCCTTTAGCGTGCCAACGTCCATATATTGGACGACGAACAAATTGAAGCTGTTCGGATCTCATCCAGATTTTCATCCACCAAAATTACTCTTGGTTCTTGTGCAAGTTGACTATTCTTTGAACGGTTTGGAGCTTCAAAATAGGTTATTATGATTTTTAGAAAGATAACACAATCGGTTTATGTCAACTTTCATTCTTAGTTCAAAAAGTGAGACCTCAAACATGATTTTCCAAAATAAGTAGAATCAAATAATGGAAACCATACCATCTCGTAGGGCATGTTATTCCAATTTCATTACAATTTTTTGAAATCTTTTTGTGTTGATTTGAGAATTTTAATTGAATTTCAAGAGAAAACCTTTCAAAATTAAATAAAAAATATTAATAAAAAATATGATGCATCCAACCGTACAGATGTGATCTTCACATTGACATTTACAAGTTTTCTTTGTACATCTACTCTATTTTAGAGTTTCATCAAACATTTTATAGCGCATCTTTGAAAACAGTGTTGAATTGGGACGTTAACCCCTAAACGTTCTCACCCTTTTCGGATTTGGCACTTTTTCAAAGATGCATTATAAAATGCAACTAAGAGGGATATTTTCAAGTTGATGAATGAATAAAAGTTGTACATTATGAATTTTAGATTCTATCCATACAGGTAGATTTGCAAATGCTATCACCAATATTTGTGTATAAATTTTCAAACTTAAAATTTAGAGCTCTTTTGTAATATGATTACGAATAAGATATTGACAATCTAATAATGAAATTTGTTGTGATGGGTTGAAATGTAATACTCTAAGTGTAGTGATTTTTGGAGATTTTTTGGTTGCTTAATTTTAGTAGTTGACTTTTTCAAGAGCACTTTTAGACTAAAATCTTCCAAATTTTGGGTGGAACTCTACAACATGAAATGAGGCATAAAAATTTCACAAATTATCCCCTTTCTAATCCGATCACACATGCACGAAGCTAACTTCCCATAAAAGTTTCAGTAAAAAATTCACACTGCAAAAAGTGCATGATGGATGAGAAATCGGAGTTCAAATCCGTACATCATGCAAAATATGCATGGTTGGGCGGTTAAGGGTTAACCCTTAAACGTCAAGAGGGCCTGGGCGGGGCAGCCCGGAAGGCATCTGAATTTTCGAAGGAAAAAAGAAAAAGAAAAAGAAAAAACGGCTCTACGGGACACTGCTGGCCAACACTGTAGCATTGCGGCATCTCAGCTGCCCCAACCTCAAAAACTTGTTCAATTTCATAACTTTGATTGCTTACCAACAATTCCACAATCTCTCAAATGAGGCGCAAATTTGCAATCTAAATCACCTTTTCAGTAGCTTTCCAACGCACCAATCCACGCTTGATTTGGTTGAGAAAATCTACTTTTTTCTTGATTATTCTCTTTTAAATAAGCCCAGGGGGTTACCTTGACGTTTAAGGGTTAAAGGGTTAAACTATAAAAACTTCTGGTCCGAGCAACAACGGGCTGCAATTCAGCAAATGTAATGAATGTGGTTTGAGGAAGTTATTGGTCATCATGAAACCCTAAATGGATCCTGAAGTGGATGTTCGAGAGCATACTAAGCACCGGTGCAATGATCACAATCACAGGTAGCAGTCAAAAGTTGTTTGATGGCACTCATCATTATCATCTTCAAAATGAGGAACAGTCGCACACAAAACCGCAAATGACAAAACTATGGCAGCTGCTGTGCAATAAGAAACATATACAATTGACAAATATCACAGAATTCATAATTAATCAATACAATAATAGGAAAAGTCAGTCATCTTCCATTCTTCCCTCGCCCGGTGGCGGACTGGCGGGGCCTGGTTAATTCGATCAGTTCACATGGAGCAACGTTTAATTTGCTGGCAAATTTTCACCTAAATCTTATCTCAGTTTGGATGTGGCTACTTGTATACTAGAAAATATGGACATAAAAGTGGATGAAATCACCACAATCACCACTATTTGAATGAAAGTGCCTAATAATAGATAAATTTATGAATATCCTATCCATGTTTTCCTTACCAAGCTACATTCCAAGGTGCATGTCGGTCTACCAACGGAAAAACATAAAATAAACGCTGACATGAAGCGTACCGGTATGACACATTAATTTTAAACCCTAGATCAAAAAAATAAGCATTTTGTCGGTCACGATCAAGTCAACTGACGAGAGAAGAGATGCACGAGCAAGGCAAGGCAAGGCTAGCAGGTGCACACTCAGCAAGGCGAAGACGACGAGCCTTGACTATTCTTACAATTCAACTGTCTCACAAGCAATTCTGGACGCAAGCAAGCGAGCACACGCACCCATGTCCCTGCCACTACTCCGGTCTCTTCTGCGAAATACTCTCTCCAAGGGAGCTTCGGAGCAGCCTGCCTGTCTGGCTATGGCCAGATTCAGTTCATTCATAGACAGCCGACGGAATCACGAACCGGGGATGCATCCGCACGAATTTCCAGACACACAACTGACACATGCAATACGAACCACAACTCTTTTCTGCGCCACTGCCGGCGCCGCAGGGTTTTCGTTTTTTATTTTTTACACAAATTGAAGTCAATTCAATTGCATAAAAGAAGGTACAAATGGAGCAGCCAAATTTAGCTGCAGGCAGAGCCAAGTACCTAGTTTACAGAGAGAACATGGTCAGGAATAGGCCCGGTAGGGTTGTTTCTGCGAGAGAGAAGCAGATGCCACGATTATCTTTGATTTTCCTAGATTTGCGCATCTACGAAATCTTGGAGTTATGGAAGATCGGGGATATAGACGGAGTGCGCCATGTCCTGTCAATGATAAGCACGTGAACGTCGGTCGCCAGCTGTAGGAGGTTTCGACACGTCAGCGGTGTTGCATGAGCGTCAGTTGAGGGGCTCATTCACTGCATTAGGTTCAGGCCAGAGCTAACTTGCATGGGCCCCGCCCCAGCATCGCATGGCCCCATGCCCCCATGCGCAGTGGCTTTTTCCAGCCTGGGCCCCGCCCCCCTGCCCGCACTCCCGTCCTTCCTTTCGTTCATGTCATTGCCCATTCACACCAAGCCCCTGCCGCACTTGCATTTGCGTTCCCAAAATGGAGGAAGGTAAACCCAAAAACAAAAAAATATTGAAAGCCTTGTCTTTTCTTGCTGCAACTACTATGCAACTGCAATTCACTACCGCAAGTTGAGCCATGCTCCTTTTTTGTGTTGCGTTCCTTCTTGTCATGCGTTCGAGTAATTTCTCATTTCATATTTTATATTTCTTGTATCCCAACAGATTCCCTCAAAGTTACTTGACGCACGCATGGATGCTGAAGCACTGCTATATGTGAATGGGCCTTTAGTATCTTGCCACTCTACCAGCGTAGACGAAGTCCAAGAATTTGAGAATTAACTGAGAGCATCCGCACCCCTGCCCTCCCAGAGTCTGTCACACACAATAACTAGATGGAAAATGCTAAGGGTCGCTTCACACTATGGCCGTCCAAGTCAAGAGGCCATGGGATTGAGTGGCCAAACTTTGTTGAGAGTTCAAAGAAATGGGTTGAAAATAGGCAATAGAATATAATTTTGTTTTTTTATGCAAAAAAATCGACGGTCTCTCGACCATAGTTTGGGTTTCCATTCCCGTTCGACCCAAACTTCTTTTGAGAGTCTGTTGCCTTGGTCAAAAAAGTGTTGCCATGTAAGCATTTTAGAGGGCGGCGGCCTTTGGACTTTAGCCTCTAGTGTGAAGGGTCAAGAGGCTGAATTTTTAGTTTCTTGTTGTTTGATTGGTGGAAATCGATGGCCTCTCGACCTTCGGACATAGTATGAAGCGGCTCTAAGGGCCTTTAAAAAATGCTCACTAGTAGAAAAGGTGGCATTGCCGAGGGAGTTGCCCAGGCACGTGGTGCCCCATTCCACGCACGCACAATGATTTGCCTGGGCATCTCCCTGGGAGCTCCACCTTTTCTACTTGTGGCTTTTTGACCCTCAATCCTAGTGTGTTAAGAAATGGCCCTTCAAATCTAAGTTTAGTTTACTATGTCCTACATTCAAATTGTGATTGGTTCATTGACTATTTGATGTGCACTTTTGGTGCTTGAGGGGCGTTTAAAGGTGGGGGAGTGTAAGTTTGAGGGCTCTTCAAATGTAAATGAATAATTTTAGTAAGTCAACTTTAGCGTGCATGGGTGTGGATGCTCTAAGTCCAAGAATTTGAGAATTTAATGATTATTTTGTTTAATTAAAATATTTTTATGGGATCTCAATACCCATACTGGTTCATTCTTGAGACCTCGCCATTTTGGTTGTTTTGCACTATCCTTCGTGAAAGAAATTTGAGGGCCAATTTATACTATGGACCAAAAGCTATGACAAAAAAACGGATTATTCTTATGGTCACACTTCTATGGTCACACTTCATTAAAATTATTTAAAAAAAAGAAGAAGCTCTCGAGCCTCTCACTAAGTGTAAACTGAACTCGGATTGGGAGGAAAAAACATGTACCAAAAAAAGAGTTAGTTGGTATTTGTTCTACTTCAAAGAGAATCCAGGCTTTAGAGAGGGAATGTGTTATCATGTTCAAACGAGTGGTTGGCTCCCACTCCTCTTTTAGGTTCCTTTGCTATGTAGAATGGATCAAGGTGGCGATAAGATGGTGTTCATCCAATGTATGGACGAAGAGTAGAGGATGCTTATGAAAAAGGCCTTCGAGTAGTGTTGGTTGTTTTAGCCATAAAATGAAAGTTATAATTTTTTATTTTTTTTAAATTTTAAAAAAAAAATGTTTTAGTTTTGTAATTGAAAAAAAATTGTACTGTAAAAATGAAAATTTTCAAAAAAAAAGGAGTAGTCATTTGGTACATCAACATTGAACTAGCTACTTGTCGTTACTTGTGACTCAAGACTTTGGGACGTAGTTTTTACATAATCCATCTCGTAATTCACGTTGAGAATCATGAGACTCTCACCAAAAAAATTGACTTCTACTTACAAATTCAAATCACAAGGTTTTGGTGTTTGGTGATGATTGCCGTTTGGTTCGTTGATGTATTGGGTTGGTGGTTGGACTTTCTTGGAATGGACTTATTCGTTATTTCATATATTTGAATTGTGATGATTGTGGTTGTGTTTGTGCTTTTGCACATTTGTGTGGTGTTCATTCATGTTTGAGAATGCAACGTTTTTATTGTTCAAGTAGTGTCAAGTAAATTAGGTTGGTATTTGCAATAGAATTGTTGCTTATGATGTGTTGTTGGGGTTTGTTTAGATTTTTATTTTATTTGTTGAAGCGTTGATCCATTTGTATTGTTTAAGTACGGTATATGTGCTTTGTTTTCATGCATTTTAGTAGTAAAACTTTTATATTTTGTTTATATTGTTGGTTTTTTTAGTATGAAAGAGAGCACAATTAGAAATGCAATTGGTTCTAAGCAGTTGGATGAGGATTGAGACGGTACAAATGATGCCTTGGTTCAATGTCATAATTTTTCTATATTTTATGGAAACCTACAATTTCTGTGAGAGGGAGAGAGTCAGGAGTGAAGTGAATATTAGGGCGGAAATTATTTGGATTCCTAAACGGTGATGGCATTTGGATGGTTTTTGCATTGAATAGCCATTGGCCGTTAGTGGCGATAGTTACAAAGTTAACAAGAATAATGTAATTGTGGGTGCTATAAGTTGCTTTTGATCTTTTTGTAGCCCAAGTCAAATTTTTTGTCTGGTTATTTTGAATGAACTGACTTTGATTTAGAACAAGATACATGGTGGGGTTTTTGAAATCAATTGAAAACACAAAGGCAATTTTTAAAATAAATAGAAAGGGATGAAATTTCAAATCTAAGTGATGAAAAAAACTTGTTCATAAACTTTGAGCATTATGATTTTGCAAATAGTAAGGCGGATGTGTTTAAGAATTGGTGTACATCTAGATATACAAGTTAGCTATAAGATTTTACAATTAGAAGTGCCCTAAACAATCTCATTTTTGGAAATTCTAACTTACTTTTAAAAGGGGTGTTTTGAGGCAGTTTTGGTCAAAACAACATCAAGAACTTTAGGGATAAGATTAATTACATGAATGTTAAGTAAGCCGGTCACTCTAAATAATCATGGTCCACACAGCCAAATACAAGAAGTCAATAGCAGACGCCAAGAGTATATTTAGTTGGATCTTGGTTTGAGATAATGCAATCATAGAGTTGTTTGTCTATTAGTGTGTATGTGGTGGCTTGTGAGTGGTCCACCAACTAAAAGTAGCGTTGGTGGGTGCATGTTTGGCGTGAATGGGTGGGAGAGTACATCTTGTAACATGATAAATATGATGTTGGCGTCACCTTTACTGTTGGCCGGTTCACACTAGCCACATGCGACAAGATGTGCGTGCGTTATGGTAAGTAGCATGGCAAAATCAATTTTATTTAAATCTCTACAGTGAAAAAGGAACGCATGTAAGAAAATGAAGCAATGCAATGCAAAAAAAAAAAAACAATTGGAAATTTGCGGGAGGGAAGTTTTTATGCATTCATGGCCCATTCACACCAATCACCCAACATGAGTGCGGTAAAGAATCTACGTTCGTCAAGTAAGTTTTTGGTAGCTAAAGTGTGCTCCTGTAAAAATTCATTTTTTTTAACCTGACGCATGCAAGAAGCTGCTCCAATGCATTTTGGGTGCCGCAAGAAATTTGCACCCGACCAACGCACATGCGCTGGCCAAAAGCAGGAAGAGACAAGGCTCTGACACTGCAAGAAATTGTATATTATTTTCAAAATTTACCTTGTAGCATTCCAAGAACACAACGCAAGTGCTGGAGCTTTTTGGTGTGAATGGGTCGTCAATAGTGCTTGCATTCAAATAAGACAAGCTTCAACAATGCGCAAATTATATTTTTGTGTACATGATTTTACCTGCATGAGGAACGCAAGTGTGATAGCATGGGCTGGTGTGGAAGGCCATGCCAAGGGTGGAGATGCTCTAACCTCGAGGAACATGCTCAACGGCACAGGTCCCGTTAGTTTCATTTACATTCTACCTTTAATTCTCAAATTCTTGGACTTCTTCTACGCTGACAGAGTGGCAGGATACATGAAGGAAAGGAAGGAGGGAGGTGTGGGCAGGGGGGCAGGGCCAGGCTGGAAAAAGCCACTGCAAATGGGGGCATGGGGGCATGGGGGCATGAGGTTCAGACCATGGTCATGGCCATGCATGGCCCATGCAAGTTTGCACGAGCTCTAGCCAGCCCTGGCCATTAGGTTCAGTTCTTTTTATGGTTTTGTTTTGTTTGATTGCTTTGTTTTATTACTATGTTTAGTTTCTGAAGATGGAAGTCTATGAACAGTATGAGAAGTGATGACGATTTTCCACTTTCTGTGTGCATTGATGACTGTGGGGACCTCAAAGATCATTGTCACGTAGCATCATTGTTTCTACTTTCTGACAATGCCAGCTTCCCAGTGATTCATGAGCTATTATAGTAGTAGAAATGCCAATGACCGCACAAGCAATATTCAAATCCTTCCCCACGAGAATGTAGAAACTTACACTAGAGCTAACCGAAAAGAAGAGAGAACACATGTTAGGTAAGGTGAGTCTAACCGGTATCTAAGGCAACCAAACAAACCTCTAGTAGAAAAGGTGGCGCTCCCCAAGGACATGCCCAAGCAAAGTCACTGTGCATACGTGAAATTGGGCACTACTTGCATTGGCATCTTCCTTGGCAGTGACACCTTTTCTACTAGTGCATTGGCATGGTTTTCAAAGAATCCAAAATAGAAAGGAGGGTAACCTAGTTTTGCTGTCACAAAAGTGCCCAAACTCAGTTTAAGGTGAGTTTATAGCGAGCCAAGGTTTGGACATTCTGACCCACATTCATTTTGAGATAATGGCAAGGCATGTGGCAAGCTTGAGATATACTTAGGTGGCTTGTTTGATTAGGTGGCTATGACCACTATAAGAAAACTTGGTAAAAAAGAACCGCAGCTGAATTCAGCTGCGGTTTGTTTGACCTTATTCCGCCGTAGTCCCTAAACGACTGCAACGACTGAATTTTGCGATTTGTGGTCGGGATATTATGAATTTTGGGACATGTAATATACTGTTGGAAAGGTATTTTCAAGACCTTTCCAACGGTATATTACACGCCTCAAAATATCAACAATTGAGTCCACAGATTGCAAAAAAAGTCGCTGCAATCGTTTAGGGACTGCAACGGAATGAGGTCAAACGAACCGCAGCTGAATTCAGCTGCGGTTCTTTTTTACCAAGTTTTCTTATAGTAGACAACTTGGACTTGGCTTACAAAGCTCATGTCCAAAATTGAAGGTGGAGGGTGTTGGATTCTCTATTTGATTTGATTTCGGTTACACTCAAAGACGACATAGACTCTTCCGACCAAACATCCTTTAATTTGGAAAATACTTGTTTGGACAAACCAGTTACTAGAAATATTCATTTTACTTCCACATATAACTTACTGAGTGCTGCTCACATGGGGTCTGGATGTAAATGGAGAAATGAGAAATTTCTATATGTACTAGAGAGTTCATTTTTTGCAATCATAACATTCTTTAACAACCCCGCTGTTCACCTTTGGAAATCAACATCGTAGGTCAAAATCATTGCAGGAATCATAATCTTCTGAAGAATCAAAGCCATCTTTAGCTATAGATGACTTGGCAGTACAACAAACTTTTGTTTTTTTAAATAGTTTCTACATGTTCCACATCATCAATTTGATGCTGATTCTATGCCCAAGCAAAAGGTGTGCTGCAGTACTAAGGTTGATTGTCCTATTACCAACCAGGTACCCAAAACCAACCACCCTAGATTCTTGCCTAATTTCTAGATTTTCAAAGGGAAGATGTACCTCATTTGTACATTAGAGCATGTGATCGGTTTTAGGTAAACCTATGACTTTCACTTTGAAAATTTGTACTTATTCAAATACTTATTCTTATAAGTTGCAATTTTTTGCAATCCTCATGAAATCCTATTTCGAACGCGGTCATAATTTTTTTCCGGATTTACCACTGCCAAATATAGGTCAGATTGCTTAAGTGGTTGGTAATAGGACAATCAACACTAGCTAAATAATGTTATGATGACAAAGATTTGTTTCATTTGTGTTCCAGAAAACAAATAGTAAATTAAATTAAATGGAGACAAAGCCCACGTGGGGCTGATGGTCACTGGAGCAGATATCACGTCCCCTCCTCCTAAACTGGAGTGGGCTTCAAGCCGCCCAACTCAGCCTTGGAACTTCCCAAAATCTACAATAACGTGTCTCCTGGAACACATATTCGTAGAGGTTTTCTTGTTGTTGACGAGCCAGTACAGTACCCACCAATAAGTTTACGTTCATTCAGCTTTCAAAGAATTGAATTAAATAATTAAATTTATACAATATTAATATTAATATTAAAATATATTAAACCATTTGAAGTGTGAAAAATTATGTCTTTGGAAATTTTGTGGATCAAATATTAAAAAAATAAAAAATTTACATTCAAATTGAACATTTCTGAATTGAAAACTTCAAACATTGGTATTTTAGTAAATATGACCCCAAAATTCACAATTTTTTTTTCCACATGATTCTACAAAAGATTTTCATTCTTTCCATCAATTCTTTTATAAACCATAAGTAACAAAATTTGTATTTATAGTTGTTTGAATTAAGGGAAAAAAATGAAGGTTTGAATTTCAAATAAAAATTGATTTAAAAAAAACCTTTTATTATTAAAACTCAATTTTATGTGTCAGGTTCATCTTGTGCACTACAACTTGTCCAAATTAGACTCAAAGCTTATAATTTTTGTAATTTTTATTGGCAATTCTCTAAAAAGTTGAATGAACGTAAACTTGTTGGTGGGTACTATACATTTTTGCCGTATTTAATGGCCTAATTGGCAGCACTTCCCCCCAACATGCTCTTCCTTGGTTCTTCATGTCAGGGTCACATAGAGGTAGAGCTGTCAGCTCAGTTGCTCTGGAATAGTAACTGGCAATCCAATACTTTGGCTGGCGTAGCAACCCTTCCCTTGAACGCCAGTTTGATAAAACCGACTGCTAGCTCATAACACTAATTATATATATCAAAGTTTATTCCTTAAATTTTACCTTTGAAAATGGAGGCGGTAGTAGCTGCTAGGTCAACTACTATGTGGCCAAGTCTTCATTCACATCGGCCCTTTGGGACAGAGTTTCTCTCTATCTATTGTATTTTTATTTTATTTTTTGACACAAACAAGCAGCTACGCTACAAGGAGCTCTGACTGGAATAGAAGGGGTGAAGGACGAGAATGCATTTCAGTGGAATTATGGATGGAATATATTTGCTACAGTGGTATTTAGCCCAAAAAAATGAGTGTCCCGCAATGCCTCTTCCCTACGGTCAGAGCCAATAAAGGGTACCCTTTATTGTACAAAGTTGTTGTATCTGTTACATGATATACTTCGTCTACCACAAGTAAAGGGTTAAGTGCAACAAAACTTCATCAACAACAAAATAAAAGAAAATGGTGTTGGAAGGTCACTTTGTTCACCCTACCCATGCACTTCATTAAACATATTTTCAACCAATTACAAGTTTATATTAATAATAATAATAATAATATTCTTATTATTAATTAAGTTAAGTTCAATTAAAAATAAAGAAAAGAATACAGTTTAATCTGGGCCCGAGGGCAGCCAACAAGAGAACAGGAGTAGGAGAGGTGCTACTTGGAGGAGTGAAGGAGCCTTGAGAAAAAGACCTTATTGTTGCACCAATGGTATCTAGGAATTCAGCCTTGAAGGGCCTTTGTCTATCCTTTCTGCACTTGAAAACCAATCACAAGTTACCTAGTGCGCTAAAGCAAAATAGTAAGATACCATTTATTATGATGACTTTGTTAATTATAAAAAATAGTGTATGGAAAAAAAGGAAAAAAGAAATTCTCCCTCGTCCGCCGTTTAGGATTCAAGCGCCGGCTGAACCCTAATTTTTATTTTATTTTTAGGGTTCATGAACCCTAAACAAGAAAGAAGATGAAAAATAAAAAATAAAAAATTCTCTCTCTCTTCTGCGGGTGTAGGGTTTGCGGTTTTGGGTGTAGGGTTTGCAAGAGGAATGAAGAAAAAATAGAAGAAAAGAAGAAGACAAGAAGGAGACAAGAAGGAAAACAAGAAAGAAAACAAGAAAGAAGACAAGAAAGAAACAAGATAAAAGAAAAGATAAAGATAAGCATAAAAATTAAATAAAAGAATTGTTTGTTTACAATGTAAGTGATTGTAGAAAGACAAAATCGCTGTTTTTTAAAGAACTTTTTACACAAATTTTTTTAAGTAAGATTTGCTCGTGAAATGAACGCACTTGGCCAAGTGTAGCAAATTGCGTGTTAAATGTTGGGCTCACCAAAAATTGCTTATTGTTTGGAGGAATAAAGAGAATTTGGAGGTGGGTCTTAGCATTTATTGTAAACTTTTCATTGGAAATTTGCAAATGCCGAGGCATTTGTTGTACTGCACAAAGTCCCAGAGGGTCAGACAACGGTAACAAAAAACACCTCCCTGGTCATTCAATGTTTCAAAACTACTAGATATGTGAAGAACCTTATCAAGCGATCATCAATATACAATGCCGTAAGAGTAAACCCACATGGGAGGCTAATATTCCTATTTCCAAACCTCACATATATAACCACCAGTCAAGGGTGTTTTCACACTAGGGCGTTGGTTTTGTAAAAATAAAAGTGTACATTTGCCATTACTTCGACTTAGCACTATATAATAATTACAAAAAATTAAATATAATTAAAATATACTATTTTCAAAATATTTGGAATATTTTGTAATATTTATAGAATTTTTTTGAACTCTACACATTTTATGAGGTGTAACAATCAATAACATTTGGATCCAAATGCTATTATTAATTTTTCTAAAATAATTTATAATCAAAAGTTTTGATATTGCATTATATAATTCTTTAAGTCCCTTATGGAGAAATATTTTAAAAATAAATACTATAATTTTTTGAATGCCAAAAATCTTGAAATCTGAAAATGTAAGTACACATTTTGGTCGCCCTACCATGATTTCACCCCCATACCTAAATTTCCAGGTGAAAGCATGGTAAAGTGAACCAACATTGATCCTGTGAAGAAACAACAATGCAAGGTCGAAAAATATATTAAAATTTTATTTTTGTATATATTTTTTTGCTAATAAAATTAAAGACATGATGTTTAATAAAGTCTCACAAAGAAAATTGAAAAATTCATCTTCGATAATTATTTATGTATATTTAGTGACGTTGAAGTAGTCAAAATTGAAAAAGTAGTTTTGAAGCAAATTGAAAAGTTGATATAAAACAAGTTGAAAATGTATTAAATATTTATTTTATTTAAGATTTTTTTCTTTGGATCCCTCAAATGTACATTGGAGTTAAAGAATATGAAATCTATAGCCTCTGAACAAAAACATTGTAATTTCAACAGGGCAAATCAACTTTTTGGTACACAATACCATGTTTCACCCTTCGACAGTCAAGAAGAATATGGCTAGTATCTACAATCAAAATACCAGCCTCGAGCACTTTGATTGGCAAAAATTATGACTTCCATTTTTAGCAAGAAGTTTGAGGATAGCAACCGCTAATGAACATGTTCTAAGAGTATGTCCATTCGTGAGGCTAGTGTCTGTATTTTTGAAAATCATATACCAACACTAGTAGGATTTTGGTCCTCTATAACTGGTCCTTTGTGACTTGGGGAGAGTAGTTTTGTTTTGATGACCCTTTGTCCGGTGGGCACTGGGTCACTGACATTACGAACGGACACTCTATTCACGCTGGCCTTTCCGGAGGTCCGGAGTTTCTATCTATCCTTTGTGACTTAAATGGTCCTTTGTGACTCAATTCTTTTAAAAAAATGTCGTTTTGGACCATTTAAGTAACAAAAGACCAATTATAAAGGACCAAAATCCTACTAGTGCAACCCGCACCTAAATTTTGGCACCTAAGAGAAGTATGGTTGGTCTCCACAAGCAAAATACCAGTTTCAAATCCTTTGGCTTGCAAAAAGTCTTTCTTAGTCCAATGGGGACCTCCATTTTTAGACAAGAAGTTTTTGAAGAGAACATCCACTAGTCAACATGTTGTAACTAAGGGGTAGTTCACACTATGGTCGAAACTCAAGAATCTGTCAAATTCCACCAGCCAAATTGCAAAAAAACCAAAATTGGCTTCTAAGGCTTCTCACTCGAGGCCAAAGTCCAAAGGCCGTCGCCTTCTAAAGTGCCTACATGGTAGCACTTTCTGTGAGTTTTTGGCACCAATGCGACAACCTCTTGAAGAAGAATTGGATCAGCCAAGAATGAAAACCCAATTCTGCCTTAAGAGGCTTTTGATATTTTTTTAATATTGATGCATTTTACTCTAAATATATTTTCAGCTCAAGACTTTGGACTCTTGGCATGAATTGGATTTGCACTGCGACGGCCTCTCGCCATAGTGTGTACCAACCCTAAGTCTTAAAATTGATATCTTTCATTGTTGACGATTCATTTGGCACCGTGAAAGTCAATATTGTTGTTTGTTTATTTATTACAAGGAGGTGCTCTCATTCATAACATTGTTAAACCCTAGACTTTGTACATGTACTAAAGTTGCTAAAATTCTCTCCGATGCTCTTGGATGCTCTTTGTTTTCACATCTTAAGTTTGTCTTATTTGCTTGACTCCTACTAAATTCCTTTATAGAATGGCAAGTGTCATCTTTTGCTCTAGTTCTAAATAAGGTTATCGTATCAGTAAAAATCAAACCAAGCAGTAGGGGGTACAGAACCCTATTGTTATAGAATGTAATGTCTCGATTCGTGTTTCAACTTCATTATGGTTTTAGTTGGTCTCTTCAATCAAGGATTAGGATTTATTATGAGGACATGCATCAACGATTGAGGAAGTGGAGTTTCTTCGCCACTACTTGAAATCCTGGTTAAATTAATTGAAACATCTCACTCATGTGCTACTTGTAGTGAGGCCATCAATAGTGGGATAGGATCTTGATTGTTGGGAACCTATAGTCTCGAGCCATATAGACTATAAGGCACATGCTTGGAACAAGCTCACCTCCACTTTGTTGGTCCATTTTCACTCATCCCACTCATCCCACTCACGTGGAGCTTGGACAAAATAACTCAAAAAACGACCAAATGCACTACTGTAGTTGAATCTACCAAGATTTCAAGAAGTAGTGTTCATTCATCTGCAAGACATATTTGGCAAAGTTTCTGATGGTCCATTCACACCAAAAAGCTCCAGCACTTGCGTTGCATTCTTGGAATGCTACAAGGTGAATTTCGAAAATAATATACAATTTCACGCGGTGTCAAAGCCTTGTCTCTTCCTGCTTTTGGCCAACGTATGTGCGTTGTTGGAGCACAAATTTCTTGCAACACCCAAAATGCGTTGGAGCAACTTCTTCCATGTGTTAGGTGAAAAAAATAAATTTTACAGGAGCATACTGTAGCTACCAAAAACTTACTTGACGAATGCAGATTCTCTGCCGCACTCGCGTTGGGTGACAGTGTGAATGGGCCATGATGCAGAAGGAGAACCTGTGTTAGAAACCTACGTGCATGTCATGAGTTTACCTACTTTCTACCTTCGTATTGAACTATTTTCGTTTATTTACTTTTTTTCACTCAAATAAAGGGAACCCTTTACTGCAAGATATTGAACTTGTTGTGAGAAAGCTTGGGTGATCATTCATGAGTTATATTTGGACTCTATCTGTAACATGGTGCAGATCTTTTATTTTAGCGGTACATGGATATTTCATTTTCTTGAGTTGTCCGATCCTTTTGAGTGTACGATGTGCAGTTCTTTCTTGAGTCAGCATCTGAAACACAAATCTAGTAATAACTTATATACCGTTGCGGTGATCAAGCTATATTCCGCAACACTAACTGCTTCATTAACCGCTTCATTCCTGGGAAGAGGATTCATTATCACTACTAGCAAAGGCGTTGCTTCTCACTCAAAACAGTGTTAGAGTTCACTGTATACACTTGTTCTACGTGACGAATGGCACTCACCAAAGTCTTGACACTAGTAGCATACCTGTCGTTTTTCATTCCCCACTTTGTGGGAACATCGAACAGTGCCGGAATATTATGCCTATATTTCTGTCTTCTTGTGACCAAAACTACTCGTCAACATTGACACAACCCATGTGCATGGCGCGGTTTCATTTCTTTTTCATTTATAGTAAGTGAAAAGCGACACATTTCCTACTAGTGTGAGCGCCTGGGCACAGTGGGCTGTGAATGCGAAGTGGAGCCATTTGACTCACCTACCGAGTGAAAAGCGACGCCTTCTTCTTGTAGTGTATGTTTACTGTAATGTAAGCGCTTGCATCGGTCGCTCTAGCTAGCTCATTGTCGGAGCTTAATTGTGGACGATTTGTTGACTGGTTAATGCAGTTTCTCTTCAGAGTTTAATTTCTCTCAGTTTTTTTCCCTGTCTCGATCGGTTTTTCAATAGAACATGGGCAATTTTTTCATGAATGATCGAATCAAAGAATTTCTGAAAGGGAATGATTTTCCAGTTACTAGAGTTGGGGCTACAAACAGGTTTTGCTGGAGTTATTTGAGTGATCAGAACCTGAATGTGAATTTGAAGGTTTTGGTTTCAATATTTGGGGTCATGTGGATCAATTGATTCTCTCATATAAACCCTAACTTAATTCGCATTTTTGGTACTAGACACTGGGCAATGGCCTGATATGGGTTCCGGTGAGACGCGTCTCACTATGTGTGACTTATGTCTAACTCATTTATGTGTACTAGAAATTTTGTCTTTAACACCATGTATATACAGTAGTTGCAGCCATGGAGCCTATAACACCATCTAATTTTTGTAATTTTTCAATGACTTTTATCTCCCAAAAGGATATTTCTCGAAAGTTAATTGTGATGTAGAAAGTTAATTGTGCTAAATGCATAGAAACTCATCCACTAAGGTAGAAACATCCATTCCGTCCTTGCACTCCTCTTTTCTCCACTTTGGGGATATCTCTACTAAATCACAATTTTAGTGTAATAGAATGGGGTGATTTGGGCACCAAGGAATAGTGCCATAGCATGATGCCGAAGGCTCACATTGACATTAACTTGGTGTCAACATGGACCTTGGGTACCACGCTTTGACATTAACTTGGTGTCAACATGGACCTTGGGTACCACGCTTTGACACTATCCTTGGTACCCAAATACCCCTTTTCTACTAATGTTTTGATTGCCATTTTCATCTGTCAATTTAATTCAACATTGCGTTCAATGCGTGTGCACTGTCCATGGCTATGGAATTCAACTTACTCTACCTGCTCTATGTGGATGTGACAGAAGTTTTCCACGAGGAATTTTTTTTCCCTTCATTTCTCTTTTAATGTAGTAAGACACTTCGTTAAGCTGCACTTTAACCCTTAACTCCTAAGTGCCCAAGGGTTTTTTAAGAAACTAAATGTGTTATGATGTCCATCGTACACAACTTTAATGAGTTACAATCCTTAAGCATGTATGTAGAGCACAACAATAAGACAACATATGTACGGTTAAATTTTGAAAAAATGCAATGATTTTTTTAATAATCTATTTATAAGAATAATTTTTGAAAATTCATAAAAATACATGTTTAGTCATTTTGACTTGGAATCAAGTATGACAGGTCAAAAAACTGGTTTTACATGATGGTTACCTTGTTCATGTTAGAACTAATCTTATTTAATAACAAACCTCAAGATTTCATTCTAGGTAGATTTTCAAAATTGTGACAATTTGAGATACTGTCACTTTGAGGGCTTTAGAAGAAAATAAATTTAGAAAAATCAAAATTTACTTTTTGAAAATGTTGGTCAGTTTCAATATCTACAAGTGAAAAGAAATCACGCTCAAAAATTGTTATTTTTGCAAAAGTTATGGATGTTTCAAGTTTGCTGAAATTTTGGTAATTTCGAGATTTTGGATCAACCAAATATGGTCGGTTAGGCACTTAGGGGTTAAATGTCGTTGTAGCCATATACCGGCAGATGGATGTAAGTTATCCAAAGTGAACTGAAGTATCATATAGTAGATGAAGGAATTTTCATCCAATTCTTTTAGTGGAGGCTCTTCATTGGTCATGCCACCTCTTCAAGTTAAATTAAGGTCATTCAAGCTCTCCCAACTACACAAAGAGTTGTAAAAACGGTTCCCCATGTAGTGTATTTTGGATTTTTCTATTTTTTCCCACTTAAACTAAATTTAGACCATGAAAATGAGTTCTATTATATTGAACTTAACCCCTAGAATGAACGACCATTTTATGGTCGTTGCCCTTTATTTACAGGCTGCCTAGGATGGAAAAAAATTATAAAAAATAAAAGATATTTTCAAATAGGAAATCAAGTTTACTTTCCAACCCAATTTGAATCATGTCAATCCAAGTTAAACTCCACCAAGGAGAATTTTTCAGAAACAAAGACCTCAATATTGTCCTAGTGTTATAAAGTTTACTAATTGGGGAAACTAATGATGTTCTCTCGTTTGAAAAAAATTCTTTTTAAAATTTAGAATAGAATGTCTAGTATTAACCAATCATACCAAATTTCAAATTCTATAAATAAAATTTGTAATTTGGTGAATATTAAATGGTAAATGCTTCTAAATTCATTAAATGAGTATCTAAAACATTTTTTGAAAGTTTGATTGTATAGATAATTACTAAACATCATGCTCCTCATTTGCCCTTTTAGACCAAACTACATCAAGGTTGTTGAAGTAACATTTTATAACACATCTAGGTTTTGCCCTTATCCCCTCTATCATTTAGGGGCCAACTTACAAAATGAAGCTTACCAAGTCTAATTTCTATTTCACTTTGAATTTTTGAAAAACTCTGAAAATTGAGTGTTTATTGGAGTTACAAGTTTGGTGGATATTACTTTGGTGTAACGATATTTTCTAAATTTAGATACACGGATAATTTTCATTTACTGTACTTTTATTCATAATTTATACTTTTGGTTATAAAAATTGGAATTTTGAGTATATTTTCATAGCATAATAGAGCAGTGCAATGGATCAATCTTTTGAAAACTTGATCGAAAGAGAATCTTCACTTAGGTCCACTTTTCTAAGTAACGAGGAAATGCCATTTGTATTCCATGAATTTTGGAACTACTGTTCATTACTACGTATATTAAATTTTCAATTGTAACTGACTGTGATCCTATTGCAAAAGGGTGTTGGCTCCCATAGCTCTATTATGTTATGTTGTAATTGATATGAATTTTCTTTACAATCACATAAAAAAATCATTGTAATTTCAAATTTTCACCAAAATTTATGAAAAATTCATGGATTGTAGTAGACACATGGCTTCATTCACTAAAAATATACAGTTGAATTCTTATCTTATTTATAGTGACAAGATTGAATACGATGGGTGAAACATGATTCTATGGTCATAGGCCAGATGTTTAACCCCTAACCGCCCAACTATGCATATTTTGCATGATGTACGGATTTGAAGTCCATTTTCTCATTGGCATCATGCACTTTTTGCAGTATGGATTTTTTATTGAAACTTTTATGGGAAGTTAGCTCCGTGCATGTGTGATCCGATTAGAAAGGGGATGATTTGTGAAAGTTTTATGCCTCATTTCATGTTGTAGTGTTCCACCCAAAATTTACAAGATTTTAGTCTAAAAGTGCTCTTGAAAAAGTCAACTACTAAAATTAAGCAACCAAAAAATCTCCAAAAATCACTACACTTAGAGTATTACATTTCAACCCATCCCAACAAATTTCATTATTAGATTGTCAATATCTTATTTGTAATCATATTACAAAAGAGTGTTAAATTTTAAGTTTGAAATTTAATACACAAATATTGGTGATAGCAATCGCAAATCTAACCGTATGGATAGAATCCAAAATGCATAATGTACAACTTTATTCATTCATCAACTTGAAAATATCCCTCTTAGTTGCATTTTATAATGCATCTTTGGAAAATTGCCAAATCTGAAAAGGGTGAGAACGTTTAGGGGTTAAGGGTTAAAGCTTCAACTTTATTTATTTCACTTCCTACATTTTTCTCTCATTGGGAAATTAAAAATTCAATAAAAATCAAGCATCCAAGTATTGCAAGAGGACTATATGAATACCATAATCCTAAGGCAGATTCAACACAAATCATATTATTTTTAAAATTGTTATTTTTTTTAGAAATAGTTTAAAGAAAAATTGAGTTTTATTCAAAAAAATAGAAAAATGTTCTCTATATCTAAATAGAATCTTCTATTTAAATAATTGTTCAATAAGCATGTATTGAACCTACCCATAGTAGTTTTTTTAAAATTTTATTTATTTTGTATTTTTTACTAAGAGTAATTGAGTTGTTTGGTCTTCATGGGTGGTACATTTTAAGGAGGATTTTAAGGCAATCTAGCTGGTTTGATACGCGTACCTCGAAAAGCCCTTTTAGCTCTTAAATCAGCCCCTATGGCAACTTTGAATGCATCCCTCTTTAAAACAAAATAAAAAATGAATTGACCGGATGTGGTTTTGATTTCCTACACTCATAAAGTACACAAAAAATTATTCACGTAAAAATTGAAGAGTTTTAAAGATTTTACAAGAGACTTTTTGTACAAAAATCAGAATTTGTCCCAACTACTTAAAAGAATCCAAAACATTTGTTTAAAATATCCAATGATGTCATTTTGGTACCAATTTTTGATATGAAGTACATCTAGATACGTGTTATTTGAAATGATTAAAAATATTATTTGTTTTGTACTACAATGCCTACAAAAGCTGATTTTTGGCAATTTTTCCCACAAAGCATAAAAACATGAAAATTAATTTATTCAATTAAAAAATTGAACTTGAATTAAAGTGTTTCATGTCATTCAGGTGTGGATTTTTTTTAATTAAAAATGATTAATTTTAGTTAATAGAAGAGAAAAAATTTGTCGAAATTCGGAAATTTCAAACATATATTTGTTTTTCCAAATTTCGACAAGTCTATCCATTTCAATTGACTAAAATTATAAATAATTTTTTTATAAAAATATGCACAGTGAATTCATAATGCCTGTTATGCAGTTGATGGCTTTGGCTTTGCAGCTGTTTCCTCTTCATTGGCCCTCACCGACATGTGTGATTCCTGGCCATAGGAATTGCTTTTCCTTCATTGATGGTTTGCCATGGCTAAGCTTTAGGGTTTTTACTTCAGCAGCAGCAATGGCGAATTTCGTATCCAGAGCTCGTATCGTTGAAGAATTGCTGAACCTTCGTTCCGTTTGCGCTCCACCTTCAAAATTTCTCCTCCAGGTAACGTATTTGCGTCTTTCATCACCACCCCCTGTTCTCTCAGTTCCATGGAGCGGAGAACGATTATTTCGCTGCCAAGGAATTTTCTGTAAACGATTCAATCCAATTTGAAGATTTCGTTTGAGAATTTTGGTTCTGTACACAGAAGGATTCATGCAAATGGTGAGATGATGGAGAGAAGTGAGGATGTTGTGTCGTCTGCGGCGTCGGGCTCAGACGGGTCAACACAGACGGAGAACGATGACACGCTCAGTGAGGCGTGTAGTGAATCTGAGGATACAACTTTGAATTTAGTGGAAGGCGCCATTCTCCGGACGCTCAAGAGATACAATTCGGCCTCACAACAGCAGCAGCACCACAGTCCAGAAAGGCGTTCGGAAAATTTAGGGTCCAGAGGAAGGTTCAACAATAATGTTGGAAACGACGAAGAGCGCCACTCGTCTGCCTCTGTCAATGCTCCTCCGGCCAGATCTTCAAAACCTCACGACATGGAGCTCCTTGCCAATTTGTTGGAGGAGGTATCACGACCATTCCCTTCTTTGATTTCCACTTATGCGAGTAAATGGCAGTTCCGCCTCTTTATCCCCTACGCGTCCACTGTGTATTTTCTGTAATGTAGGAAAATTGGACCCCCTGCTGCAAATCGTCTGTTTGTTTGTGTGAAAATGACTTCAGTTTGACACTGTTGATCTTGTAGTATAGAACAAGAGCTTTAAAACGATTTGTATTGCAATCAGAAAACCGAGGTAAAATGAGAAAATGCCATTGTTGCAAAGTTCAGCGATGCAGATGGCCATATTGGACGTTTTAGACGCTTAGGAGTTAAGCATTTCAACCAACATATAGGATTGTGCTTTCATTGGGAGATCAGTATAGAGCTGCAGAGAGCTCTTAGAGCCAAATCTGTTGAGATCAAATTTTTATCACTATGTATGAGTTTTGTATGCAATCCCGTTTCTATTCAACGATGATTGGCTTCTACCACTTGCTTGCTAATAAGTCCAAGTAAGTGTATGAATAGACGAGTTGCTGTTGATAACAAGGTCAGTATTGGAGACTGGATCAGATTTTAGTGTCCTCTACCTTAACCCTTACAGGACCAAGGATTCACAGTTTTAAAATGACAAATTCAATTGATCATATTGTGAAAAATAATATAATTCAGATGGGACCAAATTTTATATCACTAGAAATTAGTGAAGATCATTGCATGTGTTGGTAACAAAACAAATAAATTCGAACAAGCGGAAGTCCAAATAGGACCTACTCAAAACTGGAAAAAAAACATGGTGGCCATTCTGGTCACTGTGGACGCTTAGGGTGTAAGTTTGCAAGCGTAATCAATAGTAAGATGAGATTAAGCGTAGTCATGACTATTTGATTGAAGTTTGGTGTACTCACATAAATCCTTTTGATATGAATGTTTCAGGTTCACAATTTGAGGAGAGATCAGAGGCAAGGTAGTCGGAGACTTAAAGAAACAGTTCCAGGTGAGGTCCAAGACACTCTCAAACACTCTCACAGACGACATGGCAAAGAGAAGAAATCATCCACCGAGGAACTGAGGGTGACTCTGGAAGCGGCAGCTATGGCAGCCAAGGCAGCAGCAGATGCAGCGGAAGCGGCAGCAGTATCAGTAGCAAAGAACACGGAGGCCATAGACTTCCTTGTGAAATCGATGAAGTCATCAAAGAAACGGCACAAGGCCAAGAATGCCACTGCATCGGATGAGAAGAAGGCCATCGTGAGGAGCAATCGTGTTACACATTGGATTTTAGGGTTCATGGCGGTCACCACCATTGCCTGGAGGTTTGGAGTGGTGAAGGTGGCGAAAGGAGTCCGAAGTAAGCTGAATGATCCGTTGGGGTATGTTGGGAAACTGGTCGGAGGCAACGATGAGCAAACACCAAAAGAGTCTAAGCCTGTTGAGAAACCTGAAACTAAGGGCAACTTGTTGGACAAACTTACACATGTGGAACTGCCCTCCATTCTCCCTGATCACAAGGATAATAGTACGAACTCTGCTGCTGAAATGAAAGGAAAGGAGACCAAGAGTTTCCTTGCCAAGTCGGCTGCTGCTGTGGACGTGAAGACCAAGGAGGCCGGCAAGGAGGCAGAGAAGTCTGCGTTCAGCTTTGCTAATCTATTAAAGGTCAAACCCAAGGAAAATTAGTTTGCATGATTGTTGTAACATACCTCGAAGGCTCTTTCTTTTTTTCCATTCTTCCAGGGATGTGTTGAGCAGGCTGTAAGTGGACCAAGAAGCCCAAATTGGGCTTCATGTTGTTTTTAGCAGTTTTGAGTGGGTCCTATGTGAAGTTTCTTTATTTTTGTTTTTATCTTCACTGATTCCGGTGATATACAATTTGGTCTCATCTGAATTATATTTTTCACAATATGATCAACTGAATTTGTCGTTTTAAAACCATGAATCCTTGGTTAAGTAGCTGGGGAAAAATAAACTTTATCCTTCTGCTGAGCTCGATACTGATTTCCATTTTCGTAATGAGCTGCTTTGCTACGCTTTTACGTCAAGTTGGAAATTGAAATCTAGACTGTATTTTTATTGGCGCTGCTAGAAGCTGCATCTCTAGGTGTATGAACACTTTTTTTAAACAGTCAACCTGCACAGGTCCGAACTGCTCCGGTGATCAAAAACATTTTATTTAAATTTTGGATGAAATCTTTTTAGGTCTCGTTTCTGTTTCATTTTATAGATTTATAAATTTTCAAAAATTGAGAGACTTATTGCAATTGCCATCCAAACCTTAAAGTGTTTTAGGTGAAATTTGACTTTAAGGGTGTTTTAGGTGTCTGACAATGTTTCTCATGGCTTCTTGTATCTAAATTAGGGGATTTGTTCTTTTGACTTTCAACTATTTTGAGCTGTTTTCATTATTATAATGGAATCTTTTTGGTAATTCGTCTCCATTTTTGAAAGAAGTTCAATGTATTGAATATATATATATATATATATATATAATTTGAATACCATATGAATAATTTATGAATTGTTGAAGTTTGAAGTAGGGTCTCAGCTACAAGTCTAGACTACCCTCTCGAATTGTAAGTATTGTATCTACAATGTTATGGATGACATTTACATTGTAAATTGGGGGACTTTTCAACCCACAGGAAAGTGACTTTGAATTCCCCTATCTAAATGTAAAAATTTGAGGTTGATTGGATTTGTTTTCTTCGATGTTTTCTTCCTAGTTTTCTTTTCAATTTTTTAGTTGTTTTTCATCTTTGAACATGAAAATTATAAAAAATACTTTTTTTCATAAAATCATTTGAAATTTTTACTCATAGAAAACATATGATTTCTTTTAGTAAAATTCTAAAATTGAAAATTTCACAAAATTCAAAAAGCCAAATTGCTCTTACACATGATGTTTGGCTATATTAGTAGAAGATCGATCATTTAGGGATCAACAAAGCTAATAAAAGAAAATTTCCATTACATATTTGCTACTTCTTAGAATGATGTATTAAAACCACTATCATTTGCAAATTTTATATCACAATCAACACTATAACTAATAAAAATAAAATAATGACATATTACAAGATGGAGTATTCAAATTGATATAGTATTTACAATGCACACATTGACAAAACGCTCAATAATTTCTAAGAAGCATGAAACAACTATATGGATCATTGTGATAAAGGTTTGGTGGACTCCCACCACATTTCCATTGGTTTTTATGTAATCAGGATTGCATCACTAGAATAGCTTTTGGATCGTTCTATATAAGGTTCCAGTAGTTGAAAATTAAAAAAACCTACTTATAGTATAAAAGATGGCCATGATGACACCACATATAACTAGTCATAAGCTTGATCTTTCATCCAAAGTTCCTCATTATAACCTGGATGAAGAAATAAACAAACATCAATTATAGGTTTCCACTTTGTAAATGAGTGATTTAGATTGTGCATCATTACAAAAGACATGTTCAATCATAGTTCCACCTTATTTGTTATAATGGTGGATTTCGTATTCCATAGTATTCTAGAAAAGGGTGTCAATTCCACTTACAAAAAGAAACAACTTGACTTGACCTAAAGATCTAAAGCTAAGTGGAATTGGTCATTATCATGGATGGAATCATACAAGCCTTTCTACAAATGTTATTAAAGTAATGAAGCTCAGGTGCCAAAACCATGAAAATTAAGATATGTTTTGAAATTTTCACCTTAAATTTCAAGTTTTGAATACATGACTAAGATACTACCAAAATCTACATCATAACACCTATTGATTTATTGGAGAGAGGATTGCATATTACCTTGCATAGCTTGCCCCATCCTCAAAATAACTCCACCTTATATTATGGATTATATTGGCATCATCCACTATAGAATAGTAGTTTTTTCATCCTATATCATAAATTGTATCATATGTAATTTAAAGAACATGAGCTTGTCAACACCTTAACCCCTAAACATTCTTGCAGCCAGAATCTAGCAGATCGACGTATCCAAAGTGAAGTATCACAAAGTAGATGAAGGATTTTTCATTCAATTCTTTTCGTGAAGAATCTTTGTTGTCCATGCCACCTCTTCAAGTTAAATTAAGGTCATTCTAGCCATTTTTGAATTTTACATGGAGTCTCAATAACACAAAGAATCATAAAAACGGTTCACCATGTAATTTATTCTGGATTTTTCTTGTTTTTCCTACTTAAACTAAATTTAGGCCTTCCAACATGAATGATAGTCACTACTTATGGAGGAACATGCCTATTTCTCCCCCACCATATTCTTTGAGGCATACAGGAACAAGCATAAGGCGGTGGATGACCCAATAACCGACGTGTACTATAAACCAACAATATCTTCAACAAGTGTTCATTGAAAGCTTCTAATTCTATACCAGTACTAGATTTGCTTAAAGCGTTGGTTTATGGGCCATCCACTATAGTACTAGCACTTGAATTCAAAACAAATGCCACAGTGTGGTGTATAAGGATGCCAACCTAAAGGAGAGAATTTCAATACAGAAATCGGAAACTCTGCATAGGAGCAAGAGCTTTGAAAATCTCATCATACCAAAGTTTTCATTTTCAAAGAAAGAACCCAATCGATCTCAGAGTTCGTTGATCAAACTGCCGCACTTTCAGAATTAATGTGATGCCAAACATAATCAAAACTGTACATGAAAAAGTTGAACAAAACACTCATTTATCTGCAGGCAATCACAGCCTTTTCCTGGACCTGGGGAGGCACACTACACTGGAGTAACAACCAGCTAAATTGAAGGCAATAGTTTACTTCAATTTAGCCAGTTGTTACCCAGGCGTAACGTGCCTCCCATGCCGCCTCCACATTGCCACAGCGTTGTCCACCATTGCAGCGTCTACAGTGCTACTCTTGAAAAGGGTGGACTCCACTAACTGCTAAAGAACGTGATGCAAGTCAAAATAGGTGACATATTGCCATAAAAAAAACAAACGCTCGTCCATCACCATTGCTACGAGGAATTGAATCTCTCGCCCACCCCACCTCTACTGATTCAATGTAATGAGTCCAATACAATTTGAGATCGAAGTTGAGCTCACTTGTTGGTGTTATGTGAGAAAGAAAGAGGCACATCAACTTATAGCATGTGAAGGAATGAGTGCCTCCCTGTGCAAGTTTGTCTGTGTAGTACATATGTCCCTCTCTATTATGACATGTTTGGGAAGCCCTAACTTCAAGGTGGTAGGCATTAGTCACATAAATGACTCGTCACATGTGTATCGCTTGAAACAGTAATATCGTTATTTTATGGAGTGTCATTGTATGGAGGGTAGTACATTAGAATCCGGGTGCACATCATTGACTAGATTGCGGTTGTTGGAGGGCAGGACAGATGCTGATGGAGAGATAGCAGATTTTGTGAGATGGAGGCCGGTACTGCATTTATCATGGCAGTTTCCAACACTAATGTGTTACGTAGCTATTGATTGAAACATGTGAAAAAGTTGATGCAACCAAATAAATTACTCCCTCCGTTTCATAATACAAGTCCATTTTTTTGGCATTGTTTTTTTCCTAGTTTTTTTCCTACATTTTATACTTCAAACATGAGCACTGTCCACTTCAAATGGGGCGGACAATGAGAGTGACATAAAACTACATACTACTATTGAAGATGGACCAATTTTTGAGTATTGAGATGACTTTTTTTGACAATAAAAGCGTTAATTATCTTAGATAACCAACGAGTCGTGGTAGCAAATTTTTTTTAGGATCAAGTTCCATGCATAACATTTCATGACATCTTATGACACACCATGCAAAACTATTTCAAGAGCCCAACTATTCTCTTTTTTGTCCAAACTTCACGATTATAGTTTGAAAAGCTGATGTTGGTAATCAGTTTTTAGATAACTCTAGTGAAACAAGGATTTCTTAAGAACCAATAAACCTTGTTTCACTAGGGTTATCTGCAAAGTCACCTTGAGTTTGAATAAGATATCATGAATTTTGCTTTAATATACTCTTATTTGTTCACTCCAAATAGTTAAAAGGTAAACAAGAGCTTGGTGGTCTATTATTATTAGGTGTGTAAGAGCTTGGTGATCTCTAAATTCAAGAAAAAAATAAAAATTGCCTATTTTCTTGATGACCAAATTTTTTTTTGAGTTTGAAGACCACCAAGCTCTTGCATACCTTTTAACTATTTTGAGTGAACACATAAGAGTATATTAAAGCAAAATTCATGGCATCTTATTCAAACTCAAGGTGACTTTGCAGATAACTCTACTGAGATAAATCATTGATGAGCTTGGCTTCAACCTTTTTAATCTTTTTTAATCTTTTGAAAGTTTTCTTTCTTTGGAAGCAAAGATGTTTAATAAGACTTGTCCTTTCTAGTTTTGCACTTTTGCTGATGCAGGGCAGTACATGGAGCACGGCCCTTGCTGTGCAATCTAACACAATCCAATCAGAGATGGATTCTCAAGGGTACTACGTATAATTCTCACCCAGTTTTTAGTTCTTTGATTTTGGGCAAATGATGTAAAGAGGATTATGTTGACATCGTGATAGTAGGTTAACATCATGATGGCCATAGCGCATCAGTTTTGAGAGTGACGCATTCACATTTCCCTTGCTTTGATGCATGCCTGTATAAAAGTACACTCTACAGTATGTGCAGGTAAAGTATGAAATGAACTCAGATTCAAATTAATTACCACTGTAAAATCTATGTCGGTGAACACAAAATTTTGTCCACCTCGTCTGCCTCGTTGACAAAGATGCTCATCAAGGAGCACCTCAAACTCTTCCGTGGCAAACAAAAGTCTATGTCACTATCAAAATTGCTATCTAACTGTCGAACGTTTGAATGAGGAAAACAACCCGCTCAGCTTCTTGTCCTTGGGCTGCTTGCTCTCATTGTCTAACTCTTCATTCACCTGCAAAATGAATGAGCATGCATCAGTACTTCATACTCACATAAAATACGTTAAGTTCGTTGCTCAACAACCATGTCAGTGTCGTCAGATTATAACCCATTTTAAGCCCTTTGATCAACCAAAAATTACATACTGAACATTGTTGATTTATGTTCAATTATGCTTTTGAGCCTCCTGACTCTGAAGCATTATCTAGTCCATAAAAATTCTGAACATTTCTAGCACTTTGACAGATTGGTACCTCTTTGAGAATTTCTTGTAGCATCAAGGTAGTTTCGGAGAATTCAGGCCGCTCTGATGGATCAGTTTTCCAACAACGTTGAAGAAGATCAACCAATTTGGGATGTATGTTCTTCGGGATAGTTGGTCGCAAGCCCTGGCATCAATAGAAACAGCAATTATCAGCAAATGTATCAACACAATTCTCATCTCAAAGCAGACCAATATGATGAAAAAAAATTTAAAAAGAAGCTACAAGAGGCTCTACAGCTTGTTTCATAGTGTAGATGTAGCTTATTTGGTGTTCTGGATTAGTTTCAAGTAACAACAAACATAAGAACCTACTCAACTTTCTCAATTCTCTATATTAGTAGCTTGTGTTAATGCAATTTTAGAGCCACTAAAGAGCAAAGAATGTGTATGGGGAAAAAGGAGTAATACCTTTTGTACAACACCCACTGCAGCTTGAAGCGGAGTCATGTCTGCATACGGAACCTTTCCAGTCAGAAGCTCCCACAGCACTATGCCAAAGCTGAACATGTCAGCCTTCTTATCATAAGGCTTGTGCTCAATAATTTCAGGAGCCATCCAGCGGTATGTGCCCGTCTCCGCAGTCATAACACCAGACTGTGATTGCACTCTAGCAACACCAAAGTCGGCTACCTTGACCACCTACATCACACAAAACGTCCACATTTAATGAACAATCGTCAATAAATTAGCTACTTTACGAGAGGCTCTGATCCTTCTGAAGCTTTGTAGCTTATTCCATACTATAAATGCACTGTAGATGTAGGGATTAAGGTTCCATTTTCATGTAGCAACAAACACTACACAAAATAAGGACCTACTCAAATATCTCACTTCCTCTAGAAAGATGCACCTTGTGTTGATGCAAATGCCTCCTCTCCTTCACTCCAAAGTCAACAAACATCTACGCTACAAGAGGCTCTGTTCTTTTCATACTGCAGCTACAAGAGTCTCCATAGCTTATTTCTTAGTATAGTTGCACTGTAGACGCAGCTTGCATTCTAATAAGACATTCAGTAATTCCACATTCCTTAAATATCCTCATGTTGTGTACTCACAACTTCCACAATTCAAACTCTAAACAAATGTAAGTGCATTAAGAAGTTCATTTCTCCCACCTATGCCCATTTGTCATTAAAGAGGATTGAGTGTATTTCAAATTAGGAACTAAGGCTCAGTTCGACAAACATTGCACATAAGAACCTATTCAATGTGGCTTATTTCTTAGTGTAGTTGCACTATAAATGCTTACATTCAACATTCTCTAATAAGACATTCAATAATTCCACAGTCCTTAAATATGTTCATGTTGTGTACTCATCTGATTGGAAAACGTCCACAATTCAAACTCTTAACATATGTTAGAAGTTCATTTCTCCCACCAATGCGCATTTGTCATTAGAGAGGATTTCAAATTAGGAACTAAGGCTCAGTTCAAGAGTAGCAATGTTTCGTTATTGCACATAAGAACCTATTCAAATGTGGCTTGTGTTGACGCTCCTCTTGGGTCCACAGGCAATGAAAAATGCGCACATGCAAAACTGGAAAGGACATGAATTTTTGTGTTGGAGGTTTTAGGGTTTTAGGGTTTAGGGTTTGAATGATTTTCTTTATTGACACGGTAGGTAGGTACCTCATTCTCGTCCAAGAGGAGGTTGGCAGCCTTGAGGTCACGGTGAATGATCTTGTTCTGGTGGAGGTAATCCATGCCTTTGGACACATCGATGGCGACGCGCAGCAGCATGGGCATTTTGAGCAGCGCCTTCTGCTTGCGCAGGTAGTCGTACACGCTCCCCCCGGACATGTACTCCGTGATGATGCACAAGTTAGGCGCCATGGTGCACGCCCCGATGAACTGCACCACGTTCTTGTGCCGCACCTTGCGCATGATGAACACCTCCTGCTGAAACTCCCGCTGCAAATTCTCATTCAACCGCTCCGGTTTCAGAATCTTAATCGCCACATCTTGCCCACAGTACGTCCCACGGAACCTGCACAACCACAACCAGTGATTCCTTCTTTTTGTCAGAAGACAGTTTAGCATTTTTGCTACTTTTCCATGGCTTGAAGAGCAATCCAGCCTCCTTGGATGCTCTTTTCATATTAATATCAGGGTAATACACCTAGGTTTAAAGAGGCTACACATCTTGTGGAAATCTGGCTATTATTCCTTGTTTTTTTTCTCAAAAATCCTTTGTATCAATTAGCTAGCCCAATTTTTATGTAGCGATTTTGGCTTAAATTAGCAACAAAAAAATCACTGACCACAACCACAATTGACATCAACAATCACGAGTGTCAGAGCTCGCCTACAATTCCAGAATCACAATCCAAACTCTATGAGGACAGAAGAATCATGTTGTCGGTGTCCAATTTGGTAAGAATCGCTAGGTATGAAAACCCTAATCAGGAAAGACCTACTATTGTATCTAGCATACCTAGATAAAGGAGAGAGCCGAATAGGAGGTTGGGTTGAAAATTTTAGGTGCTTTTGGGTTGACATAAACTCGACCCAAACTCAACTCAACCCAACCCTCTGTGCAACTTCCCCAAAAGAAACTCGAGAACAGGTCCACATTTACAGGAAGAGGCATCTTGTTACACTGCTTGTCAATCGTTAAACCCCAAAAGGACCAAGATAATTCACGATCATATTATAAGAAAGGGGAATTCACGTGGGGACAGATTTTATATCAGTGAAGAGCATTGGATGTGTTGATGCAAAAAAAAGCATTAAATTGTTGAAGAAAAGAAAATGCTCATATGATTTGACTCAAAAATGCTAAGAAATGAGGGCTAAAGAATGAAAGAGACGCTTGCTTACAAATCGCCAAAAGAGCCACTCGCCACTTTCTTGTTGCATTTGAGCTGATTAATGTCAATCTCCCAGTCGTCGACGCTGGACTTCGACGGAGTTGCTGCACCGTTCTGTCCATTGCTGGGGTTTTGCAACGCAGAAGATTCAGGTCCCGTTGATGATGGAGACTCTGTGGAGGGAAGGGCTTTTACCCACGCGTTTTTCTGCACGTCCATTATGAAACTCAATCACATCAGGTTCTGTAGACCTGACATAATAATATTCTTTAGCACCCTCTCAAGTCCCAGAATGGAGTATAAAAGTAAAAGAGAATTGGAATAGGTCCATGTCTATGTGTGATTGATTGATTGCGCATTAACATCTTCTGTTTCTCCTTTTTAACACGTAATGTGATTCTAGTACTCAAACGATGATTCTGATTCCGAGGTGCTAGACCCCAGTCTAAAGAATGCTATGAATGACCATAATGCAAATGACAAAAGCTCAAAACAAACAGTAATGAGAGAAGCTGCTTGGGATAACTTGCACATTTCTTACCTCCATAGCTGATAAGGCACTGAAGAGTGCTCGTCTCAGATTTTGAGTGTCCTGCAATGACGATAGAGACCATTCAGTTGCCTTGATCGTGACCAAAGATTTGAAACAATAAAAAGAGAGGAACAAGCAGAGAAGAATTTCGCCCTACACGGCGTACGTACCTCTGAAGGCCAGCCATCGACCACAAACACATCCAGTGAATACCCATCTGAAGTTGAAAAGACATGAGCCTCACGGATGTTGAGGCAAACATCTGCAAGCAATGCAGACATCTGCAGTAGTCCAACAGAGAAAACCAAGCTTCAGAAAAAAAAAGAAAAAAAAAAAAAACCCATTCTAATCACAACAACAAAAACCCTAAAATGCTACCCAAACTGATTCATGAACAAGTACGCCTAAAGCACATTGCACCTGGCTGAGAAGCTTCGGCTTGTCAATAGTGGAGAATGTCACTTCGTGCATCGGTAGTTGCAGATGATTTGCACTGTCCAACATAGAAACATAATACAGGTGAGAAAAGAAGCTTCAGACCAAGAAATCGACCAAAACTAAAATCATAGTTAACCCCAAATGGTCAAAAGTGACTATTGAAATAAATCATTTACAAAAATAACGAAATCATATCCTGTATTGTTGTACAGTAGTTATGTGTTTTGAAAGTTACTGTAATAGACAATTAGACTTTCTATATTCAGCTTGAGAGCATTACCTCTCCGAATGGTGGCTATCGTCACTCTCAGAGTGGTTGCCATGAACCACAGACTTGCTATTGAAGTCCATGGCCAGAGCTTCCAAATTCGCTGATGATCCAAACACGGGAGGCGCCAATCTGCAACAAACTTAAGTGTAAGCTCAAGCTTCTTTCAGTAACGTTCCAAACCCTAAAGACTCGAAGAGGATTATTTTGTACCTGGATTTCGACATGGGGCTATGACCTCCAGCTGCCGATGGGCTCATGGGATCGTCCTGAGATTCAACTGGAAGCACCTGCACACGCAACCATGAAAACTTAGAATTCTCTACATCAAAATCGCACACCTAAAAACACTCACTTCAGAGGAATTTATGCACTTACTTGAACAGCACGAACATGAAACACAGGCCGCTTCTCGGGGACTTTCGCCTCTTCAAGCAGCCGCTTGTGTGTGAGCACATCCTCGGCTCGGTCAGTGTGGACATCCAACGCATATCTACGGATCCAAAAATTTCATCAGAAACACAGCACGACCTAACATACCCCAGTTTGCAAACCTCGTAACCTAGAATAAAGATCAAAGGAGCATCGCTTACTGCAGAAAGTGTACATATTCAAAATAATCTCCGGCGTTCGTGAATCTTCATGTTTAAAGCAAAGAATGGTTGCAGTACCTGGTGGGCAAGCGGTTAAAATGGGCCTGAAGCTCCTCAGCAAATCCAGGCTTGGTAGCCACTGCATGGCCATCGTCGGCAAGCTGCCGTAAAATCTTGCCACACACTTGCTTCTTCTTCTCCGTCTTGGGCGACGAGTTGCCAGCGCCGCCTCGAGTACTGCTCTTAGGCATCTTCGTGAGCACGTCCGACTCTTCCATAGCTCTTCAGGAACTTCTTGAATCACAATTCCTATTGAAACCTAGCGTTTCTGCAACTCCTAGTTTCTCCGAGAAAAACGAATATGTATCAGAAATCACCGAACTAAGTGGGACTTCGAATCCTTCCAAGGCCTCCTCCAGGCACCAGGTAGTCGGCAAGGGCGGCGCGTCGCGCTGGTGAAGTACACCAGCATGGTCACTCCAAACCACCAGGCTCGTTCACTGCCCCGCCTCCAAAATGAACCCAAAAAGCAACAGCAGCCACTGTACAACTGAAAAGCTCTGAAACCTCCTACTTTTTCTCCCCTCTCAGAATAGCATCCCACCAGTCGACCTTTCCAGCTCCGATGCAATCCACTCACAGATCACCACACTAGCTGCAATAGTCACACAAAGAAGAGAAAATTCATGTGGCGGCGTTTCCAATCTAGACATGTATGCTCAGATAGATGGATCGACGTACTGAAGTTGGAGGAGAAAATGAATGGGCTGCAGAAGAGTAGTGTGTGGAAGATGTTTAGTTTTGGTTTCGAGATGATTGAGGAGGAGATGAGAGTGATGATCGATGGTGACGAAGAAATAATGAGCGATGATCGATGAGCTTGGCTGAGCTCGATCGATCGGTGGCAGAAAAGAGAGTCAGTCAATCAGTTAGTCGAGCTAGCGAGAGAGATGGGTGCAGTGTAGGATCATTGGTTGGATGACTTGCCAACTTCCGCGTTTTGGTGCCCCCCGGAGTTGCCTATTAGTGTGGCTTCTTTCCAGCTGACACGTCCGCTGCTCCATCTCCAGGCTCATGGTAAGTTTTTCGGATTTCTTAGAGTTAACCGAAAAGAGTGTCTCAAAGTGGAAACTTACCTCATACTCACCTTCAACTCGTTTTCAGTTCAAAAAGGTGGCAAAATTAGTCTATGGTGAGTTGAAGAATAGAGAGAGAGAAGAACTCTGGCCCGAAAGGCCACCGTGAATGAAGGATCTGTTGAGGGAAGTGTTGCCCCTTGGTCACTTGAAGAATAATCTAAAGCAAGACCCTGCACCGCCCATAGGAGTGGAACTCGTGACCTCCCCAATGTTAAAGGAGAGTTCCCACATGGTCGAGCACATGGTCCCCCAAGCCTATAGCTCTATTCATGAAGGGACCAAAGAAATATTCATGTGTAAGGCATGTCAGAAATCGCTCATAGAAAATTGTTGACTCCGCATAGACTCTGTACATAGCCCTCCTTGTTTTCGGATAACTCACTTTTCGTGGTTTTATTTCAAACTTCATTTGTCGAGCATTGAGTTCCACTCCTTTAATTGGTATACTGCTTTGACTGGTATAATCGAGGTCTTCGTTTGTCTTGGGAAGGTTTTTGCCAACTAGAGCATTTGAGGTTTATATATTGTTTGTGGATACCAACCAGACTCCTCTTCTTTGAAAAGAATTAGGTTTGGCCAGTATATCAGGTTCGGAAAATAAAGATACCAGTGTGTTGGTGGACATGCTCTCATACAATCTCTTTCCCATAATGGCTACCAAAATAATGAATTTTCTTCTAGTCATTTAGTTGTTCCATTATCTTCTTCATTAATTTTTTCATCATTTTTTTATGGCATCACATGATTTCTTCTTATAAGGACAATTTTTCAATTGACCCAAGAATTGTTATGTTGATTCTGAAACTCTTGTTCATTTGTTCATGGTCACTATTCAAATGCATTTGTCCTTACATGCAAACATTAAAAGATGAAACATAGAGAATGCGAGGTTAAAATGAATAGCATATTTTATGCTATTTGCCGCATGCATAGTTACCCTTTATACATTGCAAAACTCCACCAACACTTGGCTTGCATCACCACTGCAAATGCATGAAGAATGGCTTGAGACAAAAATGAACAATCATTTGTCGTTTTTTGGTTTTTACCCTCCGCTTTTTGGGATGCACATTCAAATCTTGTGTGAAAACTTGTGTTCATCTTTTGGGTGAATCACAGAATTGACATCAGGTGTCTTGTCTTGATCATTCACGAGATTGCAAGTGTACTCATCTTCCATGTGATGTAAAACCAGAATAATACTAACAGGATATCCTCCGTGTTCGATAAAATCAGCATGCCAATATGTATATCCTCCACCCAAAAGTCATGACATTCATAAATTTGGTATGAATTTGAAAGAGTGTCTACCGTAGTACCATAGCTGGGTCACCAGCCCACAGACGAATATTTAATATTTTTTGAAAAATAAGATTTGTTCTTCAAAAAATGAATTTCTTGATTTTTGTTTATGAGAAAAAAATGATTAAAATTGGTCCAAATTAGCTTATAAATATCTAAATATAGCTAAAATAATTTATTCTATTTTGTTTTCCGGTCCTCATAATTTCCGATTTTTTACGTTTTTCTTTTTGGAATTTTTTTTGGCGACCCATTTATGGTACTACGGTAGCATCATCAGAAACCCGGAATTGGCTCAATACTTCAAACTGGATGATACAATTAAAACTGAGAACACTTGATAACATAAACTTCATGATTTCTTTCTTTACCAGCATATAAGAAATATATACATCATATCTGAGGGTCATTTAGACAACATGGTGTCAAAATTGAATTTCCACATCATATTTTTGAAAAGGTCCACATCACCCTCACAAGATGACATGTGGCACTTATACTTTTATATAAATATAGATATAGATGTATATGAACATGATTAATTTATGTCGAAACTAATCATGACATAGGGTATTCATTTTTGAGTCAGTACACTAAAATTGTGATTTTTGTCTAGGACAATGTTTCTCAACACAAACACTATTTGACTTTTTGGGGATATAGTGTCCCTGATAAAAATATATATACCATAAAATTTAGAATGATAAAAACTTAATGAAAACTTTCTGGATATTGGTAGTGTTTCAATGACAAATGGCAACATTATAATAAACTGGCATGCCAACTCATGTCACTCTCATCATCTGAAAGGAACATGGCACTCTCAGTGAAAGTGGGAATGACAAGTGGCAAACTCCTATGTACTATAAGAACACTATTTCTCCTTACCTTTGAACGAATTGTGGTAAAAGACATCAATTCTCGCTAAACACTACACTAATTATCCCATTTAGTGAGGAAGGGTTTACACTAGTAGAAAAGGTGGCACTCCCCAAAGAGATGCCTATGCAAAATCGTTGTACATGTATGGAATTGGGCACCACTTGCCTGGGCATCTCCCTCGGCAATGCCACCTTTTCTACTAGTGTTAGGATATGTGTGGGAAATTAGTGAAGAAGATACTGCATATCATTATGATGTAAAATTAATGAAGATTTCAACCACTCATTAAAAATTTCAACTCTCACTAATTTTGAGATTTTACAAAATAGTGTGTGCTTCGGGAATTAATACCACACGCACTAAGGGCCGGTTTACACTACGGTGGAGAAGTCCACCGGTCATGAAAAAAAGGGCGTTTCTCAATTGTGATTGGTCGAAAATGCAACTCTTGACCGGTGGGTGTTTACACTAGGTGAAGAAAACAATGGTGGTGAACTTTTCTCATGGATGATAAAATGACATGGCCGCTTACGTGTCGGGCACTTTTTGGAGTTGGGCTTCTCCGGAGGAGGAGTTTCTTGTCCGGCCTCAAGAGGCCGGACAAGAAACTCCTCCTCCGGAGAAGCCCAACTCAATAGAAATATTTTATTGCCTTAAATTCTTCTCCGGCACATCCACCATTTGCCTCATATAACCATGTCTTGGCCAAGCATTCTTGACCGACCGGAGGCCTTCTCCACCGTAGTGTAAACCGGCCCGCCCTAAATGGGGTAATCAGAGTGTAAATTGTAGCTGCAAGGTAAAGAGGGTTGATTATGTCAAATGAAATTTTGATTTGTGCGGCTGAAGTAAATGGTGACGGAGGAATGGAAAAGGGTCGTCCAGACTAGGAAAAATGACGACGGGGTGACCACAGATGTATAGGAGAGCAGATAGTTTGGGGAGATGGGGCATGCAGGCATGCCAAATGGGGAGGTGCATGTGGAGAAGGATGGTGTTAGTTGCTGACTTGGTGCGTTGATTGATTGTCGTCATGGTGGCGGGCGAACTTTCGCATTGCTTTGTCCAATGGCGTTGCACATCTGCAAGATTTGGGGTGGATGCAGCAACTAGACATTGCATTTTGTGTTAATGGATAAGGCTGAGCTCACATTGGTATCTTTTGGAAGGAGTCATCATGAGTTCGTGACTGTGCACCCAGAACTTGAGCACACCGGGCTAATTTACTTATCATGACCCATGGCCCATTTCCTCGCGAGTGCGGCCGAGAATCTGCATTTGTCAAGGGGGGCCACACAGGGCCGTTCAGTTGAAATTTGAGGTGCTTTCCAGTTGAGATTGATTTCAACAGGAGGCCGCATAGGGAGGCTCAGTTGAACTGGGAGAAAATTTCTCAACTGTGGTCCCCCCTAGTGAGAAAATTTCTCAACCATGGTCCCCCACACCACGGTTGAAAATTACACTACGAAACTCAACAGTGCTCCCCCCCACCGTTGAGTGAAGTTTTTGGATGATTTCTCTCACGCTTACGGAAAATGCTCCCCCCATTTTCCGTAATCCAGTTTTTTAATAAATAATTGTGTGTGTGTTGGGGATGGGGGTGTTTTTTTGTACTGAAAACTGAACATGTTCAGGTAAGGTGCAGTACTGTTCAGTTTAATCAATTCACAGGCCCTTTGAAGTATTTGAATCAAGTATTTCAAGTATTTAAGTATTTGTACTATTATTATTAATTATTTTAAGTATATATATTTAAAATTACATATATATATATATATATGTGTGTGTATTTAATGGTAATTGATTTTATTTTTTTATTTTTTTATTTTTAAACAAGTGGCACAAACTAAACAAACAAGAGTAGCACATTCATGTAGATTTTTGATGAAGACGTCATAATTGAATGAAAATTTGCTTAATATTTGAATGAAAATGAATAAAAATATGTCAGCATGAATAAATATTTTGACGATAAAGGAATGAGTTTTGGGGTCCTAATGAAGTTTATGACTATTTTTTAATAGAAAAACTTAAATAAATAGTTCTTTCACTACTACAATGTCACCAAGTGCTAAGTTAGTTAAATTAGGAAAAAATTCAATTTTTAAATTTGGCCTATACAACACATGATTGTTGCGTACTAAAATCTCATCTACAATACCGCGTTATTTTATAATATTTTTTCCATTTCCAGAATAACATTTTTCTAAAGTGCGGTGAGTCCAGGAAGTCAAGTACACATATCAAGCTTGTATCCTAATGTGATTCATTTTGGAAGCTCATATTAAGCTTTACAAGTTTATTTTTTTGATGTATTAATCACAAGATGACCTACACTATTTTTATCCATTTATGCAAGACATTTTTTGTTAAATTAAAAAAAGATAATGTGCACAAAAGGTAAACAATGTTTATTATGTGACTTGCCACCCAACCATAGAAGTGAGATCTTGTACAATACACAATATATCTCCTTCACCCACCAAGCCACACTTAAAGTCCTAGTACGGTCTGTCTACATACTCAGACTATTACTTTGGTATTCAGACTAATTAGACTATTACTTTGGTGTTCTGACTAACTTGGAGTCACAGACTTTTGGTCTATCAGTTCCCTCATAAGTAACTTAATTACCATATGAGTAACTTAATTCCAACATTTTTGAACTAGAATAATTTAAAATTTGATTTTTCATTTTGATGGTGGGTTTGGGAGAAGGACTGCTCAAGGAAAAACGACACTCTCTTTGTTCGGCAACAAGTGAACCATGCAGCAATAAAGTACTAGATGATTGTGGTTGCAATTGCAGAGGTTGCTTAGTTCAGCGCAAATTAGTAGAAATATTTCTAAAATTACTTACAAGTTGAAACTGAGATCGCAAAATGATAATTACAAAAATTGGAGTAGTATGCACCTAGTCAGTTCCTATCAAAAAGAGCATTTCCTAGATTCTTACAATTTTGTGTAAAAAAGGGTCAACATAACGCATATGTAGAATATTTTTCATGAACTTTATTAATGGTAAGATCATATTCTAACTTGTGTCAATAATATAGAATATGTCAAAATAATACAATTTGTGTCAAAATTACCCAATTTATATAAAATAAGATAATCTATGTCTCAACAATCCAATTTGTGTAAAAATAATTCAATTAGTTTTTTGATAATATTATTTATGAAAAAAAAAAAAAAAAATCTAATTTTTTAAAATAATCCAATTTATAACAAAATAGGTTAATTTGAATCAAAATATTGTAATTTTAAAAAAACAATCTAATTTGTTTAAAACATATCATTATATTCCAAAATAATGAATATATGCCAAATTATAACAATGCATTTATATTCATTTGAATATGGCTTTCAAATAATTTATTCAATTAAGTACAAATTTAAAAGTAAGATGGCATAGGTTCATACACTAATTAATAAGTGCAATTTTTGGTAGTTACGGTGTGCTTTTGTAAATTTTACTTTTTCCGAACATGACGCATGCAAGAAGCTGCTCCAACACATTTTGGGTGTCGCAAGAAATTTGCGCTCCACAAACGTATATGTGTTGGCCAAAAGCAGGAAGAGACAAGGTTCTGACACTGAATGTAATTGTATATTATTTTTTTAATTTACCTTGCAGCATTTCAGGAACGCAACGCAAGTGTTGGAGCTTCTTGGTGTGAATGCACCATCAGCAAGGAGGCTACCATAGGCCTACAACGCAAGCGCAAAGTTTCTTGTTTTTTTTTGGTCGCAAATAAAGGAAACCTTTACTACAAAGCAAGATAAAATACAAACCGACCATGTCTGGGCCAGCGAGGCAGCAGACCAACTTAGCTAAGCCTACACAAGCTAAAATTAGGGGCTAACTAAGTTCCAACTAGGATGATCGTTGTCCCAAGGAGCCAAAACATTCTTACAACACCAAAGCATACGGAATTGACCGAAGACTTTGACTTTCTTCTTGCATTGTTACCGAGATCTTTTCCAAACAATTCTACCATTGTTGATGAGCCCAAGCCACATTTTACAACAAAAGTTTTTGACGCTCCATTGCACCCCATTTTAATTTTTCATTCTTCAGTTATTTATTTTTGGGACGAGAGGGGCAAGCCCACTTTTTCCCCAAAGAGAAAGGGGGTGGGGGGCAACCCAGTGCTAAAGAAAAAGCCAGCACCAAGTCTTGTTGAGGATCTCCAAGCTCTCTTATCAGCATATCCAGCCCACCATCACATAACCTGATCATCCTTGCTACAGTCCTTATCAAGCTGGCGGAGACTACTTCTTCATTCTTCATCCATTTCAAAAATGGTAGAAAATGAAGAACCATGGAAAAGTCCTTGACATTCTTCACTTTACACTGAAAAAGGCGAGTGGGTTCAGTTCAGGGCCTGAAAAGACTCTGTACATCCTCCTGCCTCGCCTGCCTAGCCTGCCTCGGTGGGGTGGGTTTGTATTTTTGCCTTCTCTCGCAATAAAGGGTCTCCCTTTGTTTGTGTCAAAAAAAAAAAAAACTTTATACATAATTATGATTTCTATTTGGATTCAGGGACTTACCATTGGATTTACTCGTACATGTGGTGTTTGACTAAACATAATCATATTCACGAGTCCAAGAACGAAGTTTGTAAATGTCAGTTAGTTTACATCAAGAATCTCCAATTTGAAATGGAACAAAAGTTTAATTGTAAGAGTTCAACATCACTATTTCCACTAGAAGAAATGTGGGATTCTACGACTACAAGTATATGACTCAAACTAGTTCAAAACTAATCCGTAATGACTGTCAGTAGTCATTCCAGATTAGTTATAGTCGTATAATTGTAGTTGTAGTGTCCCACATTTCTCTGTGTTTTAATAAAAACACCTTGATGTTTTTTACAAGCTTCTATTGCAAAAGGTTGTTTTTATTTACCGTGGCACAACCTCATACCAATACAAATCAAGAGTTTGCATGTTTGAGATTCCACACCGAAGTCCGCATGATAGTAGAGTTAACCGAAAAGAGTGTCTCAAAGAGGAAACTCTTGTTGAACTCACCTTAGACTCGGTTTGAGTTCAAAAAGATTGCAAAACTAGACTATGATGAGTTGGAGAATAAAATCTAAAGCAAAGCCTTGTACCGCCGTTGGGTATGGAACTCAAGTCTTTCCCAATGTTAGAAGAGAATTCCCACATGTTCCCCAAGCCTAAGAAAATCGACCACATGAACAATGTTTATCAAAAATTGTAATTATAGGAAGCAAAGTCCACTTGAACTCCATTGATACTCCTCTTCTGTTTTTGGATAATTCTAGTATTACATTGAAATCATTGTACAAAGTGGGCCACAATATTCAAGAGAAGCTACTGAATAGTTATTTTGCAAAAATACTATATTGTGAATTCTTGTTGGAGTCACTTATTGTGAATCAAATGACTCCATTGAGAAAAAGGTATTAAGAGAGAGGGTATGAAATAATTTGAATATTACTAGAATATTATTCTACTATTCTCTAAATTAATTTCTTTGAGGCTATTTTGAAACTACCTATTTTGTACATTATCCAATTTTTCCCTTCTTGAATTAAAAAGGAAGTTAAATTGTAAAAAATTCAAAACACCATTATGATTAAAAAAAACAAGTAAAATCCATCTCTTGTTTATTACAAGATATGTTGTTGAACGACTATAAAGATCCCGTTAGACCCTATTAGAGATAATATGGAAATGTCACGTTGAATGTGTTATAGATGAACACGATAACACGATTTTTCACTTTATCTTATGATTTGTAATACATTCAATGTGATATTTCCATTTTATCTCTAAATGGGATTTTTTAATTAGTGAGCATCATTTTTTTCCCTATATGGTCCAGTCTTCAAGCCACAAAGTAGCAAATTGAAAGATATTTTTGTAAACCACTCTTTAAGTTGCCTTACCCAAAAAAGTTACCTTACGAGTTACCACTTGTACACGTGGAGGCACATGGGTCTCTACGAAGCTAAGTTATTAATGAAAAATATTGCATCCTTGTACAATAACACTAAATATTTATAGTGTAAAATGTAGAGAAATTAGTGAGGGGCAACCTAAATGCACTATTTAGTGTAGGTGGATAAGGAAACGAACTAAAGGTTACACTTGATGTTTGACTAAACATAACTTTTCCATTACAGTAGTCAAAGAATGAAATTTGTCGAGACCGGTTTGTCAACACCAAAAGCTTCCTGAATTTGAAATGAGACGGAAGTTCAATTGTAAAAATCCAACATCAGTACACCAAAATCACCATATATTGTGGCCCACGATATTTACAGGAGGCTTTACTAATAATTATTTTTTCAAAATACCATGGTAAAATTCATCCAATTTGGATGGAAATTGTTCAATTTGGATGAAATTTGTTAAAATAGATGAATGTACCCACACCTTTCACCCACTTACAGTATATGGTGATTTCAATGTAGTAAAAGCATGGCCAACAGCAATCGTTTTCCACTCACCAACTCTATTTTTGAATGATAAAGTACCTTTTATTGTGTGGAGTTTGATATTTGCACACCAAATATTGTCAATATAGGCAGGGGTGGTTCTCACATCAAGCACTTAGTCCTATTCTCTAACAAGACCATGCTCACACTTTATGAAGTTAATTATAGTAAATTTATTCTCCGCCATTATGATTATTCCATGTAGTGACAAACACAGTAGTATGTAATTGGTTGATGCACTCTATTCCAAGCACGCATGGTGATTGTTGCTAGGGAAGGTTTTTTTTTTTTTTTTTTTTTTACACAAATAAAGGAAACCCTTCATTGCAAGAGAAAAGAGAGCACAAATACAAACCGACTCCACCCAAATTGCTAGGGATTTATTATTAATATTATTATTATTATTATTATTTTTGAAACAAATGACAGGAGATTTCATTGCAAAGGAACGAAAAAACACCACAGTCACATGTGGCCTGAGGAGGGACATCAGGAACTTCAAGGCATGTGAACATAGTGCCATGATGGTGCATTGAAATGCAATTAAGATAATTTGGTGCCAACCTCCATACCAACCTAGTATGGATAAAATGACACTAAAATGACCTGTATGCGACCTTTGGTGTCAAAATGGCACCAAAATAGTCTGGCCCAACTTTTCTGATGGAGATTGCTAGGGAAGTTTTCATTTCTGACACACCATCTTGCATGTGAACTTGGTGCACAATGAGCAACTGCTGGCCATGCTCAAACTTGGTATTCTCAAGCAAACGAAAGTAGAATCCGTCACATGAGCTTGCCTGGGTTCCTGAAGGTCGAGGGCTTGAGCCACCTGGAAGCGTACTGGAAATAGAGGAGACCACGAGGGGAGATATTCTTTCACACTCGGCGTGGACGGAGCCCAGATGGCCCAACATGAAAGCTCAACGTAGCAAGCAGGGCCGAGAAAAGCATTCCGTGGAGGCTCACTTGCCCTTTTCACCAAAACCCGGGCCTGGTTGTTTGGCCGGATATCTCCTCTGCAGTCACTCCTACTCCTCCTGTCTTCCCTGAATTCCCTTGCCAGCCTTGGCCCTTTTGGTCGCTGAATATTCCTGGCTTGTCCGGCCCCAGATCTCCGTCCCCTCCCACTGAAGGTGAGGAATAGATGTGAAGATGCCATACATGTGAAGATTTGATACCTAATTTTGGCGAAATAATCTAGATTCCCTAATACATTTGTACTAGAGAATGGTCTGAGTAGGGCGGATTCTGCCATGTAAGTGGTCATGGCGCGAGTCCTATGACCGCGTACAGGGCAAAATCCGCCCTATGCGGCCCGTTCACTAGCGTTAACGATACAAAGAGGAGTATGAGCACTCACCAGCAGAATCGGCGCTCATTGCCGATTCTGTTTCAAAATATTCCTCAAGAAAGGGCCAAATACTCCGCCTTAACCATTAACGTAGCAAATTACTATATATAGTAAAACACTGCTAATTTCACCATATTGGGAGTAGTCATTAAGCTAAAAAGTAATTGTTAATTCTCTAAAAAAAAAAAATGAGTAAAAATTAGCATCAAATTTTTTAATCCCCTTGGCTAAAATTCGCGCAAAACATTTTCACTGCTCCCTCCGTCATTCATGCTCACTCGCTCTCTCCATCTCTCCAAGTTCTTTTCACATCCAGGCTCTTCGCTCTTCCCTTTGGCTTCTCATTCACAACATTTACATACACTGATGAGATGAGCGTACTACAGTACTATCCAGAAAGAAGCAGTAGTATAGTAGTACTATTGTTAGAATTCCACTAACGATGGCCCTCAGAGCATCTCCACCAGCAACTCTGAATTGTACTCTGAAGCAAACACACTATGGTCGCTTCTCACTGCTATTTTGAGCCATTCCAGAGTTGATGGGTGCTTTCGGTCACATAGGATAAGGGTTTTCTCGATTTCAATCAGTGAAAAGCAATGGTTTTGCTTGTAGCTCATCCAAAGATTACAAGGTATATCATGTCGTTCCCTACCAACATCACTCGATCAGACTATAAAAATAGTAAGCCACTCACAAGTCACAAAAAATACACTACTGTAGCTTGAGTTGTTTTACATAATCACAACCGAGACAATTTGAGTTTTCATCATGTACCCTTGTTATATATTAACCCTTAAAGGACAAACTGGCAAGCCCCTCGAGCTTAGTTTTCTCAATTTTCAAACCACTTTGATCACGAATTGTTAATAATGGAGAAATGTTTTTATGAAATTTTTTCAGGCATCATCAGTGACAAGAATAATATCAATATGTACCTTCATTTTTAGAATGTAAATTACTTCTATATTTTGAGGTTAACCCCTAAAGGACCACAACTATGTTTCTCTCTAAAACTGCCTAAAAGTACACCTTTTCATAAAAAGGCAAATATTTTTTTATTTAAAACCTTTTTGACTAATCCAACTGTAGGATATTTCAACCGATTTGAATTTATTAGCGCCTACAATTTTCAACCGTTCATGGTTCCTCAATAGTAAGATTATAAGCTACAAAGTTGGCTGTATTTTTCTTTTTGGCCCGCTGCCCGAGTTTGAAACTTTCTGAAAATGCCCAAAATGCAAAGTTCAGTCTTAGATTTAGTAAAATGAATCTAGAAATCTGTGTATATGGGGGTATTAGTTCATTGTGTACAAAAATTCAGATGCATAGCTCATTGTATGAAAATTTTCAAGAGCTGCCCGGTGTTAGGTTTTTCACCTTTGCATCATTGTATCTTTTGGTCTATACATCACCTACCTACGCAAATTACTATTTCATCTTCGTTACAAAGAGTAGAATCACCACAAAAAAATCTCAAAAGTTGAAAATCAATACTCATTCCACACTGAGTTGACCGAACTTGGAAAATCAGCCTTAGTCCTTTAGGGGTTAGAACTCAAAAATACTGCTTTCTTTCTAAATTAGGAAATGTACTACGGAATACAAGGGTTAACATATAAAATTTTATTATGTAACCATAAGCTAAAGAAGGCAACCAAATTAAGAAAACAATCTAGAGTGAACGCCAATGATTGGCAGTAGGATGCCCCACTCTTATTCTGAAATCTTCCTATATTGTACATTTCAAAGTGTAGTGTAGGGCAACCTACTGCAGTACACCGGTGTATCTGAAATCTGCATGAATTGTACATTTCAAAGTAGAGTGTGGCATGAATTGTACAATACATTTCAGAGTATAGTGTGGGGGTCTTCGGAATAAGTATAGTATAGGAGTGCACCATATTTCTTGTTGGACTGATGGCCCATTCACACCAAGAAGCTCTAGCACTTGCGTTGCATTGCGTTGCTGCAAAGTAAATTTCAAAAATAATATACAATTTTTTGCAGTGTGAGAGCCTTGTCTCCTCCTGCTTTTGGCCAACACATGTGCGTTGATGGAGCACAAATTTCTTGCGGCACCCAAAATGCGTTGGAGCAACTTCTTGCATGTGTTAGGTTAACCCTTAAACGTCAAAGTAAGCCCCATGGGCTTATTTATGAGAGAATAATGAAGAAAAAAGTGGATTTTCTCAACCAAATCAAGCGAGGATTGGTGCGTTGGAAAGCTACTAAAAAAGCGATCTAGATTGCAAATTTGCGCCTCATTTGGGAGATTGTGGAAACATTGGCAAACAATCAAAGTTATCAAAATGAACAAGAGTTGAGGTTGGGGCAGCTGAGGTCGTTTCTTGAAAAGTGCCGCAGTGCTACAGTACTGGCCAACAGTGGCCAGCAGAGCCGTTTTTTCATTTTTTTCGGATTTTTTTTTTTTTTTTTAACCCTCCCGCCCAGGGCCTCTCGACGTTTAAGGGTTAAAAAAGTAAATTTTATAGGAGCACATTGTAGCTACCAAAAACTTACTTGACGAACGCAGATTCTATGCCACAGTCGCGTTGGGTGACTGCGGATTTCTCTAAATCCCCCGGTGGTCTTCAATGAATGGGGACAAAAGTGCCCCCTATTTTTGTCCTTGTACGGGCCCACCTTAAAAAACAACCCCCTCCTCCAATGGTTTTTTATTCCCAAGTAGGTCGCCCTAGGGTAAATTGTGGCCGTAGGCCCCAAATTTGCAAAAAAATTTGCCAAAAAAAGCACCAAAGGTGCCCAAAATGGAAATTTCAGAAAAGGGGGGGCCCATGAACAGTAGCCCCGCATTCAAGACCACCGGGGATTTAGAGGCGGGGGTGACTGGTATGAACGGGCCATGAATGTTTTAAGAAAATCGTCAAAATCCAACAGCAGGAGAGATCGTGCAGCAGGCGGGCATGCGAGAAAAGGTCAGTGGTCCAACCTTGGTATCAACGATTCTCTCAGTGCAGCAATAATTTTACACTAAGTTACTGGATCTTTTGCTTTTGAAAGCAAGCAAGCAAGCACTGAGAAAGTGAGAATGTTCTTCGAGGGCAACTGTCATGCTCCAAACCGACGTCCACTAAGCTGTAAAAGCAGGGCCACCCATGCCCTTCCAGAGTCTCTCACATGGCCCATTCACACCAGCCTAGTGCCACTGTTGCGTTTGAATTCCTGAAAGGATGGGAGGTAAAATGAAGAAACAAAAAAATATTCAAAACTTTGTCTTTTCCTGCTGCAGCTACTGTTGAGCACTGTGCAACTGCAATACACTACCGCAAGTATAGTCCCGTTCGTTTTTTGCGTTGTGTTGCTTTCTGTCTTGCGGTAGTGTAATTCCTTTCTGCCTATTTTAGATTTTTCTAGTTACCTCATATTCCTTCAAAGTTATATGACGCACGCATTCGTGCAGCAAAAATGGTGTATGTGAACAGGCCTACACTCAAGAAGTAGATGAAAAGTGCCAAGGGCCCTTCCAAAATGCCTCTTGACTTTGGATCCTAGCGTGTTAAAAATTGGGCCTTCAAATCACTATTTAGTTGACTATATCCTCACATTCTACTTGTGATTGGTCCATTGACTATTTGATGCGCACTTTTGATATGTGAGGGGCATGCAAGGGTGGGGGAGTGTGAGTGCAAGGGCCCTTCAAATATAGATGAATAATTTCAGAGAGTTAACCCTAGCATGCATGGGTGGGAATGCTCTAAAAATCTGCTGGAGAGTGAACCTGGTCCAGAACTCCGGTCAGATTCATTTCATGAACAGTCGCAGCTGAGCATAGCTTCCAGGTACTAGAAAATTGGCTACTGTACCCCAGTCCCCAGGTTTAGGCCAGCTTCATACAATACGTGCGACAAGTTGTGACACTGTTCACTGACCAACCGACATTCCTCAACACCAAATGCGCTCAAGCACAATTCGGTCTATTTTTATTGCAGATTGTATCTCAGGGTTCTCAACCAGTGGTGGGCGTGTATGGCATCTTCGGCATGAAATGAACGCAGCTTGAACAGTGTACTGTAGCTCCAAATCAAGATTCATTTATTTTTAGTTATTTTTATTAGATACACGCCCAACTCTGTTCTCAACTTCTCATTTCTTCCCCTCAAAAAAAATACCTTCGGTCCCCTAGTTAGGGCCACTTCCCATGGGAGACCTGTGCCCTCTTTGTGAGAACGGGTGAACTTGGGCACTGTTCATTGGAAAGTAGGTCTCATGGATATTGTGTGTCCCTACTTGAAATGGTGGCACCTATTTTTTGCAAAGTCTGCTAGTATTGTTCATGGTGGAAATATATTTTTTGCAAAGTATGCCAATAATGTTCATGGTGAAAATATAAATAAAGAAAAAAAGTGAACCCATTCTTGAGGGCGGGTGTGGCTTTTGGTTTGAGGCAGCCCGCATTGAGTGTGGACATGACTACAAGTTCCCTTCAATAACTATGCATGAGGATATGGGGAAGAGTGTTGACACCACACTCCAAAGTGGGCACGGGTGGCCCATGGGGACTCACCTTTACTACGAAGAACATCCACTGCCGTGAAGCAATTTTCCACATGGTAGTGACAAAGGATGGCAAAAATGAGGCCTAGCATTGTGGCTCTCAACACCCTAGCCGTGTCCAAAAATGAGGGAAAAAGGTTAAAGTACGTGCTTTTTAAAGAGGATCACAATTACATTTCATTCTTTTGTACTACATGTATTATAAATAGTTGGTGTTTGCCTAGGTCTGCACTTAAATTTGGTGGGTCACAGTGGGGTGGGAATTGCTGGTGAATGCAGTTGGCCTTGGTGGAGGGCTGTTTAGGCTGCGAGATGCCCTGACTCTACCACATGGATGCAGATAGATGCCAAGCTATAGGTGCCCCAAGTACCCCTTTTCTACTAGTGTTTTGGTAGACTCTATAACACGGACTCATATACAGTAACCTCATTCCTAACAACAATGCCAACTGCCATATACAATCCAGTTCACAGTTTTGCAATCATGAAGGTGAGAAATATGGCATTCAATCAGCAGTTAGAAGTTAACGAAAAGATGAACGATGGGTCACTGCTTCAAGATCTAGTGTACAGAAAAAATGAGTCTAAGGAAGAATCCTGTGACTAAATCACAGCACAGAAATCAAGGGAAATTTTACAGCCTGCAAGGATGTGCACAGATCAAGCTAAGAAACTCACCACCTTGTCCACCTCTTCAGGACTGCCAAAGTACAGCGGACATCGTTGGTGAACCTGCACAGCAATCCACTCACACAGCACATTGTTAGCTTCTTGCTCAAATTCAAAAAAGTACAGTCATTAAAAAACACTAAGGCTGGTTTATACTAAAAGAGGACCTGGAGGAGGAAACCTAGCATACTATAGGGTTTCTTTCGTGCGTCCAATCCCAATGCTTTGATGACCAGAGGTTCCCTATAAATCACAAACCCTACAAAGTGGAGTTTGTGATAAGTCTGGAACAACCGCTAAGCCATGCAGACCATCATGCTTAGGTTCTAATGAAAACTCCCAAAATGGGATCCCCTGGAGGATGATATCATTAACCTTTAATTTTTAGGGAAATGTGTAGAATAGCATACCTCAGTGTATTTATAAAAACCAAAGGTCAATGTGGGATCCTACACCCAATTTTTTTTATTCAATATTAAGTAGAAGTGCCTACACGACCTCGCAGCAGTTTTAGCCTCATCACAAAGTCAAATCGCTCCGCTCCATAGGATTTGTAATTTATGAAGGTCCGTTATTCTACATGTAGCCGATTTGTATTAATACACTTTGTTGCCAAGTCTGCACAGCAAATCCTTTACACTACTGTCTCCAAACTCTCATGTTCAAGAATTTGGAGCAACATGAACTTGACGAACACAAACATCAAAGACAAGAACGCACATTGTTGCATTTCACAACAAACCATTTTGCAAAAAGGAGAAATAAATTAAAATCATCGGGAATTATATTATACCTCTTTAGGTTGGATGTCCAAAATCCTGCGTTGACCATCGGAGCTTTTCCCACCGGCCTGCTCAACCAAGTAACTCATGGGAGCACACTCGTAAAGCAACTTGAGCTTGCTGTTGGGGCTGTTGGCATCTCGGGGGTAGCCATAAATGCCTCCATACAGCAGCGTCCGGTGGAAATCCACCACCAGGCTGCCGATGTAGCGGCACGAGTAGGTCTCGCCGTCAGCGTCCGGCACCTTCAAGCTGTCGACGTAACTCTTGACCTTGTCGTCCCAGAGCTCGTACCTGCCCTCATTGAACGAGTACAGCTTCTTCGTGTTCTTGGGAATTTGTATCTTCTCGTGCGTGAGCACAAACTCCCCGTATAGTGGGTCCAGCGTAAATCCGTAGACGCCATCGCCCACTGACAGCACCAGCACCACCGAGCTTGAGTACATGCAGTACCCCGCAGCCAGCAGGTTGCTGCCGGGTTGGCAAACGTTCACCACGCAGTTCTGCGCTACCTCGTCTATCTGTAGAATCAAACGAAAGCCATTTGCACAGTCAGACAGCAAATCGAACTTCGAGCAATCCCGACGGTGATTTGCAAGTCTTCTCAAGTCAAACCGGGACCTCGATTTTTAGCAAGAAATGCGAGGATACCAGCGACTGAGAAATTAGGTCAAACTGCAATTGAACCAGCGTTTCATCAGATGAATCGTCCAAACCCTAGTTCTTTCTTTTCTTGATAATAGAATGTCACATGCATGAAGACGATCGTGCTCTGATTCGAAATGGAAACGTTTCAAATAACCACGACAGTTTCTAAATTTAACTCTGCTGCTGAGATAAGGGTCTCCCAGAAAGATTGGGTCAAACAGGAAACGGAGCCCAAGTTTCAGGAGAGGAATCGTCCAAACCCTAATTCTTTTCCTGGGAATAGAATGTCACATGCAGAGACGGAAACATGTATCGAATTACGATAGCTGATGAAAAACAGTCCACCGCTGAATTTGAAACCCTAAGATTGACAAGATTGGACTGTGCTAGAGATGGAAACTGACGTACAGTGAGGTCGTCGTCTGCGAGATTGGTCAAGCATTCCTCGTTGCCGGCATAAATGCCGAAGATAGAGCCCGTGGACACGGCGGCGTCGATGTTGGCGGAGCCATCCAAAGGGTCGAACACCACCACGTAGTTCCCTGAGAAGCTCTCCTCCACCGCCACGGGCACGTCTTCTTCCTCGCTCGCGATAATGCCCGTGCGCCCGTTCGAGCGCAGGCAATTCGAAAATACCTGCACGAAATCACGCACCTCAAATTACCAACATCAACCCCTGCAAACCCTAACTAAAAACCAACCCGTTCGTTCATCGCCAACACCAAACCCTAATTAAGCTCAGCTCAGACAGAGCGCGCACTGACCTCGTTCGAGATCACGTCCAGCTTCTTCTGCTCCTCGCCTTGGACATTCTCCACCCCTTGCAACCCCGTCAGATTCGAAATCCCCGCGCGCTGCACCAGCGACGCGATCTGCTTGCACGCCAGGGCGATACTGGACAACACGATGGCCAATTCCCCGTCAATGGTGGCCCCGTCTTGCTCCTGCCGAATCAACCACATTGTGAACGTCGTGATGTCGTACTGGCTCCTCTTCTTCAACGGCAACGAGCTCGCTGGGCTGTCCACTTTCACGGCTGCTCTCGCCGAATGCCGAACGCTCGGATTAGCTTTAGGACGAGCTCTGAATTTTCCTGGGGATGGCATGAGGTGCAAGCCATTCTTCAATAGATCAGTTCTGGACGTCCAGGTTCGAGCTGCGTGAGCTGCGTGCGCTGTCGCCATAACTGAGATTTGCTCTGCAAATGGCCAGTTACCTCAAAAACAGCATGTTTCTCGACCTTCCTGTGAAAATGATTGTTCAGTGAAGTGATTGTTCAATAAAGATCTCTTTAGTTTTCTGATTCTGGAAAAGCTTGCAATAGCTCGCGAGGAATCGGTGGATGTCATTTGGGGGCAAAAAGGGCGTTGGGTGTCAGGAGAGGCTCACGACGGCGGAGGTTTGGGCGGAGGAGTTCTGGTAAGGCTTGGATAAGTTTCTGATAAAGCTCTGGTGCGGTCCTGGTACATATAGATATAGATATAAACTCCGGTCCTCTTTCAAGGCCGGTGTGAATAAAGTGTCTATTCGTAATGTCAGTGACCCAGTGCCCACTGGGCAAAGGGACAATGGAAGTTTGTTGCAGAGTTTGGCTGGAGATGGTGGACTACAGGAGAATGGCCTGGGCACAAGCCCAAGCCGACATACAGAAGAGCATCAACAAACCAAAGAAGATGGCCCAAATTCTGCTTCAGTTTCAGTCCCTGTGGTGCAGGAAGAGGTTGTTTGCTAAGTGGGATGGGATCCAACCTTGTTGGAACCTTAGCGGTCCTAGTTTTAGCTCGATTAGCAAGGTCTAGGTGTCCATCGGTCTCGCCGGACGTGGCGAGATGGGTTTGTATGTTATCTTGATTCTTTCGTGTAGTAAAGGGTTCTCTTTTATTTGTGTAAAAAAAAAAGGGAACAATGGAATAAAACTACTCTAAATAGCATAGTACAATCGGTCCTGGTACATAGCATAATAGAGCAATGGTCAACACCCTCTTGCAATGGGACCACAATCTAATTATAATTAGAAACTAAGTTTACGTGGTAATGACACAGTAGTCCCAACAAAAATTGGAATACAAATGGCATTCCTTCATTACTTTAAAAAATGGATCTAAGTGAAGATTCTCTTTTGATCCAATTTTCAAAAAGGTGCTTCATTACACTGCTCTATTATGTTATGTAGGGGTTGCCGGATATAAGTGGCTATGAGAGATAATGTTTAATCTCAAAATAGAAAAATGTTTTGAAAACTCATTAATAGTTTTATTAAGTTTTGAAACATGTTTATACTATTTAAATTTTAAGAAATGATCTACACTAACTAAAACTTTATACAACTATTAACTATAAAGTATAAATATATAAACTATTAACTATAAATATTGTTGATTTAGTGAATGGTTATATTTAATTAATTAAATTTTTTATTACAATTTTAATATAAAATATTTTAGACTGATTTCCTTTTATTAAAAATGTAAATATATTTGGCTGCGAACATTGTAAAGTGAACTTTGAGTGTGCACTTTTCAAAGCAAGAAAAGTAGACATAAAATAAGAAAAGGGGATGTAAGTATAATATAAAAATGGTGTGATTATATTTTCTATGTTTGTAAAGTTAATATATACTAATGCAATCCAATGCATTAAATTTTGTTCAATTTGAATGTTTAAAAACGAGTGGAAAGTAAAGATCTCATTTCTACCATTCAAATTCATTTTGAAGCTTCTAACTTTATTTAATTGTATAAAAAAATATGTTAAAGTATGTCTTAAATTGAACTCTACAAACCGTTTCTATTTTGTCTTCACTTTGCATAATTTTTGTTGAACTTTTGCTTCATTTTGCATAACACTGAAACAACTTATATGGACAAAGGGCACACAAAATTCCATCATTTTCACCACTCTCAATATACAAGTATCAATATTGACTTCTATGCCAACGTTTTAGAAGCGGTCTTTCTAAATTGAAGGAATTATCATTTCAAACCCCACTTTTCTCCTTCATACTTATACATGGACAAAGTGAGGTAAAAAAGATACATTTTTTTGTTCCCTTTATCGCGCTTGGACCCATTTTTTGAAATTATAATCTACATTGTTGTGGATATATGATTAAATGAAGGATTTGTTTTTGTTGTTTTCCTATCATGGTTCATTTAAAGACATTATAAATGTTGCATGGAACTATTGGATTTCCATTTTATTCATAACATCCGATTCCCTATTTTTGCACTTGGCCATATAATCATGCACTTGGTTTTCGGGCGCATTAAAAATTTTGATGAGTAGAAATTGCATTAAAATTTTGGCCAATCTTTTTTTTAATTTTAAAATCTGGTTGCAAAAAGGATGATTTGGAAATTGTTGAGTCATTTTTCTTTTTTGAAAAAGTCATTACTTGTGCTTTGAATATTTTCTAATTGAATTCTAGATATATGCAACAAAACTCTCTTTTGAAATTGGTCTTGACACATAGTATATTAGAAAAATACAAGAAGTTAGAGTTCTCAAACAAGAGGTTAAGTACACATCTTACAAAACCATATAAACATATTGTAAGCAATTGGAAGTAGGCCACAAATAGACAAATATGTTTTCAATATGCATTTTAGTATATAAAAACACTTTACTTGTTTACGATTTATAAGAATAGTACAAACTTTTAAATCAATACCGTAACACCATAGCAAGTTCGCCACCTGGCGAACGAATATTTATTTTTTTGAAAAAATAAGGTTCGCCTCTCAAAAACTGAATTTCTCAATTTTTGTTTTTTAGCAAAAAATCAGTAAAAATGACCTTAAATAGCTTAGAAATAACAAAATATTGCGAAAACTAATTTATTCTATTTTAGTTTTTCTGTCTTCATAATTTTCTAATTTTTACGTTTTTTATTTTTAGAATTATTTTTGGACGAACCTGCTATGTTACTACGGTACCTTGACAACTAAACTAGAAAATAACATACTATATAGTAATGTGCTCATCTACTCTAGTAAGCATTTAGCAACCTCTTGTCACCCATGCTTTCAATTTGCATTGCAACATATTCAAGTATGTGCGACTTTGCTTCATTTGTAATAGTAATATGCTTCATCCACACGCAATCATATAGCGCCATTGTTGGAGTTGTTGCTTCCTTCCTCCAAATAGCAACTCCACCATGACATTTCTTTACTGTGTTATCAAGATAGATTGTCCAACCTCTTGGACCAAACTCGTCAGAACAACGAGCCGAGCGATTCACTCCCCTATACAGAATCCATGAAATTCCACATGAACAACATCCTTGTCAACTCCAACGGGGCTTCCAAATGCACTAAGAAAATGAGGAAAAAGAATGCGCAACCATGCACACTCAATCACCTGCACACAAAAAAAAACAAAAAAAAAACCATTACACATTTATCTATCTCTTTTTCAATATATATATATATATATATATATATATATATATATATATATATATATCTATATCTATATATATATATATATATATCTATATATATATATATATATATATACACTTTTTGCGGGTCGCTAATGATACATAGCCGCCCCTTTGCTTTCTTCCTTTCGTAAAGAAAACATGCATATGTTCTTTCATATCCTCTCATAGCCGCCTCAAGAGTATATAAGGAGGCCATGAAAGAATGGGAGAACATATAGATGTTCTTTTGAGGAGTCGTTTGAGGTGAGGATGAAAGAGGGTCCGCGCGCAGACCCTTAGCCCCGGAAAACCCAGAAAATAAAATTAAAAATTAAAAAAGAAATATAGCGGATGGGCTGAGTGTACCCGACAAGGTGATAGAGGACATATACCTCCAAAAAAAAAAAAAAAAAAACCAAAAAAAAAAGACAATAAATAAATAAAATAACAATAATAATAATAATAATAATAATAATAATAATGGCGTGGCGGAGGGATTGAGGTTACGCAGCATTTGAGTGTTGTTTTGAAAGATGGAGGAAGGTGCCACACACCCTTATATACTTTTTAACATACAAGAAAAGAAATAAGAAAAAGGAAAATAAGAAGAAAAAAATCATGTCTTCTCCCATACACTCTGGCACTGGTATTATAGTGTCTTATTCTATTCATAATCTGTAATAGTTTTTAAATAGTCACTCTTGCAATTTTAAAAATAAATGAAATTCAAATTTTGTTATGATAAAATTTGAAATATTAGTGTTTTATTGCAATATACTACAAGTTTCAACAAAAAAAGAAATCAATGTTTTTTCATCAATTTTTTGATAAATTTTCTTTTTTTGCAGAATTAAGTTCCAAAATGATTGCATTTGGTCAAGTGCAAAAATAGGGAATTGCCTGTTTCATGTGCATAAACCACCTTTCATAAAATTGTTGATGACCTAAAATTAAAAACATGTACTTTATATATTTGAAAGTTATAACATATATTTGAATGATATGATTGTAGCTTCAAGTGATATGTTAATTTAAAATATTTTTTTTAAGAAATTTTTACGTTTATGATATTGACACTACCTATGCCTTTATATTATATTAGTTATTATCCTACTATTAAAGAGGGTAGTTTGTTTGTTTGTATGTTATATTGAGATGTCTCGAGTGGTGAGATCACTGACTGTGTACTTGATATTGTCGGAAAACTCTTGACAAGTAGGGGTACACCAAAGTTGTTTCATAGCTTTTGGGCGTACAATCGGGCGTACAATGTGAAAGTAATAGATGTGTTGGTCATTTTTGTCACCATAAATTCAAATTTTAGGTCAATTCTAGAAAGAAAAGATAGAATAAAAGTGTTGATGAAAATCGTATATATAGGATGTTTTCGATATTGCCTTTGTTAAACCTTGATAGTTTGTTTAAAAAATAAGTGTTTTCCACATAATCCAATTTAGCTTCTTTCTTTTTAAATTCAAATCTTGGATCGATTTAAAAAATAATTGATAATAAAAGCGGTGATGAAAATTGTATACACAAGATGTTTTCTAAGTTATCCTTGTTAATTCTCGATAGTTGTTGAGAATTGAGTGTTATCCTCATAATCCAATTTAGCTTAGACTTTATTTTCAAACACTAATGTGGCCTTGTGTAGTTGGTCCAAGTGTTCCCTGTAGGATCTATTTTCACTTTAATTATGTCATGTCTTGTTGATCAAAGTGTAAAATTCATTGATTTAGTGTGGTTTGATTTAGTAGAGTTTTGCATTTAAAAAAATGACTCCAGTACCTGTAGGAAATTTTCCACATATGGAATTTATATTAACACTTCCAAATACACAATGCTCATTGTTTTTGTACATGTTCAAAGAGAACCACATTTAACAAAAAATGGATGTTGTCCGAGAAAGTGCTACATACAATTGACCACGGGAGAACATTAGGGTCTGCAAATCTACACCTACATGTTTAACCTTGAGATATGTTGATTGTCATTGAAAAAACCAATTTTACAATAAATTGTCGTCTTGTGAATTTGAAAGATACTTCTCTTGTTGTTGGTTGTAGTATAATTCTTGGAATGAATGTAGTTTCCTCGGCATGGCTTCCAGTTAAAATTTGGGCTTTGATGATACGATTGCTTGGATGTGTGACTATAAGTCGAGAGCCATTACAAAGCCCTTTTTGGAGAAATATTTCAAAACAACATGATAGGACATCCGATCTTTAGTTGAAGCTTTTAGGGTAACAATCTAGGCCACTCCCAAGAATTGTGGTATTCAATAGGATACATATAATTTTGATTGTTCGCACCCACCTGTAGAACCACAACACTTGCACTCAGTGACATTTGAAACACCCCCGAAAATCTCTCCATGACATCTTCGTTGACAATGTCGCCAACTTAATTTAGAATGGATTAGATAATTTGTTTTTAAAAATATTCATTGTTTTGTGGAGGAATACTATGTATACCACCATAAATTGTTTGAATGAAAGTCGCCATCTTTGGACTATTTGCCACAGTCACACCTCAAAAAAAATTCTCTTGGAGAGTAGCAAGTGCATGAAACTAAAACTCACATTTTTGGCAAATCGAACTTGATTGCAAAGGTCAAATCTATGCGTCAAATTTTATGTTGTATTGCGCATAGATCCGAAGACAGGTACCGAGGATAAATAGGGGAGAAATGTAAATTTTTTAGTATTAAAAACTAGAAGAGGAGTAATATTACATTACTCTTGCTTAGTCCTAGTAAGGTAAACACACCAATTACCATTTCTTTAACAATTAAGCCCTCATGTACCAGAGGTTTACATTTGTGTTCTAGAATGTACACTGCCAATACATGAACGTGGAATTGGATGTTGATAGGTGTGTCCACCTTATCCCCTCCTTGGACACATGGTTTGGTGTTGGAAACATGAAGCAAAATTTCCTGCACATGGTTTCAACTTTTCAAATGATAGACATCTCTAACTTGATGGTACTTGGCCATTAGGATTGGTAGGTCATGCCAAATAATTTTTTTGGTCCAAATGATGTAATTTTTTTGAAAGATTATGTAGATGTTATCTACGATTCTCTTTTTTAGTAGAATAAACATGTTTTTTTAAAGAATATTTTCCTAGAAATTTGGGCTTCTCTTTTTATAATTATTATTTTTCCAATCCTAGCGATCGAATAAGGTACAATTGTTGTGCAGTATTGACCAAGGAATGCTCGTGGAATACATCAACTATTATTATAAAGTTCATTAGTAGAACATTGAAAGTTGTACCTATGAATAAAAATCGTTGCACAAGAATCGTTGTAGCGGATTTTAGAATATTGGACATGCCATGTAATTCTTTAGATACGGAATGACGGTAGAGAGTTGGAAGTCCACAGCAGCCCCACCTCAAGAATTACACGTTCTGAATTCTTTTTTTTTCATGTAGTGAGAGCAAAAAGGTGAACCCTTGTAAGGGCTAAAGAACCTTATGATTGGTGCCTTGTGTCCATAACTGCAAGTGAATATCTTTCATGACCATATCATTCCCATATATAAAAAAATCCCCCACTCTAAATCTCCCCTTGACGTTAATGCAAGAGGACAAAAACTACCCCCTATTTTGTGCATGTAGGGGCCCACCTTAAAAAAAAACCCCTCTTCCCAAGGTTTAAAATTCCCAAGGGGGTCTTCCCAAATTAACTTGGGGCTATAGGCCTTAAATTTGTAAAAACAATTGCCAAAAAAGACCCTAGGTTGTCCAAAATGAAAATTTCAGAAAATGGGGCCCATGGGTGAATAGTGCTTGCATTAACACCGAGGGGGGGGGTTTAGGGTTGCTTCACACTATGGCCAAAGGTTGAAAGGCCGTCGATTTCTACCAATTAGATGGCAAGAAATCAAGAATTCGGCCTCTCGACCCTTCACACTAGAGGCCAAAGTCCAAAGGTTGTCGTTCTCCAAAATGCCTACATGGCAACACTTTTTGATCAAGGCGACGGACTCTCGAAGGAAGTTTGGGTCGGACAAGAAAGAAAACCCAAACTATGGTCAAGAGGCCGTCGATTTTTTTTCATAAAAAACAAAAATATATTTTATTGCCTATTTCAGCCCATTTCTTTGGACTCTCAACAAAGATTAGCCACTCGATCCCACGGCCTCTCGACTTGGATGGTCATAGTGTGAAGCGGCCCTTAGAGTCAGGGTAAAAAATCCACTTGTTACGTTAGTACATTATTTGATTGAGTGGTTTCATCTCACCATGTCTCATCACGTGCCTTGGTATCTTGAACTGCAAGATGTTTCTTAGGCACAGATATGCACTGAAAAACATGAAAAGGACTTCACAGCTGACTTGCTGGAAGAGCACACAATTTTGTCAACAACTGTACCTTACAATTTATTTCACCAACAAGAAATTTAGCCAACAAAATTCAACAGAAATTAGACAGGCATTCAGTTTGCCATGACTGTAACTGAAGTCTGTAACAGTTCTAAGCATCTAGTCCATCATGGCCTCCTCAACCAAAACAGTACATTCATGATATAAAAAATTAGGGTATCTTCACACAACTAATATACATGGAAAGTCACTTGCAACAACCATATGGAGTTAGTGGCTACCAGGATGTTTTTTTTGGGGCTTTTAATAGCCAGTTTGCTCCAGAAATCCATTGGGAAAATCACTACATGGGAACATAATGAGAAAAATGCCACCTCATGTAGCCACCAAGGCAATGGATTGCACAAGTTGCAAGCCAGGCTAGGACTTTATCAGCAAAAAATAGTGGATGACAAGGCCAAGATGTTGGATGAAAAGACAAGACGTATGAAGGGTTTTGCAAAAGGCCAATATATTGGATGAAAAAGATAGGATGTATGAAAAAACATAGATCTATTATTAGGTTTTTCAAATAAATTTAGAAAAAATAAGGGATCAAAAAGCCACCTCATTCACTTGCATGCGAGCTTTGTAGCCTAAAGTTAGATGACCCGAAAACCAAAAAAAAACCATGGGCAACATGATGTGATAGAAGTACTATCCACTAAACTTATGTATAGTGAGGTGACACCCAAATTAGCACCTTGTGCAATTCCAGGGATAGTGCCCACACTGCTGCCAACTTTGACACCCTCCCGAGGGATGGAAAATTGTTATTTTAACATGAAATTTTAGAAACAAAATCACTATTATGTTGAAAACATGTGTACCAAATTTCAAGGCCAGAAGATTGATACAAAAAAAGATATTCAAGATTTACTAACAAGGGGTAGCTGTAAGAAATGTTTCACTACTGCCAAATTTGATACCCTCCCAAGGATTGAAGAAATTTTTTTTCCCATGGAATTTTTGGAGTAGGAATATCTTTATGTTGTTTACACGTATGAAAAGATTCAAGTCCAAAAGACCCACAAAAAAAATGATATTCCAAATCTACCAACAGGTGTAGTTGTGAGAAACAAAGAGGAAAATTGTCTCACAACTTTGACTGCCTCTCTAGGCTTGGGAATTTGTTATTTTAAAATGGAATTTTTGGCACAAAATTGCTTTTTAGTTGATAACACGTGCAAAAACTTTCATGTTGAAATAAAAAATACTCAACTCTAGGGAGGCTGTCAAAATTGTGAGACAATTTTCCTCTTTGTTTCTCACAACTACACCTGTTGGTAGATTTGGAATATCATTTTTTTTGTGGGTCTTTTGGACTTGAATCTTTTCATACGTGTAAACAACATAAAGATATTCCTACTCCAAAAATTCCATGGGAAAAAAAATTTCTTCAATCCTTGGGAGGGTATCAAATTTGGCAGTAGTGAAACATTTCTTACAGCTACCCCTAGTTAGTAAATCTTGAATATCTTTTTTTGTATCAATCTTCTGGCCTTGAAATTTGGTATACATATTTTCAACATAATAGTGATTTTGTTTCTAACATTTCATGTTAAAATAACAATTTTCTAGCCCTCGGGAGGGTGTCAAAGTTGGCAGCAGTGTGGGCACTATCCCTGGAATTGCACAAGGTGCCAATTTGGGTGTCACCCCACTGTACATCTAAAGTGGATCTTGTCTCAGAAGTGATCTTCACATTTGAACGGGGACAACTAACATGAACTGCAGACACCAAAGTGCATAAGTGTGGAGTACGAGTGCGTATGTTGGAATCTTTTATACAATATTTTTAAAGAATATTTTATGTATGTTACAAAATATTTCAATAAAAATTTCAAAATCTGCACTCGCACTCTTCACTCTATATAATATAATCTATATATTCGCAAAATATTTCAAAATTCACACTTACACTCTGCACTCCGCACTCATGCACTTTGATGTTTGCAATTCAAGCTAAACAACCTCCATTTGGACTAATAGTAACACTAGAATTTAATTATTGATTGCACAAATTGTAGAAAATCAGGACATGAGAGCTGAACCCCTAAATGCCCACAACCCTCTTCAAATTTGGAGAATTGCAAAGATGCATTATAAAATGCAACTATAAGGGATATTTTGAACTTGATGTATGAATAAAAGTTGTACATTATGAATTTTAAATTCTATCTATATGGTTATATCTATAATTGCTATCACCAATACTTTGTATAAAATTTGAAACTTAAAATTCAAAATTATTTTGTAATTCGATTACAAATAGGATATTGACAATCTATGGATGAAATTTGCTGTGATGGGTTGAAATGTGATACTCTAAGTGTAGTGATTTTTGGAGATTTTTTGGTTGCTTAATTTTATGAGTTGACTTTTTCAAGAGCACTTTTTAACTATTTTGAACTAAGATCTTAGAATTTTTGTTGAATCAGTGCAACATGAAACGAGGCATAAAATTTTCACAAATCATCTCCTTTCTAATCGGTTCACACATGCATGAAGCTAACTTCCTATAAAATCTATAGTAAAACATCTACACTACAAAAAGTGCATGATGGATGAGAAAATTTGGATGAAATCTATACATCGTCCAAAAAATGGACGCTTGGGCGGTTAATCCCTAAATGCCCACAACCCTCTCCAGATTTGGAGAGTTGCAAAGATTCATTATAAAATGAAACTAAGAGGGATATTTTTAACTTGATGCATGAATAAAAGTTGTACATTATGAATTTCAAGTTCCATCCACATGCTTTGATCTATGATTGTTGTCACCAATATTTTTGTATAAAATTTGAAACTTGAAATTCAAAATTCTTTTGTAATTTGACTACAATTAAGATATTGACAATTTGTGGATGAAATTTGTTGTGATTGGTTGAAAATGTAATACTCAAAGTGTAGTGATTTTTGGAGATTTTTTGGTTGCTTAATTTTATGAGTTCACTTTTTTAAGAACACTTTTACACTGAAATCTTTGAAATTTTGGGTGAATCAATACAACATGAATCGAGGCATAAAATTTTCACAAATCATCCCCTTTCTAATTGGATCACACATGCATGAAGCTAACTTCCTATAAAATATACAGTAAAAAATCCACACTGCAAAATTGTGAGAATGAGAAAACTGTGTTTGATTCTGTACATTGTTCACTTTCTGGACGGTTAAACGTTTAGGGGTCAAGGGTTAACCCCTAAACATACCAGGGTGTCCCTGGAATTGACAATCTGAGAAAAATCATCATAAAGTACTATTTAGAAGAATATTTTGGAATTGATATACAAATGAAAGTTCTAGATTTTGAATTTTAGATTCCATCCGTATGGTTTGATTCACTAATACTATCACCAATATTTAATTATAAAATTTGAAAGTTAAAATTTGAAATTCCTTCTAAATTCGATTACAAACAAAATATTAATATTTTTTGAGTAAAAATTGTTGGAATGAATTTAAAATGAGATACTCTTAAACATGGTGATTCTTTGAATTTTTTGTGTTTCTTAAATCTATGACCTCATTTTTGCAAGGCCACTTTTGAACTACAGTCAACACAATTTTGGCTTGGTCAACGACTTGACATACTTCTACATTTGTAATTTTAGAAAAATATGTAATCAAGTATGACTAAATCCAACCGTTAGATAGGACAACAACTTGATGAAGAATCTCCAAAAAATTGAATGACTTTCATCCAAACATTGATGAGAACGTGAGAAGGGTTTAAATCTGTTAGTCGTCCACTTTCTGGACGCTTTGACCTTGAGGAGTTAAGATCAATTTTGGGTACTCCTATAGATAGTATTTTAAAAACTTGTAATTTATTCATATGAAGTACAAATATTGCATGCAAAATGTGTTGGAATCCTCCTTCACTTGTCAATAAGACCCAATAAAAATAAGTTATGTTATATAATAATAAACATGCTGTGTACATACCTTACCACAATTTGAGGAATTTAAAATGTTTGAGCTATCAGCATGTCCTTGAGAAGTCCATCCTCCCCTGTGAAACGCACTCTAAACTTCTTTTCAGGACTGGACTGTTCTGATCATGCATTAAACTGAGATATTTCCTGGCTACTTTTTACTGTACTTCCGCCCCTTTGTCAAATTAAAGTGACAAAAGTGACCTGAATGATAAAAGAAGTAAGTACAACACAGCAATACTGTAAAGGACCTTATACAAAAAGATATATGCATGTGGCGCACATGTGAACTGCAATGCTATGCATGTACAACTTCTGTAAATTCCAAAGCTTTGAAATCTACTACACCAAGACTTCTGTAATATCACATTCCCTGCTCTCTTGCCAAAACTTAGGGTTCAGACATATTCATCAGTGTTGTGCTAGGTATAAATTTCTTCAAGACTTGAAACATCTTAAGGTAAGATAAGAATATTTTTAGTTTCAGAAGGGTATAGATTTGAAACATCTTTGTACTTTATTCACATAATAGAGTTATCCTTAAAGTCACCTTGTGTTTGAATAAGATACCATGAATTTTGCATTAATGTACTCTTATTTGTTCACCCCAAATAGTTAAAAGGTATGAAAGAGCTTAGTGATCTCTCATTAATAGGTGTGTAAGAGCTTGGGGGTCTTCAAACTCATGGAAAACTAGTTTAGCCATCTTTTTTGACGGCTAAACTAGTTTCCCTTGAATTTAGAGACCACCAAGCTCTTACACACCTAATAATGATAGACCACCAAGCTTTTCCAAGCTTTTTAACTATTTGGAGTGAACAAATAAGAGTACATTAAAGCAAAATTCACGGTATCTTATTCAAACACAAGCTGACTTTAAGGATAACTCTAATACTAATATCTACTGTAAAATTCAATGTATATTTTCATTGTCACACTTCTTTTATTATAAGAAGCTAATATGTTTCCATACTGAAGAAAAAGAATTCAACAAGTGTGAAAAAGATTATACACCAACTTAATGTCTGCTACTATAAACACTAGTATAATACTAACTAAAGTGTTTATTTTAATGTTGTTTTTACCAATAATGAACATGCATTGAATATGGATTTTTTGAATATAGGCTATTATTGAATTTGAAATCTTATCCTTATTTAATTTTTACCTTGAAAAATCTCAAATTTTGTAAGAGCCTACATTCAAGATCCTTTGAGTAATACCCATCCTTCATTAAGGTAGGGGAACTTTAAACCACCATGACACCTAAAACCACCAACTTCTACACCCCTCTTTCATTTCATGAAAGAAATGTAAGCTTTCATTACATGACTTATGCATCAATTGCTCAAAAATTAAGTCATGTACCGACAACTTACATTTCCTCCCTAAAATGAAGGAAGGGTGTAGAAGTTGGTGGTTTTAGGTTCGTGGTGGTTTTAGGTACCCCTACCTCAGTTGTTACAAAAACAGTATATTATTACATAATTCCATATAATCACAAGTACATTTTGGACGCTGAGACTGTGGGTGTAATTCATAGATTCCAGAACACGTCATCTATACCTGAGCTTGATTCAAACAACAATGTCTTCGTTACGCGATGATCTACAAAACCGTAGATCTTTCATTCAGAATCTACGATTCTCGTTGATTTGGTCGGCACCCTCACTGGTTCACAAGAGACGGAGTTTGCTTCACTGCCAGCTCGCAAAACCGATTGTAATTGCGAGCGAGAGAACGAGGTTGGTTGCCAGATTGCGAGTATGAGTGGTTGTCAGGCAATAATCGTTGCGGACATTGATTGATGGGCTTTCCCTTCACGTAAGATTTTACGGCACTTGTAAGTCAAGAGATGGCAGCTTGGATCGTGGACCACGGCACAGAGCCGCCTCTGTTCTGTTTTTGATCGATTCAAGCCTGTGATGGCGCTGCTGGGTTGAGTGATTGGGGTTTATCAGATAGTTTCCGAGTTCGAAAACGGTCAAGTGTATCAGAACTTGCGATTTGCGCTGCCTTCTTTTCGCAACAATAAATAGCTTTGGGTTTTATCGGCGAGGGTTTAAGCGATGTTGGGGACATGTCAGCGTCGGAGTGCCGAGCTACGAAAAGCAGCATTACGCTTGTACTCCTCACACAGGGATTGCTTAGCCAGTCCTTCTATAGAAAATTCCGATGCATATGTGAGCCCTGATCAAGCCTGCACTTCAGGTATTTTCTTGTCAAGACGGTGTCAGAGATTGGAGCCTCCTGTTCTTTTTAGCACAGATTTTATTTTCTCTACATTAATCATTTTTTGACCAACACATGTAATGTTCTTCACTGATATAACATCTGAATTCTTTTGTTTTCACTAAATGATCAATCGGATTGATTGTGCTTTTTATTACGTGTTTTTCAGGGGTCAGGCATTCGTATTCCGCAAATGAGCTTCAGAAGATGGTAAAGACATCGTCGGTTCTAGGATGGAACACGATAGACAAGTGGAAGAGCCGCAAGGATTTGCTACCACCGACATCTATCCTCCGAAAAGAAGGTGAATGCATACTGTCTCTCTTGTTTTCTGAGGGTTTTGCAAGCATAAATAAATAAATAAATAAACCAATTTAAGGCTTTTCCAAGATGAGTTCATTATGCTCAACCCTAATTAAGAGTGATGCGCAGACTTGAAGGTGAGTGTCTGTGTGTGTTTATCATTTCCAACAAATGTGAGCTAATGTTAAGACTATGTTAGCAACACTCACATACATTGCACAGCTTATAAGTACATACCAAAAGGCTATCTAAAGATGCGTTCATTATGCTCAACCCTAATAAGAGTGATGTGCAGACTTGAAGGCAAGTGTGATTATATATGATTTCCAGCAAATAATAAGACTATGTTAGCAACACTCATATGCATTGTACAGCTTATAAGTACATAATGGAAAGCTATGCGATGTTAAACCTTTCTTTTTGATTGTTCTCTATGCAGTGACTGTGTCGTATCCTGTGGCCCATATAATCGATGGCAAGGCGATAGCGCAAGAGATCAAGCAAGAGATTGCAGAAGAGGTTGAGAGGATGAGATCTTCCGTAGGGAAGGTTCCTGGACTGGCTGTGGTGTTGGTGGGGTCACGCAAGGACTCCGAGACGTATGTTCGAAGCAAGCAGAAAGCGTGTGAGCAAGTGGGCTTCAACTCCTTCGGTGTGACCTTGCCAGAAACTGCTACCGAGGAGGAGGTTCTGGATGCTGTCAGAATGTTCAACTGTGATCCGCATGTGCATGGTGTACTGGTGCAGCTCCCTCTCCCTCGCGTAAGTGCTGCTAACATGGTCTTCTCCTTTGTTGGAAATCATTAATAATCGCACTTGCCTTCAAGTCTTATTTAGGACTAGCTTGACCCGTGCCGGCCACCGGCACATAAAATATTTCAAAATTTCAAAAAAAACTCAATGTATTTATAATAGTCATATTTTCCCAAAGGTCAACATTGAGGTTTAAAATTGGTATTTTGAATAACCTTTAAATTGACCTTTGAAATAACCTTTGAAATCATTTATTAAGAAGATATTTAACCTTTGAAATAACCTTGCAGGTTCCACTCCGGAACTTAGTCAAATAATCACTTATTCCATGTGTAAAATGTCATGCGCGGACAGACACACAAAAAACACCCTTCTTCCTTATTATATAGATTGAGCATAATGAACTCATCTTGGAAAGCCTTAAATTGGTTTATTTATTTATGTACTTATGAGCTGTGCAATGTATGTGAGTGTTGCTAACATAGTCTTTTCATTCGTTGGAAATCATTAATAATCACACTTGCCTTCAAGTCTGCACATCACTCTTATTTAGGGTTGAGCATAATGAACTCATCTTTGGAAAGCCTTTTGGTTTTTGTACTTATAAGCTGTGCAATGTATGTGAGTGTTGCTAACATAGTCTTAACATTAGCTCACATTTGTTGGAAATGATAAACACACACACACACACACTCACCTTCAAGTCTGCGCATCACTCTTAATTAGGGTTGAGCATAATCAACTCATCTTTGGAAAGCCTTTTGGTTTGTACTTATAAGGTGTGCAATGTATGTGAGTGTTGCTAACATAGTTGTTGTTATCATTAGCTCACATTTGTTGGAAATGATAAACACACCCACACTCACCTTCAAGTCTGGGCATTACTCTTAATTAGGGTTGAGCAGAATGAAGGCATCTTGTGAAAGGTTATGTAATAATAATGTTAATTAAAAAGATGTTTTGACACAAAAGGAGATCGATGTGCTTATAATTTGGTCTGTGATTGCACAGCATATCTCGGAGGAGAAGGTGGTTGGTGCTGTGAGCATAGAGAAGGATGTGGACGGATTCCACCCAATGAATGTGGGGAGGCTGGCCATGCAAGGCCGGGCTCCTCTGTTCGTAGCTTGTACACCCAAAGGCTGCATTGAGTTGCTGCTACGGTCCGGCGTGGAGATGGAAGGCAAACATGCCGTGGTCATAGGTCGCAGTAATGTGGTGGGCATGCCCGCTGCCTTGCTTCTCCAAGTACGTTCATTGCTCCCAACCTCCTGCAACTTTCATTGCAACAGGTTTTCAACAGCCTTCATTGCAACTTCTTGTAATGACCACCTATAAAAGGACTATCTAGAATATCTTGCATACTTGCCACACTATCTTTGATTGTAGCACACATTCAAACTATGTCATTGCACAAAAATTGAGACCCCTGATTGTAAAGTCAAATCTCTATGTTATGATCTCTAAAATGACATTCTAGAATATCTGGCAGACTATATTTGACTCGAACTGTGTCATTGTAAAAAAGTTGGGAGCCGAGGTGGTAAGATTAAAGAGGTTTGAGTGTTGGTCTCCAAGATTTGAGGAGAGGGTTATCTTGGATCAGTTGTCTTCTTAAGGACCAAGAGGCATGAATTGGACCTCATCTAGCATTTTTGAGTAGTCCTATGTGGAGTTTCTTTTGTTGAAATTTATTTGTTTTTTAACCAACACATGCAATGTTGTTTGTTGATTCCGGTGACATAAAATTTGGTCCTATCTGAATTATATTTTTCACAATATGATTGATTGAATTTGTCAGTTTAAAACCATGAAGCCTGGGTCTTGAGGGGTTATGTAGTACATAACCTTGTGGTCTGGGTTCCATCACTGACGAGTTCCTGCATGTTGGGTGCAGCGACAAAATGCAACTGTGACCGTGGTTCATTCACACACTCCCAACCTCCCGGAAGTTACCAGGAATGCGGATATCGTCATTGCTGCTGCCGGTGTGCCGTATATGGTGCAAGGGAGTTGGCTGAAGCCTGGGGCTGTTGTTATTGACGTCGGCATCAACCACATTGAGGTTAGAATTCTGGATTCTATTGATGGGTTACATCTTCACATTCTGATTTGTTCAACCCTTGAACGTCATGCAGTTTTTCATCTTTGAGGTTCATTTTCACCTTTCTTTTCTCAAAATCTCCTTTTGTTGATTACACCAAAATGAAGTAAGTTTTTGTCAATCGACTTTATTACCGAATTGTGCCATTTCTTCAAAGTATGACATTGAAAGGCTAAGTTCAAACTTATTTTTAATTTTCCTTGACAAGATGATTATTTTTAAGATTAGATTTTTTTGAATAATAAACATAGAAACATGCATTTAACACACGGAATGACAACCAACATAATTTAACAAAATCCCATGAATTTATGGACAGTTAAAATTTGTTGGCAACTTTTTGAAAGCTGCAGTTTTCAACTACTCATATATCACTTGATTTTATTCCAAAACCCAGTAGATGAGTAATTTTTTTGATAGTTGCCCCAGTTCTACTGAAATTGTCTTAATGTGATTAAATTTGAGTTTTGTGACGTGAAAAGGGCCTTTTGGGCATTTAGGGGTCAAGGTTATCCGAGGATTCTCCTCAGCGTGTACCCTGCAAACATCATCAAAAACCTGATTTAGCGCAGTAACCGAACTTACCTGTATATCAGAACCTGTGATGGAAGATACCAATAGTGCTGATGCTGTATTTTCTTCCATTATGAACTCCTTCAAAGTAGCCAAACCAAGCTGATGGTGAGGAACGTGGAATTTGTCAGTGATTGATGAATGATTCACTCACGTAGATTTGGTTAGCCACTGTAAGTGATGTAGTCGGTGTTGACCTCGGATTTTACTGACGTTGCTTTATCGGTGTGATATTTCCAGGATGCTGACTCTGAGAATGGGTATCGAGTGGTAGGAGATGTTTACTACGCCGAGGCTTGTCAAGTGGCTTCCCAAATCACTCCAGTGCCGGGAGGTGTGGGGCCAATGACCATCGCAATGCTGCTTTCCAATACCCTTGATTCCGCAAAGCTTGCTTATGGATTCTTGGACAATTCGAGTCAATCTACATAGTCCCATAAACAGAAATTGTCATTTCTTCGAAACCACGGCCATAGTTGTTCAGAAATTGGAGTGTTAGGATAGGTTTCAGTGGACTCGCCACAAATTCTTATCATGTTAACCTGCTGCCATGCATTAGGTTTACATCTTCAATAAATTCTTCATTATTTTGGTGTATTCTAGGTTCTATTAATCGCCCAATCTGCCACCGACCACATTAGCGTTACTCACCAGAATGCTGTCGGCATCCACTGGAATGATTCCTGTGGCACATGCATGCACTTGAATTAGGGCGGGCTTCCATGTGAGCATTGGGCCGGTGGATACAGCAAAAGGACAAAAAAATGAGGTCCCAACTTCTACCCATGCTCGGTGAGTGTTGAAAACGGAATTGCAAAGTCACCCACTTCATCCATGCTCAGTGGGCTATTTGATTGGTTGCTTTGAGGGAATTTCTAATTATATCTACTGAATTGCTCTACTGAGGTGTGCATGGAAGTGCTCTGTGCTATTTTTATCAGTGGATAGCAAGATTCTAGGACTGGCCTTACTCTACATAGGAGGTCCTTAGTTCGTAGACCTCCTAAGCTTGACTAGTGAAGGTGAGGAATTTCAACCTCTTTAGCAAAAAAATTATAGATGTGAAGATTTGATAGCCAATTTTGGTAGAATATTCTAGATTCTTTCATATAGGTGTAGCAAATTACTATATATAGTATAAAATTGGCTAATTTCACCATAATGGGAGAAGCCATTTGGGTAAAAAGTAGTGACTAATTCCCTCAAAAATGAGTAAAAATCCATTTTTACTCATTTTTTTTGGTAGTCATTTGGCTAAATCTCGCACAACATTTTCACTGCTCCTGACGCAGTTTCACAAGAAGTGTGACCTTGACTTCTGTCGGTTGTCAACTCTACCAACGAAATCTCCACTACAAGCAGAGGCATCATTTCTCGCTTTTCACTCTATACGCTTGTCCTACGTGACGAATTGCAGTCACCAAATCCAACCAAAAAATTGGTGAGTACGAAGTTGTCATGTACCTTTGGAGGTACAGTTGATACCATGGAAGGCATGGTACAGTTGATACCCTGAGGGATAAAGTTGAGATCCTTAGGGATTATAATGTATCTCATGTAACAATGTGTAAGCAGAGAATGATGGGAGCAAGCCAACTCCCAGTTGAAGATGGATGGACTGGAGTTAGACAACTCCAAGTTGACAATATGTGCACTGGAGTTAAACCACTCCAGATTGAGAACATGGGCACAAGAGTTAGACAACTCTAGATGAGGTTCACCGCAGTTAGACCACTTAAAAGTTAAAAGTTAAAGGACTTAAAGATCTATGGACTAGATTTAATTTGGAAGATAGAAAGTAAAAAGATTAAAGATAGACTACTAGTTCCTATAGTGAAGGGACTTAGGGCAGGCTTCCATGTGGGGATCGGTTGGGTGAAAGGCATTAGAAGACAAAAAATGAGGTCTCAAGAACCACCCATATTCCACCCATTTTGGTACAAATGAAATATATACTCTTGAGTTCTCCTACTTTCACCCATTTCGGTGGAGCTTCCTCCTTTTGAGGACCGGCCACCCATACATGGAAGCCTGGCCTTAGGATATAAAGCTCAGGGGTGAGAAGTAGAGGCTCTCTTTTGTTGAGATCCCTTCTCTATGGTTGGGTGGTTGGTCTTAGACCAAGATCTTGTTGGTCTAGGATTTGAAATCCCTGAATTCATACAATAGCTTGAACCATGTAGAACAAGTTATGATCTTGTGATAAATGGTTTAAGACCCAAATTGACGAGTAGTTTGGATATGAGAGTGAAGTATTTGATTACAAAATTTTGGGATTCAAATCCAGAAACGAGGCCAACATTTTCTGAGATAAAGGACGTACTGTCGATTGAGGGAGTGGTTATCCCGCAGGACACTATGCACCGTAATATGTCTCATACCTAGTTCATAGTACAGGTAATTGATCTTTGAATGGAAATGGGATTGTCTATTGTCACTATGACCTCCCACTGTTTGAAATCTGAAATCGTGGGATTATTACCGCTGGCATGAAGAAGCACAAACAACCTCCGCAGAAACTTACATGGCGCTGGAATTATTAGTGGAAGGGGACTCATCATATACTGTTAAGACACATTCACATGTTACTGGAATCGAAACACTTTGCATCTTCTTAATTTGAACTATGGTCTGAAAGTCCCAGTTGTCGTACTTGAATCGTCAACTGGTATAATACACAATTTGTGTAGCATAGAGTGTCACTCGACTGGAAATGTGACCAATGGAGGAATGATGCAAGTTGCCGTCCAACAATCAAACGCTCAATCTTTACAAGTAACTACACTAATCAGCTACAAAAGCATAAAGACCTCATATTCTATATTAGTCCTAGTTTTCAAAGCCCTGAATTAATGAATCCTCAGAGTCTCATACTTCCAGTAATCCAACTCAATGCTTTTCAATGCCCAAACCCGTATGCTTTTTAATGCCCAAACAAGAAATGGACAACGTTGATCAGTGTGCAGTTCCGAACCAGGGCTTCCACACTCGTAACAGTGTGCCAGTGTTGGAAGTGTACCAAGGAATCAATTGTCTGAAGCCACCCGGTTCACGCAAAAGGAAGTTGAAACAGGATTACAAACCATACAAACCATACAATTTGATTGCAACAAAGAAAGTAGCAAATGCAATCGCTATTTCTACAACCAAGTGCAATCTACAGAAAGCCATGCACACACATGACCCTTCATCATGTGGCAGCACTGCATTTCTTTTATGAACAATTAGAGCCGGAACCATTGCCCTAAACAACATACAAACTCGAATCTATCCATGCGAAAGTGTGATACCTGAGAAATCTTCACACTCGCTACCTTCTGCTATCAGCAAGGGTTTCTTCCATTTCACATCGCTCCACATGCGCTGTCGCCACCGGGGCTGTTGCTGCGGTAGAGGAAATGGCCACACGCAAGGCCCGCCACAATGGCCACGAAGACGCCGCCATTGAACGACATGGCCGCAAGCATGAGCAGGTAGCCTAACCCTACGTTGATTCCAAACAGGAATGAATCAATCGCCTTCTTGGAGAGGCTCTTCTGACTTGCGTATGCGTGTGTGATGAACGGCGTCCGGTGATCATCGCCATTCTCCTCCTCTGAGGGACTCACCCCTGCCTCGGGTTTCGCCGATCTCAGGCTGGCCAGCCACTCGTGTAGCACGGAGAACAGAAACACCACCACGAGAGAGATGGCATACCATGTCCATGTCTTGACGCGCCAGAAATCGAACAGGATGGTCACGTCCTTCCCCCAGTAAAACGTCATGTGCATCATCTTGACCTAACCCCAAATCCTGTCAACAATTAATTCAAGCTCGCCAAACAAGCACTCGATCGAACACGGGATTCAAACCTCAAAATACGCAGAGCGTGGAAACCTTAGAAGCGGATCCAAGGAACTGGTCAAGAGATGGTCGCAGAGGGCTCTGTTACGCCATCGCCGATGAATCGAAGGAGCTTCAACAATGCACCAAAATTCGCAGCGCGAAATTCTCTGGAGAGTGTGGGATGTGGTGAGTGATCTGGTGGTGGCGGAGAGGGGATTCATGTGGTCGCGGAATCGGAATCGCGGGGAATTCCGAGGTGTGTGCGATTGTACTGCATGAGGTTTGGTTGAATAAGAATGTACTACTGTTGCGTGGTGTAGTACACAAGGAACGTGTGGATAGTGTGAATGGAGACTTTTTGAGAAGGTTGGAGAGGTGTGTGAATAGAAATGAGGTCCAGTGAACTCTTGTAACGTTAGGAATATACGTATAAGGTACACTGATTATGGCTATTAGTGTGTGAGACACTAATTGCGAGGACACACTAATTTCAATAATTTGGGATTTTACTATATGACGCTAATCGCCATTAATCTATGTCTTTACCTTTCTTTGTTTCAAAATTAATGTGTTTCTTAAATATAAAATGAAAGGATTTCAAATAATTTTATTTAAAGAAATTGATTTTTTACGTGGGATCATCATAAAAGGAAAAATTTCATCCAAATCAATTCTCATCACACAATAAAGTTAACCGAAAGGTCAGCTCAAAGAGGAAAGTTTTGACAAACTCGTGTTGAACTCATATTGAACAAAAATAGGCCAAAATTTTTCTATATGTTGAGTTGAGAGACAGTCTAAAACAAGGCCTTGTCATTATTCTCCATCGCTCACTGTAGCTCCCACACCTTCCACCAAAACTCCAAGTTCATGGCCCACAAGGGGATAATCTATGACAAGATACTATTCCATCCAAGTATAGTTCCAAAGAGAGGTTAGAAGTAGAGTGAAAAGGGAGATTAGATGGCTCTCTATGTGGTTAACTTTAATATGAAGTTAAAAATTCTACGTATACATTGGGGAGGCCGTTTTCTTGATACGTGTGATCACCAAGACTATTCCGCATGGAATTCATGTTTATTTTGAGTCTTTTACTTTAACATAAAGGACATTATATTTTTATAAGTAACGCCTTTTAATAATAATGTAATCTTATTTTTAACACCAATTTTTTTAGGGAAACCAAATCATCAATACTTGGACTTAGTATAGTCCACTCTATTTATAATCCACACTATTCCAAGAACACACATTAACCTTTAATGCATGCAACGACCTCAATGTGCTCTATTGTTTCTCACTACCACACTTGTACATGAAATTCTTTTACCATCTTCTGTACAAGAAAAAATTATATTTTTTACAGCAACATGCCTATAACATTCAGCAGCATTCAACCACTCTACCTTTTGATCCATCTAGTGATTTGTAATGCATTATGTGATTTTCCATCCATGTAGTGCATTAAGTGTAGCCCTTTATTTTTCATTATTTAGAGAGTGAGGACGGTGGGAAAGGAAGCAAGAAGGTCATGAACGATTGTCAATGGAAAGACAAAAGAAATGGTGCACTGTTCAAGGAATTTTTAATTCTGGTTGCTCATTTCTATTGGTTAGCCATGCACCATAACATTCTTGGGTTAATGTTAGGGACATAGTCTTTAGAATCTTCTAGAGACAAGTTTCTAGAACTTTCTAGAAACAAGTCTCTAGAACACTCTAGAATGAAGTCTCTAGAACATTCTTGAAACAAGTTTCTAGAACCTTCTAGAAGTCTCCAATGGTAGTTGGTAGAACTTCTTCTAGAAGCATCCGAGTTGGCAAAAGTTCTAGAAGCTTCCTAGTTCTAGAAGTATATATAGGAGTCGAGGCTGAAGAGTTCTTCAGTCTCAACAACACACTTCTTGGAGTTCTAGCTCACCTCTCTTGGTGTTGATCGTGTATTCATTCTGTTAATCCGAGTTTCTTGTCAGTTCTTGCTTCTAGTCCTTGATCTCTTGTTGGGCATTCTTGTGTCCCTGACAGTTTGTCGAGACTACATTCTCACCGGTATCAGAGCTAGTCCCTTCTTGTTAGAGAGCGGATTATCCCTCTTCTTGAAGGTGTGCTAGTGTTTTAGAGGTTGCGGATTACCCTCCTCTAAACTGATATCTCTTCCACCTCAATATTGGAGCCTTATTCTTCTTGGAAAGAGTGGATTACCCCTCTTCTTGGAGTCTTAAGGCATTTTAAAGGTTGCGGAGTACCCTCCTCTGAACCAATATTGTTTTCTTGTCAAATCTTTGTTCTCCTTTCGTAGGATAGTCGGAGATCAAGACTTTAGTATGGCTGAAAGTTTGGATTCCAAACTGGACGCCATCATGAATGCTCTTGCTTCGTTGTCACATAGGACTGCAGAGATTGAAGGAGTCATGGCAGGGCTTCACAGCGATGGAACATCTGTGATAGCACCTTCTAGAGTATATCAGCTCCAAAGTTCTGTACCAGAAGAAGCAACTCTACTTTCGATTCGACAAGACCCAGTAGTACTACAACGAAAAGAGCCTCGAGTTAGTCTTCCTGACAAGTTCGATGGAACGCGTTCCAAGTTTCGAGGTTTTGTCAACCAAATCAGGTTAATAACAGTTTTGCAGCCCGAACGTTATCCGATAGAGGAGGCGCGTATTGGGCTTGTTGGAACCTTGCTTATAGGACAAGCTCTGTCGTGGTTTGCTCCCTTGTTCGAGAAGCCATCGTCAAATCTGAGCAACTTTGAGACGTTCTTGGAGGCGTTTGTAGAAGCATTTGGCGAACATGACAAGGTCCGATGGGCTACAACAAAGATTCGGTCACTACGACAAGGGGCGCGCTCTGCATCAGTCTATGCATTGGATTTCAGACAATTGGCGAGTGACATTAATTGGGGTGAAGAGGCATTGGTGAGTCAGTTTTATTGGGGTTTGAGGGACGATGTGAAGGACCTGCTGTTAACTCTTCCGGATCCGCAAACAGGCGCGTGTCAGAACTCTTACTCCAGAAGAAAAGAAACGGCGTATGGAAGAAGGATTATGTTTATATTGCGGAGAAGAAGGCCACAAGGTTGGAAACTGCCCCAAAAAGCAGAACCGACGCATTGTTAAGACTAGGAGTGCGGTGATCCCGGAAAACGACGATGCCCAGCCACAGTAGGAACCGTGCGGCTGGACAATCCAATGCCACGACAACAATCAGGTTCCTATTTCTCTGCCCAACCTACCCATTGTTTTACAATTTCTCTATCTCTCGATCCTCAAAAACAAAAAAATTTAGCTTTATTAGATTTGGGGGCATCTACTTGTTTTTTAGATGAAGAATTTGCTAAGTGCCACAAGATTCGTCTAGTACAGAAGTCTAAGCCTATTCACGTAGAGGTGATAGATGGACGACCTTTATTGTCTGGCAGTATCACCCACGAATCAGAACCTATAGAAATGACGTTTAAGGACCATAGTAGTTATGTTGTCTTTAATATCATTAGAACCCCATCAAACCCTGTTATTCTTGGTCTTTCTTGGTTAGTAGATCATAATCCATCCATAGATTGGAGGTTACGGAGAATAACATTCCATGTAAAAGCTAACCCCGTTAGGAGACCACAAATTAAAAAATCCTTGTTTATTGGAGCAAGAGCGTTCATAAGGTCGTCTGAGGAAGGCGCACCATTTGTCATTTACGCAACTCCAACTAGCGGAGAGACGACCTCAACAGCAAGCATACCGGGGCAGTACAAGGATTTTCAAGACGTATTTCAAAAGAAGAACGCTGACATGCTGCCAGAGCACCGACCATACGATTGCGCCATAGACTTGGAGGATGGAGCACAACCACCTTTTGGCCCAATCTACAACTTATCACAAATAGAGTTGACAGAATTGCGAAAGTACATTGACGAGAATCTAGCCAAAAATTTCATTCATCACTCAAAGTCGCCAGCTGGATCACCAATCTTATTTGTGAAGAAGAAGGACGGCTCACTGCGGATGTGCGTGGACTACCGAGGACTCAACAAGGTGACCAAGAAAAACCGCTACCCCTTACCTTTGATCTCTGGCCTCCTAGACCAACTTGGACGTGCAAGGATCTTTATAAAGATCGATTTAAGGGGAGCCTACAACCTCGTGCGAATCAAAGAAGGAGACGAATGGAAGACAGCTTTCCGCACAAGGTATGGCCATTTTGAGTATAATGTCATGCCTTTTGGTCTTACCTATGCTCCGGCAGTCTTTCAACACATGATGAATGACATCTTTCGGGAGTACCTTGACGATTTTGTTGTCATCTATTTAGATGATATCCTGGTATTTTCCAAGAACGAAGAAGAACATGAGAAACACGTACGGTTGATTCTTAAGAAACTACGCGAACGAGGACTCTACGCCAAGTTGGAGAAGTGTTTATTTCACCAAACAGAGATGGAGTTTTTGGGATTCGTTGCGACTACAGAAGGCTTGAAGATGGACCCCAAGAAGGTGGAAGCAATCGTGTCTTGGGAAGTTCCGAAGACAGTTAGAGATGTACAATGTTTTCTTGGTTTTGCTAACTTCTATTGGATCTTCATCAAGAATTATTCTCAAGTCGCCGCTCCGCTCACTCGGTTGACATGCAAGGACAAGCTCGAATGGGGATCTGAAGCAGAGCGAGCATTTCAAGATCTCAAAACGGCATTTACTACGGCTCCAATTTTGGTACACCCCAATTTTGCAAAGGCTTTCTATGTGGAGACCGATGCTTCAGACTTTGCTTTGGGAGCCGTGCTTTCGCAAATCGGCGTAGACGGGAAGCTCCACCCGGTTGCATTCTATTCTCGCAAATTCTTTGCTGCTGAGATCAACTATGAGATCCACGATAAGGAACTCCTTGCCATAGTAGATTCCTTCCAAGAGTGGCGTCACTTTCTCGAAGGCGCTGCACACCCAGTGACCGTATACACAGATCACAAGAATCTGGAATACTTCATGTCGGCTCGAGTTTTGAATCGTCGTCAAGCTCGATGGAATATGTCGCTATCTCGATTTGATTTTGTTATCAACTACAGGCCTGGGAAACAACAAGGACTATCCGATGCGTTATCGAGGAGATCGTATCTTGCTCCAAAGGCTGGAGAAGCAGCATTTGATCAGCAGTGTACGACAATGTTAAAACCAGAGCAATTTAGGATTTGCGCTGCTGTCGTACCTATCGACGCCGATTTCCTCAACCAGGTGCGTGCTGCGACCATTGAAGATTCTATAGCTCGTGACATCAAGCAACGTAGCAATGATGACAAGTTCAAGGTGGAGAGAGATCTTCTGTACTTTGAGGAGCGGTTGTATATTCCACAAGGACCTGCATGACTTCGGGTTCTTCAATCTCGTCACGACTTTCCAGCTGCGGGACATTTTGGGTTCAATAAGACCTTAGAGCTTATTTCCCAAGATTTCTGGTGGCCCCAAATGTGGAAGGATGTCAAAGAGTTTGTCCTCTCTTGTGACATTTGCTCAAGATCTAAGACCCCTCGGTATCGCCCGTATGGGCTTCTGCAACCATTGCTTGTTCCACGCCGTCCGTGGTCTTCAGTTTCTATGGACTTCATTACGGATCTACCGCCATCAAATTCATTTGACAGCATCTTTGTTGTGGTGGATCGACTTACAAAGATGGCGCATTTTGTCCCCTGCAAAAAAACATCATCAAGTGAAGACATAGCAAGACTCTTTCTTAATAACGTGTATCGTTATCATGGCCTACCAGATGATATCGTGTCAGATCGAGGAACTCAGTTTGTATCCAAGTTTTGGAGATCTCTCTTTGAAATACTAAAGGTGGACATCAAGCTTTCTTTGGCTTTTCATCCTCAAACTGACGGTCAGATGGAGCGGGTGAATCAAGTCTTGGAGCAGTATCTACGATGTAGCATCAACTACCAGCAAGACGATTGGGCCGCATATCTACCGCTTGCCGAGTTTGCTTACAACAACACTCTTCATACTTCGACTCAAAGCACGCCATTCTTCTCCAACTATGGATACCACCCGAAGCTCGACTTATTGAGCTCGTCTACAAATAGCAATCCAGCGGCAGAAGGATTTGTGAAGCAACTATCCGAGTTTCAGACGACGTTGAAGCTTCAACTACAATCCGCCCAAGAGGCTTACAAGGCATCCGCGGATAAATTTCGGAATAAGGCACCTGCTTTCAAGATTGGAGATAAAATATGGCTTCTCCAACGGAATATCAAGACGAAACGACCGTGTGATAAGTTGGACTACCGGAGATTGGGACCATTTGTCGTACAGAAGCAAATCAATCCCGTGGCTTACCGTATGGAGTTACCGGCTGCTATGAAGGTACATCCAGTCTTTCATGTCTCTTTATTGGAGCCTTATCGAGAGTCATCTTTCCCTGGAAGAGTGCAAAGTCCGCCACCTAGTATCGAAATCGAAAACCACGAGGAATACGAGGTGGATAAGATACTGGATTCACGGCGAAGATTGGGTAAATTAGAATACTTTGTGTATTGGAGCGGCTATGATGTTAATGAACGAACATGAGAATCAGCCAAAAATCTCGCCAATGCGCCGGAAAAGATACAGGAGTTCCACCAACGATATCCTCATAAACCTAAGCCGTCTCGATGATAGCTTCTCTCTAACGCTTGCCTACCCAAGAACATAAAAGGGAGGGAGAGCACTACCAAAATTCACAGTGAATGTAGTTAGCTTCTCCACTTGAGATACGAGTAGAACTTTTCCAATAGTCATAGTTTGGTCTTCTTGTATGGATAGTCAAGAGATAGACAGTATGCTAGTCATGTCATCTCAACCGACGAACTCACGAAGGCGACCCCGAGATGAAGAACCGCCTCCACCACGACGAAGACGGAGGATACCAAGTAATCGTTCGCTGGTGATTGTATTGAAAGTCGAGCCTGCTTTCAATAATCTGCCAGAAGGTGTGTTTGCAGGACAATTCCACAATGAAGATACGGAAGTTCATGCTTGGTCAGAAGTAGAAGAGGTGGGCCACTACCGTTGGCTGCAAGGACCAATGAACCACTTGCCTCGTGAACAACAATTGGAATTCATAGCAGACGTTACGCGGCAGATCTTCATCTTTCTGCGTTGGTACTGAATGCCAACAACATTGCTTCTCGGAGACCTCGAAGCTAAAGGAGGGGGTGATGTTAGGGACATAGTCTTTAGAATCTTCTAGAGACAAGTTTCTAGAACTTTCTAGAAACAAGTCTCTAGAACACTCTAGAATGAAGTCTCTAGAACATTCTTGAAACAAGTTTCTAGAACCTTCTAGAAGTCTCCAATGGTAGTTGGTAGAACTTCTTCTAGAAGCATTCGAGTTGGCAAAAGTTCTAGAAGCTTCCTAGTTCTAGAAGTATATATAGGAGTCGAGGCTGAAGAGTTCTTCAGTCTCGACAACGCACTTCTTGGAGTTCTAGCTCACCTCTCTTGGTGTTGATCGTGTATTCATTCTGTTAATCCGAGTTTCTTGTCAGTTCTTGCTTCTAGTTCTTGATCTCTTGTTGGGCATTCTTGTGTCCCTGATAGTTAAAGTAGTATTACTTATAATGTTTCCCTCATTAACCCTTAAACGTCAAGAGGACTTGGGCAAGACAGCCTGTAAGACATCTAAATTTTCGGAGGGAACAAAAACAAAAAAACAAAAAAAATTTAAAAATTTAAAAAAAATTTAAAAAATGAAAAATCGGCTCTGCTGGCCAGCACTGTAGCACTGCGGCACTTTTCAAGAAACGACCTCAGCTGCCCCAACCTCAACTCCTGTTTATTTTGATAACTTTGATTGCTTGCCAATGATTCCACAGTCTCCCAAATGTGGCACAAATTTGGAATCTAGATCGCTTTTTCAGTAGCTTTCCAACGCACCAATCCTCGTTTGATTTGGTTGAGAAAATCCACTTTTTACTTCATTATTCTTTCATAAATAAGCCCATGGGGCTTACTTTGACGTTTAAGGGTTAAAAGTGAAGGACATGTGGGGATGTGTTAGCAAAGACCATGTATGGTTACCTTCTCTTCTAGTTTCTAAAACCTCCATCTGTATGAAAAAATAGGTAGTTACTGATTGTTTTTGGATGATAATGCAGAATATGCTGCACATTCTCCTCAAGAACAAAGCAGAGCCAATGAAGGCTATTGAATGTTATGCCTTGTAATTCTTACAAGGCTGACAAAAAATTGGCTCTATAGGATACGTTATGCTACAGTGAACGCCACCTGTATGCAAATGTTCTTCCCTATATGCGCATCGTATGAAAGGGGCAACCTCTTTTAGGGGTTAAATAAAATAAAGAGTGATGATCTCAAAGAATATCCGAACCTCAGTGCCACAGTGCCACTCCACTGGCCGCTCTTGCGTCTCGATCTCTTCTCGCAACATCGCCGCATTGCAAAGCTTTTACGCATTCTGATAACTTAAGTACTTAGCGTGTATGTCTCGCCAGGCCGGAGAGAATGATATTTTTTTGTGCCACGGAATCTTGCAGCAAAACATTCGATCCCGACAATAATGTAGAATGCTCAATCAAATTCCAAAGCGGCAGTAGAAAATTTCGGATTGAGATGAAGCGATGGACGAATTCCGAGATTCGAGATGAGCATTAGCTCGGTAGCTGCTGTGGAGAAAGAATCAACCGATTATTGTGCAGACCATGGCTCGCTTGGAATTTTTCGGTGAGTTCTATTTTTTCTCATTTGTCCGAGGTTGTGTGAATTAGGGTTTTGGTCCTCTGAGGTTCTGAGGTTTGGGAGGGGGGGTTTTTGAAGGTGTTCTGGTGATTCTCTTGTGGACAAGTGCACATGCGGCGCGGCGATATCCCTATTTCCCAGTGCCGGTTGATGAGAATCGCCCCGATCGCCTGCCCTTGCAAACGCAGCGTCCCTTCAACATCGCGCATCGAGGCTCCAACGGCGAGATTCCCGAGGAGACGGCCGAGGCTTACATGGTCTCTTTCTTATGGAATTTCTTTTTTGTTGCTGCAATTCTGTGTTCGGATCTTTAGGGTTGAGTGTAGTGATTTTTTTTGGGTCAGGAAACAGTTCAGCATTTTTGCTACTTTTCCATGGCTTGAAGAGCAATCCAGGCTTCTTGGATGCTCTTCTCATATTAATATATAGGTAATATCAGGGTAATACACATGTGCTACCTAGGTGCTACTTAGGCAATACCTAGGTGATACCTAGGTTTAAAGAGGCTACATATCTTGACTCCATGTAGGAAATCTGGCTATTATTCCTTTTTTTGGGTTTCAAAAATCCTTTGTAGCAATTAGCCAGTCCAAATTTTATGTAGCAATTTGGCTATAATCAGCAACAAAAAAATCACTGGTTGAGTGGTTTTTGAAGCATTGCGTTGTTCCTGCAGAGGGCTATTGCGGAAGGGGCAGATTTCATCGAGTCAGATATTACGGCTACTAAGGACGGGAAACTGATTTGTTTCCATGATCTGGTGTTGGACGATGTGACCGATGTTGCGAGCCATGCTGAGTTTGCGGATCGCATTCGAACCTACGAAGCTGAAGGAGAAACCGTCACCGGGTATTTTTCAGGTGATTAATTCGGGTTATAAATAAATGAACTTATGCTTTGAAAATGTAGCGATTCATTTGAAGCCTGAACGAGTTGATTTTTTCTTTTTCTGTAGTGGACTTCACTCTAGCGGAGCTCAAAACGTTACGAGCTCGCCAGCGGTTCCCTTTCCGAGATCAATCCTTCAACGGTAGGTCACCATTTCAACCACCTCTTCTCAGGACTTGCTCTTCGTTTCTGTCAAATTTTCAAGTAGGAATTTCGACCCTTTCAATAGATGGTGTGTTGTGCAGATAAATATCAGATCGCGACGTTCGAGGAGTTTATCGAAATTGCTTTGAATGCCGAGCGAGTCGTTGGAATCTACCCAGAAATCAAGAGCCCTGTTTTTGTAAACAAACACGTGAGTAAGCATGGTCTTTGGTTGTCCTTAACTCAGAAAGAGGACGTTTGAAGCATCCACTCAATACTTTCATTTGTGATGACTCGCTGCCTGCAGGTGAAGTGGCCAGACGGTAAGACACACGAGGACATCTTCGTGGAAACACTTTTGAAGTTTGGCTATGGAGGGAAATATCTTTCGGAAGAGTGGAAAGAGAAGCCCTTGTTCATACAATCGTTTGCACCCACTTCTCTCATCCACACATCCAAGCTTATCGACTCACCTCTGATTCTGCTTCTTGACAATGCTACCTCGGTCACTCAAGACACCAAGCAGGTCCGATTTCACTAACCATTCTTTGTAATGTACGATCGACTTCTTTGCCACCGATGTCAAAATGCTAATTTTGATATATCGTGTATCGCTCAGAGTTATGCTGAGATCACATCGGATGCTTACTTGAAGTTCATCAGCAATTACGTTGTGGGGTTAGGACCTTGGAAAGACACTGTGGTGCCGCCTGACGTCAATAATTACCTGACTCCACCAACCGATCTCGTAACTAGAGCCCATGCTCTCGGTCTAAAGGTACTTTCCCCAATGACCAAAAATGACCGCTTCCATATCTATAGGAGTTGAAATGATGCTTCAAGGAAGATTTCTTATATTTCAGCTTGGTTAATATTCTCCAGTGCGGTTCTTGATTTGCATTCATGGATCTTTGTTGCCAGCTTCTTCCACCCCCCTCATTTGCTTGCATGTCTTTGATCTTATGGTGAGCAATGTCACGATTTTGCAGGTGCACCCCTACACATATCGCAATGAGAACAAGTATCTACATTTTGACTTCCATCAGGATCCTTATCAGGAGTACAGATACTGGATTCACAATGTCAGCGTTGACGGCCTGTTTACCGACTTCGTTGGAACTATGCACCTATATCAACAATGGACGTCTCCCCTTCATTAACACTTGAATTCGTTCCAGAATTCCGCTGATGGCATTCATGAAGGCTTCAGACAGGAACTCATAGAATGTAGACCGCTTGGTACTTCGGAGCTTGATTATTCTGGTATATACCTCGGAATTGGGCGCCCTTTATTTTTACTTGCTTGATTGTGGAACCTCCTGACAGGCTTCGCATTGTTAAATTTTAGAACGGTTCATATTTTTGAAGAAATATTTGACGGATTAGTAGGAAACATTTATTTCCTGTTTTATAAGACTCTCAAAATTCCTGTGAACCAGTTACTGGTATTGAACAGCTGATGAACGTAGTGCTGTGGAATTGTCGAAATTGCTGCTGTGCATTTTCATGTATTGATATTCATTTGTAATATATTCCAGTTATGAAATTCCAAAACAAACTAATTGCCTCATCTTCTGGCAATACCAACTTGGCAATGTGTACAGTCAGGTCCAATTTGCTTACGAATTCCCCTCTGCAGGAAAAAAATTCAGAAACTTTGAACAATGCGTGTGTACTCAAAAACGATCCGATTTGGAAACCGTAAAGTGCGTTGCAATCACATTGGAGTGTACCATAATATCATTACAAATTTACACATGTATTAGTGAAAATCATACAACAAGTTACAAATATTATATACACTATCTACTATTGAGTGCTCTCACCCTTTGCTTCAATTATAGTGTCCATTCTAGCAAGCATATTTGAAATGAGCGTTTGAAATTGTTCTTGAGATACTTGTTCCTAAACTTGTTGGATGATTCATATCATTTCATCTTTCTCCTTTGTAATTTCTTCTTTTGTAATGGTGTAGGGGCTTTCACGAGTTTGAGAGAAAAATGAAAAGTCAAATGCGGTTTTAAAGGAAGTCAATTCGGGGTGGTATGAAGCTGTCTAGTTCGGAATAGCGGTGTTGAGGACTGGAGTGAAGCAGTGTCAGACAGTGAAACAACTCTTATCAGGTATGATACCGACATGACATTGTTTCATCTTATCAGACCTGATAGAGCTGGGATTTTTGAGTTTAGGTGGCAGAGCCCAAAGATCCCCGCAACAAGTTTCAAATGCCCCACGTAACCCAATCATCTGACCTTTTTTTGCTGAAAATAAATCTCATACTCCACTTTTAAAAAACTCGATATAGCTTTGTATAACTGGAATTTGCCCAGTCCTTTTGGATGACACAACATGAGCTTCTAGTATTTTTACTACTTTACGGATATCTTTGTTAACTCCTAATGGTCCAGTGTCCATTCAAGGAACAATTGAAAGTTCTGGTAGGTATCTATGATAAAATTTAGTGTAATATATATACATATATATCCAATTAGTGCTCATGATCATAATTTATGTCATTCTTAGCACAATTTTGTTGACGTCATCTAAACATTGGGTATGTAAAAAAAACACAAAAGCTTATTTTCCATAGGTTATATTTATATATACTTAATTACATAATAATCGTTTGTTTATTCGATTTGGACGAGTGATGTAAAAGTTACAAAGAGTCTTGTTTTGAAGACAATTAAAACTTTTTTCTCAAAATTTAACGTACAAGGTTTGTTTTTGAACTCAATTTTCACATTTTTCCCAAAAAAAGTTCATAGGACTGACTACAACATTTTCATTGTTAGGATTGACATGATTCAATTTCATGTTACAATTATTAATGATTAAGTTTTTCCTTTCATCTTGTACTAACTTCTAATGATGTTTTTTTTAAAGAATGAAAACCCAATTGTTTTTTTTGAATTTTGAAGATCCATACTGTACAAATAATAGTCAACTAGCAAAAGAACCAAGAAAAATTTGGATGGATGAAAAACTATACAAGATGTAGTGTTGAGAAAGGTTACAATCTGTTTGTTGTCCATTATATGAACGCAGGCGCGTCAAAGGGTTAAGTTATGGGTTATGGGTGTTTCTATCTTAGCTAAGGGCCTCTTTACACTAGAGGCGAAAAGCTGTGAGGAGAGAAATTTCAGCCAATGGGAGGCCTAGAAACCGAGAAGACCAATTTCTCATTAGCTGAAATTTCTCTCCTCACGGCTTCTCGCCTCTAGTGTAAAGAGGCCCTAACACTGTCTAGAATGGGTGCACACCGGAAGCGCCATTCATGCTTTTCGTGCTTCCGTCCTTAGCGCCAAAGCATCCTTTGCGAAACCTCAACAGTGAACACTCCTTGACTACACTAGCAATCGATTTCTACTCTCGAATAGTCAATTCCGTCAACCTAAACAAAGCCATCACTTGCAGCAGTTTGTTGACTTTCATTCTTGCACACTTGTAGAGCTTGTGACCACTCGCTCCACACTTCCAGTCTTGAACTTTCAGATAAGCTTCAGTTTCCTGAATGCTTTCAGCTCAAATCTCTCTTCAATTTCCTCCACTTTCCTACTTTCTTTCGTTTTTCAATCTTCCCCACTTTGACGCTCTCCCCACTTTTCAAACAACTTCAATTCACGTCGTCTATAAAACAGACTCAAGGCTGCTCCGAGCACAGAACTAATACTCTGCTCTGATCGAACATTCATTTAGTTCGCTTTCTCCAGCACCGTAAGTCCTGTTCTGGTTTAGAATTTGAAGTGCTCAGTGCAGAATGGCAGCTGCATTGGAAGTTTTGAGCTTAAAAAAAGCTGTTCTTTTATACCTAGAGCTATGGAGAATTGGTATTCTTTTTCATATCTGATGGAGTTCAGTCGTCGTGGGTTTTGTAGCAGAGTTGTTGCAGTGGTGCTAAGATGGCAGAAGTCCAAGAAATGAAGCCCAAGACACGGTGAGAATTCATTCCGTTTTCCAAGATGGGGTTTCTTTGAATGATTGGCATTCTTTGCAATGCACCGAAGTAGTGTCATCGCAATGGGATATGTTTTGAATGGGAATGCAGGAAGGTGGTGGATCACGCGGTGCTGTTCAAAATGAAGGACGACATGACCGAGGAGCAAGAGAAGGAGATGCTGCAAGCTCTTTTCACTCTCCAGTATCAAGCCAAAGGCATTCTCTACTTGTCAACTGGTATGTATTATTGTATACAGTCTCCCCGTGACAGGAATTTTTGAATGCGGTTAGATTTTCTACAACAGATTTAGGGGGTGGGTTTTCTACAAGCAGAACTTGAAATCCTAAACCCTAATCTTGTTGCTGGTGTGGGTTGTAATGTAATGTAATGTAACTGCAGGTCCAGTGTTAGAAAAAACTGTCGATGGTGTCACTCATGGACTCTTCGCCAGGTTTGCCAGCAAAGAAGATGTCGACCTCTACATGCAGCACCCTGCGAGACTTACCATGGCTCGTGAGCTTGTTATTCCCTATGGCAATGTAGGTACCCGAGTCTCCAGCCAATGTAGGGTTTAGGGTTTCTTCTAGATCATCGTCTTCCTTCCAATTTAGGGTTTCCTGCTGAACATTGAGATCTCTTGCATTAAGGTATTCAGCTGTTTCTTTTGTTAGAATGGATCTTTTTTTATGTGAGTCTTGTCTTCATTTTCAAGAAGATTCCAATGCATTAAAACACTGATTATTTAGATAGTTTTGAACTTTCAAAATTGAGTAAAATTATGAATTTTTTTGACTCTTGTACAATTGTTGTACATTGTCATATTCACGAGATTGTCAGTAACATTTACTCCACTTTCACGGCCTAGCCAAGGTTAAGAGTTCACTACGTTAGTAATTGATAGGAGCATATGTTGTAAGATTTTTACACATCTGATAGATGGCTGGTGAATTAGGGTTTGGTGATGTTGGACGTTGAAGACGAAGTGACGGACGATTTGGAAGCAATTTTTGGACGTGAATTTGTAAGAAAGTTTCTTGATACAATTGCGTTCCGAATCTTGTTCTGTGAATGGCTAGAGTTTTGACATTGGAGAGGGGGGGTTTTGAAATGCTCTTTGGATATGTGTGTGTGTTTTGCAGGCGCAAGGTGGGGGTATTGACCATTTTGTGCTCTTCAAAGTGAAGGAAGGCACTAGTCAAGAGTCTGTGGAGGCGATGTTGCAATCCTTTAGAGACTTGGCTGCATCCTTGGACCCTTCAATCCTCTTTCAGCTTACTGCAGGTGAGGAACCGTCAAACTTTCGTTGATAATCTTAGTGCAAGCTGTCGTTTCCTTCATATGGAAGACCCGTATTGTTGTGCTCTTGTAAGCAGTAAAAAACATATGTTAAATCAGTTGCGAGAGTTCACCCTTCCTCCCTTGTAGATGCAACCAAAACAAAAGACTCAGGCTTCGATTGGAAATCCAAAGAAATAGCTGCATTCCATTGGTTCTTTACTGATTTTGAGTTTTAGATGAGTGGAATTTGCTTGTGCCAAGAGAGATGAGTCATCTTACCTTTTGAGGTTCAGTATAATGACGTAACAAAAGGAGAGTTAATTTAGGAGCTTGTAATTTCAGGGGACTTTGCTTGGAAGTCCGAAAGTTTAGGAATTTCTCTTTTTTGTGCTCTAAAACCTCCTTTTTATGCCAACTTGGTGAGCTTCCTCTTCCAATTGTATGAACCGGGCTTGAACGTTGTAGAGAACATGCATGGTGCTAGTGAGTGGCCAGTATTTGTAGATTTTGGTATCTCCAAAAATGTGTAGTTAACATTAGATCGCATTGCTATTGGCAGGGACCAATATCTCTCCTGTTGGCAAAGGATACACACATGGATTTATTGCACGTATTCCATCAGGTTTATTCCTACTTCAAACTCATCATTGACTGTGCAAATGGAGGTTGCGATCTAGTGTATGGTTTTTAAATTTGAAGTGTATGCTTTGCCGTGTCATGAAGACTTCATTCTTAGCCTCTTTGCAAGCTTTTTTCAGATTAGAAGAGGGTTGAGTGACCATGTTTACCAAGAAGTTGAATTTAAGTAGAATTCTGAAGATTGGTTTGTAACATGAAGACTTTCTAAAATTCTTTCTATGGGTTTCAGAAGCTGCGCTTGAAGCTTTCGTCAACTCTGATGGCTATGTTAAGGTAAGCTCTGCCTTAATTCTAGTTTTTGCTGTATGTACACATTGAGCATCGATCAAATGGTTAAGCAATTTTCTTGGTAAACTGTGTGTTTTACAACATTGGGCAGTTGATTACTTTTTGCATAACTTATTTTTCAACCAATTTAAAAAAAATCAAAAGTCTTTTTTAGCTGCCCTTGTTGCAAAAGAAGACATGTTTTTGAGGCATAATTTTTGAAATCTTGTATAAATTAATGCATTTGATGTTAATACTAATCCACATTTTTTTTTCTTTGACAAACATTGCTTGCTTGAACTTCAAAAATGGGCTGAAAATTGGATTTTGTCTAATGGAATTTAATTGTGAAGAAGAAATGTTGTCAATTTTGAAAATCTTCTTCTTGTGCTAAAGAAGTCTATTGGTGTGAATAGGCACTATCCAAAGAGGCTCTTCCGGATGGCACTGAGATCATTTCAGCAGATTTGCCTTCCGCATTTCGAGGCTCCAGTGTGACCCTTCATGGATAGGTGTAGCCACCGCAACAGCAATTTACACTTCTTGCTGAATTCCTTTTAGCATCATAGATCCAAGCAAATTTGTAAATTCATTTTCACCATATGTATTAGAAAATTCCTTTACCAAAACTAATAAAGCATGTAATTCATTTACTGTAATTTCTTGTAAACAAATGCTATTGACATGAATTGGTTGGTCAGAAGCATTGTTAGATCATGTACTGAAAATTAACCCTTAAATTTTTTTGAGATCAAAAAATTGTTTTTTCACTTTTAGACAGCTTGTATGGAGTAGAATTGTTTAACCCATAAACACGCTGAATGTCAATTTTTGATACTTTGGATGATTGAAACTTTGAGAGATTGTTTCTCTTTCATTCAATGTCTGATTTCAATGTTGGGTTATAGAGAAGGACCCCAAGGGCCTTTAACGGATTAATATATTGGTATCTCATTGCATCTTTGCATCACATATCCCATGAACGATTGATCAAGTTGGGGGTCTGTAAGTTGCTACGAATTCCACATATGCCAAGTTTTGACCGTGCCAAGCCACAATTTTGTTCATGTACATCTGGATTCAATATGTTTGAAGCCACCCATCGAGCTCTCTCTCAAAGATTGTTTGTTAAGATGATGTTAAACAATTTTGTAGTTGAAAGTTAATTTATTGGAAAAGTTTAGTAATAGCATTTCAATTCCAAATTGCAACAACCAAATTTTAAAACCAAAATTTGATATTAAACATTATGATCTTCGTGGCTTCAAATTTTATCCACATCATCTACAAGTCTAATACAAGATTGTACGGTAGAGATTTTCATATCTCACTTCCATTTACACCTATGATACTTCAAATGCTATTACATTGTTTTTATAGAGTGAAAAACATCCTAGTCCTTTAGGGGGAACAACACTTGAGGTGTTAAAAATCCTTTGGTCCAAAGTTTTCACTTAGAATTACAAAAGTGAGACCAGAACCCAAATTTAGGTAAAAGCCAATTCAATGTTAGTAAATCATATGTAAGTATGAGTCATCTCAAAAACATACAAAATTATACAAGAATTAAAGTACATTTTAGAAAATGAATTGGCATATATTCCAAGTGGGGCAAAAAGGAAAAAGTACTTATACGATAATTCTAATATGGCATGCCCAATTGTATTTGGTGTCTTGCTTTATGATGCTATTATGATTACGTAGAAGAGAATATTTAAAATGTGTAGAAAACCTTAAACTTATCCTAAAAGCGCCCTGCTTTTACTTTTAAAGTATACATTTTTAAAGGCTCATAAAGAAAATACAATAATTTATTTCTAAGACATTTAAAAATAAATAAAATTTTAAGAAAGTGTCAATTGACTAAAGCCTCTAATCTACCCAAGGAAAAAAATACATGGACAAGTACTTTGATTATAATTATACATACGTCAGTAAGTATTACAAACATTAAATAACTCTATGAAGTGAGACTCTCAAGCATTTTATGTGTAGGGTAAGGCATTGGACTGAGTTGAAGAAAGTTTACATACACAATCACACTAAAATCAGGCAGGCTACCAGAAAGGGATTGAGTCGAAGAGAGCAGTACCAGTGTCAGGTCATGCCATTTAATTAAATCGTGTAAATGTAAGCAGAAGTGATTGTCACAAAAAGGGTACAATTTAAATATACAAGGGCCTCTGTGACTTACAATCTATTCTCCGTCAAACTATTCTAACTAGAAGCTGCCCATATTCTCAACTTCTGATTTCATAGTTCCCAGCCCGAGTTACAGCACGAAAACCTTTGTAGGCCGTATAATCAACACGGTTAATATCAACTTTGTCCGTTCTCAAACCAGAAAGAGCAACGCCCATGACCTTGAATCCCACCAGGAAAGTCGGATACTCCCGGAGTCGCTCCAGTCCAACTTCCAGCTGCAGTTTTCCATTCAGACAAGGTGCCTTGTCTTTAGGTATCCGACCTATAGTCCAAGTGGTAACCTGCCAAATATTATCCACGATAAGTCTCACGCTAATGAGAAGATGACATAGTCCTACACGTAAGCATTCGCTTGTGAGGCGGCACTAAAATTATACTTACACTAATCAAAACCTCTGATTGTTGTCAGAGCCACAATGCAATCAAAATCAGCCATTGAAAATGAAGTCTCAGTTCAGACAAATCACTATAAGAGGGTTGACTCGTTACCAGATCTCATTCTAAAGCAGATTAAAAAAGCTGCAGCAATCAAACTTGGAGAAAGTAGAACGTACCCTGGTATTGTGGTTAGGTAATACAGAGCCATGATTAGCTGTCAAGTCTGAAGAAGCTACTGATGGCGGTAACACCAACTGAAGCGTGATGTTGTCAACAGGCTTGCCTACATTGGCCCGTATCCCCACCATAACAGTAACTGTCACCACTCCCCCGCCGGAACTGAACTGTGGTCTTACATAAATGGGTGTATTCTTGAGATTTTTGACCCTGCACGGGTACAGAACAACTATTACGTACAAGATCCAGAAACTTATACATATCCATAATTCAAAAGTTGCAAATAGGTTTGACTTGGACAAAACTAAGGCCGCTGGTCTCCCTTCAAACAGCTGAAACCATTGCTATAATCCGAAACTTAAAGAACTGAAAATTTAGAAAATAAAATATGGTGAGTTGAGACTAAATGTACAGTTGGAACAAAATACTAGAGATAAACAATCAAAACTATTTCTAGATATATAACATGCTCAGATGACAGCGCCAAAAGAAAGTACGGCTGTAGATCATAACTATGGGCTGTAGGGAGGGATGATTAACGAACCTGTAACTCATGAGCTTGAAGGAGCCATCTGGGGGCACAAAGGAGAGCTTTTGGTTGCTCTCCCAAGATTGAAACCGGACGCATGGATGAAAGCTGACATCGTTCAAAATCTGGGGATTTGTGAATGACAAAGATACATCTGGCATGCCCGAGAGCCGCGATGAGGCCATCACCTCACCATAGACTTCACACCTAGCAAGAAATCCATCCCTACAACCCCAAGAGCTTCAGTGTTCCCACATTTTCATGTTATCACCTTATCGACCCTGGTGAAGAAATAAATGAATGTCTCTTGAGGGATTCTTGTGAATATGAATATGTGCAATGGCCTGAAACCAGCTTCTTAAAACCTCTCTGAGTTGTACAATAAGATGTCAGAATGTCAAATGCTTACTTGTTGACAGTGGCATCCATTTCTTCCACCAGGTCAAAGTAGATCTCGTTCTTAGAGTGCTTGATACCACTTGCTCGCCAAGGAACACCTGACGAAGTAGCAGAGGGGAGAGTGCTGCTTAAAGTCGCCGAGGAGCCTGTTACCACGCTAAGTACCCTACTGACCAGATTGGCTGGAAGTATCATCTCCTTCAGAATACTTGGCTCAGTCGTCAATGGAAATCCATTGTCCATCATCTCATCCAAAAGCTGAAACAAAGCAGCGATGTTTTTCACAGCTTTCAGAAACTTCAAGTTCAAACTCTTAGCACAACATGAATAAACTTGCTAAGAAAGCCATAAAAATTCTAAGTGAGAAACTACTACATAGCATCGTAAATGCTCCATGTGTTCATTGTGTGCAATCCGTTCATTTGCAACAGCATGAAACTCAAAATTCTAGCAATTAAATATCATTTGCCTTACCTGATAGATGGTAACGAAGTTATCCTTGACCAGGTCTTCACTAAGACCACCCAAATACTCTGTTAGAACATCTGCGACCCTGCCCAAAAACTTCCGCATCAGCGGTGGCCCAATCAGACATCTCTGCATCAAGTTACTAAGCTCTGGGATAGACTAAACCAGTCTCAAAATGACGATCCACACCGAAAGCAATTACTTCTCTCAGCAATCAAGAGAAAAACAATATTAAGAATCTGTGATAGGATGACTCTCAGACCAGCATTCCATCCTTCTATAATCAATCAAAAGCCTTAAGTTAAAGGTTTTCTTACCTCAATTCCAAGCAAAGGAGGCATCTCTGATTTGGCACAAGCTAAAAAGGTAACACTGTCACGAACAATATGTAACACGTAATATGTAGGCGCCGCTATAACTGTTGGCACCTCTACGGTTCTTTGCCTCTCCTATACACATCAACATCAACAGATACAATAATCAGATATATCAAATGCAGCTACAGGAAAAAAATAAAACTAGAGATTTTATTTTTGAAATGATTTTATTCTAGAACATTGATAAATCCAAGGGTCACACACATCACAGTTAACTCGATTCAAGATCAGGAACACGTACTGGGGGATGTGCTTGTTTCCAAAACCAGGCACAGATGGAGCGGTCCACCTGCTGCCCCATCCAATGCTTCTCCAGCATTACCTCCCTGCATTTCCAAAACCCTAATTACAAAAGCACTTCCATCACGCATCTACACTAAAAAAAACCAGAATATAGGGTGACATCGCTCCGAAAACATCAACACCTGATGATCAAAGAATTACAACGCTGACTCAACAATTCTCTCCATGATCCCTAATTTTTATAGCTGATCTAGAGCCCTACTGCTCAAGGTTGGCATACCCTCCGCTCAAGAAACAGCCTCGAAACTAAAAAAACTTCCGATGAGAAGCAACCAAAACCCTAATTATGATAAGCACTACATAAATTCAAAAAACGCAGAATGTGGTGTGAAATCGCTTCAACACAATCAACGCCTGATGATGGTTTCAAGAACTCTGGCTCAGCAACTATCTCCATGACCCCTAATTCTTCTAGCTATTTCAGAACCAGAGTGCTCAAGGTTGGCAAATCCTGCCCGGAAACAGCCTCGAAAATCAAGAAATCCGATAATTTCCACGAGCTAGAATGGAGAAACGCACGCACCCGGAGTCCGAGAGAAGAAAGACGCAGTGCAACATGGCGGCGCGCTGACTCCGATGGATGGATCGATCAGTGCAGCTCGCAATCGGTGACGACAACGACGAAGAAGAAGGCAGAACGCGACATTAGGGTTCGGAGCTTCACAGGGTCGGTCTTAGGGGCTGCTTCCCACGGATCCCAAGTCCAAGAATTATTCTGCAATTTTTTCACTTTTCGAACAGGTGGCACCAATGAAACGAATATTGTAGCACTTTCATTAGATTTCATTTCAGATGAAGTCATCATAATTGAATGAGAATATGCCCAAATCAGGATAAAAATATGTCACCATGAATGAATATTTTAGTAATAAAGCAATGAGTTTTTGGTCCAAATTTAGTTCTTTTTAAAAGTAATTTCTCTTTCTAGTTATATTTCACCAATTTAAAAAAGGATGTAAGAGACTTTCATCTTCTTATTATTTTCAGACTACTTATTTTCGAAATTAGGGTATTTTTTATTCATTGAAGATCAAATTTAGAATTTTTTTTAATCTACTACAAGGTATTTGAAATATGCAAAACCCATTTATAAGTAAGTAAGGGCTTATTATATTACCTTAGTTTATAAAAAAATATTCATAAATAAAGGTTTTGTCAACAAAAGGTGAAGGAAATTTTAATTTATGTAGTGTATATGTTTCTTCAAACCTCCAAAGAAATTGGATGAAAAATAGCACATTGTCTTCTAAAACTTGAATGACATTCGATAATTTGTGTTTTTTTTAGGGTGATGGGGAACATTTTTCATTCACAATCTAGAATTTTCTGAATTCCCATCTCCACGTGGAGGAATTTTTTTCGACGAGGGCATCTCTTTTAGGATGTGGCGGAAAAGGAAAGAGGGACCCCGTGAGGACCTTTGCCCAACGTTCTTCTCCATCATTCTCGGTTAAATGTAAATATTACAAACAAAAAAGGGATTGGTTTAACCCTTAAAGGTCCAAAAAGCCCTTTACGACCAAGTAGCCAAATCACATATTTTAGAGGTCATTTAAAGATACTAAGCAAATATATTAAACATTCTAACATGATTGACCTCTTGGCAAATGCTATAAACATATAGTGTAGTAGTGGTTGGTAACTCCTCCAAAATGATGTAAAGTGCATGTTTGTAAAAACAAAGACCCAAGACAATCAACATATGCACCTTTACATAACATTCTTTAGCTAGTACTACAGCACACCCTTTTGTTTGTGTAGAGAATCAATATTTGACCAGGGAATTGATGATGTGGAACATGTAGAAACTTTAAAAAAACAGAAGTTTGTTGAGCTGCCAAGCTATCATCATGTAGATGGCTTTGATTCTCTAGAAGACAACGTCGATTCATACAATGATTCTCGCCTGCAATGTTGATTCCCTAGGTGAACAATGGGGCTGCTAAAGAATGTTATGTACATTTCCAACCTCTATAAAACAACCTTTTGATCTGGTAATTTTCCTTTATATGTTAGGCCCTTGAAACAATTTGCTACTTTTGAGTTTTGACAACTTGTATATGTTATTTGTAATCTTTTTGTGATATGGTTCAAATTATCTAAAGTTCCATTTCAAGTAAGAAAAAAAAAGTAATGCAAACCTAGGAGTAAATATGTTCTAATAACTTCAAATTCTCATTTCCTGTCGAATGTGTTGTTTTTGCATTGGGTTCTATTCATTAGCATAGAGACAATAAGATGAAGGCCTCAAAGTTTGTTCTAGTATATGCAATTTTCCAAGTTTATTTGTTGTGTCTTGATTGAAGATACACCAATTCCAGTGCCATAATTATACTAGTGTTGAATGCAATGCAGAAATTAGAAATTACATTATTTGATTTGTCCTCAAAGGACAAGTCTTGTACTTAGACAACATGTATTGAATCTCAGAAATACCCAACATTACACATGAAGGCAAACAAAACCCAAATCAAAGTTTTTATTTCAAATTTTGGAATGAAGCAACCGTTGCAACCACTACTATCATTCTGTAGTCAAAAGTAGATAAATGAAATAAAAGTAATAAAAATGAATCAAAATTGATAAAATAAAATGTGGTACTTCAAAAGTTAGATTTGATTTTTTTTGGCCCAAACTACCTGTAAAACAAAACTCTTCATAATTTTCATTTCATTAATTAGGATAGAATGATTTAAAGCTTTCTATGTACATATTTAAAATTTAAAATTATAATTCATACTTAATATTAATATATATATAAATAAATGATTTTCCTATTTATATAATGTTTTTTAAATTTAATCCATTTATTATTAATTTTTTATTATTGATAGTAATTTGTAGTTTGTAGCATTGCAAAAAAATTATCTGATAAGTAAAGAGTAGTAAATTGACATAGGGTATAATGCTTTTTATGCTCTTTCACAATTATATCGTGCATGTCATTGATAACATTAGTAATAGGATAATATGGCCAAATATGCCAAATGAATGAATACATATTGTTCTACTCTTATTAGGCTTTCATGAGTTCGATAAAGAAACTTAAAAATCACATCAAAACAAACTTAAAAACCAGTTGGTAACAAGGTTTCAAGATAGATAATACTATTTTGCAAAGGTTTCTATTTGTGGTTCATAAAGTGGTATATCACAAAACTTATGTGCTTTTTGATTAGTTAGCTTGGAATAAGGTTTATAAAGTTTGAGTCAATTAGAATCTCGGGGGGGGTTAGTGTGTTAAAATGTTAAGGATATAGGTACGAACAATCACTATTTTATAGGGGGTATTACTTTTTTTATTTTTTTATTTTTTTATTTTTTACATGCTATCATTATGTAATTTTCTACTTTGGGTTAATAGAAAAGGGGCTTGCATTACTTATAATTCCAAATTACCTATTATTTCATACCCTATAGTACTTTAAAGATGTCCAGTGCCATTTTTGATACCCTATATTACTCTAAGTTCATTTATAATTTTTTGTCCCCATGTTTTTAAAATACCCTATCATTTGTTCGCACGTATATTGCTACTCCAACATATCACTACCCCCCCCCCCCCCCCCCCCCGAGATTAGAATAAGACAAACAAAGTCAAGATTTAGTTCACCAGAGATTTACTAAGGTAGAAACACCCTACTTTATTTCTATACCCATTCATGTTCTACAGACTTGCTTTGAAACTATTCCATAAAGTGTTTTTAAACTGTCACCAAACTTAACCTTTTAAGGACCAGATCCTTTGCAGAATGGTCAAACTTCTCTGTTATAAGCAATTTTCTTATAATTTTTTTGTAAATTCCTTTTTTAAATATTTTTAAATAATGAGTATTAATATGTCTTCTTTTCATACTATTTGTTTTAAAAAAATTTGAAACTAAAATGAATTTAATATGGTTTTTGAAATCTGTTATGCAAAACAAATCATAATAATTAGATAAACACTCCAAATGATCTCAATTTTTGGTTTGACATTTAAGGCGTATACAGAAACCATCTAGTGTACTCACAACAAAAAAACTATTTAAAATTTGAAGATTTGATAAGTGAATATGCAATGGAGTGTAATAAGGACCTTAACCTCTTGAGTTTGCAAATGCGATAAAATGTTCAATATATTGAATTTTCCAAAATTAAGAAGTAAAATAAAAAAAACTAGGCTTCATAAGTTTCATTTTCTTCGTTGGCCTTGTATGCAAAAAAATCTCATCTTCAATGATAAAATTGAGTTTGACCAATTAGCATCCACTATATGGATGATTGTCCTCAAAGGGTTAACTATCATTGCTTGAGTTAGGACTCCATTTTGAGATTCGTTTCGTATAAGATGGTCTAAGCCCGAGGAAGTCACTGTCATTCAAGAATTTAGATAACTATGAGAGAACAAATATAGGGTGTCTTTTATTCATTTGAGATAAAAATTATAAATGTATAGAAGTAATATAGGGTGTTTTAAAACCAATTTGAGAATATACTAAAATATATTATGGAATATACCCTAAATATATGAAATATACAGAATATATTCCAACTAGAATATATGAAAGATACCCTAAATATACTATAAATAGTAAAATATTTCAATTATTTCATAGCCCCCCATTAAATACCCTTTGTATGCTCATATGTACCCAAAATTTACACTAAGTGACTTCCCCAAGGGTTTAAGTGGTCTACGTGACTTCCACTCTGAAAATTCATAGCAATTACATGACTTATGCACAAATTCTAACTTTTTCTTGCAAAAATCCTCATTCTCAATCACTTATAATATACTATAAGAATATTTTGCCTTAAAAAAAGTGACACAGGTATGCTCGGAATTGGTTATTTTGATGGTTTTCAGGTGTTTCTACCTTCCGTAATGATTTAGCTGGACGATGATTTACAAAGTTCAGATTTTGCAAGGACGTTGTCAAGATTCTGAAATAGCATGACACGTGGCCCTGAAAGGTTCAAGCACACCTCAAAAGTGCCACACCTTCGGAGAGTTCTCCAACAAAGATTTAAAGCATTTTTCACATGTAAAACATTCTTTCACATTCGGCAAATGCAATGATATTTAACCATTACAATCCTTGCAACAAGCACTGCAATAAAAACTAGAGCAACGGGGAGACTACACCCTTCTCAGTGTTCACCACATGTACCAAATTCTTCTATTTCAAAAGTCTCACAATTTCTGTAGAGTGCATAAGTGAATTGAACTACACTAATTACATGTAGCATTGAAAAAGCTTAATATATTGAACTGAAAATGCTGCAAAAAAAACGAAAAGAAACCAAATGGAAAGGTTATAAAGGCACGTTATGATGTTATAACCATTCTAACTGTGCATTTCAGTCGAAATTAATACTTCAACGTTCCAGCCATTTTCAAGCTTTCCGACATACAATCTATAGAGGTACACATAGCAGACTGCAGGAGCTACCAAATCAAAGCAACTACAGTTTGCAACATTTTGGCAAAGCTAACAATAATATTTACCAACTTGTCCCAAACATGTTGCCATTGCTTGATTCCGAGACTCTGCGGTAGGCAATTGCAGTGAGACGAGATTAAGCTGCGTCATTATTGGAGGTCTTCAATTCATCTCCACATCATTGAGATATTTAGATCTGACAACTTGCGAGATCAGGTGGTCAACATGAGGAAAGCGTTGCACAAGTTGCTTGAACTCTTCACTATCAAGATACCTGGAAGGGCGCTTGACCAGGTGTAACGCATAAGTGATGATAGGCTTTGAGTTGAACTCTAACCCCAAGCTCAAAAAAGCTGTGAAATGTTTGGGATGGTCCCAGATGATATTGTCATTTTCTTGAACGTACTGCAAACAGTCGTCCCGCAGATCTGCAACGTCGTACTTGAGTGCTAGAAATAGGAGGTCCGCAAACATCCCTTGAAGATTTGACGTGGACACAGATGCTGTGTAGAAATAGTCGATAAAAGCATCGTAAATACCACTGGCTACAGTCGATTCACACTGCGTGCCTCCGATTCTTTCGAAACCGTACCTTATATTGGGTAAGGAAAGATATCGGTGTGATGCAGATTGTGCTTGATGAGCCTGAATCTCCGCCTTCATCACCACTGACTTGCTTGCCTACACGCAGAAAGTGATCGAAGAATCAAGCTTAGGGTGTTCAACATAACATCTAGGAACATTCATTGTTAGTGTTCGTAATGACAAGACCTATAAGTCTCCACTGTACGTAACTGCCACTGTTTATCGCCCACGACGAATTGAAGCTCGATCGATTCCTGATGGCATGGCATTCACATAATACAATCGTATCATCTACACCGATACCGTTGAGAGATTCGTTTGGTTCGCAGTCAACTAACGATTAAGGAGGTGGAGTTTGAGAGTGTAACACACCAGCACACAGAAATGCACACCTCTTGAATAATCGCCGCTTCCGCCAAAAACAGTCCAGTCATAAAACCCTGCAGCCTCCTGTCTTGTCTGCGGCAGTCTTGTGAATCCTAGCCTGAGAAAGGCCACTTCCTTGCAGAGCTTGGCCAATTCTTTGCAGAGCTTGGTGATCTGGCGATCCTGTTCAAGGATCCTTTTCTGCAGCTCCGCTTTCTCTTGTTCACAAATAGCGCTACCACCATGGCCTGCTGATTGCATGGTGGTACTCTCAGACATGACTCTGGCGATCAGGTCCTCCGGCATGATCGTGGAGCCCGTCGCCAACGTCTCCGCACATCCACACATCCTTCACAAACGAGGAACTGATCCGTGCATCCCCAGCAGCCCACACATGCAGCGAACGTGATACATCTAGATCAGTGAGTAGCTAGTTCAATGCAATAATTATCATACTTGCAAGATCGAATCCAGGTGTAGTGTAGACCAGCAAGATCAATCAATAGCAGTGATTCAGCAATTGCAGAAATGAGCTCCCTTACGTACTCACCTTGAACTTACGATGCGCTTGATCGATGAACTCCCATGCGCTCTCGGCCCTTCTCACTGCTCCGTTTTCAACCAGTCGACTGTTGCTTTCTTGCATTGATATTCCGGTAGAGTAGGGCTCCACGGTCAAGGGGTCTCAGGCTGAGCTTCGAGGTTCAATATAGTTCTTGTTATGGCAGGGAGTTATTAGTATCAGTACGTTCGTTTAGGTGATTTGCCGGCTCTGTAAGTCTCTGTAGAATGTTAAGATGATATAAGATGGCAGATTATGAAGCCTTTGGTCACTGATAGTGTTGTTTCACTTATATGTGTTAATTACTTCCTCTTCTTCTCGACAGTGTAGCCAAACTGGCGGCAGAAATAGGTACAGTGAGCCCACCAAAATAGTTATGCATGCATTGCCACGGTCTGACACTTGGCGAAGGTGGATGAAAAATGCTGAGAGCTTTTTTCAAATACCCAAGGGCAGCACTTGGCAAGCTTACAATCCTATCGTATTAACCCTTAACCCCTAAAACGTCCTCACCCCTGTCTAGTTTGGGCAGTTTTGCAAAGATGCATTATAAAATGCAACTAAGAGGAATATTTTAAACTTGATGTATGAATAAAAGTTGTATAACATAATGAATTTTAGATTCTATCCATACGATTAGGTCTGCAATTGCTATCACCAATCTTTTTCTATAAAATTTAAAACTTAAAATTCAAAATTATTTTGTAATTTGATTGCAATAAGATATTGACTATTTGTGGATGAAATTTGTTGTGATGGGTTGAAATGTAATACTCTAAACTGTGTAGTGATTTTTGGAGATTTTGTGGTTGCTTAATTTTATGAGTTGACTTTTTCAAGAGCACTTTTAGACTAAGATCTTAGAAATTTTTGGTGAAATACTGCAACATTTTCACAAATCATCCCTTGTCTAATGACTCTAATCAAATCATATATGCATGAAGCTAACTTCTGATAAAAAAATTAGTAAAAATTTCACAGTGTAAAAAGTACATGATGGAATGACAGATGAGAAAACAAAGTTTGTTTCTTTACATCATGCAAAATATCCATAGTTGGGCACTTAGGAGTTAACCTTTAAAGGACCATAAGGCCACAACGGGCTTCTGGAATTGGAAAGTGAAGAAATCTAATTGTTGGGCCGAGAAATGTAGGGTGAGCAACAAAGAGACCATGGCTCTTTTTGACAGTTGACTCTGTAGATACTTTTTGATCAGAAATTCATGAAGTGTGCAATTTTTGGTGTTTTTTTTATTTGCAAGGAGGCTAGGTGGCTGTCACTTCAGACCCTCATATCTTCCTCCTCACATGTTCAAATTACATAAAATAAATATGCATATGAGGATAGTGATGATCTCTAGATGCATGGTAATAATTTCAGAATTTTTGGAACACTTAAAGAACAATTTGATTTCAGCATATGTACTGTATAAAATACCCCAAACAAGTTCTATCAATTTTCTTGACAATGGCATTTTTTCAAAAATTGTGCAATTTTGTTGATCCTTTTTCATACGAAAGCTAAATAAGTCTTCTAAAGTTTCAACAATACTCATTGTCAAAATTATCCCACAAGAATGAGGAATTGAGCTTTTTACAAGAGCTAAGCTCAAACACCTCCCGTCTATCCCCACCTCCCCAAGGTTCACACCTCTCTCTAGATTTGGTAAATTGCAAAGATGCATTATAAAATGTAACCAAAAGGGATATTTCGAACTTGATGTATAAATAGAAGTTGTACATTAAGAATTTTAGAATTTATCCATACGGTAAGATCTATGATTGCTATCGGGCGTTCTCATGGTACGGGTGACTAAATGGCCTCAAAATGAAGTACTTTTTGAAGTACTGAATGTAGTGAATGTAGTGGTAAAAATAATTTTAACTAGAAAATATTTTCAATTACAACTTTCTTCTTATCCAAATTATCCATCTTTGATACATGAAATTTGATTTGTAATAATAGTGTGTAAAACATGTTGACTGCAAAAAGAAATGATATTTTAATGGTTTTTAACCTTCCCACACTATTTTTGGATTTTTTTTTTATGTTTCACTAAATCACCAGGGTGATTGCAAGCTACGGTCACCCACATTTTTTTGTCGCGTGTAAGCATTGTTGCACTTTTTCAATCTTTGGAAAATCATCAATAAATATTGGGATGGAATTTTGTGACGAAACAAATTGCATTGTTTCTAGAATTCCAAAGTTTGGATGTCTACCACAAAAAAGTTTGCAAAATTTCAATCTCTCTATCCAAATTAAGCATTTCTACTTGGATTTGGTAGCGTGTCGCTTGTCAAAAGTGCACCTATTTTATGGGAAATGCTAGAAGGGGGTCAAATTTGAACTTCACAAATTTATAGGAACATAACACAAGTATGTACAAAGCTACCATATTTTATTATTTTTGGTATCACGCTTACTTATTTTTTAATTAATTGTTTGGTGATGTTTTTGTTTTTTAAGATTTTCGTGCAGTTAAAACTTCTTTTTTTGAAAATGAAATAATGATCCAATTTCAGAGGTGGGATATAAAATGCATTTTTCATAAAACCTAGCTATGGATGTTATGTAAAAAAGGCTCTAATTACCCCTACTCGGTAAAAAACAAAAAAGGCTGTGGAATAAAGCACAAAGTCTTGAAATTAACTTAACAATTGCTAAAGTGAAAGTATTAGCATAAACCCTATTTGGGATGGTGAAATTTTTGATCTAATTGAAAGTTGAGAGGTGCGCATTACAACGCTAGTGCATGAGCTGCACGGCCTTTAGCTGCACAAGTTGCACTCTCCATTTGGTAGACCGTAGCTTACAATCACCCACCATATGTACATGTGTTTTAAGAAACAAATCCTTCATATGAGTTTCATGATCTTGCACATTTTTCCATTCTTAGGTTTTCGAGGCTTATTAAATATCATGAAATGGAAGGATTCTAATTTCAAAAAATAACTTCGTAACTATTCAACATCTAATCACATTAGACCACCTAAAAATTTGGATAATGAAGTTCTAATTATATAAGGGTCCATTTTACACTACATTTAGTTGAAACACTACATTGTATTTTTTACTAATATGGTTGTAGTCGAGTACTAATCCAAATATATCATTGTGTGGATATTCCTCATACCCATAAACCTTCAAAATCTCGTACATCCATTAATTACAAAAATTAATTAGAATTTTTCAAAGTCTGTTTTCTCAAAAAATCCATCACTTCGGATTACTTTTATCACTCACGTGTAACTTGATAGCACCCTCTCACTAGTATTTTGTATAAAATTTTAAACTCAAAACTGAAAATTCTTTTGTAATTCAATATGAAGAAGATATTGGCTATCTGTGGATGAAATTTGTTGTTGACTTTTGAACTAAGATCTTAAATTTTTTTGGTGAATCGCTGCAACACAAAATGGGGTATAAATTTTCACAATTCATCCCCTTTCTAATTGGTGCACACATGCATGAAGCTAACTTTCCATAAAATCTATTGTGAAACACTCCACACTGCAAAAAGTGCATGATAGATGAGAAAACATGGATGTAATCTGTACATCGTCCAAAAAATAGACACCTGGGTAGTTAAATGTTAAATCATCTCCAAACTTAAGTATTATGAATTGAATTACATGACTTCATAAAGTTTGGTTTTAGATAGGATGGTTTAACCCTTAAACACTCCAGTGTCTACATAATCAATGATGAACAAATCATGTGAGCCTTCTCTTGACTATATATACAGTGAAATTTTTCACCCATCCAAATTTTTCTTGGTTCTTGTGCTAGTTGATTACCATTTGTACACTATAGATTTTCATAATTATAAGATATTGTGAATTTTGGTAAAATAACAAAATTGGTTTATGTCTAGTTTCATTCTTAGTTCAAAAAATGAGATCTTAAAAATGATTTTCCAAAAAATAAAAATAAAAATAAAAAGAATTATACCATCTTATAGAGCATATTATTCCAAATTAAATTTAAAATTGTTAATTTGGAAACTTTAATTGAATTTCAAAAGAAATCCTAAAATTTTAATTAAAAAATATATAACATAAAGGATGATAAATCCAATCGTAAAAATGTGATCTACACATAATTGACATTTATCAACTCTATTTTTGTTATTATTCAAACATTTTATGACACGTCTTTTAAATCGGAGCATCAGAATACTCATAGCAATTACTAATATGACTCATTCACATATTCTATTTTTCTTGTAAAATCATTACTCTCAATTCTTAATACTATAAAAATATTCTACCTTAAAAAAAATTACTCCATTGAATTGATTATTTTGACGGTTTAGTTGTTTCTACTGTACATAACGATTTAGGTGGACAATAGAGTTATTTGCAATGTACAAGGAGTTTAGGGGTCAGTATGTTTCCTTGAAATTCACAGAAACGTAAGGTTCCGTCAGAAATTATAGGAGAATATAAAACATGTGGATTGGCTTCTTTTTGGGTTTGTCTGACGTGATGCCTCACAAGTGAATCAACTTGTTTTATGAGTTGTCGCACATGATGTCTCATATGAAGAGGGTGAGTTTGACAGAGGGAACTAAAATTGAAGGTTGACTGTTTTATTTAACTATTGAACTTGAGTAATTGATGGCATGCAAGAAAACTTGGGTCATAAGTTTTTGAGCACCGTTTCTAATGCTTTCAAAGTTTGCATCCACAATTTTTTTTAGTTCTCAACACAAGTTCTTTTTTGGGGAACAAAACTATTGTTCACTCAAAGTTTGATCCACTCACCCACTTTTGAGTGACTTTACAAATAACTCTAATGATTTACAAAGTTTAGATTTTGCAAAGGACATTGTCAAGATTTTGAAATAGCATGACACGTGGCCCTGAAAGGTTCAAGCACACCTAAAATGTGCCACACCTTCGACAGTTCTCTAACAAAGATTTAAAGCATTTTTCACATGTAAAACATTCTTTCACATTCACCAAATGCAATGATATTTAACCCTTGATTTAACCATTACAATCCTTCCAACAATCACTGCAACAAAAACTAGAGCAAGGGGAGACTACACCCTTCTCAGTGTTCATCACATGTACCAAAATGTTCTATTTCGAAAGTCTCACAATTTCTGTAGAGTGCATGAGTAAATTGAACTATTTACTAAAAGAATTCATTGAAAAGCTTAAGAGGACGTTTGTATGGTACCCGTGGTCCACTAGAATTCTTGTCCATTTTGCACTCTTTTCAGGATTTTGAGAATTTGAAAAATCCATTTAAAGGAGGGAATAATAATTTTGTGAAATTTAAAATGGTAGGATGGACCATATCGATTACAGAGAAAAAAGATTGATAGAAAATTAAAAGTATGACATTATATTTTTATGGAGGATGAAACAAAGGGTAAACAAGTCCATTGTCACAATGCATAATATGGGGTGGTTGCAAGCTACGGTCACCCAAACTTTTTGTCGCGGCATGCAAATTTGTGCACTTACCCAATCTTTGGAAAATCATCAATAAATATTGGAATGGAATTTTGTGACGAAACAAATTGCATTGTTTCTAGAATTTTAAAGTTAAGATGTCTACCACATTAAAGTTTGCAAATTTTCAATCTTTCTATCCAAATTAAGCATTTCTACTTAGATTTGGTAGCGTGTCGCTTGTCAAAAGTGCACCTATTTTATGGGAAATGCTAGAAGGGGGTCAAAATTGAACTTCAAAAATTTATAGCAACATACCACAAGTGTGTACAAAGGTACCATATTTTATTTTTTTGGGTACCACGCTTACTTATTTTTTAATTAATTGTTTGGTGATGTTTTTGTTTTTTAAGATTTTCGTGCAGTTAAAACTTTTTTTTGGATTTTTTTTTCTGGAAATGAAATAATGGTTCAATTTCAGAGGTGGGATATGAAATGCATTTTTCATAAAACCTAGCTAAGGATGTTATGTAAAAAAGGCTCTAATTACCCCTACTCGGTAAAAAACAGAAAAGGCTATTGAGTAATGCCCAAAGACTTGAAATTAACTTAACAATTGCTAAAGTGAAAGTATTAGCATAAACCCTATTTGGGATGGTGAAATTTTTGATCTAATTGAAAGTTGAGAGGTGCGCATTACTACGCTAGTGCACGAGTTGCATAGCCTTTAGCTGCACAAGCTGCACTCCCCACTTGGTAGACCGTAGCTTGCAATCACCCTATGCACTTTAAATTTTAAAAGAGACGAAGAACATAGGGTTGTTAATGGAATTTTGAACTATGAATATTTCCAATGTGAAAATATGTGAAAATAAATAGCTTCCAAATTTTTCAATTATTTTTAATTGATTACAATTTCAAATTTTCAAATGTGTTATTCTTGGGAGGGATTAATTGTTTCTCTATTTTTAGGAACTTTTTTCATGGATTTCTTTTTCTATTGTACTTGAGAATGAAATTTTGCACATTGGTTTATTTTTAGATTTTAATAATATAGAATTAAAAATGAATTCTGTTTACATTCAAAGTTTGATGATAATTTGGTAAAACTGTTATTGAAATGGGAGTTATGATATTCAAAATCTTCCAACATAAAATCATTTTAACATTCTGAAACTTTATTTTTAAATAATATGTACATATATCTAGAAATTGGTTCACTTATTTTGCACTGAATCATTGCTATATAATTTCAAATTGGTTTCAAAGTTGACATTTTTGACAAAATTCTCAAAATGCATAAATGTGCACCAAAACGTAGTTAGTTCACCAAGAGGGGTTGATGGACCGTACCATACGTACGCCAAATACATTGAACTGAAAATGCTGTGTAAATGAAATAACCCAAATGGAAAGGTTACAAAGGCACGTTATGATCAATGTTGTAACCATTTTAACCGTGCATTCCAGTCGAAATTAAAACTTTAACGTTCCAGATATTTTCAAGCTTTCCTACAAACAGTCTCTGTAGACGTACACATAGCAGACTGCAGGAGCTACCATATCAAAGCAACTACAGTTTTGAAACATTTTGGCAAAGCTGACGATCATATTTACCAAGTCCCAAACACGTTGTTGCCATTGCTTGATTCCGAGACTCTGGGGTAGGCAATTGCAGTGAGACGAGATTAAACTGCATCCTTATTGGAGGTCTTCATCGCCTCATCGTTGAGGGATTTAGATCTGGCAGCTTGCAAGATCAGGTCGTCAACATGAGGAAAGCGTTGCACAAGCTGCTTGAACTCTACACTGTCAACATAACCGGAAGGGCACTTCACCAGGTGTACCGCACAATTGATGACAGGCCTTGAGTTGAATTCTAACCCTAAGCTCAAAAAGGCTGTGAAATGATAGGGATGGTCCGACACAATATTGTCATATCCTTGAACGTACTGCACACAGTCGTCCCGCAAATCTGCAACGTCGTACTTCAAGGCTAGAAATAAGAGGTCTACCAACATCCCTTGGAGATCTGAGGCGGACACGGATGCTGTGTAGAAATAGTCGATAAATGCATTGTAAATTTCAGTGGCTGAAGACGATTCGCACTGCGAGCTTCCTATTCTTTCGAACCCGTACCTTATATCGGGTAAGTACGAAGTCGCAGATTTTGAATGATGAGCCTGAATCTCCGCCTTCATCGCCACTGACTTGCTTGCCTGCACACAGAAGGTGAAGAATCAAGCTTAGGGTATTCAACATGACATCCGGGAACATTTATTGTTAGTGTAATGACAAGATCTGTAAGTCTCCACTGTAACTCTAACTGTACATCGCCCACGACGAAGCTCGATATATCCACTCCTGATGGCATTTACATTGTACTGCACATGCGACAATCGCATCACCTATGTTGATAGACTTATGAGATTCGTTTGATTAGCAGTTAGCAAACGATGAAAGAAGGTGTAGTTTGAGAGCGTAACACACCAGCACACAGCGATGCACGCCCCTGATATATTTGCCGCTTCTGTCACGAACAGTCCAGTCATGGAACCTCGTGAACCCTAGTCTGAGGAAGGAGACTTCCTTGCAGAGCTTGGTGATCTGGCGATCCTGTTCATGGATCCTTTTCCACAGCTCCACTTTCTCTTGTTCACAAATACCGTTACCACCATGGCCTGCTAATTGCATGGCGGCAATCTCGGACATGACTCTGGCGATCAGGTCCTCTGGCGTGATCGTGGAGCCCATCGCCAACGTCTCCGCAAATCCACACATCATTCTCAAACGAGGAACTGATTTGTGCAATCCCAGCCCACACATGCATTCAACGTGGTTCATCTTAGAAACCAGTAAGTAATTCCATTCGAACAATAATTATCTTACTTGCAAGATCAGATTCTGACGTAGTCTAGACCTGCAAGAGTAATCGATAGAAATGATTCGGCAATTGCAGACATGATCAACGAAGTCTCCAGAGAGCTGTGGTCTGGACCGAACATATATCCAAACCTGTTGCGGACGTCTGAAGAATCTTACTAGCAATTGAAATTTGGAAGATGTGAAGATGAGAAGAGCTCCCTCAGGCGCTCACCCAGAATTTACGATATATGCGCTTGATTCTGAACTTCCATGCGCTCTTCGCCCATCTCACTGCTCCGCTTTCAACCAGTGAGTCGACTGTTGGTTTTATACATTGATATTCCGGTAGAGTAGGGTCTCAGGCTGAGCATCGAGGTTCAACATAGTTCTTGTTATGGCAGGGAGTTATTAGTATCAGTACCCTCGTTTAGGTGATTTGCCGGCTCTGTAAGTCTCTGTACTCTGTAGAATGTTAAGATGATAATAAGTTAGGATGGCAGATCATGAAGCCTTTGGGCACAGTGCTGTTAAATTATTTCATATTTATCCTGGCAGTGTGGCCAAACTGGCGGCATATACATTAAATGATCAGCACACCCAAATAGTTATGCATTGGCAGGGTCTGACACTTAGCGAAAGTGGATGAAAAATGCTGAGGGCCTTTCCAAATAGCTCTCTATGCTCACACGTCATGGTTATGAGTTGTGGCCAAGAGAAATGAAAATGCAACTGGATGCTGGCATGATATGGGTACCCCCTCCCAAAATAGTGTGATTTTCGAGAAATATCTTTCTGGTAAGAAAAAAAATCGAAAAACTACAAAAATTAGAGAGTGTTATAGACACCATGGCTGCAACTATTTTAAGGTAGAGGGTTCCAAAACCAACAGGGTTCTAATTCCAACATAATCTAGGCACAATAATCATCCTAGAAACTAAATTTAGGTAGACAATAGATGGCTTATCATTTTGATCAACATCCAATAAGAGCTCTATGATGTGCCTAGATTTGTGTTCTAAAATAAATGCATGGTCTAGATTCTATTGGAATTAGAACCCTGTTGGTTTTGGAGCCCTCTACCTTACATGGTGTTAACCCCTAACTGCCTAAGCGTCCGTTTTTTGGACGATGTACAGATTTCATCCATAATTTCTCATCCGTCATGCACTTTTAGCAGTGTGGAATTTTTACTGTAGAATCTATGGGAAGATAGCTTCATGCATATGTGATCCGAATATCCGATTAGAAAGGGGATGATTTGTGAAATTTTTATGCCTCATTTCATGTTGCAGTGATTCACCCAAAATTTTGAAGATTTTAGTGTAAAAGTGCTCTAAAAAAAGTCAACTCATAAAATTAAGCAACCAAAAAATGTCCAAAAATCACTACACTTAGAGTATTACATTTCAACCAATCACAAAGAATTTCATCCATAGATTGTCAATATCTTATTCGTAATTGAATTACAAAATAATTTTGAATTTCACGTTTCAAATTTTATACAAAATTATTGGTAATAGCAATCATAGATCTAACCGTATGGATAGAATCTAAAATTCATAATGTACAACTTTTATTCATATATCAAGTTCAAAATATCCCTCTAGGTTGCATTTTATAATGCATCTTTGTAAAACTGCCGAATTTGGAGAGGGCTCTAGGCATTTAGGGGTTAAAGATGGAATTTCTAACTCACATAAAATGAGTTAAACATAAGTCACACTATGTGAAACGCATAAGTGGTACCCATATGAGGCCATTCCCCAATTCTTAACCCCTAAATAATGCCTACAGCCCTCTCCAAATTGGGCAGTATTGCAAAAATGCATTATAAAATGAAATTAAGAGGGATATTTTGAACTTAATGTATGAATAAAAGATTAAAATTTGTACATTATGGATTTTAGATTCTTTCAATACAGTTAAATCTATGATTGCAATTACCAATATTTTGTATGAAATTTGAAACTTAAAATTCAAAATTCTTTAGTAATTCAATTACAAATAAGATATTGACAATCTATGAATGAAATTTGTTGTGGTGGGTTGAAATGCAATACTCTAAGAGAATAAGAGTAGTGATTTTTGGAGATTTTTTGGTTGCTTCATTTTATGAGTTGCCTTTTTCAAGAGTACCTCTGAACACTTTTGAACTAAGATCTTAGAATTTTTTGGTGAATCACTACAACATGAATTGAGGTATAAAAGAAATTCACTAATTATCACCTTTCTAAATCGTTCGCACATACATGAAGCTAACTTCCCATAAAATCTATAGTAAAAAAATTACACTACAAAAACTACATGACGGATGAGAAAACGTGGATGAAATTTGTACACCATCTAAAAAAGGGACGCTTTAGTTAGTTAAGGGTTAAAGCTCCCGGTCACTTCCCATAGTTAAACTAAACTTGGACCGGAAGGAATGAATATGCACCAAAACGAGGGTGTGTTGATTTCTTTTAAAACATATTGCATTTGGAAAATAAAATACTTTCATAGGTGGTTTCGAAAACTTCATTACTGGATTAATTAAACCACTGCGTGCTCTAATATATAAAAATATTTGGAATCTGACCTGTAACTTGTCAGATACCGTATAGGCCTCGAAGTTTTAAAACCACATTATTTCAAATTTTGGGCACACGTAACTCCCAAACTACATCTCCAAAAACAGAAATTTCATTGGATTTGAGTTTAAAATGGCCAAACAAGTTACCCTGAAATTTTCAAATCATTCCAACACTTTGTATTCTTCTGACTCTTTTTTAGTCCCTACATATGGTCTTCATATTTTGCAGCCAACAACCTCTTTTGCTTGATCCACCACAAATGCACTTTGACCATGAAAAAATAACCACTGTGATACTTCATTAGAGAAAAAATGAACCCTCACATGGGCCCTCCGAACTCTCCTTATGGGACCCCTCGATTACATATGAATTGTACTTTTGTAGCGACCATTCCCCTATTTACGCTCACTTTGTGATGTCAAGGGTGACAGAGGGGGTCGAATGTAATTGGAGCACGTAGTGTATGTACTGAAGTAGGCTAGGGCCTGAGGTACAAGAGGGAGCCCTTCATGATGTGGTACCTTGAGATTCTATCTTTTTTTTATTCAAGCACTATAGTGACATGTGTGAGTATTGTAGTTGAAAACACATGACTGAGACGCAATCATTCCTCCCACATGTGATCAAGTAATAAATATATGGATTACAAGGCTCCACTACGCACTTGTCCCTGGTACTAGTAGAGTAGAAAATTCAATTAAAAGTAATGAGCCCTACATGTACTGCATGTACCCTTCACCCAAGATACAGACATGTTTTTGTAACCTTGCCCTACCCCATCTAGCTCCAAAGAAATAGGTGCCAATGTCCAAGCTTAGAGGCCCATTCGAGGGTTCATTTTTTCTCTAATGTATAGCCTTTTTGGTAACCTCAACTACCATGGTCTGGGTTCCTTTTTAGAGTGGTGTAAATCCAAAGCGTCCCGGGACGAGTTTGTAGGGCCAATCACAAGTCTATGGGACAACTTCTTGGTCACTAGTGTAAACCGTCCCTCTGTTCCTTTGTGCTTACTGTTTATAGCGAGATAAAAGCCGAAGGTGAATTAAAACTATTGGATTTCACCCGAAAATAAAATCACCGCTTCTCATGGGCTACAAGAGCAATATGCCACTACATAGAAACAATCATTTAGTATGGTCTAAAGTATTTATCATAAGGACATACTATTCAACAAGGGAAAAGCACAATAAAGTGTACTACAAAATTGGGATGCTCAAATTAGAAAATGAACCATGTTTACAAAAACGCCAAAAAGTGAAGTGATTTTTTATTAGCTTTATTTTTTGCATATGTATTTATGTTCCTAACCTACATAGGCATTATAGGAATGTGTTTTTAGCTCAAGAACCCTACAACTTTTAGAGTTTTTATGAAATCAAAGTGAATCATAGTAAATTTTAGATTTCCTTTTTCCACTAAACAAGAGCAAATTCACATAATAATGGTGTGGTTAGTGTTCACTGTCCTTCATAATGATCAGGGGTTAGTATTGCGTGATGACTCCCCTCAAGTTTTTGACTTTTTGTTACGCAATTTAAAAAACTTACAGTTCAAAATGTTCAGAACTCTGATTTCTTTAACTCACTTTCTGATACTTTTTTTTATTGATTTTATAGATTGATTTATTGAAGTTTTTATGAACTTAGATTTTAAAGTAATTTGCATAAATAAATTAAGATATTTGATAGTTTGAATTTTGATATGTGTACTAGATTTTCTATTTTAAAAGGTAAAACAATTTTGAATTCATTTTTGAGGATTGGAATATATTAAACGTTTTCTTTACAAGCTTAAAAAGTGTGTTTTTAAAGTCAAAAGATACTATAAGCTAAAAGAAATTAGCTAAGAAGGTTAAGTGAACTCACTTGAAAACACTTTTTTTTCACTTGAAAATTGCACTTTTTGTGTTCACTTTATTGTGCTTATCCCCAACATCAAGTCATATTGACATTAGATCATATATTCCCATGTACGTTGAAAATGACATGCTCAACAGTTCTATATTTGAAGAGCCTTTCAACATAAAACGTCCACCTTTACACACCAAAATATGTTCTCCAAATAGTTTGTAGACCAATCATAAATTAAATATAGGATATATTCAACTAAGGTTAGATTTGAAGGGCCATTGAAATTGACACTCTCAAGTTATAGATTTTATTTGAAGAGCCCTTTAACTTAAAATCCTCCACCCAAATGTGCTCTCCAAATAGTTTGTGGACCAATCAAAAATCAAGTGTAGGATATATTCAACTAAAGTAAGATTTGAAGGGCCATTATTTAACATGGTAGGATGGAAAGTTACCACCTTAGAGGCTATTTGGAAAGGCCCTTAGGGTGTTTGCATGGTGCGGTTCACTACATTGAGGGAATTTTGGGTTGTGCAATATCATGACTTTTAGTGCACAACGTGCATATTGTGCATTTTGTCTGAAAATTTAACTTTTATACCAATTTTAAAAATATGTTGCAATGATACAATGAAAAAGGAAATGAGCTAACTTGTAAACTCAGGTACGTATTAACCATAGAATAAAATCATAGTTTGTCACAATGATTTTATCTTGAAGATTTTGAGTATCAAAAATCCCATTCTAATAATAATAGTTTGACCAATTTATGATCAAACTTTGAATGTAAATATAGTTGATGTTTGATTTAATATTTGAATTTGTAAAAAATAAGCCTAGCTGTAAAATTTCTTTGTCAAACAAATTCAAAAAAGAAATTCATCAAAAAAGAAATTAAAATAGAGAAACATTTCTTTTAATCCAAAAATAGCACATTTTATAATTTAATATATGAAAAAGATTCAAAAAGGTTTGAAAAAATTGGAACATATTTTTCTTCACTTATTTGCACATTGGAAAAATCAATTTATAGCTCAAAATTCCATCCACACCCCTCTTTTCTTCTTTTTTGGAACTTTTGAATGCACTTTTGCATTGCGACGAGGCACTAGTTTTTTGCATAAACAATAATTTAGATTACATATATGTTATTTTTAATCTCTCTTTTTTGGCATTGGTAGAGTACATCACCCTAGTTAAAGTAGTCCAATTTTTTTAATAACTTCTACCACCAATTTCTATTTAGTATTTATGAATTTCTAAATGTTTAAAATAGTTGCAAAGTTGTGCATTCCGACACAAAAATTGGTGAACCGTACCATGCAAGCACTTTTCAACATTTTCTATATACTTTCTCCAAGTTTTAGACCCTCCCAATGCATAACTGTCATTTTGGTGTGTTGTACCTTTTTATGCCGCCAGTTGGCTACTATGCCACCAAGAGGATGAAGTAAGTTAACCCTCAATAGACGCAAAGAGCCCCTCGGGCTCCTTTGAGAGATAATATTGAGCAAAAATTTAGCTTTGATCAACCAAGTTTGACTCGGAGGGAATCAAACTGTAGATGTGAGGAGTGTTGAGGTTGTGAACTCAATTTCCGCATGAATTCTAAATAATTGCGCTTGTGGGAAGAGCAAATTCTCCAAAGAGAGTCTCAAACTCTTAGCCTACGAGAGGATTTGAGAGAGAACTCAAATTTTGAGGACTAAGTCGGGTGAGTTGTGTTGACTTCTCTCTATTTGTTAGCCCGCATGGAACAAGGGACAAAAAACTAAGTGTTGCCTAGATAGAAGGAAGTTTTGAAAAACTTTAGGCTACCCCGGAAGGCCAATGTCTATTAACTCCTAAATGCCTAACCGACTGTATGTGGTCGACCCAAAATTTCAGGGAATGATACCAAAATTTCAGAGAACTTTAAACGTTTGTAACTTTTGCAAAAATAATAATTTTTTGAGCGTGATTTTTTCCCTTGTAGATATTGAAACTAATCAACCTTTTCAGAAAGGAAGTTTGAAATTTTTTACTGATTTTCCTCTAAAGCCCTCAAAGTGACAATATCTCAAATTGTCACAAATTTGAAAATCTATTTGGAATGGAGTCTTTAGGGTTTTATCAAACAAGATTAGCTCTAACATAAACAAGGTAATCACCATATAAAACCAATTTTTTTGACCTATCGTATTTGACTTGAAGTCAAAATGACTAAACATGTATTTTTTTATGAATTTTCAAAGATAGTTCAAGTTTTAAATTGATTATTAGAAAATTCATGACTTTTCTAAAACTGAATTGTACGGATGCTGTCTTATTGTTGTGGTCTACATATATTTAAGGATTATAAATCATAAAAGTTGAATAAAATGGAAAATTATAACACATCTAGTTTCTCAAGAAAACCAATTGGCACTTAGGGTTAAAGGATAAACAACATTTTGCCTAATTGCTTCATAATCTACCATCTTATTATCATCTTAGTATTCTACAGAGCTAGAAAATCACCTAAACATACTGATTATATTTTAATAACTCCATGCCATGGCAGAAACTATGTGGAACACTACTAGAAATTCGGTGACCAAATGAACAAAAATTGCACAGAAAACTGTTGTCCACGCTTGTTGTTTCGGACGTGTTGTCCGGGTCATGAATCAACAAAAAATTGTTAGTCAGTTTTGTTGATTTGAACAAATCTTGCCCCCTAAAAAAAAAATCAGTTTTTTTTCACTACCCGACAATTTTGGGCAGTCCAAATTTTTTGAGCTACTCAAAAAGTCCGGGCAGCACAAAAATTTCTGGGCTGCCTGAAATTTTCGGGCAGACTGGAAATTTTCGGGCTCCGGGCTGCCCGAAATTTCAGGCAGTTCAAATTTTTGAACTACCCGAAATCTCAAGCAGCCCGGAAATTTCCACACCCGGGCATGACCCCCCGGGGTTTGAACTCAATATCTCTTTCATAAAGTGTTTGTTTTCAATGAATCTTGTTTGGCAAGTTGCGCCTTCTAGTCTGATTTTTTCGATCCAAATTTCATTTGAATCCAAGATGTTTTGAAGTTCTAACATGCATTTCACTAGAAGGGGGTCTACCAAAAACCATTTATCTTTTGTAAGTTTTTTACTATTTTGAAAAAAAATCTACTTCTTGACATTTCATCAATGAAATTTTTGGTGTTGTTCTCTTGTTTAACCCCAAAATGCCCATAGCTCTCTTGAGAATTGGTGAATTGTAATGATGCAATATCAAATGCAACTAGGAGGGATATTTTGAACTTTATGTATGGATAAAAGTTGTACATTATGTATTTCATCTAGTATCCATATGGATAGATCTATGATTGCAATCACTAATATTTTGTATGAAGTTTCAAAATTGAAATTCAAAATTATATTCTTATTCGATTACGAATATTATATTGACAATGTTTAGATGAACTTTCCTGTGATAGGTTGAAATGAAACACCCTAACTGTACTGATTTCTAGAGATTTCTTAGTTGCCTAATTTAATGAGTTGACTTATCTAAGAGAACTTTTGAACTATTTTGAAGTAAAATATAGACTTTTGATGAATCATTGCAACACGAAATGAGGCATAAAAATTTCACAAATCATCTTTCTAATCAATTCATATATTCATGAAGCTCATTTCCCATATTATTATATGCAATGAACTTAATTACTCTACTTTCATTGATTTAATGTAAAATTAATATGTGTACTCTAGTTTTCAATGTTTTTAATAACTTGATGCAATATGATGGGTGTTTTTGTGGTACGGCGTTGAAAACATAGAGTTACAAGTTGGGATGTTAGAGTTTGTTGACATTCATAATAGTCAAACATTTATTTATAAAAACATTGAAATAGAACGCTTAATTATTTTATAAAACAATGTCTGAACTTTGCATATTAAGTGTTTCAAAAATTCATTAAATAGCATTTGAATCCCTATGTGTAATCTTATTGATTTGTTACTATCAACATATATACAATTTGCGTAAATATATTCCATAAAATTACAAGAATATTCCAAAACATTCCAAAACATTATATATATACTTTATACATTCCAAAATATTTCCAAAGATGTTTAAAGATTCCCAAAGATTCCAAACTATTCTAAAAACATTCCAAAAGATTCCAAAATATCTCCAAAGATTCTAAAAAAATCAAAAGGTTTCAAATGATTAAAAGGATTCTCCAAATATTCCCAAAAGTTTCTCCAGAGATTCCAAAATATTCTCCAAAGATTCCACATAGGATACTGAAAGCATTCCCAAAAATATTCCCCAAAGATTCTAAAATCATTCCTAAAAGCATTCCCAAAAAAAATACCAAAATCATTCCATATAAACATTCCATAAATTTTATATTTTGCAATCTAGTTTTTAGTGTTTTTGAAAAATTGATATTTCATAATGTGCTTTTCAACATTTATAGAATTAGTAATTTAAGAAACTTGTTGGATTTCTATTGATTCGGTCACAATTTTTCTTGTAGTGGTAAAACCAACAAAAACTATGAGACGTCTATTGAACCCTTTACAAAAAATTGTTCAATATGTCAAGTCGTGACCGCCATTGCCCAGAACAACAAAGAATTGTTGATTTTCTGTTGGTTTGGTTGTCATTTTCTAGTAGTGGAACCTCAACATTCAGCTTGAGATCCTAAGTGCCTTTTTACATGACGGGCTAGGCCAATCGAATTCATAGGGAATAGTGGCTCAAGCTAGGAAGTTCTGACACGGCTTGAAGAAAGTACATGAGGTTTCCATTTTGGTTCAACCCAATTCTCTTCCTTGGGACCATGCCAGAAATTATCTTAAGTGCATTAGAATATAATTTCAGCCCATTAGAATGTACATTTTAGGGAATGACCTTGACTCCTTGTAAAGCCTTTGGAGTTGATTTCGTGAATTCAATCAATTAATTAACTACAAGGATTCAAGCATGTTATAGCTCCAAATTGATCTCAAGCCCGTCATGTAAAGCAGTCCTAAGACCATGGAGCCCTACTTAACCAGAATATAAAACAATAGTCGATTGGAAGCGGAGCAGTGAAGGAGGAACCGAGTGTGCATGGGCATGGGAGCTCAGCAATCAAGCACATCGTAAATTCTAGGTGAGTGCATGCGGAAGCTCTTTTCATCTTTAAATATTCCAATTTCCAGTTGGTAATAAGATTCTGCAGACGTCCGCAACAAGCTTGAATGTCCGAGTAATGTGTATGTACATAGACTAGTGGATGTTGGCCACCCAGCGTGTGTTTGCATTGATATATAGATGTTTGATACATAGAGTATCTTATACTTATTTATGTTTAACCCCTAAACATCCAACCGTTCAGAAAGTGAACGATCTACAGAATCAAACGCAGTTTTCTCATACGTCATTGACTTTTTGCAGTGTGGATTTTTCACTATATATATTTCATGGGAAGTTAGCTTCATGCATGTATGATCCGATTAGAAAGGAGATGATTTGTCATAAGAGTCAGAGGTGGTAGACTTTTTCGTGCTTTCGCCCATCAAATAAAAAACCTCATACAAGTCAAATCTTTGAACATGTGTTCATCGAAGGCTTGGGATTCTAAGCTTTCTTTTTAAATCAAAAAAAGAAAGAAAAAGAAAACACCTCCCCTTTGAAGTTGTCTCCAATTCTACAAATTTTCTCTTTTAAAAATTATAAAAACTATCAACAAAAATCCTCCTATCAATTTTTTAACATGCATCAAGACCCTAAGTTTAAATAAAATTCAAAAATTTGAAAAACTTCCCTTTTAAAGTTGTCTCCGAGTCTAAGTAGACTTTTCAAGAATGTAAATTATCAAAAATAAAAATTATCTACTAAAGAATTTCAATCTTGTTAAATGTTTGAACATGTTAGTGTTTGTTGTGGCTTTGAGTTTCAAAATAAAATTGAAAACTTAGAATAACATTGCCTTCAAAGTTGTCTCCTACTCTAAGTAGACTTTTTAGGAATAGAAACAATCAAAAATAAAAATCATCAACTAAAAAACCTCGGTTTTATCAAATGTTTGAATATTTGATCATTGAGGACTTGAGACCTTGAGTTCAAAAATAAAATTCAAAAATTAGAAAAACCTCGGCTTTAAAGTTGTCATCAATTCTAAGTAGACTTTTCAAGAATATAAATTATTAAAAATAAAAGTTATCAACTAAAGAACCTCAGTCTTGTCAAATTCATATATACATTGGAGGATGATTTACTTTTAGAACTTTTTGGTGTTTTTTACTTTTATAAATTACATTACTATTATAAAAATATTATAAAAATAGAATAGTTTTTATATTAAAGTAAAAGACTCAAACCAAAAACAAATTCCATGTGGAACTGTCTTAGTGATCAGTCTTGCTTCCTCTTATTTGCTTCTATTCTCTGCATTACGGTTTACAGCACTGTCCAGTCCTTTGGAAGAAATTGCAGCTCTCTGGAGACTTCGTTGATCATGTCTGCGATTACCGAATAATTTATGTCCATCGATTGCTCTTGCTGGTCTAGACTTAATCTGGATTCGAAGGATAATAATTGCATGGAATTACTCACTGATATAGATGTATCTCGTTCACTGCGTGTGTGGGTTGGGATTGCACGAATCAGTTGCTCGTTTGTGAAGGATGTGTGGAGGTGCGGAGACGTTGGCGATGGGCTCCACGATCATGCAAGAGGACCTGATCGCCAGTGTCACGTCCGAGATTGCCGCCATGCAATTAGCAGGCCATGGTGGTCACAATACTTGTGAACAAGAGAAAGCGGAGCTGCGTAAAAGGATCCATGAACAGGATCGCCAGATCACCAAGCTCTGCAAGGAAGTGACATTTCTCAGACTAGGGTTCACGAGACTGCCGCAGACAAAACATGATGCTCTAGGATTCCATGACTGGACTGTTCGTGACAGAAGCGTCAAATATATAAGGCGCGTGCATCGCTGTCACAGGGAGAGATAAAAACACTCCCACATGGGATTTCATATAGGAAGTGGGACAAAATTCCCACAATTGTAACTTTCCTGGGATAATTATAGTGTATTTTTGATCTGGGAAAGTTACAATTGTGAAAAATTTGTCTGCGTTTCCCATATGGGAATCTTGTTTTTATCTCCCTGTGTGTGTGCTGGTGTGTTACGCTCACAAACTCCACCTTCTTTCATTGTTTGCTAACATCGAACCAGACGAATCTCATAACTCTATCAACGTACGTAGGTGATGCGATTGTCGCAAGTGCAATTATTGTTGTGCTGGCATAGATGAGCATTGGATGAAACGATGTAGTTTAGCTCTGGATGACATTCATCCAACGTACTCGTTGTCTCTCTCGATATACTCTGTCTTGCAGACTTCTCGTCTGTCTGTTGTTGTATCATTTTTCTGTAGCAATAAACATAAGGTGATCAGAGCACAAATGGCCTGATACCGTTGTTGTACTCTTGTGTGTGCTTGTGCGTGTAACAATTATAGTCTGGTATTACTCTGATTTCAATAGGTTATGGGCTTATTTGACACCACAGGAGAGTTTCTACGTGCCATTTTGAGTTTTCTTGTTTCTTGATCTTGATCTTGTCTGTACGCCAGTTCGGGCAGTGGCGCTTGCGTTTTCGCCTGACAGTTACGTAGAGCGGATTTCGTGATGTGTAAGGAACATTGTTGATCGAGTTCTTTCTTTCGTATTCTGATCTTTCTTTACTTCTTGAAAGAAGACGCTTGTTAGTTTTTTTTTTTTTTTTTTTTTTTTTTTTTTTTTTTTTTTTTTTAGTCCAGTACGTTGTTAGTCACCAAAGCATGGCCGAGAGTGAAGAAAAAGTTAAAGAGACCGCCACGGTTGAACGTTATGATGGAACTAATTTTCATCTCTGGAAAATGCATATGTCGTTCATTTTTCAGTCTCGTGAACTTTTCGGAATAGTAAACGGTACTGAGCAAAAATCTACTTATACTACCGCTGAAGGGAGAGCAAACTGGGAGAAACGTGATAAGCAGGCTATTGTTGCCATACTTGCTGCTATTAGCAGCAAACATCGTGCTGAAGTAATCAACTGTTCCACATCTCATGAAATGTGGACGCAGCTTGATACTTATCATGAACAACACTCTGAAGAATGTGTCATTGCTTTACAAGAGCAATATTATCGTTGTAGACTTGGTGAGAATGATAGTATCGCAGTCTTTATCAGCCAAGTACAAAAGCTTGCGAAGCAGCTTTCTGATCTTGGTCAAATAATTACAGAGCGACAGATTTTAAGCAAGGTGAAGTGCAGTCTTCCACCGAGCTATGATTCTTTACTACTCGCTTGGGACAGTGTTCCTCTTGCTGATCAGACTCTTAAGAGTTTTCAATCCCGTTTAGTTAAGAGAGAACAATATCTCAAAGACCGTGCAGGTTTAACTGACGTTCAAGCTGAGAAGGCTTTCTTTAGTCAATCCAGCAATTGTTCCACTCAGCCTAAATCTCATTTAACTACAGAGCAAAAGAAAAATAAGGCTCTCCGCTTAGCAAAGCTTAAGCGCCATTCTCGTTGTAACAACTGCGGTCAGAAAGGTCATTTCGCGAATGAATGTCCCAACGATTCTGCGTCCAGTCTTGATGATTCACCTCAATCTCGTCGTTCCTCTAAGTCTAAGATTCACAGCCATAAGCGCAAGAGTCATGCAAATCTGACAGCGAGCAAACTTGCTAAGGATTTTGATTCTAATACTGAGTCAGATCTCACTTCCTCATCCAGCGAAGCATATTGTGTCTCTTCGACAAGATCGTTTGATGATCTACTCTGGATTGCTGACTCCGGTGCCACAGAGCACATGACAGACAAGAAAGAATGGTTTCTTAATTTAGAACCAATCCCTGAGTTCTGCTGGTCTGTTACTGTTGCTGGCAACAAAATCCTCTGGGTCAGAGGAACAGGGGATATTAATGTTTTTTCTGAGGTCAACGGCACTGTTTCATCCTTACGGCTGAAGAATGTGCTCTATGTACCTAAGTTGGGCCGCAATCTCATTTCCACCACTCAGATGACTGCTAATAAGGTAGCCATAGTACATGTTCGAGATCAATGCAAAATGATCTCTGATTACGGTAATGGAAAGCTTATCATCACTAGGACGCTGAGGGAAGACAATCTGTGGTACTTAAACCTCACTCCACAACTTAGAGCCAGTGCTGCTAATCTTGTGTCTACAACGCCTGCTACTGCGGAATTTATGAGTAAAGCTGCCAAGGAGCTTCAACGATGGCATGAACGTCTAGCGCATGTGAATGTCCAGACATTGAAACAGATGGTTCGTGATGAGGCCGTTGAAGGTTTGCAGACAGTTAGCACGAAGGCTGACTTTGGAGTGTGTCGCGGCTGTGCTCATGGAAAAAATCACCGGGCTTCCTTCCCTGTTAATTCTGGTGATCGGGAGCGCTCGCAAAAGCCAGGTCAATTTTTTCACAGCGATGTTTCAGGACCAATGCAAGTCGATTCAATTGGTGGCCACCGATACTTCGTTACTTTTAAGGATGACCACAACACTTTTCGAGTGGTCTTCTTTATGCGGCAGAAGAGTGAAGTCTTCGATTGCTTCATGAAACTCGTGACGTATACCAGAAATATTACTGGCCACAAAATTCGCAGGTTCAGGAGCGATAACGGCAAGGAATATATCGATCACCGTTTTCGTGAATACTTTGAATCTCAAGGCATTGTTCATGAACTGACTGCTCCTTATTCCCCAGAGCAAAATTCTGTTGCTGAAAGGGATAATCGCACCGTCGTTGAAGGAGCTCGTAGTATGCTTCACCACAAAAACGTTCCTATTCGTTTTTGGGCAGAAGCGGTGAATACTTCGGTGTATACATTGAATCGTGTGGCCACTCGAATTCTACACGGACAAACACCGCTCAAGCTTTGGAGCAACCAGACTCCTGATGTTTCGTCTTTCAGAACATTTGGCTGCTTAGCCTACGTTCACGTTCCCAAGCAGGTCCGGAAGAAGCTGGATAGAAAATCCAGAGAGTGCATATTCCTTGGTTATTCTACAACGAGCAAAGCCTATCGACTGTGGAGCTATGAAAAGCGCAAACTTATCACCAGTAGGGATGTCATTTTCGATGAGGATTCGATTCTCTCAGGTTCTATTTCTGAGACTCCAACTGAAGTTGCCCTTGATACTCTGTTTCCAGCAGATATCACTCAGACCACTGAAAGTTTATCTCAGCCTGCAGCAGTGCCTGTCCCCGTATCATCACATGACGACAATCAACTTCCAGTGTGCAATCCTATTCCCGATATGAGCCAAGCTCCAAGACGTAGTTCTCGTATTGCCGTGCTGTTCAATCAGCCTTCTTCGTCAAACACTAGTAGTGAGAGTGGGAGTTCAGCAAGTATTTCTGACAGTGGGAGCCACAGTGGCAGTCATCCACAACTTTCTTCACCAAGCAGTGTCAGTCTTACAGGAAGCCGTGACAGTTTTACAGGCGGCAGTGGCAGTCTTCAAGGCAGCAGTGGCAGTCTTACAGGCAGCAGTGGGAGTACGTCTGATCATCGTAATGGAAGTCTATTTGATCAACGTGAAGCTGGTAACTCATCTTTCCCGTCTGATCAAGGTTCAGATTCGGACCAATCTGATAATTCCATTGATTCTGAAAACAACGTCATTCATGTTCGAACGCTCGCTGATACCTACCGAGATACAACGCCTTATCCCGTTCTTCCGGGTGACAGTGATTTGGACTCAAAAGCACTAATTACTCGTGCACAGCATGGCAATCCTCGATGTCTGATTCTTCCCGTTGAGCCGCGTACCTACAAGTCGGCAATCAAGTCTGATCAGGCTGCTTACTGGAAAATTGCCATGCAAGAGGAACTGGATTCCTTGCACAAGAACAACACGTGGGAGTTGACTGCTTTGCCTCCTGGTCGTGTACCTGTTGCAAACAAGTGGGTTTACAAAATTAAAACCAAGTCTGACGGTTCTGTTGATCGGTATAAAGCCAGATTGGTGGCTAAAGGCTACTCTCAGTCTTACGGTCTTGACTATGAAGAAACGTTTGCCCCCACTGCAAAGGCAGACAGCATTCGAACTTTGCTAGCGATTGCAGCGGCTGATAACTGCGAGATGGTCCAATTCGATATTCGAACGGCATTTCTTCATGGTGATTTAAAATAAGACATATACATGCAGTTACCTGAAGGTTTTGATCTACCTGGGAGTCAGGACAAAGTATGTCACTTGAAAAAAAGCCTGTATGGCTTGAAGCAGGCCAGTCGTCAGTGGAATCATAAATTCACACTTTTTCTGAAGCAGTTTGATCTCTTTCAAACAACAGCAGATCCCTGTGTGTTCTACTCCCGCTCCATACCGCTTTTAGTTACATCGATCTTTGTGGATGATGGCCTTGGCATTTGTGCAGACAAAAGTCGTCTCACAGCCATGATAGCCTATCTGAAGACACATTTTGAAGTCACTGAAGGAGATGCTGATGTATACGCGGGGCTTCATATCACCAGGGACCGTTTCCTTCGGTGTATCTACATTGATCAAGCTCGTTTTATTGAGACGATTCTTGCCAAGTACGGTTTCTCAGACTGTCATCCAGTCACAACCCCTGCTGATCCGAATGTGCGCCTCCAGAGGCCGCTGAAAGATGATGAACAAGCGCCACAAGACTTTCCTTATCAAAGTTTTGTTGGCAGCCTCCTATACTTGCAAACGTGGTCCCGCCCTGACATATCACAAGCCGTTACTACTGTTTCACAGTTTACTAGTGATTACAGGAAGATTCATTGCACGGCAGTGGCACGTATTGCCAAGTACCTTCGAGGAACGACAGATTATGCTCTATGCTATTCAGCCTCCAAGATTCCCCATCAGCTATCTGTCTATGTTGATGCCGATTATGCAGGAGATTTAGATGATCGACACAGCCGCAGTGGTGTTGTTGTGTTTATGAACTCAGGCCCAGTCCTTTGGTTGAGTCGCAAGCAGAAGTGTGTGGCTACTTCGACAACGGAGTCTGAATACATCGCAGCAGCTACAGGCAGCAAAGAAACGAAGTGGCTTCGTCGTTTAGTCCGCAACCTTGGACTCCTTCCACCAGGTCCTTCCCCGTTACTGTGTGACAATCAGGCGGCTGTGCGACTAGTCAAGAATCCAGAGTATCACAAACGGACCAAGCACATTGATACTCGTTATCATTGCATTAGGGAGCACCAGGAGCGAGGAATCATCGATGCTTCGTATATTTCTACTGACATGCAGATTGCAGATGTTTTTACCAAGTCTCTGCCTCCAGAAAAGTTTCTCAAATTTCGACACTCTCTGAACATTGTACAGATTACAGCACCACAAGTGGGAGATTAGTACATTGCTACATGTTTCATTGGTGTGGCACTGTTGTTACAATGCTTCACTATGAGTGGGAGTATTGTTGTGCTGGCATAGATGAGCATTGGATGAAACGATGTAGTTTAGCTCTGGATGACATTCATCCAACGTACTCGTTGTCTCTCTCGATATACTCTGTCTTGCAGACTTCTCGTCTGTCTGTTGTTGTATCATTTTTCTGTAGCAATAAACATAAGGTGATCAGAGCACAAATGGCCTGATACCGTTGTTGTACTCTTGTGTGTGCTTGTGCGTGTAACAATTATAGTCTGGTATTACTCTGATTTCAATAGCAGTACCATCAGGAGTGGATCCAGCTTCGTCGTGGGCGATGTGCAGTGAGAGTTACAGTGGAGACTTATAGATCTTTTCATTACAGTAACAATAGATGTTCCCAGATGTCCTGTTGAATACCCTAAGCTTGATTCTTCACCTTCTGTGTGCAGGCAAGCAAGTCAGTGGCGATGAAGGCGGAGATTCAGGCTCATCAATCACAACCTGCGACTTCTTACTTACCCGGTATAAGGTACGGGTTCGAAAGAATAGGAAGCTCGCAGTGCGAATCGTCTTCAGCCACTGAAATTTACGATGCATTTATCGACTATTTCTACACAGCATCCGTGTCCGCCTCAGATCTCCAAGGGATGTGGGCAGACCTCTTATTTCTAGCCTTGACGTATGACGTTGCAGATTTGCGGGACGACTGTGTGCAGTACGTTCAAGGAAATGACAGTATTATCTGGGACCATCCCAATCATTTCACAGCCTTTTTGAGCTTAGGGTTAGAATTCAACTCGAGGCCTGTCATCAATTGTGCGCTACAGCTGGTGAAGTGCCCGTCCGATCTCATGTTGACGACCTGATCTTGCAAGCTGCCAGATCTAAATCCCTCAATGATGAGACGATGAAGACCTCCAATAAGGATGCAGTTTAATCTCGTCTCACTGCAATTGCCTACCGCAAAGTCCCGGAATCAAGCAATGCCAACAACATGTTGGCGACTTGGTAAATATGATCGTCAGCTTTTGCCAAAATGTTTCAACTGCTGCTTTGATTCGGTAGATTCTGCAGTCTAAAATTCTAGTTTTTATTACAATGGTTGTTGCAAGGACTGTAATGGTCATGCCATTGCATTTGGTGAATGTGAAAGAATGTTTACATGGGAAAAATGCTTAAATTTTTTGTTGGAGAAGTCTAGAAGGTGAGGCAATTCTGAGGTGTGCTTGGGCCTTTCTGGGCCACATATCAATTTCAGTATCTTATGAATTCTTGCCAAATCTGAATTTTGAAAATCGTTGTCCACCTAGTAAGGTAGAAACACCTAAAACTGTCAAAACAAGCAATTCTTTCAAAACTGTCAGATCGTATTCGAGGAACTTTTTTCATGGTAGGATATTTTCCTAGTAATAGCAATTGAAAATAATGGTAATATAGGGAAAAATATAGAATTTGTGGATGAACCATGTAATTGCTATGAATTTTTAGAGCGGAAGTGGCCTAGATCACTTAAATCGTCCTATATATATCCAATCTTTATAAATTTCATAACTTGTCCAATGGTAGTTAGATTTGGGGACAGTTTAAAAGCACTTTATTGAATAGGTTCAAAGCAACTCTATAGAAAAGGAATGGGTGCAAAGACAAAGTATACATATGGTGTTTCTACCTTTGGATGTTTGTATGGTATGGTGCACCAACTTTTGTGTCGCAATGAGGGCATTTTGTTTCATTTTTCACAAACTAAGTGCCAAGGTGGCGATATAAAATGTTATAGTGGTGTTCCATATTTCAACATTCATCCACACATTGAATAGAAATATCACATATAAATTTGTATTATTTTCATTCACAATCTGGCAATTCCATCCAAGATGTATTTATATTTGAAATTTCATGGGAAAAACTTCGTGGCTTTTAGCCATTTTTTAGGTAGATTATTCTTTCTTGGTGCAATGTAGCGATATTTTGCCCAAAAAAAATGCCCTAGTTGCTATGCACAACTTTGCAATTTTAATTTTTTTTTTGAATTCATAAATACCATAGCCAAATGGTAGGTTGGGCATGGTTGGGCAATTCCTAGTAATTAATTAAAGTGTAGGAATTGGAGTTGAGCACTTTGAGTATTCCGTGAAATCCTAGTTTTTTGTTGCAAAATTTTGTTTCAAATATAGTAATTTCAAGACTAAAGTTTTGGAATTCTATTTTTAGAAATAGCTTTTGTCCAACCTACCTTTTGCCTATGGAAGATATTGGTAGTAGAAGTTATCAAAAAATTTGATCTACTTTAACTAGACTGATGTCCTCTATGAATTTCCAAAAAAGAGGTTCAAAATAACATATACCACTATGTGATTTAAATTAACATTTATATAAAAAAAACTAGCGACTTGCCGCACACTCAAATTTTAAAAGAGGAGGAAAAAAGAGGGTTGTGGATGGAATTTTGAGCTATAATTTTTTTAAGTGTTCAAATATATAAAGACAAATATATTCCAATTTTTTGATTTTTTTTTTTTGAGTTTTCTTCATTTTAATTTTTTTGAAATGTGTTATTTTTGGTAAAATTTATTTGTTTCTCAATTTTGCAAAAAAATTTGATGGACAGTTTTTGGGAATGTGTTTGAAAAAGAAATTTTGCAGGCGGGCTTATTTCAAAAAATTCAAATATAGAATCAAACATGGATTATATTTACATTCAAAGTTTGATCATAAATTGGTCAAAAGGTTATTAGAATGGAAGTTTTGATACTCATAATCTTCAAGATAAAACCATTTTGACAAACTAAGATTTTATTTTATGGTTAATTATTTTAAAAGATGGTTCACTTCATTTTTCATTGGATGATTGCTACCTATTTTTTTAAATCGGTATAAAAGTTAAACTTTTTAATAAAAAAAATGCACAAATGTGCACCAAAAGTAATGACATTGCACAACCCGAAATTCCCTCAAAGTGGTAAACCGTACCCAGAGCTCAAGTTCTGCATTGTGGGGGCACCCTGGGAAAAAATCAAATGCTAAAAGAACACCTTCAAAACCAATTTGAGTGTCCTTATGGACATGTATCTTATTTCGAAATTCAAATTAACCCTTAAAAGTCCAGAGAGCCCTTTTCGACCAATATTATACAGCAATGTTTCATCGTATTTGGCATAGTTTCACACCTTCTATAGGTTTAAGATCAAAAGTGAAGTTAAAATTTATGTTGACATGGTTTTAATGAGCTACTGAGGTCTCAATTTGGAACTTTCTATTTACAACAAATGTCAAATATACACCAACATATGTACTATCCCCATCAGCCCTTTAAGGGTTAAGAAACCCTAGAACTCAAAGTACAAGCTACAGGCTTCAACCTAGAGTGTCGATTTTACGCCTTGATTGACAACCTGATCATCGATCACAGCGGAGTGAAAGGCTGAGAGCAGAGCAGCCATGAATTTTGTCGCTGTTGTGTGTTTCAAGCGCCAACTGAAGTCAATTTGGTGCCAGCTCAAAGTCTCGATCTCAACGTACTGTACGAGAGTCCACTCTTGCACGACGATTTTGTTTCGGGGTGGTTGTTCCTTGCAACGAAGTTCTGATTTGCCATAAAAAAATAAAAAAATAAAAAGATTTTGTACGCCAAACCAGACAGTCACCCCATGCTCGCCACCTTTCACGACGCCCACTGGGTCACTTAATTGACAGAACTCTAGCGTCGTAAGTTGCGTTGTGTGCAGTCAATGAAGCCAACAAACATCATCTCTAGCAGCTGAACCTGCGCTTTCGCTTACAAGTGGTGAAACTTTCGACTGTAAGTTAGAGTCCAGGCCTGGCTGGACATGCAACAAACAAAATCTCCTCCTCATCTGGCCCACCTCGGTCCTTTTACTAAATTTAATATGTCTCCAGTACCTCTAAATAGCAAACATAGAGGATATGCTCGGAGAACCAATTGATCGCTCCAGCTTCATGCGGCATGGATCACACTCATTGATAAGTGTTACTGTTCTCCTATCCACACACCCTCTTTCATGGCGTCCTCAATGCAACGGAGTCCTCCATGCAAGATTTCATTTAACTATAAACATAGAGAGTGTTTTGAAGAGAGGAAATATAAAGTGTTGACTCAAGTTTTATGGCAAAGAAGACTATGGTGAAATATTTTCCATCCATTTTGCCAAATGTCAGTCTTGGTATACCAGGTTGCATTCAGACGTTGTGAGGTATAACGTGTTCCATTCAGTACACTGTATTTAAGAATGATATAACGTGTTGCATTCAGTACGCTGTAGGAATACCGTGTTTCATTCAGGGTGTTGCATCCAGGAAACTGTAAGATATACCATGTTCCATCACTCTAAGAAGAGCGGTATAAATGAGAAATAAGAATAAGAAATGCACGCTCATTTCTCATTTATACCGCCCCTTGTAGAGTGATGGACTGAGGCTGCTCTAAGTTAGTAGAGTGAGTTACTGGGTACACCATCAAATGTATGATTATGGCACCTACATAATGTAGAGTATACCCGGTGAGTGTAGCAGTTTAGGTGGAGTGTTGGTTTTGTGCAGTACTGTGCAGTACGTCCGAATTTCCTACCCAAGCTAGAGAGGTGGCAATGCACTGTAACACAAGCTACACTACCTCCCCCGTGAAGTGAAAAAGTGTGAATGAGTAGGGCTCGAGATCGAGGCTTCTTCTTAACCCAGTGGTGTGAAAACCAAAGTCAAACGTGCTACAGGTATGCATCGTGATCCACGTTCCATTCACAGCCGATCTTGTGACACCGGTATTTCAGGGAGCCTCCAGTATGTAAACGACGAAGCATTTCTTAACCGGGAATAATTCCGAGAGACACTTGAGCTCACCCGCAAGTTAGTGTACCGTACCCGCATTGCCATGGCGACTTTCTACAGAGGATTGAGTCTCGCAGCGCTTCTCGTTGCGGTGACCCTGCTGTCGACGACCGGCAGCTGCCAGGCCCTGGAGGTCGTGAACAAGCGCAACTGCAGCATCGTCGTCTTCGTCCCGCCCATCTGCGAGCCCTGCAAGTGCCTCCAGATCCAGTGCATCCGAGCGCCGTGTGAGCAGCCGCCGTGTTTCTGCCCTGCTCTGTGCAAGTTAGTGCCTGGCGTGGTGATCAAGAGCAAGGCCAAGCTTACGCTGACAGTGGAGAAGGCGTTGTTCCCGCTTCAGTTTCTGACTGTCGAGATTGGCGAGGTTGCCTATGTGGTGAGCAAATCTGACCTCAAGAAGATTGGCTTCATCGCCACGGTTGTGGTCACGGGTCAGTCCTGTGGCAAAGGGAAGCACGGCATTGAGGCTCTCGTGTACCCCAATCCCAAGTTCTACGGATTCAAGCGGATCTGCTTGATGCGTGGTGAACGATACGGATCATAGTGGAACTCGTTCGTTTTGGAATTGACGTTACAGAGCTTCAAACTCCATTGTGTGTTTTAGTATATATTTCTGATCATGTGTACTGAGGAATATGCATAGTTGGATGATGTGATTTGGTTTGCTATGATTTGGCCAACAGCTGGTACGTAGCAGCTGAACCGAAGAATATTCAAACGTGTTGCTACTGAAACCATAGCTAGACTCATTATCCAGATTGAAGTGAAATGCGTATTTGCAATTGTACTTTTAGACTGTGTGTTCATGCCAATGAGTTGTGAAATCTCTTGCTCTGTTGATGGATACAGCACCTTCAGAGTCAGCTAGAGACTCTGGAACAAAAAGAGCAACATTGTGTGCTAGCTAATTCTCTGCATAATATCGCAATTATTTGAAACTTGGCTTCAATAAAATTAGCCAGCAGTTATTTTCTGCTGTATTTTCGCACATGACAGACAGGTCGTCTTCCCGGTCACCTTGCTTTAATTTCCTTCTCATAACTTCACAAGTGCGATAATTGAGTTCGCTAGCAACAGTCCCGCAGGTTTTGTACTTTGTGTCATGCATTCCATATTTACAGAAAAATGTTAATTCCCCGTATCTGTATTAATAAATTCAAATTATTGATGACCCCACCATCTTGATACAATTCATTGTTTGACACAAACAATGAATGTGCTTTTTCGTCAAAGCCCCTGCACTGGGTGCTGAACCTCGGCTTACTGAGACGAGGAGCAACACTCAACAGCAAATCCCAAATTTCTTTCAAAACTCAACTATACAAATCCACAACAGCGCTGTTACCACTCCAGCTATCTTCAATTCAAGGAAATTAAAGAACCTCCAATCCCTCCGCACATTGAAGAATCTCTCGTTAGCAATCAGACGTCCCTATATATGAACAAAAATTGCAAAACTGTTCGCTTCGCCTCATCACAAGCTCGTGCCGCATTGGGTTCACGTTCACAGACACTTGCTAACAGGACATCAAAGTTTCAATATCTCACTTAATTACATATGGTTAAGGAAAACCAACCATGGCTGTATTGCAGAGAACCCATTCAAGCGCGAGGGACAGAGATGTACCAACTGCGGACACAACGATCGAAGCTCACAACAAGATGTCAGATAGATGGGGAACGATCCACGCTATGTGAGTTGACAGTTTTAGTTGGTTGTGGCGATCGAGGATATATCGGTACTGTGAAACTAAGTCTCTTGAAAGCAACTGATACGGAGGCCAGGTGATAAAGCTCTGCAAATGTATCAACAAGTGCTGTTATTGCTGGCAATTATAACAGGCAGGCCTTTCATCTTCAAAGAATGCGATAGAAGGTTCACTTGCCTTGAGAAGAAGACAGTGCACCCTGCATTATTACTTGAGATTCTGTCCCATCGAATCCTTGTGTCACTTGGAATTACACTGCGTGCATTCGTGCCGCCTAGCCTTTCGGTGACCAGGATTGAATAATATATATAGATGTCGGACACTGTAGTAGAGAACAAGGTCCTCATATAAGGAAATTTGCTGTTAGTTTGCTGTGAGTTTGTATGCATTCACTTCGGGTGCTCCCAAATATGTGAAGTAATCGCTAATCCAAGGAGCCTAAAAGTCAGATAATATGTCCTAACTACAAGCCTGATTATATACGCAGTGCATGAAGCTTCAAGGCTTCAACCTAATTAACTTCTCAGTATCGGCTGGGATATGGTAGCCAGGATACGCAGTAGATATCCCAGCCGCCGGTTATACTTCTGATACGGTCTGATACCGTATCTTGTCAGCTAGAACGTTGGTCCCAACTTCCAAGATGACAGTTGTCAGTATGTCAAGCTTTAAGTGCTTGACTGGTTTTATCTAGTCCAACACCCCCCCTCGTTCCAGAAAGGTCCTGCTCCTTGTTCTGGACGCTCTCTCGACTAGATAAGATGTCTCCTCCTCATCGTCATTTGATGAAGAGCTTCTATGAATCTGTGGCGAGGGATCTGTCCCTCTGGCAAACTTTTCTCCTTTTGCTGTGGCTGTTCATCTTGTTGCTTCAGAAGTTCGCAGATGCGGTTCTAGGTCATCTCGAGGACTGGTTCCTTGATTCCCTAGCGAACGGTGTGACTGATCCTTCGGCGGGTTCACCTAGTGAGACTTCTGTCGGTTGAGATCAGACTGGTTCTTCTTCAGTTGAGTTGGGTGGCCCTTCAGGTTCCAGCGGTAGTCTTATTCCCTCTCTGCCAGACGTGATAGTGCGGGAGAATGTATGGCCGCGCTTGATAGATCCTCCTTCAATGCTGTTACTTTGTCAACTTCGTGGTGTGAATATTTCGTGGCGTCGATTCTTGAGTACCACTGTGGAGTGGAGTGCCTTGAAATTTCTACAGTTAGACTGGCCTGGGTACTATGGCTATTCTGTTCTAAATAGGAATGTTGTTGTGTCTATAGCAGAACGCTACCAGAAAGAGTTGGCTAATTTTAGAGAGCTAATGGCAGAAAATATGGAAGAGATGGAGAATAGGATAAGATATACTAGACTAGGAGAGAGGAAACTACCATTCTATGTAGTAATAGACGGTTGCCCTCCAGATGTGATGGACAACCCTGAATATTACGATTTGTGACTAGTCTATTTTTACTAAACCTAGCTTGTCCCTTAGCCTTTCGAAAGCTATCTTACCTAGAGCTTTAGTGAAGATGTTTGCTACTTGATCTATTGTGGATATGTAATCAAGCTTAATTTCTCCAGATACTATTTTTTCGCGTATAAAGTGATGCCTTACCTCAATATGCTTGGTGCGGCCATGATAAACTGGGTTGTGGACAAGATTGATACTTCCTTGATTGTCCCCAAAAATCTGCGTGGAACTTTGAGAACTTTGTGAGTCAAGTTCGTTGAACAATCTCCTTAGCCAGATGGCCTCTTTCGCTCCCTCTGTGAGGACATATACTCAGCTTCTGTTGAGGATAGTGCCACCGTCGGTTGCTTTCTACTGTTCCAAATGATAGGACTGTTGCCTAGCATGAATACATATCCTGTGGTGGATTTTCAGTCTCTGATATCTCCCGTCCAGTCAGAATCAGTGAATCCGAACAATCGGTTTTCCTCCCCTCGCTGATACTGCAGGGCGAAGTTTGTCGTGCCACGAAGGTACCGATAGAGATGTATGACCGCTTGCGCATGAATTGCAAGCGGCTTTGTCATGAAACGACTGAGGGTACTAACGGCAAAAGAAATATCAGGACGAGTGTGGGTAAGGAAAATCAACTTACCCACCATCCTTTGGTATAGTGTCGGATCTGAGGGCGGAGAGGCCATCTCCGGTTCCAGCTTGGTCTTCTCCAGCATCGGAGTGGCAACAGGGCGGCATTTGGCCAGGCCAAATTCCGAGAGCATGTCTTCCACGTATTGGCGTTGGATGAGGAGAATACCAGAAGACTGAAACAGAAACTCAATCCCTGATGAGAAGGATAGCTGCCCTAGATCGGAGATATCAAATTCCTGGGAGACTGCTGCACGAAGCAGAGCAATCTGGCTGGGGTCGTTGCCTGTGATATACACGTCATCGACGTACAGTAATAGCAAAGTCACCTTGTCTTGCGCTATATGAACATATAAATTTTGATCAGCGGAGGACTTGGACAGGCCTTGACGGAGTAGAAAATTGTCAAACCTGGTATACCAAGCCCGTGGCGCTTGCTTGAGGCCGTAAAGGGCCTTTTTCAGCTTGCGAACATGATTCTCGTGTGGAGAAATGTCGAAGTCTGGGGGAGGAGTGACAAAAATTTCTTCGTGAATTTCGCCATGGAGAAATGCCGTCTTGACATCCATGTGGAAAATTTGCCATCCGTTGTCTCCCGCCAAAGCAACGATGCCTCGCAAAGTGTTCCATTTCACCACTGGGGCAAAAGTCTTTGTGTAGTCTTGCTCAGCTTTCTGCTGGAAGCCCAGGCGACCAATCGAGCCTTTAATTTAGCGACCGTGCCATCGGCATTAGTTTTTACTCTATAAACCCATTTTGTGGAAATTGCCTTTCTACCGGGGGGTAAGGGTACTACATCCCAGGTGCCATTCTTATAGATGGAGTCAAGTTCATCTTGCATGGCAAGTAGCCAGCCTGGGTGACTAAGAGCAGCCTCAGTGCTATTGGGCAGAAGAACTTGGGAGGGCAATTCGGCTGCATGCAGGTAAAAATCAGTAAACCTTGTCGGAATCTTGCTAGATTGACCACTACGGGTTGCAGGAGGGTCTGGAATAGAGCAAGTGGAACTCGGGTCACGATTTCTACGTTGATAAGTATGCAGTGGGAGATCAACACGATGAGAGGTGTCGGGAGCTAAAGGAATCTGAATCGAGAAGTCGTCTACCTGAGTAAGGCTTGGGGTAGAGTCTGAAACTGGTGGCTCGGTCGGGACAGCTGGAGAGACGCTGAGGGGACTCTCGGGACTGATCAATCTTGGTCCTGTGTTTACGCACTCGCTGTGGGAAGCTGCGGCATCAGCGTGGGGTTCGGAGAGTACTGGCCCCACTGGAACTAGTAGTGCCGTGGAAAACTGGGAGTCACCAACTACAAGATCTGAAACGGGGGTCAAAATATCCGGAGAAGGCTTGGGTGCACTAGCACTGTACGGGAAGCATTGCTCATCAAACTTAATATCCTTCGAGATAAGCACCTTGCGGGAGGATGGGTGAAAATGTCTCATACGAGTAGAGGAAGAGTCATAGCCGATGAAGATGCAGGCAGTGGCTCTTGGCTCCCATTTTCGCCGTGTTGGTGTAGTGTCAAGAACAAAAGTTCGACACCCGAAGGTCCGTAGATGACTCACGTTGGGCAAGGATCCAAAAAATTGTTCGTGGGGTGTAGCTCCCGCATTTGCTCTGCTTGACGTTTTGTTGACCAAATAATTGGCTGTAGAGATGGCTTCAGTCCATAGAAAAGCAGGAACATTGCTTTTGAAAAGCAGACACCTGGCTTTGTCAAGCAAACTCCGATTCTTGCGTTCAACCACACCATTCTGGTGAGGCGTGCGAGCTTGTGAAAATTGACGCACTATCCCTGTTTCGTCACAAAACTTCTGAAACTCATGGGAAATATATTCCCCCCCACGGTCAGAGCGAAGTGCCTTGATTCGAAATCCTGTCTGTAATTCTATCATAGCTTTGAAAATTCGGAACTTAGAAAGAGTCTCTCCTTTGTTTCTTAGAAAATAGATCCAAGAAAAACGACTAAAGTCGTCTGTAAAAGTAAGAAAATACCTCGAGCCAGAGAGGGAAGATTCTTGCATGGGTCCACACAAGTCTGAGTGGACCAGTTCCAGTGGTCGAGTAGACCGGAGTGGGACCACTGCAGTTGAGACTCCGTTCCTGGAAGTTGCCTCCGTCCTTGTCACCTTGGTTCGGCATTGTTTGCCAAGACTGCATGAGTCGCAGTGGGGTAAGGGTGCCGGCAGATTGAGCTTTGGAAGCCCTGCTGCTTTCGAATTCTGTGTCATAAAAACGAGAGTCTGCTAGCTAGGATGGCCTAACCTATCGTGCCAGAGACGTAGAAGCTGGTACTTTGGTTCTTTTGTAATGCTATTGAGAGACTCAGTCGGAGGTTGAAATTTGTAAAGACCATTTCGTCTATCCCTATTTCCTGTAGTAACAACGAATTTTGGATCCGGGGAGGGAAAATTCTTGAGAACATAAACGTTGCCTGAATCAAAGAGTAGTTTGAGGTTTCTTCTATCATCAGTAATTGTTCCAACAGATAGAAGATTTTTGGTGACTCCCGGGACGTAGAGAACATTATCGAACTTTATTTCTCCATAAGATGTTGGAATTTTGGCAGAGCCCTTTCTAGCTACAGTGAGTTTTTCTCCACCTACGGTGCTTACCCTAGAACTACCTCCTAGTTCTATATTTTTAAGCAAGTATTTGGACCCAGTGACGTGCTTTGAAGCACCACTATCAACGTACCAGTCATCCTTGCTGTTATCGACCAAGTTTAGCTCACTCAAGTTTAGCTCGTTCAGGTTCACGGCGAGGTCACCATCTGGCTCGTTGACGTCATCTTCGCCCGAGTCTTCTCCCTCGAAGTTGTCAACAAGGTTGACTGTGGCTCTCCGACTTTCCTTCCGGGTCTTGATATCGGCTGCTAGTACCTTACAATTTCGAAGCCAATGGTCTCTGCCTCCGCAGTAGTGGCATTCGCCCCCTTGCCTCTTGTTTTTCAGTCTGCTGTCGTCTCTTCCAGATGTCTTCCGAACGTTGAAATTCGGTCGCGAGCTGGTCTTTGTAAGCAGAGCTTCGGTGTCTCCTCTCTTGCTACTCCGAAATTCTCTTCGAATGTCTTCCTGCATGAGTATGCCGGTGAACTCGGTAATGGAGGGTAGTAAGGGCCTATACATGAGAGTATTGACAAGGCTCTCAAAGCTCTCAGGGAGAGCCATCAGGGCGTGTTCAACCACCTCATCGTCCGCCAGCGCCTCACCAATGCATGCAAAATCATTAATGATTTCTTTGAGTGTCTGAAGAAAATCACTCATCGAACCTCCTTCGTCAAGCTTCAGGTTCGTAAGCTTCCGCCGAAGCATGAGCTTGCGAGAGTTGGTGTTGTTGGCGTACAGCCCCTTCAAAACATTCTAGCATTTTGCTGGATCCGTGATATCTGCAATATAGGGGATAACGTTATCTCTTACTGAAAGTGCGATCATTGAGAGCGCCTTGCTCTTTTGGACTTGGAGTGCCGCAAGTTCATCGGGATCAGTAGGTGCACCGTCCCTGTAGGTGGATCGATCAGTTTCCACAAATCTTCTCTATTTAGCATGTTTCTGAGCCTAAAGCTCCAGACACTATAATTGGGATTTCCTTCAAGTTTGGAGGCCTCTCCTATGGACAACTCTCTAAGTGCCATTGAGACTCCTGTTGATCTGTTTCTACTGGACTATAGTTCTATTCAACTAAACAAGTTAGAACAAGGACTTGCTTTGTAATAAATCTGCTATTCTCCTGAACCTGCTCTGATACCATGAAGTAATCGCTAATCCAAGGAGCCTAAAAGTCAGATAATATGTCCTAACTACAAGCCTGATTATATACGCAGTGCATGAAGCTTCAAGGCTTCAACCTAATTAACTTCTCAGTATCGGCTGGGATATGGTAGCCAGGATACGCAGTAGATATCCCAGCCGCCGGTTATACTTCTGATACGGTCTGATACCGTATCTTGTCAGCCAGAACGTTGGTCCCAACTTCCAAGATGACAGTTGTCAGTATGTCAAGCTTTAAGTGCTTGACTGATTTCATGTAGTCCAACAGAATGGAGAGCCGAGTTCACGAGCTCCCAAGTTTTCGAAGGATAGCCTTTCTTCCCGCGTGGCAATGATCCAGTCACTAGTTCCATGCGTACGCCCCAAGGATCCAATCACTGGTACTATGCGTTTTCCATGCAGAAATGACTCCAGCTACAACTCCCAATTTCAGTTTCATCTTTGTTTCCAGTGAGTGCGAGCGGTCGCCTTGTTCTTTTCAGCCGTGAATTAGATAATCGGGCCCTCTGACTGGGACTTCCTAGGCCTCTGGAAGTTGTCAACCCCATCACACACGAGCATCGTTCACTCTCACTCCCGCCCCTTGAGCCTCCCGTTGACCGTAGCCAAGAAAACGTGCACTTGGGACTCATAATGAGTGCAGATTCCAACACCTACACGGTTGTGGTGCATTGGATGGACAACTACGTGGTGCAGATATTCGATTCAGCAGGTTCCAGTCAATGGTCAAATGTGCGAGTCCCAAGGGACAACTACATTCCCTACTCAAACTCAAGTAATGAAATTGTCTTTTGTCGCAAGTATGAACTCCTAGACGAAGATGGTTGAACGAGTATGTTCGACATCAGGCAGAGGCAGCTAGTTGACTACTACCAGGACGGATTCACGGCCGGATTGTTGATCATGGCTGACGATGAAGAGGAGTTTATGTTCGAGTATCCAACTGCTATCGGGTCGTGCATGTACGTAGTGGACTACAATTGTGATCCACTTACTTTCATTCACATTCACAAGCAGGAGCGGAGTAGCATCACTTGTCAACTGGTCACGGAAGTTCCATTGGACATATTTCGCCGTTGTTGGAGGTCGTAGATGACGTATTTCAATCGTTTGAATTTCGAGATGAGGGAACTATGGAAATCTATGAGTGTGGGAATCATCTCTTGTTCACAGCCGCATACGACGATGTCTGGTGCAGAATGTTGTACGATTTGGATAAACGGGAGTGGACTCGCCATTACATTATAGATAAAAATTGTGACTTAGATGATTTGGTACAGCACGGGTTGTTTTTCCAGCCTCAACTTAATGGGCCTCCATCAATGCTGAAATCTTGCAATCGATTAGATACCGTTTTTGCGAGAGTGACTTTTATCTGAACTGAGATGATTATAGGTACATTCACAGTAACACGACCCAAGGAAACTGTAACCAGTGATTAATTTAACAAATTGTTAAGCAATAATCGTATCATTCGAATTGATAATGCAATATAAATTAGTAACTACATATGATATATGTCATTATACAATATACTAAAGTTTGACGATGTTTGGGAAGTTATTAGTACTCCAAAACGACTTAAATATGGTCGTAACCAGTCGTTAATAACGACTAAAATGTGCTAAAATGTTCAAAATATGTTGCAAAATGTCCTTAAATTTTTCTAATATCTACATAAATTGAAGATATTATTTTCTAAGCACTCATCAAGAGTCGTTATAACTGGGCGGGGTTGGGTCGTGTTACTGACTAATTCAATGTCATGTGAAGCCAACTTGACCTTTAAAAAAGCTCATGGCCCATTCACACCAAGAAGCTGCAGCACTTGCGTTGCGTTCCTGGAATGCTGCAAGGTAAATTTTTAAAATAATATACTATTTCTTGCGGTGTCAAAGCCTTGTCTCTTCTTGCTTTTAGCCAATGCATGTGCGTTGGTGGAGACGCAATTTTCTTGCGGCACCCAAAATGCGTTGGAGCAGCTTCTTGCATGCATTAGGTTAAATAAATAAATTTTACAGGAACACATTGTAGCTACCAAAAACTTACATGACAAACACAGATTCTTTGTTGCACTCGCGTTGGACGACTGGTGTGAATGGGCCATCATAATTTGGGTGAACGATGTTTGCAATGTAGAAAGGTGGGACCGCTCTATTCTCAGCATGAGCCTCATAATGGGCCCGTTGACTTGTTTCTGCCTTTTTCATCCCATGCTGGGGGTTTACAGTAAAAAGAGATACAATTGTCGTGTGACATTGTAATTCTATATTTTGCAGTGTTTCACAAAATTCAGATGTTTATCTGTAGTGAAGGCCAGTTGGACGTAAGGCCCACCCCGGTTTCACCCTTTGCCCAGTTTTACTTCACACAGCAGTAAAACCACTATCCCTCCAGATAAAACATTGATTGACAGTGTTTCATTTTGATGCCAATGTCACATGACAAAAATAAAGTTGAGTGGAGTTATTCCATAAAGTTTGTACCATTCAAAGTCATAGCGAGCCTCAGGGTATATAGTGTTATTGGTTTGAAGAGAGAAGCTCAAAAGCATACCTTTCGTGGCCTTTTGGCTAAGATGAAGTGTAAATATAATTTGCAACCTTTGTCTTCAAGACTATTCACCTAATTTGTATAAGATTTTAAAGTACAAACTTATTAGAGGTGAGTAGTCTTGCACCAATGGCCCTTTTTTCGGTGGACACTGGCTCATTGGCAAGACGAACAAACACTTTATTCACGCCGGCCTCAAAAGAGGTCCGGAGTTCATATCTATCTACAAACTTATTTTTCAATTTTTTTGCAATGTAATTGTTTTCTACCAAAATTGTCTTCAACCTTTATCAACTTCATGAAGTAGGAAATAAATGAATGTAATTCTTTTAACTTGGAAAAAAAGAGATGCAAGATTCAAATACATCTCCCAGCAAACTTAAGAATCCTAAGCAATTCACCTCTTGATACATCAAATCTCTCTTAATAACATTTGCAAAACTGGAGAGGCAGACGCAATGTAGGAGGATACATACATATATTGGTGACAAGATAAAACCACCAAAAAATTCTAAGTCAATGCGCAATGTTCAATAATAAGCCAATAGACGATCACCGACCTACTTGATTATATATATTTTTAATTAAAAAAAGCTTGCAACACTTAGCTCCGACTCCTAGTAATCTTCAAGAAATAAGAAATGACAAGCACTTCAATCTCTAATTTAACCAGAAAGAGACGCAACTGGAACTTCAACTATGGCAAACAATAAAACCCCGGGCATTTTACTTCCTCATCACTTGAATCCCTATCAACATCATTCATTCAGAATATTAACCTTTGCCACCTTGTTTCACAACTACAACTTTGCACCAAACCCTATAAGATGAAAAGTCGATATGAAACCATACCAAATGATGGACTGCCAACTGAGAAGATTGTCAAAACATTGCACTAGCAGTTGAGAGGATTATCAAAACAATGGAGTAGCAGCTTAGAAGACTGCCAAAACACTGGAGTAGCAGTTGAAAGGACTGCAAAACATTGAACTGGCAACTGAGAGGACTGAGTGTTAATTTTCTATGATGTTTAGACTTCAACTTCAATTGGCTTAAAAATTTTGGAGGTAATTTGAAGTTTAGAACCATTAAAGTTACTTTTCTTTGAATTTAAGAATATAATTGAAATATACCTAGAATATTCTCAAATGTTCCATTTATGTGATAGCCCCCATTAGAATACCTTCTTAATGCAAATGGTTACACTAAATACATGCTAGTGACCTCCTCGAGTTTTTGGTGCAATGGTTTTTTAGCTGAAAATACAAATCAATTGGAAGAATAAAAATAATTGGAACAAATTTGGAACCATATTAGATATAAAATTGATAAGAACATATACTACACTTGATTTTAACCAAAAGGTCGAGAAATGTATGCTTCTCTCTTCAAACCCACAATGCTATATATCCTCACTATGACTGTGAATGGCACAAACCTTATGGAATAACTCCACTCAATCTTATTTTTATCAAGTCAGGTTGGCATGCATGACAATGTTTAAAAATGAAACTGACTACCAATCTGTGTTTGGTGTGGAGGAATTGTAGTTTTACTGCTAAGTGTGTGAAGTGGATTTGGACGGAGGGTGAAACCGAGGTGGGCCTCGTATCTAATTGGCTTTCACTACAGATCTACATCTAATTTTTTGTGAAACACTGCGAAATACTGAATTACAGCGTTACACGACATCTGTATATTTTTTACTATAAACCCTAGCAAGGGTGAAAAAGGTAGAAACAAGTCAACGGACCCGTTGTCATGCTCACGCAGAAAATAGAGCAGCCCCACCCTTCACCACTGCAAATATGGTTCACTCATAATTTGTAGAAGTTGCCTTAAGTGGGTGTTTGTAGAACAGAATATATGACCTCTTCTATATCAATAGCATCTGCTGCAATTTGTCATTTTGTCTTTGTCATAGATCATATGGGTGTACTTACCATGAGCAAATAATTGATTGTATTAGGCCTACTTTACCATACTAAAGAAGCTTTAAAAATGAAGCATTGGAAGTATAATACCTCATTTTGACCAAATTATTTGGTCAAAATTGTGTCATAGTAGACCACGAGTAGTCTGTTAACCCCTAAACGTCAGAGCGTCCAGAAAGTGAACGACTAACAGATTCAAACCCTTCTCACGTTCTCATCAATGCTTGGATGAAAGTCATCCAAATTTTCGGAGATTCTTCACCAAGTTGTTGTCCTATCTAATGGTTGGATTTAGTCATACTTGAGTACATATTTTTCTAAAATTACAAATGTAGAAGTATGTCAAGTCGTTGACCAAGCCAAAATTGCATTGACTGTAGTTCAAAAGTGGCCTTGCAAAAATGAGGTCATAGATTTAAGAAACACAACAATTTCGAAGAATCACCACGTTTAAGAGCATCTCATTTCAAACTCATTCCAACAAATTTTACTCAAAAAATATTAAAATTTTGTTTGTAATCGAATTTAAAAGGAATTTTTAATTTTAACTTTCAAATTTTATAATTAAATATTGGTGAGAGTATTAGTGAATCAAACCGTACGGATGGAATCTAAAATTCAAAATCTAGAACTTTCATTTGTATATCAATTCCAAAATATTCTTCTAAATAGTAGTTTATAATGCTTTTTTTCAAATTGTCAATTCCAGGGACACCCTGGTACGTTTAGGGGTTAAAGTATTATTGGTGTCAAAAGATGGATAGTGAAACAATCTGTTAGTTAGTATTAATCATTCTCACTCAAGTGACTCAACCCCATTATATTTCTAAGTTTTAGTTTCTGTATGGAATTAGCAATTGGAGAGCTATAAGCTGCCTTTTAATGCTCGCTCAGCTGCGTGAATACCATGAATACCATTTATCAGGCATGAGGGAAGATCCCCAATTCCCCATGAGAGACCTGGGCCCGCTCTCTACAAAGAGAATAAACTAATTTTAGTTCATGCTTTGAATTAGACGGAACACCCAATTCCCTAATTTTGCACTTGGCCAAGTGCACTCATTCCATGAGCAAATTTGGCTTTAAAAAAATTTGTTTGAAAAATTCTTTAAAAAACATCGATTTTTGTCTTTCTACAATCCCTTACGTTGTAAAAAAACAATTTATTTATTTACTTTGTATTCTTACTTTTATCTTTTATCTTTATCTTTATCTTTATATTTTCTTTTCTTTTCTTTTATCTTGTTTTTTTTTCTTGTCTTCTTTCTTGTCTTCCTTCCTCTTTTTCTTCTAGTCTTCCACTTGTCTTCCCTTTTTTTTCTTCACCTTGCCATTTCTAGAGTTTAAACGATAAAAAAATTAAAAATAAAATAAAAATCAGGGAGCAGCCGATGGCTGAATCCAATACAGGCCAAAACAAAAAATAAAAATAAAATATTTATTATTATTATTATTATTTTTATTTTATTTTATTTTATTTTGCTTTCGCTTTTTCTGGGCAGAAAGGGTCCGCGCGCGCGGACCCTACTCTAATTTTAACCCTCCCTCCCTCCTCCCCTTTCCTTTTTTTTCCCCTCTATCCTACATAAACCCTCCCTCACTCTTCCTCCCTCTTCCTCTTTTATATTGAGGAGAAGGGAGAAAGGAGAGAGGGAGAAGGACAAGAGAAGAAAGGGGAGGAAGGAGAGTGTGAGGGAGGGAGAGTGAGGGAGGGTTTATATAGGGGAGAGGAGGGAGTGAAGGGAAGAGGCTGAAAATTAGAGTAAGGTCCGCGCGTGCGGACCCTCTCTGCCCGGAAAAAGCGGAAGCAAAAAAAATAAAAATAAAAAATAAAAAATATATTTTTGGCCTGTATTGGATTCAGCCATCGGCTGCTCCCTGATTTTTGTTTTTATTTTTATTTTTTAATGGTTAAACTCCAGAAATGGCAAGGTGAAGGGAAAAAAAAAAAGGAAGACAAGAGGAAGACTAGAAGAAAAGGAGGAAGACTAGAAGAAAAAGAAGAAGACTAGAAGAAAAAGAAGAAGGAAGACAAGAGGAAGACAAGAAAGAAGACAATAAAGAAGACAAGAAAAAAACAAGATAAAGAAAAGAAAAGAAAAGATTAAGATAAAGATAAAAGATAAAAGATAAAGATGAGAATACAAAATAAATTTAAAAATTGTTTTTTTACAACGTAAGGGATTGTAGAAAGACAAAAATGGCTGTTTTTTAGAGAATTTTTCAAACAATTTTTTTTAATGCGCTTGGGGGCCAAGTGCATGATTATATGGCCAAGTGCAAAATTAGCGAATTGGGTGTTACGGATGTTAGTAATGGGGACTCATGTTGACTTCATAAAAATAAATAAATATTTAATTACACTCATTAGTGTCTTTTTTTATTTCTTTTCCTTTGTACAGTATATTATATATAGATATTTTTAATTTACCAAAAAAGTTTGTGTATAGACTTGAAATTGCATGCTCAAATAGGTTATCCTATGGCTTCTTCAAATATTATAACACTAATATAAATTACCATCCATAACTACTCCAATGACTCATGTTGATTTTCTAAAAATAATTAAATATCTTATTACACTCATTGGTGTTCTTTTCCAATATATAATATATTATATATACATATTTTATAATTTATCAAAAGTTATGTTTATAGACTTATAATAGTAGTTTTCACTTTTCAAAGTGAATTCCATGTCCAAATAGGGTATCCTATGGCTTCTTAAAATAGTATAAGAATGGCTATCCTATAGCTATCATATAGATTTTTGTTTCTACATCTACCATCACCTATATATTTATTATTAGAATATATAGGTGGTCGTGCACTATTTCCTATAAATAACCACCCATAATTACTCCGGTGACTCATGTTGACTTTCTAAAAACAAATACATGTTTTGTTATATTCATTGGTGTCTTTCTTTACTTCTTTTTCTCTATACAATATATTATATATAGAGACTTTTTAAATTTACCAAAAAGGTACGTGTGAAGATTTGTAATAGTTGTTTTCAAAGTGGGTCCCATATCCACTTAATGTAATTAAGACCAATTAAATCCAATGGCCAATTTCTTATTTCAGAGACCTAAAATATGCCAAATTTGGACATTAGATACACAAGATATGACTATTTCCAATTCTACTTATGTACCTTTCTAGTGTATTATTAGAAACATTAATATAAAATACTATATTTGGCGAAGGAACAAAAACACATTATTAACAAGTATTCTACTATTTATAGGACGAGCATGTGGATTGGTGGGCATGGTTCTGATATTTAAAATTAGAATACGGTGGGCCCTGGGCCCCATATACGTTATTTATGTAGGCTAAATAGATCCCATAAGAATACTGGATGTCCCAAATAATTCAAGTACCATAATTCTAATTTCAGGCACAGGTCAATTTTAGACACCTTTTTCTTTATAAATTTTGGTTGCTTTTTGGACTACTTTTTGACATGATTTCAAAGTCGTTTTTGACACTTTGAAGACATTTATTAATGAATATTTTTTCCAATGTGTTTATATGATGATTTGAACCAGTTAACAGTTTGAAGTTATCTCATTTGAATAGGTGTGGAGATCTCTAAGGAATCAATTAAATGGGGCTCCAGCCATGGCAAGGGGAAGGGGGTGGACGACGTTGGTGCACTACTAAAGAGGGAGGTCCGAGTTGAGAAATTAAAGTTTGTTGTATAAAAGTTGCAAAACGCCAAAGAGATGGTGCAATACCTCAAAGATAGGTGAAACAAATGGCACGTGTCGTACTCAAATATTAGGCGAGTTGTCAACAATCACTTTCACAAGATTGGCATGCTCAAAGTTGATCGCTCGAGGCCTTACAAGGTCAAAACTGTAATGGGGAGTCGCGGAATGCACCAGGTTTGATCTAAATGTTGTATAGATTCATCCTTGTGTGAATTTTGTCAGTTGTCATGCTTTTGGTTGCATGTCTGGATCCCTGTTCTAATCTAGAATGTGACCATAAAACATACGTCTCGGATTGAGTACTAACCCGACTTCACATCATGAAGCTATCGCGTGTTCCACGCACTAGAGTTTGTTCAAGAGTTGAGGTTGCCCAACAAGTCCAATTTGGTCAAGATGCTGACAGTGGTCATGATGTCGAGATTGGCCAAAGTGTCTAGTCTTGAAAATACCTTTCCAACGATATATTATACATTGCAAAATTATCAAAATTGCAGCAACAAATAAAAAAGAATTTTCTGCAGTTGTTTAGCGATTGCAGTAAACGGTAATCAAATGAAGTGAAGCTAATTTTGGCTGCAGTTTTTTTAACCAAGTTTTCTTATAGTGAGAGACTTGCAGAACATCGAAGTCCACTATATCCCAAGCCTTGCCATGAACCACAATGAACTTCAAACCTTCAACTACCTCAAGTTTTTTCCTGCATACTGCAACGTTCGGTCATTGTGGACTCTCATGCCAAAACAAAAACAGTGTTCAACGTCCCTACACATGAAATAAACTCGCTCAAAACAACGTAATAAATAGTCTCCACTATTCCAGACCTGAGATCCGTAGCCATAGGGGAGAGAAGGGAAGGGTCAACAAATGAAAAAATCATTTTTGAGGATGAAAAGTGATTTATTATGTGATGGAATCTTCCTAAGTGGCATATAGGACAAGTACCCTACTTTCGTACATCCAAAAGTGCCAACAAAAGTAGCTATGGTGTCAAATGGCACTAGCGCCTTGCAATTCCATCACACAATAAGCTCCCAAAACACCCAGAAAATCTCCGATTTCAACAAAACAAAGTGCACTTAACCTTTAACTCCTAACTGCCTGAGCGTCCATTTTTGGACGATGTACAGATTTCATCCATAATTTTTCATCCGTCATGCACTTTTTGCAATGTGGAACTTTTACTGTAGATTCTATGGGAAGTTAGCTTCATGCATATGTGATATGATTAGAAAGGGGATGATTTGTGAAAAAATTTGGCCTCATTTCATGTTGTTGTGATTCACCCAAAATTTTGAAGATTTCAGTGTAAAAGTGCTCTAAAAAAAATCAACTCATAAAATTAAGCAACCAAAAAATCTCCAAAAATCACTACACTTAGAGTATTACATTTCAACCAATCACAACAAATTTCATGTACATATTGTCAATATCTTATTCGTAATTGAATTACAAAATAATTTGAATTTCATGTTTCAAATTTTATAAAAAATTATTGGTAATAGTAATCATAGATCTAACCATATGGATAGAATCTAAAATTCATAACGTACAACTTTTATTCATATATCAAGTTCAAAATATCCCTCTAGGTTGCATTTTATAATGCATCTTTGCAAAACTACGGAATTTGGAGAGGGCTCTAGGCATTTAGGGGTTAAGCATCCACACTACAATTATCTGGTCAAACCTCATCAATTCCTCACATTGTAAAATATATTATATTTTTATGGTATTTTTCTCATATAAGGTATTGTTAAACCGATTTACCTTGATTTTTTATAATTATTTAAATAAATTAAAAAATTATAAGATTTTTCAAATTGTTTTCTTGTAAAAATCATAGTAATTACAAAAAAGTTTAGAATAGTATGAGATTTTTAGGGAAAATTTAAATAATAGTAATGAACGACAAGGTATAGGTGGCATGCTTGTTGAGCTTACATAAAAAGAAATTTGATAGAAAAACATTTTCTGTAATGTATATTGGAATTTTAGGGCTTTGAGCTTTAAAGTGCTATAAAAAACGTAGCTTTAACAATTTCAAAGAACAGTAAATTGGACTAGAAAGTAGAAGGTAGTCCCACACTTTTTTAGTTGGGACTATTTTCATTTGAAATTAAGAACTAGGTGAAAATCAACGTTTGATTGAAAAACAATCAAGCATGGCCCTACCTCGGGGAGTGCACATAAAGTTAAGACTAGGAATCACGTGAGTGCGTACTTTTGACCCCCCTATGTATGTACTAAAAATTCATCTAAAAATTGTAAAAAAATTATGAAGTTGTTAAACACAATCTAAAGTTCTTGTTGTGTAAATTTCAAAAAATAATCACTTGTAAATATTTTTAAATTTATTTTTGAAGCAAAAAACAACACATTTTAGTTCAAACTTCTATCATTTTTTTTATAAGATTGTAAATACCATTGGTCCTGAAATTTATACCAAACGATAGATATATACACAATGATTTGGCACCTAAAAAATCTTAATTTAAAAACTATTTTAAGGCCAAGTATTGTAGGGGGTATGCTATTAAAACGCACTCACGTGTATTCCTAATCTTAACTTTAAGTGCACTCCCCGGGGGCCCTACGGGGCTCCTTGCACGCTTAAGGGTTAATCAACTATGCTTACACTAAACATATAGAGGCATCTTTCTCAACTAATAATAAAATTTGAATACAACCATAATACTAATACTTGACACTCAAATCAAACCTAACATCGCCTTTGAAAGACGAATACATGTCGCAATAGGGGAGTAGAGTCACAATGCTCCGTTACCCCATGTAGGGAGGCTCAACTTGATAAAGATGAGGTTCCTAACACCGTGCTGCTAATATAACTCAAAATTTTGTCAACATGTCAACGGTGTTTACAAACACTTAGAAGACCTAAAATGAGTTGATTTGAGGTTCTCGGTCACGCCATTGCTCCTTGCAGCTTGTAACGCGCCTCCTCCGCCGGCTAGGCTCTACGTTTGGCGTCGCAACGCCAACTCACATCGTCAATCACCATCCGAACTGACAAGGGTGAAAAAGGTGTTCGGCAGGAGGATTGTAATCCAATAGAGCTTGTGAATTAAATTACCATTCAATGCAAAGGAATTTAGTTGTTCTAGAACTTAATGAAAATACATGATGTGAGTATCTACAGCCACAACAAGATGGAGTTGTTACCCTTAAAGATGGATCATGTATATGTCATGTGACAATGTGACACATGTCATGTGACAATGTGACACATGTCATGTGTGTGTCTTGAACAAATTAATTAATACCAAAATCACTTTGTCACACTATATATAGTACTAAAACTCAAACTACTAATAATTTCTAAAAGAATTCGGCTTCCAAAAAATACAATATATGGTATATTATATACTATATATGGTAAATGGTATGAGTGGGTGAAAGATGACATATAAGGATAAATTCAATGTAGCACTGCCCTTCTAAAGATGAAAGTCGGGTAGTAAAATGAGGCTGAATTGGCAAATTTTTTGTCATTTTTTTGTCAAGTGGGTGTCCAAATCAAATAGTCCAAATCAAGACAAATTTGAAGCAAATGTGTCAAATGTTTGTCAATTTAAACACCAAGATTCTTGCAGCGATAAGTCAATGACGCTTGGAGTGTATAGATGGATTGTCCAGCCAAGTCTGCTCGAATATTAATGGTAAAATTGCCCACTTAATTGTTTGAAAAATGAATCACTTACAGTTTGGGATTTTTCAAAGTCTCTAATAGGGATGGCTCATATATATAGAGCTTGTTTGCACTGTATAGGGTTCATGATGTACGGTTCCGGCCTTTCATCTAAACCACCGATTATGCCTAACTTAACCCTTAAACGTCAAGAGGGCCTGGGCGGGGCAGCCCGAAAGGCATCTAAATTTTCGAAGGCGAAAAAAAAAAAAAAAAAAAAAAAACGGCTATGCTGGCCAGCAGTGTTGCGGCACTGTAGCACTGCGGCACTTTTCAAAAAACGACCTCTGCTGCCCAACCTCGACTCGTGTTCATTTAGATAACTTTGATTGCTTGTCAATGACTCCACAATCTCCCAAATGAGGCGCAAATTTGCAATCTAGATTGCTTTTTCAGTAGCTTTCCAACGCACCAATCCTCGCTTAATTTGGTTGAGAAAATCTACTCTTTTCCTCAATTATTCCTTTATAACAAGCCCGTGGGGCTTGCTTTGACGTTTAAGGGTTAAGACATTGTAGGTAAATTGCGATGGTAACGTGCCATTCTTGCAATAGATATCAATACGTATTGCCTACTCGGGGAGGTCATTTTTGTATTTTTGTGTATTACGTGTGAAAAAGGGTATTTAAAAGTACCCTTAAAAATAAAAGTAATTCTCACTATAATTAGTAATATTTCAAGAATATTCTCATATTTATTCTTGTAATCAATTTTGATCATCCAATATTAATGAAAAAAATTACCTTCCAAGATTTATTTAGACCCTACATTTTTTGCACGCCATTTGTAATTTTTTGGAAGTAAACTCCCCGAGATTACCTATAGGTTCACATACCCAAAGCCACCAACTAGTATCAGTGAGCATTTATTACATATTCACCCACGCACAGTACCAACACAGGTGACCCGGTGTAGTTTTGTACAAGCATCTAAAACTACCCAAACGGCCCAATTGCACTTTGAGTCCTTTTCCACCATATAAAAGGAAATGCCCAATTTACTTCCGAATCCCAACATATATTGCAATTATGGTCTCTCTATCAATGTGAATTGTTTACATAGCAAATACTCTACCACTGTGCAAATTCTTGTATAACACCCAATTCGCTAATTTTGCACTTGGCCATATAATCATGCACTTGGCCCCCAAGCACATTAAAAAAATAGTTTGAAAAAATCTCTTGAAAACAGAGATTTTTGTCTTTCTACAATCCCCTACACTATAAAGAAACAATTGTTTAATTTATTTCTCATCCTTATCTTTATCTTTTATTTTATCTTTATCTTTATCTTATCTTATCTTATCTTTTATCTTGTATTTTATTCTTGTCTTCTTTCTTGTCTTCCTCTTGTCTTCCTTCTTCTTTTTCTTCTAGTCTTCCACTTGTCTTCCTTTTTTTTCCTTCACCTTGCCATTTTGGAGTTTAAACAATAATTTAAAAAAAATAAAAATCAGGGAGCAGGCTGAATCCAATACAGGCCCTGAAATGAAAAAAAAAAAAAAAAAAAAAAAAAAGAAGTTTTTTTTTTTTTTTTTTTCCGGATTTTCCGGGCAGGGAGGGTCCGCGCGCGCGGACCCTACTCTTATTTTGACCCTCCCTCCCTCACTCCCCCCTCTCCCCTATATAAACCTTCTCTCACTTTCCCTCCCTCACACTCCCCTTCCACCCCTTTTCCTCTCTTGTTCTTCTCCCTCTCTTCCTTCTCCCTTCTCCTCAATATAAAGGAAGAAGAGAGAGGAGGAAGGAAGTGTGAGGGAGGAAGAATGTGGGAGGAAGAATGTGGGAGGGTTTATATAAGAGAGAGGGGAGAAAAAGGAAAGGAGAGGAGGGAAGGAGAGTGGGTCAAAATAAGAGTAGGGTCCGCGCGCGCGGACCCTCCCTGCCCGGAAAATCCGGAAAATAAAATAAAAAATAAAAAAATAAAAAAACTTTTTTTTTTTTTTTTTTTTTTTTCATTTTTTTTTTCATTTTTCATTTCAGGGCCTGTATTGGATTCAGCCTGCTCCCTGATTTATTTATTTTTTTAAATTATCGTTTAAACTCCAAAAATGGCAAGGTGAAGTAAAAAAAGGAAGACAAGAAGAAAAAGAAGAAGGAAGACAAGAGGAAGACAAGAAAGAAGACAAGGAAAGAAAACAAGATAAAAGAAAAAGAAAAGATAAAGATAAGGATAAAAAATAAAATAAATAATTGTTTCTTAACAATGAAGAGATTGTAGAAAGACAAAAATCCTTGTTTTTTACAAAAAATTTCAAACAAATTTTTTTAAAGCCTAGTTTGCTCATGAAATGAGTGCACTTGACCAAGTGCAAAATTAGGGAATTGGGTGTTGTATCATGTTGATGGTTCTTTTGGTCTCTACAAAGTACTTTCTAGAGTTTTTCGCAAATTTGATGTACTTTCATTTGTCAGTAAAGTACTTTGTGGAGGATGGTTGAAGCATTTGTAAGAAAGAAATTGTGTACTTGAAAATGAGGACTTCAACCAAAGTATAACTTCTTATATATTTTTTAGAAGGGGGAGGAGGTAGTACACTTCCTTTGTCCCATAAAAAGACCATAAAACTACTCTGCAGTAGAGTGGTTTTCATGGTCTTTTTATGGGAGAGGGAGTAACATTTACTAATCTTATGAAGTATTAGGCATGACATGAATTAGTTTACTACTAAAATTTGGATTTCACATTCATTACTTGTTTATTACTATTAAGTGACCACAAAATGTATTCATTTATTCTATTTTATAATATTTTGGTGTTACATCAAATTTAGAAATGACACAAAACAAAATAAAGAGTGCAATTTCCACATATTGAAGGATAAAAAGACATGCATTTATTTTATTTTATGAAAATTATTTTGTACAATAAAGCAAATACTTTAGTCCACACTACAATAATTTGATTGCATTACAAATAGTATATCTTTTCTAAATTAGCATCACACACACTAAATTAGTGTGGTGCAATGAACTGCTGAACTAAGAGCATCTCTTGCGGGCACAATATAGTGGTGGTTGCGGGCACTAGACCAGGCCCGGAGTTGGGGGGGGGGGGGTGTAGGGCGGCATTTTCAATGTTCAAAAGTCACTCTATGGAAGAAAAGGTCTAGCAAAGCCGTCACAGAATTGCCAAGGCCTTCCACATTTGCAGTGCCCTTCGACGTTTCCAACTCATTGTGTGTAGGAGGAGCATCAAGTGGCACAAATGGAATGGGAGGGGGGGTAGAATGGAAAGGCCCATGGGCTATGCCTCTTAACCCCTAAAGGAATTGTAAATGTTGTTACGAGAACACAAAAATTCTTCAAGATGTGCAATTACATTGATCGATCCGCCGGGAAAAAATAAAACACCAACGCAAGTGAATTTATTCCTAGTAGATAATTTTATAGAAATTTTCAAAGTGAAAGATTGGCCAAACTTTGAAACTATACCCTAGACTCTTCAATAATGAAGTATTTTGATAGACAATTTCATGCAAGGAGTCACCCAAAACCGATTTAGGCCATTCTGTCCATAAACAATACCCTATCCAATTTCCTACAAATTCTCATATTAGCTCAGTTTCAAAAATATTACACCTTGCACCTAGAATCGTCACAACTATCAAACATTCTCGAGATGAGTGAAGGATGTCTCCATTGAATAGAAGTCTACATTTTGGTTAGTAGTATCAGGAATTTAGGACCCCACAAATTTTAAACGATTTCCGTGCAACATTCAATATTTCATGGGTTCGTACATTTTTTGCACAGATTCTTCAAGAATTTTGTGTTAATTCCGCACGGATTCTGCACTATGTAAATAACGAAAAGAGTGAATGTAGAAGCCGTGTGGATTCAGTGCAAAATTAGCTCAAAATCTGTGCGTAACCCGCGCGAACAATGTACAAACCCATGAAACATAGGATATCGCATAGAAATCGTTAAAAATTAGTGAGGTCCTAAATTCCTAATGAGGGTTCTCTCGATTTTCAGTATTTCTACCTTACCAGCCAAACCCTTCACATTTTGAACAGCGTGCATGTGTAGGACTATATTTAGCCAAACCACAGGAGACACCATAGTCTAATTTAGTTTTCAGGCCCTGAACCGCCACAGTCTTCTCCGCAACGCGAACCTTGGTCTCGTCGCCGTTGAGGGTTTGTTTGTGAAACCCACACGTTAAGGATTCAGGGCCTGAAAACAAGCAACGCAATCGCCATGACGACGACCACGGTGAAGATCCTTCCAAAGCCGACACCCGTAATGGTTTTGGGACCACCCCAGCAATCCGTGGCTCAGGTGGAAGGATCGCCTCGGGGCCGGAAGGGCAAGAATTTCATTCCGGAGGAGGAGTGCTTGCTCTGTCGCTCTTTCTTGGCCGTGTCACAAGGCCCGGTCCCGGAAAATGGCCAAAAGATAGCCAGCATGTGGGAGCGCGTGGCTGCGTCCTTCAATGACAAGAATCAAGCGTACGGGCTGGCGTCGCGGTCCGCGCGCTCGTTGGAGTCCAAATGGTGCACCATCAAGCACGACGTCAGCATCTTCGTGACTTGCCATGCGAGCGTGGAGAGTGGGTCGCCATCATCCGAGGACGTGATCGAGAAGGCGCTGGAGCTTTACCGATCGAAGCATCCCCGGGGCGCCACGTTCATTCATCTCCGTTGCTGGACAATTCTTCACGAAGTGCCCCAGTGGTGCGAGGAAGGCGTGAAGGTGGTCTTGGCCCAAGCCAAGGCTATTGAGCCTGAGCGCGATGAGGAGGAGCCGATTTCGAGAACCCAAGAAGACAACAGCAACAGGAGTGAGCAGCAGCGGCACTCCAACAAGCGACTACGTCGTGTGAAGGGTGCTGTTGACAAGGAAGCCAAGGCCAGGGAATGTGCGTTGCTAGCGCAAGCGCGTGCTATGGCGGACATGGCGGCCGCGAGTCGGATGAAGGCGGAGATTCTTGCGGACCAAAGCGCCCTGCACCTCTTCACATTGCCCTTGAAGGACGTGACGGAACCGGATGCTCGCGAGTATCTCATGTTGCGACGACAGGAGGAGATTTCCAAAATGAGGCTCAGGAGACTGCTCGCCCAATCTGCTGCTCAACCAATTCATCTCCTTGCAGCTCCCACTTCAGCAGCAATTCCGGAGCAGCTGCAATCCCTGAAGCAGCCCACCACAAGTAATATTGATTCTATTCTTTTTTAATAGGTCATACTGTATGAGAGCTTTCCTTAGTCCAATTTTATTTACTTTTCGCCCAACACATGCAATATTCTTCATTGATTCTGGTAAGAATCCTTGGTCGTTCAGGGGTTAAGACATTCCCTTGGCATGTTGTAATGTGTCCATGAGACTAACCCTCAGCACTGCTTCAGTTGCGAGTGTTGAGGAGAATTCTCTTATTGGTTGATATTGAAACCCAAAGCTCTATCTATTCTAATCAGAGTTCTTACTTACAAACATTTTCTAGCCTGGGTGTGGGTGATTTTAGAAACTGATTTTTAGAGTATCGGATGATGTGTCTGCAGATACTATTGAAAGTTTGTTCTCGGTGTGAAAGGCAGTACCAACAAGATGAAGTTGTGGAACTCGTATTTGAGCTCAACTTGAGAGGCTGAACAGCCATGAAGATCTTGCAAGCTGACATCAGCTGGGTTCTCCTGAATTGGTGATATCTCTGATTTTAGCGCAACAAGAGTGTGCATCCGCTCATGAACCAACCATGTACTTAAATAGGTGAAAGTGTGCATTTTTGTAAATATATCCAATAAGTAATGATTGTAGGGGAGTTCTTCCAGACATGGTAGTCACTGCCAGATCAATATTTTTTGCAGTTTAGAAAATTAAGCAGATTGATAGAGCAGAGATATATGGGTTCGCTCAGTTCCCAATTTGAGGTTCGTTGTATTAGAGTAGGGACTCAACCCGCGCTATTTGATTTTGCCGGAATGTGGATTACAAGGTCTGAATTTACAACTTCTGATGAAGCTGAAATGTGGTTTACAAGGTCTGAATTTAGCTGACCGGGATTTGCAAATTTGTTTTGATGTACTTAGGATGTGGTCTTCAATTTACCTTCTGAATGGGCTATTAGGGAGTGCAATTCTAGCCATGTTGTGAACCTAACGTCTTGTTGTGAGCTTACCGCTTTCAATGTAAATCGTTTTGTGCGCAGTGGTGTCTCCCTGTCGCTTACATTTGCGTTCTCTGTATACCAGTGGTGGGCTTAAAGGACTGCATGGGAAATGGATCCAGGCATTTTCAAAGTGTATTGGGAGCACTGTGGGACTAATTGGTAATTGTGAGCTCTTGTAGTGAGGAAGAATCAATGATGAGCTGATTTCTTTAGAGTTGGGAATCTGAAGTAGAGATCGATGGAGCCTACAGACACGGAATGGATGCCGTGGGAAGCAGAGGTAACTTATGTCCAGAATGGCGGGATCAATAACGATATTTAATATACATAAATTACTATTTGATTAGAAAAAAATTCTAGTCATTTATTTTTTGCTTTTGATGCACAGTAGATGGATAACAACATAGTCAGGGGTGCAGTACTTTTTTCCAGGCTCATATATTACCCCTCTGAGCTGGAAAGGAAGGTGGTCCTCTGTCTTGTAGACATACTCAGATTATCTCCAATGGAGCTTTTAAAATGAGCCCCTCAATGGTTGTGAGCATCTCCAATGGCTCTTTAAACGAACCCTCTCAATGGTTGTGGCGTCCCAACAGTCATGCGCCAATGGTCACATGCTCGAAAGGCTTGCCAAAAGGGCGAGGCACTCCAAACTTTGACTTTTTGGAGCGTCTCGCCAATCGTCCTATTGCACTCCGGTCTTTTCAAGTTCCTTTCTTGGTCTTTCACTCTTGGGTAACGTGACTCAAAATGACTTGAATCACATCACCATAGCTTTGATTCTTGGAGTACCGTGGATGGGGCAAAAGTCTCGCCAACTGGATGCGCGTCAAAAGGACATAAGAAGGGTATGGGGAAGGATATGGGGAAGGATATGGGGAGTTTGGCGATGCCCTAATAAAGAGAAGAATATGGAAGGCAATCTTGAACATGTCTTAACCCCTAAAAGACCACAACTATGTTCTTCTCCAAACACTCCAAAGTACCCCTTCTCATAAAAAGACAAATATTTTTTGATCTATGACCTTTTTGATCAATCCAACCGTAGGATATTTCAAGCAACTTTAATTTATTACAACCTACAAATTTTCAACTGTTCAGGGTTCTTCAATAGTAAGATTATAAGCTTCAAAGTTGGTTGCACCTTTTTTTTTGGCATGCTGCCCATATTTGAAACTTTATGAAAATGCCGAAAATGCAAAGTTTAGTCTCAAATTTGGTAAAATGAATTTGGCAATTGTGTGCATGAGGGTGTTAGCTCATTGTGTGCAAAAATTTAGATGCATAGCTCATTGTATAAAAAGTTTCAGGAGCTGCCCGCAGTTAGGTTTTTCACCTTTGCATGATTGTATCTTTTGATTTATACATCACCCACGTACGCAAATTACCATCCCATCTTCGTTACAAAGAGTAGAATCACCACAAAAAATCTCAAGAATTGAGGATCAATACTCATTCCACAGTGAGCTGACCGAACTTGGAAAATCAGCCTTGGTCCTTGAAGGGTTAAATCATAATACCAAAAGCCATGTTGTCATGAACATTGTTAACCAAAGACCAAAACGTTTATCATATTTGACGTATTTGGCACACACTTCACACACTTGACTTGTTGGACATATTGGTCTAATTGGCATCTTGGCCTATTTGACTAATATATATATATATATATATATATATATATATATTTTGTGGCAAACTACAACCAAATTCTCTCTAAGATCCTATTTTAAATTAAGCACCATATGTAAGAGTTAGAAACTTAACTATTCTTAAAATAAAATAAAATATATTTGACACACATGACATTTTGATCTTTGACTTCATGTGTATAGTTTTTGATTTGAATATGTGATTTTTGGTTTGAGTATGTGCTTTTCAGTTTTTGGTTTGGGTATATGGTCTTTGGCCATGACAACCTAGCATTTGACTTTATGGTCTATGTCTTGTCCAATATGATAACTATTGTAGTACCTTGGTAGCTTTTGACAATTTTTAAATTATTTTCAAGATTGTTGATTTTTTTTTAATTCCAATGTTTAAAAATATATTATTTGTATGAAAAAACAATAATATGAAGGAACATTCCCTAAATTTTGAAAAGTCAAACTCTATTTTTAAAACCTAATTAATTACTCCCTCTGTCCCACTAAAAAAACCATGTTTTTTTTTGTAATGTTAAAAGGAAACAAAGTGTTTTAGTGGAACAGAGGAAGTATTTGACATGAAAGAGTTGAAGCTGCCATGCTACTAAGGTGGTTACCCCATTCCCAACTGAATAAGAAATACGGATATGAGGCATTGATATTATTTAGTATTATTATTTTTTAGAGGTAGGCAAGAAGAAATAGATTCCAACACAAGTTGAAACATAATTTTTGGATGAAGAATGAATTAGTTATAAATTTTCAAAGTTGAAGTATGACGCATCCCATTCACGTCATATAGGTACACCTCTTTCTGTCTAGAGAAAATGCTTAAACCAACAACAACGAATCCATAACCACACTTACATATACTAAAACCAACAAGAGAGAACCCATTACCAACTGTAACTCAAGCTACAACCAACATCATTGCAGCATTGATTGTGGATAATGCCACTAGCTGTTGGTGAAAGGAGCCAGTTGGTAATGGGGTAACCACCTTACGGTATTTCATAGAGGAGCTGCAACTGACCCCATGAACCGGTACGGCGAGTGAGAAATACCCGGATTGAGAACCGCAACTCACCCTGCTTGATACCCTCCGGGTTTCAGGTCAGCATCTACTGGACTGTACAGTACGTCCGAGGAAGGCCGCTCTCTTGAGCAGAAGCGGCAGGGTTTTCGTGTGCAGCTCTTCGCCATTGATCCACTCACCTCCAGCATCTCCGTCAGAGAATTGAACACTCTCATAGCTGGCCATGGCCACCAATCTAGCTTTCTATTCTGGTCAAGGGGTTCTGCACCAGCAGCTGCTCCTCCTCTCACTGATTTTCATCAAGCCGTGACATGGCCATGAGCTCACGTGACGACGCCTCCAAGCTCAATCTATGGCTTTTGCTTCTCGCTGAAGCTTGTCTTCCCATGGTGGCGATGTTGTGTTAGGGTTAGTTTCTTGTTCAATTTTGCACTGTTGAGTATATATCATCATATACACTCAAGTTTTTTTGCAGTTTAGGTGTGTAACGATTTTGTAAGAATTAGGTTTAGCCTGTACAAATTCTGGAGGCGGGATGGGAGTTCACGGTTTGTGGGAGCTTCTCGCTCCTGTCGGACGACGCGTTTCGGTGGAGTCACTGGGGAGCCGAAAGCTTGCTATAGGTATGTGAATTAATTTGAAATTCGAGAGTCAATTGTGTTGTTGTTTTCCTTTTTCTCTGGAGAGACGATGTTGCTGATGTGGTTTAATTGAATGTGTGAACAGATGCCAGTATATGGATCATCCAATTTATGAAAGCAATGCGTGATGATCGTGGAGACATGATCCGCAATGCGCACTTGTTGGGATTCTTCCGTCGAATTTGCAAGCTTCTGTTTCTGCGTATAAAGCCTGTGTTTGTGTTTGACGGAGGCACACCGGCTTTGAAGAGGCGCACTGTTATAGCTCGCCGGAGGCAGCGGGAGCAAGCTCAGTCCAGAATTCGTAAGACCGCTGAGAAGCTGCTTTTGAATCATGTGAGAATTCTCTGATTGCTGGTGAAGTATTAGTTCGTGATTCTGTTTTTTTCTTTTTCTTTTTGAATTGCTGCCATGGACGCCATGATTTCTAAAGAACCTGCTAGTCAAGTGCTGGGAAGGCACCTTTTCCATTGTAAGCCATGGGTTTAGGGTTTATGGTTCGGTGGTTTCCAGGATAGTACTTAAGGATAGGAGATTATATTATTTCTCTACTAGTTGGGCTGGTAATTGTTAGATAGACGAGTTCATAAGATTTATTTTGGAATGATGTAAATTGAAAACTTTGTTAATTTATAAGGCTGTTGGGGATCAATTTCATGAGGAATCGTTGCTGTTTTTCGTCCTCAGTTAACAGGTGATTTTGGTGCTGTTGTTTTGTTCTTAAATTTCAACCGCTGTTGGCACCATGTTTTTAACAGCTGCGGACTAGGAAGTTGGAAGAAATCGCTGGTAAGACCGGACCGCAGGCTAAATCAGTGGCGAAGGATAACAACAATGACAAGGATGATCTGGAGATGTCACATGGTGATCTGCACAAGGAGGGATCTGGAGATGCTTTGTAAGTTGTACTTTCATCTGTTGTACCTGGTTGTATTCCTTTCTTCATTTGTCTAATTTAGGCACTTAGGTTATACGTATGAACTTAATTACGACTGTGTGATCTGATCAATGTTTTAGGCTTGCAACAGCAGTGAAAGGACAGGAGAAGGAAGACAATACAACTTCTGATAGACAAGAACATGTAACGCAAGAGTTGAACAGCTGGAACGAGGTAGAAAACCAGCACTTCGATGAGGAAGACGAGGAAGAGGAGCTTGTTTATCTCGTGAGTATACGCCTCTTCATTCACACACTCATAATCTTTGAATGTGAAAATCTGGATAAGTTCCTATTGATGTACTTTATATATGTACATTATATATTTCTGAGTGATTTTCTAGTCCGCTATTTCTGTCCTTGGTTGTATTTGTCAGTTTGGGTAGATTTAGTAAGACTTTTAGTTGTCATATTGAATCCTTATATTTTTCGTCTGTTTTGGTTGCTGATTTTAGCGTGGATTTTTTTTAATGATTGTTTGTTGTGGTTACTGCATCTATTCAAGGGGTAGATGATGGTTTAGTATTTTACACACGTATCTTAACCGCAGTTTACAATGCTCTTACAGTAGGGAAGCGTTTGGATTACCAATCTCTTTCAGAAATTTCATCGAAAATTGTAGTGTTAAGACCATATCTATTGACCCAATCGGACATGATTTTGCAGCCATCAACGGAAGGCAAAGTGGATCCTGCGGTTTTGGCATCTCTCCCGGCTTCAATGCAGCTGGATCTTTTGGTCCAGGTGAGACTAGTTAACATCGATCTTTATGGATTGCACTCAATTCCTCATTTAATTATAAATTACTTCATTACTTTGTAATGCTATCCATTTGGTGCTGCGGATTGTTTGTTGTAATCATCCTGAGGTTTAGAGCCATCGCCACAGTTCTGAAAGACATTTCTTTTGCATTGTCTTAGCGTGATCTTTGGAACCGTTTGATGACCTGCCAACATTCTAGGTGCAAAAAGTAATTTGTATACATCGTGCAGATGAGAGAGCAGCTTGTGGCCGAAAATCGACATAAGTTTCAGAAGGTTGCCAAGGTTGTACATCTATTCCTTTTGTTGCAAAATTTTAGTGACTCACAGGAGACATGACACTTTTGAACTCGATTGGTTTAAGGAACCGTCATAGATTAGTACAGGGGTCCTAAGCACAGATTGGCATTTTCATTTCTTTTTATGTTCTTCTGCTGTAGGCAAGGCATCACGCTTGGTTTTGACCAGACTCCATGTGTCTGCTAGTATTGGCAGTCTACAACTGCTGACATTGCTGTTTTTGGAAACGTGTGCAGGCCCCATCTTCTTTCTCTCAATTACAAATTGAAGCCTATTTGAAGACGGTAGCATTTCGCAGAGGAATCTCCGATGCACAGAAAGCTGCTGCTGTTAAGGGTGTGGGAGGGGTACCGAGCACTCGCATTGCATCAGAGACTAATCGGGAGTTCATCTATTCCAGTTCTTATCAAGGAGACAAATCGTAAGACTCTTGACCTGTTCTCTACAGGGGACTCTTGCCGGTGATGAATGAAAGGGTTTTGTTCTTCCTATACTTGGCTTTTAGCTCTAGTGAGGAGCTAATGATTAACCACATTACTTTTGAAGATACACGAAAGGCTGGAATCCTTGTGTTGAGCTTACAAGAGAAAGGCAATGTTTTTTGAATCACACTGTTATCGATTGGTCCTCCAATGTGAGAGTAAGCTATCACTTTAGATTGACAAGTTGTTTCACCAATATAAGCCCCGTGTATGTTTTTTTACTATCAAGACTATTTTCAAGATTTTTACTCTCAAGTTTCAACTCATATTGAAGTCGACAGGGCCTTGACCGGAGAAGGCGGTGGTAATTCAATGCCAACTGGATCGAAACCTCCTGAACCAAAAGTTCAACCTCCACCGGATAGTACCTCAACACTTCTATCAACCGATTTCAGGTAATTTTATACGAATACCCAGTTTAGGACTCCGGCTGGACGGCAAAACCCTGGACAGAAATTTAATCTATGTAATGTTGCACGGACACGATTGCAAATCGCTTTAAACGAAATTGAACGAGATTTGGAGCTCTCTGAATTTACGAAATTGTCTACTTACAGGTCGTTGCCGCTGAAGGAGGGAATGCTGAGTACAGAACTGGATGAAGCTGGGAATCCAGATAGCACTGTTCAAACATATGTGGATGAAAAGGGGAGGACTCGTGTGAGTAGAGTTCGAGGCATGGGTGTCCGTATGACTCGAGATTTGCAGTGGAATCTCTATCTCATGAAGGATGTGGAGAATCGGCAAGCACTTGGAGAACCGAAGGATGATAATATGTCATCCTTCGCAGAGAGTTTAGTCAATAATGGAGATGCAGAATTCCAGAGGCTCATGACCGGAGATAAAGCTAGTGTGTCCAAGCCTCTCGCAGGAATTCCTTCTAAGCACGTTAATAGCGAGGATGGGCAATTGGGCAAATCAATAGAAGTAAACCAGTTTATGCACGATGGAGGATCACACGTCGACTTAGCAGTAGGTGCAGGACAGAAGGCAATTGCTAATCCAGATGTTATGCCGCAGGTGTCAAGCATCCAAATCACCTTCAACAGTAATGAAGTTGCTGAGGATGAAGACTTAGATCTGTTCAAAGACTTAGTAGGTGATGAAGATGGGCATCCACTTGAAAAGTCTCAAAATTTGAAGCCTTCCTCTGGACTTACGGCATTAGCAGAAGACGATGACTGTGAATGGGAGGATGGTGATCGTCAAATTGTAAATGAAGTCGATCTTGGTTTGAAGGGAACCCATGCAATTGAAGAGCTCGATCATCGGAATGGCTCTCATACAGAGCCAGAAAGTCATATTCCGACTGGAAATGATCTGTCTTTTGGCGGAGATAGTGATGCAGAGATGGCTCTAGCAATCCAGGAGAGCTTAGCGGAGCATGATAGAGTCCGAGCTGCCCAACCTGGGGTATATCCCGATTCTGAATATACAGGACCGAGTGATGATAGTGACTCAGGGGATAGTGGTGAAAGTGAGGTAGAGTGGGAGGACGGCAGCGGTGCAGTGGCAGTACCAGCGGTTGGATATACTGTCACAGGTCCTCGTTCACTTGCTGCTACAAAGGCTCTACTTTATTCCAATTCCAGTGGTTGTGTTGGTGAAATCTTTGCAGATCCGCATGCTTCTTCCTTTATTTCTAGGTTCCCTTCTAATGTTGTTGTGCCTTTCCGTCTCTTTATCGTATGATCTGTTGCATGTGTAGTATTTATTGTGTTATCAGCCAGTGAGGAATTCAGATATAAGATAGTATCATGGACGAACCAAGGCGGCATTGTTCCAGTGATTTCGAGTTATCTTTGCTGTCTTCCTGTTTTTTTCTCTCGTAGTGTCAATGGCTACATGGTTTTTGTAGTGTACAAAATGCTTCCGACTCACGTTCTTGAAATTTTCAGGCTTGGCACTGACTCAAGAGGAGTTTGAGTTTCAAGAAGCAACACGCCGTAGTCTGATTGATGTTGCCTCATGGAGAGCGCCAGTTAATGCCCTTCCCCAGTTAGTCATCCGAGAACCAGTCGAGGGTGCTGGGAAAGTGTTCTCTGGGGCTGTGCCTAGAGTCGTGGAGCAGGAAACTCTTGCCAATCTTCAAATGGATTCAGAAGAAGCTCGTATAGCACGGGAGCGGGCAAGGAAAGGGAAGGCTGTGGCTGACGAGACAGCCGTTTTGCCTCCTGTTGATATGATCAGAACGACTGTGTCTCAAGCAGAATTTGAATCAGCCACTGGCTTTCCCCAAGTGAAGGTGAATGGGGTGAACTTTGTTGAAAGCAATGACAAATTTGGAAGGGGGGAGGTACAAGTGCAACCTCAAGGACTTCTTAGTTTGGATGCGAAACTAGTCACTTCTGTCGGTGCTGGTATGGAGGAGTTTGCAGGTCAGAACCTACCTGAGGAGGATGAAGAGAAGAAGAACGTGTTTCACCCTAATGGTGGTTTGAAGGTGAAGAATAGTGAATCAATGCTAGCTCATAGTCACGTTGAAAACAGGGAAGTTGGCACAGATCTTGTTAAACAGAATCTGAAGTCATCAACAAATGGGATAGAGGAGAGTGTAGCACTTCGCATTGAATCTCAAACCGACGTTCCTCAATCCCCGGAGGTAGAAAAGGCTATAACAATTGAAGGCAGTGCTGGGCCGAATGTAATTGTGAATCCAAGCTTTGTCAAACCAACTTCAGAGGGTAGCTTGGCAATGGAAGATATGCTAAAAGATGCTGAAGAGATGGATATGGCGAAGGAGCGGGAAGAAATGCTGGATCATGAAGCTGCCGTATTGGCGGAGCGTGAGGCACTTGCAAGAGATGAAGCTGAATTGCAAGCTGCACTCGAGAAAGAACAAGAAGAGCTACTCGCAGGGATAGAAAAAGAACGTGAACTCCTTTTCCAAGAAGAAGCTGAACTTCGTGAAATGCAGAAAAAGAATGAGCGCAATGCAGATTCTGTCACTTCGGAGATGTTTGCAGAATGCCAGGTGAATAGCGACCTCTAAAATTTCCTTTTGGGTCTTTTTATAAGAGGAGTTACAAAATCTCTTAGCCTTTGATCAGTCCCTTGGTTGATTTCGAGACCATCCTACTGCTAGAGATAGGATTCTTAGGTCTTAGACTCTTTACTATCTAATCGTATTAAAAGTGTTGTGACGTGTGCATTTGCAGGAGCTTTTACAAATGTTTGGGATTCCTTACGTGATTGCTCCTATGGAAGCAGAAGCACAGTGTGCGTTCTTGGATGCAGAGAAGTTAGTCGATGGTGTTGTGACAGATGATGTTGATGTCTTCCTATTTGGAGGCCGCAATGTTTACAAGAACATCTTTGACGACCGTAAATATGTGGAAACGTACTACATGAAGGTAAAATACAGTTTTTTCACAACAATTTTGTTAGTGTACATTAACCGATATCATTGCTTTCATAGTTGAGAATTGCTATTTCTTTGCTGGATTTTTCTGAAATTGTTTGGTCTGTTGAACTTTAATCATTTTCAAACTGTGCAATATACAGGATGTTGAGACCGACTTGGGACTGAATCGAGATAAGCTTATACAAATGGCCCTATTACTGGGCAGTGACTACACTGAAGGCATCAGGTGGAGTTCTTAGTAAAATGTATTACTAAGTGGCATTCAAAGTGGAAGTTGTTTACAAGGTCCATTGGGCTAGTATGTTTATCTTCTGTAGTTGCGTGCAATAGTGTGTAGTACCATGAGGTTCGGTTGTGTGTTCAAACTGAAATAGGATTACCAGAACTTTGTGCACACTTTGGACGTCCTTCTAAGTTCTAAGTTTCTTAGGTACTGGTTTAGGTCGGACAGAAACAGGAGATTGACGGAACGACGAACTGTCCTTCAAATAAGCTTGGTGTTCTGAATGCTTTTTGTGTAACAACCTTCCAAGCACGATCTTTATTAATTTCTATCACGTCATTTTTTGTTGGCAGTGGCATTGGTATAGTGAACGCCATTGAGGTGGTTAATGCATTTGACGAGGAGGGTGGGCTCAAAAAATTCAAAGAGTTTGTGGAGTCTGTAGATTTGTCACTTCTTGGACTTGAAGGTCGGGGATCCAAAAGAAAGGGTTCACAGGGCAAAGGAAAGGGCAACAAAGGAGGATCTAATGATACGGTTGAAGAGGATGTTGACACTAATGAAGCTGCAGAATTAGCTGGTAATGGAGATGTTCCGGGTGACACTGGAGGAAATCTTCGCCAGCAAGCCTTCATGGAAAATCATGTAAGATGATATAATTCAGCATTATTTCTTGGTAAAGCAGACAATCGGTTTCTTTTTGAGAGTTTTTTCCGGTACCTGTTGTGTTGCTTTATATCTGTGTTAAAGCCACTATTGAGATAATTCCGAGTGGTTTGTTGGTCATCAAACCTAGTGACCAACAATGACGGCATTCTGACTGGTTAATTGCTGAATTTGTAGAGGGCTGTGAGCAAAAATTGGAAAATCCCAGACTCGTTTCCAAGCGAAATCGTTGTGGCTGAATATAAAGGTCCACGAGTAGACAAGTCAAAACAATCCTTCTCATGGGGACGACCAGACCTTGAGGCTCTCCGAAAGTAATTCCAGCTTCCTATGTTGGTCGAAGTTTTGTTGGAATTGTTTTCACATTTTAGAATATCTGACAGTTTTACATATAATGTATTTCCTTAGGTTTGGTTACATCGTTTGCAAGTATAGAAATCTTGTGGCATAAATAACTAGAGCCTATGTTGCAGGTTTTGTTACGAGCGATTCTCATGGCCTAAAGAAAAAGCAGATGAGTTGTTGCTATCTGTTTTGAAAGAATATGATCGTCATGAGGTATGTTTTATAAATTAGTTGGCATCTGTTTGAAGTTAAACTTGTCAGCCAAAGGCTTATTGATATGAAGTGAGGTAAAGTTTGTCCAGTTCCATTGGAATTATCTACCAATTCGAGGCTGACTGTCATTGTATTTATATTCATCTGGCATTCATTCATTTTCAATGTATTACTGTTGTCAAAATTTGCAGACACAACTTCGTATTGATGCATTTTACTCGTTCAATCAAAGATTTGCAAAAGTCAGGAGTGCACGCATTCAGAAAGCCCTTCGGGGAACCACAGGTCGATTGTCGAAGGAGATGGTGGACATCCCCTCTCAAGCACCTGCGAAGAAGCAAAAGCAGAAAAAGAACACAGGCAAGAAGTCGGCTGAAAGAATAGAAACAGAGCTTCTGGAGGAAGAAGCAGACTTGAATACTGTGGATGTTCCAGGTTCTGAAGATCTTGTTCTTAATCCAGGAATTGGACGAGGAAAAGGAAAGCATAAGAAAGAGACGGTTCGAGGGAGGGGACGGGGACGGGGACGAGGACGGGGAAGAGGCAGGGGACGAGAAGGTAGAAGTTCTGGTGTTAGTATAGAAGACGACAACAGTAGTGCTCACTCCAGTGAGAGTGACGATGACAACGTAGTAATGGAGACGGAGAATGGACCCGGTGGACTTAAAAGGAAATCGGATGATCAACTTTTGCCGCCACGGAGGGTAAGTTCCACTTTATTTTGAGAAAGTGTGCCATCTCTAATTTTCCTGATTGCAATAGAATTATCCTTAAAAGTCATCCAAAGTGGGGTTGATGACCTTGTTTTAGTGAATGGTGAATAGCCTTTTTTGGTGGTTCAATCACGAATCTGAAATAGTGCTGAATTTAAGGATAATGTTTTGTTCTTGTGCAGTCTAGCAGAGCTCGCAAGAATGAAGCCAATTATCACGAGCCTACAGGCTCTGATGACGGAGTGGATAAATCTGACAGTGACGATGATGTCTCTCTGAGAAGCGAGTCATCCAATCCACCACAACTTGCAAGGAGTGAATCGGACCAGCTTGAGATGAACCTTGATGACCACATGGCTGGAGGATTGCAGAGCAATAATGGGGACGTGGACCGTAGAACTAGAGAGGATGGATCTCAAGTTGCAGTAGGGAAGTCTGCAGAACTGCCGAAACTATATCTTTTCTCTGGCGGAGGGTTTTGCGTTCCTGATGAGGAAGATGAAGTCTCAGGTCTTCATGTACCGGACAGGATTCAGCCTGTATTACATGGTGATCTGAATGAGGGCCAGTCTAACGGCGTTGGTTCTTCCCAGCGCAGTACTGGTGACCCAGTTTCTACTTCAGCAGGTTTACAAACTGAAGATCTGGAATTGACAACAGAGATCCAATCGACAACCGGATTAAAGATCGCTGATCTGTTGGCTGCTGGAGAGGATGATGTGACAAGTGCACAAGTGGATCCAAGTGTGGGTAGTGGATTACGAGCAATGCCTTTCCTTCGCAGAAAGCAGCCTTCCAAACAGCCCTGAATGAGTTCGTGCATTAGCACATTAGATTTTGGGGCATGTTCATGAGTGGTAATGCAATTATATTGGTACTGCATGTTATAGTGAGTTGCACCTTTTGTCCATCGCTCCCATGCTTACCTGCCCTCAATGTCCATTGTTGCTTACAATGACATACCTGTTGAGACGTTGAGATGACTTGGCCTTTGTGGATAAAATGATAATGCCTTCTAAACAGGAGCAGGAATGGCACACAGGATTCTGTGTGCTTGATTGTACTGTGATGGACAGAACAAGTGCTATAGCGCGAGTTAAATTACCTCTTATAATTTTAATGAGGATATACGGAAACTGCGACTACTGGTTATGACCCTAGTTTGGCTAGTCAATTCCGGGCATGATGTGTTTACTTTTTTCACATTATTGGGTAGTGCCTACTCTGGTTATCCTGGCGGCTTGGCTGTTGTGGGGTGCATTTGGCAAGAATTCGATTGCTAATTTATTTATTTCTTGATTATGGTTTATTTGAATTTAACAGTAATATCAGCTCACCAGAATCATTCAAAGTTTTAATATTTATGCATATTGTGTGGTATGAAAATCAAGGTGCTGCAGGATTAGTTTCGTCATGTAATAATACCAACAATCAGCAATCTGTGCTTGACAAATCAGCAAGTGTTTCATGTATTCTTCAATTTCATGTAAGAAAGTGAACACACCTTAGGCTTTCAGCTGTTTTGAGTGGTTCCTATTATTTGAATGATTTTAAAAAATTAATTGTTTTTTTGGTGACAAATAAAACCACAATTGTTTTCATTCAAAAAGTCATGCCATATTCATGAAAGTTGTGAGAATAAAATTTAAAAAAGCTATAAGGTAACTATACCTTAAAGTGCCCACCTTACCAACTAAGCCTATTTACACACATAAAACAGAAAATATATTTGGTGGGTCTTAATAGCAAGTTCAAGAGGATTCCAACGCACTTTAGCATGCATTATTTGGACACCGTATGAATAAGTAATGAATTTCCAAAGTGTTGACTATAGGTTGACCATAAAGCGACCCTAAACTCTAATGTTTAGATTGTGCACATTCTCATCAATAGTAGGGTGTCAGAATCTACTTACTATGGAAGATTGAGCTAGGGATAATTTAAGGAAAAGGTCGCTTTTAGATATAGTTACTGTAGTGAAAGTTTGTGGTGAAAGTTGTGGTGAAAGTTGTCAGTGGTGAAAGCTGTGGTGAAAGTTGTGGTGAAAGTTGTGATGAATGTTGTGGTGAAAGTTGTAAATGTTGTGAAAGTTGTGGTGAAAGTTGTGATGAATGTTGTGGTGAAAGTTGTAAATGTTGTGAAAGTTGTGGTGAAAGTTGTAGTGTACGACATCAAATAATGTGAAAAAAATTCAATTCAAAATTAATTGTTGTTTGTAAGTATTTGGATTCCAAAGTTCTGCACCTTTCCAAAAAATTCTTAAAACAAAATGACATAATTTGAAGTCAAATAGAGTTGCCCAAAATGAGCTGAGACCATAATCTGGTCTCTTGAAAAATTAGGGGTTAAAAAGTGGTGGTATTTTAGAGGCAGAGGAGAAGCAACATGTTTAGCTTGAAACCTGGTGTACGACTATAAAAAGCATAGATAGGGCTTCTTTGGCAAGCCGCACCCTACAGCTACTTATTCCAAAACTTGCACTTTCAAGCATAGAAGCAAGGAGATTTTCACCCTCAATAAAATGAGCATTTTATTACTAAATGAAACAAATACTCTATCTTGTAGTACATCTCAACATGATCTCAAAAAGTCTAAGCTCATATGATTCCAAGAGTTGTTTGTACACTGAGTATTTGAAGATATATCATTCTTCACTTGGTGTCTATCATTTTTTGGTGGTTGTGGACTCAATTGGAAACCTCAAGTGGCTTGAATGTGATATCTAATCGAAGCTCTCGCAATTATCTTCGAAACGAGACTACACCCAACTTCTAATTAGCAAAGTTGTGCACACAATGAGTGATTTTCGAAGCTTTTGTGAAATGTTGTACTATATCCAATTGTCAGTCCGTCAGGGGTTGATAGATCATGTCGAATAATTTTTTTATAGAAAATTGCTTTTCAACAAATGCCAGATTTTGTGGATATTCTCCAAGATTCTCTTTTTGACCATACCAAATAGTTTTTTTTGAAAAAATAATTTCCAAAAGATTTGGGCTTCTCTTTTTATGATTAATTTTTCCGATCCTAACAGCCGGGTATGGTATACACGTTTCTTTGGTGCATGTTTTTTAAAGTCAATTTGTATACTATGCAAACAAGCAACTAGTGGCGTAGTCTCTGCTTTAGTATTTACCCTAGATTTACTTTTACAGCTTGTTTATACTATTCAACCATCGGTAACTCCTTGAAAATGAAGCGTTTTTGTTGTCTCTCCCCGATGGGGCAGAGACAAAAAATGACTTTAATTGCTTGTAGCGAGTTAGAGGTATTGTACCCACTAAGAGCATCTCCACCGGGGCCTCTAAATAGGCACGCCACATTAAAATTATCTTTTACTAAAAATGGAAATTTGAAGTTAAATTAAGATTATTAGAATCACGTTTGAAAACTAAATATAATAGACCCAAAAGATCTTGATTTGGACATTGAATGACCAAGATACACCCCATTAAAAGGGCTTTGAAAGGGCTCTTTGAGAGGGCTCTTCAAATTTAGTTTAAGAAGGGAAAATTCAGTTAAATAAAGAAGGAAAAGAAAAGAAGAAAATAAATATAAATCACTTCATTGTTTTCATTGACTTGGTTTGGTAAGAAACTTTGATTTGTGCCACATCTGTACTTCATACTACGGTCCTACTCAAAATGGAAAATATCCTATGATGACCACTAAGTCACCCCATTATTACATTCCATTGTGTTCCAAATCTCAATTGTTCAAGAGATGATTTTGCACCAAATGCATGCATGGTGACAATAGAAAAGTAGCCACCAAATGACCTTCTACCTTAGTACCTATTCTTTTCATGTGCTAACGTATGCAACAATTCTTCCCAGTTTCATACGACCAAGTACCATACCACGACATTTAGGAATCAAATGATATTAGTTCTAATCGGCCGTTCAAAAAGAACATATGACTAGTCAACAACATTACCAAAAACATGTTGCAAAATACCTCATCCAACTTACACTCATCAATCTATTTAGTGTCAAAGCTTAAAGCATGTTACTTCAGGCTATACTTTCAAACTAAAAATGTAAATTCTTACCTACAGACATACCACTAATACTTCCACAAGCTTAGGCAGTCCAAAAAATATCTCCAGTAAAAAGTTAGTCTAAAATGTATGTATAATATCTGTGAATGCGTATTGACAGCTTCTCAAGTATCAACTCTGCAACACCAAGATGGGATTGTCTACTCTACGGGATCGAGCTAGGTAATGTGTAATCGGTGTGCTGAATCTTCTGGAGTTCTTCGCAAATCTCTGACTCGCATTCCAAACTTTACCCCACAAAATGAAACCAGTTACAGTTTTCCCTGATCTTTTTGAAGGCACAATGGAGGCACACTTTTAGCTCACTTGGGTTGATTTTTCAGAAATTATTCCAACCTCAAAGAGCACCATGCATTTTCTAGAAGAGAGAGGTCTGCCTAATCCCTATTGAGAGAAATTGTGAGAAATGTGAGGATGAGGAGAGAGAAATTAGAGGCAAGAAAGAGTGATGGATATAGGTGGAGATGCACAAACAAGGGATGTAGAGCTATTCTTTCTCTCAGAAAAGACATCTTCTCTGCTTCTCACGTCTCGTTTCAAAAAATGTTCACCATCATCTACAGTTAGAGCAGGGGCTCCTCTCAAGTATCTACAGCAGTGGATTCATCATCATCTTCACCCTAATTCTCTCCTCTCAAGTACCTCATCTCTCTCCTCGCAAGTGTCGCTCAAATCTGTCTTTGCTCAAGTGCTGCTCAAGTCTCTCTCAAGTCTCACTAATCTCTTTTAGTCACTTACTACCCATTATTTATGGAGCCCCGGGGGCATGCTAGGATTGTGCCCAGCCGCGTCAATTGCACCAGATTTGAACACCTTCCCAGCAAAGTCAGAACCAATCCTTGAGATAACTCGGGAACGTGTCACTTGCATCTTAAACACCGCTCCTCTCCAACACCACCTGGGTCACCTTCTTAATGTCCACTCATTCAGAGACTTTGATCTCAGGCATGACCTTAAGCAACTCGTTCAAATCCCGTTCAGCATCCTCATATTCCCATGATTCGAAGTCTATCACTTGCCCAGGCTCGCGGTCTCGGTAGTAGATCATCCGATCCTTCCAGAATTCAAGCTCCTTGTGAATCTCGATGAATGCTTCTCGGTTGATCGTCCGGCTTACCATGCTGCTGATTCCTTTGGAATCCACATACGACGATACCAGAGCCTCTCCTTTTCGTAGCACTGTCAGAAGCTCGTCAAACTCTCGGTCAAACGCAGGATAGTCCTTCAGGTCAGAAGCATAATTTCCGCCATCGAAAAGCTTAATATCCCACCCCAGGCCCTTGCCCACGGCACTGAAACGATCGGCGATGCGTTTGCACTGATGCTTGTTCACACACACACTGTTGGACATTGTGCAGACATTCTTGATGGCTTCTAAAGCATGTCGAACTTGAGGTATGCGGGCTGTCCAGTGGCCTTCGAGGTCGGCAATAGAGAAGTCGGGCTTGAACACCTTGAGCACATCCTCATCCTGGCCATGAAAGGTGGCATTGAAGATCTCAGCCTGGCCTCCCTCGCCGATCTTCTTCCCCATCACCAACTCACCATCACCGAACTCCTCGAAAAAAGAGGGTTTCACCCAAGGCCGGAGCAAGTACGAGGCAAACGATGCGTCTTGCTCGATGAGGCGCTGGAAGTTTTGGTAGACGGCGACGTGCACAAGATCCAGAGCGGACGACGGGAAATTCATCACCGTCAAGTGCTTCCACAACTTGGCCATGATCCCGACATCCACCTTGTTCCCCCGCTTGCTCCGCAGCTGCTCCAGCCACCGCCACCAAGCAGTCACGTACTCATCATCCGCACTGTATTTCGAGCTGCTCGCCTCGGCCTCCTGCATGATTATCGCTTGCCCCTCTAGACTAGAACTCCTGGTTCTTGGGACTCCTGTTTCTTCGGAAAATGTTATGTTCCTCAAAGTCACTACTATTTCTTGAAAGATCGGCCTCTTTGAAGGATCTGGATCCCAACATCTTGTCATCAAGTCTTTCAGCTCAGAATGTATGGAGATTTCAGACAACGATGGTCTTTCTCCAGAAAGGACAATGTGGTAATTAGGAAAACGCTCGTTTTGAAAAGGGATGCACCCTGTCAAAATCTCGTAGCATGTCATAGCGTAGCCATAAACATCCCCCGCTTTAGTGAATTCCATTTTGGATGATCTCCATAATTCAGAATCATTCAATCTCAACTTCAATTGGTGGAGGACCTCGGGTGCTCTCCAGAACCCAGTCCCTATTCCCCATTCTGGAGCTTCAAAACCTATTAACCTGCAGGACACTGAACCAGAGTGAAAAGAGTCAATGTCTTTGATAAGCACATTGAATGATTTGGGGTCTCTATGGATAATGCCAAATCTGTGCAATTCCTCCATGCCCTCTGCAATCTGTTGCATGATCTCTTTGGCCACCTCTTGTCTAAAAGGTGGTCCTCGCTTGCTCTTGTTGCGTAAGATCTCCATATCAATGAGCTGTCGAAGATCACCCCAGCATCTCTCCATCAAAATTGCGAAACGGCTATCGCGAAACGGCTCAACCTGGAGAATCGTTCCACCCAAAATGTGTACAAGTCTTGATCTTCCTAGATCTGCTTCGTTGGCACTACTGATAAAAAACTTTAACAATTCAATAGACACTGAAAAATTTAAACCTCTATATACTTTCAACAAGCATTCGACCATTTTGCCATCTTTTCCTCTGAACCATTCCGCTTCAAATATCTCCGCTGCTTGCGAATCAACTCCAATTTTCTTATACACCTTCATATCATCAAATTCCTTGAAAAAATGGCCCCATTTAGGATTCTTCGGGAGTGTCTTAAGAAAATCCATGACATCATCATCATGCAAAATGGGTGTACTCGGACGCAAAATGGGTGTACTCGGATGCAAAATGGGTGTACTCCTATTTTCGGAAAATGAGTACTCGGACGGCGAGGACGGCGCTGAATTTGGATCGCCTTTACTTGGACTCGGGTATTCCAAAGTCTCAATAGCTTGGGAAGCTGAGCACGTGTAAATTTCATCAGGGATGGTCTCACTCTGCCTTCTTTGGTTTATTCTATTTAGGGTATGATACACTATTTTGTAGTCCTATTAAACACTAGGAACATCATGAATTACTATACATATTGATGAATACCTTTTACTAAGCTTTGGATCTTGTGTTGGCCACTTGTTGACTGGACACTTCTTGAATAGAATGACTATTCACTAAAAAGCTTCTCGATGGTAGTACACAATATAACAAAAAGAAATCATGGTACACTATTTTGGTGTTACATTAAACCATGGAAGACACTAAATAGAATAAGTAAACGTGCAGCGATGGGATGCACTGTCAATAGAACTAAAAACACTAGGGATCAATAGATATAATGGATTTACTGACATTGTTAGCACAAACTTTGACATCCCCTTTCAACACTACACAGTACATAAAAATCAAAATTCAACGTACCAAAAGCATAAGCATACCATGGTATGATTTGAGAAAAAGCTTACCATTTATCTCTCGCCGAACATTGTCATTTAGGTGTAAGAGGATGCGACGAAAATTAGGTCTCCCGGCCTTCCTACCCCAGCACTGTCTAATGAGGCTATCCAGACTTTTATGACTATTGGGTGGTAGTCTTGGCCTCAAATTGATGGATACTTCTTCCACTAACTCTTTCAAGCCCAAACCTCGATATGGTTCTTCACCAGTCAAGATTTGTGAGCAAGTTAAAGCAAAACTGTAAACATCGGCCTTCATCATAGCCACGGTGTCCAAAACATTATCAGCATTTGCATCACTTGCTTTGTCGCTTGCATCTGAGTCCGAATCCGAGTCTGTAAAAGAGTCATCCTGGCGGACCTTGCCCGCTCTCAAAAGGTTCAGATCTTCAAAAAGTTCTGGTGCACTCCATCGAGCAATCTCCAACTTCCTTGCCTTAGGTGAAACCAAACTCATGCTCTTCTTCTTCGTCCTGATCAGACCAAAGTCAGCCACCTTAACTAGAATATCCATGTGTTGATCGAAAGAGTATGAATATCGATGAACCGATGTGACTAGAATATTTCTCGGTTTCAGATCACCATGTGCCACTCCATTTTCATGCAAGAATCTCATGCCTTCAGCAATTTGCTGTATAATTGACACCGCTTCTCGTATGTTGAAAGGAGAAACAGGAGGTGATTCATTAGTACCTTCATTCCTAAGTTCCTCGATGAACTTGTGGAGGTCTATCAAATGGCTCTTTTGAGATGATTCACTTGGGCTCAAACCGTTCTGTGTCTGTCGATGAGAAGCCTTCCTCTTTTCTATCACATTCAGAAGATTGTCGTCCATGAATTCCAAGACAAGTGAGCAACTTCTTTTGTCGATTGTCCAGCAATGCGTTTGCACAATGTTCGGGTGAATTTTGAGACGCACAAGAACAACTGCTTCTCTTTCAAAAACGTCTCTCTGCACTTGTAGAAAGTCTTTCCTCGCATACCTGTGTCCATTCCACCTCGTCTCATACACAATACCGGACACACCTTTCCCTAGAAGGCGCCCACTTTTCAAATCCTTCGACAGTACCTTATGATTAGACAAGACGTTATTGACACCAAGGGGGTCTGGAAAGAAGTACAAACGTGCTGCCTTCCAGATTGGTCCCCAAAACTCCCACATCTTGAGCACTCGTGAGGAAAGCAAAGTTCCTGATCCTACAATCTGCAAGATAAGAAGTGAAATGAGGTTTACAAGTGGAGCGCTCTCACAAATCACAATCTATGATGCATCAGCATACATCACACAATTATTACTCCCTCAACATGTTTGAACACTACCTCGGCACTCTTCGTTATCATGAAAAAATTCTAGAGATTCTATTATAATTGCGCTACTCTGAATTTTGAATTTGAGATTAATACACGGCAGAGAAAACCAAGTTTGTCACTTACCGAGGGATTGGATGGTACAGAAATTGGACTTACATCCGCTGAGCTTGATTCAATAGTGCCCTCAATCCCCTCATAAGCTGTTCTTCAAATCCGCACTATGGTTGCAAGATCGAGCTGGGGGGACTAACAGTAAGTCCTCACGAACCCCGATCGTCTTCTTGACTTCATTAAAATGAGGATATCCAATGCAAGCTTGGACCCTCTGTAGTCAACGCCTACACATCAGCCATAACAAACCACATACTGCATATAATACACGTCATGATTTCACACAAATTTGCATCTTCCACGAAATCAACTACTGTAGAGTTTCAAAGCCCTCTGCTTATTACAGATACGAGGAAAATATTAACAGCACTGCTCTTTTGTCATTTTAAATCAACACAAAGTGGCCATAGTTATATGTGATTGAGGTAGACATGTACTAGATAGAGTTAGATAGAGTACTCCATGGGCTCTGCTACGGCATGTAGCGGGTGCATGCTATTTCCGAGTCGCGAAGCACCGAGGTGGTAGCATGCACCCACTACACGACGTGGCGAGCCCATAAAGTATTCTATTTAGCATAGCCCATGTCACACACTAGTAGTCTTATTTTGAGGAGTATACTATGGAAAGTTGAGAATAGAAAGAGATGAGAAGTTCTCTACAAAGATTTGGAATACACTATGAAGATTGTGTGCATAGAAAAATACGTTATAAGCTGTAACTGTACTGCTTCAGATCCAATCTGAAGCTGCCACAGCTGGTCCTGATTTCCTGAAGTAGTACCACTGCCCCAGTTCATGTGAAGGAAAAAGCCTCTCGTTCACCCTAGCTGCTTGCGTACTAATGGCAAGGGCCACTACAGTCCTGACATTTAACGTAAGAGTTTCCAACCGATCAAGGCTTCAATCACATGCTCCAAATTCTTTACCCGATGCTCTTCCTGAGCTTCACTTTCCATGCTGTAAAGTACATTTGGCTCACCTTGGAGCTTCAGTGGCGCCCTGTGTCGATTTAATTTCACGGCCTGCAATGTGGGCAAAACCTTGAAAAAACACACGGTAAGAACCACGTACACTAAGCTTTTGTGCAGCATGTGCAGTACGTAGGGTCACCGCAACCACTCTTGTCCAAATGCAGGACAAGATCATCTACTTCTGAGTTTCTAGGTCCCAAATGTTTGAATACCAAAGTGCGCAACATCCATGCTTGGTACTCCGGCGAAGTGGCTGAAAGCCTCGACCTCTCCCTCGCTCGCTCGCTCGCACACCGCCTCCTCCATCCCTACCTCCACAACTTAGGGGTTTTGAAATGCTAGCATTGTACTCTGGATTGCTTCAGGTGCATAGTGATTTCAGTACATGAAGTAGTATGGAACCCCAGGTAACTTATATATGGACCCTAGCTTGAACTTGACTCTGAGGTTAACCTAAAACATGCGAGATTCCATCGGTTTCCAAATATTTTACAAACGCTCAACTGCGGACTAGATCACGAAAGTGCGACCCAACAAGAACGATTGAGTGCCTGATGCTGACGCACTTGTTAGCGTGGAGATAATACTCTGAAAAAGACGATCCTAAACTTCTGACAATGGCACCCCTGCGGCCTGCACTTGACGTAACAAGACTGTAGTAGTGCACAGTCCTTGGCTCTTCATATGTTCGTGTAGACCCTAATTTACGCACGACTGCCTGGAATCCCAAACAGTGTCCCTGTTCATCGTCGTGAGGCCCTCACCCGTTCCCGCCAGCCCCAGCCCTACATTGAGATCCAAGAATGCACGTCGGTCTTCGTGCTGGCAAGAGACAAAGTTCAGACAATTGACATCGCTTTGTGGAGACGAAGCATTGAGCCTTTTGAGCAGGAGCAGGCTAGGTTAGAGGTCCTGGTAAATGGAACGCATTTGCCTCAGGTCTTTGTGAATGGTTTTTGTGATTGAAGGAGGTCTAGCTAGGATGACAGACAACAAATGGCCTTCTTGCGGCTTCTTAAGCGTTTTGAAACGAGTGTTAGCTTACATCTTCTTTCACGTTCTGAAACTTGGCGCGGTATTCACTTTCGGACAAAAGCACGGTTCAGAAGAGGGAGTTTTTGATAACCAAGCTTCTTCGCACGTGTTTAAGCTCGCTCAGATATTGCGAAGTAGCCCTACTGTTGGAGTACCGTTTGGATCTGAGTTCATTGAGGGTAGTGCGAATCTGAATGAAACCAAGACAACCGAGCTGTTTATGGTGGAAGGTTGCACTGAGCTGAACCCATCTCAATATGTCAGGTTGTCTCGTAAGTTTCGAGAGTCCTGTTCTGACCTACGAAGCACGCAAGTGAAGCTTCTGAGAGATCTTTGCCTCGCTGCAAATCGAACCGAGGAATTTTTCTTGAGCGATTCGGAGGATCTATGGCTTAGAACAGATTTTAGTTATGAATCAAGTAAGTTAGAGTCCTCGAGTTTGACAGAAGCACAATGTTTTGTACTCTTCTACTCGAATTCAACAGAAGAAGCACGTCGCAGAATTTTCTCTAGCATCTTCACCATACACAGTAACGTTGTACCCCGCCGGCCATACTGGAAGAGCCTCCGCGTTGTCAGAGATGATGAATCAGCCAGCAAGTACTACCCTTCTACCTTCCTCCAAGCACCATTACAAGGGGAGAACTCGGTGATAGAATATTTTCCTTCCACTTTTCTTGAAGCACCACTACAAGGGAATATTCTTCCCATAGAGAAGCTGTTGAAAGAGTGGAAGAATCAGATGTTGAATGAGATCAATGGTGTCGGTATGTCAGATATGGACACGGCAAATCCTGAACAGATGTTGAATGAGATCAATGGTGTTGGTATGTCAGATATGGACACGGAAAATCCTAAAAAGAGATCATTTTGGAAGGTAGAACCAACTGACTTGGATGTGATTGTAGACTCCCAAGAATTGTTGGGACGAGGTAGCGAAGGCCAAGTTTGGACTCTGTCATGGCGAGGTGGCATTTTTGTTAGAAAAGAGTTCTTTGCAAAAGAAACGTTCTCCAGAGAATTAGAGGTTGTGCGACGGGTTAAATCCCATCCTCACATCGTGTACAGCTTCGGTGTGTATGACGGCTTGTGTTTGCTATTGGAGAAACTGGAGCGTAATCTTGAATGTCTTATTGCAGACAAAGGACGTGGTGGTGAGCCACCGTTTTCACGCCAGGACTCTGTGGACATGTTACTGCAAATCGCAAAAGCAATGACACACGTGCATGAGCAGGACGTAGTTCATGGGGATCTGAAGCCTGGAAACATTCTCGTGAGCCATTGTGAGATAGTCGGAGATGTATGGCACTATATTGTGAAGGTGGCTGATTTTGGTAGCGCCAGAATCATAGAGCCTTGCCAGCGTACCTTCGAACCTGCTAAAGGAACGACTATGTTTGCTGCACCGGAAGTCATGCAGCGGCGCGACTTCGAGTCTGGAACTTTTGAAAAGGCGATGCCGGTTGGTATTGCAAAGAAAGGTGACGTCTATAGCTTTGCCATCACAGCATTTCAGGTTCTTACAGGGAATTTGGAACGAATGAAGACTAAAGACGTGAAGTCAGGTGTCAGACCTCCTCTCCGTAAAGAGTGCAGCCAAAAGAACTTTTGGTATGATGAGGAATTGATAGTGCTCATCGAGGAATGTTGGAAGACCGAGCCCGAAGACCGGCCTTCCTTCTCAAAAGTGACCGAACGGCTTAAGCGCATTTACAAGAATCCCCAAAGAAGGTACTTTTTGTCCCTTTTGTTGTTTAGTTTGAGTAGCTCAATTTTGCATTCCATAACAAAGCAAATCGTACACGATACAGATACAGTTCTTTTAGAGTCTAAATCTAAACACTTACACTACTAGGATCATACATTGTGTGCTACAATGTTAGCAATGTAGGGCAGTAGCTCAAGCAATGTTACAGCTTCTTAATAAGTTACATTTAGAAACCGTGATGTTATTATAGCTACTCCCCTAACGATGCTAGCAAACGTAGCAATCAGTGTATGATCTTAGTGGTACATTTACCATGGAGGCATGTCATAATTATTGAAATCTTGATGCATTGTTTATGTCAATGGAAATTCTAATTCGAGTTCCTGATGACTGATCAGAATTTATATCAACTTACTCCTATCAACGCATTTTTTTGCAGTAGCCGACGACAGGAGATGACCCGCAGCTTGGCTTCAGTTCTAATAGTTGCTTTATTACCAATCTTGTTGGTTTTAGGTCAGTATATTTGTAAAAATTGGCTTGTTGCTAACAGATAGTAGTATACTATATTATGTAATTATCACCGAATCAGCAATATGAGGAGACAACCTTACCTAGTCACGTGGATTGCGACTCCCAGTAAGAAGGAAACAAGAAGGAAGTCCAATTTGCTCTACATGCACTAAACCTCGCACCAAGTGAACATCTGTTAACCCCTAAGAAGCCCAAAGTGGACCTCATGTTTTTTTTTAATAGTTTTTAGTAGGTTCTACGTGGACTTCCTTTTGTTCAAATTTGTTTTTTTTTGACCAACACATGCATTGTTCTTCACTGATTCTAGAGATATAAAATTTGATCCCATTTAATTATATTTTTCACAATATGATCAATTGAATTTGTCATTTTAAAACCATGAATCCTTGGTCCTTTAGGAGTTAAGCCTCCACTAGGTGATATATTACAGGTTTCTAGTTGCTGGTTGAACATTCAATTTGCACATCGCTCTTAATGTGCAAATGGCTTAGAGTTAAAAAAATAAGCTTGGCAAATTGATTAGAAATCCTCTCAAAATGCATTACAAGATTGAGTGCTTTTTCCTTTGGTAAACGAATGTTCAAAACACTAAAGTTATCCTTAAACTCAAAAAGTTTTGAGAAGTTTTAATGACTTTCCCAATCTGCATTGCTCAATGTCATTACTATCAAGTTTGGAGTACTGTACAGTACCCACCAATAAGTTTACGTTCATTCAGCTTTTCAAAGAATTGAATCAAATAAGTAAATTTATAAAAAATATCAATATTAATATTAAGATATATTAAACCATTTGAAGTGTGAAAATTACTTCTTTGGACAATTTTTGGATCAGATATTAAAAAAATATAAAATTGATATTCAAATTGAACATTTCTGAACTGAAAACTTCAAACATTGATATTTTAGTAAATATGACCTCAAAGCTCATGATTTTTTTTTCCACGTGATTCTACAAAGGATCTGCATTCTTTCCATTGAAAGTTTTATAAACCATAAGTAACAAAATTTGTATTCGTAGTTGTTTGAATTAAGGGTAAAAAATAAAGGTTTGAATTTCAAATAAAAATAGATTTAAAAAAAATATATATATATATATATATATTTTTTATATATTTATATATTTTTTTTTTATATATATATATATATATAAAATCAAAACTCAATTATATGTATGGTTCATCTTGTGCACTAAAACTTGTCCAAATTAGGCTCAAAGCTTATAATTTTTATAATTTTTATTGACAGTTCTGTGAAAAGTTGAATGAACGTAAACTTGTTGGTGGGTACTATACTAGCCTTCTATGTTCATTACCTAATAGTAATTTAGAGGCAAAGACACATTTGTAATTCTATACTAACAAGTGCAGATTACTAGGACAATGGCTGATGTCCGTGCTAAGGTAGGACGTACTTCTGACCCTTTAAGGATTTTTGACCATGAAATTTGATGTAATAAATCTGAAATTTTAACAAGCAATCCTTGAGTCAACCAAAGAGAGCTCGATGGGTGGATTTAGACATATTGAATCTAGATGTACTTGAACAAAACTACGGTTTGATTTGGCATTTGTGGAACTCGTAGCAACTTATAGACCCCGAATCTCATCAGTTGTCCATGAGATATTTGATGCAAAGATGTAATGAGATTCAAGTTTGTATTGAATTGAGTCATCGACCTAACATGATTCGGGATGAACTCAGTGTTAGAGGCATGACCCACTCTGTAATGTGCTCAACTTTGGAGGGCTATATCTTTGAATAAAATGAAGCTTTCACTATATTCCAAACTGCTTTGACTTTCTAATTTGATATATAATCCAACCATGTACACCAGACATTGGATTCTCAATTTCTAAATTCAACCAACTCTGTTAGCCCCATCAATTAGTCGTTTCCTCTTTGGTTGACTCAGAGATTGGTTGTTAAGAAGTTTGAAACGATCTTAACAATTTGAATCTTGAATAGGGACAGTAGGGACTGGGTATTGGAGAGCACCTAAAAACACCCAATTTGCTAATTTTGCACTTGGCCATATAATCATGCACTTGGCCCCCAAGCGCATTAAAAAAATAGTTTGCAAAATCTCTTAAAAACAGAGATTTTTGTCTTTCTACAATCCCCTACACTATAAAGAAACAATTATTTAATTTATTTCTCATCCTTATCTTTATCTTTTATTTTATCTTTATCTTTATCTTTTCTTTTCTTTTCTTTTATCTTGTATTTTATTCTTGTCTTCCTTCTTCTTCTTCTAGTCTTCCACTTGTCTTCCTTTTTTTTCCTTCACCTTGCCATTTTGGAGTTTAAACAATAATTTAAAAATAAATAAAAATCAGGGAGTAGGCTGAATCCAATACAGGCCCTGAAATGAAAAATGAAAAAAAAGAAAAAAAAGAAAAAAGGTTTTTTTTTTTTTTTTTCTTTTTTCGGATTTTTCGGGCAGGGAGGGTCCGCGCGCGCGGACCCTACTCTTATTTTGACCCTCCCTTCCTCACCTCCCCTCTCCCCTATATAAACCTTCTCTCACTCTCCCTCCCTCACACTCTCCTTCCACCCCTTTTCCTCTCTTGTTCTTCTCCCTCTCTTCCTTCTCCCTTCTCCTCAATATAAAGGAAGAAGAGAGAGGAGGAAGGAAGTGTGAGGGAGGAAGAATGTGGGAGGGTTTATATAAGAGAGAGGGGAGAAAAAGGAAAGGAGAGGAGGGAAGGAGAGTGGGTCAAAATAAGAGTAGGGTCCGCGCGCGCGGACCCTCCCTGCCCGGAAAATCCGGAAAAAAAAAAAAAAAAAAAAAACTTTTTTTTTTTTCATTTTTCATTTCAGGACCTGTATTGGATTCAGCCTGCTCCCTGATTTTTATTTTTAAAAAAATTATTGTTTAAACTCCAAAAATGACAAGGTGAAGAAAAAAAAGGAAGACAAGTGGAAGACTAGAAGAAAAAGAAGGAAGACAAGAGGAAGACAAGAAAGAAGACAAGGAAAAAAAACAAGATAAAAGAAAAAGAAAAGATAAAGATAAAGATATAAGATAAAGACAAGGATAAAAAATAAATTAAATAATTGTTTCTTTACAATGAAGAGATTGTAGAAAGACAAAAATCCCTGTTTTTTACAAAAAAATTCAAACAAATTTTTTTAAAGCCAAGTTTGTTCATGAAATGAGTGCACTTGGCCAAGTGCAAAATTAGGGAATTGGGTGTTTAAAGTCTTAAGATCTATGAGAGGTCATTCCAAAGTAGACGCCACTAAAACGGGAGATGTTTATAGCTACGCTATGACATGCTACGAGATTTTGACAAGGTGCATCCCTTTCTCAGGGGTTCACTCCCTCTTATATTTTGCATACACGTACGTTCGGGACCTATTTATTGGGGGGGTTATTTACCTTGCAGAAAAGATTATAAGGTGATGGTATTTTACATGTAAATATGTTTCATTATTTTAAAATCCCCTATTTTACATGTACATTTTTTATAAAATTTATCTACAATGAATATATTGGACCCTATTTTTTATCGCACGTTGTTCTACGATTTTTGCTAGTGAACCCCCCGAGATCCCTTTTCAAAAGGAGCGTCTTGCTAATTACCTCATTGCCCTTTCTGAGACCATTGTTGACTAAATTCTCCATACACCTTGAGTTGAAAGACTTGGTGTTAAGATGTTGGGATCCAGATCCTTCAAAGAGGTCGACCTTTCAAAAAATAATAATGACTTAACCCCTTAAGGACCAAGGCTGATTTTCTAAGTTTGGTCAGCTCACTGTAGAATGAGTATTGATCCTCAGTTCTTGAGATTTTTTGTGGTGATTCTACTCTTTGTAAAGAAGATGGGATGGTAATTTGTGTACGTAGATGATGTATAAATCAAAAGATACAATCATGCAAAGGTAAAAAACATAACTACGGGCAGCTCCTGAAAATTTTGATACAATGTGCTATGTATCTGAATTTTTGCACACAATGAGCTAACACCCTCTATCAGGAATTTCGGACCCCACTGATTTCGCACGATTTCAGTGCGTTTATCGTTGAACACGGATTTCGCACGTCATACGTGCATTTAGAAGTGTCGTTATGGTACGGAAGTGACATGTATTACTAGGATGTTGTTGCAGTGTCTTTTCAATGATTATGAAAAAAGTGTTGTTTTCGCACGAAAGTCGTGCTTGACGGAATCCGTGCGTTAATCGTGTATCTACATTACATGGCTAATAAGACACGGATAACATGCGGTTTTAGTTAATAAGGCTTTATTCGTTAAAATGAGACAAGTTGAAGTCTCATTTTAATCCCTTCTATATTTAGATCATAAAAAGGGTTCATTAAATTGAGAAATTTCAATAAATTGAGACTTTTAAATGCCAAAACACATTTGAAATTACTATTTTAAAAAGTAGGATGACCCCACAATCAATCTTTGAATTATTCCATTTCATTTGAAATCTAGGTAGACCATAGTAAACTGCAAGGTCAACAATTCCAACATTTTTGAAAATTGAGAGTTGCATGCGACAATAGATGAATTTTATAATATGATACCGAACTTCAACATGTAAAACATCTTAAACTAAAATTCAAATCAATGTTCTCAATGAAGTACATTGAAATCGAATAATGAAAATTGAAATATGCTATTAATAGTAATCAACAATCATTACATTGCCTGACTTTTTTAATAAAATTGATAAAGTATATATTTCTAAACATCTCAAAACAAGTAAATGCGAAGTCCATTCTTCGCCACACCCTACAACTAAGACAACTTATATATCTATCAACTATTCATCCATCTCAAAACAAGGAAATGCAAAGTCCATTCTTCGCCACACTCTACAACAAAGACAACTTCTATATCTATGAATTACTCATCCTTCCGCAATAGATGCGTCATCTCCGGAGTCAACCGTAAAAGCTTCCACTAATGCCTTGATGATGTCAATTTGTGGCTTTGGTATTGCCACCATCGGATCTGAAGTTCCTTCTCGCATTCGTGGCTTCCAAGCCGTCATGATACAGTCCGTGCTAGACCACGTTGGGTTTATTGCTCGATCTTCGCGCCACACATTCCCTTTTTTTCGTGTCCCATCCATCATATGTTTCCATATTGATGTGTCGTTCTGAAGCAGGCGTCCAATATTGAATTTGGATCATATGCAAATGACCCAGATCCGGACTTGGGTTTGTTATTGCTCTGGCAAGCCAGAATGGCCTTGGGTCACTGTCAGCAGGACGGACTGCAACAAAATAACTTGCATACGTATCGCGATTAACACGGAATGAAGTGCGTGGACAATCACGTTTACGTCCAACAAAGGGTGCATCCTCTGCATCCTCTTCTTGCAGTGTGCCATCCCTCCGCCTGCGATCTGCCTCGTCATGAATGATCCTCGAAGCCGGCCAAAATCCCTGTAGTAAGCCTTCACGTGGCTCGAGTGCTGCATCGAGAGCAGTTCTAACACCTTTCCAGTATTCTTTTAAAGGATCATTCTTCCGCCTGAATTCTCCAGAGAGATCATCGTCTGCCATTCCGTTCCAGTGTGCAATAAAACCGTTCAACCCTCTCTTAATCTCATCAAGTGAACGCATCTTCTAGGGAACTAGAGATAGGGGATCACGGTTTGGAACTTTTGGTCGTCCGTCTTCAGTCTCAGACTACAAGCGAATCCCGTTGCCGTGCTCTGGCAACCAGTTTTTGTCCGTACACAAATTCTTGTACTCCATCAAAGGCCACCCACTGGAATCCATATAGAACTTGAATTGCTAGGACCTAGAATGATCCGATAAAAAATCTCCGCCTGAGCCTAAATAACCATCAACAAATCGCTTGAAATCAGGAACCTCCTCAATAAAATGTGGAATCACAGGGTGTGCTTCACAATCCATGAAGGATTTCATGAGTCTTGGAACTGTCGGATAGTTATTTGTCTTCAACTTCGAGCTCCATCGGCCGAACATGGCATCTATGTCTTCATGCGTGTGTCCAACTATGAGGAAATTGATGTACACTTCGCGGAAAATGTCTTTGTATACAAGGAGTGAACAAAAGGCAAAAACCCATCTATTCTTATTGTCACCTGAAGCATTATCCAACTGCAAGACCAATATAGGGGGCAAAGATTGAGCTGGGACCAATACCTCTGGTAGAGGAAGAAGGGAGTCCAAGTAAGTATCCGAACCCTGCAGAACCGCCTTGGTTAATGTAGATTGCGTATTCTCCTCCGAAAACAACTTACGAGAGGAATTCCTCAGTGGTTCTTCAAGATCACGGAGAAGCTTTGTGATGGACCCAATGGTATGGTTGGAATTCGTTGGGAAGATGTCAAGGCCATAGTGCGCATATCGAACATCTCCATGACCATGAGCAATCATTCCCGTAACTACAACGGGCATTTTTATGAAAGAATTTGTAGCTTTGGACTTGTGAGAAAAGTGTGGGGACGCGGTCTTGGAGTGATCCATTTTATCATGGATGATGGTTAGCATGCGGTCTTAGTTAAATGCGGATTTAGTATCGTATACGTATCATATCAACGCCTTTTATTACATCCGTGCGATTTCAACATCTATGATAATGCAAATTATTGTCGTACGACATCCGTGTAGTTATAGTACAAGTTTTCAATTTGAGAATGGGTGACTTATATTTCTCGACGTCACTCGTGTTCAAGGATGTGTTTTCGCACTACTATAGCATGTCATACTTCTCGACCAAAAAAGTTTATAGTGTTTAAAAACTATTGATTTATTGATGAAATATAATAAATAGAGAAAATACCAAAAATATTTTAATATTCTCTTTTGAAATCTTTTGGAATCTTTCAAAATATTTAATACTATTTTGGAATATTTTGGAATATTCCAAGAATCTTTTTAAATTATCCTTACGGTCTAATTTCCCAAAACATTTCTAGATCTTCATTTATAGAATTTAGAAGCAATGAACATTAAAATTTCAATGAAATTACATTTTATATTTTTAGAATTCAAATTTGGTATTATTGGTTATCATTGTACTTTTCATCATGGGAGAAAAAAAATTGTACAGAAAAGGACAACATTACTTTTTCAAAATAGTAAAATTTGTAACACGAGACAATGTAGAGGTGTTGTTTTTTTGAAAGTTTCCCTAGGCGGAATTTAACTTGGATTGGCACGACTCAAATTGGGTTTGAAAGCATACTTGATTTCCTATTAGAAAATAATTATAATTTGATTTAATTTTTAATTTTTTTAGCCTCGGGCAGCTCATAAGGGGGCATTGACCAAAACATGATCTCTCGAAGCATTGCAAGCTAAATTTAGTTTAAAATCAGACTTTCTTTGAACTCAATTTGAGTAACTTTTCAAAAAAATAAAATTGCAAGAGCTTTTAATTGCTTGCTACAACATTCAAACCATTGAATTTTTTCTCTAGCCATAGAAAAAAGCTTGTATAATGGAGTGCAAAAAAAATTTGGAATAGAAAGAGTTTTTTACATTGCTAAAAACATCTAAAGTCTACTGAAAATTAAAAAATAACTAACAGCCTTTAAGATTTTGGCAAAACAAAAAAACAGTTCAAAAAAATTTGAAATTTTTTTTAGATATAGAAAAATGCTTGCATGATCTACTGAAAAAATTGGAATTTTTTTTTACATCGCAAAAAAGCATCCAAAGTCTGCTTAAAAAAAATTAGCTCACAGCCACCACGATTTTGGCAAAAAATAAATAAATTCATAATATTCTGAAAAAAATCCTAGATATAGAAAAAGTCTTGCATAATGTAGTGCAAAAAGAAAATTGGAAAAAAAAGTTTTTTTCACATTGTTAAAAACATTCAAAGTCCGCTGAAAAAAAAAACAGCTCACAGCCATGATCTGCCATCACGATTTTGGCCAAAAATTTAAAAAAATCAAAATATTCTGAAAATATTTCAAGATATAGAAAAAGGCCTGTGTCTTGTAGTGCAAAAAAAAATTGGAAAAAAGAATTACATATACATGGCAAAAAAATTGCCAATGGTTTCATTCTTTTATAATTATCAAAAGAGTTCGAGTGCTTGCATCAAGACTTTAAGGTGGTTTGGTGGTTTAAAGCATGGTTTGTAGTTGGGAGGTCTCAAGTTCAATTCCTACCACCGGCAATGGAGCTTGGGAAACCGTGGTGGGCCCCACCGTGGGTTCGGGTAGCCCGAGTAGTTGGTCCGGGCAACCCAAAATAATGTTCGGGTAGAGAAAAAAATTATTTTTATTTTTTAATAAAATTATTTTGACCAAATTTAGATATAGAAAGAAAAAATTCTAGATATAGAAAAGATGATGTCGCACGAAAAACACACTGAATCAGTGTGGCTTTAAACACGATTAAGACACGACATTTGACAACTGTACAGAGTGAAGAATTCACACGTTTTCAATAGATGTATCAATCGTGTCGAATCAATACTATATCCGCTTGTACGATCATGATGTCATATCAGTGCAGTTGCGATGAATGACGCAGTGTGAAAAATACACGCACCCATGAAATATCGGAAATCGCATTGAAATCGTGCGAAATCAGTGGCGAAATCAATGGGGTCCAAAATTCCTGATGCTAGATCAAAGTTTGTCTCAACTACATTAAAACATCCAAAACATTTAATTAAATATCAAATGACATCATTTTGGTACCAAGAGTCAAGGATCTTTAGCATCATACCAAGAGTCAACTTGAATCTTTAGTTATAGGTGAAGGAGCGAAAAACCACTTAAAAATCATGAGATGACCCGATTGGAAGATGAATAGGGCTCCAAGCGAGCCTTGCCAAAAGGTGAGAATTTAGAGATCCATTGCACCATTTTGCCATGCCTTACTACCGGCTAACCCTTGCCAAGTGGCCATTGGGGCGTGCGATTCAACAAGAGCCACGCCAAAGCTATTGAGGGATGCTCTTAGTTAGAATGTGATACTATTCACAACCATTATTGAGATGTTGTGAAGAATTGATGATATCAAAGGTAAGGTAATTGTTTATGAGGGAATAAATAAACAATGAAAACTTTGACTAGTGACAAGCTCATCACAACTTATAAACGTGCACGTATATTTGGTCTATGTTGATCCTTCGTCCTTGACTGTAAGTGATAAATGAAGATTTGTAAGTATGCATGTATATTTGGTGTAAGTTGATCCTAGAGTACAAGCCTAGTGCGCGTATATTTGGTGTCAATACATTGATCCTTGAGTACAAGCTAGTGATATGTGATGGTGTTCAAGTCGATCCATAACCCCTAACTGCCTAAATGTTCAGTTTCTTGATGATGTACATAATCCAACACGGATTTCTCATCCGCCATGCACTTTGTGCATTGTGGATTTTTAGAATAGATTTATGGAAAGTTAGTTTTATACATGATGTGCGAAACAATCAGAAAGTGGATGATTTGGGCAATTTTTATGCCTCACAATATGTTGTAGTGATTCACCAAAAATTTCTAAGATCTTAGTTTAAAATTGTTCTTGCAAAATGAACTCTTAAGTTAAGTAACCAAAAAACACTCCAAAAATCACTACACTTAGAGTATTTCGTTTCATCATGTCACAACAAATTTCACCCATACATTGTTAATATTTTATTTGTAATTGAATTACAAATGAATATTGAATTTTATGTCTCAAATTAAAACAAGAAATATTGGTGATAGGAGTCATAGACCTAACCGTATGCATAGAATCTAAAATTCATAATGTACAACATTCCTTCATATGGTCTCAAGTTCAAAATATCCCTATTAGTTGCATTTTATAATGCACCTTTACAATTCTCCAAATTATGAAGAGGTTTGTGGGCATTTAGGGGTTAAGTAACGGTCTCGGGTGGGTCACTCTTCATATATTTTGGGTACCACGTGCGGCAAGGGGGTGTTTTTTGGGGGGCTATTTACCTCCTAGCTGAAATTAAAAGGACCCCTATGATTACTTAATGGGAAAAAATGGCCTATATTATGGACTCTATCATTTTTTATAAAACGGTGACCAATGCAATTTTTTATATGCTATCTTCCTTGTAAAGGTTTAAATATAATCTAAAAGTAACATGACTTTAAAAATTTGAGAAAAATGGCCTCAAGAAAATGACCAGAACTTAACCTTCTTTCATACATTCTGGAAAATGTGCACTTCTAGACCTACTTTTCGTCCACCGCGCAGCTGACCGCCCTTTCCTACCAACTGTGCTCCAGCTGTTCCCCCCCCCAAAACAAACTGTACTCAGTTTAATACCTTGGATCCCATTCGCAATTCCCTAAATTACATGTACTAAAATCATAATGGACCAAAATTGTGGTGTACCTAAATTATTTATAATGGCCTGTACTCTTTCATTACATTCTATCTCATTTGTAATTTTTTTATAAATTCTTATAAATTTTACTTATGATGAATAAAACCCATGCTATTTTCTGCCGCACGTTGTTTGTAAAATGCAGTAAGTGACCCACCCGAGGTAACGGTACAAAGTAGGAAAGTTGTCAATGCTTAACCCTTAAGCGTCCACACAACAATTCCCCGGTCAAACCTCATCCAATTTTCACATTTTAAAATATGTTATATTATTCTGGTATAATTTTCATATAAGGTATTGTTTAACCAATTTACCCTGATATTTTCATAATTATTTAAACAAAAATAAATTTTATAAAAGTTTTCAAAGTAGTTTTCTTGTAAAAACCCCAGTAATTACAAAAGAGCTTAGAATGGTATGAATTTTAGAGAAAATATGAATATTAGTGATGAACAACAAGGTGTAGGTGGCATGCTTTTTGAGCTTACGTTTTAAGAAAATTTGATTGAAAAACATTTTCTGCAGTGTATATTAGAATTTTAAGGTTTTGAGCTTTAAAGTTCTGTAGAAAGCGTAGTTTTAACAATTTTGAAGAACGGTACATTAGACTAGAAAGAAGAAGGCAATCCCCACACCTTCTCAGTTGGGACCATTTTCATTTGAAATTAGGAACTAGGTGAAAATCAATGTTTGAGTGAAAAACGATCAATTATCGCCCCACAAGGCTCCTTGCAAGCTTAAGGGTTAACCCCTAATGCCCACATCGCTCTCCAAACTTGGTGAATTGCAAAGATGCATTATAAAATGCAGCTCAAAGGAATATTTTGGACTTGATGTATGAATAAATGTTGTACATTATGAATTTTAGATTCTATCTATATGGATAGATCTATGATTGCAATCGTCACTATTTTTGTAGAAAATTTGAAATTTGAAATTTGAAATTCTTTTGTAAGTTGATTACGAATAAAATATTGACAATGTGAGGATGAAATTTGTTGTGATGGGTTGAAATGTAATACACTAAGTGTAATGATATTTGGAGATTTTTAGGTTGCTTAATTGTTTGAGTTGAGATTTTCAAGAACATAGTCTTTTGAACTAAGATCTTAGAAATTTTTGGTGAATCAGAGCAACATGAAGTGAAGCATAAAAGTTTCACATGTCACTCCTTTTCGAAATGGTTCACACATGCATAGACTCTATGAAGCTGTCTTGCCATAGAAATTGGTAAGATTTTTTTTACTTGCAAAAAATGGCTTGATGAATGAGATTTATCATTCATCATGTAGAATGTGGATGTTTGGGAAATTAGGGATTAACCCCTAAGTGACTGAAAATAGTCGCTACCCATTTTTATGATAAAATAAAAATCCAAGGATATAGTGGATTAGGTGGAATTAATTTAGGTGAGATTTTGAAGATCTAGTACATTAATGTAAAGAAGAAGCCATCTTTAAAAAGTCCATGGGGTTGGTTAGGTGGAATTAAGTTAGGTGAAATTTTGAACATAGGTGTGCCAAAGAGGCCTAATTTTAAAAGAATCCAAAGCGATTACTAGTAGGTGACAAAGAGAGGAGACCCATTTAAAAAAAAAAATCCAATGAGATTAGGTGAGAGTGGCGAGTAATGAAGATTAGGTGACAATGACAAATAATAGAGATTAGATGACAATGTCGAGTAATGAAGATTAGGTGATAGCGGCAAGTAGTAGAGAGACTAGGTGAGAATGGCAAAGCGGAGAAGAGATTAAATGAGGAAAAATACACACAGCTATAAGTCAATGACGGATGAGAAAAATGTGTTTGATTTTGTACATCATCCACTTTCTAGATGGTTGGACATTTATGGGTTAAACTAATAATGAAACTTGACATAGACCAATTTTTTCATTAAAACAATAAATCACAATATCATATTTTGGAAATCCATACCATACAAATGGTAGAAAACTAGCACAAGAAGGAAGGGAAATTTGAACGGATGAAAAATTATATAGGATGTAGTGAAGCAAAGGCTTACAATCTGTTCAACGGCTATTATATGAATGTTCGTGCGCCAAAGGGCTTGCAAGAATAGGTTCAGCTACCCTATATATTATATATATCATGGATAATTTAAAGGAAAATTTGTAACATATGAAACATAGTATAAAACTATTTATTGTAAAAAAAATAAAAATAAAAATGATTTTTCTTCAAATTTTATTCTATTACAGGTATATAAACTATATGAGTTTTCAAGTGTTATGAATAAGACAGAGCCTCACAGTTGCACCGTTCTAGTTATTTTTCTACTTTCTCGGCCAATGATTCATGAGCAAGGCCTTGACCTTATGGCCTCGCATCCTCCACTCTAGGGCAAACAAAAAGAAAAAAGGTTTTTTTTTCCTTCTTCTTTGAAAATTCAAAGCATATTCTAAACAATCTCACAAACCAAAATCCTACCTTATTCTAAGAAGAATTCTTTTAGTAAATAGACTTGTGTTCACTACTAAATCAAAATCTCAAACCTCATGGAAAATCTCGTAACATCACAAAACTGTTAACATTCTAAACTTACATGGTAAATTCTAGTATTAATGAAAAAGTAATTCCAAGTCCACTAATTTACTAGTGTTGCTTTAAAGTAAAGGTTCAAAGTGTTAAATTTGAATTGTATGGATTTGTGACCTGTAAATAGAGAGAAGGAAAAAAATTGTAACTTTTTGAAATCCTAATGTATAAAGGATGTAAAAGCTTAGAATAAATTTATAGCTTTTGTAGATCTATTTGAGTATTCTACACGATGTTTCAATTTCATTGTGCTTGCAATAATTGTTGCATTAACAAAGGAATGCAATAAGAAGGGCTTTTGAGGTTATGTGTCTTACAATAGAGCTCTACCATTAGTACATGATTTGCTTGTAATTAGTGATTTTAAGTAGCCTTCCGAGACACAATTTATTAGGTATTCGAGGCCACAAAGAGTCATTTTCTTATCATTTTAATTCTAATTTGAAAACAATTGTCATATTCTATTACAATGGCAATTTTGAGTTTTGTAAAGATAAGGAGAAAAACAAAGTCAATAGGAGTCAAGATTGAATAAAAATAACACAAAAGTGGTTTCAGACACTTAATTTTTTTTTGAAACAATCCAAAGAAATTCTGAGAGATCAAAGTATATGCCTAGTTCCTTACTTGAGTGAAGCGGTATGGGTTCTTGGCCTACGACATGTCATCACTATTTCCAGATATTCTTTAGACTTAGAATTTCTTTTAGTTTGTTCTAATTTTAAAGAATTTATTGTGATGACTGGGTGCTTAGTACTTACGTGGACAATTGTTATCTACCCTTCTTTATAACTTATTCCTTAACTAATTACTACCTTTGGTTAAAATTCTAAAGTATCACCTTGCATAGTAAACAACTTCGCAGTAAATAACCTGGAGTACATATGGTTCAAAGTGGATCACTTGCACAAGCCAAGGAGTTGTATTTGAAAAATAAAACATCAAAGATTTCATTATCAAATCACCAGTATCACAAAACCCTCATCGGTCATCGCAAAACCAGTATCACTCATCGCTCACACACCGTCGTTTCCACACCGTCGCTTCCACCCCGTCACTGGAACGCAGAAACGGAACTGGTATCGCAAAACCCTAATCGCTCATCGCAAAACCAGTATTGCTCATTGCTCACACACCGTCGCTTCCGCACCGTCGCTGGAACGCAAAAACCCTGGAAGGCACATGAAGAAGCAGACATACTCGAACTGAAGGTTACAGGTGAAGACCCCTCAGCAATTTCGGCGAGGCTACGTGGACCCCTCAGCCATTTTTGCTCCCGCGTTTTCCGCGTTTTTCCCCGTGCCTACCTGGATCCTCCTCCCCCAATTTGCCATGCCCGCCTTTTCCAGGTCCCGTATTTTCCAGCCTCAAATTTCGCACAATTTTGGGGTCATAGTGTGGTTCTGGGGTCATAGTGTGGTTCTGTGCAGTTGGCCCACATGTTTCTCGTCCTCCCCTTGTTCTTTGTGTTTCCCGTGTTCCCCAAGCTTTTGCCTTTATGTGCAATTTATGGTAACCAAATTTGATTAAAATCTATAACCTTCATACCTTAGGTCCAAACATGATGAAAGTAATTAATAAACTCAATGTACTCCTCCTTATCAAGAGCTTTCCGATAGCACTAAGAACACGGCCGGAAGGCACACAAACGGAGAGATTTCAATGTAACAAAGCAAAATGAACAAATAAAAAACCTTGCTTCACCTCTAACTAGTGTAGCCGTGTGCCGTTGGCCCAAATGTTCCCCTTGTTCCTTGTATTTTAATGCGTTCTTGTGTTCTTCGAGTTCCCATGTATTCCCCGTGTTTCGTGTACTTTTGCTTTTTCTTTTGCTTTTGTTGTATCCATAATTTAATTCAATTTATGGTAACAAAATTCTATTGAAAATCCATAACTTTCACACTGAAGGTCTAGACCCAACAAAACAAACTCTGTGCACCCCTCCTTGATGAGAGCTTTCCGATGGCACCAAGAATGTGATTGGAGGACGTAGTGGCGTACGGTTGGGGAGATCTCAACGTCTTAACCCCTAAAGGTCACAAGGTGTCCCTGGAATTGACATTTTGAGAAAAACCATTATAATGTACTGTTAGGAGGAATATTTTGGAGTTGATATACAAATGAAAGTTGTAGATATTTAATTTTAGATTCCATCCGTATGATTAGATTCACCAATGCTATCACCAATATTTTGTTATAAATTTTGAAAGTTACAACAACAAATTCCTTCTTAATTTGATTACAAACGAAATACTAATGATTTTTTGAGTTGAAATTGATGAAACAAATTTGAAATGAGATACTCTTGATATGGTGATCTTCTGAAATTTTTGTGATCTTTAAATCTATGAGTTCATTTTTGCATGGCCACTTTTGAACTAAAGTTAATGCAATTTTGGCTTGGTCAAAATTTTACATACGTAGACGTTTGTGATTTTAGAGAAGTACGTACTCTAATAACACCAAATCCAACCGTTGGATAGGACAACAACTTGATGGAGTATTTCCAAAAACTGTTTCATCGTGAAGAGGTTCATGAAGAAGGAGATATGGATGAAAACAATCATCCACCAACCCCACAAGGGTTGGTTGGGCCTTTAATTCCTAAATGTTCTCACCTTCTTCAGATTTGGCAGATTTCCAAAGATGCATTATAATATGCAATTAAGAGGGATATTTTCAACTTGATCATTGAATAAAAGTTGTACATTATGAATTTTAGATCCTATCCATACAATTAGATCTGCGATTGCTATCACTAATATTTTTCTATAAAATTTGAAACTCTTTTGTAATTTATTACGAATAAGATATTGACAGTCTAAGAATGAAATTTGTTGTGATGGGTTGAAATGTAATATTCTAAGTGTAGTGATTTTTGGAGATTTTTTGGTTGCTTAATTTTAGTAGTTGACTTTTTCAAGAGTTTTTTTAGACTGAAATGTTTGAAATTTTGGGTGGAACACTGCAACATGAGATGAGGCATTAAAATTTTGCAAATCGTCTCCTTTCTTATCAGATCATACATGCACGAAGCTAACTTCCGATAAAAGTTTCAATAAAAAATCCACGCTTCAAAAAATGCATGATGGATGGAAAAACACATTTCAAATCTGTTCATCAAACAAAATATGCATGGTTAGGCGGTTAGGGATTGACCCTTCACTGTGCAAGGAGCCCCGTGGGGCCATCTTTGATCGTTTTTCAATCAAACACTGATTATCACACTTAATTCCCAATTTCAAATAAAAATGGTCCCAACTAAGAAAGTGTGAGAGCTATCTTCTACTTTCTAGTCCAATTCATTGTTCTTCAAAATTGTTGAAACTGCGTTTTTTGCAACCCTTCAAAGCTCAAAGCCCTTAAATTCCAATGTATAGTGGGGTACCAATCAAAATGTCGTTTTCGAATTCGCAGTGAGAAAAATTTCAGTACTGCCAACTTTGAAAGCCTCTCTTGAGAACTCAAAAATTGGTATTTTACCATGAAATTTTTACCAAAGAATTATTTTTAAGTTAATTATATGTGTGTTTAATTTCAAGGCCAAAAGATTCACCAAAAAAAAGTTATTTAAAATCTACCAACACTGGTAGCTGTGAAATTTTTTTCACTCACTACAAGAAAACCAGCCCAATGTGACTAGGTTTTATGACTACAATAGGGCATAAACCAAAATGTGACTAGCACTGTTTGTAGTCATTTCAACTTAGTCGCTTCGGACAATGTGACTGGGGGTCATATCGGACACTTCTTGTTTCCAATGCTGCGTTCCCACAGTGTTTTGGGACCTCGAAACGGGACTTGCAGTGGGACTTGGGACCATATGACTCGATATAGTCATACATTTATGACTACACATAGTCATCTATATGCAAATAGCGACTGATTGGCATGACTATTTTTAGTGAGGTATGAGTCAATACATGACAGGTTTTATCACTACGCATAGTAGTGAGATGGTGACTGAATTGAGTCATACATTGAGTTGGAAGAATACAACTCTTTGGAGTCACATCTATTGGACTACCCATAGTCACGAATACTGAAATAGCTTCTGAATGCTATGACTAATTGTAGTGAGATATTAGTGACTGCATCAACGGTTTTATCACTACGCATAGTACTGTGGTGGTGACTGCATTAAGTCACACATAGACTTGGGATAATACGACTCTGTAGAGCCACATCGAAGTGACTATACATAGTCTCCAATGCTGAAATCATGAGATGGACATGACTAATTATAGTGAGGTATTAGAGAATATAGCAATGGTTTGATCACTACGTATAGTGATGTGGTTGTGACTGTATTGCATCATACACACACGTGAGATAATACGACATTGTAAAGTCAAATATGCTTCACTACACATAGTCACCCATATCATCTGATGACTGCATGGAGTCCTTGTATACTCGTTTCTTTCACTACTGGGAGTAAAATTTCAATATTAAATCGGAAGCATTTGACTAGGACTTGACTGTCCGTAGTCTAATGCAAACGTATGCCATGCAGTCGAATCTGCCATTCTTACGGTGCGTAGTCATAGATTTTAGTTTCAGATTAGGGTGATAATGAGATCTGTTGACTATTACAAGTCAACCGTGCGGTTGTGAACACTGCGTCAGGTCATGCAAATGATTTTCACACATTTCATTGAAAGAGAAAATTCGGTGCTGAAACAGGATGCACTGCAACTAGAACTCGATCAGTCTAAACTGCTTGGAAGAAGGACAGATCAATGTCCATGAACTCTGTGGGCCACAGTACAAAGTGCCCTACTGCTTGTCCTACCAAGGTCATGGGTGGATCATCTAGATCTACGGGTGCAAACAAACTGTAGTCGTCATCTAGGCTTTTCTGCACTTCTACAGACACTGTTCTTGCAATTATGGTTTTCCCGTGTAGAGAAGCCCCAGCTACATTCTGCACTTTCCCGAGTGCCACAACTTTATCCTCCTCTCCTTCTTCAAGTCCCTTGAGTCTCACACGGTCACCCTTCTTGAACTCCGGGTCCTCACCTTCTTGTACAACCTATAATAATAAAAAAAAACACAAAACAAGGATCAGTTGGGACTAAATTGCTGCTTTGATACAAAGATGTACTTCTCCAAGGCTCATGGCACTTATTCAAATTCTATGACTGTGAGTAGTCATATATTCTAACGTCATTACTAATATCAGTCACGTATTCTAACTTCATGACTGAATCTAGTCAAGCCTGGTCACTCGTTCCATATGAATGACTACAAACAGTCACGAACTTGGCATAATGAATTTCTAAAGAACTAAGGCACAACATTCCAGGAAGTGGCTCATGGCACTGTGAGCTCAAAAACCACCATGGAGGTGGCATTTGATCACAAGGAGATCAAGGGAACAAGATCACATGAAGAGAAGAAGAAGAGAGAAGAGAAGACAAGAAGAAGATAGGGAACAAGGAAGAGAAGAAGAAGAAAACCTCCCGCCGGACTCTCTTTGAGCCCCTTCCGGTTTTTGGGTTGCCATTTCTTCATCCTAGCTCGGAATTGGGCGTGCCTTGGCTTTTTGGAAAGCCAACTTCATTGTGCATCTACCCTCAAAATCTCAACAGCATAGGATTCAAGACCTAGGACTGATTGCGAAAGAACTGGGGCTCTTTTTTCTACTGCCGGCGGGGGAAACCTTGCAACACCCCTAACTTTGGGGGTGTGTATCTCACTCCCTACAACTCGGAATTGGACATGCCATATACCGATGGAAAGCTCTACTCACAAGCTACTCACCCTAAAAATCTCAGCTTCCGTATTGGTAGGTACTAAGCGCATTCACTGGTTCCAGTAACTACTTTCAGAATTGTTGACTGAATCTAGTAACCTGCTTGATAAGAAGGTTGACTGTGAATAGTGCAATTTCTGAAATCCATCACTGCATGTAGGGAGAAAAATGAATATGGACCTATATCTTCTCAATGAATGCTTAAGATTCTTTGTCAATAGTGAGCAAATCTGACACTGGAATGCTATGCTGGGATTTATGGCAGGACCTCCTCATTAGACATGTTTTGGATCCCATGCAATGTGAAAAAAAACATCTGCGAGAACGTGATGAAAACAATTTGGGGAGTCCGTGACACTTTGAAGGCCAGGCTAGACTTAAAAGAGGCCAATATTCGACCACATCTGCACCCGCTTCTTGGAAGGAAACCTGGGTATGTCGTACTTCCAACAGCTCCATATGTACTATCGAAAGAGGAGAAGGCGAAATTCCTAGACATTCTCCGCAATTTGAAGACTCCTACAAACTACGCTGGCCAACTTGTAAAGTACTATCTGTACAACTACTATCTGTAGAATTTTGGTAGAGCAAAGGAGTAGTCACAGAGATTGCACAGTTAACAAATTCGAGTTGTATGGACAAAGGCAGTTCATTACCAATATAAGTAAAGAAAACTGTCCAGTTGACTATGTAATTTTGCAATCATTACCAATATAAGTAAAGAAAACTATGCACATGACTACAGTATTTTGCAATTACTTTGACATCTCAAAAAAGTATGGAAAGGTGATCAGTAATAGTTCATTTGTCAACATGGGAAACCAATTTTTGGACTCTCTTGCAATTAGTTAGTAATTGTTTGAAGTTGTATTTATAGGTGTTGCTAAAATGCAATTCATTACTAGTATAAGTAAAGGAAACTGTCTAGATGACTATGTTATTTTGCATTCATTACTAATTTAAGTAAAGAAAACTGTCCACATGACTACGTTACTTTGCAATCACTTTGACGTCTCCAAAAAAGTACGGGAAGGTGATCAATTATAGCCCAATGTGTCAGCCTGGGAAATCTAAAGCAAAGTTAAGCATACAAGGCATTTTCGTGCATCTGGAAAGTAAGTGGAAAGATAGAGCAAGTGCTAATCATGATTTTTGGACTCTCTTGCAATTAGTTACTAATTTTTGAAGTTGTATTTATAGGTGTTACTAAAACGCAATTCATTACCAATATAAGTAAAGGAAACTGTGTCGATGACTATGTTATTTCGCAGTCATTACTAATTCCAGTAAAGAAAACTGTCCACATGACTACGTTATTTTGCAATCACTTTGACATCTCAAAAAAGTATGGGAAGGTGATCAATAACGGCTTCTTTGTGAGCATGGGAAATCTGTAGCAAAGTTAAGCATACAAGGCAATTTCGTGCATCTGGAAAGCAAGTGGAAAGATAGAGCAAGTGGAATCATGATTTTTGGACGCCCAACCCAATTACTTACTAATTTTTGAAGGTGTATTTAGTAGTGTTTCTAGAATGGTGCCCTAAAATGACATCCTATAATGTTTGCGCGCAGACATGGTAGTGTTGAATAGACAAGCTTTTATGTAAGTGAAGATTATGGACCTACTCCTATTTTACAGCACTCACCCATTGAGCCAACGAGTAGAGGACTTCAAAATCATCTTATTGAAATATATGACTACTATTAGTCAGGTTATTTACTACATGACTGTATGTAGTCACCCAAACCAACTCTATTACTACAGTAAGACATACATAAACCATATACCCATACAATCCGACTACATTAGTATGACTACACATAGTAAGCACTCAGAGCATGACTCTGGGAACCGGGCAGGAGAACATATGTCCCGTTCCCGCAGACGTTCCCACCCAGGTCCTCAAAAATATGACTACTTATATGACTAGTCCATGACTGGACCCTCTTAGGACTGATTTTAGACTAAACCAATGACTGAGGTGACTACATAGTCATATGCGCTTAGTCACATCCGGTCACATTGGGTTGGTTTTCTTGTAGTGACTGCTGCCAACTTTGACAGCCTCCCAAAGATTGAATAAATTTTTTTTGCCATGAAATTCTTGGAACAAAAACCTCTTTATGTTAATAACATACGATAAAAAATTCAAGGCCAAAAGATTAATACAAAAAAAGATATTAACAATCTACCAACATGTGATTGAGGCAACATATCTACCAACTTTGACACCAACTTTGACACCAACTTTGACACTCTCCTGACGGTTGAGAAATTGTCTATTTACCATGAAATTTTTGGCACAACATGCTCTTTATGATAACAACATTCATGCCAAATTTCAAGGTCAAAACATTTATACAAAAAAAAATATTTACAATCTACCAACGTGTATGTCCTTTTGCCTCAATCACTGCTTGTAACCTAGAGGGCATGTTGGTAGATTGTTAATATCTTTTTTTGTATTAATCTTTTGGCCTTGAAATTTTTATCATATGTTATTAACATAAAGAGGTTTTTTTTCCAAGAATTTTATGGCAAAAAAAATTTATTCAATCTTTGGGAGGCTGTCAAAGTTGGCAGCAGTGAAACAACTACCAATGTTGGTAGATTTTGAATAACCTTTTTTTGGTGAATCTTTTTGCCTTGAAATTTGGCACACATATAATTAACTTAAAGATGATTCTTTGGTAAACATTTCGTGGTAAAATACCAATTTTTGAGCTCTCGAGAGGCTTTCAAAGTTGGCAGTACTGAAATTTTTCTCACTGCGAATTCGAAAACGACATTTTGATTGGTACCCCACTGTACACTGCACAAAAAAAATTTCAATCAAATTTCTTTTTATATGAGTTCGAGAAGCATGCCACCTACACTTTGGTGTTCATCACTATCATTTACATCTTTCTAGAAAATTTCATACTATTTAGGCAATTTTGAAATTACTATGAGTATGACAAGAGAAATCTTTGAAAAATCTTATAAAATTTATTTTTTTGTTTAAATAATTATGAAAAAATCAGTTTAAAACTAGTTTAACAATAACTTATATGAGAAAAACACCAAAGAAATATAATATATTTTAAAATGTGAGAAAATGGATGAGGTTTGACTGGGTAAATGTAGTGTGGATGCTTATAGGTTAATGTATAGATATCTCAAGAGACCACAATGTGGTTGGTAGTGTACTCAGCTAGTTTGCCACATAACTGATATTTAACTAATTATGGACTTTTAAAAGTCCAGAAATAATATTGAATGCATCCGCCGAGGCGCCGACAAAATTAAAAAACATATTTTTGAACTAAAAGATGTCCACATGCAGACTTTTTTGCTTCAAAAAAGGTCAAAACAATGAATATTAGCCTATAGTTAGGTCACAGAATTGATTTTTGGCCCAAAAAAAAAAAAAAAAAAGTTTTTTTTTTTTTCTCAAAAGTGTCGGCCGGCAGCCAATATAATCCGGCTACCCACCGATAAAAGTTTCAATTGTCCAGAATTGAGCATTTTCTACAATTATTGGCAAATTGTTTAGAATTTGTCATTTTGTCCAGAATTCGTCGTTTTGTCCATAATTAGTTAAATATCTGTTACATGTCCAATTTCAACATCTTTTAATATATAACTTTTCTTTTGGATAGTTTGAGTGCTCAAGACAGGGGCTCAAGATTGAAGCTCTCATATGGATTTCATTATGAAGGGCTCTAATATTTCAATTGAGATCTAAGACATCAATGGTGAATTTCCAATGAAATAAAATACTTATATTAAACTTATGCATGATTTACATGGTACATGCTTTGAATACAACAAAATAAATGATGAATCAACTATCTAACTCTATTTCTTGAAGTGACAATAGAGTTAACCGAAAAAAAAAGAGAATACATGTTAGGTGAAGTGAGTCTAACCCATATCTAAGGCAATCAAGCAAACTGGCATGGTTTCCAATGAATCTAAAATAGAAAGGAGTGTGAACTAATTTTGCCGTCACAAAGGAGGCAAAACTGAGACTAAGGTGAGTTCACAGAGAGCCAAGGCTTAGAAGCAATGGCCCTCATCCAATTTGAGATAATGGCAAGGCATATGGCAAACTTAAGATATAATTAGGTGAGTGGTTTGATTAGTTGGCTCTGACAACTTAGAGCTCATGTCTAAAATTGAAGTTGGTGGATATTGAGTTCACTATTTGATTTGATTTTGGTTACACTCAAAGAAGACATAGACTCTGGTTTTCTAATATTTTGGAGGTCAAATCACATGTTCTCATTTCGGTTAACTCAAATGCCCTATACTCGTAGGATTTTGTGTTCGTTTTCCAAGTGTCATAAATGCCATTCTCAAAATGCAGTGTCAATAATGGCAAAAAAAAAATTCCACTACCATCACTATAAATACTATGTGAAGTGAAGTGAATAAATGTTGAGGTCAGCCTTTAATTCTCGACGCATTTTTGCCAAAATCTTACCTAATTTTAAGAGTCTGCTACTTTTACAATAGGAAAAATTGGCAAACACGTGGATGAAACTACCCAAGCCTTTTCAAAAAAATACTAAACTCGCCACTATTTAGATGATGAAAGTGCTTTATAATAGATAAGTTTATGGATGATTCTATCATTTATTATTCCTTCATTTTCCTTACCAGGCTACATTCCAAGGTGTTTGTTGCTCTACCATCGGATAATCAAAGTGCAAATAAGTAAATCTGGGCCAATACTTAGTTGTCTTGTTCTTCTTTTTTATTTAATGGGTTTTCAAAAGTATTAGTTGTGGTTGTATTAAGAGTTACGAGAGTGTAGTAAAACTATATATTAGAGTAAGAGTATAATTCAACTTATTGTCATGGGGTTCACCATTCTCTCTTAATTTAGTGTATTTTAGCATCAACAAAGTTGGCAACTTGGCATGGGCAGACAACAAAGTCAAAGCCAGCCACATGTCATTCCCGCCTCACTGAAGATCGGCCACAGTGATGTATTTATTGTTAGGTAGATTAGAATGAGCCCTTCAAGTGACGCCTTCACTTTTCACTTTGTCGAGGATAAGTTTTTGAAAAGATGGTTTGTTAGAGGTATATTTTGAAGGGCCAAATCGCATGTGAAGGGCTTTGAAGACTTCAATTTTGAGCATTGTATAGTTCTTTGTCTAATCGTTCCAAATGAATGGTGTAACTCATACTTCCAAATGATCATCTATGAACAAGGTATAAAATTAAACAGGGATTGCTTGCGTTACAATTGTTTCTAATGCACATGCAAACTTCTCGACCAACGATAGGGGCATTTTGACGCTAGGGCATTAGCTTTCTCAAAAAAGAAAAGTGTTTAGTATGTATAACATTTGCCATTATTGAACCATTAACACTATATGATAATTACGCAAAACGTTCAAATATATTTAAATATAATATTTTAAGAATGTTTGGAATATTCTATAATATTATATTATTTTAAAATATTTTTAAAATATTTTTGGAATCTTTTATCATATTATATCATTATGAAATTTTCCTTGTAATGTTCATTGTATTATAATACAAACATCCATTGCTTCGATTTTATTTTTTAGAAATCTTATTTTGTGTACAAATAAACCAAATCGAATTTCCTAGTACATTTGTCATTTCTACACACCTCAATCTACTACAAGAGCCAATTCATAAATGAAATCATTTTCAAAATTTATGTTACTTTGGATAGTAGTAGCTAACAACATTTCAAACTATTTTTCCAAAAAAGGTAAATATATTCTTTGAGAAAAATAGAAGAAATTGCATTCAAGCATAAGTTCTCAATCATGGGAGGGGAAACAAATAGGGGAAAATAAAATAAAACATTATTGTTAACGGTAAATTCGTAACTACCAGTAGTTTACCGATCTGGGTTTTTACTACTCCGGTAATTTTCCAAGTTACCACAGAAAGTAGATGTAGGAAAACCTTTTTACCGATCTGACAGTTATGTCAGATCGGGTTGTACTTTGTATATAAGCAATAGAGCCAAACACATTGGCAAGGGCATATTTTTCCGAACTATAGTTTTTGGTTTCTCCCTTATGTTCCTTTGTCTTCCTTCTGGTCTCCATCCCTTCGGAGTGATACCTTCCGGTATTCTTGTTACTTGTTCTGAATCTCTTGTTTTGCAATTGATCCTTATTACCGAATAGTGATCGGTAGCATTGACGAGTGTTGAATTCCGACTAGGCAAAGTATCTCCCTTCATGGTTATATCAGGTCGGTACTAAAATACCGAGCAGTGCTAGAGAAGGAGTAGCTACCAATTATAATCTTGCAATCTACTCTCAAGATGATTCTCAAAACTACATAGGTATATGTCATCATGGTCTTTTTTAAGATCCATGAGTTGGTTTGTCAAAATAAATCTTGAAATTTTTACATTTCATCTATTTCTATGTTTTTCATTCTAGGGGGTTCTATGTGCTTAGCGACACGAGGGGCCCTTTAGGAGTTAATGTTTAGACTAGTGTGGCCAACTGGCCATGTGTCAAAGGTCTAGATGTTCCCCATGTTGCACATATCCCCCGTGTTCTCGTGCATCCCATGTGATGCCCTTATTTTTGTTTTTTATTTTTAAAATATTTTTCCATAATTTAAACTCAAGGCAACCATCCAACCAAGAAGAAGATCCTACTAGATTGATATGGATCGAGAAAAGACCAATCATCGTCACTGAAAAATATAAAAAACAATAAAAAATAAATTATATATAATTATATATATATATATATATATATTTATATATATATTTATATATATTTATATATATATATATATATATATATATATATATATATATATTTTGTGGTTGATTATGTATTTTATTTACATGCACAAATTTATACACACACAGATATATTTGTGTTTTTGTATGTTTATGGTTGGGTATAAATATTGATTGAAAAATTATAAACTTTTAATTGTATAATGCATTTAGCAAAAATCATACCATTTAGTAGCTTGCAGTGGCTCTACCTGTTCCACAAGAGAATGTACAACATATTTGTCACTCCAAAAGACCTTCATCAATAGCTAACTCCACGTATGGAGTCTTAAGATAATGAACAACTGCATAGATCTTCGCAGAACCCGCCAAATACTTTCGGGGGTACCTCCTGTGTTTGCATGACATTCATTCCTTTCTACTTGTGGCCACAAATGACATGGATGAAAGGAAAGACAAAGCACATGAAAGTTAAAAATGTTATGATGATCAAAGTAAAAAAACTTAGGATACAAAATTTGTAAACCATGAACACATCATATGATGAATTTTGAGGAAAATTAATACAGACAATAGGAGTGATTTACAATAAGCGGAAGCTCCAATCAACTCCTAAACATCCAACTGTCCAGAAAGTGGATAATGTACAGAATCTAGCACATTTCTTTCATCCGTCATTGATTTTTTTTGTCGTGTGGACATTTTTCTATATATTTTATAGGAAGTTAGCTTTATGCAAGTGTGATGAGATTAGAATGGGGATGATTTGTGAAACTTTTTTGCCTCATTTCATGTTGTAGTGATTCACCCAAAATTACAAGTATTTCAGTGAAAAAGTGTTCCTAAAAAAGTCAACTCATAAACTTAGGCAACCAAAAAATCACTACACTTAGATTATTACATTTCAACCAATCACAACAAACTTCATTTACAAATTGTGAATATCTTATTTGTAATCAAATTACAATAGAATTTTAAATTTTAAATTTCAAATTTTATACAAAATATTGGTGATAGCATCATAGATTTAACTGTATGGATAGAATCAAAAATTCATAATGTAAAAGTTTTATTCATATACCAAGTTCAAAATATCTCTCTTACTTACTTTTTAAAAAACATCTTTGAAATTCTCCAAATTTGGAGAGTGGTGAGGACGTTTAGGCGTTAAACCATGTGCCAAGGGTTGTAAATGAACAATCATCCATGATTTGCAAAGACATCAAAAACGTGGAAGCAATGGGTACCTTGAGATATCAAGGCTCTCATGTGATTGGGATGAGGAAACAAGAAGGGAGTTCCATCACTAACGCCGGGACACATCGACCACCATAACTATTCAACTCAAATACATGAAGAACGTCGCAACAACAAGTGCTTGAATCTACACTACAAGCCACCCGTTGTCTCTTTGCCGAGAGTCCGGAGAAGTGCGCTATGTGACGTTTTGCACTCACCTCCTCTAATTCTGAGAAGTGGCGCTATTTTACTCAAAAACCAAATGAAAATTGACACCCCTTCTTTGTAGTGCCATGAATAAATAGTCTGGTGACTAAAGCTTGCTTTGGTTGGGAGATGTGACATGTCTCATTTTCTAAAATTTTACTAGTTTGGTATTTAATATGAAAATTAAATTTTGATTTATCATTAGTTAGAAACATAGTATACATTTAACTGTATGTTTATAAACGGTTTTTGAAAACTATAATTTTTTTTTATCATATTATTGAAAATTTCTAATATATTTAAATGTTTTATATGTTAATCCACATGTGATTTCAAAAGATTGATTAGGTTTTGAGCAACCATTCTAAAATATCACAAAATATGATGATATCAACATTGTTGCTACTTACTATATGTACATCTTTCAAGCAATTGAAGCAAATTTGGCACCCATTTTTTAAATAATTAATCAAAATAACAAAAATAACAAGTTTGGAACCTAAATTTCAATTATTGTATATCATAATGATTACAATTTTATTAGTGAATATTAAGGAGGTGGAAGAAATGGAAAGACACATATGGGAGATTTGGAAGGGTTTGAATGTCAAATTCAATTACTACCTCATCAAAGGACTCAAAGAAGACTGCAAAGGGTTACAATACAACTTTCGTATCTATTGAGCACAATATTATTACTTTGATACATAAAAGTTTATTTTTCTTATTAGTTTTTGGAAGAGTAGCTTGAAATTTATTAGAATTTTTTTAGGTAAATTGCAAAGTAAGTAAATTAGGCAAAGTGTCATGAGAAAAGAACAAAACCATTATTTGAAATTTGAAAAATGTACCCTATGGATCTATATGTGTCAAGCCCATTATGTTCTACCTGAATGATTGTTACCTGACCAAAATCTCCCATCAACAAAGAATGATTTTAGAAAGGATGTAACAATGTTAAAATGTGTTTAACGCTTTGTTGTTTTCTATTAGGTTGCTTTTTGTGGTGAGTCAAGTACATGATAGAAGAATTCAATTCTATTGAGTGGATGCGTCAAAAATGGGAGGGTTAAATAATAAAAACACTAGTGGATTTATCAAGAATCTCTATACTGATGAATATCTGAAACAATTTTTATTTTTGAAGTAATTCTTAAAAGAAATCATATCCATGACAATTTTCTTCTCAAAAACACCCAAATATTTTTACAATGAGTACAAATCAAAATGAAGGACATTATGGTGTATGAAATCCGTCTGTGTTTTCAAAAGTAGGAAATCGCTACCGTGTGGTGCTGTATGTTCAACTTGAAATTACAAAAAAAATTGAGCTTTTAAGAATTTTGAAAGCACTCAAATTGTAATAAAAAATGAAAAATAGACTTTGTGAGCTATATTTTGATAGTTGGGTTGGAATGTAGTAGAAATTATTTTGTAGACCTATTGAGGGTTTGGCAAAACAACATTTACATTTTCAAAATAAAATAAACAATTTTCTCCCCAGAAGATGTACAAAAGAGAGAATTTTGAAATGGCATTGTTTACTCAAAATCCTTCATTGCTCTGGTGCTTTTAGCTTTTACGTTGATATGACTTGGAATCTTGTTAATTCAATTTTTTTGCAATATAGAAAGCTGAGCTTTTTGAGATTACGTTGGAGAATTTAATTGAAAGTTTATGAAAAAACAATTTTAAAAAAAGAAAAAAGAAAGAAAGAAAAAACTTCATTTTGTTTTTAAGTTTGTAGAATTGATAAGTAGAAGCAAGTACAATATGAAAGAAAAAACTAAATTTTCAAAAAAAATATGAAAGTTATATTTTTGAATTGAAACATGTCAATAAAAAACAAAGAGAATGTACAATAAGCAATCTAAACAATATAGACTTTTGTTTTGTTTTAATTTTTGGAAATATTGTGAAAATTGAGTTTAAAAACAAATCCTGGATACATTGTTATTTTAGTAAGATCATCATGATTACCTTCAAACAAGACTCTTCAATTCACAACTTTCACATGACTAATCCAAATAGAATGAATCAAAGTTCTATATATAACCCCTTTTCATCAATTTGAAAATGATCACCGGTAATTCTTATTCCATGTATTGAGCTTTTTATAGATTGAATTCCCTTAGGGATGAGAGCACTATTGGGTGGACCAATAGTAGTGTTCATTATTGCACTTTCAACAACATTGCACCTTAAAATGACCATGGTATAGCAAAACTAATGCAATTTTTTTTTAAATGGTATATATCAAAGACATATATGTTTGGAAAATTTTAATTATCATTCATCATATTTATAAAAAAAAACATTACATCATTGACCTATTGCAAAGTATAGGAATGTTCAATATATAATATAAATAATACTTTTCTTAGGAAATTAATAGAAGTCCTTAGTAAATGGACGTCTCTTTTTTCTATTATTGTAACTACACTTAGGGATGCATTGTAGATAGTTTTATATTGATTAAATTGATACTATTCAAGAATACCAAAGATTATGACTGACCACCCAAAATCTAAAATACAATAGTTATAATTGTTAAAATGAAAAAAATTATAACACAAAAAACGTGACATTCCAGTGTCCAAAGCTCCTAGAAAGTCTATAATAAATATAGATTAGAGGTTTTTCTTTTAATAGTTGAGAAACTCAAAAAGTCAAAATGAGGGGGAGCAAGATAAAGTGAACATAAAAGGTGTAGATTTTGTGCTCTTTTTTTAGATTTCAAAGGATGCTGGTTTTTATTTTGAGTCGGTTTTTTCCCCTTTACAATGCTTTTCAAAATGAATTTTATCACTTTCTAAGTTCTATAAATATATACAGATACATATACATATAAGAATTTCAAAATATCAAAAATCCAAAAATAAAAAAATCACTGCAAACTAAATGTTCATAATTCATGGATTTGTTTTGAGAAACTCGCAAAATTATAATAAGAAAAGTAAACCAAAAGTGTTCTTCAATAAACAGCGTTTACAATGCTTCCTGCCGTACTTTTTAAGAATGGAAACATCTCTTACCAATGGCGATATAAAAAATTGGTGCCTGGTACCATATTGGAGTGTAATGCTCAGAAACCATGCCTTTAGGTCATGAATCTTGGGCGGGGAATTAAGTAGAAAAAAAATAAAGCTACAATTTACTATGTGAAACTTTGATGCCACGAAATCTATATACGAACCATACTTTTCAATCTCAAATCAATTTCTCCCCATGCCTTCTTATGTTACGAATACATGCCCCCCCCAAAGAATTTGAAGTCATAAAACTTTTAGCTGGTTTTGTAAGAAAATTAAAGGTCAATTACAAATTTGAGCATCTCACTTTTTCATTTGTGCTCCCCTCCAAATGACGTCAATGTATAATTTGTAACTAAAAGCCTTCTCAATGAATAATATATACAACAATCATATTATGTACAAAATTTGGGTCAGTCTTCTAATCGGGTAACACTAGTAAAATTGCACTGATTGACGTTTAATCCCTAACTGCTCAAATATTCAAAATGATGAATGATAAATCTTAGTAAGATTTCATTTATCAAGCCACTTATTGCAAATCAAAAAAATACTACAAATTTCTATAGCAAAATAGCTTCATGGAGTTCATGCATGTGTGAAGTGATTAGTAGGGAATGATTTCTCAAATATTTATGCCTCATATCATGTTAGAGTGATTCACCACATTAAAATTTCAAAGTTGATAGTTCAAAAGTGCTCCGAAAACACCAAATCTTAAAAAAATGAAGCACCCAAATTATCTCAAAAAATCACTACACTTAGAGTATTAAATTTCAACCCTTTACAACAAATTTCATCCACATATGGTCAATATCTTATTCATAATGTACAACAATTATTTAAACATTAAGTCCAAAATATTGTCTTAGTTGCATATTATAAGGCATCTTTGCAATTTTCCAAATCTGGACTCCATTGTAGGCATTTAGGGGTTAAATGTTGACAATTTCTCTACTTTGTACCAATACTTAACTCCTAAATGCCCACAACCCTCTCCAAATTTGGAGAATTGCAAAGATGCATTACAAAATGCAACTAATAGGGATATTTTGAACATGGCGTATGAACAAAGGTTGTTCATTATGAATTTTAGATTCTATCCATATGGATAGATCTATGATTGCTATCACCAGTAATGATCAAAGTGTGGTAATTTTTGGAGATTTTTTCATCGGCTAATTTTATGAATTGATTTTCTCAAGAGCACTTTTGAAGATCCTAGAAATTTGTGGAACATCACTACATAATGAAATGAGGCATTATTTATAATTTCAAAAATTATCCCCTTTCTAATTGGCTCACACATGCATGAAGCTAACTTCCCATAAATCTATAATAATATATCCACACTGCAAAAAATGCATGAAGGATGAGAAGTCAGTGTTGGATTCTATACATCATCTAGAAATTGAACATCTGAATAGTTGGGGGTTTATGGATCCACTCATACCATCACTGATCACTAGTTTGCATTTAAGGATCGAAATGTAAGTGCACTAGCTTGTACTCTAGGATCAACTTACACCAAATATACGTGCACACTTATGAGTCATTACTTATCAATTGTACTCAAGGTTGAAGGATCAACATCTAGACCAAATATTTGTCCACGCATAGAGGTTGTGATTACGGTATTGCTATTCAAACACTATATTTTTTACTTATGTCCTCGTGCACAATTACCTTACCTTTCACACCATCAATTCTTCACAACATCTCAATAATGATTGTGAATAATGTCACATATATTTTTAACTAAAAGCATCCCTCAACAACTATGGTGGGCTAGTTTTGTTGAATCGCACGCCCCAACTGCTACACGCTATGCAACATCTCTTCGAAGTGCTCGCCGAAAGGGCACCTTGGCTCTCCAAATTTCCACCTTATGGCAAAGCTCCCGATTGGGTCTTCTTATTATTCTTGCCCAGTCTTCTCCACTTCCACCTATCAGCAAAGAGTCACATCACTACGGCCTTAACTCTATTGACGTGCTGCGAACGGGGAAAAGCTACTCAAACCACAAGCCACATCAATGGGAGGAGTTAAAATGGGCAATAGAAGGGTAAATAGCGCAACCCTTTGAACAACCGCTATAAAAGATACTATGCTAACTAATTAACCCTCAAAGGTCCAAAGAACCCTTTCTTTACAGTATTATACAATACTATTTCATTGTGTTCGACATGGTTCCACACCTCCTATGGGTTTAAGATCAAAAGTGAAATTAAAATTCTTGTTGATATGATTTTTAATAAGCTATAGGGATCTCAATTTAGAACTTTCTATTTACAACAAATGTATTAATGTAAAATATACGCCAACGTATCTACTATCCCATTAGCCCTTTAAGGTTAAAGGTTTGTTTGAAAAGATTTCAGTATTTTCATGCTTATGGCTTTCACGATGCCTCTTACCTTGTGACCATGGATTATACCTACGTTTACGTTTGAATTGTAAAAAGTTTGGACGAGAGTAACTCCCATCGGCGAAGATCATTCCGGAATATCTTCTGCGGTGACTTGACTGAGGTCGCCCTCCATGACATAATTCGGACAGCAGGGAATCGCAGACAGGGAATTCCATCGACAGCTGGCCGGGGCCATCGTGCATCATGTTAACTGCATCCGAGAGTGACCCCTGCATCGTGTAAACCAAATGAATTTTGTAGTTGCGGGTCCGTGATCAAGCTTCATCTCGACAGTCGAGGGTCCTGTCTGTTCGGAGCACCGATCTTTCTTCACCGGTGTATGAGGAAACATCGCCGCCTCACCATAGTCAAGCGTTAGAAGACTGCACCTCAGTCTTATGAGATACTGGTTCGTTGCAGTTGATTTGTGAAAGCGTTCCGGACGCTGAGAGTTTTTATTGCAGTTGATTCATCGAGCTACTGCTTACATAGTGCATTGAGTACTTTCGCTTGAGTTCTTGGAGGTGGGAGCGCGCGCCATGGCAGAGTCTTCGCAGCGCAGGCAACTTCAATGTCCCGGTTGCTTCCAGCCACTCCTCGCGCCTGTGTACCAGGTATTTCCACGCACCAACCTTTGTACCAACCTTTGGATAAATCTCTTACACTAGATTGATTAACACTACTTTAGTTGGATGTCTTGCGATTCAGTAGACTCCCCTGTCCTGTCCCAGGGACATTAGCCTCTTGTGCGTTTTGAGTTTAATGTATCGGTGCAACACACTCTAGATGAATTTGTCCAATGTGATTTTTAAACGGTGTTCATTATGTTCATATCTATGATCCATCGTTTAGTGAAGGGATTGATCATTTCGTCCGGCTTTGTGTGAGGTACCAGTGCCGCAATGGTCACAGCGTGTGCTCTGCATGTTGCATCATCGCAAAGAACTGTCCGTCATGCAACCGACCTATCGGTGCCGACCGAAACATAGCCATTGAGAATATCATTGAGTCTTTACGGGTAGACTGCAAGCATGCTCCCCAGGGTTGCTCTACAAGGCTGAAGTACACAGAGCGGGATGTGATAGAGGAGCACCAGAGCAAGTTGTGCGAGTATCGGCCAGTTCAGTGCCCCGTACAAACGCCTCGTCGCTGCACGCACATCGGTCCCAAGGCTGGAATACCCGCGCACTTGGTGGAGGAGCATGGAGTTCAAGTCATTGATGGCGTTAGTAAGAACAGGACAGCGCGTTTCTCAATGAAAGCCTCGTGCCCAATGACGATGCTGAGAATTGATGAGGCGTGGTTACTGGTGAATTGCTGGAAAGCGCGCTTCAACTTCGGCTCTTTTCTGGTATGCACCGTGTTTGAAAGCAGCTCTGACAAGAAAGTGTTGCACAAACTCTCCATTGAGCGCATTCGGCTGAACAATGAGGTAAAATTCTATCTCACCTTTGTATCCCTGCTGAATGTAGCTCGGAGTCACAATGAACTCGACATCGACAGCCTTACCCTGGAAGACACTTTGAAGGGACCTTTCCTCAACATTCCTCACGAGGATCACGAGTGGTCAGAAATGGAGTTCGATTTCAGAATAAAATTGTATTGAACTTGTTGCAGTTAAACCATTCCCCGTGGCAGTTGAAGGGTGACTTGTCTGTAATGATAATTGGATCATTCGGTTAGGAGGCTTGGTCCAGTTGAATGTGTTTTCTAACACTTGTGTTGGGGATCCATTTCATGCCATATCATACCCTGTTTTTGTAGAGGCCCAGGGCGTACTCGTTTTTTTTGCATAAAATACCCTATTATACTAGCTCTAGCTAGGTTTGATTTTAGAACTGTCTTCAGAAGGTGATACTGGGTTAGGTTCACCTTGCAGAACGGATATAAGATGAAAGTATGATTTCAATATCGACATTCATAGTGGAGTGTTCTATTTACTCAAACCTTTTCAATGCTTGTTTACGAAGTACATACGTGCAACTTATATTTTCCTTAGATTTGAATCGGACAACCAAAGAAATCAGTCCCTGTTTGGTGTTTCCCTGCTAAAGAATACACTCAGAATTCGGAAGACATAATTAGTTTTAGATGATGGTTGTTTTTTTGCTACGGTGCATGAAATCAATGGTCACAGTGTGCTGCAAGCAGAGAAGCCAGACTTAAGTCCCAATATCATCTGTGCATTTGGTGCCAATGAGCATCATGTGCAAATTGTGTTAGTACATTTGGTCATTGTTAGACTGCTTTCCCAGGTTGCTCATACTTTCTACTGCAACTGGTAGGTTACTGCATCATCCAAGATTGGAGCACAGAAGCCCTCCTTGTAACCAATATTCAACACAAATTAGCCATGATATTCAGCATCGTATTATACCGTGATAAGCACCTGTAGTATAAATGCAATCAGCATAATTGTTTGGGAGTTGTTTAAATAACACCAATTGCTATTACAATCTGCATAATTGTTTGGGAGTTCTTTGAATAACACTAATTGCGATTACAATTTGGCAGATGAAAGCTGTGAGTGGGTTGAAGCCTCTAAATGATACTTGTCCAACTAAGGTAGAAATACCCAATTCCGTCCTGCACTCATTTTGCCATCATGGACTTGTTGTCGAACTCTCGCACAAATTGCTTTTGAAACCATTCCCTTAACTCTCATTGGTTGAACTTGAATTATATAGGGATTGGTTTTTAGACTAAAAAATGGTTTATGTGGTCTAAGCAACTTTCACTTTCACTTCGAAAATTCTTAACAATTAAATGACCTATTTAAAATTAAAATAAAAGATTGATTTGTAAAATCATCATTTGCAATTGCTAATACTACAATAATATTCTACCTTGAAAAAAGTGTCCCAAAGTGTGCTTGAATTATTGCTTAGATGTACGGTTTAAGGTATTTCTACGGGTCCATTCTCCGAAACATGTACCACCTAAGTTGTCATCAGTGCTTTTTCAGTGCTTTTTTCAAGACATTTTCAATGTGATGTTTGATTTAAATTGTAATTAGAGAGGAAAGTGATATGTCAATGTTTCCAACATGTATATAAAACACATAGTACACTTGACCCACTAAACAATGAAATGATCCCCAAATTGAATTGTGTCCAAATGAAAATTCACAATGACCATACTATCGTCATCAAGTATAAAGTCATATGAGGCTTAGCAAAATACAATCAAATAATCATGAGAACAATTCTCAATTGTGTGGATTGTTTACTTCCTCAAACAATCTTTATAATTGAATAATTGAATCAAAAGAATAATTGAATCAAAACGTGAGTGTCAAAAGACAAAAGGAATTATAATTGACTCTCACCTTTATTGCTATCGCTCCCTATAGCCATATGCCTATACCCAATCTAAATTTTTTGTGTTCACACCATGATCTCGAGCTCATCATCTTTCAAATGCGCGCTGAACTTGGGACCCTCATTGCTGGGCGTCATGAGCTACACCTTGTAAGGCAAATTTTCCGAGCATGACCTCCATCACCACGGCGACTTTGCACACGACTATGCGGTTGTTCCGCTGCGGCGTAAACCGATTAAGGGTTTTTTGGTAGGTAGACCGACTACGATGAAGCCGACCATTTCAATACTCAATAGATGAAAAACCTTCTTCAATGAATTCATGAATATGTGTAAAGGGTTGTAGATAGGGAAATAGACTTTTAGTTTGGGTAGGAGAAGCTAAAGTCAATGCCATAGTCTTTGTCTAAAGGACAAAGCCAACAAAAAACTTACAATCAATCAAACACTAAGCAGAAAAACAACAAGTGAAGAAAAAGAAGCTAGAAGAGGGACAATTTTGAAGCATTCTTATATAAATATGTAGCACCTTTTTCCACTCTCTATTCTCATCTAATCACTCCACCACTCTGCCATTCTCACCTAATCTCTCCACTACTCACCTAAGCTCTATTATTTGCCATTGTCACCGAATCTTCATTACTCGCCACTGTCACCTAATCTCCTTGGATTATTTTTAAAATAGGTCTCCTCTCTTTGTCACCTACTACTTATCTCTTTGGATTCTTTTAAAATTAGGTCTCTTTGGCACACCTATGTTCAAATCTCATCTAACTTAATTCCACCTAACTCCGTGGACTTTTTAAAGATGGCTTCTTCTTTACATTAATGCACTAGATCTTCAAAATCTCACTTAACTTAGTTCCACCTAATCCACTATATCCTTGGATTTTTATTTTATCGTAAAAAATGGGTAGCGATCATAAAATAGTCGTTCAGTCACTTCGGGGTTAATCCCTAATTTTCCAAACATCCATATTCTACATGATGAATGATAAATCTCATTCATCAAGCCACTTTTTGCAACTAGAAAAAACTATTACCGATTTCTATGGCAAGAAAACTTCATAGAGTTCATGCATGTGTGAACCATTTCGAAAAAGAATGATTTGTGAAATTTTTATGCCTCTCTTCATGTTGCAGTGATTCACCAAAAAATTCTAAGGTCTTAGTTCAAAAGACAATGCTTTTGAAAAACTCAACTCAAAAAATTAAGCAACCAAAAAATCTCCAAAAATCACTACACTTAGTGTATTAAATTTCAACACATCACAACAAATTTCATCCTCACATTGTCAATATTTTATTCGCAATCGACTTACAAGAGAATTTTGACTTTCAAATTTCAAATTTTCTTTCATACAGCAAGTCCAAAATATTCCTCTGAGTTGCATTTTATACCGCATCTTTGCAATTCACCAAGTTTAGAGAGCGATGTGGACATTAGAGGTTAATCCTAAAATGTGCAAGGAGCCCCATGGGGCCATACTTGATCGATTTTTCAGTCAAACGATGATTTTCACCTAGTTCCTAATTTCAAATCAAAATGGTCCCCTTTGAGAAAGTGTGGGGTTGCCTTCTACATTCTATTCTAATGTAACATTCTTCAAAATTGTTAAAACCACACATTCTATAGAACTTTAAAGCTCAAAACCCTAAAATTCCAATATACAATGCAAAAAATGCTTTTCAATCCAATTTCTTAAAATGTAAGCTCAAAAAGAATGCCACCTATACCTTGTTGTTCATTACTAACATTCATATTTACCCTAAAAAAATTCGTACTATTCTAAGCTCTTTTGTAATTACTGTGATTTTTACAAAAAAAAAAAGACTTTGAAAATTCTTCTAAAATTTAATTTTGTTCAAATAATTATAAAAATCAGGGTAAATCGGTTAAACAATACCATATATGAATAAAATACCAAAGAAAAATGCAACGTATTTTAAAATGTGAGGAGTTGATGAGGTTTGATCGCGTAAATGTTGTGTGGATGCTTAAGGGTTACGCATTGACATTCAACTTTCCTACTTTGTCTTGATATTTAACCCTTAAATGCCGACAAATCTCTTCAGAATTTGGAGAACTGTAATGGTGCATTATAAAATGCAACTAATAGGGATATTTTGAACTTGAGACCATATGAAGAAATGTTGTACATTATGGATTTTAGATTCTATGCATATGGTTAGGTCTATGACTCCTATCACAAATATTTCTTGTTTTAAATTTGAGACATAAAATTCAATATTCATTTGTAATTTGATTACGAATAACATATTGACAACGTATGGATGAAATTTGTTGTGACATGATGAAACGAAATACTCTAAGTGTAGTGATTTTTGGAGTGTTTTTTGGTTACTTAATTTAAGAGTTTATTTTTACAAGAACAATTTTAAACTAAGATCTTAGAATTTTTTTGTGAATCATTGCAACATAAAGTGAGGCATAAAAATTGCCCAAATCATCCACTTTCTAATTGTTTCACACATGTAGGAAGCTAACTTCCCATAAATCTATAGTAAAAAATCCACAATGCACAAGGTGAATGGCGGATGAGAAATTGGTGTTGAATTATGTACATCATCAAGAAATTGAACATTTAGGCAGTAATGGTTATGGATGGACTTGAACACAATCACTTATTCAGTAGCTTGTACTCAAGGATCAACGTATGTACACCAAACATACGCGCACTAGGCTTGTACTCTAGGATCAACTTACACCAAATATACATGCACGCTTACAAATCTTCACTTATCAATTACGTTCAAAAATGAAAAATCAACATAGACCAGATATACGTGCACGTTTATAAGTTGTAACAAGCTTGTCGCTAGTCAAACTTTTCATTGTTTACTTCTTCCCTCATAAACAATTACCTTACCTTTCATACCATCAATTCTTCACAACATCTCAATAATGGTTGTGAATAGTATCACATTTTAACTAAGAGCATCCCTCAACAGCTTTGGCGTGGCTCCTGTTGAATCGCACGCCCCAATGGCCACTTGCCAAGGGTCATCTGTTCAAAAGGCTCGCAAAAAGGACGCAATGGATCTCCAAATTTCCACCTTATGAGTTATGACAAGGCTCGTCAAGAGCCCTATTCATCTCCTGGTCGAATAATCTTATGATTTTTAACTTGTCTTCCTCTCCTTCACCTATAACTAAAGATCTTTGACTCTAGGTATGATGCTAAAGATCCTTGACTCTTGGTACCAAAATATTGTCATTTGATATTTTAAGTAAATGTTTTGGATGTTTTAATGTAGTTAAGACAAACTTTGATCTTTGTACAATAAATCTCTTTTGAAATCTTTAAAATGCTTTGATTTTAACGTCAAAACTTTCTTGAGTACTTGATGAGCATAGGAAATCAAAACCACGTTTGGTTGATTCAATTGATATTTTATTTTAAAAAGAAACTCATTCAAAGTTGCTACAAGAACTCATTTAAGAGTTAAGACTGCCTTTGGGAGTACTCCAATTGTGCCACTGCCCAACAATAAGTTGTGATTGAGTTTGAATTAGAAAATGCTTAGACCAGAGTAACTCCTGTTGATGGAAATCATTCCGGATTACTTTCTGGAGTGAGGTGAGTAGGTGAATGAGTCTCTCTTTAAAGCAAAATAAAAAATGAATCAAGGGGATGGGGATTTGAATTCCTACACTCATGAAATACACAAAGATATACATATAAAATTGAAGAGTTTTAAAGATTCTAAAAGAGACTTTTTGTACAAAAATCAAAAATAGTTTGTCCCATCTACTTAAAACAATCCATAACATTTGTTTAAAATAGATATCCAATAACATCATTTTGATACCAATTTTTGATATGAAGTACATTTAAATATGTATTATTTTTTACGATTAATTTGAAGGATAAAAAATATTTATTTATTCTGCTATTTTCGGCAATTTTTTTGACAAAGCATAAATACACGAAAATAAATTTATTCAATTAAAAGGTTGAACTTGAATTCAATTATTTGATGTCATCTAGGTGTGGATATGTTATGTCATCAAGGTGTGAATTGCTAGAATGGGCGCTTCAGCTTCGGCTCTTTTCTCTTATGCACCATGTTTGAAAGCTGCTACAACGTGAAAGTGTTGCACAGAACTCTCTTGTTTGAACGTGTTCGTTTGGAAAGCGAGGTAAACATGTATCGCACCATCCTATCCCTACATAATATAGCTCATAGTCACAATAATCTCAACTTCGACAACCTTTCCCTTGAAGACATTTTGAAAGGACCTTTCCTCTCATTCCTCACAAGGATCATGAATTGTTGAATCGATTTGAGGATAAACTTGTTTTGAATGCGTTGCAATTGTACAAACCCCATACCAGTTGAAGGGTGACTTGTGTGTTAAGTCAAATGGGTCATTCGGCCAGCACGCTACGTCCAATTGTGTTTTCTAACACTTGTGTTGGTGATCCATTTCATGCCAATTCATACTCTATTTTTGTAGAGGCTCTGTTTGTAGTTACGTGTTGTTTGCAAAAAACACCCTAATATACTAGCTCTAGCTAGGTTTGAATTTAGAACTCAAGTGACACAAAATGAAGTTGATCCTTGGTTAGTAGAAAGAATATACAACAAAAATATGATTTCAACATCGTCATTCATTGAGGAGTGTTCCATTTGCTCCAAACTTTTTCAATGCCTGTGTACCAAGTACTTACGTGCAACTTATATTTCCCTTCAATTTGCTTTGAAGTGAAAAACAAAGGAAATCCTTGTTTAGTTTAAAGGATACATAATTCTAAGGATTTCCTTCGACATTAATTTAATTTAAATGTTGGTTGATTTTTGGTACAATGCATGAATGGACATACCGTGTGTTGCAACGAGATAACCTAGATCTTGGGAACTACATTATCTGTGCACTTGGTGCCAATAAGCATCATGTGCAAATAGTGGAATTTGTTGTATCTACCACGTCACTATGCAATTATTAACACAAAGCCACTAATTTGCCCAATGAAAGTTTTCAATTTTACTACAAGGAGAAGGCGTTGCTTTTCACTCGGTAGGTAAGTCAAACGGCACCACTTCGCACTCGTTGCTTAAGAGCTCAAGACTTGGCAAATGCGATTCGTCATGTAGGACAAGTGTTTACCGTGAACTTTAACAGTGTTCTGAGTGAGATGCAACGCCTTTACAAGTAGTGTACTGAGGGATTACTACATAAGTTCATTGTTGGACTGCTTTCCCTGGCTGATATTTCTACTGCAAATGGTAGGGGTTACTATGTTTGGTGGCTCCAAGGAACTTGCTTACAAACTCCCAGTTGTGCACGGTAAGCTCAACAATATGGAAGTAAAAGACTTACTACTGGTATTCATTCATGCATGCTAGGTGTAATCCAGAGCGCTCGAAGTTAGATAATTACCTCTTCATTACGCATACAGGTACACGGAATCCCTCATTTCATTTTAATTTTGATTACTTTTTCACAATGCATTGTCATTTGATTTTTGTTGTTTTATAATAGATTCAATATTTAATATCACACGTTATTTTTTACTTCAATGTTATATTTTGCACTTATGCCTTTGAACTACAGCTAAACATTTTCTTGTAACGAGCATTTTGTAATTGGTGATATTTTTGGATTTAGCGTTCCAATTTATTGTAGATTAGTTAAATATGAAATCCCGTGCCATTGAATGAATGTCGTGGTCTTGGTTTTGAACCAAATCTTGGCCTCTTTCCATCACAATATGGCGTCATATTCAATTTACTAGTTAGCCCCTATTTTTCTACACAAATAGATTCCAGCCATTAGAAGAGCTTTGAAGCCTCTAAAGAACCATTTCAATGCTCGTGCAAGAATCTAATTTCTTTTTATTGTATTTTAAAAAAAAATTAAAAAATTAAAAAAAATTAAAAAGTAGTTTAAAAAATTATACATATCTTATTATTAAAAAAATGAATTTAAAAAAAATGAATATCCAATCTGACGTGGCCAAGAAAATTATTTTTAATATTTAATATTCTATTAATATTTGTGCATGAGAACTAGAGACCTTAGATTTATTCTAATGGATAGAATATATAGATAGAAAGTCAGGTTCTCTTTGAGCCCAGTGTGAATAAAGAGACCCACATATGAAGTAGAATCTACCACTCATAGAGAAATCGGTGAAGGTATATTCCTCCCTTTTGAAGGAAGACACTTTAACCCTACTCGACCAAACGACCATTTTCTGGTCGTTGCCCTTCTTATACAAGTTGTGCTATTTTTTATAAAAAATAAAATAAAAAGAAGATATTTTCTAATAGAAAATCAAGTCTACTCTCCAACCCAGTTTGAATCATGTCAATTTGGGTTAGACTCCACCGAGGATAATTTTTCAAAAACAAGACCTCAATATTGTCGTTGTATTATAAAATTTACTATTTTGGGAAATTAATGATGTCTCTCCTTTGAGATAATTGCTTCATTGAATTTGAGAATGGAATGTCTAGTTTGAACCATTCTAACAAATTTCAAATTCTAAAAATGAAACTTGTAATTTTGATGAATATAAAATGGTAAATGCTTCTAAATTCATTAAATGAGTGTCTAAAACATTTTTTGAAAGTTTGATTGTATAGATAATTACGAAACATCACGCTTTTCATTTTCTCTTTTGGACCAAACTTCATCAAAGTTGCAGAAGTAACATTTTATAACACATCCAAGTTTGCCCTTACCCCTTCTATCATTTAGGGGTTAAAATGGATGCAGTACCATGACTTCTTGGAATGTCACCCATCCCAATTCCCAAGGCTATTTCGACCCAAAGAAGTTTAACTTTAGAGTTCTGATGGAATCTAGTGTAGTAGCCTTGGTATGATGGCATGCATCACTAAAATCTTCACACATCAAATATTCTAGTGACAAATTATTTTGGAAAATTCTATATAACTTCGCTTTTTTCTTTTGGATCAAAATTCACAGTGTTTAACTCCTAAGGGCCCAAAGGTTTCCATAAAGAATTAGATGTCTTATAATGTCCATTTTACACAACTTTTATGAGTTACAATCCTTGAACATATATGTAGACCAGAACAATAAGGCAACATCTATACGGTTAAAATTGAAAAAATGCTATAAATTTTTTAATACTCAATTTTTTAATAAGAATTATTTTTGAAATTTCATAAAATATATATGTTCATTCATTTTGACTTAAAATCAAGTACGATAAGTCAAAAGCATTGGTTTTACATGATGGTTACCTTGTTCATCTGAAAACTGATCTTATTTCATAACAAACTTAAAGATTCCAATCCAGGCAAAATTTCAAAATTGTGACAATTTAAGACATTATCACTTTGAGGACATTAGTGGAAAATTTTGTTTTAGAAATGGTTGATTAGTTTCAATATCTACAAGTGAAAAAGAATCATGCTCAAATATTGTTATCTTTGCAAAACTTATAGATGTTTAAAGTTTCCTAAAATTTTTGGTAACTCTAAAATTTTGAATGCACCAAATATGGTCGATTAGGCAGTTAGGTTCACTGGACCAACATTCACCCCTAAAGAATATACATTAAAGAATATACCTTTAAAGAATATTTGGAGGGGCTTAATTTTCTTAGTTTTCAAATCACTTTGACACTGAATTGCTACTAATAGCGAAATAATATTATGAAAATTCCTTTTTAAACATCATCCATGACAAGAATAGTATGTACTTACAATTTTAGCATGAAAATTACTTTCATATTATAAGGTTAAAAAAATAAAAATAATCAGTTATTTAGATATTAGAAAACGTCCTTTAAGAGTCAATACAAAGAGAATTAATTGGAGTTATTTCTAAACAAAATAAAATGGATATTCAACCATTGTCCATGTCACTCCAGCTTTCATCACCTTCTGTTCCTCACTCTAAGATATTTCATTAGTACCGTCACTTCTTGGCCGATCCATGCTTTTCTTTCGCTTTAATAGGTTCAGGGCGTCCTGCAAGTTATAGTATGACCCCAAATGAATGTGGTTCAATAACGCGAATTTGTATTGAAAATTATGCACGGATTTGTAGGAGTGTCACCGTTTGCAGCAAGAATGGCTTGCTTGGACGTGAAAAGGTCAACCTCTTTACTTAGTTCTCCACAGAATAGCGAAGTTGGTACCTAAGGGGCTTCTTTATTATTTCAAGACGTTGGCAAAGACGCCTCACATGCAATTGGAAAAGAGAACATGCGTTCAAATGAACTCTTCTACTCATGGCCCATTCACACCAAGCCCCTGCCGCACTTGCATTTGCGTTCCCGAAATGGAGGAAGGTAAAACCCAAAAACAAAAAAATATTGAAAGCCTTGTCTTTTCTTGCTGCAACTGCTATGCAACTGCAATTCACTACCGCAAGTTGAGCCATGCTCCTTTTTTGCGTTGCGTTCCTTCTTGTCATGCGTTCGAGTAATTTCTCATTTCATATTTTATATTTCTTGTTTCCCAACCGATTCCCTCAAAGTTACCTGATGCACGCATGGATGCTGAAGCATTGGCCTTCAGGGAGCCAAGCTTTGTTCTCTCGTTTGATGTCAAGCAAGAACACTTGGGAGGACGTAAAGTCGATCCATGGCGACAAAAGACAGATTCTGGTGTGATCGCGGGCGATGGAATTCCTTTCACTGACGAGACCGTGTCCGCCACAGTAATAGGAAGAGACTGGCACTCAAGAGTAGCAGCAAAATCTCATTCTTTGCCATGCCACGTGTCATCATATTATTGCTCGAGTATTGTCTACCATTGAGTACTCTTAAGCACAATGGAATCTTCCATTAACATTCATTGTTGAAGTATAAATACCACATTCTATACGCATTCTTCACACATTCAAGCCCTCACGGAAAATGTTCGTTATTTATTTATTTATTTTGGCTTTGTTTCTTTCATTGTTTTTTTTGCTCGATTTTTGTTTTCTCTTTGGTTTATTTTTTGTTTTGTTCTGGTTTTTAATGGTTATTGTCTTCTTCATTGTTTTTTTTGGTTTTTTGTTTTGCTCGGTTTATGTGTTCTGTTTGGAGTTTTTTTGGTTTGGTTCCTTATTTTTATTTTGTTTGTTCTTTTGCTTTTCCTTTTGTTTCTAAGTTTTTTTAAATTTAAATTTGGTGTTTTGTTTTCAATTTTTGGTGTTGTTTTGATTATTAGTTACTGTTTTGTTTTGTTTTCTTAGGTGTTACCCTCGGGTGGGTCACTTACTGCATTTTACAAACAACGTGCGGCAGAAAATAGCATGGGTTTTATTCATCATAAGTAAAATTTATAAGAATTTATAAAAAAATTACAAATAAGATAGAATGCAATGAAAGAGTACAGGCCATTATAAATAATTTAGGCACACCACAATTTTGGTCCATTATGATTTTAGTACATGTAATTTAGGGAATTGCAAATGGGATCCAAGGTATTAAACTGAGTACAGTTTGTTTTGGGGGGGGGGAACAGCTGGAGCACAGTTGGTAGGAAAGGGCGGTTAGCTGCGCAGTGGACTAAAAGTAGGTCTAGAAGTGCACATTTTCCAGAATGTATGAAAGAAGGTAAAGTTCTGGTCATTTTCTTGAGGCCATTTTTTTCAAATTTTTAAAGTCATGTTACTTTTAGATTATATTTAAGCCTTTACAAGGAAGATAGCATATAAAAAATTGCATTGGTCACCGTTTTATAAAAAATGATAGAGTCCATAATATAGGCGATTTTTTCCCATTAAGTAATCATAGGGGTCCTTTTAATTTCAGCTAGGAGGTAAATAGCCCCCCAAAAAACACCCCCTCGCCGCACGTGGTACCCAAAATATATGAAGAGTGACCCACCCGAGGTGTTACCCTGTTTTTTATTCTATTTTTGAATGTACTTTTTGTTATTTATTCCCTTTTTGGTTTGGTTTTTATTTTCCTGTTTTCAATTTTTTTTAGTTTTATTCTGTTTGGTTTTTAATAGTCTGTTATGATTTTATTTTCTTGTTTGAATTTGTTTTTATGTTTGGTGTTTACATTTTGTATTGTTTTCTGATTTTTGTTTTTGTGCAACAAGATTCTTCTGTGTTAGAAGCTAAGTGGCCTAATTTGGCCCGCCATGTGAACAAAAATCATCAACGTGATTATCAAATATTTGCAAATTAATGGCAATTCCAACTAGAATTGAAACTCCAAAAGACAGTTCCAAATGGCGGATGACAAAAATGATGAAGTTACCCGCAAAGCGGAAGCGGTCACCGCCCAAGCCAATGCCTGAGGGGAAAATCATGAAGAATTCCCCACTCCTGGCGGCGTTTCTCAAACGAAAAGAGGAGCCCGAAAATAATGGGCCAAAATCGCTTCTGGCTCCAATCCCTGTGGGATATTCATGGGGATATTGATCCTAAACTCTTAGGCCCTCTTTACACTAGAGGCGAGAAGCCGTGGAGAAAACCTCACAAGGGCCATGGCTCATCCTTGAGAAGCCAACCTTTGAACTTGATGGCCTTTGGATATAGTGTAAAGTGAGAAGGACCACAAAATAAAGTGCCGATTTTTTAATATAAAGTTCTTACATATTTCTTAAAAAATAAAAAATGATTGGTTGTGAGAATTTTGGCCAAACGGCCCCCCGGATTTTGTGTTAGACCCATCTCTTAAGGTGGGCTTGACGCAAAATCCGGGGGCCTTGAAAAATGTCCACTTTTCTTGCCACGAAGGACAAAAGTGTTGTTCATGTCATTTTCTCCTCCTTCCGTCCCTTGGACTGAAAATTTTGGGTGTAAAGTGACATTCTTTGGTCTTCTCGGTTTTTAGGCCTCCCATTGGCTGAAATTTCTCTCTTCACGGCTTCTCGCCTCTAGTGTAAAGAGGCCCTCAGACTGTTAATGAACATCTCAGACTGTTAATTTCAGGGACTTGATGCCTGCGATAGTTGAATATTTTTGAATATTTTATTCAGGCAATGTCCTGATTGATTAAATAGCAATGGGAGTGTCTCAAAACCAGTCTGAAGAGCTATGGCTCATGGAAATACAAGTAAGAGTAGTACCCGTGATGGGAGTCCAAATTATGATGGAACAGATTACGACGAATGCATTTAGTCTGAGCTTTGTATGGCCTCTGCATCAGGAAATGTATCATCTACTGTAGTACCATAGCAGGGTGGTCAAAACATAATTCAAGAATAACTAAATGTAAAAAACCGGAAATTATGAGGACAAAAGAATGAAAATGGAATAAATTAATTTTAGCTATACTTTGCTAGTTCTAAGCCAATTTGGACCATTTTTAATCAATTTTTTGGCTTAAAAAGGAAATTCAAGAAATTCAGTTTTTGGAGGGCAAACCTTATATCATGACATTGCTAAGCCCTAGATTTTGTACCCCTACTAAAGTTTCCAAGATTTTTTCTGATGCTCTTTGTTTTCACATCTTAACCCCTAAATGCCTAGAGCCCTCTCCAAATTCGGCAGTTTTGCAAAGATGCATTATAAAATGCAACCTACATGAATATTTTGAACTTGATATATGAATATAAGTTGTACATTATGAATTTTAGATTCTATCCATACAGTTAGATCTATCATTGCTATTACCAATAATTTTGTATAAAATTTGAAACGTGAAATTCAAAATTATTTTGTAATTCAATTACGAATAAGATATTGACAATCTACAGATGAAATTCATTGTGATTGGTTGAAATGTAATACTCTAAGTGTAGTGATTTTTGGAGATTTTTTGGTTGCTTAATTTTATGAGTTGACTTTTTTTAGAGCATTTTTACACTAAAATCTTCATTATTTTGGGTGAATCACTACAACATGAAATGAGGCATAAAAATTGCACAAATCATCTCCTGTCTAATCGGATCACATATGCATGAAGCTAACTTCCCATAGAATTTACAGTAAAAATTCCACACTGCTAAAAGTGCATGACGGATGAGGAATTATGGATGAAATGTGTACATCGTCCAAAAAATGGACGCTTAGGCAGTTAGGGGTTAAGTTTGTCTTTACTTGCTTGACTCCTACTAAATTCCCTCATAGGATGACAATTGTCATCTTTCATTTCAGCATACAGATACACGGAATTTGGAGCTGGTTAAGGGTTTTACTTCCACAGCAATATCATTGCTTTCGAAGAATTTTAAAATCTGACATTGCATAGGTGCAGAAACTTGAGGCATGCGTACAGAATTTAGACACGTGGCTGCCCCTCTGTTGTAAAACTTGACTTTTGTTAAGAATTTTTATGATAAGAGGCTAGGTAAAATGTTAGTCTTTTAGAGCAGATCATCGAGCAATTTGGCTGTGATTAGTTGTCCATCGTGATCTCATTTACCGTAGCATTCTAGCAGCTTGGTTAAAAAATAAATAATTAAAAGGGTTAGCACCTAAATTTATGAGAAATTATTAACCTAATTTTCCCAAAATAAATAAATAAAATTAAAAGGCCATCGGACTTAATACTAATTTTTATATATTACTGCTTGATTATAATATATTATTTTTTGCGTAATTGTGTTTAGCACTTTAACCCCTAAGTAACCGAACGATCATTTTATGGTCACTGCCCTTTTTCAGTTTTTCTTACCAAAAGTTTAAAAAATACTTTCAACTAGGAAATCAAGTCTACTTATAAACCCAATTTGAATCATATTAATCCAAGTTATATTCTACCGAGGAGATTTTTTCAAAGACAATGACCTTCATATTGTCCAAGTGTTATACATATTGTTCTCTCCTTTGAAAAAATGACTTCTTTGAATTTAGAATAGAATGTCTAGTTTTAACCAATCATACCCAATTTCAAATTTTGAAATAAAATTTGTAAGTTTGGTGAATATTAAATGGTAAATGTTTCTTAGTTCAATAAATGAGTATCTAAAACATTTTTTAAAAGTTTGACCGTATGGGTAATTACTAACTATCATGCTTCTCATTTTCTCTTTTGGACCAAATTTCATCGAAGTTGCAAAAGTACCATTTTATAACACATCTAGGTTTTTTCCTTACCCCCTCTGTCATGCAAGACGAAAGCTCTCCAAGCAGCTAGGAAACTACAAGATGTGGCTTTTGAAACTATTTTAAGTTTCAACTTCAAAGAAAAATGGTAAAGGATGTAGATTAGAAATTGTTTGTATGGTCAAGTTAAAAATAGAAAATAGAATATTCTTCATTTGAATTTACCTATGTTAATTGAAAACTAAAGAAATTAGATGCGTTGGCCTTTGAAGCATGTATACCATATAGCGTTATCATTTGTAGGCAAGAGGATTGGAGAAGAACAGCTCTCTTTGTTACAAATATTCAACACAAATTAGCGATGATATCCCAGAGAAGTCACTATCAAGAATTTAGATAACTATGAGAGAACAAATATAGGTTGTCTTTTATTCATTTGAGATAAAAATTATAAATTTATAGAAGTAATATAAGGTGCTATAAAACCAATTTGGGAATATTTTAGGAATATTTTTAAAACATATATAGAATATACCTTAAATATACTGTAAATGGTAGAATATTCCAATTATTTCATAGCCTCCCATTAAATACCCTTTGTACGCTCATATGTACCCAAAATTTACACTAAGTGACTTCCCCGAAGATGATATTCAGCATCGTTTTATATCGATAATAAACATAGTAAAATTTCAACCAGTATCATTGTGGTCCTCTGCAATTGGCCCACATGTTTCATGTGTTCCTCGAGCTTTTGGCTTTTAGAATAATTTGTTCGTAGTTTAATTCAATGTATGGTAATCACATTCGATTAGAAATCCATAACTTTCACACCGTAGGTCCAAACATGATGAAAGTAACAAACTTGGTGCACTCCTTATCAAGAGCTTTCCGATAGTACTAAGAACATGGCGGAGGGCGTACAATCAGAGAGATTTCAATGTAACAAACACTAGTAGGATTTTGGTTCTTTATAACTAGTCCTTTGTGACTTACATGGTCCTTTGTGACTCAATTCAATACAAAAGAAGTCGTTTTGGACCATTTAAGTCACAAAAAACCAATTTTAAAGGACCAAATCCAACTAGTGAAAACAAAACAAAACAAACAAACAAACAACCTTCCTTCATCCCCAACTAGTGTGGCCTTGTGCCATTGACTCAGATGTTTCCGGTGTTCTTCATATTTCCATGCGTTCACGTGTTCTATGTGTTCCCATGTATTCCGCGCGTTGTGTGTACATTTGATTTGATTTTTTCTTTTTGTTGTATCCATAATTTAATTCAATTTATGGTGACAAAATTCTATTGAAAAACCATAAATTTCACACAGTAGGTCCAAACACAACGAAATAAATTCCATGCACCCCTCCTTGATGAGAGCTTTTCGATGGCACCAAGAATGTGATCGGGAGGCGCAACGGCACATGGTTGGGAAGATCTCAACGTAACAAATGAAACAAAACAAAACAACCTATTTTAACCCCTAAAGATCACAAGGTGTCCCAGGAATTGATAATTTGAAAAAATCCATTATAAAGTATTGTTTAGAGGAATATTTTGGAATTGATATAGAAGTGAAAAATTTAGATTTTGAATTTTAGATTCCATCCGTATAGATTCACCAAAGCTATCACCAATATTTTGTTATAAAATTTGACAGTCAAAACAAAAAATTCCTACTAAAAACGATTACAGAAAAAAATATTAATGATTTTTGGTTAAATGATGTTGAAACGGATTTGAAATGAGATACTCTTGATATGGTGATTTTTTGAAATTTTTGTAATCTTTAAATCTATAACCTCATTTTTGCATGGCCATTTTTGAACTAAAGCCAATTCAATTTTGGCTTGGTCAAAATTTGATATACTTGCATGTTTGTAATTTTAGAGAAATATGTACTCTAATAACACCAAATCACCGTTGGATAGGACAACAACTTGATGAAGTATTTCCAAAAAATGTTTCATCGTGAAGAGGTTCATGAGGAAAGAGATATGGATGAAAGCAATCATCCATCAACCCCACAAGAGTTAGTTGGGCCTTTAACCCCTAAGCGTCCCGGCGTCCATATTTTGGACGTTTTTGGGGGTACAGTCACCTTCGAAGAGCTGTAACTTTTGCAAAACGTGTCCGATTTTTCTGAAATTTTAAAAAAACTCCCCGCATGATGTATGGAATGTGTGGTAAAAATTTCAGATCAATCCGAGATGAATTGAATTTTTGGTGATCATTTGAAAGTAGGTATGTTTTTTTTGGACAGTTTTGTGAATTTTGATGGCAGCAACTTTGGGGGCTTGTATCTCCTTCATCCCAAGTCCGTTTTCAATAAAACTTGTTGGGTTGCATTTCCCTTGAAGTCTAGTTATCATGGTAAAATTTTCAGGTCAATCCATGTTGTTATGAATGTTTGGGAGTCATTTTAGTGCACGGGTCTAGTTTGGACACTTTTTGCTTTTTGGTTCAAATGGGTCACTTTTCGGGCTACTTTTTGACATTGCAAGGCCATTTTAGGGCACATTAAATTTTTTCATGAAGCTTTTTTGGTACTAATGTGTTTATATGATGATTTTGAACAACTTTATAGTTCAACGTTTTTTCATTTGAGTAATTTTGAAAACGAATTTCACCTCTAACTGTGTTGCTAGGAAAATTTCAGCATCCTTTTTTAGCACTAAAACACTATGATCTTGCAATCTATATGGCCAAATGACCCCAAAATTGATCCACATGATCTACAACATGTATGTTACAAGATTGTACGGTTGAGATTTCTATACCTCACTTACATTTAGACCTATAACACATCAAAAGCGATGATGATTTTAAGCCCAAAAAAGCTAGGGACCTTTAGGGGTTAAGAGTTAACCCTTAAGAGCGCAAGGAGCTCCGTGGGGCCATGTATGATTGCATTTCAATCAACATTGATTTTCACCTATTTCCCAATTTCAAATAAAAATGGTCCCAACTAAAAAAGTGTGGGAGCTATATATCTTCTACCATCTAGTCCAATTTAAACACCCAATTCGCTAATTTTGCACTTGGCCATATAATCATGCACTTGGCCCCCAAGCGCATTAAAAAAAATGTTTGAAAAATTCTCTAAAAAACAGCCATTTTTGTCTTTCTACAATCCCTCACGTTGTAAAAAATCAATTTTTAAATATATTTTGTATTCTCATCTTTATCTTTTATTTTATCTTTATCTTTATCTTATCTTTTCTTTTCTTTTATCTTGTTTTTTTTCTTGTCTTCTTTCTTCTTTCTCTTCTAGTCTTCTTCTTTTTCTTCTAGTCTTCCTCTTTTCTTCTAGTCTTCCTCTTGTCTTACTTTTTTTTTTCTTCACCTTGCCGTTTCTGGAGTTTAAACGTTAAAAAATAAAAAATAAAAAATCAGGGAGCAACCGATGGCTGAATCCAATACAAGCCAAAAAATAAAAATAAAAATAAAAAATAAAAATAAAAAGTATATAAATAAATAAATAAATAAATAAATAAATTATTATTATTATTTATTATTATTATTATTGTTATTATTATTATTATTATTGTTATTATTATTATTATTATTATTATTATTATTATTATTATTATTATTATTATTATTATTATTTTGCTTCCGCTTTTTCCGGGCAGAGAGGGTCCGCGCGCGCGGACCCTACTCTAATTTTCAGCCTCCCCCCTTCACTCCCTCCTCTCCCCTATATAAACCCTCCCTCACTCTCCCTCCCTCACACTCTCCTTCCTCCCCTTTTCCTCTCTTGTCCTTCTTCCTCTCTCCTTTCTCCCTTCTCCTCAATATAAAGGAGGAAGAGGGAGGAAGAGTGAGGGAGGAAGAGTGAGGGAGGGAGAGTAGGGGAGGGTTTATGTAGGATAGAGGGGAAAAAAAAGGAAAGGGGAGGAGGGAGGGAGGGAGGGAGGGTTAAAATTAGAGTAGGGTCCGCGCGCGCGGACCCTCTCTGCCCGGAAAAAGCGGAAGCAAAAAAAATAAAAAAAAATAAAAATAAAAATAAAAATAAAATAATAAAATAAAAAATAAAATAAAATAAAATATATATATATATATATATATATATATATATATATATATATATATATATATATATATATATATATATATATTGGCCTGTATTGGATTCAGCCATCGGCTGCTCCCTGATTTTTATTTATTTATTTATTTTTTAACGTTTAAACTCCAGAAATGGCAAGGTGAAGAAAAAAAAAGGAAGACAAGAAGAAGACTAGAAGAAAAAGAAGAAAGAAGACAAGAAAAAAAGAAAAGATAAAAGAAAAGAAAAGAAAAGATAAAGATAAAGATAAAGATAAAAGATAAAAGATAAAAATAAGAATACAAAATAAATAAATAAATAGTTTTTTTACAACGTAAGGGATTGTAGAAAGACAAAAATTGCTGTTTTTTAAAGAATTTTTCAAAAATAATAATTTAAAGTCACATTTGCTCATGGAATGAGTGCACTTGGCCAAGTGCAAAATTAGGGAATTGGGTGTTACAATTGGTTCAATTTACCATGTTTTCACCCACGTGTTATAAATGCCATTCCCAAAATGCCCTATAATAAATGGAAAAATACATTCTTCTACCATCAATATATGTACTACGTGATGTGAAGTAAATAAATCTTGAGGTCAACCTTTAATTCTTGATGCAGTTTTGCCAAATTTTTACCAAAGTTTGAGAGTTTGCTACTTTTACACTAGGAAAGATGGGCAAAAACGTGGATGAAACTATCCAAGCCTTCTCAAAAAAATACAAAACTTGCCACTATTTGGATGAAAGTGCCTTATAACAGATAAGTGTATAGATGAATATACACATTTTATCACTTTTTTCCTTCATTTTCCTTACCTCGCTTCATTCCAAGGTGTTTGTTGCACTACCAATTGAAAATCAAAGTGCAAATAAGTAAATGTGGGTTACTGCTTAGTTGTCTTGTCATTCTATATTTTTTTAGTAGATTAAGGAAAATAATAGTTGTGGTTGGATTAAAAGCTACAAGAGTGTAGTAAAACAGTATACTAGAAGAGTATAATTCAACTTATTATCATGGGGTTGACCATTCTCTTTTAATATAGCAAATTTTAGTGTCAACAAAATTGGCTTTGGTAGACAACAAATTCAAGGCAAGCCACAAGGCATTCCTTCCTCACTAAAGATCAATGTTCAACACTGATGTATATATTGTTATTTCAAATGAACAGTTTGAAGGGCAGATTAGAGTGAGCCCTTGAAGCAACGCCTTCAGTTTTCACTTTGCCGAGGATATCTTTTTGAAAGGATAGTTTAAGAGAAATATATTTTGAATGGCCAAATCGCATTCAAAAGGCACTAAAGAATTCAATTTTGAGCACTGAATGGTTCATTGTCTATTCTTTCCAATGAATGGTATAACTCATACTTCCAAAATAATGATCAATCATAATGAACAAGCTATAAAATTCAAGAGGAAAAAAAATAGGGAAAACTAAAATAAAACCTTATAATCTTGCAATCTATTCCTAAGATGATTCTCAAATCTACACAGGTATATGTCATAATGGTCTTTTTTAAGATCCATCGGTTGGTTCGTCAAAATAAATCTTGATATTTTTTCATTTCACTTATTCTTAGTAAGTTTTTCATCCTAGGTGGTTCTAAGTGCTTAGAAATACCATGGCCCTTTAGAAGTTAATGTATAGACTAGTGTGGCCATGTATCATTGGTCTAAATGTTCCCCATGTTCCACAAATCCCTCATATTCCCGTGCATTCCATGTGCTCCTCTTACTTTTGCTTTTTCTTTTTAGAATACTTTTTTCCGTAATTTAATCTCATGGCGACCATCCAACCCACAAGATAATTCTACTAGATTGATAAGGCTCAAAAGAAAGCATTTCCACTAATCGTCCTCACTGAAAGTCAATAAATAAATAAAAAGAATAAAATAAAATAAAAATTGTGTAAGTATATATATTTTATTTACAAGAACAAATATATTCACACACAAATATAATTGTGTGTGTATGTTTAAAGTTGGGTATAAATATTCATCGAGAGAATAATAAATTTTTAATTGTATAATGCATTGAAGAAAAAACATAATATTCAATAGCTTGCAATGGTTCTCTGGCCCATATGAGAATGTACAACATATTCGACACCCTATAAGACCTTGATCAACAACTAACTGGAAAAATGGAGTCTCTAGACAGTGAATAGCTGCATAGACTTTGCAAAACCCGCCAAGTACCTCCTCAATTGCCTTCTTTTTTGCATGACATTCATTCCTTTTTGTGGCCACAAATGACATGGATGGAAAGAAAGGCAAAGCGCATAAATGCTAATGAATATTATGATGATCAAAATCAAAAACTTAGAATAAATTTTTTGTAAAGCTAGACAACAAGAGTGATTTACACTAACCGGAAGCTCCAATCAACTCCTAAAACGTCCAACCGTCTAGAAAGTGGATGATGTACAGAATCAAACACATTTTCTCATTCGTAATTTTTTTTGTAGTATGGATTATTTACTATATATTTTATGGGAAGTTAGCTTCATGCATGTGTGATCAGATTTGAAAGGGGATGATTTGTGAAAATTTTATGCCTCATTTAATGTTGTAGTGATTCACCCAATACTTCGAAGATTTCAGTGTAAAAGTACTATAAAAAAAATCAACTTATAAACTTAAACAACCAATAAGTCTCCAAAAATCACTACACTTAGATCATTACATTTCAACCAATCACAACAAATTTCATGTACAAATTGTGAATGTCTTATTTGTAATCAAATTACAACAGACTTTTGAATTTCAAGTTTAAAATTTTAATCAAAATTTTTGGTGATAGCAATCATAGCTGTAACTATATGGATAGAATAAAAAATTCATAATATAAAAGTTTTATTCATATACCAAGTTTAAAATATCCCTCTTAGTTACATTTTATAAAACCTCTTTGAAATTCCCCAAATTTCGAGACGGGTGATGATGTTTTATTAGGTGTTAAACCATGTGCCGGAGGTTGTACATGATCAATCATCCATGATTTGCAAAGACATCAAAAACGTGGAAGCAATGGGCACCTTGAGAAATCAAGGCTCTCATGTGACTACGATGGGGAAAGAAGGAAGTTCCATCAATGATACCGGGACACATTGACCACCAAAACATTTCAACTCAAAATGCATGAAGAACATGTACACCTGTAGATCCATCTTGTTCTAATTTAATTGTGTTAGGAACAAGTTCCTGCTTCTACACTACAAGCCAACCCGTTGTTTTTCATTGCCAAGAGTCTGGAGAAGTGTCCTATGTGATGTTTTGCACTCACCTGCTCTGATACTCTGAGAAGTGGCGCTATTTCACTCAAAAACCAAATGAAAATGACACCCCTTCTTTGTAATGCCATGAATAAATAGTCTTGTGACTAAAACTTGCTATAGTTGGGAGATGTGACAGGTCTTATTTTCTAAGAGTTTACCAGTTTGGTATTTAATATGAAATCTAAATTCTGATTCATCATTAGTTAGAAACACACTATACATTTAATTGTATATTTATAAACGGTTTTTGAAAAAGTATAATTTTTATATCATATTATTGAAAATTTATAATATATATATGAATTTTTTATATATTAACCCACATGTGACTTTAAGGGGTTGATTACGTTTTGAGCAAGCATTCTAAAATATCACAAAATATGATGATATCAACATTGCTAAGTCTACTTACTATATGTACATCTTTCAAGCAATTGAAGCAAATTTGGCACCCATTTTTTAAACAATTAATCAAAATAAAAAAAATAACAAATTTGGAACCTAAAATTTTAATTATTTTATATTATAATGATTACAATTTTATTAGTGAATATTAAGGAGGTGGAAGAAATGGAAAGACACATATCATGGGAGATTAGAAGGGTTTGAATGTCCAATTCAATCACTACCTCATCAAAAGACTCAAAGAAGATTGGAAAGGGTTACAATACAACTTTCGTATCTATGGATACATAAAGGTTTATTTTTCTTATTAGTTTTTGGAAGAGTAGCTTGAAATTTATTAGAATGTTTTTAGGGAAACTGCAGAGTAAGTAAATTAGGCAAAGTGTCATGAGAAAAGAGAAAAAAGATTATTTAAAATTTGACAAATGTACCCTGCGGATCTATATGTGTCAAGTCCATTATGTTCTACCTAAATGATTGTTACTAGATAAAAATCTCTCATCGACAAAGAATGATTTTAGAAGCGATGTAACAATGCTAAAATGTGTTTAAGGCTTTGTTGTTTTCTATTGGTTGCTTTTTGTACTGAGTCAAGCACATGATAGAAAGATTCAATTCTATTGAGTGGATAAGTCCAAAATGTGAAAAAAGAGCTGGCATTAATTTTGAGTCGATTTTGTCCCCCTTACAATGATTTTAAAAATGTATTTTTTTTAAGTGCTATATATATAGAACTGCCAGAAAAATATAACAAAAAACTAAATATTCTAAATTCATGGAAGTTTTAAAAAATCATCACGGAATTAATAAAATGAAAAGTAAACTAAAAGTGTTCTTGGAAAAGTAGCGTTTATAATGTTTCAAACCGCACTTTTTTGAAAATGGGAACATCCTTACTAGACAGTGGCGATGTAACAAAATTGTGCCTAGTACCATATTAGAATGCAATGCTTAGAATCCATGCCTTGAGGTCATGAATCTTGGGCTGAGAATTGAAGTGGAATTTAATCAATAAAGCTACATTTAACCATGTGACACTTTGATGCCACAAAATCCATATACGAACCATAATTTTTGATCTCAAATCAATCTCTCTTGATGCCTTGTTATGTTATAAACACATGCCCCCAAAAAAATTGAGTGGTCATTTGAATTCATAAAACTTTTAGCTAGTTTTGTAAACAAATTAAAGTTCAATTCTAAATTATAGCATCCCATTTTTGTGGTACGTACACTTTATTGTGCATACCCACAAATGGCGTCAATGCATTATTTGTAACTAAAGCCTTTTCAATGAGTATCATATACAACAATCATATTCTGTGCAAACTTTGAATGAGTCTTCTAATTGCGCACCCCTAGTAAAATTGCACCAATTGACATTTAATCCATAACTGCTCAAGCGTTCATATTTTGAATGATAAATGATAAATCTCACTAAAATTTCATTCATCAAGCCACTAACTTGGGGATGTTACTTAGTGTAAATTTTGGTATACGTGAGCAAACAAAGGGAATTTAATGGGGGGCTATGAAATAATTAGAATATTTTACAATTTTTAGTATATTTAGTGTATGTTCATGGTATATTATAGGAAAATTTTCAAATTGGTTAAAAATGATTCTATATTACTTCTAAAAATTTATAAATTGTATCTCAAATGAATAAAAGACACCATCTATTCATTCTCCCATAGTTATCTAAATTTTCGACAATGATTTCTCCATGGCCACTTATTGCAGATAAAAAACATACTACAAATTTCTATAGAAGATAGCTTCGTAAAGTTCATGCATGTGTGAACTGATTAGAAGGGAATGATTGCTTCAACTTTTGTGCTTTATTCATGTTGGAATGATTCATCAAAAAATTCTCAATTGATAGTTCAAAAGTGCTTGAAGAACTAAATCCAAAAACTTAAGCAAGCAAAAAATCTCTAAAAATCACTACGCGTTAGAATATTACATTTCAACCCATCACAACAAATTCTATCCACAGATGGTCAATATCTTATTCATAATGTACAACATATATTCATATAGTAAGTTCAAAATATTGTCTGATTTAGTTGCATTTTATAATGCATCTTTGCAAATTTCCAAATCTGGAGGGGCTTGTAGGCATTTAGGCATTAATCAATGACGATTTCTCTACTATGTATTAATACTTAACCCTAAATGCCCATAACCCTCTCCAAATTTGGAGAATTGCAAAGATGCATTATAAAATGCAACTAATAGGGATATTTTGAACATGGCGTATAAACATATGTTCTACATCATGAATTTTAGATTCTATCCATATGGTTAGATCTATGATTGCTATCACCAGTACTTTTGTATAAAATTTAGTCTCTGATTCTATTTGTTGTGATGCATTGAAATGTAATAATTTAAGTGTAGTGATTTTTGGAAATTTCTTGATTGTTGAATTTTATGAGTTGAATTTCACAAGAGCATTTTTGAAGAGCTTAAAAATTTGTAGAACATCACTGCATAATGAAATGAGGCGTTATTTATATTTCAGAAATTATCCCCTTTCTAATCGGATCACACATGCATGAAGCTAATTTCCCATAAATCTATAATAAAATATCCTCACTGCAAAAAATGTATGACGGATGAGAAGTCCGTGTTGGATTCTATACATTATGATAATCTAGAAATTGAACATTTGAATAGTTGAGGGTTTATGGATCAACTCATACCACCACTTATCACTAGTTTGTACTTAAGGATCTACGTACACTTAAATATTGTTTACTTATGTCCTTGTGCACAATTACCTTACCTTTCACACCATCAATTCTTCACAACATCTCAATGATGATTGTGAACAATGTCACATACATTTTATTAAAAGCATCCCTCAATAACTATGGTGGACGAGTTTTGTTGCATCGCACGTCCCAACTTGCCACTCGCTAAAGGACATCTCCTTGAAGTGCTCGCCGAAAGGGCACCTTGGCGCTCTAAATTTCCACCTTATGGCAAGGCTCGCGATTGGGTCTTCTTATAATTCTTGTCTGGTGTTCTGCATTGTCACCTATCAGCAAAGAGCCACAGATCACTACGACCTTGATTCTATTGACGTACTCCGAATGCGGTAAAGCTACTCAAACCACGAGCCACATCAAAGAGAGAATTTAGAAAGGCATTAGAAAGGTAGATAGTGCAACCTTTTGAACAACCACTATCAAAGATGCTCTCAAGCTAACTTATTAACCGTTAAGGGTCTAAGAGAACAGTTTTTTGACCAATATTTTACAGTACTATTTCACTGTGTTTGACATGATTCCACACCTCCTATGGGTTTAAGATCAAAAATGAAGTTAGAATTCATATCGATATGACTTTAATGAGCCATAGAATCTCAAATTGAAACTTTCTATTTACAACAAATGTCAAATATACGTCAACGTATCTACTATCCCCATTAGCCCTCTAAGGGTTCAAGGTTTGTTTGAAAAGATTTCAGTATTTTCATGCTTATGTATTTCACAATGCCTCTTCCCTTGTGACGATGGATTATACTTACGTTAAAATTGTAAATTTTTTGGACGAGAGCAACTCCCATTGACGAAGATCATTTCGGAATATTCTTCTGCGGTGATGTGACTGAGTGAGGCCGCCCTCCGTGATATAACTCGGACAGGTAATCGCAGACAGGGAATTCCATTGACAGCTGGCAGGGGCCATCGTGCATCATGTAAACTGCATCCGAGAGTGACCCCTGCATCGTGTAAACCAAATGAATTTTGTAGTTGCGGGTCCGTGATCAAGCTTCATCTCGACAGTCGAGGGTCCTGTCTGTTCGGAGCACCCATCGTTCGGAGCACCCATCTTTCTTCACCGGTGTATGAGGAAACATCGCCGCCTCGAGCGTTAGAAGAGCACCCCTGTCTTATGAGATACTGGTTCGTTGCAGTTGATTCGTGAAAGCGTTCCGGACGCTGAGAGTTTTTATTGCAGTTGATTCATCGAGCTACTGCTTACATAGTGCATTGAGTACTTTCGCTTGAGTTCTTGGAGGTGAGAGCGCGCGCCATAGCAGAGTCTTCGCAGCGCAGGCAACTTCAATGTCCCGGTTGCTTCCAGCCACTCCTCGCGCCTGTGTACCAGGTATTTCCACGCACCAACCTTTGTACCAATCTTTGGATAAATCTCTTACACTAGATTGATTAACACTACTTTAGTTGGATGTCTTGCGATTCAGTAGACTCCCCTGTCCTGTCCCAGGGACATTAGCCTCTTGTGCGTTTTGAGTTTAATGTATCGGTGCAACACACTCTAGATGAATTTGTCCAATGTGATTTTTAAACGGTGTTCATTATGTTCATATCTATGATCCATCGTTTAGTGAAGGGATTGATCATTTCGTCCGGCTTTGTGTGAGGTAACAGTGCAGCAATGGTCACAGCGTGTGCTCTGCATGTTGTATCATGGCCAAGAGCTGTCCGTCATGCAACCAACCTGTCGGTGCCGACCGAAACGTAGCCATTGAGAACATCATTGAGTCTTTACGGGTAGACTGCAAGCATGCTCCCCAGGGTTGCTCTACAAGGCTGAAGTACACAGAGCGGGATGTGATAGAGGAGCACCAGAGCAAGTTGTGCGAGTATCGGCCAGTTCAGTGCCCCGTACAAACGCCTCGTCGCTGCACGCACATCGGTCCCAAGGCTGGAATACCCGCGCACGTGGTGGAGGAGCATGGAGTTCAAGTCATTGATGGCGTTAGTAAGAACAGGACAGCGCGTTTCTCAATGAAAGCCTCGTGCCCAATGACGATGCTGAGAATTGATGAGGCGTGGTTACTGGTGAATTGCTGGAAAGCGCGCTTCAACTTCGGCTCTTTTCTGGTATGCACCGTGTTTGAAAGTAGCTCCGACGTGAAAGTGTTGCACAAACTCTCCACTGAGCGCGTTCGGCTGAACAATGAGGTAAAAGTATATCTCACCTTCCTATCCCTGCTGAATGTAGCTCGGAGTCACAATGAACTGGACATCGACAGCCTTACCCTGGAAGACACTTTGAAGGGACCTTTCCTCAACATTCCTCACGAGGATCACGAGTGGCCAGAATTGGAGTTCGAATTCAGGATAAAATTGTATTGATTATGTTGCAGTTAGGCAATTCCCGGGCATGGCAGCTGAAGGGTGACTTGCCTGTTATGTTGATTGGATCATTCGGCTAGCTGGCTAGGCCCAATTGTGTTTTCTAACACTTGACTGTGTTGGTGATCCATCTCATGTCAATTCATACTCTGTTTTTGTGGAGGCTCAGGGCGTACCTGTTGTTTGCAGAAAATACTCGATACTTGCAGTACCTAAGTTTGATTTTAGATTTGTCTTCAGTGACAACAAATGTAGGTGAACCTTGGTTAGCTTCACCTTGCAGAACGGATGTATTAAGATGAAAGTATGATTTCAATATCGACATTCATAGTGGAGCGTTCTATTTACTCAAACCTTTTCAATGCTTGTTTACGAAGTACATACGTGCAACTTATATTTTCCTTAGATTTGAATCGGACAACCAAAGAAATCAGTCCCTGTTTGGTGTTTCCCTGCTAAAGAATACACTCAGAATTCGGAAGACATAATTAGTTTTAGATGATGGTTGTTTTTTTGCTACGGTGCATGAAATCAATGGTCACAGTGTGCTGCAAGCAGAGAAGCCAGACTTAAGTCCCAATATCATCTGTGCATTTGGTGCCAATGAGCATCATGTGCAAATTGTGTTAGTACATTTGGTCATTGTTAGACTGCTTTCCCAGGTTGCTCATACTTTCTACTGCAACTGGTAGGTTACTGTATCATCCAAGATTGGAGCACAGAAGCCCTCCTTGTAATGAATATTCAACACGAATTAGCCATGATATTCAGCATCGTATTATACCGTGATAAGCACCTGTAGTATAAATTCAATCAGCATAATTGTTTGGGAGTTGTTTAAATAACACCAATTGCTATTACAATCTGCATAATTGTTTGGGAGTTCTTTGAATAACACTAATTGCGATTACAATTTGGGAGATGAAAGCTGTGATTGGGTTGAAGCCTCTAAATGATACTTGTCCACTAAAGGTAGAAATACCCAAATCTGTCCCAGCACTCATTTTTGCATTGTGGACTTGTTCTCGAACTCTCCCACAAACTGCTTTTGGAACCATTCCCTTTCTCAACTCTCATTGGTTGAATTTGAATTATATAGGGATTGGTTTTTAGTCTATATGAAGATTTACGTGGTCTAAGCAACTTTCACTTTAAAAATTCTTAGCAATTACATGAATTACTTAAAATATATATATATATATATATATATATATAGATTTTTATTTTATTTTTTTTATTTTTATTTTTATTTTTTTTTGTAAAATCAACATTTGCAATTGCTAATACTACAAAAAGTATTCTACCTTGAAAAAAGTGCCCCCAAGTTTGCTTGAATTGCATAAATGTACAGTTTAAGGTGTTTCTACCAATACTCTATCAAGTTTGTAAATCTATAGTACTCAAGTTTTGATAGGGTGTTATTACTTGAAGATGGCATTATTGTTGAAATCTACATTCAATAACACAAGATTCCTAGATGCAAGAATGCTCTCACATTGCAAAGCATAGCCATTGCGGTTGGTAAAAGTGGAAAACAAAGTCGTAGAGGGAGCTCAGTCTCCCAATTGTGATGCTCCTTAATGAAGTTGTGATTTAAGTAGAAATTAAAAATTGATGTGGGGAAATATAGGATATTTGTCAACATTGTGTTGACTTCTATGAAAGCTTTTGGAGAAGGGGAATGTGGATTTGGAGCTTTTGAGGCAAAATAAGCATTAGCATAGCAGTTACTCGTTACTTTTGGTTTCTAGTTACTAAAGTGTCTATTCACGAAAGGGGAGAGTAAGCTTGCACATATAGCCCTTTGTTCCATGGGCACTAGTTCATTGTCATGACGAACAGACACTTCATTCACGCCGGCCTTGAAAGAGGACTAGAGTTCTTATCTATCTACTTGCATAGCAAGACTTTGGACCCAACATATTCATTTTTAGAAGATTTTGTGTTTTATCGATTTCAACATGAACTAATCTAGAGCATTATACTAAAATCATGAAGCATCAAGTGATTGAGCTAATGACATTGTCCATGGCTAAACAAGATCCATTCTTATAACACACTTAAATCGATGAAATTCATTTGGTGTTTACAACTTTGGTTGTAACACTTGTCGATTGAAAAATCTTCATCATCCACATTTAACATTGTCAAGCTTCTTTAAATTCTTTCAAAGTGGGATCATTAATTTATCAAAGAATAGAAAGTTTGATTTACTTTGTAGCAATTTAAAACTTTGAAGTGTATCATATCCTTTCCTATCCAAATTGACAAAACAACTACATTACAAGACTTGGCTCTAACCTTTTCAAAATGCTAAGTCTAAGTTTTGAGGCAACGGTGTTAATATTTCTTTGGTTGCTAAAACAAAGGATACAACTCAGAACTCTTCTAATCAACAAAATTTCTAGAAAAAATTAGTGTGTCTAATGACAATAGTCGATTGGCTTTCATTGCTAGACAATGAGTGCATTTGAATGAGCGAACTTCAAATTGTTGATCAACAAACTACAATTTTGGATTTGTTTTAAGTTTAAACCAATTCCGGGGTTTGGGGGTTGGGGGGAGGGGAAGGGGTATTATACTATTATCTTCGCTATAGTGTTTTATAAACCCCATCGGATTATATCATATTCTAATGCTTAGGATTTTTGAGAGGGGTTCAATTAGTTAGAATTTTTTTTGTAGATCTTTTCTAGGACCCTAAGGTACTTATATACATATATATATAGTATCTTTTTTTTTCTTTTTTTTTCTTTTTTTCTATTTTTTATTCTTTTTCTTTTTCTTTTTTCCGCTCTTTTGTTTGTTTATGCTCCCTTCTAGTTGGGGTACAATGAAATTAACGTTTACTTTTTCCTTTAAGGCCAACTTTTACGATTTGGAGTTTGTGCTAGAAATACATAATATACATACAAAATGAACAAGTGTACAAGAGGATCACCAAACTTAGAAGGATTGCATTTCACAGTAATACCATAGTGCGAGTCATGGAACATGGTTAAAAATCAATATTACACACATAGTTATAGTTAGAAGGTTGTTGAAAATGAAATAGTATTAGAGATTGCAATCACATTATTGCACGAAGTTCAGAACAAAAAAAGCATAATGCGAAACTTGCGGCAGCTTCACAAAACTCTAAAGTGAGCAATTGTAATGGAAAGGCTCTCAAACACCTCCAACCCTGCCAACTTCGTAGATCATAGAAAGAAACTTAACCAATAATTGGTTGGAGCAACTATAGATAGTTTGGCGTTATAAATACATTGTGAGTAGTGATATGATATTATGAATCCATTGCAAATGAGAGAATAAGCGGGAATGCTAAAAACCAAATGCAACACAAAAACATAAGCAATAAATTAACCCTAGCCACCATCCAGCTTACAAAGTCTAATCCATTTTTTCGTCCAACAATAACCTAATTGCCCAAGTGCAAATGTCATCTACCAAAGCTCATACATAATTTATAGGATACTCTCTATGTATTGTGTATAATATCTTAAAAAAACATAATACTTTGTGTTAAAATGTACCGTATATTACTTATTGTACTATGGTTTCATCCAATAAGATGGGGGTATGTTTGAAACATATATTCTAGTAATGAACTAACTCAAAGCTAGTTCAATAGTTATAGGATTTGCTAAGTGACAATCCCATTTTTTATCACTTTGTTTTGATTTTGTCTCCTTGACCATTCTACAATCCACTCAATTAGCACGCTAGTTTTGCAAAAGAGTTTGTGCTTGATATGGGTAGTATCCCTTTCTAGACTCTCTGGACTTTATAAAAATGTCCTTTTGGAAATGACAATGGTATTGGAAAATCATAAAAATTACATGGTGTTATAGACAAGATGTTGATACACAACAATCATGTGCTCTACAATTCAAATTCAAAATTTGAATTTTTCCTAATTTAACATATTCAACACCTGATCACATTATAGTAGTGAAGGGGTGAAAGCACAAAAAGGTGTACCACCTATGACTCTTATGACCATTCAACAATATAGGGTTCAAAAATACATTGCAAATCTGAATTTCGTAAACAAATAAACAACAATATAATAAAACATCCGTTGTTTTATAAAGTCTACTAAAAACTTTTGAGAGAATGATCTTCAATAAGTAGTTATAAATGTGTTATTAAAGTAGAAGTAGCCAAAATTGAAAAAGTAGTTACAAACCCATCAACAAAGTTGGTATAAAACAACCAAATGTATATCAAAACTTTTTTTTTCTACTTTTTCTTAAACAAAGACCTCAGCTCTATCATAATCTCAAAAATCATAAAATTGTATTTATGTTGAGTGTATTTATTGCCATCAATTTTGCAACCGAAACTGGATTTAGGCATTCATTTTCAAACACTACTTTTTGTAAACTTTTTGAAGATTTTGTTCTGGAAATTTAACCCCTAAGCGCTCAAACGACCATTTTTTGGTCTCTGTCCGGAACAAAAAAGAGGTTTTTGAAAAAATAAAAAATAATTTAAAATACTAAATCAAGTCTACTTTCCAACCCAATTTGAATTATGGCAACCCGAAATAAACTCCACCCGGGAGAATTTTTCAAAATAGATCACCTCAACATTGTCTTAGTGTTATAAAATTTTCTATTTGGAGAAAGTAATGATGATCCCTCCATCATTTCTTTTGCTTTTTTGAAGTTTACAATAGATAGCCCAACTTTAACCAATCATACTAAATTTTGAACTCTAAAATTGAAAATTGTAATTTATACAAATTTTCAAATGTTAATGCTTTTAAATTCATTAAAAATTTATCTAAAGTTATTTTTGGAAGTTTGACCGTATAGATAATTTGTAGAGATGATACTCTACATTTTGTCTATTGAACCAAACTTCATCAAACATATGGAAGGCACATATTACAACACATCTATGTTTTGTCCAATACCCCTCGGGCTTTTAGGGGTTACTGAGTTCAAGTACCTATAAAAACTCTAGAGGGCTTCATAAAATTAAAATATAATATATTTTGATATAAATTTATGGCCTTTGACCAAAGCAATTATGATTTTAGCATAGCAAACCAACTTTTTGGTAGATTTTTTGTGCTTTCATCCAAAGGGACTACGTATTTACAGTTCTCTTTTACGAGATAAAGTCGTGTACTTTATTAAATTTGTATTTAAGTGTATTATATGGTCCTAAGATGAAGTTGTCATAAAACCATAGTCCTTTTAGTGAGTTTTAGATTGTGTAAAATATATGTGATTCTTGAAAGTTCCTATAAATAAAGAAACCTAGTAATACATAACATTAAGAGTCAAAATTTAACATAGATATGATCCAAACATTTTTTAAGCTAAATTTCATGTTCATGAACTAATTCGCTATAAATTGGTATTTTGAATTGTTCATTTTGCTTCAAATCCGGAACTAAGAAAGTTCCGGATTTGATAACAGTGGAATGAAAAGGAATATCAAATTTGTTCAATTTTTCTTCTTCAATAGTATTTTGGATGGAGATTTTGTACTTTGTATTTTTATTTTGGATGGAAATTTTAGAATTTTGACCAAACGTAGTAATTAAATGAGGATAAAGTATAAAAAAGGGACAAACATTGCGTCTTAGAACATTAGGATTGTCACACTTTTAGAATAAAATCATTTTCAGCAAATTACTCTACAATCTCAGTAAGTGATTTGCTTCTTGTGTCCATTGAAGTTTTCTAAGATGCTATTTTGTATTTTGCAATTATGTTTTTTTTTTTTTTAAATGAAGGCATGCCCACAGATTGTGATTTGAGAATGAAATCTTTGATGTTTTACTTTTCAAATACAACTCCTTGGCTTGTGCAAGTAATCCACTTTGAACCATATGTACTCCAGGTTATTTACTGCGAAGTTGTTTACTATGCAAGGTGATACTTTAGAATTTTAACCTAAGCTAGTAATTAGTTAAGGAATAAGTTATAAAGAAGGTTAGATAACAATTGTCCACGTAAGTACTAAGCACCCAGTCATCACAATAAATTCTTTAAAATTAGAACAAACTAAAAGAAATTCTAAGTCTAAAGAATATCTGGAAATAGTGATGACATGTCGTAGGCCAAGAATTTATACCGCTTCACTCAAGTAAGGAACTAGGCATATACTTTGATCTCTCAGAATTTCTTTGGATTGTTTCAAAAAAAAATTAAGTGTCTGAAACCACTTTTGTGTTATTTTTATTCAATCTTGACTCCTATTGACTTTGTTTTTCTCCTTATCTTTACAAAACTCAAAATTGCCATTGTAATAGAATATGACAATTGTTTTCAAATTAGAATTAAAATGAAAAGAAAATGACTCTTTGTACCCTCGAATACCCAATAAATTGTGTCTCGGAAGGCTACTTAAAATCACTAATTGCAAGCAAATCATGTGCTAATGGTAGAGCTCTATTGTAAGACACATAACCTCAAAAGCCCTTCTTATTGCATTCCTTTGTTAATGCAACAATTATTGCAAGCACAATGAAATTGAAACATCATGTAGAATCCTCAAATAGATCTACAAAAGCTATAAATTTATTCTAAGCTTTTACATCCTTTATACATTAGGATTTCAAAAAGTTACAATTTTTTTCCTTCTCTCTATTTACAGGTCACAAATCCATACAATTCAAATTTAACACTTTGAACCTTTACTTTAAAGCAACACTAGTAAATTAGTGGATTTGGAATTACTGTTCCATTAATACTAGAATTTACCATGTAAGTTTAGAATGTTAACAGTTTTGTGATGTTATGAGATTTTCCATGAGGTTTGAGATTTTGATTTAGTAGTGAACACAAGTCTATTTACTAAAAGAATTCTTCTTAGAATAAGGTAGGATTTTGGTTTGTGAGATTGTTTAGAATATGCTTTGAATTTTCAAAGAAGAAGGAAAAAAAAAAACCTTTTTCTTTTTGTTTGCCCTAGGGTGGAGGATGCGAGGCCATAAGGTCAAGGCCTTACTCATGAATCATTGGCCGAGAAAGTAGAAAAACAACTAGAACGGTGCAACTGTGAAGCTCTGTCTTATTCATAACACTTGAAAACTCATATAGTTTATATACTTGTAATAGAATAAAATTTGAAGAAAAATCTATTTTTATTTATTTATTTTTACAATAAATAGTTTTATACTATGTTTCATATGTTACAAATTTTCCTTTAAATTATCCATGATATATATAATATATAGGGTAGCTGAACCTATTCTTGCAAGCCCTTTGGCGCACGAACATTCATATAATAGCCGTTGAACAGATTGTAAGCCTTGGTTTCACTACATCCCATATAATCTTTCATCCGTTCAAATTTTCCTTCCTTCTTGTGCTAGTTGATTACCATTTGTATGGTATGGATTTCCAAAATATGATATTGTGATTTATTGTTTTAATGAAAAAATTGGTCTATGTCAAGTTTCATTATTAGTTTAACCCATAAATGTCCAACCATCTAGAAAGTGGACGATGTACAAAATCAAACACACTTTTCTCATCCGTCATTGACTTATAGCTCTGTGTATTTTTTCTCATCTAATATTCTAATCTTTTCTCCACTTTGCCATTCTCACCTAATCTCTCTACTACTTGCCACTATCACCTAATCTTCATTATTCGACATTGTCATCTAATCTCTATTATTTGCCATTGTCACCTAATCTTCATTACTTGCCACTGTCACCTAATCTTCATTACGTGCCACTGTCACCTAATCTTCATAACTCGCCACTGTCACCTAATCTTCATAACTCGCCACTGACACCTAATCTTCATTACTCGCCACTGTCACCTAATCTTTATTACTCGCCACTGTCACCTAATCTTCATTACTCACCATTGTCACCTAATCTCATTGGATTATTTTTAAAATAGGTCTCCTCTCTTTGTCACCTACTAGTAATCGCTTTGGATTCTTTTAAAATTAGGTCTCTTTGGCACACCTATGTTCAAAATCTCACCTAACTTAATTCCACTTAACCAACCACATGGACTTTTTAAAGATGGCTTCTTCTTTACATTAATGCACTAGATCTTCAAAATCTCACCTAAATTAATTCCACCTAATCCATTATATCCTTGGATTTTTATTTTATCGTAAAAATGGGTAGCGACCATAAAATAGTCGTTCAAGTCACTTAGGGGTTAATCCCTAATTTTCCAAACATCCATATCCTACATGATGAATGATAAATCTCATTCATCAAGCTACTTTTTGCAAGTAAAAAAAATCTTACCAATTTCTATAGCAAGACAGCTTCATAGAGTCCATGCATGTGTGAACCATTTCGAAAAAGATTGATATGTGAAATTTTTATGCTTCACTTCATGTTGCTCTGATTCACCAAAAAATTCTAAGATCTTAGTTCAAAAGACTATGTTCTTGAAAATCTCAACTCAAAAAATTACGCAACCTAAAAATCTCCAAATATCATTACACTTAGTGTATTACGTTTCAACCCATCACAACAAATTTCATCCTCACATTGTCAATATTTTATTCGTAATCAACTTACAAAAGAATTTCAAATTTTCTACAAAAATAGTGATGATTGCAATCATAGATCTATCCATATAGATAGAATCTAAAATTCATAATGTACAACATTTATTCATACATCAAGTCCAAAATATTCCTTTGAGCTGCATTTTATAATGCATCTTTGCAATTCACCAAGTTTGGAGAGCGATGTGGGCATTAGAGGTTAACCCTTAAGCGTGCAAGGAGCCTTGTGGGGCGATAATTGATCGTTTTTCACTCAGGCGTTGATTTTCACCTAGTCCTAATATCAAATGAAAATGGTCCCAACTAAGAAAGTGTGGGGATTGCCTTCTTCTTTCTAGTCTAATGTACCGTTCTTCAAAATTGTTAAAACTGCGCTTTCTACAAAACTTTAAAGCTCAAAACCTTAAAATTCTATTATGCACTGCAGAAAATGTTTTTCAATCAAATTTTCTTAAAACGTAAGCTCAAAAAGCATGCCACCTACACCTTGTTGTTCATCACTAATATTCATATTTTCTCTAAAATTAATACCATTCTAAGCTCTTGTAATTATTGGGGTTTTTACAAGAAAACTACTTTGAAAACTTTTATAAAATTTATTTTTGTTTAAATATTTATAAAAATATCAGGGTAAATTGGTTAAACAATACCTTATATGAAAATTATACCAGAATAATATAACATATTTTAAAATGTGAAGAATGGATGAGGTTTGACCGGGGAATTGTTGTGTGGATGCTTAAGGGTTAAGCATTGACAACTTTCCTATTTTGTACCGTTACTTAACCCCTAAATGCCCACAAACCTCTTCATAATTTGGAGAATTGTAAAGGTGCATTATAAAATGCAACTAATAGGGATATTTTGAACTTGAGACCATATGAAGGAATGTTGTACATTATGAATTTTAGATTCTCTGCATACGGTTAGGTCTATGACTCCTATCACCAATATTTCTTGTTTTAATTTTGAGACATAAAATTCAATATCCATTTGTGATTCAATTACAAATAAAATATTAACAATGTATGGGTGAAATTTGTTGTGACATGATGAAACGAAATACTCTAAGTGTAGTGATTTTTGGAGTGTTTTTTGGTTACTTAATTTAAGAGTTCATTTTTGCAAGAACAATTTTAAACTAAGATCTTAGAAAATTTTGGTGAATCACTACAACATATTGTGAGGCATAAAAATTGCCCAAATCATCCACTTTCTGATTGTTTCGCACATCATGTATAATAAAAACTAACTTTCCATAAATCTATTCTAAAAATCCACAATGCACAAAGTGCATAGTGGATGAGAAATCCGTGTTGGATTATGTACATCATGAAGAAACTGAACATTTAGGCAGTTAGGGGTTATGGATCGACTTGAAGACCATCACATATCACTAGCTTGTACTCAAAGATCAATGTACTGACACCAAATATACGCGCACTAGGCTTGTACTCTAGGATCAACTTACACCAAATATACATGCATACTTACAAATCTTCATTTATCACTTACAGTCAAGGACAAAGGATCAACATAGACCAAATATACGTGCACGTTTATAAGTTGTGAGGAGCTTGTCACTAGTCAAAGTTTTCATTGTTTATTTATTCCCTCATAAACAATTACCTTACCTTTGATATCATCAATTCTTCACAACATCTCAATAATGGTTGTGAATAGTATCACATTCTCACTAAAAGCATCCCTCAATAGCTTTGGCGTGGCTCTTGTTGAATCGCACGCCCCAATGGCCACTTGACAAGGGTCAGCCGGTAGAAAGGCTTGGCAAAATGGTGCAATGGATCTCTAAAATTTCACCTTTTGGCAAGGCTCGCTTGGAGCCCTATTCATCTTCCAATCGGGTCATCTCATGATTTTAAAGTGGTTTTCCGCTCCTTCACCTATAACTAAAGATTCTTGGGTACATTCACAATATAACGAGCCAAGGAAACTGTAACCGTAACCAGTGATTACTTTATCGGATTATTAAGGAATAATCTTATCATTTGAATCGATAATGTAATATAAATTAGTAACTACAAATATTATATGTCATTCTACAATATACTAAAGTTTGACATTGTTTGAGAAGTTATTGGTACTCCAAAACGACTAAAATATGGTTGTAACTAGTCGTTAATAACAACTAAAATGTGCCAAAATGTTCATAATATGTCGCAAAATGTCCTTAAATTTTTCTAATATCTACATAAATTGAAGATATAATTTTCTAAGCACTCATCGAGATTCATTAGATTTAGGCGGGTTGGCTCGTTATATTGTGAATGCACCCTCTTGACTCTTGGTATGATGCTAAAGATCCTTGACTCTTGGTACCAAAATGATATCATTTGATATATAATTAAATATTTTGGATGTTTTAATGTAGTTGAGACAAATTTTGATCTATGTACAATAAGTCTCTTTTGAAATCTTTAAAATGCTTTGATTTTAACGTCAAAACTTTCTTGAGTAGTTGATGAGTGTAGGAAATCAAAGGTTCCACATTTGGTTGATTCAATTGTTATTATATTTTAAAGAGGAACTCATTCAAAGTTGCTATAGGGACTCATTTAAGAATTAAGACTGTCTTTGGAAGCACGCCAATCGCGCATCGCCTAACGATAAATTGTGATTGAATTTGAATTATAAAATGTTTGGACCAGAGTAACTCTTGTCGACGAAATTCATTTCAGATTACTTTCTGGAATGAGGTGAATAGGTGATTGAGGTCGCCTTCACATGATCAAAGTAGGACATGGAATTGCAAGAGTACTAGAGGCATAAATTTGTGGGAGGTCCCTCTCATGAGTCTCATCGACAGCTGGCTGGGGCCATCGTTTCTCAAACATGCATCGTGTAAGCCGAAGAGACAATTCGTGAACACAGTGGAGTCAAGATGAGCATTTACAACACTTTTGCATTACCTGGGCTACTCTTTCTTATGACTTCATTGATATAGAGCGAGAGGCAATCGTCTCATATAGGTACCCCAAAATACCCTAATGGTAACTTTGAATGAGTCCTTCTTTAAAACAAATTAAAAAACGAATGGATGGGATGAGGATTTGAATTCCTACACTCATGAAATACACAAAAAAAAATTTATGTAAAAATTGAAGAGTGTTAAAGATTTTAAAAGAGACTTTTTGTACAAAAAAAGAAACTTGTCCCGTTTTCTTAAAACAATCCATAACACTTGTTTAAAATAGATATCCAATAACGCGAGCAATGACGTCATTTTGGTACCACCTTTTGATATGAAGTACATTTAAATATGTATTATTTTAAACGATTAATTTGTAGGATTAAAAGTATTATTTATTTTGTACTACAATGCCTGGAAATGCTGATTTTGGGCAATTTTTTGACGAAGCATAATTACTTAAAAATTAATTTATTCAATTAAAAGGTTGAACTTGAATTAAAGTATTCGATGTCATCTAGGTGTGGATATTTCATATCATCAAGGTGTAAACTGCTAGAAAGGGCGCTTCATCTTCGACTCTTTTCTATTATGCACCGTGTTTGAAAGCTGCTACAACGTGAAAGTGTTGCAGTAGAGACTCTCGTTTGAGCGCGTTTGGTTGAAAAGCGAGGTAAATATATATCCCTACATAATATAGCTCAGAGTCACAGTAATCTCAACATCGACAACCTTTCCTTTGAAGACATTTTGAAAGGACCTTTCTTCTATTCCTTACAAGGATCATGAATGGTCAGAACTGAAGTTCGATTTGGGGATAAAATTGTTTTGAAAGTGTTGCAATTAGACCACTCCCCATACTGGTGATTTGTCTGTTAAGTTAATTGGATCATTCGGCTATTCGGCCAGCAGGCTAGGCCCAATTGTGATTTCTAACATTTGAGAAAGTGATCCATTTCATGCCAAGTCATACTCTATTTTGTAGAGGCTCAAGTCGTAGTTACGTGTTGTTTGCAAGAAAGCACCCTATACTAGGTCTAGCTAGGTTTGATTTTAGAACTCAAGTAATAAAAAAATGAAGGTGAAAGGATGTAAAGCAAAAATATGACTTCGACATCGTCATTCATTGAGGAGTGTTCTATTTGCTCAAAACTTATTCAATGCATGTGTACCAAGTACTTGCATGCAACTTATATTTCCCTTTAATTTGCTTTGACTATAAGAAAACAAAGGAAATCCTTGTTTAGTTATAGAATACATATTTCTAAGAATTTCCTTGACATTAATTAAATTTAAATGTTGGTTGCTTTATGCTACAGCGCATGAATGGACACACTGTGTGTTGCAAGTTGATAACCGAGATCTTAGAAACAACATTATTGTGCACTTGGTGCCAATGAGTGAATGAGCATCATGCGCAAATAGTGGAATTTGTTGTTCCTACCACGTCACTCTGCAACTCTTAGCACGAAGCCACTAATTTGTCCAATGAAAGTTTTCAATTCCACTACAAGGAGAAGGTGTCGCTTTTCACGCAGTAGGTAAGTCAAACGGCGCCACTTCGCATTCACTGCCCAAGAGCTCAAGACTTGGCGAGTGCGATTCGTCATGTAGAACAAGTGTTTACCGTGAACTTTGACAATGTTTACAGTGAGAAGCGACACCTTTACAAGTATTGTACTAAGGGATTACCATATTAATTCATTATTGGGCTACTTTCATGGCTCATATTTCTACTGCAAATGGTAGGTTAATGTGTTTGGTGGCTCCAAGGAACTTGCTTACAAACTCCCAGTTGTGCAGGGCAAACCCAACAATAAGGAAGTAAAGTAGGATGTCCTAAAACCACCAACCCTCCCAATTATGACATGTAGACCTTTCTTGGGGCCACCACAGTTGAGACTCAAAACCACCAGTGTTGAGACTCAAAACCGCCCATTTCACTATTCAAATAGACCAATGGCATGTCAAGCATTGCGAAGAAATAGTTGGTGGTTTTGGGTATCATTATGAGTGAAAATTAGTACCACATGGTGTGGACATGGAGAAACCTAGAGGTCTGATTTGGGTGACGAAGTTCTTTTCACTTCGAAAATTTGTATCAATTTGAATATTGAGAATTAAATTGCGAAAATTTGTGCATTCCGTGAGAACTCTTCTTCCAAATTACCGAAAAATATTTCTCATGAATAACCTTGAAAAATTGAAGCCATATTTCTTAAGTTGGTGGTTTTAGGACATCCTACCTTAAAAGACTTGATATTCATTCCTGCATGCATGCAAGGTGTAATCCAGAACGATCGTAATTAGATAATTACCTCTTCATCCCGCACATAGATACACCGAATTCGGAGCTGGTTAAGGGCTTTACTTCCACAGCAATATCATTGCTTTCGAAGGATTTTAAAATCTGACATTGCATAGGTGCAGAAGTTATTCCTTTGAGGGATGCGTATAGAATTTAGACACGTGGTTGCACCGTTGTTGTAAAACTTGACTTCTGTTAAGAATTTTTATAATAAGAGGCTAGGCAAAATGTTCTCGTCTTTTAGAGCAGATCATCGCGCAGTTTGGCTGTGATTAGCTGTCCATCCTGTTCACATTTACCGTAGCTTCTTAGTAGCTTGTTCAGAAAATGAACAATTAATAGGGTGGGCACCTAAATTTATGGGAAATTAGTGACCTAGGTTGCACAAAATAAATAAAAAATACTAAAAGGTCAACGGACTTAATACTGACTTTAACCTTTTGAGGTGCCTGCATCCACATAGTGGATGCTGAACATATTCAAACTGTTCGAATTCCATCAAAATTGGACAGTTTTCATCCACCAAAATTTCTCATGGTTCTTGTGCAAGTTGACTATCCTTTGTACAGTTTGGATCTTCAAAATAGGTTATTATGATTTTTGGAAAAACAGCACAAGTGGTTTATGTCAAGTTTCATTCTTAGTTCAAAAAGTGAAACCTTAAAGATGATTTTCCAAAATAAGTATAATCAAATAATGGAAACCATACCATCTCGTAGTGCATGTTATTCCAATTTCATTACAATATTTTTTTTAAAAAATCCATTAATTCATGATTTTTAATTGATTTTCAAGAGAAAACCTTGCAAAATTAATTAAAATACATTAAAGAAATATATCATAAATCCAACCGTACAGATGTGATCTTCACATTGACATTTACAACTTTACTTTGTACATCAACTCCATTTTTGGTTTTCATCAAACATTTTATAACAAATCTTTGAAAACAGTGTTGAATTGGGACGTTAAAGGGTTAATATGTTACTACTTGATTGTAATATATTGTTTTTTGTACTGCCTAACTTGTTTTTTGAACTTTAACCCCTAAGTGACCAAACAACCATTTAATGGTTGCTACGCTTTTTAATATGGAGAAAAAAATATTAAACTAAGAAACCATATCTACTTATAAACCCAATTTGAATCATACCAATCCGAGTTATATTTGACCGAGGAGAATTTTTCAAAGACAAAGACCTCAATATTGTTCAAGTGTTATACATATTGTTACCTCCTTTGAAAAAATGGTTGTTTTGAATTTGATAATAGAATGTCTAGTTTTAACCAATCACACCAGATTTCAAATTCTAGAAATAAAATTTGTAATTTTGGTGAATATTAAATGGTAAATGGCTAAATGCTTCTTGATTCATTAAATGAGTATCTAAGACATTTTTTAAAAGTTTGATTGTACGAATAATTACAAACTATCATGCTTCTCATTTTCTCTCTTGGACCAAATTTCGTCGAAGTTGCAAAAGTACCATTTTATAACACATCTAGGTTTTGCCCTTACCTCCTCTGCCATTTAGGGATTAATTAATTATTAGGCAGAAAGCTGCCCAAGCTACTAGGACGCTACGGTAAATAGATTAAAGAGACCTCATCTTAGGTCAATGGAAGAATGCCAACTAGATGTCTAGGGTTTTAGGCATACTGTAACTTAGATGTACTAAAAGATGCGGCTCCTAAAACTTTTTTAAGTTTCAACTTGAAAGAAGAATTTTAAGGGATGTTGATTAGAGAACATTTGTATGGTTAAGGTTGAAATAGAAAAATTGAATATTCTTCAATTGAACTTAGTTGTGTTAATTCAAAACTAAAAAAATTAGATGTGTTGGCCTTTGAAGGATGAATACCATATACGTTATCATTTGTTGGCGAGAGGATTGGAAAAGAGAAGCTCTCTTTGTTACAAATATTCAACACAAATTAGCCATAATATTCAGCATCGTTTTATACCGTTGATAAACACAATACAATTTCAACCAGTATATATTAGTGTGGATCTGTGCACTTGGCCCACATGTTTCAAGTGTTCTTTGTGTTTCCCGTGTTCTCCGAGCTTCTGCCTTTTAGAATAATGCAATTTATGGTAACCAAATTTCATTAAAAATCCATGACATCTATACCGTAGTCCAAATATGATGAAAGTAATAAACTCGGTGTACTCCTCCTTATCAAGAGCTTTCCAACAGTATTAAAAACACAGTCGGAGGGCGCACAGTCGGAGGGATTTCAACATAACAAAACAAAACAAAACGAGCAAATAAACAACCTTCTTTCACCTCTAACCAGTGTAGCCTTGTGCCGTTGGCCCAAATGTTCCCCGTCTTCCTTATATTTTCGTGTGTTCTTGTGTTCCTCGTGTTCTTGTGTATTCCCTATGTTTCATGTACTTTTGCTTTTGCTTTTGCTTTTGTTGTATCCATAATTTAATTCAATTTATGGTAACGGAATTCTATTGAAAATCCATAACTTTCACACTATAGGTCCAAACCCAACGAAACAAACTCCATGCACCCCTCCTCAATGGGAGCTTTTCAACAGCACCAAGAATGTGACTGGGAGGCGCAATGGCGTACGGTTGGGGAGATCTCAACGTAACAATCAAAACAAAACCCCGAACAAAAAAAAACAAAAAACCGCTATCTTAACCCCTAAAGGTCACAAGGTGTCCCTGTAATTGACAATTTGAGAAAAACCATTATAAAGTATTGTTTGGAGGAATATTTTGGAATTGATATACAAATGAAATTTGTAGATGTTTAATTTTTGATTCCATCTGAGCCCTAAAATTCCAATATACAGTGCACAAAAAGATTTTCAATCAAATTTATTTTTATATGAGCTGGAGGAGCATGCCACCTACACTTTGGTGTTCATCACTATTATTTACATCTTTCTAAAAAAATTCATACTATTTAGGCAATTTTGAAATTACTATGACTGACAAGAGAAATCTTTGAAAAATCTTATAATTTTTTTTTAAATAATTATGAAAAAATCTGTTTAAAACCAATTTAACAATAACTTATATGAGAAAAATACCAAAGAAATATAATATATTTTAAAATGTGAGAAAATTGATGAAGTTTGACCGGGTAAATGTAGTGTGGATGTTTATAGGTTAATGCATAGATGTCCCAAGAGACCACAATGTGGTTGATATTGCATTTGACTAGTTTGCCACATTGGTAATGCCCTCTTTCTACAAGGGATTGGTAATGGGATACCGAACTATATCAAAAGAGAATTACAGAGGAAATAAGATGAAAGTGGTCTTCCGAATTCTACTCGGTAGTAAATCTGAGATTACCAAGCTCTACTCGGTAGTGGATTTGAGATCTAACTATTACCTAAAGACGAGAAAGAAAGATCAAAGAGAGAAGTATTCTTGTTTGTGGATGAAGCAACAACAAACTAGAATGGAATTGGAAGTAAAGAAGAATCTTGCAAAACACACAAGGAGAAAATAACACGATGGAACTTAACCCCTAAACGTCTAAAAATGCCTTTGCGGCAAGTAGAATACCACGTATATTTCTTGTATTTGGAATAAATCCACACCTTTAATGGGTTTGAGTTCAACAAAGAAGTTGAAATTTAGATCAATGTGGTTCTAGTGAACTATTGAGATCTCAATTTAGAGCTTCTTGTTGGTAGCAAATGCCAATTATACGAAAATGTATCTACTATCCCTATAGGACGTTTAGGCGTTAAGAATGGAAAAAATACTACTTGCCAAGAGGTTTGGCTCTATTGCTTTTATACATGTACAACCCGATATGACTAGTAACAGTCACATCGGTCAAAAAGTCGTTTCAGATTTACTTTCAAAGGTAACTTGGAAAATTACCGAGCAGTAAACAACACATGTTGATAATGACTACCGAAGGTTACTATTTATACCTTTAACACACATGTCCAATTTCAACATTTTTTAATATATAACTTTTCTTTTGGATAGTTCCAGTGCTCAAGCCGGGGCTCAAGGTTGAAGCTTTCATATGAATTTCATTATGAAAGGCTCTAATATTTCAACATTTCAATTGAAGGGCACGTTAAGATCTAAAACATCAATGGTGAATTTCCAATGAAATACAATACTTATTTTAAACTTATGCATGATTTACATGGTACATGCTTCTAGTACAACAAAACAAATGATGAATCAACCATCTAACTCCACTTCTTGAAGTGACAATGCCCTACACTCGTAGGATTTTGTGTTTGTTTGCCAAGTGTTATAAATGTTATTCCAAAATGCCATGTCAGAAATGGCAAAACAAATTCCACTACCATCAATATAAGTACTACGTGAAATGAAGTAAATAAATGTTGAGGTCAGCCTTTAATTCTCGACACATTTTTGCCAAAATTTTACCTAATTTTGAAATTTTGCTACTTTTACAATAGGAAAAATTGGCAAAAACGCTCAGGGAGGTGACTATCGGAATTTTAGAAAACCATGTGAGATAAAAAATAAGATCAATTTAGTTTGTTATGATAAAATTTATAATTTTGTTATATCTACCATAGCATTGGAAATATGTCCCCTACATGATTATATGAAAAATAGGGTGGTGGATAATTCTTCCATTTTAGTAATCAATAGAAAAAAAATAGGGTCATAGATATAGGATCCCTCTAAAAGTGTGTAGTAGGATCAGTAGAATAGTTATGGATTTGACTACTTGGATGAAGAAGTATGTAGTTTCTGTCCAAATTTGAATCAAGCTCGTTAGTACGAGGGAAATGTCGTGGGAGTTTTTGGGGGAAGGAATGTTCTAGCTGTCCTCCATGGCTGTTGGATTTTGCAACGGCGCTAAACATGTGGGACTTCGTTGGATGCTTAGAACCTGACAACCTCCATCGCCACCCTCAACCGCTTCCTGTGATTGGTTTTGGTTTTGTCACAAACTCAGTCCTTGATCGTCAAGCTCAAGCTTTTTCTGAGCATTTTCTAGAGTTTTTTTTATACAGATTGATGCTGCAGAGTAGTCACTTTCTTTGCAATGTTTTCCGCGTGTATTTGGTTTATGGTTTAGCTTTCATGGTTCGTCTCTTCTTTGTTGGTTTTGTGATTAGGGTTTTGCTCAAATTTTGGTAGAGCAATTTTAGGGTAAGGCTTGCTTAGAGTTTGGGTAAGCATAGACGGTTAGGTGAAGCGTGGAGTTCCGTTTTGCAATGCTATAGTAATCCGTCCACTATTTGGTACTTGTACGATTTATAAAAAAAACATTGTGCCAAAAATTAGCCTCTCTAAACAACTACAAGTAAATATAGGGTGCTAAAAAATTCGTCAAAGTAGATTTTTATCTAAAAATAGGGAGGGAAAATACTGAGAGGTGCATAAATATCCCCTTATTAAATACCCAATTATCGGACATGGTTACGAAACGTAAGAGAGTGTGATCGCCCCGAGCAATAAATAAAATAGAAAAACATCTTCATTTTGTTTCTAAAATTGTAGAATAGATAAGTAGAAGCAAGTACAATATGAAAGAAAAAACTAAATTTTCACTAAAAGTTCTCTTTTGGAATTGAAACATGTCAATAAAAAACAAAGAGAATTACAATAAGCAATCTAAACTATATAGACTTTTGTTTTGTTTCAATTTTTTGAAGTATTGTGAAAATTGAGTTTAAGAACAAATCCTAAATACATTGTTATTTTAGTAAGATCATCATGATTACCTTCAAACAAGACTCTTCAATTCATAACTTTCACATGACTAATCCAAATGGAATGAATCAAAGTTCTATACATAACCCCTTTTGAACAATTTGAAAATGATTGCCGGTAATTCTTATACCGTGTATTGAGCTTTCTTATAGATTGAATTCCCTTAGGGATGAGAGCACTATTTAGTGAACCAATAGTAGTTTTCATTACTGCAATTTCAACAACATTGCAACTTAAAATGACCATGGTATAAGCAAAACTAATGCAACATTTATAAAAAGTGGTATATATCAATGACATATATGTTTGGAAAGTTTCAATTATCATTCAACATATTCATAAAAAACATTACATCATTGACCTATTGCAAAGTATAAGTATGTTCAATATATAAAATGAATAATAATTTTCCTAGGAAATTAATAGAAGTCCTTAGTAAATGGGCGTCTCTTGTTTCTATTATTGTAACTGCTTTTAGGGATGAATTGTAGATAATTTTATATTGATTAAATTGATACTATTTAAGAATAACAAAGATTATAATTGACCATCCAAAATCTAAAATACAATAGTTATAATTGTTAAAACGGAAATCAATTATAACACAAAAAACGAGACATTCTAATGTTCAAAGCTTCTAGAAAGTCTATAATAAATATAGATTAGAGGTTTTGCTTTTAATAGTTGAGGAACTCAAAAAGTCAAAATGAGGGCGAGCAAGATAAAGTGAATATAAGAAGGTGTAGAGTTTGTGCTCTTTTTTCAGATTTCAAAGGATGTTGGTTTATATTTTTGGTAGGTTTTTTTATTTCAATTCTTTCTCTCTCTCTATATATATATATATAAGATTTTCAAAATGTCAAAACCCAAAAAAAAAATTTACTTGCAAACTAAATGTTCATAATTCATGGATTTTTTTTTGAGAAACTCGCAAAATTATAAAAAGAAAAGTAAACCAAAAGTGTTCTTCAATAAAAAAACATTTATAATGCTTTGAGCTGTACACTTTTGAAAATGGAAACATCCCATACCAGTGGCGATGTAACAAATTGATGGCTGGTACCATATCGGAGTGCATTGCTTAGAAACCATGCCCTTAGGTTATGAATCTTGGACTGAGAATTAAGTAGACACAAAATAAAGCTACAATCAACCTCGGCAATGAACTATGTGACATTTTGATGCCACAAAATCTATATACGGACTATAATTTTGGATCTCAAATCAATTTCTCCGAATGCCTTGTTATATTAGGAACACATGTCCTCCAAAAAATTGAGTGGTCATTTGAAATCATGGACCTTTTAGGTGGTTTTGTAAGCAAATTAAAGGTCAATTACAAATTTGAGCATCTCACTTTTCTAATACACTCTATTGTGCTGGCCCCCAAATGACTTCATTTGTCACTAAAGCTTTTTCAATTGATGAGTAATATATACAATAATCAAATAATGTAGGTCATTCTTCTAATCGGGTAACACTAGCAAAATTGCACTAATTGACGTTTAATCCCTAACTGCTCAAATGCACATATTCTGGATGGTGAATGATAAATCTTAATAAGATTTCATTCATCAAGCTACTTATTGCAGATCAAAAAAATACTACAAATTTCTATAGCAAAATAGCTTCATGGAGTTCATGCATGTGTGAACTGATCAGAAAAGAATAATTTTTCAAATATTTATGCCTCGTTTCATTTTAGAGTGATTCACCACATTAAAATGTCAAAGTTGATAGTCCAAAAGTGCTCCGAAAACACCAATTCCAAAAAAATGAAGCAACCAAAATATCTCAAAAAATCACTACACTTAGAGTATTAAATTTCAACCCTTTACAACAAATTTCATCCACATATGGTCAATATCTTATTCATAATGTACAACAATTATTTAAACATTAAGTCCAAAATATTGTCTTAGTTGCATATTATAATGCATCTTTGCAATTTTTCAAATCTGGACTGGGTTGTGGGCGTTTAGTGGTTTAATGTTGACAATTTCTCTACTTTGTACCAATATTTAACCCCTAAATGCCCACAACCCTCTCCAAATTTGGAGAATTGCAAAAAAGCATTATAAAATGCAACTAATAGGGACATTTTGAACATGGCGTATGAATATATGTTTTACATTATGAATTTTAGATTCTATCCATATGATTAGATCTATGATTGCTATCACCGGTAATGATCAAAGTGTAGTAATTTTTGGAGATTTTTTCATTGGTTAATTTTATAAATTGATTTTCTCAAGAGCACTTTTGAAGATCCTAGAAATTTGTGGAACATCACTCTATAATGAAATGAGGCATTATTTATATTTTTTGAAATTATCCCCTTTCTAATCGGCTCACACATGCATAAAGCTAACTTCCCATAAATCTATAATAACATATCCACAGTGCAAAAAACGCATGACGGATGAGAAATCGGTGTTGGATCCTATACATCATTGAATGCTTGAGTAGTTGGGGAGTTAAGGATCGACTCATACCATCACTTATTACTAGTTTGTACTTAAAGATCAACGTACACCAAATGTAAATGCACTAGCTTGTACTCTAGGATCAACTTACACCAAATATACATGCACACTTATGAGTCATTACTTATCACTTGTACTCAAGGTTGAAGGATCAACATAACCAAATATTTGTCCAAGCATAGAGGTTGTGATTAAAGTGTTGCTATTCGAACACTATATTGTTTACTTATGTCCTCGTGCACAATTACCTTACCTTTCACACCATCAATTCTTCACAACATCTCAATAATGATTGTGAATAATGTCACATATATTTTAACTAAAAACATCCCCCAACAACTATGGCGGGCAACTTTTGTTGAATCGCACACTCCAACTGCCACTCGCTAAGGGACATTTGCTCGAAGTGCTCGCTGAAAGGGCACCTTGGCGCTCCAAATTTCCATCTCATGGCAAGGCTCGCGATTGGGTCTTCTTATAATTCTTGCTCGGTCTTCTGCATTTTAACCTATCATCAAAGAGCCACATCACAACAACCTTGACTCTATTGACTCTATCGAATTGACCTTGACTCTATCGAATTGGAGAAAAGCCACTCAAACCACGACCCACATCAAAGGGACAATTTAGAAAGGGCATTAGAAAGGTAGATAGTGCATCACTTTAAACAACCGCTATTAAAGATACTCTTAGCTAACTAATTAAAGGTTTGTTTGAGAAGATTTAATTATTTTTATGCTTATGGCTTTCACGATGCTTCTTACCTTGAGACAATGGATTATACGTACGTTTAAATTGTAAAAGTTTTGGACAAGAGTAACTCCCAACGACGGGAATCATTCCCGATTATCTTCGGGGGTGAAGTGACTGAGGTCGCCCTCCATGACATAATTTGGGCAAGGAATCGCATCCAGGGAATTGCATCGACATCTGGACTTAGGTTGTCAGTGGAATTTATATTTCTAATATACCCCCATTTTGTTGGATGAAACTATGAAACAATAAATAATATATGGTACATCTTACACAACAATACCCAACAAATTGTGTCTTGCAAGGCTACTTAAAGTCACTAATTGCAAGCAAATCATACAGTACTAATTGTAGAGTTCTATTGTAGGACATATAACCTCAAAAGCCCATCTCATTGTATTCCTTTGTTAATGCAACAATTGCAAGCACAATGAAATTGAAACATCAACATCGTGTAGAATCCTCAAATAGCATCCACAAAAGCTATAAATTTACTCCAAGCTTTTACATCCTTTGTACATTAGGATTTCATAAAGTTACTATTTTTTTCCTTCTCTCTATTTACCAGTCACACATATCCATATGATTCAAATTTAACACTCTAACCTTTATTTTAAAGCAACACTAGTAAAAAGGTGGACTTGAAATTTTATTTTTATTAATACTAGAATTTAGTGCCCACTATCCTATTGATGCCATTATTAGCACTAACCAGGGTTGTCATGGCCAAAGCTTAAAGAGCCGAGAACGTGTCCAGTCGTACAATTAGCGTTGATATTGAAATACTTGAGCGTATTCTCAAAATATTCGAGCATATTTATAAAATATATTCTTATCAAAATCCTACTTTTTCTAATGCTAATAGAACAAAAGGATCGCCCTAACTATTTGTTTAAGTCCAAATAGCATGCCAAATTTATTTAAATTTGATAACCTTAGCACTAACTTGGTGCCAATAGTAGCTTTGGTCATCAAGCTCTTGCACTATTCTTTAATGTCCAAAGACCACCATTCTACTAATGTAATTTCATGCTTTTGAGTACATAAGGTTCTTTAGCAGTTAGTGGAATCCACCCTTTTCAACAATAGCATTGTATAAGCTTTTAAAACATTAAATACAATGTCTCACCACCCGGTCTTTAGCTAAAGATGATGTGGACTTGTTCATGATCTCGAATCTGCTATAGTGATTTGGAATAGTGGCCAAGATTTTGAGGTCAACAATAGAAGGGCTAAAGAACCTTATGTATAATGGTACAATTTTTTTTCAAAATTTAATTACACTTTTAAAATATCTATTTTGCAAATTTTGGGTAGGTATCACCATTGTTTATGAGCATAAACTTTGCAACTTTTTAAAGAGCATTTAAAAAAAACTCAACGTTGATGTTCCTCGTATGTTTATGCAATCAAAATTTTAAAATTCTTTAGAAATAGTTTTTAATTAATTATTATTGAAACTAAAGAAACTTAAAATCAAAATTTCACCATAAATGGGTTGTAAGTGGAATTTGGCTTCATCGATCGAGATTGCATAAGAATACAATGTTACTTGTGCATTACAAAAAATAGATAATATGAAGGGACATTAACATATTTCTTTAAGGGTTAATAGGAACTTGATAATTTTATTAGCCAAGCTTCCATATACATCTTTGATTTGTGAAAATATTACTAACTACATATTACTCTCATATATATATATATATATATGTATATCCTTAAACTATAAGAAAATCATTTTTCTCCAATAAAAATTTGATGATTTATAAGTTCTTCCACACTAATGAGGGCAAATGAAGTTGGGGGATAATTATGTGTAATGAAATACATCCCTTTTAATATGGTTTTTTTCTTCTTAATGAAAAAGGTAAATACATGTAAACAAAACAAATTCTTTATTTGACTACCACAATAATTCTAGACGATGAGTATATACTGAATTTGATAATGTACACATCATTAATATCAATTTTTGTGTCCATTTTAAATCATCTTCTAAAATAATTTGAACCACAATTATAACTTTGGCATTAATTCAATGTCTAAATACAACAAGTTTAGTTGCATTAGAAAAACTTTCAGTTTTAAAATTAGTCAGTTTAACCCTTTAAGGTCGTGAAGATCAGAAGATGCACCAATTCAAAGGTGTGTTATAAAATGTTGGATTAATAACAAAAATGAAGTTGATATACAAAGCAAAGTTGTAAAAATCAATGTGTAGATCACATTTGTATGGTTGGATTTATCATTTTTAATTTTTTAATTTTTTTAAAAATAAAAATTCCAAGGTTTTATTTTTAAATTCAATTTAAAATCCCAAATGATTATTTGATGTTACTTATTTTGTAAAATCATTTTAAGATCATATTTTTGAACTAAAAATGAAACTTTCAGATATAAACCAAGTTTGATATTTTACAAAAATTCACAATATCTTATTTTAAAGACCCATATCGTGCAAATGGTAGTCAACTTGCACAAGAACCAAGAAAAAATCGGATGAATGAAAAACATCATTATATGTAGTCAGGAGAAGGATTACAATCCGTTCATTGACCATTATATCGACACTGGAGCGTGAAAGGCTTAATGATAGACACTATATTCAATTTTAGAAGTCTCTGAATCAAGTGAAATTGATTATATTTTTCTATGCAATTACTATATGCCAAGATAATTCCAATAAAAATTTTACAGGTCTTTTGGTATAAGTTTGATTTAAAAATACCCCACTTTTTTGCTAATAGTGTATATGGTACTAATTCCAAAGACACACTCTATTTTGCAAAATCATGAAATCGACGAGAACTGAAATTTTACTGAATGCCTGAAATCTTCAAATCTCACTGATTTTACAATTTAGTGTCACCTTCACATATTACCCTCCCTCACTATTAACAAAAAGTAGTGTAGTTTCCTTTCTATCACATTTAAAACAAAATGAACTCGTTAATATCAAATCACGTGTAATTTAGGCCTTCATACATTAAATTATTTTGTCACAAGTGAAAAAGTCATAGAACGGAGATGTCACGTGAAACATGATGTGATCGAATTCTAATGTAATTATTGCTGCAACAGGAATATCAATAACAACAATAATAATAAAATATTCTTATGAGACCACAACTGATAATGAAACAGTCCAATTCCGGCAAACAAGATACACGATACTTAACTGAAGCCTGGCAATTGACATATGTAAATCTAATGTACATACAGATGTCCACTATATTGGGATTTGGTGCAGAATAAGGAGAGGCTGAAACGTGGTGATGTCAGATTAACTTATTACTGTTAAAACTGATATCCCCTCAGGTGATCACATTGTGATAAGCTTAACTTAGTTCCAATTCTCGACACCGGAGAGGCTGATTGAATGAGTCAGTTACTGTAGCTGTTTCAGCACAACTGAGTTGAATCATCCCTTGTCTTTGTCAATCTGATCACACCGGCTGGATCTTGTTTGATTATTTGAGGGTAAAAGTGGACAATCTGGATAAAACTTGAGCTTTTTCTGGAGTTCGGAGTAAGATTAGTGTAAGAGTAGTGTGTCGCACGGTGTGGGAGTGTGTCGCACGGCGCGGGAGTGTTCTGCAAGTTCGATCCCGGAAAGTGGAGCAACTTCTTACGATTTCGGAACCTGAAAGCTGCGGAATATATATGACATCTGGAGGATATTGATACATGTGTATCAATCAATTGATGTGAGGTACGATTGCAGCATGCTAACTTCTCTTACTTCTGTCCGATCTTCAGGCATCATGGTTTCGACCGAGTGGATGCAGGCCTACTATATGCAACACGAGTTTTGGGTTGATCGGTCTTGTAGGGCGTTATTTTGATCGTTAAATTTGTAAGTACATTGGATTGATTAGCGGGTTTGATTGACCTTTTATGTAGGGATGGTTTTGGTAGTACGCCTATTTGACAAGTGTACGAGTCAAGTTGCTACGTCATTTTTGTATCTTGGAAACTGAATGTGTTTTCATCTTGTCATTTGACTTATACTAGATTGTGGGTGCGATTGGAGAGCAACCATGTCGTCATCGCTGTCTGAAACGTTGAACTCCATTACTGTTACGAAGCTCCAGGGGATCTCCAAGCAACTCTCCGACTTCAACGTGCACAGAGAGAAGACTCTATCATCGCTACGCACTGCTAGCAGCTCAAGAAAAAGGGTGCAAATCCTCCTGGATGGCATCAACTCGTGGCGCAGCGTGGATCATGTGAGCTCTAACACTCGCCTCAGTATTAGCGATCAGCTTCTGAACGTCAAGAAATTTCTGGTCCAGGCTGAGCACGACCCGAGCATTGGCGAGGCAACTCTGCGAGAATGGGAGACCAATTTCATCAAGTACCTCGACACAGAGAAGGCCAAGTACGAATACGCCGAGCTTTTTGGAAGGCTCCTGAGCGAGTGGATTGCTAACCCTCAGAAGTCC